>JANKKI010000304.1:0-1434424 GCA_025175665.1 Cinchona pubescens | reverse complement strand
GTTATGATAGAAGTTTGAAATTAAATTCTTTGTAGGAATACTTGATTTATAATAATAACATACTTTCAAACTAGTTTATAGTTGTAATAAAACTATTTGATCCTTTAAGATGTTTAAATAATTTTTTTTTCATGCAATTTTTTTCTTACTTCGTGTAGTTTGGTTAAACAAATTAGTCACATAGTAAAGACGTATGTTACTTTTGAAATATATCCTTTAAAATTTGGTAGATATTACAGATAGTTTTGACTCTCTAAGCCAAGTCTTATACGATTCTTTGTAAAAAATATATAATTGATTCTTGCCAAATCATTTTCAAATGGAAAACATTGACCTCAATTTTCATTTAATTTAATCTAGAGAACCAACAAGGTTTTGACAACATAAACATCTTCAAGAAATAGTAGTGCACTTCACTTTGGTAAAGTTTAAAATGAAATTGCAACGTGTTTGCAACTTCTTAAACTGTTAATATTTTGATAGTATTTGGTTTCACATACGTTCAACTTCACTTTATATTGTTTATTTTTCCTTTTTATAATATTTCCAAATTTAATAAATTTTCTATTGTTAGCAAAATTGAAGAAAAACTAGTAGTCAACAAATAAATTTGGATTCGTCCTCCTTAAATAAGTTGTGCAACTCTTGTTCCAATTAATGTTTACGTATATCACTTGAAAATTAAGACTATATATATTCTTTCACTAACTTAAGTCATGACAATTAGACATTTTTTATTTACTTGTATTGGATGAATTTATATTTAAAGAAAGAATTACATGAACTATTTTTTTTATAAACAATTTAGACATTCCCATGTTGATTTTTTTATATATAAATATTTATAAGAATCAATCTTGGAATAAGGTAAAGGGGTGTAAATGGATATAAAATAGTTTTTCTTATTTCTTTTAGATAAGAGAAACTCACGGCCAATTTAAGTTTGGATTTTTGTATACATTTCGGGTCATTTTGGTTAATACGATGACATAGGATTGAATAACTAATATTTCATATCATCCCATGTTTGGTTGGTGTTTGCACATGAGATTAGTTACCCCATATAACTAAATTAATCCCTTGCTTAGGGGATAAAATAATCACAAAGGATATGATAATTTTTATATATGACCACAATAGTGGGATTCAATAAAATGAAGCACCAACCCCAACACATGGGGAAATAAATACTAACATTTGTTGGAATCAAACTCACATATAGTGAAACAATACTACTGCTACATACCTACTCCTATCCTACTACTTTGCTGCTTGAGTAAGATTGAATGCATTCTTTTCGCGCCATTGAAGCTGATTCTTTATTCATGCTCCTGACTATTTTGAATGTAGGTGTCAAGATTTGATCCTTGGACCTCCATCCCAATTAAAGACTTAAGATGCTCCTTGTGGCCGACAACCCAATGGTCTGTTTGTTATATGGGGGTATTACTTATGCTTTTATTCAATTAGTATGAGATTACACTTTTCACACTTTATTATATATTTTTTATTGGATTATTTAATTAGTTATACAACACAAATAACATTTTAAAAGTTAATTAAAATATCTAGGAGGCCTAGAAGCTTCATAGTGTTGAAGATTCAACTAGAGAAGGCCAATAATATATATGGAAGAGTTGGGCCAGTAAGGGGCATGCCCAAAGAAAGAAAGTCTAACTTGAACAAAGTCCTTGCAAATTTTAGCCTGCTAGAAGCGGGAAGTGAATTCACAATATTTGCAAGGGATCTGAAATTCTGAAAAGGGAATTCATCAAGGCGGAGAACTCCACTTATTAGAGTTAATGATGTAAAGAAGTAAAAGGTTACAAAGGCCAAGTCTAAAAGTTAGCATGCACGAAACCCCTCTTCTTGATAGATGGAAATTGTTTTTTAGTAACATAGAATGCTTCAAACTAAAACTAGTAAATCTTGGTTAAGTCATCATATCATATTTACTTGATACTAGGACCTTAACTTTTTTGGATTTAAAAATCCCAACATATTTTGTGGGATTTAAATAATTTACCGTATAATAAGAAATATCTATATGAAAGCTTTTGAACAATTTCTCTCTTGGTTACATTACACAAGCTTGTCATCATTTAGACCAGGAAAATATCTGCTTTGTATATTTGGTCAATCCCGATTAGGTTCATGATCTTTTCTTTTATGTATGTTGATAAATAATAGTTGATATCTTGCTTTAAAAAATATAATTGACTGATGATGTCTAACATATTTTAAATATACTTGCTTAACATATGCTTATCCTACATATGAACCAAAACCTCATAAGAAAGGAAATGGTTTAGGCCATAGCCCATATTCTTTCCTACTTCTTTTGATTGATATTTCCTTTTCCATGAGAGAAAGAAATGGCTTTCTATGAGGGGCCTGAAAAGAGGGTGAAGTAGTGGCTCCCTCCTATTACTAATTACTGGGGTAGAGTCAAAGCTATGGCACCACAAAGTCAAAGAAATTCCAGCTCTTCTATATTATTTTTTGCCTGTCTTGCTTAGTAAAAGCAAAAAAGAAAGCCAAAATTGGTTAGTAGTTTTTAGTTTCTCAATTACACTTGTTGTTAGGGTAAATACTTTTGTAGAATATTGAGCATATCTGTCAAAGAAAGATATACAAAGGGCAAACCCATCCTAATTAATATTTTGTGTTTTGATGAACTCCTTTTTGAATTTGCTAACATTATTCCTTTAATCTAAAGAAAGAAACAAAATTTAGGGCTCACTATATACTATGCAAGAAAAAGGATAGCTTATATATGATAGACTATATGTTTCTCTTTTATCCTTAAAAAAAGTGTAATTTGTTTCCATTCAATTTTTAGTACTAATTTTAGTGATATACTTAAAGTAATCAAATTTTTATTTATTCTCAACTTAGTCTAGATATTACCTTTTGATATCATACCCAATACTTTTAGAAGTGTCTAGGAATCAAGACAAATTAAGACCTAGAATGTAATAAGATAAATTTCCAAAGGAGAAAAAAATGATAAGAAAAGTTTAAAACCGCCATTCATTTTTCCTTTTTCGGAAGGGTAGGATTGTGTTTAATGTTAAAATATATAACTAACCTTTAATAGATGCTTTAAATGACTAAAATAACCCTTTCAATAAAAATTTTAGCCTCCTAATGGTCAACAAACAGAATATTTAACAGTTTCACTTTAACCCAAACTATAAAGGGTTGGATTGTAGATTTGCAACTGATAACTGGTAACATGATAATTAGTCAAATCATGAGGGGATTCCTTGTAATATGCCCCATTATGTAATGTTAATTTTATTTTATTTTTGCATTAGGATTCTTAGTTGTGTAGAGTATTGGGGAATAATCAGAATAATTGGAAGTTATTATTTTTCAATAATCAATGAAGAATAAGAGAAAGTAATTTTAAAAAAGTAATTGCAGACAAATGTGTGATGCACAAAGTTCTACATTCTTTACATTGTGATGCTTACTGCACAATGTTGTTATTTTATTCATATGTCTTCTTATTTTCTTTCGGAGAAGGATGTAATATTGAGAAGAGGAGAAATAATCAAAATGGTTCTGTGTTGTTTCCTTTCGATAGTAACTCTGATGATTCCATGGAGAAAATCTCTTATGGTTGTTCTAACATTTAGACATTGGCGCTTCCTAGAATATATTAAAATATCGAGTACAGGACGAATTCATTCTAACCATTGTTCTGATCTATCAATTCATAATAACACTTCTTTATTACAACCCTTTTATTGTAATGTAGTTATAGTGCTTTCTGAGACACTTAAAGGTTCTCCAACAATAAGCATTGTAATATTCAAGCCGTTGATACAAAGTTTCCTTCAATGCAATTACAAGTTATAGTTTTTCATAACTCTAATGCTCTAATGATATAAAAATGCAAGAATTTGATATTTGGCTACTTATATGCTTTTCTATATGATTTGTTTACAATAGTGTAAAACATCTATTATATGACTTAGTTGTATGCCCATTAATTCTCAATGCACCCAATTATTTTTGAATGGATGGCATAATTGGAGATGCTCTTTTTAGAGAAATGTAACTATATTAAATTTTTGCATATTTTTCTATGCTAAAGGTAATAGTGGTTTTTAATTTGATATTTCTCTATGTTCTAATATACAAAAAAAAAAAAAAAAAAACCATATATGGAGCTCATGGCAATATATACATAAGTATTGATGACAACGATATCAACACTCTTTGTGAGTTATAAAATTTGCTAACTCTAGCAAACATGAAGTTCCTTCCAACAAAAGTAACAACACAATTGTTTCTGGTGGTTATGAATTTGTTGGCAATATGGTTAAATGTGAATGAGATCAATGCCAAGAAAACAAAAACTGAACTAGTATATTGTGTAGAAAAGTACAAAATGTTGGCTATTGTGTAACAATCTAGGTGAAAATGATAGCTCAAAGATGTGAAATAAGAGAAGTCATGCTACCTTAATCTCTTGAGCTAGAAAATGCTCCATCTGAGGATCAGATTTACTCGTGCAATGATCTTCCTAATTCATAAAGTGTTGATAGTCATTTGAGAATAACTAAGATGTCTCGGGAAGAAGAGGAGAAAAATGGTCCACGCAACATTGCGACAAATATTAAGGCTACTAGAAAAGATACTGTGAAGGCCATTGTGATGTGGTAGAAGCCCTTCACTCAAATGAAGAAGTGAATTCCTCTGCTACTGAAGGCTTATTAAATAGCAGGATGAAAGAATGGTTGAGGCATAGAAGCAACAACAGCCTTGCACTTTAACTAGAGCATTACGGGCTCCTTCAAAAGCATAACTTCAGTAAGTTATCAATCTCTCGAACAAATAGATCTGAATCGTGTTAATTTGATGTCTAGTGCTTTAAGTCCACTACCATCCCACAACAACTCTACTAAAGTATAAAGCAAGACTTGATCTTTCTCTTAATAGTTACTTTAAGAAGATTGACACTATTACTCAAAGAAGTGCAAGGATATTGCAAAGAAGTATATTAACTAGAGGAGAAATCAGTTATAATTCTACTTCATTGAGTCAGATGGATCTCGATAAATGGACCATCATGGGTTTTATGAAAAGGCTCACAATTTCTACACTCTTGAGAAGGAAAATTTCCATCCATATGGACTAACAGTATTCCTATTTTATCTTTCACAGTATATTCGTCATCTTTAATAATGAAACTTATACAAATAACATAGCACGTGCATTGCACGCAATGTTGAAGTTTCTTTGACTAAACCTATTATAAAAGTTGGAAATTTTAATAGATAATTTTCACAATTGCATGACTTTATGAATTCATTTTCACTAATGTAGATTTTGTAAAAGTAAAATTTCTATCAATTAAAATTATGTTACATTAATCATTCCTTAGGTTTCTAGACTTTGACATTCTGATAATATATTGTTGTGGGTATTTTTTTTATTTTCCTTTGTTAGTTATGATTACTTGTTTGAAACCAAATTTTGAGTGGGAATACTTCATTTGTTTACCGATATAGTTTTTTATTATTCTTTCATCAGAATTTGCTTTTGGAGCTGAATTACCTTTTCAACATTTACAAAATCTGGGATTTCGTATCTTTACTTTTCTTTTTCTTGTGGATACTTTTTTGCCAATTTGAAAGGAAAAAGTGAAACATTTTACTTGCAAATTGGTAAGTATATAGTTGTAGTAAAAGTATCCGATCCTTCAACAATATATAAAATAAAATATAATACATAATTTTTTTGGTAAATTTTGGCTCCTTCTATTAATCAATCATCAAAGTCTCAAGAATTTACAATGTATCAGCTTGAAAACATAGCAATAATCCACTATAGCAAGCAAAAACTCAAGAAACTATACATAACCATCTATGCAACTATCTCCTAATCTTCAAAAATGCATTGAGAAAATCTCCAAGTGATGACATCTCCCAATTCCCCATCGTTCTACTCACTCTTCTCCATCCAACAATCACAATCTAGACCAACTGAATCATCTCTTTCAGAAATACTTTTGTAAGTTTTACTCTTCTCAAAAAAACTAGACTTTGGTTCCTTTCTCTCCATAGCACATAAATAGCATCCCTTGCATGCTTATTCCAATGCTGGGTAAATAGAATCACCAACAAAAACATAGAAATTTATGGAGAAATATTGGAGATTTGGGTTGGAAGCACTATAGCAAGGGAACTGCACTCAAGTGCACGTTAGCTTGATTTTCATCCCTTGTTTTCTGTGATGCACGCGTGCAATTGCCCATATGTCTACCTTTCTGTGTGCTTTTTTAGTGAATTGATTTATGAAAATATTAAAAAAAAAAAAATTGAGGATGAGAATATGAAAGATGAGGGGAAATGGCTGGAGGGATGTATTGCTCAGAAAGGATTAATCATGCAAATGCGTTTGCAAGAAGAATACATCGTCTTTTACTTTGGTTCTTCCACTATTTGTAGATATAGTTTTGAATAGTTAAGTAACAAATCATGAAGTAGATGAACAAGTAATTTAATCTTACACCTAGCTTTGGATTAACTATTTCTTCTAATATGGATGGTAGATTTCAATTTATTTTCTGATAGTAATTTTAGTTGTGTGGAGTGCTCTCACTTGGTATAATTAGAAACACTAGAAACCATAATTAAAATAATCAATATAGAATATAAAATGATAGTAATTATTAAAATGAAGTCCCAAGCAAAAAAATTGTAGTCGCAACCAAATTAGTGATTTACAATTTTTCTGAATTGTATTACCGTATTTAGGCTTATTTTGCAAAGCTGTAATTTTCTTCAAATATATTCTAATTTTTTAGCTGTAGAAGTACTATTAAGAAGAAGAAAAGTAATCAAAATGGTTTTGTATTGTTTTTCTTGGATTGTAACCCTTGTGATTATATAGAACAACTTCTTATAAATTTACTAACATTTAGATATTTGTGCTTCCAAATTATATTAAAACATTTATAGTGCAATTAGTACTAAACGAAATCATTCTAATAGTTGTTCTGATTGATCAATCAATGGTATAACTTCTTTAATACAAGTTTTCATACTAATGGATCAGCAAACCTGATCTAGGAGACAAATGAAGATCATGAGACTAAATATTAAGAGCAATCAAGCTCCAAATTCACCAAATTGTAGCATTTTCTCATTTAAAAGACAAAACTCACCAAAGCTAGTTGTTTTCCCCTACAATGAGTGTATTATTCTTTTTGTCGTTATGCATATTGAAGTAGTATACCAATTAAAACAACAATACAAATTCATTAAAATATATCAAATATAGATATTTGTCTAACTGTAAAACTATTTGGAAACTTACATGATTTGGATTACATATTATTAATTTTAATTCGAATTGGGCATAGAAACCATATCTATACTGTATAGTATAGTAAAACCCCTTCATTAAGAAATTACAGGAAGACGTCACGTGTCACCTCCTTTTATGCAACTAAATAAATTAAATACTTATTTGAATTTTATTGTGATAGTCTCATTTACATTTTGTTTTCTTAGAAATAGTTTTATACCAAACCAACACAAATTTTGAAAATAATTAATATATTATCCCATGCATTGCATGGGTTGTTAATGCTAGTTTGAAAAATATAAATTAAAAATTCACTTTCTAGGAACTTCATGAATTGGTTTTATGGTTTTAGTGATGTGTACACGAGTTAAATTTTTTTATTTGATTTTATGATCATATGATATAATTAATATTATTTGATAATTATTCGTCTATAACTTTATATTGTTGATCCTGTTAATTAGTTAAATGTGGTAATATACTTGTAATTCACTTTCTAGGAACTTTATGAATTGGTTTTATGGTTTTAATTATGTGTACACTAGTTGAATTTTATTATTTGATTTTATGATCATATGATATAATTAATATTATGCGATAATTATGCATCTTGAACTTTATATTGTCGATCCTGTTAATTACTTAATTGTGGTAATGTACTTGTAATGATATTTTATGTGTTACACTTTCAAAGCACAAAAAGATCGGGATGATAATGCTATACTTAGAGCTAAGAATGTGAACTTATAGATATATCATGAGAAACACATGTTGAGCACTGAAGAAATGAACATTGACCTAACAACAAAGTGCAATTTTGCTGTTAAGACGCCTCTCCATGACCAACTAATAAAATAACATCAGCTCGAATAGCATTTTATAAGCACTTACTATGATAACAATAATGAATATATATATATATATATACTAGAGAAGAAAATTTATGAAAAATCAAGAGCTATAACCTTCCAAACCTTCAACATAATATTACTTTAGTTGATAAAAATTTTACTTTTGTAAACTCAATTTTATTTAAATTGGAATTATATTTTTTTCCAACAATGAATATTATCTACTAAAATTTAAAACCTTATATTAAGAGAAATTACAAATATTCCTACACCATGTGCAAAGCATGTATCCTCTTACTAGTATTTGAAACAAAAAAGAGTGTGAACTAAAATACTAAAAAGATTAACAATAACTTGGCCTACTTGGTAATTGCTAGAAGAAGAGATAAAATATTAAAGAAACATTTCATACAGCATTCAAATTTTAAGTTTATCTGTACAATTGAAATTTGCAAATAGTTTCATCCCTTGTTATGAGGGGATTACTTCTACTTATTATCATTAACAGAAAACTTTGTGGTGGTTTTTTTAAGTAGAAATAATTATATTTTTTAATAAAATTCTATTGGATTAAAAGGTTACTACTTACTTAAGAAAGAATAAATTTAATTAAGCTAATTACACACTGCAAAAGAATTTAGCAATGCTAATTAAAATGCACTAACTTTTAGTTATGTTAAAATAAATTGCAAAACTAGAACCTATTAAGTCAATATGAATATAAATTCAAGTAATTATTGGTCATTCCAACAGCAAATGTTGGAGAATACTGACCATATCCATTAAAATCAACATTTACAGATCTCCAAATTCACCAAAATTGAAGTTTTTCCCAATTATAAGACAATTCATCAAAGCTAGTGCATGCATTATTGTTTTTGTCACTCTACACATTGATGTAGTATACATATGAAAGTTGAGATAATGATATAAGTTCACTAAAACATAAAAAATATAGATTTTGTCAAATTGTGAAACAACCAGGAAACTTATATGAATTGGCAACAAAGATGATTACATTATATCTATAGTAATTTCGATTGGCCATAGGAACCATATACGAATAATAAAAAATTAACAATTTAATTGTCATGACCTTCATGAATTGGTTTTATGGTTTAATAATGTGTACAGGAGGTCGAATTTAAATATTTGATTTTTTGATCATACGTCACAACGAATATTAGTGGATGATTATGCACCTAGGACTTTATACTGTTGTTACCAATTCATGTATATTTCCATAAAAATTACTGTAAACAATATTTTTTAGTGTAGCTTTCAATCTATATCGCATTCTCAGGTCTATGTATAGCATTATTAGCCAGGTCTTGTTGTCATCCCCTACAAGGAATGGAATATTGTTTTTGTCATCATACTTGTGGATGTATTCTACCTATCAAAGCATTAGTTTAAGTTCATCAAAAGGTCTTCTATCAAATATGGAAACTTGTCAAACTGTTAGAGCATTTGTAAACTTACATTAATTGTTAACAAAGAAGATTACATCATATCAATAGTAATTTCGATTTGCCATAGAAACCATATTTGAATATTATGAAATTTACAATTAAATTGCTACGAAGTTCTTCATGAATTAGTTTTATGGTTTTAATGATGTGTACATGGGTCGAATTTTGTTGTTTGATTTTATAATCATCAGATATTATTAATATTATTGAATAATTCTATGTCTAGGACTTTACACTTTTGATCATGTTAATTACTCAAATTTGCTGTGATAATGTACTTGTGATGATATTTAATGTGTTAGGTATTGTAGGTGCAACCAGACCGGACTATTAATGCTATACTTGGAGATGAGAATGAGAACTGTAAATGAAAGTTGCACCAAAAAATATTGCTAGTTGTTTGTTCTGATAACGAAGTGCAGGTAAGGTGGTAAAAATATTATAAGATGACAGGTATTACTAAAACAACGTTATTCAAGCTAATGTTGTTTTAGTACTTCCTGGGATCTGTCTCTTATACACATCTAGATGTGTATAAGAAGACAGGTGTGGACAACTGAAGATTAAGAAACTAGCTAAAGTTCAATGTAATATTACTTTCACTGATAAATAGTTTACTTTTGTCAACTAACTTTATTTAAAATGCATTTATTTTTTTCACACAACAATGAATATTGTCCATTAAATTGAAACCTTTATATTGTGTGTAATGATTAATACTCTTGGACAACGTGCACAGCACTTGTCATCTTACTAATATTTCAAAAAAAAAGAAAAAGAAGCATCTATAATTTATAATATATAAAAAAGTAAGAATTTTTTTATGTTTTTGACATTTTTATTTCAAAAATTCCCTCAATTTTGTACTACACAATCATTACAAAATAGGCCATCAATGGAAACACCTACAATAGGCATTAAATCAAATCTTAATAGTTCCAAATACATTAAAAGATCTTATGAGAATGAATATTGCCTAAAAAATAATTTTAATAAAATGTAAACTCCATAATTGAAATAGAGCCCACGTAAATACTTTAGTAAAACATACTCAAAACTTATTTCCAAAAAAGGAAGCAAATAATATAGAGTTTGGCATTAACAAAGAAAAAACTCAAACCCTTTTAGGTCCAAATTTATGAACTAAAGAAAATCACTATTGAACACTCAATATAAACCAATCAAGTGGCATTTAGCGGCGGAGCAGTTCAGAAATGGCAATGGCGATTGCTGGTCGCAGACTCTCTTCCTCCTCCCTTAGACCTCTCTGCTCTTCCAACGTCTCCTCCATCTATCGCATGTTTTCTGTGGCGAATCAAACCGTTCGTGAAAAGGAAAATTCACGTATTACACATCTAAATGGTTGAAGTCACCACCGTAAGAAATTGATCCGGAAATTGCTGACATCATCAAACTCGTAAAAGCCCAGCAATGGCAGGGACTTGAGCTTATACCTTGAGAGAATTTTACATCGACCTCTCAGTGATGCAAACAGTTGGATCAGTAATGACGAATAGATATAGTGAGGGGTACCCTGGTGCAATATTCTATGGAGGAAATGAGTACATTGACATGGCCAAGAGATTGTGTCAGAAGCGAGCCTTAGAAGCTTTCATTCTGGATACTACAAAATGGGAAGTAAATGTTCAATCACTATCTGGATCACCTGCAAATTTTCAAAGTTTACACTGCTTTGCTGAAACCTCATGAAAGGCTAATGGCACTTGATCTTCCTCATGGTGGACATCTTTCACATGGTTATCAGACTGATACAAAGAAGATATCTGCAGTCTCAATTTTCTTCGAGACAATGCCCTACAGATTGGATGAGAGCACAGGGTATATTGACTATGACCAGCTAGAGAAGAGTGCAACACTTTTTAGGCCTAAACTGATTGTTGTTGGTGCAAGTGCTTATGCACGGTTATATGATTATGAACGGATCCGCAAGGTGTGTAACAAGCAAAAGGCTGTGATGTTGGCTGATATGGCACACATTAGTGGGCTTGTTGCTGCTGGTGTCATCCCATCTCCATTTGAATTTGCCGATGTTGTCACAACCACAACACACAAATCACTTCGTGGGCCACGTGGAGCAATGATCTTCTTCAGGAAGGGGGTAAAAGAGATTGACAAACAAGGACAAGAAGTGATGTATGATTATGAAGACAAAATCAATCAGGCTGTCTTCCCTGTACTTCAAGGTGGTCCTCACAATCATACCATAAGTGCCTTGGCTGTTGCATTGAAGCAGGCCATGATGCCAGAGTGCTCGAAGTTCTGAGTAATTGCTCGAAGTTTCCAGACACTCTGTTAGCTACTGGCTATGAACTTGTATCTGGTGGAGCTGATAACCATCTTGTCTTGGTCAATTTCAGGAACAAGGGTATTGACGGTTCAAGAGTTGAAAAAGTTCTGGAATCATTACACGTTGCAGCGAATAAGAACACTATCCGAGGGGATGTATCTGCAATGGTGCCTGGGGGCATTCGAATGGGAACCGGCTCTCACCTGTAGAGGGTTTGCTGAAGAAGATTTTGTTATAGTTGCCGAGTTTCTTTGATGCTGCTGTGAAACTGGCTCTAAAGACCAAAGCTGAGGCTAAAGGTACAAAATTGGAGGACTTAGTGGCAACAATGAAAGATGCTAAGTTGCAATCTAAGATTACAAAGCCACAAACTGAGGTTGAAGAGTATTCCAAACAATTCCCCACAATTGGTTTTGAGAAAGAAACAATGAAATACATGGACTAAATGAGGTCCCCACATTGTAGGAGTTCTACGGATGAAGATGTTAAACGGGAGATGCAGGGAGGTGGAATTGATGGCTTAAACTGTCTATCTTGTATAAGGCTTCTGTGGTATTCATCTACAGCAGACGGGCTATTTTCAATTGGCTTACATCATCCTGAAACTTTGTGTAAAACTTTGAAGGTTTAAAGAAGAATATTTGGGATCAAAATCTGTCTTGAGTAAGATCGAGGTCCATACCGACTTTAAAAGAAACAAGACTATTATTCACTACTAGGAGTGCAATAAACAATCATAACATCCAATCATAATTAAATTAAGAATTTTTTTAGTATAAAAATTCCTTATACAAAATATTTAATCTATATATATAAATGTATGATTTTGGTTAATTTTTTGACATTTTATTCCAAGAGTTTCCTTAATTTTGTAGTTCACAATCAACCAAAAAGGGAACTATAGGAAAAAAAAGATGATATTAATTTTTAACCTCAAGACTACTCCAAACACCTTAAAGGTCATATAAGAGACAAATAGTGCAAAATAGTCTTAGTAAAAAATCAATATTAAAATGGAGCTTACTCCATACTTCAATACATGTATCAAGTAACTGTAACCAGTATTGAATTCTCAAATGTCTACTTTTTGAGGAAACTATACAAACTTGTTAGATATATTCAAATATTTAACTAATAAGGTCCATAAAACATGTCGATCCAAATAAGATGCTCTGTGTATCTATGACTTGGTTTAATATTTTTGACCTTTTCTGTTTAAAAATACCTTTCTACTTGAAACTTAATCTTTTACAAGAAAGAAGGAAAGAAAGTGATTGTCGTCAACAAAAATAAATCAAATCGTATGTATATAATTATTTTGTACCTGCTATTGTCTCTATAACAATAAATTGATTGCTTCATTGATTGGGAGAAAATAGGATAAACTATTTTGGGAATAGATAAGAGATTTGTATTTGTTACCGAAAGACAATTGGTTGTTAAAAAATACAAAATACAATATAATATAACAGAAATTGAGAGATCTCGGGAAGTAGTCATAGCTTTTCAAAAAAAAAAAAAAAACCAAAAATGTCGATACATTTAAATTTCTATGTTCAAAGTAAAAAACAAATAGAACAAAGGAAGTATAAGTACACTTTTTTAGATGGTTGATTGAGTCATATCCAATTTTTTACAATGATGTATAACTCCAATTTGTCCAACAGGCAAAGTCATGAATTTTAAAATTAACATCATATTAATAACATTAATGTTTAATTTTTCTATTGCGAGAATTTTGGTCAATAAAATTTTCTATTATATATACAATAAAATATTATAGTTTTATGTCTTAATATGTATGCTTCGAAAGTTGCATGTGATATTGAATTTCTTATTCCTGAAATTAGTATAAAGATCTAAATTAAAACTTTCATATTTTGTTAGTTATGAGAAATTATGTTTTGTAAGAATTGAAGAAAAGTCATTAACCTTAATTCAAACTGAATGATGTACTCAACAAGAGAAAAATTGTCTTCTTTTTTGTTTTCCTTTTACACTATCTTTTACCGTAAGATACTCTTTAAAATATTGAAACTCATTTTCTTTCCAAAAAATAAATAATTCGTCAAAGCACAAAAATCACCCCTCAAAATTTGAATCAAATGTGTCAAACCATTGTTCGATGAAATGTTGATTAGACTTTTGAAAACAATAAACAAGTAATAATTAAAAAAAATCTTAATTATCCTAATCAGCTCCCACACACTTGGAAGTATACGAAGTGAGTTTGTATATAGGATAAGTATGGATCGTTTTCTCAAGAACTATTGGAACAAGTATTAGGTTCACAAGCCTATTTACTAGTTAGATGAAATAATCAAGTGTTTTTGACTAAACCTAAACTAAATTTAATCATGAGAAATTAAAATAAAGACAAGAATGTAAAATGCTATTCCTACAGAAAGTAATTAAATATAATTGACTAAAAATATAAATCAATCTACTCTACTTGCAAGAATTTAATCAAGAACAAGAATTGAAATTAATCTACTCTACAAAAGCGACTAAAAAAGATGAAATAAAACCCCAACTACTTAACCACGGAAGCAATTAAGAATTTAAATGTAATAAGACAAGAACGATAATTGAACAAGAAGAAAGCTATGAAAACAAAAATTGAATTGCATAAAGATAAATCAAACTCAGTAATTGCAGTGAAAACCAATGTTGATGATCGTTGAATTTTGAATTCTCGACAAGAGATGTGTATTCTACAGTTTTCAACACTTGTTTCAATTTGTCATACGAGACTAAATTATTGTTCAAGAAATGTTCTCCCTTAGAACTCTGTCTACAGGGGAGTTCATGTAGATGTGTATAAGAGACAGCAGTAAAGGCAGGTTTTCAAAGTCTCATAATGATAAGTACACGAACTCCCCTGTAAACAACCCCATGGGAGGACATTTCTTGCAAAATAAGCAAGCTCATACAACCTACTTGATGACACGTGCCTAGGCGGTTCATAAATGTCATCCCTAGGTATGACTTCAAGAAACGAAGATTTGAGCTACTGGACGTTGTGCCTAGGCTCTGCAGGGGCGCGACTTCCAGTAAGGACAACTCTATTTCTTTTGCAATTTTGATCCTAATGCTGTTGGATGACTCAATCTTGGAAAACTCAAAACATGAAAGTTGTAGATCCTTATCTTAGATTTCCAATACATCCAAAATCACTTCAATTTGAGTTTGAACAAAAAAGTTATGCCATTTTTGCCAAACTGCGTCTACACACTAGATGTGTGAGACAGATGTAAATTCCAATTTTGCAATTTTCCTCCAATTTCATGATCAATTTAACTCTTTCTTCACTTAAACCCTACAAAACTTCATATAACCCATTTTTGCTCATAATTACTAAATTCTTTCTTACACATCTATAAAAATGAAGTAAAGAATACATAAAATTTATGTCATTTATGAGCTTATCAACTTCCCCACACTTAGTTTTTGATCGTCCTCAACAAAAATATAGAAATAAATTGTAAACATACTCAACACATCTCACCAATTATCCATATAAATAACCAAGAACCAAATCATCATAAGGAAAATAGTCAAATGATAATAACCCTCATACATGAATTCAAGTGTAGGTGTGTGCATAGCCATACTTTAAAAATAACTTCTAAGACACTCAAATCAAATCATGCAAACCCTTTGAATTTTTCTAAAGACGGCATAAGTTACTTTTCTTACATTTCTCCTCTAATGTAGACAACTGACTTGACTTAAATTAGGTTGGACTTTTAGCTTGCAACGTAAGTCTAAGAGGCTAACAAAGAAGAGGAAAAAAGATAAACAAATAAGAAAAAGAGATTTCAATTCCAACCCTACTCGCCCACACATTGTAAAAATATCTCCCTTGTTTTTCCTTTGAATCGGAATGCTACTTCATTTTCCATTATTTTTTTTCTAATTCTAAAAAATGAGTACCAGTGGTAGGTACTGCCCACAAAAAAATATCTGCGCAGGTACCAGTGATAGGCACTACCTACTAATACTCTAATGCAGGTGCAAGTGATTGACACCACCTGCAATGGTCAACACTTTTTTTTATACCCTACACCTGAAACTGTACACCATTCATTCTAACACTTTCATACAACCACCTTCCATTCTTATATATTTCCCCTTAACAATTAATGTGGCATTAAAACTCTTAAGGGACATTTAGCATAGCTAACAAGGTAGATAAAAAATGAGCTAAACAAAAAAAAAACCCAATGGTGCTTATGTCGATTCAAAACAAATTAAGGCTGCAGTAGGTTCTAGGGATAAATTTTGCAGTAATAGTTGGCATGAAAGGCTCAAACATCCAAAGAAATGCCTACCCTTATCTTTAAATCAAGTCAAATTATCTAAAGTTTTGCCTTGAAAATGTAATAAAGTAAGTGCCTGGAATGCAATATAAGTGAATCTACACAATTATCTCCTGGTCGGGGGTTCATAATGGTAAGGTGGTCTGGTAGTATTTGGATAGGGTTGTCGTTAATATTGAGTGGTTGCTTCAATTTCCATCTTTAGCCGTGCAACACCTGTAACAGATCTTTCTCAAATCACGCCCCCTTGTTGCTCTCCATTCAATCACAGAGAACCGGTAAACCCAAATTGTTTCTCTTTCAACATATGTGGCTAGAGCTACAAGGACATTCTGGAAAAAAGTAGTTGGAACGAGCCAGTTATGGGGCAAATCTCCGCCTTTGCTTGGAAATTGAAACACCTGAAGTATCCTATTAGGCATTGGAATAAAGAGGTATTCAGGGATATCTTGTAGTCACTTCAGGACATTGAGGATAAGATTCAGGTCCTTGAGGTACAATATGAGAATTCTCAGCTGGTGACGGACCGGGAAAGGTTTCATCTTGCCCAAGCGAAATTGTTTGCTAAACTTTGGGTAGAGGAGATTTATTGGTGTCAAAAGGCTAAATGTAAACTAGGCAACATATCAAGGATTCTTTTGGTTCCTTGCTTGAGGACATGTCAGCCATTCAGGTGGAAGAGGAACGATTTTTCAAGGAATTGTTTAGTGATGACATGGTGGATAATTTGGCTGTTTCACAGCTCCTTAATCTGGTTCTGAATCTCATTTCAGATCCTCAGAGAGAGGAGTTAATGTCTACACCAACTCTATATGAGCTCCAGAAGGAAGCAGTTGGGTAATTGGATAAAAAAAGTGCACCAGGACCTGATGGTTACTCAAGAGTTATCTATGTCAGTTGTTGGGATATTATCATTGAGGACCTATATGCAGCTGTCCTAGAATTTTTTGTGGGGGTGCCTTTACTGAGGGGCATCGCGAGTGCATTTCAAGTCCTTATTCAAAAGAAGGAGAACCCTAGCTCTTTAGGAAACTTTTGGCCTATCTCATTATGTAATTATTTCAATAAGATTTTTTTCTAAAATCCTAGCTAACAAGTTGGCACAGATTCTCCCTTGCAAGATCTCATGGAAGCAATCAGGATTTGTGCAAGGTCATACGATGGTAGACAATATACTTCTGGATCAGGAATTATTTGGTTCATTGGACAAGAAAGCACAAGGACATAATATGGTGATGAAATTGGACATGATGAATGCCTCTGATAGAGATTCTTGGCATTTTCTTGAGGCAATCATACAAAAAATTGGAATTCTGAATACTTTTTTGAAGCTCGCATTCTAAACAATTTGAGGAATAGCTGGTTTTCTACGCTAATTGATGGGGAGGTTTTAAGGTACTTTACATTCTTAAGTGGATTAAAGCAAGGGGATCCTTTCTCCTCTTTATATTTTATATTGTCTTCAGAAGTCCTTTCTAGGGTTCTTGAAGCTTTAATGGCCTCAGACAGGGTGCTACTATTCTCATTTCCTCGGGGTTCTCTGTCAGTTTCTTATTTAGCATATGCAGATGATTGAATTTAATTCACGAGGAAAGATAGAAGTTCTTTAAAGTAGCTGCTGAATTATATATATATATATATTAGAAGGGTCTGGATTGAATTTATTTTTGAGCTTCTATTGACCAAGATCCGAAAATGCCTAGAAGGTTGGAATAAAAAATTGCTTACTTCAGGAGCTAAGCTTAGTCTTATTAAACACGTTCTTTCCTCCATTCCGATACATATCATGTCTATGTTTGATCCTATTAAAATAGTGGTTAAGTCTTTGGAGCACAGCTTAGACATCTTTCTTTTGGGTTGAATCCAAAGGACGGACCAAACGTCATTGGAGTCGTTGGAGCCGGCTTTGTTTTCCTACACAAGGGAATGGGTTAGGGATCCAAGACTTTAATACCATTGTTCAAGCTTTTTTGAAGTCCTAACTTTTTAAGGTGCATGTAATGGTCTAGCTAAAATATAGAGAAAATATGGGCATAAGTACTTGAGTATACACATCAATCTATACACAATAAAATATCTTAGTGCTAATCAAGACAAGATTCTGTACCGAAACCAAGAGAGTCAGTGTCTAAAAGAATTCCAAGTATATATTTCTCATTTTGATTAAATGCTAAAATACTACAAAATTTGCTGAAAATTTTGAAATTAACATCAGAATCCTATATATGATAATTTATCCAATAATTATTGTTTTCAATTTGAAACATTTTGTACAACTAATGAATAGTGTGCAACTTTTAAGAGGAATGGTTTTATGCATGCTCATTCACAATATTGGCCTTTTAACCTCATAGGAAGCCTCTTTGCACCATTATCTTTAACACTTTCAAGCCTCTCTCCTGATGAATTATAGATGTGTATAAGAGACAATTCATTTCCTATGCTCAAGTAGACAAAATCATAAAGGTTTTTGTTCACATTACATATTCTACTGGGCATACCCCTCACTGGCCTAACACCTTTGCATAGACCATTAGTCTACAAGCTGAATCCTTTGAAAATGCAAGGTTGTGATTCTTGACAAGATACAAATAGAATATGAAGCATGAATAGTTGATTTTCTCTTGACCTTGCCTTCAATAGAAATAGGACCAAACCATTTCTAGACCCAATCTCTTGTGATTTCTTCCTTGTAAAAAAAGGATCATGGCGGCCTTATGCTTTGGTAGGAATCAGAACTAGAAACCCAAAGGGTTGAAAGTTTTCTTTAGATGATATTGTTGTAAAATGAAAAATGTACTTAAGAAATATTGCCTTTCGTTTTTTCTAAACCTGGGATGATGCCTACAAGGAGAAACAAAGAACTTGTCCAAAATCATGCTTGAGCCCAATTTGAAAGCAACTACATACTAATTAAAACACAAAGAAAGAAAAATGCATGTAAAAATATTAGTTATTCCTATCATAGTTAAAAAAAAGTCCGCAAGATAGTGGAAAATATGAAAGATACAAACTGCCCACTTTCATAAAACATAAATTTGTAATTACAATAAAAAAGCAAAGTTAATTCAATAAAAATAAAAATTTTATTTAAAAGCAACAAGTATTCTGATGTAGAATTGAATTTCAACCTACTGCAGTGACTACAAATGTCCGAATTTCTGTCAAAGATACACATCTATATAACATTACCACTACAATAAATATCTAGAAACCTTTCCAACATTTAAAGTTACATTACTTTAATTTATAAAAATTTACTTTTGTAAAACTAAATTTATTGAAAATTGATATGTAGTCATGTAATTATAAAATAACTACTAAAATTTTCAACCTCTAAACTAAAGTAATAGTAAAACTTCAACACTTCTTGCAACACACGTGTCATATTACAAGTATATGTATAATATTCATTCATAAAAAGTAATGAATGCATTCTGAAATATAAAATAGGAATAGAATTTCTTTATGTGGATTGAAATTCCTCTTCTCATGATTGTAGGAATTTTATGCAGCTCTTTTATTTGAATTCCATAAAGTTCTTTTTCCTTGAGATCAGTCTGACTCTATCATCAGAAGAGTAACAGATTCCCGAAATAGTATAACATTCATATTCATCAATTCCCTCCTTGCACTACTTTCATTCATACTATGAAACTTTGTAGCAAAACTATTAATGGAAAGCTTGGGTCTTTCTCTACAGGAGTTATTGTGTGATGATTGTGGATTTAAAGTTCCAAACATAAAATTCAACATGATTTCGATCCATTTGCTCAAGTGTATAAATTCCTCAACTCCCAACGTTTAAAGAAATTTGTAATTGTCCAATAAAATATGGAGAAGATTATATTTGTTAGTTGACCATTGAGGTTGCAAATATACACACAAGAATTGTAGTCTTAATAAGGCCAAGATTCCAAAAGACAACAAAGAGATACACTGTCTAATAAATTCATATAAATATTTCTTATTTTGACAAAATACAGAATCTGGCAAAATTTTGTAAAACTTCTAAATTAACCTCAAAGATATATATGTGTGTGTGTTTGTGTGTGTGTATATATATATAAACTTTGTCAAAATTTCTAAATGAACCTCAATGTCTTATTTTGGTTACTCATTTTCTTTTACCTAACAAGCAAATAGTACTATCCACTATTTTACTCCAAATTATAGATGCAGGATAAGAGGTAAGCATATAAAAGTCCTCCAACACATCTCTAATGACTATTTGTTTAAATTTAATTGCAAAGACAGGAATATGTATGATAATTTATTCTAGAATTACAACTTTCAGTTAGAAATATCTTATGCTAATGAATAACAATTTGCTACTTTGAAGATGAACGGTTTCGTTCGCACTCATTCACAGGCTTGGCCTTTGTAACCATCAGCCTTTTTCACAATAGCTTTAATACTTCTAGGCTTATCCCTTGATGAACTCTACATCCTTTGCACAGATAGTGTATTCATATCATGTCCCAAAAAGGCTAAATCACCAAAATTTTGGATTAGGCTACACTTCCCTTTTGCAAGCAAACCCCTCGTTGGCCCAACTCGTCTACATAGGCCATTGAGTTATAACAAGGGATGGGTTCTCCTTGTAGACAATCTGGTTGTTTTAGTGATCTAGATGTGTATAAGAGACAGCACTTGAGGATCACTCACTAGTCTACTGATACTCATTGTAAAATGAAAGAAACATTTTGGAAATCATGCCTTCCATTTTGTTGAACTTAAGGTGATGTCTCGAAAGAGCATAGGGCTAACCTTTTAATGTAATATTAATATAATTTATAAAAAAGTTTACTTTAGCAAACTCAAATGCAGTGAAGATGGATTTATATGGTTATTTAATTATAAAAATTATCTACTTAACTTACAACCACTATATTACTACTAGTAATATCTGTAACTTCAAAATCACGTGATAATTTATGTTATGTATTACTAGTAAATGTATATAGTCCTAGTTGTAAAAAATAATGAATACGTTGTGAAAGATAAAATAGGTATACAATTTCTTTTTGTGGATGGAAATTCCCCATCCCAGAATTGTTGGAATTTCGTGCGATTTTCTAATCTGAATCCAACTATCATTCTATTCAATACGATAAATCTGACTCCATCATAAGAACTGCAACATAGTCCCTAAATAGCATGGTCTTTTTATTCACAAAGTACATGCACAAATTCGATGTGAATTTAATCCTACTAAGAGAAAGATTAGGTCCTACTATGAAAGAGTTATTCTACAATGGTAGTGGATATAAATCTCCAAACAATTCACATCTTTTGGCACACTTTAAGCTATCATTATCAAATACATGGATACGATAACACCAAATTTTGAACATTTTGTTTTAGTCTTTGTTATCCTTCCAACATTAAGAACCTTGCCAAGAATAAGTTTTAGAAAATAGTTGCATTGTTACTCATATTAGAGTTTTATGTTCACTAGATTTAGCCCCTTACTCTGCCAGCATCAATACTTATATGTTGAACTGATGTGGTAATATATACTATTTTAGTTAATATATCAAAACATAATGGTAGCACATAACCATATGGATGCACACTCTAGGAAATCTCCTTTTAGAAATAAACATTGCATTGACATACATAAGCACATAATAGGAGTATTACGCTGCAAAAGCTTACTAGTAGTCAAATCTCCTGTCTTGATATTTCTTTTTATATTCTATTTCAGAGTAATGAAGAACCTTCAATTGTAATTTACAGTTTGCATCAACTACTTGGTCATTTATAGGACGTACCATAATTGTCGACAAAGTGATAATGTTGATTGACAATCTCAACAACGGTTACAAAGAACTCATTGAGTATTTCATTCCAGGACAACTGAAATATAGATTTGTCTTTGTTACCATCCTGCACATCCATTTTAATTACTTTTTACCTCATTTCTCATTGAATGAAACATCAGTATTGTACACTAAAAATCACAAAAGGGCCAAACAATTTGCAGACAGTTGGTAGCTACTTTTGTATTCTATGTTGTCCATTGATTTATGGCTTTAAGTTTTAGTATTCTAAAACTAAGAATCCAAATAGATATCAACCTTCCATACTAGAAGAAATATTAATCAGCATGTAGTAAACTAAATTGTACTACTAGTCATGGAACCATATCTTTAGGAGTTATTGGTTATGTTCACTATGATTTTGCATTCGACAAGTTGAATTCATTAGTAAAGGACGAAGGATGTCATGTATCCCAAACAAAAAAATGAGGAAGTTTTCCATGAAAGAACTTGACATAAAATTAAGTATAATATATTTCATAAAATTTAATATTGACCTTCAAACTTTATAATTTCTTGTTCTAAGGATGCTTTAATTATCTTCATATGCATCTGATCTGCCAGCATCAATACTTATATGTTGCTCTTCATTTCCCTCAACTGTATTGCAAAGTTTAGAAGATGTCTTTGATTCTGTTAATCATCACCATGCAGTTATTTTATCTTTTATGATAAGATGTTACTATTTGTAGTTAGATGCAAAATTAAAATTTAAACTATCAAAACCATAACGATGTTCTTCAAATTATAAATAAGATTAAAAACAAAGACAGTATCCCAATGACAATATCCATCTCTTAAACTTGGTATGTCAAGGGGACTCATAAATTCTTCCATTTCATGCATTATACATAACCATAGCAATTGCAATGAAATCCCAGAAAACTCAAAGTTGAGGAATTTAAGATCCTGTCTCTTATACACATCTTGATGTTTATAAATGCAGCAAAATTTGTTAAAATTATAAGTTAATTTAGGGTCCTACATATGATAGTTATCCAATAATTGCTACTTTAAATATGAAAATTTTAGGCTACTAAATAAAAATTTGCAACTTTGAAGACGAACTGTTTTGTTCATACTCATTCACAGGCTTGGCCTTTGTAAAAGTCAACCTCTTTGCACAATAGTTTTAATACTTCCAATGAGAGGCCTATCCCTTGATAAAATCTAAATCCTTTACACATATAGTGAATTCATTTCATGTATTGGAAAGGCTAAATCATCAAAGTTTTGTATCATGCTACACTCCCCTTTTATATGCATACCTCTCACAGGCCCAACTTGTCCACATACAGTATTAGTCTCCAAGTTGACCCCTCTTGTAATAAAGATCATGAGGCTATCAGTTTCGAAGGAATTAGAATTAGAAACCCTAAGGCTAAAGTTTCCTTTACATGATACTATTGAAAAATGAAAGAAACATTTAGGAAATCATGTCTTCCATGTATTTTACCTAGTGTTGAACCCTAGTTGTGATAATCATGTTTTGATGATAACCAAATCAATCTAACGATTTGAAAACAAGTGTGTAGAAAAATATGAAGGTTTGGACTTAAATGATCGTTGATGATTGTTCGAAAGGAAGACAATTCAGACGATAATAATCGTCCAACACAAAGAACCGGAAGTCTCAGACGAAGAATAGTCTTATGTTGTCCGATCATACTTCCAGAAGACATTGCATGGACCGAACGAAGGTTCGGACGCATTCTCGGATGTCCAAACGAATACCCTTAGAGAACAGACGCTTCATCGGTCACAGAGGCTCTATATCGGGCATCCGAAAGGTCCAACGGCTAGTTCAATTGGACACACATTCATAGCATCAGCCGTCCGAAAGACCAAACAGCTAGTTTCTCAAGAAACAGAAAATAGTCATTAGAGAACCGTTGGAGGCAGTTTTTGGGCATCTATAAATAACCCCAAGTCTATAAATGCATTTAAATAGAGAGTAGAACTACTGCATTCAATACAAACACTTGTAAGAGTTATTTGGGAAGAAATAGGCTAAAATAGAGTGGGTTGTATTGGTTTGGGTAGTGTGGTTCTCTTGGCTCAACTAGAGGGAATTAGTGTGAGCAAGAGTAGACTAGTGAGTGATCCTCAAGTGTAAGAGTGGAGCGATAACAAGTGTACAAAAGTGAGTTTGTATTGTAAAAATCCTTTAGCTCAACTAGAGGGACTTAGTTGGTGCAAAGGGGAGCCTACTTTGTGTACAAGAAGGTTATTGCCTCACCTTTCTTTGAAGAGACACTACTAGTGATTATACTCCAAGTTAAGAAGTTTGGGAGTCTGGTTTGATACTCTCTATCTCAATCTTCTGTATATTTGTTCTTTGAGCTTCAACTACTGAATATCTTTTGTATTCATTTGTGCTTAAGTGTTTATTTGTTGCATAAAGTTTGCATTTCTCATTTAGCACATTAAAAGGTTTGTTTTTTGAAACAACCTAATTCACCCCTCTCTTAGGTTGCTTTTTGGGCCAACACCTAGGTGGGCTAACCTTTAATGTAATATTACTTTAATTAATAAAAATGGTTTACTTTTGCAAACTCAAATCTACCGAAGATGGATTTGTATGGTTACGTAATTATAAAAATTATCTACTAAAACTTACAACCTCCATATTAAAGTAGTAATAGAAAACTTCAAAACCATGTGCAACATGCATATGCCGTAATGCTTGTAAATTAATAAGATTTATTGGGAAAAAATTACCAATGTTTTGTGAACAATACAATAGATTTGTGGACAGAAATTCCACTTCTCAAAATTGTTGGAATTTCGTGCAGTTTTCTAAATTGAATCCACTATGGTTCTTTTCACTGCGTTAAATCTGACTCAATCATATGAACTGCAGCATAGTCCCTAAATAGCATAACATCCTTATTCACCAAATCCCTATATGCATTGATTTGATTGATTGTGTCAAAATTTTAACAAAAATATTAAGAGAAAGATTAAGTCCTACTATGAAAGAGTTGTAGTACAATAGTAACAGATATGAAGCACCAAAAATAAAATCAACACAATTCACATCTTTTGCCAAGTTTTAAGCTATCATTATCTCATACAATATCAATCGAAAACAAAAAGTTTTGATCTTTTTATGCGACTTACAAGTAGAGATTTTGTTATCCTTCTACTAATCTCTTTCATACTAAGACATTCCTTGCCAAGAATAAGTTTTAGAAAATAGTAGTATTATTACTTGTATTTGGAGTAGTTTGCTGTTCGCTCGAGTTGACAATTTTTTGCCCCTTATGAGAGGATGGATATTGAAAGCACCAACACTTATATGTTGAACTTGTATGCAGTCATCACCTGCATATACTGTTTCACTTCATTTATTAAAACATGAAGACAATATATAAGTAAACTCATTATTACCTTTAGCACGACGTATGCTAAAATTGAAGGAAACTCCATAAAAATACATCTCCCTAGGAATCACATCTCAAATTTTGTCACTTTTAGAAATAGTTGGGAAGCACTTATAATTTCATTGACATAAATCTAAGTACATAATAGGAGCATTATGCTTCAAAAGCTTACTTATAGTAGTCAAATATCCAGTTCTGATATTTTTTTTATATGCTAAGAACTTGAGAGTAATGTAGAACCTTCAATTGTAATTTCACTTAATCAAAAGTTTGCATCAACTACTTGATTGTATATCTCTGCATTTATTGTTCAAGGATCTTCATGTGTCTCCTGAAGTACCAGAAATGCATTGTCGACAAGGTTTTAAAAATGTGCTAATGTTGATTGATCGATCTCAACAATAGTTACAAAGAGATCGTTTAGTTATTCAAGCTCTATAAATATTTCTAATATATTCGAGGAAGTGCAAACATATAAATACTTAAATATCCATGAAATAAAATTTGCTCATAGAATGACTAGGGCTATTATCCAATAGAAGTTCATAGAACCATTTTAATTATTTGTCCTACACTCAATAGTGCATCCCACGGAAGAAAATCATAATACAAGACACATTTGAATGAAACAACATTATTGCATAGTAAGAATCACAAAAAGGCTAAACAATTTAAGTAAATGTAGATTAGACATTTGGTAATAATTTCACTTTCAGAATTACTATATTTTTTTATATTCTATTTTGTCCATTGAAAATTTATGGCTTCCAATGATTTTGATATTCCACAATTAGAGTGACATTCACTAGTAATCTACACAACTAAGAATTCAATTGGGAAAACAAATTAAATCAACCTTCCATACTAGAAGAAATAGTTAAAGTTCCATGTGGTAGATTATATTGTTCCCTCACATAATCCACAACTAGTAACCAACTATTCAAAACCATATCTTGAGTCAACGGAGCAACCAAGAGCTAAAAAGATATTATTAGTCCTCAAAATTGGAAACAAATCCGATAACACAATTAGGTGTGATATAATTTTGCATTCATACTTCTTTGATACTTAAATATTTATAAATTGAATGAATTAGTAAGGGTGGGAAGATGTCATTAACCAAAAAAGAAAAAAAGAAAATAGAGAGAGAGTTTTTTTTATAGAAAGAACAAATTAATATTGAAAATGATTAATATACTAACATAAAAATAAATAAAACATACTTAATCAAATTTATTACTAACTTCCAAACTGTATAATCTCTTGTTATTTTTCACAATTATTATTTTAGTGTTGCAAGTGTTTTACAGCGTTATTTATCTTCATATAAATGTGATCAATCATAATTATGTTTTAGAAAATAACTATGTGCAAAGCACGTGATTTTTTTAGTTGTCATTCTTCTAGAAGAGTCTTAAACATGCTCTTCTTTCCCCTGTTGAAGTTCTTAGAGGAATCCCTACATAGCGAAGCTTAAAAGATGTCTTTGATTCTAAGTTTCCTCATTATAGATGTTTCAAGTTATTTTATCTTTTACAATAAGATATTATGTCTATAAAAGTACTTAATCATTAAGCCTAAACATTTCAGATGCAAAATTAATATTTAAAATATCTAAACTTATATTATAAAAATACATTGGAAATAATATTCTTCACACATAATGATTAGAACCCATGTTCTTCTTAAATTATAAATAAGATTAAAAAAACAAAAAACAAAGAGAGTATCATAAGGACAATATCCATCACTTAAACTAGGAGAGATGGATGTTAAAGGGCATCACTATACATAACCATAACAATTGCAATGAAATCCCACACAAAACTAAAAATGCTCTCTAATAAAAATGATGATCCATTATATGCAAGAAATTATATCTATAACAACTTACCTAATAGTAGAAGATGAACTTTACATCATAGAACTACTTTTCAACATTGTGAAATTGAAAGTGGATTAAACTAACTAAAAACCATAAAGCAAACTCATAACTTCTGACGAAGTCCTAATCCATTTCTATGCTTATTATCGCTAAAGTTAACTACCAAGTGCAATTTACCATATCAGACCGAAACCCATAAAAGTTCAAATGAAATAGACTAAACTTATAACATTTAGTTCAAAATTAAAGATAATAAAATGTATTAAAGCAAACAAAGGCAGTAAACTAAATTAGGCATGATCTACCCAAAACAAGTAAAGCATTCGACTATATAAACATAAGATTAATAACTAAATATGAGTACTTTAGCATAAGTCAAGAGTTTAACAATGTAAAGTTACAATCTTTAACACTAAAATATAAATTAAACTAGCTTATACAACTAAGAAAGCACAATAAAAGCCAAAACCGAGATAGCAAAGTTCTTCCCCACGTAAGGAGGAAAAGTGAGAAAAGAGAGAGGAAGTCATTTTTTTTTTTTTAAAGAGCTGAAACCTAGTGTTTTATATATAGTGGTACAAGTTTGGGAAGGCCTAAAAGACCAAATAGGGCCTCAAAAAGAGTAAAAATGGAAGAAATCTATTTTTTCCCATTGCAATAGTGCCCCACTGATGCAAGATATTGGGTCGCTAACATACTATCCTTTTACCATGTTGAGCCTCCAGTGCAAGATTTAGAGCCACTGACACAACCTATGTTTCCTCTTCGTTCTTCTGTCTTCATTTTTTTTCATTAAATATACTATAAAAATACTTAAATGAATTAAGAGAACAAATTTTAGTGGCTCTAGACGGACTAACTTAGAAAGAGAACAAATTGGGCAAAAATAAGCATAGTTTCTTAGAATTATCAACCATGATATCTCGTCAAAATGTGCCAAGTGAACAGCTCATTTTATTTTGAATACAAAAAAGTAA
The DNA here is from genome assembly GCA_025175665.1 of Cinchona pubescens. Classification (NCBI taxonomy): domain Eukaryota; kingdom Viridiplantae; phylum Streptophyta; class Magnoliopsida; order Gentianales; family Rubiaceae; genus Cinchona; species Cinchona pubescens. The sequence goes on along the minus strand of JANKKI010000304.1, from coordinate 1,406,072 downwards.
GGACTTAATGTTGATCCTTGGTGAAAACTTATAGTATTGGAAAACTCTCGCATCAACCCTCCTATTGTCCACACATATGTGACAAAAATCATGATATCTCCTTTATCACTTCTATACAAATGACTTTACGCATTTTTAAAATCAATAAAAACCACGTGTAAAATCATTTTTCATACCGTTATATCTTTTTAAAATTCTCCTTGTAAATGAGTATAGCTTCCATAATAGATGATTTTGATCAAAATAAAGCACATTTGCCAATAATTGTTGAAACTAGTCAAATTATGATTGACTCTACATACTTTAGTAATTCCATGTCCCTTTTAAGCAATAAGCCAAGGTCTATGCTCCCAGTCGATATTTGGTGCTATGTGAACATGTTTTAATGCTTACCAGATACCGACATTTAATTAACATCAGCCAAGAAGTTAGGTTATGGTTTTCTTAGTCTTCTAATAACAAATTTTAAGGTATATTTTAGTTTATGATGTGTTTTTTTATGTATTCATATGCAAAACTCAATATTCTATTTTTACTCTTCAGTGGATATTGAACCAAAGCAAAGAAAGAAAAGCAAACTATTAAATTTGACGAAGGTATATTTGCTTTGAAAGATGTTAATTGCTACTTTTCAATGAAAAGTATTTTAATATAGATGCGACCCATTGAAATTAATTTTTAAATTGTACCTATGTGCAAAACACATGGTTTGTTTTATCAGCCATAAAAGAGGCAGGAAGATACTCTTCTTCCCTATATTGAAGTTGTGAGTGGAATGTCCCCATTTGAAAGCTTAAAAAGTATCTTCAATTCAAGACAAATTAAGCATATTACAATTTCTTAAACTAGTACTTTAAAATAATCGGACATTTTTTATGTTTTTTTCCTTTTCATCTTTTTCAATCGATCTATAAAGCCTATGAAAATATTAAAGATTCAATGTAAACACTTTTCATGAAAATGTGAAACTCACACTATCTAAAATTCAGAGTTGAAAAAAGTTAAAAAATGAAGAAACTGGCTCCCAATTTTGCATAGGTTATTATTGTTGCTACTATTATTATTATGAAAGGGTTTTATGTAGGTTATACTTAGATCCTCATTTATACATATTTTACTCGATAATATTTGAAATTAATGGAATTCCAATCTAATTAATGTATGCTTGAAGAGTAGAAAGATGCCTGACCAATAGAAGAAGAGTACTCTCATACCCATATTCAAAAGTAAATGGGACATACAAAAGTTGTGCAAATTCAGAGGTATTAAGTTAATGAGCCATACAACAAAGCTTTGGGAGAGGGTGATAGAAAGAAGGTTAAGAAATGAGACTAAGGTGTCAAATAATCAGTTTGGTTTCATGCCAAGGAGATCGATTACTAAAGTCATATGTCTCTTAAGGAGACTTACCGAGAGATACCGAGATGAGGAAAAGGATTTACATTTGATTTTTATTGATCTTGAAAAGGCATACAATAGAGTCCTTAGAGAAGCTATGTGGAGAGTTTTAGAAAAAAGAGGAGTTCGAGTAACATATATAGAATCAATAAAGGAGATGTATAGGGATGTAGTTACAAGTCTGAGAACACCAGGAAGGTTGGCATGAGAGTTTCTTATAAACATAAGTTTACACCAAGGTTCAGCTCTATGTCCTTATCTATTTGCGTTGGTTATAGATGAACTTATAAGGTACATATAGGAGGAAATCTATGGTGTATGTTATTTGCAGATGACATTTTGTTAGTAGATTTTTGAAACAAAAGATGGGGTTAATGCTAAACTCAAAGTTTAGAGAGAGACACTTGAGACAAAAGGGTTTAGAATTAATCGTTCAAAAACACAATATATGGAATTTAAGTTTATCAAGGGTGCAAGTAGGAATGGAATAGGGGTTAGTATCAGAGATCAAGAGATACCTATAAGTGAAAATTTTATGTTTTTAGGTTCAATTGTTGAGAAAAAATATAGTCGAATGTTATACAACAATTTGATGTGTATAATCTGTCTCTTATACACTGTCTATTATACACATCTAGATTCCTATAAGAGACAGATAGAATGTACCAAAAGTCGTAAAGAAAATTTTTGTGGATTAATTGACCGATTCTTTATGGGTCTGAGTGTTGGGCAGTGAATAACATACACGAGCAAAAGATGAGAGTAATAGAAATGCAAATGTTAAGATAGATGTGTGGATACACTAGGATGGACAAGATATGCAATGAGCATATTCGTGAGGAGATTGGAGTAGCATCTATTGATGAGAAGATGAGAGAAACATGCTTACATCTATAGTTGGTGTGAAATAATATTGCAAAGCTGAAATGCTGTTGTAGGCACCCAAAATTAACAACTCTCAATAAAAATGTAGTAATGGTGAGTACAGGTCGTCCCACAGAGAACGGAGTTTATTCTTGTGCTAAATAGAAAAGGGGGTTTTCTTGAATGCTTTTGAAATAAAATCTAAAACAGTAAAATAACTAAAGAGAATTCGATATAAGGAAATTCTTGGTTTTGGTCATATCCACCATAGCAATTTCACTCGTCGATCCTTGACACACAAGATAATTCAATTCTATATCAAGCACTAAGTTGAAGAATTAACCTAAGAGAATTCAAAGTTTGATTCTTATTTCTTTCTAAAATTGGTTAATTTTCAACACGCGATCCAATTAACCTTAATTATTAATTTAACCTAGACACGCGCCAAAGATTAATTAATAGAAACTTCAAAATCAATAAGAAAAATTAAGCTAAGGCAGCTTAAACATAAACACATGCGGTTATGCCAATTAGATGATTAATTTTCCGAAATTCAATCACTAATCAAGTAATTATCAAATTTAGTTGCTTCACAGATTTAATTAAGCACAAGCGGTTAAAACAATCTAGCAGTATATTAATTCTACTAACCTAATATTCTGCAGCAATAATAAGTTAAAAAGAACAATCATAAATTTAATTGCAGAAAAATAATCAATACTTGACATATAATTGATTAAATTCAAGCACAAGAAGTCTCACAACATAGTAGAATTGACCATGGCTTCAAATCCCTCGACCATGAGAAGGGTTTAGGCACAAAGTGCCATGAAAAAAAAAAGAAGAATTTCTTTGCTGAAAACCCTAGTTAAAACTAGAAAATAAAGTGTCGACCTCTTCTCTCTCACCCTAAATGGGGTATTTATAATGAGTACTTTGGATTACAATTAAGGTATGCGGATAAGAATGTGAAATCATGTGAAAAAGAGTTCAACCGGGTGAAAAATGCATTAAAATCTATTAAAAAATCTCTAAAATACACGATTATGATGTTTCGGACGCACATGCGCTATGTATTTTGGGCTCATGTGCGCCCTAGGTAGTGTTGAAAAGTCCTCGTCGGGTCCTGGCGCACATGCGCTGCACAACCCCAGTGCATGTGTGCTGGGCATCACTTTCAGCTTCAATTTTGACCCTAATGTATATCACATTTGGCAAAAATCAAAAAATTAAAGTTGTATATCTATGTCTTAGCATTCCAAAACATCTTGATTCACCACAATTGGAGGTCAGATAAGAAAGTAATGTTCAATCTACCAAACTATATTAGAATCACTCCTCGCCGGTGCACATTTTCCAACTTTGTACTTTTGAACAAGATGACTATAGAATCCTGGAAAACTCAAAACATAAAAGTTGTTGAACTCTTCAATAATTTTCATGTATGTCTCAAAATCATCTGGGGGAATTGGATCTTGAACTTGAAATTTATGCCTGAAATATGAAACAGCATCCAAAATGGTACTTCACACTCATGCATGTTCCGCCCTTAGCATTTTCTTTCATCTTTTTCATCTTTTTCAACTCTTTTTCACTTTAACCCTACAAAAACTAAGAATAACCAAATTCAGCTCAATAATAACTCAAATCTTGCTTACAACATATTAAAACGTGGTAATTGACACATAAAATATAGTACAATTACGAACTTGTCAAATTACCCCACACTTAGCCTTTGATCGTCCTTTATCAAACATGTTTATTAAAACATTTAAGCTCAACACATTCCAATCAACATATTCCTTCAAAGCTTTCAAATGGGGAATCTCCATACAATCTGTGTAGTCCTAGAACCAAAAGGTCATACAGACTAATCTAGATTAGGAATTCCATGAAATTCAGGCTATACACAAAGTAAAAATATCCTCAGGTAAGGGGATTGAAGATATCTAGATTAAATCTCTTATACACATCAAGATTTGTATAAGAGACAGGGTAGTTCAGAAGTAAGACATATGTTATCTAAACCCAATTTCTAGGACTTTTAACTAATAGCCTAAGTTGTCTATTGTATCTGTCTCTTATACACATGTAGATGTGTATAAGAGACAGGGACATCTATATCCTTGTATAAGATACAGAGTGTGGGGTTGTGGATGTATGACATTTTGCATGTGAAGAGAAGTTATATTTTAATTAATAATATAAGCTCCTTAGGATTGAAAAGAACATTAAACTCAATAAGGGTGCTGAGTTTAAATGAAAGAAGGTGAATGATGTTTCTTTTCACATAAGGCTCAAATAAGGTACTTAGAGATAAATTGTTAAAATGGTTGGCTAGAATGGAAAACTAAACTAAATCGGGTAGTCTAAGAATCAACTTCAAAATGTAATAATGTGATGATACAACACAATTGAGTCTACATAAATTTCTCTAATAATCCCAAATCAAAAGTTAAAGTATGGCTTAGTGCTCTCAATCTGAATGGGTATGGTTCAATTAATGATTTATCATGCAGAAAAATGGAACAAATACGTTAACCAAAATTTTCAATTAATCCACAAAAATTTTCAAAAATTTCGACCAGCTCTTAGATTAAAGGAAAAGTTAAAATATTGCAGCAAAATCGAGCAAAATACACCAAACAACTTAAAAATCCAAATAAATTTCCCACCCCACACTTAAAATGAAGCATTGTCACCTCAATGCAAAAATAAAAGCAATTTGGCGCGGAAAAACCAAAGTTTCTCTATACACATTAATTCGCGTTTGGAGCAGTATCCGCTATAAATAACCCCTTGTCGCCCTAGAAAAGCTAGAGAGAACACTAAACAAAACATAACAAAACAAATAATTCCCTTGAGACAATAAGAAAAATAAGAATATTGTAGAAAAGGGTCCTACAATAATCAAGAAAAAACCTTAAGAGAATACACGACAGAAATAAACGAAAACACCATAAGGAAACTAACTAACTAAAATGAAACCTAACTAACATAAATGTCTAATAAAATAAATACTCAAATTATCTAGGAAATCAACTGCCATGAATATCAAATAAAGAAAATGGCCCAACACATAAGGCATAAAAACTCAAGGAGCATGGGGCCCCAAATCCTGTGAAAAAGGAGGAAAATGTGGAAATGTGGAAGGGTCCTCGCCCTGCTCTCTGGCCGTGTGATGAGCCTCCATGGTTAGCTGCCGCATAAATTTGATATTGCATAAATGAATCAAAACGTTGGCCCATCCGCTGTTGCACTGCCAAGATTTGATGTAGAAGCTCTTCCTGAGTCTATTGTGGGGAAAGTACTGGCTCATCATCGGAATCTTCAGCACTCTAGATGTGTATGAGACATTAGCTCGACAGAGGTAATATGCCTCACATTAGATTGATTCTCTTATACATGAGCCAGTACTTGCCCCACAACAGACTCAGGAAGAGCTTCTACATCAAATCTTGGCAGAGCAACAGCCTGTCTCTTATACACATCTATATTGCTGCAGCAATTAGCTTGTGCCCTCTGATACAATCTTTCCACACCGACTCTTATTGTGAAGAATATTAGTCAGGACGCATGTTACCCATGCTTATAGGAATTTTATGAACAATGTTCTTCCCACAGGCAATAAAAATAAACATGTGTCATGACTCCCAAACAAACAATGCTAACACCCCACACCTAAATAAAAGGCCATTCCCCCAAATCATAAGCCTTAGATTATACTATGAAAATCCAAGAAAAATAATGCCTAAAACTAAGGCTTATATACAATGCATGAACATTCCTATGCATAAAACTAATCAGAAAGAATTCACATGGCATAACCATATGGTCTAGGAAAGATGTTTTGGAATGCTAAGACATGTGTTTTAACATTTTTGGTCATTGAGACAATTTAGCTAACACATGGCATGCATAGAGAAAGAGGAATTTTTTGAGTATATTATGAACATGCAATCCATCCTCAATCAACAATCCAAACAATAATCACTTCAATTATACTTTTTAAGTTCACTCCATATGAGATTTCATCAATCAAAACATAAGAAGACTCAAAATATTCTTGATGAATTAATTGAAACCCATAAGGAAAAATTCCCGAGGCAGAAAGAGAAGAGGGAAGGCATGTGTTATGTGAAAAGAAGAAGGGTTCGACCCATTTATTCTTCGCACACACATGCACTGCAAGCTTAGCGCTCATGTGCGCACGAGGCAATGTATCCGTATGCACATCGGCCCTACGCAGATGCGCTGGGATTTTAGCCCGTATGTGCACAAGAGGAGAACCAAAAATTATTTGAGAATCATAAACATTCTACCCTAAATCACCTACATATACACACAAGATCTTCAAAGACCATTTTATCATTTTAGCCTCTTAATGCAATCGATTCCCAATTAACAAAGAAATTAAAATATGCTATCCTTTTAGGCCAAAATAAGCAAAAATAAAGTTGCAAAATATTAAATAATGGAACGAAATTCAAATAGACATGGTGTTGCCTCCCATAGAACGCCTTTGTTTACTGTCGTTGGCTCGACTTGATGCTCTTTCACACAATTCAAGAACTCCCATGTTAAGGAGTCCAAGGATCTTCCGCTTGACCTATTTTCACAAATGATGGATTCAATCTCCTTTGCTCTTTTAGAACCCGAACAAGTTGTTCTTCTTGCGAGTTGCTAAGTTGACTTGAGATTATCACCCTTTCCTTATCCTTCAAACATATGTATTTAAGGTGACTAGGAAGACGATTGTAATTTGTAATTGTTCCCTACACAACAGATAACTTCAATTCCTCATTAGAAAGTGATAAAGCATTAGGACTACCATTACTTGTTCCCTAAAACAAGTCCTTATTCTCTTTCTCGAGATGTTCTTCACGGTTCGTGTCCACCTCCTGATTATTGGTATGTTCATGAATTTCTTGTATTGGAGGCATACACACATCAATTACCGAAACAAGTTTAGTATGGTCAAATGGTTCAACATCATCATAAATGCTAAACTTAACACTTGTATCTCCAAATGCCATACTAAAAGTGCCATTAAGAACATCTATCTTAGTTTGGGAAGTAGCTAGAAATGGTCTTCCTAATAAAATAGGAGCTGATTAGAATCACCATGTTCCATTTATAGAACATAAAAATCAGCAGGAAAAACTAGACTTCCTACTTGAACTAAGAATGTCCTGCCAATTCCCTTAGGATAGGCTAAACATCTATCAGTCAGCTGAATTACCATGCCAGTTTTATTCAATGGACCAATTTTCAATGTATCATAAACAGAATATGGCATTACATTAATAGATGCACCTAAGTCCAACATGGCTTTTTCAAAATTGGTATTTCCTATCTTACAAGGAATAGAGAACATACCTGGATCCTTACACTTTTCAGGTAGGGATTTTTAAATAATAGATGAGACATTCCTCCCAACCTCTACCATTCTAACCTTCTTCTCTTTTTGCTTTCGTTTGTGGGTACACAATTCCTTCAAAACTTAGCATAACGAGGTATTTGTTTAATAGTGTCTAATAAGGGAATTTTACCTCGCACTTACAAAATGTATCATACAACTCTATATCGCGATCCTGAAAACTCTTTCAATCGCCTCGGGAAATGGGGGTTCGGGCTTATATTCTGGCCATACAGGAACACATTTGTCTTCACTGCCACTACTTTTCTTCTCACTTGGGCCAACCTATTTTTTAGTTTTGGTCTCCTTTTCCCCGGCCTTAACACGTTCAGGAACTGTGTTGCGTTGCACATCTAGATCTTTATAAGAGACAAAATAATTACAAGGCTTCTCCTTGGGGTTGATGATTGTTTGACACGACAATTTTCCAAAATTCTGTGATTCCAACCGGCTAATCGCGATCGCCATTTGTCCCATTTGGTGCTCTAACTGTTGAAACCTTGGTATCCTATTGGAATTGAATAGTATTATCGGTTAATAGCATTCAACCTTTCCTCTAAAGACTTATCGGACTGATTGTTCATATTAGCTTGTTGTCTTTGAGCAAATGGCGGCCTGTATGGTTGGAAGTTATGCCGATTCTGTTGAGACTGAGGTTGTGCTAGATTTTCGTATCTCAAATTAGGATGATCCCTCCATCCAGGATTATACGTATTCAAGTAGGGATCGTAATTTAGTCGTGGTTGCCCTAGGAATCCTCCCACTACATTTACTTATTCTTGGCCTTCGTCTTGTAATGTGAGGCACATATCTGTCGAGTGTCCCTCATTTGAGGAGATTCCATCAAGGCTGTTATTGAGACTGTATCATAGAGTTTAATTTGGTTATTATGAATCTTTGTATAGGGAATGAATTGCTTTATGCCACGAATTTTCTTACGAATATTCGCAGTCCGAGAAGCTGGAAAATATTTGGCCAGGAATAGTCTATTCATCTGCTCCCAAGTTGTGATACTACCTGAAGGTAAATCGAATAGCCAATCCTTCACCTCATTCTTGAGTTTCCAAAAGCTAGACATGTTGAATTCCAATAGATGTGTATAAGAGACAGTATATATATATATATAACAATATTAGATTGACTTTTGCCTTGTTATAACATAGTACAAAAATAATTCAAATCGTTCCCCGGCAACGGCGCCAAAATTTTGGTGTGAAATAATAATGCAAAGTTGAAATGTTGTTGTAGGCACCCAAAATTAACAACTCTCAACAAAGATGTAGTACTGGTGAGTACAATTCGTCCCACAGAGAACGGAGTTTATTCTTGTGCTAAATGGAAAAAGGGGTTTTCTTGAATGCTTTTGAACAAAAAACTAAAATAGTAAAATAACTAAAGAGAATTCGATATAAGGAAATTCTTGGTTTTGGTCATATCCACCATGGCAATTTCACTAGTCGATCCTTGACACATAAGATATTTCAATTCTATATCAAGCACTAATTGACTAATGTCTCTGTGTACACTCAAACTTGTGTATAAGAGACAGATACCATGTTGGAACATAAGATTGGCGCAATTTTCAACACGCGATCCAATTAACCTAACTGTTAATTTAACCCAGACACGCGCCAAAGATTAATTAATAGAAACTTTAATGCTCAATAAGAACAATTAGGCTAATTAAACATAAACACACACGGTTATGCCAATTAGATGATTAATTTTACTAAATTCAATAATACTAATCGGGTAATTATACAAATTTAGTTGCTTCACTGAGAGAATTAAGCACAAGCGGTTAAAATAATCTAGCAGTATATTAATTTTAATAACCTTAATATTCTTTTATATGGCATTTGGAGGTATCTCTTATACACCCTAGATGTTTTTTATAGACAGCCGCAGACCTGGGCAATTGTAATCCTAAGGACTCATTATAAATACCCCATTTGAAGCCATAGTAGAAATCTAGATGTGTATAAGAGACAGTCTCGACCATACAAGGGTTTAGGCACCAAGTGCCATGAAAGAATAAAGAAGAATTTCTTTGCTGAAAACCCTAACTAAAACTAGAAAATTTAAAGTGTTGACCTCTTTTCTCTTACCCTAAATGGGGTATTTATAATGAGTCCTTAGGATTACAATTAAGGTCTGCGGATAAGAACTAGAAATCTAGTGAAAAAGAGTCCAACCGAGTGAAGAAATCTATTAAAAACTCAAAAATACGCAATTCTGCTGTTTCGGACTCACATGAGCGCCCTAGGCAATGCTAAAAAGTCCTCCTCTAGTCGCAGTGCACATGCGCTGCACATCCCCAGTGCATGTGCGTTGGGCATCACTTTCAGCTTCAATTTTGACCCTGATGTAGATCGAATTTGGCAAAACTGAAAACATAAAAGTTGTAACTCTATGTCTTAGCCTTCCAAAACATCTTGAATCCCACAATTGGAGCTCAGATGAGAAAGTTATACTCAATCTACCAAACTATATCAGAACCGCTTATCGCCAATGCACATTTTCCAACTTTGCAGTTTTGAACAAGATGACTATAGAATCTGGAAAACTCAAAACATAAAAGTTGTTGAACTCTTCAATACCTTTTCAAATCATTCCAAAAATTGTCTCAATCAAAACTTGAACTCAAAATTTAGGCTTGAAATACAAAACAGCATGCAAAATGGCTTTATACTCATGCATGTTCCGCCCTTAGCATTTGGCTTTAGGAACAGGAACAACAGCACAACCTTTTCACTTTAACCCTATAGAAACTAATAATAAGAAATTAATCTCAATAATAACTCAAATATTGCTTACAACATATACTAATGTGATAATTGACACATAAAATATAGTACAATTATGAACTTATCATAAGGTCATGTGTTAAGATGACCAGTAGAAGTGCCTATCAGGCTAGTAGATTTTAGAGAGAATAGTCAACATAAGAGGGGTAAGGGAAGACCAAAAATGACTTGGTAGGTAACTTGTAAGAAAGATATAGCCCATCTAAGAATTGAGGAGGATATGATCTATGATAGAACGCAATGGCATAACAATCAAATCATCTAGTCCTTTCATTTTGGCCGCGCGTTCTCAAAATTACTCTAGAATTCCAAAAGATTAATATTATGCATTTCATAGGTTTCTGTAATTGGAAGTTTTTTTTAGTAGAAATACTACTCTCTATCTCTCTCTCTCTCTCTCTAAGTTGAGCATTTGCTTTGATAATTAGCAAAAAAACAGTCAGCAAAAGTATATAAAAAAAATTAGTAGTAAAAGGATTCAAGATTGTATATAAAAATCTTACCTAACATTTCACTTGTGTGGTCATTTTGCTACAACCATGACCTTTTGAATAAGTCATCAAATGCACATTGCTAAATTTATCCTCAGAGAGAGAGAGATTGAAAGAGAATAAAACTTCTAATGTGTATACACAGGAAATAAGGAGTTTGCTAGATGGACATTTATTGTTAAATTGTGCAAAGTAAGGTCATGGTTGAGTTTCAAATTTTGTTGATTTGAAATGTTAAGAAAAGATGCACAATATTAAGTAACCATGAAAGAACAGAATATATGTCATGTTATAACAAAGCATAAAAAAGTCAATTAATATACATATATATATATATATATATCAAAGCGATAGTAAAGTTTAAAAATCTATTTTCAATCAATATCCTACTCTTATGAATTTACTTTACAATTTTTGTAGTTAGTTTAATTAACTCTTTGGTTTGTTACAATGTGCTAAAAGACTTGCGAATTCGCATGGATGTATTTAGAAAATGATGTCGGAGGTATCGTTATTATTAATTTTTGGTACTTAAACACATCTTTTTGTTAAGTTTTTGGAAAATTAAGTAATCAACCCACTGTTGGAGAGTTGATATATTTACTTTCTATTGTACTTAATTCTAATGAAACAATTTGTATATGTTGTCTATCAAATTTAGAAGCAAATTATTCTACTAGTCAGACAATCTGTATGGTATAATAAATCTACTTTTGTATAGGAACAAATAAAATTTTTGAAACTATTCGTATTTTGCATTTCATTTGTTTGAGTTGTAGAGTTTCAACCAAAGAATCTGATTTTAATTCAAAGATTTTGGGAGCTAATTGAAGAAGGATAAGAATAAACCCTTAGTTGCAATCTAAGTTGATTATAGTCATGGTGAATGCAACTAAAATTTAAATTTTGAATTTGAAGTATATCGAATGTCTATGATATACATATATATATATATATATATATATATATGCACACACTAAGTACGAAGGTAAATCATCTCATTAGTCCATCAACTATTTTATTAAACCAAAATCCAAACTTTAATTTAGTTGGATTAGTCCCTGAATTGAATATTGAGTTTAATCCCTAAATGATGGATCTACCCAAATAGATCAATATTTTTATTTTGACAGGTATTGACTAGGGGCGTAACCGTCATGTCATCTGATCCTATGATTTCTGTTTTTTATAAATAGATGGGCAAATTACCACATTGGTCCTCCAACTATTTCATTAAAACTAAAATAGTCCCCCAACTTTAATTTTAGTCGAATTAATCCTGAACTAAATATTTGTATCCAATTTTATCCGTAAATGGCAGATCTACCTAATATATGATTTTTAAGAAATTTGGTGGGTGTTGACTGGGGCATAACCGTCAAATCCTCTAATGCTATGATTTTTTTTTGTAAAAATAGTTTTACACTTTATAATGAAAAGGGAAAATCGCATCAGTTGTCCTCCAACTATTTCATTAAAACCAAAATGGTTCCCCAACTTTAATCTTATCCAGATTAGTCTCAAAACTAAATATTTATATCCAGTTTGATCCTTAAATGGCAGCTCAATGTAAAACATAAATTTTTATCAGTCAAAACTAGGGGCATAAGCATCAAATCATCTAGTCCTATGATTTTTATTCACTAAAAATATTTTTACACTTTACAGTAAAAGGAAAAAATTTACATGGATTACTGATGGTCTGTTGATTATGTGTTTGAAATTTTCTTTTACTGCGAATGGGGGATCAAAACATATTGTCACCGATGTTCATTTTTTTCAATTATTTCATTTCATTTAAACCAAAACCCTAAAAATCATCCCTTAGCACTCTATTTGCTGCAATCCATACCAACACCGCCTCTTCCATCCCTCCACCAGTAAAGCCCTTCATGCTCTCTTCAATCTGCCACCATTATCTCCTTCTTTCCCATCCTTCCTCTTTCCTTTATCGCTACTCCAATACCTCCGCAACAAGCATTAGTAGTTCCTACTGCTCCCGCTTCCCATCTATTCTACCATTACCACCAGTATCTTCTTCTTTCCCATCTTCTTCTCTCTCCTCCCTCTGCCTCTACCCCTCGATCGCAACTATCACCACTTTCTCTCCCTGCTGCCTCAAATCACAGGTACCTTTAGTAATCAAAGCTGATTTCCTTCTCTAGTCTACATGTTATAAGAGACAGAATTGGATGTCTATATCTACAGTTCCTCCAAAATTTGATCTAGAAACAATCACTTCTTTGCTACTGCCTTGGCTTCCTTCCTCTCCTTCCAATCTTACGTGTTAGATTAATGATAAGGACATAATTATCTTCCAGAGGATACTTCTAGATGTGATAGATCAATTTTGATCTTAGAGCTAAATCAAAGTTACCTGTGATTTGTGAAAGCCATCACATTAGTATCATAAAACTCCTCGATGTTTCTATTTCTAATTATCATAGGACTAGATGATTTGATAGTTATGCCCCTATCAACACCAGTTAAATTTTAAAATATTAATATTTTAGATGGAACCGTCATTTAGGGATCAAATTAAATGCAAATATTTAGTTTAGCGACTAATCTAGCTAAATTTAAAGTTGGGGGACCATTTTTGTTTTAATGAAATAATTGAAGGACTAATGAGGTAAGTCTAAAAATATATTTAAAAACAAAAATGAAAGGACCAGATGATTTGATGGTTATGCCCCAGGTCAACACCGTTCAAAGTTCAAAAAGGTTATCTTTTGGGCAAAGTCGCCATTTAGGGATCAAACTGAGTACAAATATTTAGTTTAGGGACAAATCCAACAAAAATTAAAGTTAGGCAACAATTTTTGGTTCTAATGAAATAGTTAGAGGACTAATAAGGTGATTTTGTCGATAGTAGGAAGACAACGTTGAGAAATTGAAGATAAGCATTGCAATCAAGGATAGAAAAAAATAATAAAAAAGAAAAACAAAGACATGTAAAAGATGAAGTAGTTTGGTATTATTTTCAGGAAAGTATACTTGGTCATTAATTTTGGTTTCAAGATTTCTTGAAATTGAATTGTTAAGTATTGTATCATTTAAAATGATATACATAGCAAACTCCTTATTTCTATTGATATAATGTTATCTTCTTTGCTACCAATTCATGTTAGTTTCTAAATATTGTTATAATTTAAAATATACATATATTCAATATGTTTTAATGAATAGCAATCTTTTCTTAAGTATACTACATCATTTTTCATAAATATTAAAACAATGTATTTGTGCATTGCACGAGATCACAACTAGTTTCAGGATATTTAATGTTTTCATTGAGAAAAAACTTTAATTATGGTGAATTTTTGTTATTAATTGTGACAATTCCATACTAGATTGATATCTAGACACTTCTAAAAATATTGACTATCGTATAAAAAATCATTAGCATGAATTATGCCATGTGTCAAAGAAAAATGTTTATGTATCACAGTATTTGACTAGGAATGCAAACCAATTCCACCCTTTGTAAAGATATAAGAAACATGTAGTCTTTCACATATACAATCAGATGTGTTATGTGAAAGATCCCCTTTCATTAGAATATATAACAGAACTCATATTAGGTTTCTATCTTTAATGATCAAATAATGATAGAAAATTTATCCTGCATTTAATCAAGACATATAAAATATCAAAAATGATTTATTCTTTCTTGACAGATATGTTCATTTTTATCCAGGAAGTATTTACTCTAATAGTAAGCATAATTGAGAAGATACAAAGTACTATGCAATTTTGGCATACTCGATTGCATTCTCCAAACAAGCAAAAACTGCTATGCTCTATCTCTTCTACATATATCAAATGCAGGATAAGCATATGGTTATCAACCAAGTTTATTTTTCGAAGTTAGACAAGGTTTATCATGTATATTTTCTAAAGTAAAAAATCAATCATCATTTATTTAAATATGTAAAAGCAAAAATTATGAACACAATTAGAAGAAGATTGTTTACTAAGCAAACTATACATAGAAAAAAAAATATTTATCTTAGTAAGAACAAGTTTCTATAGTAAAATTGGTTAGAGACTATTACCTGAAGAAATCATGTAGATATTTCTTATTTAAATTAAAAACTCCTCCAAAATTTGATAAAATTAGGATATTAATCCTTTATATGATAAGTTATCTAAGAATTAGTACTTTCAGCATGAAGCATTTTACAATACTAAAGAATAATATGGAAATCTCGAGAGGAACAAAATTTAATCCATGCTCATTCACAGGCTTAGTGTTTGTAACTTTCTATCTCTTTGCACCATTGGCTTGGTGCTTGTAGGCCTCTCACTTGATAAATTTGAAGTCCCTTGCACGAATTATGAATTATTCAATTTCTGGTTCAGACAGTCTAAAATCATCAGTTTTTAGTTCAAGCTATACTCCGTTTCTGTGGCCATACCCTTTACAGGCCCAGCTCCTCTACATAAGCCATTTGTCTCCATGGGATAGTAGAATATGAAGCGTGAAAGGTTAACTTTTGGATAGCCTTTCCTTGAACAGAAATAAGACCAAAACCAATTCCAAACCTAGTCTTTTGTGATTTCTTCTTCGACTACTTTACCGGCAAAATAAAGATCATCATAAAATATTTTACGTCCAAATGTGGTAATGCATCAATAAATACATAACTGTAATTCAAAAGAATCTTCAAAAAGTTAACTTTTACCTAGGAAAAAAATGACAGTGGCCTTGTGCTTTGGTAGGAACTAGAACTAGAGCCATAAAGACAGAAGTTTCCTATATATTATACTGTTGAAAAAAGAAAGAAGCATTCAGAAAATCTTAGCTTTCATTTTTAATAAACCTAGGTGATACTTATCCAAGATCTTGATGCTTCGTCCCAAACTCTAAGAAACTCTTGGTGACTTCCCATCCATGAAACAACAATTCCATTATTAGAATGCTTGAATTGGCATAGGGAACTAATTCAACTTTCTCTTAAGTTAACAGTGGTACCTCCTAGTTTGTGGAATTAGAGCTTCCTCCAAATTTCTTATCTCATCTACCTTTATGCCATTAGTTGTTATCCTTTTATGTTGCTTAGCAATGACATACAGTTGATATTCAAGTTAAAAATGCACTCTAATAGGTCTAGATAAGGATAACAGGTCTATAGAAGCAATAGTAGGGGATTTTCACTCCACCATATGTTTTTTGTTCCTTCTATGGAAAAGTTGTGAAAATGCTCTTTATGTGGTTTTCTCTTCCTTAGAACAATTTAAAATGTTTATGCCAATACGTGAGAAGTTCACAATGTTCCTCTTAGAAATTCCTACGCAATTTTTGTCATAATAAACCCACTTCGCTTATTATAAGCTCAAAATCTAAACACTTATTAGTGCAAGACTTTTCATTAAAACACTCTTGAGTTTTTGTCTTAATTTGAAGAAAATCTTGAAAAGATTAAATTTATCAGATAGAATGAATTCATTAGAATAATCTATATCTAAATCATTATTGAATATACATATTATATATTTTTATTCCAAAAGTGTTCTTAGTTTAATACTTTATACCGATCTCTTCCTTAAAGAAAAATTATAGAGTTGAAATTAAAATTAGTTATATCAATAGATATCAGGAGTCTGCCTGTCTCTTATACACATCTAGATGTGTATAAGAGACAGCCTATATATGTGGAATGCTAGCATATTCCAGTATGGTACTAGATAAATATATTTACAGTATACATATATATATAAATAACATAAATAAATATAGAGATGATATATATATATATATATATATGTATATGAAAATATATGTATATGTACATGTATATGTATGTGTGTGTAGTATATATATATATATATATAATATATATATAATATCTAATGTTTTTGATGCTTTTGTTCCAAAAGCATCTTAGTTTAAAACTTTATAATGATCTCAGAAAGGGGAATTAAAGAAAAATTAAATAGTTGGAATTAAATTCTGTTAGCCAAGAAAGCAGAGCGGTTGCTTCTGAAATAAATGAATGCATCAATGTTCAGTAATACTCCAAAAAATGTTAAAAAAAACAAAAAAGCACTAGAGTTCCAAATAAACATGTATCTGCCGACTATAAATTCCACTCTCCATAGAGATCGTATTTCAAGTTTATTTTTTAAAATCTTATACACATCTAGATGTGTATAAGAGACAGATTCTATTAGTTGTGAATTGGTTGTTCGATATAATTAAATTATCCAAAGGCTAAAGAAAATATAATTTTTTGCGATGAATTGGGAGTTTGATCTAAATTAAATTATTTAAGGATACATGAAAAATTGGAAATGAGTATAGAAGATGTACAATATCTTCTTAATGGAATATTGTTTTCTGGTTATTATTTTTTACATGCTAATTGATACTTTTATTTTACTTATAATATGAATGCAAAAAATCAGCCATAGGATTGCATTTGCCTCTCTATAGAGAAATGTATCCATTTCTTTCCTTTTACTTCTCTTGGTTGTAGCCAAAATAAAATAAATTGAGAAAGTTTAATTTTTTAACAAAGAACCCTACTCCAAAGAATTAAAAGTATCCTTATGCAAATAGGCATATTTTATGTGTAATAAAGAAATAAAAATGGAGTTCATGAGCCAGTCAAAGAAATTTAATGACTTATAAATTAAGATACCCACAATAAAATTTTTCTTTATCACATAAATAATTTATCCACCAAAACATAAAATTTTTGCTAGAGATATGCCAATATTGTAATTGCATATTAGTTGAATAAAAGGTCAAATGTGTTTTTAATTAAGGTGGACAAACAATGCATAAAATGTATGTTGAAATTCCAAACTAAAATTGACCATGAATTTTTCTCTTTCGAAAGATAAATATTATTTTATATCCATTTTTTCTTTTTTACCTTCTTGCATGAAAATGTCCAGTAAACATTCATATATAAAAAAAACAACTTGAGAACACAATTTATGAGTTATTTATCAAGAATGATTTTAAGCATTTAATTATTTCATTTCTTTCATTGTAGGCTTTCTTTGCAGCAATGTTCTAGCTCAAGAAATTCAAGGGAATGATCTTGTTTTTCGTAGTCGATCTTTCTAAAGGTGTCCGTAGTCCTTCGAGAATAACTAAGATGTCTCGAGAAGAAGAGCAGAACATGGTCCAAGCAACAGTGCTACAAATATTAAGGCAACTAAGAAAGATACTATGAAGGCCATTATGATGGTAGAAGCCTTTGAATCAAATGCAGAAGTGAATTCCTCTACTAGTAAAGGCTTATTAAATGGCACAATGACTGAATTGCTTCAGATCTGCTTGTTCGAGAGATTGATAACTTTCCCAAGTCACAGAAGTGAAATAAGAAAGATACTATGAAGGCCATTGGGATGGTAGAAGCCCTTGACTCAAATGCAGAAGTGAATTCCTCTACTAGTGAAGGCTTATTAAATGGCAAAATGACTGAATACTTGAGGTGTAGAAGCAACAACAGCCTTGCAGTAGTTAAAAAAATGAACAAAAAATCTCAAGTGCTTGATTTTCGCATTATCAGTCCATCTTTAACTAGAGCATTATCGGTTCTTCAGAAGTAGTGTGGTTCACTTGGGGAAGTTATCAATCTCTTGAACAAATAGATCCGAATCGTGTTAATTTGATGTCTGGTGCTTTTAGTCCATAACCATCGCACAACAACTCTACTAAAGCATAAGGCAGGACTTGATCTTTCTCGTAACAGTTAGCTTAAGAAAATTCACACTATCACTCAAAGAAGTGCAAGGATGTGGTGAAGAAGCATGTTAACCATAAGAGGAATCAATAATACTTCTCTTCATTAAGTAACATGGATCTCGATAAATGAACCGTTATGGGACATTTGAATGAAAAGGTTGCACTGAATTTCTACATTCTTGACATAAATTTCTATAGCACAGAGTAATGGTATTCCACTTATCTTTCACAGTATATTTATTATCTTTAATAATGAAACTTATACGTATATGGATAACATAGCACGTGTGTTGCACGCGGTGTTGAAGTTTCTTTGACTATACCTATTACAAAAGTTGGAAATTTTATTAGATAATTTTCACAATTGCATGCACCATATAAATTATTTTCACTAATATAGATTTTGCAAAAGTAAAAAATTTGTCAATTAAAATTATTTTACATTAATCATTCCCAAGGTTTCTACATCTTGATTTTTACATAATATATTCTTGTGGGTATTTTTTTTTTTCTCTATTAGTTATGATTACAAGTTTGAAACCAAATTTTGATTATTCCCAGTATAGTTTTTTACTATTCTTTCGTCAACTTTGCTTCTGGTTCTGAATTATCTTTTCGACTTCTACAAAATCAGGTATTTCACGTCGTTACTTTCCTTTTTCTCGTAGATAAATTTTTGTCAACTTGAAAGGAAAAACATTTTAGTTGCAAATACACAAGTATATATGTTGTAATAAAAATATCCAATCATTCAACAACATATAAAATAAAATATAATACATCATTTTTGTAGATAAATTTTAGATTCTTCTATTAATCAATCATCAAAGTCTCAAGAATTTACAACATATAGAATAGCACCCCTTAAAAGCTTAATTCCCTTATTGAGTAAACAGAATCACCAACAAAAATACAGAAATTGATGGAGAAATATTGCATATCTGGGTTGGGAGCACAATTGCAAGCATACCGCTCTCTAGTTCACGTTAGCCCGACATCATTGTGTTTCATCGCTTGTTTTCTGAGATGCTCATGTGCAATCTCCCTTATGTATACCTTTTTGTGTGATTTTTTTAGTGAATTCATTTACAAAAACATTAAAAAAATAATAAAATAAAAAGTTGAAGATGAGAGAAGTCCAATATGAGGACCCGTGGATGGCAGCAGAACAGAATTACACTTAAGGAAAGATCATGCAAATGCATTTGGCCGAAGTATATCGCGTATACAACTCTTGGTTGTTCTATCATTTGAAAATATAGTTCTAAATAGTTGAGTACAATTTACGAAGTGCGTAAGCAAGCAATTTAATCTTATACGAAGTATGTGAGCAAGCAATTTAATCTTACACCCAGCATTGAATTAACTATTGCTTCTAATATAAAGAGAGGTAGATTTCATTTTATTTCCCAATAGTAATTTTTGTTGTCTGGAGTGCTCTCACTTAGGAATAATCAAAATCACTGGATAACATAACTAAAATAATCAATATAGAATATAAAATTATAGTAATTCTTAAAAGGTAGTTGCTGCCAAATAGGTGACTTACAATTTTTTTGAATTGTATTACCCTATTTATGCTTTCTTAGCACAACTACTATTTTACTCAAATATCTTCTAATTTTATAGCAGTGGATGTACAATTGAGAAGAAAAGAAGTGTCAAAATGATTTTGTATTGTTTTCTTGGATTTTATAATTTGTGATTCTATAGAGAAATACCTCTTATGGATTTACCAACATTTAGATATTTGTGCTTCCCATATTATATTATAAGCATTTACAGTGCTATTAGTACTAAACAAATTCTTCTAATTGTTGTTCTAATCGATCAAGCAATGGCATAAATTCTTTAATACAATGTTTTCATAGTAATTTGTAAGAGCTTCAGAAAGACCGGGTTGATAATGCTATACTTAGAGCTAAGAATGAGAACTTAAAGAGCGAGAACTATAGGATAGTCGTACACTATGTGCAAAGCACATGTCATCCAACTAGTATTTCAAACAACAAAAGAGTGTGAATTATAATATTCAAAAGACCAACAGTAATTTGGGCCTACTTAGGAATTGCTAGAAGAAGAGATGAAATACCAAAGAAGCATTTTATTCTAATTTTAACTCTAAGTTTATCAATACAATTGAATTTTGTTAATAGTTTGATCCCTTGTTATGAGGGGGTTACTTCTACTTGTTAACATGAACAGAAAACTTATACACATCTAGATGTGTACAAGAGACAGCTATAGAACCGGTTCTCCCCAAATCAAAGTAGAGGAATTCACTTCTGAAAGAATAAACTTAATTCAAGCTAATTATGCACATCAAAAGAATTTAGCAATGCTAATTAAAATTTGCTAAGTTTTAGTTATGTTAAAATAAATTAAAAAATCTTATACCTAGAACCTATTAAGTCAACATAAATATAAATTCAAGTAATTAGTGGTCATTCCAACAACAAATCTTTGAGAATATTGACAATATCAATTAAAACCAAGATGCACAGATCTCCAAATTCACCAAAATCAAAGTTTTTTCTCAATTGAAAGACAACTCACCAAAGTCAGTGCATGGATTATTGTTTTTGTCACTTCATACATTGATGTAGTACACCTATGAAACCAATGGTAGAAGCTCATTAAAACATAACAAATATAGAGATCTTTGTCAAATTGTAAAACTATCTGGAAACTTACTTGAATTGGTAACAAAGAGGATTACATCATACCAATAGTAATTTGGATTGGCCATAGGAACCATGTATGAATAATATAAAATTAACAATTCAATTGGCATGGCCATCATGAATTGGTTTTATGATATAATAATGTGTATGAGGGGTCAAATTTTGTTATTTGATTTTATAATCATGTGGCACAATTTATATTACTGAATGATTGTACAGACTTAGGACTTTTCACTGTTGTTACCAATTTATGTAAGTTTTCAAAAAAATTAGGGCAAACAATATTTGTCAGTGTATCTTTCAACCTATATCTCATTCTCAGGTCTAAGTATAGCATTATCAGGTCTTATTGTTATCCCTTGTAATGCATGGAATTTTGTTTTTGTTTTATAAGTATGGATGAATTATTCCTATGAAAGCATTGGTATAAGTTCATCAAAACGTATCTAACATGTAAACTTGTCAAACTATAAAAGTATTTGTAACTTACATGAATTGTTAACAAAGAACGTTACATCATATCAATAGTAATTTGAATTTGCCATGGAAACCATATTTGAATAATATGAAATTTTCAATTAAATTACCATGAAATTCTTCATGAATTAGTTTTATGGTTTTAATGATGTGTATACGGGTCGAATTTTATTGTTTGATTTCATAATCATGTAATATTGTTAATATTATTGAGTAATTGTACGTCTAGGACTTTACATAATGAATTATCATGTTAATTACTCAAATGTGCTATGATAATGTACTTGTAACGATATTCAATGTGTTAGGTTTTATTGGCACAACCAGTGTATCGGACTAATAATGCTATACTTAGAGATGCGAATAAGGACTATACATGAAAGCTGCACCGACAAATATTTTTTATTTTGACAACGAAGTATAGTTTAGGTGGTAAAACACTTTTCCTATGACCTATTACTAAAATAGCATTAGCTCAAATAACATTTGTGAAATTATAGTATTTTACTAGACTTGTTCTTTGATTTTTTTAACTGGTTTAAAATGTTTTTCATATTATTTTTAGTCATAAAGTACTTCAACTTATTCGTTTTTCAATTCGGCAAATTGTAAACGGGTCAAAAGAACAAGTCTAGTAAAATACTGGATTTCACAAATGTTATTTGAGCTAATGCTATTTTAGTAATAGGTCATAGGAAAAGTGTTTTACCACCTAAACTATACCTGTCTCTTATACACATCTAGATGTGTGGAGACTATTTGGTCAAATGAACTATTTTCAACTTGAAATCTCCAAGTTGACTTCTTGCTTTGTTTCTTCCTCATTTCTCCTAGCTGCTGGCCGAACTTCTCTTCCCCATTTTTCCCCAAAATTTTCTTGGATATCAAGTATAAATCACTTGGAAGGTAAGATTTTATGTATTTTAGCACTTTATGGCTTATGGGCTTTATGATCCAAGCTTTAATTTCAAGTTTTGTAGGATTCTTTATGGCTGAAAATAAACCCTCTTTGCAGCCTTATAAGTTATGATTTATGTATGTTATGGGTTGTTTTTAGTGTTTTGGAGGTTGGGAAGTGATTGGGGTTGATTTTTAACAACTTTCCACAGTTAGATTACATATTTTAAGATTATGAGTTGGGGTTTTGTCTTCCATATGTGGCCCTAGAGTGTTATGCTATGAATGCTTATGTCTATGCATATAATGATGTTTTAAGAGTGTTTTAAGGTTAGTTTGGATAGGAATTGAGACTTGAAACCAAGTGATATGAATTGATTTCCCTTCATTTTGTAAGTAAGCGGAAGTTTGGCGCAGCTAGGATAATTTGGATAATTGGTTATGTTTGAAGGGTCTTTAATGATCTTTTGATGGTTTTAGGTGTTTTCCTTTGTTGTGGGATGCTATTGATATACAGTAGTCCCATGCTATTCATATCAAAACAGTCATAAAATGCTTTCATATCAAACATTTCCAAACAAATCAATTGATTAACATAAAATACCTCATTCACCTATAAAATCCATTTTGTTTAACGACTTTCGAAATATGTTTGGATGGATTTTAGAATGTGTATGATGTTTGGAACTGCACTTTTACCAAGTTTTGGAATTATTACATATGAAATCGGGACCAAGCTATTTTATGTTAATCAATTGATATGTTTGCAAACTCTTTTGATATGAAAGCATTTTATGACTGTTTTGGCTCATAGGTGACCTAGGTATATAATTTTGGATGTGTTTGGAAATGTTTGATTTGGGGACTATACCTAAATCTATAGAAACAACAAAGGAAAACACTTATACACAAACTACTTATGATTATGGTTTATTGACGTTTAAATGGCATGAGACATGACTATGGTCTTCACAAATGTTATTATCTTTATGTTTTCTTTTTATCGCAATGCTTGGCCCCATTTGAAGAGCTTTTATGATATCCACTGAGCTACTTATACACACACGTGATTTATAATTTTTAGATTAGGTGCTCGTTTTGACTCTCTATAGACCTATAATGCCAAGCTTCTCTTTTGTTTGGAGAGGGGTAGTGTATTAGATAGGTTTTGTATTGATCTTATTTGTTTTTGTTGATAGCATCTTTTGTACTAAGAAGATGTGTGATTTTGTAATTCGTATTTTTGTGTAAAATGAAATATTCGGTTTTATAGTTAAGAAAAAATGAGAGTTCTATAACAATGCGGTTAAGTTTGTTGCTCTGTTCGTTTGTGCCATGCGCTTTGGGCCATGTACCATTACGCGGCGTGTTACGGTCCCGTTTTTGGGGCGTGACAACATTTCCTAAATACTTCCTTATGACAATGAGAACAATGAAAAAAAAAAAACAAAGAATACACTAGAAGACAATATTGGAAAACTCAAGATTAAGAATAACTAAACTTCAATGTAATATAACTATCATTGATAAAAAGTTTACTTTTGTAAACTAACTTTATTTAAAATGCATTTATATTTTCACACAACAATAAATATTATCCACTAAATCTTGAAACCTTTACATTAAGTGTAATAATTAATACTCATGCACTACATGCACAACACATGTCATCTGACAATTATTTCAAACAAAAAAACAATAAAAATATCTATAATATATATATATATAAAATATAAAAGTTTCAGTTGTTTTATGTTTTTGACATTTTTATTTCAAAAATTCCCTCAATTTTTACTAAGTGTCATTACAAAATAGGACATTAATGGAAATACGTAGAATAGGCATTAAATCCAATCTTAATTTTTCCACCTACATTAAAAGGTCTTCTGAGAATGAATATTGAAAAATAATTTTAATAAAAATGTAGACTCTAAATTGAAATAGAACTCTCTTAAATACTTTAATAAAAAAAACTCAGAACTTCTTTCCAAAAAAGGAAACAAATAAAAGAGTTTGGCATTAACAAAGAATAAACACCAACCATTTTAGGTATAAATCCAAATTTATGAACTAAATGAAAAAATACTAGTAAACACTCAATATAAACCAATCAAACAAAACAAATTAGACTATTATTCACAACTAGAAGTTGCAATAAATAATCATAAGATTTAATAACAATGAAAATTAAGAATTCTTTTAATATAAAATTCTTTATACAATATATTTAATCTATATTATATATAAATGTATGATTTGGCTTAATTTTTTGACATTTTCATTCCAAGAGTTTTCTCAGCAATGTACATAACTATCATCCAAAAAGGGAAATACTAAAAATGTAAAACAAATACTAATTTTAACCTTAATACTACTCCAAATGCCTTAAAAGTCTTATACGAGTAAATAGTGCAAAATAGTTTTAGTAAAAAAAAATCAAAATTGAAATGAAGCTTACTCCATACTTCAATACATGTATCAAGCAAATGTAACCAGTATTAAATTCTTCTGCCATTTTGAAGAAACTATGCAAACTTGTTAGATACATTCAAATATTTAACGAATAAGGTCCAAAAATATGCTGATCTAAACTTATTCTCCATATACGTAGTGTTGGTCCCAAAGCAACCTAAGAGGAGGGGTTGAATTAGGTTTCTAAAAATTACTTTAAGAAATATTAATCTTACTAAGATTTTTCCAATAATAATTGATATGATAAAAACAATGAAACAGTAAAGTAAAAAAGAGATGGAATAAAACAGCCAATACTTCCAAGCTAACAAGCTTGAAGTATTAAAACACTAGAATGCTTCACACACTTGGTGAGCCAATGATCTCTTACAAAGTAAGAAGATTCTTGCTCACACTAAAACTCTTTTAGTTGAGCCAAGAATTTTACTCACAACCTCACTTTCGTACAAGATTATTACTCTTCACTCAAAATTGTATTGCACTCTAAACTGCACACTAATACAACAAAGCACTATAGCCAATTTGTACTAAAATTGCTCTTTTCTAAGGCTTGTATTCAATGTATTAGATGGTTTTTACAGAATATCAAAGCAGATATTTATAAGAGCAATAAATGGTAGTTGCAACTACTTCCTAATGGCTAAATAATAAATGCACAAAAAGTAGCCGTTGGGGTTTTGGACGTCCGATATAAATAGGATGCGTCTGACACAGCGTCCGATCTCCATGCAGTTGGTGAAGAACTTTGTTCGAACGTCCGTGCATGTGTCTGTTCCATCGTCCGACAGAAGCTTTGGATGGTCATGTTCGTCCGAAGAAGGCTTTGTTCGGACAGTTGTGTGCGTCCGTTTGGAGAGGCAGTAAGATCCTTCTTTCTGCCTGTTGGTTCGGACAGAGGAATGCGTCCGAGAAGCTTGACATAGTTCGGACGGTACAGTGCGTCCGAAAACCCTGTCTCTAGCAAAACAAGTAACAGAATATACCTGCAAAAACTTGTTTACAGAGTTAAGTGTTTATGTCATCATCAAAATAAGGTTTGGAAAACACCACGTAGGACTTGGTCTAATATTTTTACCTTTTTGTTTAAAAAATCCTTTCTACTCTGAACTTAATTTTTCAGAAGAACAAAGAAAACAAAGTGACTATCATTAACAAAAAAAATAAAAATAAACCTATCATAAATTTTCTATGTAAACCAATTGAATTAAAACAAAAAATAGACAATTATGTACAATTTGGAGTGCATTACTGATAAAGAAGCAAAAAATCCAATCACGATCAAAATGTTGGGAATTCTTTTTGTAGTATAGAAATTCTTGATGAAAATGACTTAATTCAATAACTTTCTTCTCGAAAATCTACTTTTTCAAAGATTTCTTTATAAACTTTTGAAACTATCGTCACACACAATAACAATATGTTAGGCCATTCCTATCTACTATTTTCTCGATATTGAATCGCATGTATATATTGATTTGTTCCTTTTATTATCTCTATAACAATAAGTTGATTGCTTCATTGATTGGGAAAATATGGGATAAATTATTTTGGAAATAGATAAGAGTTTTGTGTTTGTTAGAAAAAGACAACTGATTGTTCAAAAATGCAAAAAATACAATAAAATAGAATCGAGAATAAGAGATCTTGGGAAGTAGACAAAGTTTTTTTAAAAAAAAAAAAAAGAAAAACAAACCAAAAATGTTGATGCAATTAAATTTTTATGATCAAAGTACAAAATAAATAGCACATAAGGTATATTTTTTAGATGGTTGATTGAGCATATCTAATTTTTGACAATGATGTAAACTCCGATTCGTCTAATGGGCAAAGTCTTGAATTCTAAAATTAACATCATATGAATAATATTAATGTTTAATTTCTCAAATGTGAGAATTTTAATCAATAAAATTTTCTATTATATATAGAATAAAATAGTATAGTGTTATGTTTTAATATGTATAATTCAAAATTTGCAAGTGATATACAATATTTATTATTCCTACAATTAGTATAAAGATCTAAACTATCAAAGGTTGCCAAGTAAAAAGGAATTCAAGAAAAGTCATTAACCTTAATTCAAACTAAACAATGTACTCAAAAATAGAAAAATCGCCTTCATTTGTATTTTCTTTCTACAATATATCTTTTACCGTGAGATACTCTTTAAAATATCAAAACTCATTTTCTTTCCAAAAAAACATTCATCAATGCACAAAAATCACCCCTCAAATCAAATGTGTCAAATCACATGCAATGCATGTTCAGGATTACTTGTCAAGTAAAATATTGAAAAGATCAATAACAAGTCTACTTATACACAAGAGACAGTCTCTTCTTACTTGTTTTGGGTGAAAAGAAGACTATTTACATAAGAAAGAAAAACTAAACAAAGAAAATTACATGCTGCAAAAGAATTTTTAAATGGTAACTAAAACTTGCTAAGTTTTTATTATATGAAGTCAAACTGAAAAGCTAGTACTTGTTAAGTCAATATAAAACAAAATTCAAGTAATTATTGATCCTTCCGACAACAAATATTCGAGAATATTAACCATATAAACTAAAACAAGGACAAAAAAAACTCCAAATTCTCTAAAATTGAAGTTTTTTCTCAATTAAAAGACAACTCACCTAAGCTAGTTGTCACCTCCTACAATGTTCAGATTATTGTTTTTGTAGTCATTATACACATTGATGTAGTATATATTAGTCTAGATACCATAAAGCCAATTTGTTTTAGGAACAAATTTCACTATTATATTTATGTATTTTTTTGTAATATGGCATTCTTTATTTATTTGATATGATAAATATTTTTGAATAAAATATATATGAGGAAAAATCATAAATATGGAGTTATGATGATTTGATTCTTAATGTGGTTATATTTTATTCGTAAATATCCCTAATGTAATGTTTGACACGGGTAGATTAGCACATAATTGTATCTGGATGCTTAGTGAGAATATGTGCATCGATTGACCTATTAAGAGTATTTCACATGGACTATTATCCAAATGCCAGTGGATTAATCTCTTTGTGATAGTAGTGTAATGATCTTTGGACTTGAAGTCAAGAGTTTATCTTGATTGTGGATTACTAGACATTGGCTCTATTAGTTGTTACACTTTATGAGTCGCACATACTGCAGAGTTTGTTATAGTGTGAATCATGAAAAGATAAGATATGATCGATATAGGATTCACCACTCCTTATAATGGGAGAGTATATCCCAGTATGGCCACTTATTGAATACGATTCAGAAATCTTTGTGCAAAGTGAAAATAGAATTGAGAGTGCCTCAAATTCTATTTTAAGTGAATTGTACTTTGGAAAGAAGTAAATTGATTAGTATCAGGTACAATAATAGTTGGCATTATTTCTGTACTCTTAAACTAATCAGGATATAGTGTGGTGAAAGGATAATAATTACACAGCAACTAAATCACAGAGAGGTGTCGAACCACTTGACATACTTGATTGGTCATGATACTTTGTTGGAAGCCAACCTTGACCTATAAGTTAAAATTAATTAATTGGTGAATTAATGAAAAATTAAAATTGTTTAATTTGTCTAATCCAAAATATTTTAGGATTGTAATTTGTCTAATCTTAATTAATTTAGGATTATAATTTAAACTTATTAAAAACGTGATTGGGAAATTAAAGGATCACATTTAAGGATGATTAATTCAGGTTTAAATTGATTTTGATAAGTATGAGATACTTATAGGTTAATTTATGAGATAAATTAACTTTTTGGGCTCAATTGTAATAAACGATACATCTTAGGAACTAATATAAAATACATTAGAACTCCTAGGCCTTTATGCTTATTAAAAGTCCTATTCCCTTGCTATATTATAATTCTTGGGGCATATGCATATATATGTGTATATATATACATATATATATATATATATATATGCCATGCCACAGGATATTTTCCCACAGGGAAAAGGCTAAAGAAAGTTTCTCATTTTGAAGTCTTGAAAAATGTGAAAACATATAAAAAGGATATAGCACTTTGTGGTTTGAGTCAATCAGTCTTATGAGCATTCTTGAATTAATTATCTATGTGGATACCATTAGAGGCCAAAAGTTTGTGTGGCTTGTGAATCAACATCCCAATCAAATTGGAAATTTTACCACAACTCTAAAGTATCCAATCTCTATACTTTTCTTGTGCGACGCATAAATTAATCAAGGTGATTTATTGTAGGAAGAAAAAATTTTAAATCCCCCTATGTTATCTGGTTATTTACTTTCTTGCAGTGGTGTTAGAGTCACCTTTGATTAATTTATGATGTACATTTATTTACTTATCATGAAGATTGAATTTGTTCAAACTATACGAATTTTTTATTTTATCGCATCTTTTTGAAAATATTTTAAAAAATAAAAATATAAGATAACGTTATTTTATTGCGTGGCCTGCCCATATTTAATATGGCATTCCATGTTTGATGATGTCATCATGGTTTGTCTATATTTAATATGATTGGCAATTTTAGTGACATTATTTATGTTCGCCTCTAAAAGTGTTTATTGAGATAAATAACTGTTAGTGACACTTAATTTTATATTTTAATTTAAAAGGTTTTTTTTCTAAATTTACCTTTTGAAACCACCAGTTAATTTTAAAATATTGTTTAACATTAATTGTTAAAATTTAGACACTCGCTTTATTTTAATTCGATTAAATTTTAGAAAATATAAATCTTTATAAAAATTTTAATCAATTAATAAGGTCTGTCTCTTATACACATCTAGATGTGTATTTAGAAGCATTTATTAACACTCAATGAGATTGAAAGTTAATAAATGTTAAAAAAATTGGAAATTGTTTCCAATGTAATTTTTGAAGTTCTATTCTTTAAGTATAGGTTTATTTTTCTAATGAGATTGAAAAATAATTTTTCTCCTTAAAATATTTTCGTAAATAATTCAAGAATTATAATTTCAATGCGATTGAAATTTGAAGTATAGTGATTCACGATTAGATACAAAATATGATTTTTAAGTTTTTATTTAATTATTGAATTATATAATAGAATAATGGATGATTATGGACGTAAGACCAATATGAATGTGTGTGGTTTACTTAGTTCAAATTTCGTGGTTGTAAAATTTTTAAATAGGACCTTTGTATCCTGTCTTCTGCTATTATTCTTGTGATAATTCTTTTCTCATCTCAATCCCCTCGACTGTAACTCGAGATTTTTTATCACTCTTATAATGTACATTGCGGTAGGTTAGGGATAGGATTGAATATCTGATGTGCTATTGTAGAATTACATTTGTAATGTATAAAGATGATGGAAATAGCGTAACTTGCAACCACAGAGAGAATTTTCAGTAGTTGAAGATTACCCTTAGGATTTGGCTTGACGCTTAGTTTCCTTTGTGACTCAAGGAAACAAGTTTAGTAAACGTCCATAATCATCTATGGTTTTGTGTATGTTTATTTGTTATATGTTGATGTGGTAATATTACATGCAATTTGATGATGCCTAATAAATAATTGAAAGGAAAAGCCCTCAAATCAATATTAAGTAAATAAAAAAGTTACCTCCATTATTATTGCAATAAACGAGAGTTTTCTTAAATATAACTTGTTGGGCTAATCTGAGGTTACTCTACATTGAACATGTTTAAGCTATGAGATGAGATTTCTGAATAATGGATATGACTTAACAGAGGCATATAATTTGTTGGATACACTCAAGCTTGTACGTCTTTGAGGAAAAGGTTAGGAGTCACATAACATGTACTATCAAAGAATTGATACCTAACTATCTAAGAATTACAAAGTATTGTAATTGGTAGGAGATACCAATCTTTTGAAATTATTTTAGTTTGTTGGGTACATCCAAGATCAAAATAATTAAATCAAGGCGGCCAATATGGATCCTAGCCCACTAGGCGTTCATGAGACATCCTGAATCAATATATGAGGGTTATTAATTTGAATTAAAATAGTGGGAGTAAAACCAAATTAAATGAAATAAATGCTATAATTTGGTTTTGTTTATGCATAAATAGGAATTTCTCATTTTGTCTTTATTTACATGTTGTAGAATATGAGTAGCAACATTAATTTTAATCTCATTTTAAATGATAACAAACTCACTTGGCCTAATTTTTCAGACTCGCAACATAACTTGAGAATTGTTCTCAAGGATAAGAAAATTGGTTATGTCCTTGATCAGCCTATTCCTAATGTACCAGCAGATGATGTTGATCAACCTGTTCAAAATACTTATCATAAGCACATAAGGGAAAATGATACTGTCACTTGTAACATATTGGCCGCTATGAATTCTGAATTTTAGAAACAATATGAAAACATGGATATTCCTTCTACAATTCTTCATCTCGAGGAATTGTTTGATGAAGGGTCAAGGAATGAGAGATATATGACGTCTAAGGAGCTCTTTTGTTGTAAAATGGCAGAGGGTACTTCAGTAGCTTTTCATGTACTGAAGATGATCGGATTGATTGAAAAATTGGGAGGATTGGGTTTTAAGCACAATCAATAGTTAAATGTTGATTTGATTTTGCAATCTCTGCTTGAAATCTTTCACAGTTCGTGATGAACTATAACATGAAAAAGTTGTCTATAACTCTTTCTCAACCGTCGAATATGCTAAAGACTGCTGAGACTGCCATTTAAAAGGAAAGGAAACAAGTGTTGGTTGTTGATTCTTCTAATAAGAAGAAAAAGAAATCCAAGGTTGATTTTATGAAAACCAAGTATAGGTTGAAACCAATACCCATGATCAAAAAGGACAAGGCTAAGGGTACTTGCTACTATTATGGAAAGGTTGGGCACTGGAAAAGGAACTGCAAGATTTATATAGATACCTTGAAGTAGAAGAGGTTTATCGAAGCTTCTACTTCATGTATATTTACTATGATTGAGATCAATATTTCTACTTCTAAATTAGATTCTTGGGTATTAGAGATCGGATTTGCATCTCATATTTGTAAAATGCGCAGGAACCAAAGAAAATAATTCTATATTGGCTAAGGGAGAAGTGGACCTATGTGTAGGAAATGGATACAGTCTTGCTGCTTTAACCGTAGGGACTTATTATCTTTTTTTGCCTAGTGGTTTTTCTTTAGAACTTAAAGACTGTTATTATGTTCCATCTCTTATTAGAAATATTGTTTCCATTCCGTGTTTAGACACTGATGGTTTTGTCATTATCATAGCTGTTCGGGATCATTTGATTAGGAATCATATGATAAATGTGAATTTTTTTTACTTGGTAAAATGACCAACTCACATTTTAAAGGAAAATGGTGATAGATCTAATGAATTATTAGGGCTAATACATATTAATATTTTTGGTCCTATGTCAATTCATGCTAAAGGAGGTTTTTCATGCTAAAGGAGGTTTTTTATACTTCATTACATTACAGATGACCATTTTAGATATGGTTATGTATACTTGATGAAGTATAAGTCCGAAACCTTTGAAACGTTCAAGAAATTCAAAAATGAAGTTGAAAAATAACTTTGTAAAAGTATCAAAATACTTCGATCTGATTGATGTGGGGAATACTTAAACCAAGAGTTTCAAGATTATCTTAAGGAGAATTGGATTCTACATCAATGGATTCCTCCTTATACACCACAACTAAATGGTGTATCTGAAAGATGTAATCGAACTCTATTAGATATGGTTCACTTTCGACTTAGAAAACAAAAATATCTATCTTAACAAAGGCTAATGCACACAATATCTCTTAGTCTAATGGGCTTTCTATATCGATGATGAGTCTTGCAAACCATCCCAAATCGTTTTGGGGCTATACTCCTAATACTGCCTCCCATTTATTGAACCTTGTTATATGAAAATTTGTTGACTCCACTTCGTATGAGATATGTTCGGAAAGAACCTACTTTTTCATATTTGAAAACTTTGGGCTGCCATGCTTATGTGAAGAGGGTATAGTCTGACAAAATTGAAGTTAAGCCAGACAAGTATCCTATATCTCAGGTGAGAGATAGGGATACAAATTTCATATAATCCCGTTCAATAAAAAGTGTTTGTATCAAGGCCAGCCTGTCACTCTTATACACATCTAGTTTATTCTTGAAAGGCAAGTGGGAGCAAAATATATTTTTGAAGAAGTTCAAGAAACACAATTTGGCATTGATTAACAAGTGAAACAAGAGCTTCAATTACATGATGATGTGATAGAATCGAAGTTAAACTCTGATACACAAACTTTTCGTAGGACTACTAGGATACGTCGTGCTTCAAAGACATATAAGTTTCTTGTAAGTGAGCACAATGATGTATTAATCATTATGAATGTTGAACATACATCTTACAAAGAAGCACTATTTGATAAAGATTCTCAAAGTCGCTACAAGCTATAAAGTCTAAGATGGATTCCATCTATGACAATAGGGTTTAGACCTTAGTCAATCCACCTAAAAGGATTAAACCTATAGGGTACAAGTGGATCTTTAAGAGAAAGTTTTATATGGATGGTACTGTGATTACTTATAAGGCATGAATGGTGGCAATGGGTTACAAACAAAGACAAAAAGTTGACCTTGACGAAACTTTTTCACGAGTTGCAATGCTAAATTCCATTTGCATTTTGCTTGCTATAGCTATATAGTATGATTGTGAGATTTGGTAAATGGATGTAAAAACTGCATTCTTTCATACAAATTTGCAGGAAAAGATGTATATGTTGCAACCTCAGTTTGGGTTTATGTCCACAGATCCTAATAAAGTATGCAAGTTACAACGGTCTATTTATGGACCAAAGCAAGCTTCTAGGAGTTGGAACATCTATTTTAATGAGACAATCAAAGAGTTTGATTTTATCCAAAAATGAGTATGAACCTTGTGTATACAAGAAGGTAAGTCAGAGTTTCATTGTTGTCTTGATACTTTATATGGATGACATATTGTTGATAGGAAATGACATACCTATGCTTCAAAGTGTAAAGGTATGATTTTCTAGGAATTTTTCCATGCAAAATTTAAGAGAAGTAAACTATATTCTAGGAATGAGTGTGTATAGAGATAGATCTAAAAGGTTGCTGGGTCTTATTCAATCAACATACATAGACAAGATGCTAAAGATATTTAGCAAGGATCAATCAAAGAAGGGTTACTTATTAATGTCTCATGGTATAAGTACCTTTCTAAAGATGTGTCCTAAGATATCTGTCGAAAGAGAAAGAAAGAAAAAGATCCCATATGCTTGCGGCTATAGGTTCTATAATGATACAATGTCATCTACTAGACTTGATAAGCTCTAAGTGTTACAACCAGATTTTAATATTCTTCCGGGAGTGGCCACTCAATAGTAGGCAAGAATATTCTTAAATACTTAAGAATGACTAAAGATTTATTCTTGATTTATGGTGGGCAAGAATTGACAGTTCTCGGATACGCAGATGCCAGTTTTCAATCTGACAAGGATGATAGCAAATCACAATGTGTATAAGTATTTACTCTTAATGGTGGTGCAATCAATTGGAAAAGTTCCAAACTAAATACTACGGCTGATTCTACAAAAGAACGAGAATACATTATAGCTTCAGAAACAGCAAAAGAAGCAGTTTGGTTCAAGAAGTTTGTAATTGAACTTGGAGTGGTTTCTTCTATTAATGATCCTATACTTTTGTATTGTGATAACAATGCAGATATTGCACAAGAAAAGGAACCCAGGTCTCATCAGCAATCCAAACATGTATTATGACGCTATCACCCATTTGATCAGAAAAATATTGATAGAAATGGTGTAAAGATAGAAAAGATCCCCACTGATGATAACATTGTTGATATGTTCACTAAAGTCTTGTCCCAGCAGAAACATGAGAGTCATGTTAACTCATTTGGTTTTAAGCACATGAATGATTGACTTTAGTGGAAGTGGGAGTTTGTTAGTGTATATCCTAAAACCTATTTGTTTTAGAGACAAATTACACTTTCATATTTATGTATATTTTTGTAATATGGTGCCCTTTATCTATTTGATATGATAAAGATCTTCGAATAAAAGATATATAAATCAAAAATAGTTATGATGATGTGATTCTCTATGTGGTTTTATTTTATTCGTAAATATCCTTAATCGTAGTATTTGAAGACGAGCATATTAGCACATAATTTTATGTGGATGCATAGTGAGAATAAGTGTATCAGATTGACCCACTAAGAGTATTCCACGAGGATTATTATTCAAATGCCAGTGGATTAATCTCTTTGTGATAATAGTAATGTAGTGATCCTTGGCCTTGAGGTCGTGTGTTTATCTTGATTGCGGATTATTATACTTTGGATCTATATAGGTTGTTACTCTTAATGTGTCACATATATTATAGAGTTCAGGCATAGTGGGAATCATGAATAGATAAGATATGACCAATTGAGGATTCACCACTCCTCATGATAGGAAAATATATCTCAGTATGGTCACTTCTTGAAATACAATTCAGAAATCTTTGAGGAAAGTGAAAATAGAATTGAGGGTGCCTCAAGTTCTATTTTAAGTGAATTGTATTTTAGAAAGAAGTAAATTGATTAGTACAATAAGAGTTGACATTATATTTGTACTGTTGAACTAATCAAGCAATAGTGTGATGAAAGGATAATAATTATACGGAAACTAAAATCACGGATAGGTGAAGTCGAACCACTTGGCATATTTCAACACTTGGGTGATCATGATGATTTGCTAGGAACCAATCTATATCTATAAATTTAAATTAATTAAGTCCCATTGATGATTCAATGATAAATTAAAATTGTTTACATCCTGTCTTTTCACCTTAGTAGTCCTATGCATAGTCAGTACTATAGCCCCAATCATTGCTACTAATAAAATAATCCAGGCTATTCGGGAAGAATCGCAGCAATTCCCCAATCCTAATGAAGTCGTTCCTCCTTTTATCTAATCCAAATTATTTAAGGATTATAATTTGTCAAATCTTAATTAATTTAGGATTATAATTTATACTTAATACCAACGTGATTGGGAATCTAAAGGGTCACACACTTCAGGATAATTAATTCGATATTAAATTTATTTTAATAAGTCTAAGATACTTATGGGTTAATTTATGAGATAAATTAAATTTTTGGTCTCAATTACAATAAGTTGTAAATCTTTGGAGCTAATATAAAATATATTAGAACTCCTAGGGCTTTATGCTTATTAAAAGTTCTATTCCCAAGCAAATTATAATTCTAGGAGCATATGCATACATACATATATATATATAGTATAGATATGTATATATGTGTGTGTGTATATATATATATATTTATTTATACAGATATGCCATACCTAAGGAGATTTTCCCACGAGGAAAAGGATAAACAACGTTACCGGTTTTGAAGTCTTGAAAATCATGAAAAAATATAAAAGGTTCTAGCACTCTATAATTTGGGTGAATCAATCTTTTGAAGATTCCAGAATTATTTATTTATGTAGATACCATTAGAGACCAGACATTTGTATAGTTTGTGGATCGATATTGCAAATGGATCAGAGATTTTACCACGATTCTAAGGTATAATCTCTGTAATTTTCTTGTTCTATGCATAAATTAATCAAGGTGATCCGTGATAAGAAGTAAAAATTTTAAATTCTACTGTGGTATCTAGTTCTTTACTTTCTTACAGTTTAACCACGAAAGTAACGATATAAGTTCATTAAAACTTATCAAATATAGATATTTCTCAAATTTTAAACTATTTTGAACTTATAGGAATTGGTAACTGAAAGAAAATTATACCATATCATTAGTAATTCAGTTTGACATTGGAAACCATATTTCAATAATATAAAACATTCAATTACCATGAACTTCTTCATTAATTGGTTTTATGGTTTTTATGATGTGCACAAGAGTCAAATTTTATTATCTAATCATAAAATCATATGATATAATTAATATTATTGGATAAATGTACATCTAGAACTTTATCCTATTGATTTTTCAATTATGTAAATGTCATAATGTACCTTTAGTGAGATTCAATGTGTTACGTTTTGTAGGCACAACATGACTGGACTGATAATGCCATACTTAGAGTTGAGAATAAGAACTTAAAGATTGAGAACTAGGTTCAAAGCTACACCGATAAATATTAATTGTTCTAAGGCAACGAAGGGCAGCTGAGGTGCATATTGTTGTTATCATAATCATGGGGCTGTCTCTTATACACATCTAGATGTGTATAAGAGACAGGTTCAAAATTGCAGTGACATATTACCTGTGTCTTGCACTGATTGTTTGGAAACTTACATGAATTTGTAACAATAATAAAATAGAA
Organism: Cinchona pubescens; assembly: GCA_025175665.1. Lineage (NCBI taxonomy): Eukaryota > Viridiplantae > Streptophyta > Magnoliopsida > Gentianales > Rubiaceae > Cinchona > Cinchona pubescens. The sequence goes on along the minus strand of JANKKI010000304.1, from coordinate 1,368,538 downwards.
ATTTAGACCATTGCTGGCCTTCAAATATTATTTCTTTAATTGATAAAATGTTTACTTTTGTAAATTCAACTTTATTTAAAATGCATTTATATTTTCACAGAACAATGAATACTATCTACTAAAATATGAAACCTTTATATTAAGTGCAATAATAAAATATTCTTGCAACACATGCAAAGCAACTGTCATCATACTAGTACTTCAATAAATAAAAAGAAGTATCAACTAACATATTGAAAAAATCAATAACAACTTCACGTACTAGGCAATTGCGAGAAGAAGAGAAAAAAAGCAAAAAAGGATTCCCTTCTAATTTCAACTTTAAACTTATTAATACAATTGAAATTTGTGTCTAATTTGATCCTTTGGGATGAGGGGATTACTTATCCTTTTGCTAACGAATGGAAAATTTTGTATTGGTTTTTTGTTTTTTTTTTTTTTGTGTAGAAATAATTCTACTTTTTAATAAAAATTCTTTTATGTGCAATGGAGACTACTTACTTGCGAAAGAAAAAACTTAATTACGCTAATTACACACTACAAAAGAATTTTACATGCTAATAAAATTTGTTAAGTTTTTATCATGTGAAGATAAGTTGAAATACTAGTACTTAAAATATAAATTAAAATTTAATTAAGTTTTTTCTTTCGCAAGTAAGTAGCTGTCTATTGACCGTAACTACTAACACAATGATATACAAGACTTCAAATTCACCAAAATTGAAGTCTTTTCTCAATTAAAAAACAACTTACCAAAGCTAGTTGTCATCCTCTACAATGTTTGGATTAATGTCTTGGTTGTTATGCACATTCATGTAGTTTTCCCACAAAAGTAAGATATAAGTTTATTAAAACATATCAAATATACATATTTGTCAAATTATAAAATTGTATTTGAAAGTTACACTGTCACTATACAAAGAAGATTATATCATATCACTAGTAATTTAGTTTGACCATGGAAACGATATTTGGAATAATATAAAATTAACAATTCAATTTCCATGACCTTTATGACTTGGTTAGATATGGTTTAATAATGTGTATGCGGGTCAAATTTTATTATTTGTTTTTATGATCATATGGTATTGATAACTCTAATAAAATAGACTTATTTTCCTCTAAATTATAGCATTTTGATAGTTAAAATCTCAAACTTTGGGTAAGTAATTGAAGATTTTAGTTAATTTCTTTCATATGTGTTTGAATTCCCGTTCTTGATTAAATATGATAAGTTTTTATTAAATTTCTAACTTAATCAATTGCTTAATGGTGTTAATATTATGCAGGTCAAAAATTAGAGGTTGGAAGCTGGAATGAACAAAGGTCAAAGGACCAAACTGCAATAATGGAAGAAATGAAGAATACTGGGAAGAGAGTCGAGATCACGATCTCAAACTTTCTATATCGCGATCTCAACTCTGGAAAATGTCAATGTATTAGAGTCGAGATCGCGATCTCAAATTTTCCATATTGCTACACATACTCTCGACTCGTTGAGGGTTATGTTGTAAGGGAAATTTTGTAAACTTTCAAGTTCAACTCCTGATTTTTGCCTTGTGTAACACTACACTATTTAAGCTACTAAAAATAGGAAGTGAAAAAAAAAAGTAGAAGTAGTAGTAGATAGTTAGTAGATTTTAGGATAGTTTAGGATATCTTGAACCCCAAGTTTTCTTCTTTAATAGAATTTTCTCTTTAATTGTCTCTTAGATCTTCTTTTAATTTCTTGTCAAGTTCAAATTTTGATTAGATAATCGTAGTGGGTTAATCGCAAGTTTCGCTTAGATATAATTTTTACTTGCTTCCTAGTCTAATTTAGTAAGAATTTCTTTGCTTGAAATCTAGGGTTTCTTAGGAAAATTAGGGTTCTTGATGATTTCTTTCTTTTTATTTAAGAATTCTCAATTTTTTTCATTAATTTCTAGTTAATTCCTAGTGGGCTTTCTCTATTTTTATCAAAAATTCAAAAATACTTAGATTTCAAGTTTAACTCTTTCCAATTTCTGGTTTAGAAATGGTTGCTTTTAGTTTTCAAGGTTTCTTATTTGTAGTCCTTTTAATTGGGTAATTTGCTTGCTTTAATTTTAGTCTTAATTTGGTTAATTTAGGTTAGAATTAAGTGCTTTCCTTTACTTGCTTTTACTAGAATAGATTAACTAGTTTCTTAATATCGTAATTGGTTATTTTCACTTACTTGCTTTTTAGTCAATATAGCTTAAAATTAAGTTTTCATCGCTTTCATTTAATTATGGTTTTTATTAGAAAAGTTTCATCATTCATTGTTTAATTTTGCTTAACAAAGCAAATATCTGTAATCTTAAACACATGGAACGATTACTTCTATTGTATGAAACTTCTTCTTTTATCAAAATTTTTCAATCTTCATAAAATAAATAAAAAAAATCTTATTTCAAAATCACTTTAACCATGAATTTATTTTATTTTTAGTCTTTTAATTTGGAAGTAATTTGATTTTCCTTTTTAGTAATCTGGCTAATGGCCACCAAGTAGCTAATTAGTTTGATGTTTCATGGATTGAATCTTTGTGGAATTTCTTGCTAGATACTTGGTGTAGCTTTGGTCATGATTATTGCCAAATAAGAGTAGCATGGCTAAGGGCCCTAAGTTGATGCCATCTTTGCATTTATTAATGAATTGAATTGAATGTTGCTTTTGTTTGAAGCTTGAATGGTGAGATGCATGGCACAGTTTAGTATTCTTAGCAATTCAACTCAATTTTAATTCTTAGTTTATAGCTATATCATGATTCGAGTAGTTTTTGTTATTTTTGGGTATGTCTTTATGTTTAATTTTGGGTGAGTGGAAGGATGATTTATTCATCAACTAGAATAAAAGAGACAAATTTGGGGGGTGTTTATTTCTTTGTGTTGTGAATGGTTAATTTATACATATTGTTGCCACTTGATATTTAGTGGATGGAAAATGGATCAATTAGGTACTCAATGATGATAAATTTTGATATTCAATCTAGACTTCTTTGTGATTGAAGTATATGATTGATTCATTTCAAGAATTTTTGTGTGAGTGAGTAGTTCGTTTGCAACATTAAAATTCTTGAAATGAATCATATACTTTGGCATCACTATTTTTTCAAAAAGAATAAGCATTTCAGGTATAACATTGATTATTGGATAATTGCTATACACAAAACTTTATATTATTGTTACAAATTCATGTAAGTTTCCAAACAATCAGTGCAAACAATAATTGTCACTGCAATTTTCAACCTCTTGTTCTCATTCTTTAAGTTGTCATTCTTAGCTCTAAATATAGCATTGTTAGCCAGGTCTTGTTGTCATCCCCTACAATGTGTGGAATATTGTTTTTGACGTAATACACATTGATATGGAATACCTATGAAACACAACAATATAAGTTCATTAGAATATATCAAGTATAGAAATTTGTAAAACTATAAATCTATTTGGAAGTTTACATGAATTGCTAACAAATAAAATTACATCATATCAATAGTAATTCAGATTGTCCATGAAAGTGATATTTGAATAATATAAAATTAATAATTCAATTTCCATGAATTTTGTGAATTGATTTTATGGTTTTAATAATATGTACATAGGTCCAATTTTGTTATTTGATTTTTTGAACATAAGATGTAATAAATATTAATCTATAATTTTGCATCAAGGAGTTTATGTTGTTGATCCTTTTATTTGCTTAAACATGGTAATGTACTTACAATGACATTTAATGTGTTACGTTTCATAGGCTTAACAAAACTAAGTAGATAATGCTATACTTAGAGTTGAGAATAAGAAATGAAAGTTGAGAATTATAGCTTGAAAGCTGCAGTAACAAATGTTATTTGTTTTGACGACAAGGTGCAACTTAGTTGGAAAAATGCTTTTTCCATGATCTATTAATAAAATAGCATTAGCTCGAATGGCCTTTCCTAATTACTTCATTATGATAAATGAGTAACTGTTATTTTGGTTGATCAATTAACAATAACATTTCTTTTATACAACTTCGTCTAGGAGACACATGAAGGTCCTGGAACAGTTAACTATATGGTATTCAAGAAATTGATGCAATCTTTCCATTATTACACAATTAAATTGATTCTATAAGTCTCAGGTTATACACATCTATCTGTCAAATTAGAGACATTGGAGATTTGTATAAAGATATGTATAGTTCCAAAATACCAATTTGTTTTTAATAGGTAATAAATTTTGTTACTTAACCTTCCAAAAATTCCTTTGAATTTCTCAGTTCTCTGAACAAAAAATTGGAATGCGAGGCCATTGCTTGCTCCTTGTGTATTTGGGAAACTCACAAACAAGAAGACCCAAATCGTGTCGATTTGATGTCTAGAGATTTAAACTGACTGTCATGTACAAGAACTCCGCCATAGTAGGACTTGATATTCTTCTTAATAGTTTCTTCAAGAAGGTTAACAATATCAATCAAAGTAGTGAAAGTTGGGATTTGGTTAAAAATGATTTTAAGCTATTTGAGGAATATGTTATGTTCTCATGATTGCGTTAGTGGATCTCAAGAAAAAGACCATCATGGGTTCTTAACAAGAAAGCTACACAACATTCCTACATTTTTAAAAAAAATGGAATTTCAATCCATAGAATGAATTTGTATTCCTCTTTTCATTCTCAACATATTCGTTATAGTTAAATCTAAATATTATATGTTTAATGGTAATATGGCATACATGTGGCACGCAATGTTGAAATTTTTATTACTATAATTAGTATAAGGGATACAAATTTAGTACATAATTTTCATCATTGCATGACCATATATATAAATTCATTTTCACTAAAACTGAGTTCTTAGAAGTATAATTGCAGTTACGATATAAGTTTTACAAGTACGGATTCCTAAGTAAGATTTTGATTTATAATAATTTGTATACTTCTTATAACTGGTTTCTAGTTAAAAGAAAACTATTTGATCCTATAAGATGTTTAAATAATTTTTTTTGCATGCAATTTTTTTCTTAGTTCATGTAGTTTGGTTAAACAGATTAGTCACATAGTAAATACTCACGTGACTTCTGCAATATATCCTTTAAAATTTGATAGATATTGCAAATAGTTTTGACTCTCCAAGCCAAGTCTTATATGATTCTTTGTTAAAAAAAAAATAATTTATTCATGCAAAATCATTTTCAAATGGAAAACATTGTCCTCAATTTTAACATAATTTAACTAGAAAAACAACAGGGTTTTAACAACATAAACATCTTCAAGAAATAGTAGTAAACTTCACTTTGGTAAAGTTTAAAATGAAATTGCTACATGTTTGCTACTTCTTAAACTATTAATATTTTGTTAGTATTTGGTTTCACATACAAAGATTAACTTTATATCGTTTATTTTTCCTTTTTATAATATTTTCAAATTTGATGAATTTGCAATTGTTAGCGAAATTGAAGAAAAACTAGTAGTCGACAAAAAAATTAGATTTGACATAAATTTTGTTGCTTGTCCTCCTAAAATAAGTTATGCAACTATTTTTTTTAATTAATGTTTACGTATATCTAATGTTTGTAAATTAAGACTATATATATTCTTTCACTAACTTAAGTCATGACAATCAGACATTCTTATTTACTTGTATTGGACAAATTTATTTTTGAACAAAGAACTACGTGAACTAATTTTTGATAAACAACTCATACATTCCCATGTTCACTTGTTTATATATAAATGTTTATAAGAATCAATCTTGGAATAAGGTAAAGAGATGTAAATGGATTTAAAATAGTTTTTTATTGCTTTTAGATAAAAGATACTCATGGCTAATTTAATAAGATTTTAATGAAAACTGCAGTGACAAACGTCTGTCTCTTATGCGACGACATAGGATTGGATAACTAATATCATATCATCTCATGTATGGTTGGTTTTTGCATATGAGATTAGTTACCCCATATAACTAAACTAATCCCTGGCACAAGGGATAAAATAATCACAAAGGAGATGATATTTTTTATATGACCAGAATAGTGGGACTCAATAAAATGATGCACCAATCCCAATACATAGTGAGATATTCAAATACTAACATTAGTGAAACTATACTACCGCTATATACCTAACTCCTATCGTACTACCGTTATATACTAACATTAGAATCAAACTATACAACCGCTATATACTAACATATAGTGAAACTATACTACCGCTATATACCCAACTCCTATCCTACTACATTGCTGCTTGAATAAGATTGAATGCATTCTTTTCGCTCCATTGAGGCTCATTCTTTATTCATGCTCCTGATTATTTTGACTGCTGGTGTCAGGATTTGATCCCTGGACCCACAACCAAATTAAAGACTTAAGATGCTCCTTGTGGCCAACAGCCCAATGGTATGTTTGTTATATGGGGCATTACTTATCCCTTTATTTAATTAGTATGAGATTACACTTTTCACACTTTATTATATCTTTTTTATTGGATAATTAGTTGTAGGATACAAATAACATTTTAAAAGTTAATTAAAATATCTAGGAGGCCCATAAGCTTCACTAGCTAATTTGCAACCTGCTTTTTACTAAATTCTTCATCACTTAATATCATATATCCTCTCCCGTAACAAAACACAACCATTTTACAGGTTTACCATGATTCGAATATTTTATTCAGCATAAATAGTACTCTCTATATGGTTTTTTAACCTAAATGGTTTGGGATTTGCTATGATAATTAGAAAAAAAAAAAATTAGTGTAGAAAATATTGATAGTTGGTAAAATATTCAAGATAGCATAAAATGTTTGGATAATGTATTGTAGTTGAGATGAAAGTATGACTGCAAAGATTGGAATTTCTTATTACTCACTTGACCAATAAATTTGTCCCAAAATTTTTACCAACTAAAAAGGAACAAAACTTTTAATAACATTTTCTTGTGGTCATAAAGTAATAAAAGAAATTCAATTTAGTAAACTGTGCTTGAGTTTCAAAATCATATTGTTTTTAATTACTATGACAAGATGTGGAACATTAAGAAACAAAGAAAAAACATGTGATTTCTTATATTATGACAAAATAAAAATATCTTAATAATGCCTAAAATAGATAGGAAAGTTGAAAAACTAGTTCCATTTGATATATATCTTTCCATTATGCATCTTATTTAGAATTTTTATAGTTGGATTAATTAACTTTTTGGTTTGTTACAAGGTGTCGAAAGACTTGCATCACATAGGGAAGCATTTTAGAAATTGCTAGAAGAGGTATTATGTTTTTAATAACTGTTAGGGAGTTAAAAACAACATCTTTTTATTTTGTTTTTGGAAGGTTAAGTAATGCACCCAAGATGATAAGTTGGACAATTTATTTATTTATTTTTCACTGCAATTAATTGAAAGATTAAGTAATGCACCCAATGTTTTGTGATTTATCCTAAATTTCTCGTCTTAGAGGTTTTAAAGGTATTTGACCTACAAATTAGGGATATCCATAAAATATTCAACATCTTTAGGTAGTAATGAATGAATAAATATATGATACTAAATTATAAAAAGGTTTAGAAAGTTAGTTTGGTAGAAATCAGAACTAGATGTTAAAAGTGCTTAGTCCTTTATATGACACTATTGAGAAAAAAAAATGAAGCATTCAAAAAAAAATTCCTTTCTGTTTTGCTGAAACTAGGGTGATAACTGCAATAAGCAAAGGGCTTGTCCAAAATCTTGCTTAGGCCCAAATTGCATGCAACTATACAATAATTTGCATACCAAGTAAGAAAAATTGCATGAATACTATTGGTTAAATACCTTAATGGATTGGATAGTTTTAGGATAACCATGTGAATAAGTTTGAAAGTAAGTCATTATTTAGCAACTTCTTTTCAGAATTACCAAATACTAACAAAATATTAATAGTTTAAAAGTAGCATCTCATGTTACTTGAATCCGTGGGATGGAAGTATTGATCTCAGGGTGAGAGATACTAGGAATACCCTTATGACGGTATACCCTTATGATGAATATTTTAACATAAAACTAAACACAACATATTTAATGAAATTCAACTCCAAAAAACATATTTAATGAAATTTATTATTAACTTCCAAACTTTAGTAATAAGTTCATGTCTTTTTTAGCAAACCATTTTTATATGCAATGGAGTTCAATTTATTCCGGCTTTAGGAAAGCACATCATTTTTGGATTCTTAATTCACACAAACCATCTAATCCAGTCTTACAATTCCTTTATCCAACTAAGGAAGGACGATAAAATGATAGAAGTAAGTACTTCACCTAATACCAAAAGTTGGAGAATTGATTTATTTACTTTTCACTGCATTTAATTCTTATGAAGTAATTTGTATGTGTAGTATATCAAGTTTGAAAGAATACTATTCTATGAGTAAAAAAGAGGTATGGTAGTAAAATTCCTTTAACCAGAATAGATAAAAAAATTTAAAATAATTCATTCTTGCATTTCCATTGTTTTGATTTTTAGTTTTAGGCTTTCAACACAAGAAATACAACAATGAGAAGTTAGAGAATGGAATATAACAAGGACAAGAATTGCAATCAAAGATAAAAAAAAAATTAAAGATCCAGAAATTGGTATTATACACAGAAAAATGTATCTTAGGTTCATCAAATTTGGTTCCAATAATTTCTTGAGATTGAATTGTTCAGTTTTATATTATTCAAATATGGTTTTCACAACCAACTCTTTTTTTTTTAAAAAAAAAAAAAACTCACCTCTTCCACACACCCCTAGTGACTCGAACCCATTACCAATCAGTCATAGAGGAAGCGTCTTACAACTTAAGTTTCATTTCATTGTTGTTGGTTTTCACATCCAATTCTTAATTTGTATTGATGCAAAGTAATCTTCTTAGTTATAGATTCATATTACATTCCAAATATTTTTACAATTTAAAAAATATCTATGCACGATATGGTGTAATAAGATTATGTCATTGTTCTCATATGAAGGCTACATCATTGTGTATGCCCCATAAATCTATGCATCGCACGAGATCACAATTAGTTTTGGTAAATTTTATGTTTTAATTGAAAAAAAAAAAGAATTAATTTTTGTGAATTTTTTGTTACTAGTTCACAGTTACATACTTTATTGATATCTAGGTACTTGGTACTAAAAATATTGATTATGATATTAAACATCAATACCATGACTATGTCAGGGGTAAAAGAAAATTGCTTGTTAATTCGAGCATTTTTCTAAATTTACTAATAGAAATTGAATGAAAACCAATTACAACCTTTACAAGGAAAAGAAAATACGTAGTCTTTCACATGATAAAAGAAAATTATTCAAGGGAATAATATAATCTTACCCCTTTTCCAATAGAATAATGAAACCCTAGATTTTTCTGTCTTTTAAGACATCAAATAATGATACATTGTTAATAAATGGGATTCATCATAACACCTAATATTAAGATATATATATCTTCTATACATCCTTCGTCAACATATATCATCAAGATACTATAGGAAATATTATTCTAACATGAAACATAATTTAGAAATTTTAAACTACTGTGCAAATTTGGCAACTTAGTTGGTTTTGACTGACAAGAAAATACTGATATCCTCTACCTCTTCTCCATATTTTAGATGTTGAATAAGAGTACATACTCATCAACTAGGCATGTTTTTCTGTGCAATTTTTTTTACTCAGTTACTTTTGACTAACAAGCAAATATTATTATCCTCTACCTCTTCACCATGATGTTGGATAAGAGTACATCAACCAGGCATTTTTTTGAAATCAAACATTATCAATTATGTATATTTGCTAAAGAAAAAAAAAACCATCATTTACATACATACTTCAACATAAAGTCATGAACCCAATGGGGAAAAGATTGTATGGATTAATTAAGAAAAACATACAAACAAGAAAATATTCTTTTCTCAATGAAGACAAGATGTGTATAAGAGACAGAACAATTTAGATCCTGTCTAAATATATAGGGTTATCTAGATGTAACTTATTTTGAAAAAATGCTCTTCAGGTTGAAACTAATATTTTTACACATCTAAATGTGTATAAGGGACCTGTATAAGATAATTTATCCAAGAATTACTACTTTCAATATGAAAAATTTATACTACAAAAAGACAATTTGCAACTCTGAAGAGCAACGGTTTTCAACTAGCTCAAACTCATTCACATACTTATCCTATATAACATTCTACCTCTTTGAGCCATTAGCTTTCATACTCATAGGCCTCTCCCTTACTAAATGTTAGATCCATTCAAAGATTGTTAATTCACTTAAATGCTGAAATCATCAAGGTTTTGGCTTACGCTACACTTCCTTTCTATATGCTAACCCCTTACTGGCCAACTCCTCCACGTACATTATTGGTCTCTAAGTTGACCTTCCATCAATCTTTAAATTTGCAAGTCTATGATTTGTTATGAGATACAAAATAGAATATGCAGTTCCAAACCCAGTCTTTGTGATTTCTCTCTAGAGTTCTATTGTCCTAGAGGTTTTGAAGATATCTGATCTACAAAATTAGTATTCTCACAAAATATTTGACATCTATAAGTGGTAATGAATCAATAAATATTGTATAGTAAATCATGAGATGTTTTGGAAAGTAAACTTTAACGAGGTAAAAGCGATCATGTTGGCCTTGAGTTTTTGAAAGCGAATCAGAATTAGAGACCCTAAAGCTAGAAGTTTTCTTCAGATGACATGATTGTAAAAGAAAAAGGCATTCAAGAAATCTTGCTTTTCGGTTTTACTAAACTTAGGGTGATAGCTGTAAAGAGCAAGTGGCTTGTCCAAGATCATGCTTAAGCCTATATTAAGAGTAACTATATACTAATTTGAACAAAAAGAAAGAAATATTGCAAGAAGACTATTAATTACATATCTTAAAGAATTGGAAGTCCTTCATACTTTATAATATTTTAAAGTAAGTGTTTATTTTAAATAATTTTATAATATTATAGTAAATTTCATTCATGTGAAACCAAAAATTATTAGTATTTCCTAACAAAGTAACAAAAAATATCAGCCTGAAATGGAAATTTTGAAAGACACAAAATACCCACTTTCATGATACTTAAATTGACAAGTAGGATGAAGAGGAAAAGTCTATTTAATAAAATAAAAGTAGTTTGAGAAGAAACAAATATTCCAACAAAACATAAATTGAAATTCAAACTTGTTTTCATAACAAGAAGTAAAAACAAACAAAGAATAATAAGATACATTTCCACTAAAATTTAAACCAATAAACTTTTAAACCTATATTGTAATATTACTTCACAAAAATTTAGTTTTGAAAACTCAAATTTAGTGAAATTGTCATGCAATTATAAAATTTTTCCACTAAAATTTGCAACCTCTCTAGTAAAGTAGCATTTAAAATTTAACACCTCGTTCAGTGCACATGCCATAGTACCAACAAATCTATAAGATTCACTGATAAAAACAAAAAAACAAAAAAAATGAATAGTATCGTGATGTGATAAAATAGGAACAGAATTTCTTCTTTGGATGGAATTCACCTTCTTAAGATTGTACCAATTCTATGCAACTCTCTCATTTGGATTCCACTATGGTCTTTTTCTCTAAGATCAATTTGACTCAATGATGACAAGTTTAACAGATTCTCCAAATATTATAACATCTTTATTCACCAAATCCCTACTTATGCATTACTTTTTGATTCAGTGTAAATTTCAACCTAGAAGACTAAAATTGTATCAAGTCCTAATTTAGCAGACCGTATCGTGGATTAGTAGTTATTTAGAACATCAAACATAAAATAACCACAATTCTAATACGTTTGTTTGAGAGAATAACTTTCTAAAGTCCCAACTTTTTAAGTTGCATGTAATGGTCTAGAGAAATAAAGAGAAAATTGTGTAAATTAATTGAGCAAAATCAGCACATAATAAAATATCCTGGTCTTAATCAAGACAAGATTCTATACCAAAACCATTAGAGTCAATGTCTAAAAGAATTCAAGTAGATATTTCTCATTTTGATAAATTACTAGAGTACAAGAAAATTTTGCTGAAATTTTTGAAATTAACCTCAAAATCCTAAATATGATTAATTATCCAAGAATTATTAATTTCAATTTCAAACATTTTGTTCAACTAAAGAATAGTATGCAACTTTCAAGTGGAATGGTTTTATGCATGCTCATACATATTCACAATATTGGCCTTTTAATCCCTTGCCTCTTTGCACCATTAGCTTTAACACTTAGAGGTCTCTCTCTTGATGAATTCTAGATTGCTTGTACAGATTGTGAATTCATTTCCTGCTATAGGCGACTAAAATCATAAAGTTTTTTGTTCAAATTACACTACCTTTTTGTGGGCATAACCCTCGGTGGCCTAACTCCTCCACATGGTCCATTAGTCTACAAGCTATATCCTTTGACTATGCAAGGTTGTGAATCTTGATGTGAAACAAAAAAAATATGAAGCATGAAAAGTCGATTTTGGCCTATCTGTATCTTATACAGAAATGTGTATAAGACCAAACTAGTTCCAAACCCAATTTTTTGTGACTCTTCCACATAAAAAAAATATCATGATGGCCTTGAGATTTGGTAGGAATAAAAACTAGAAACACTAAGGGTTGATAGTATCCTTTAGATGATATTTTTGTGAAACAAAAGATGCATTTATGAAATCTTTCCTTTTGTTTTTACTAAATTTTCCCGGGGAGATAACTGCAAGGAGCAATGGATTTGTCCAAAATCTTGATAAAGCACAATTTTAAGCAACTGCATACTAATTAAAACACAATGATAGAAAATTTCATGGAAAAATATTAGTTTTTGCTATCATAGTTAAAAAAAATAGTGTCCACAAGATAAACTGTCCACTTTCATAAAACATAATTTGTAATTACAATCAAAAAAGCAAAGTTAATTCAAGAAAATAAAAATTATATTCAGAAGCAACAAGTATTCCGATACTAAATTGAATTTCAAGGTTCTTATAAAAACAACTATGGAAAACAAACAAAGAATACGAATTGCATAACATTACCATTACAATGAATATCTAGAAACCTTTCTAACATTTAAAGTTATATTACTTTAATTTACAAAAATTTACTTTTGTAAAACTACATCTAGTGAAAATGGATATATGTAGTCATGCTATCATAAAATTATCCACTAATATTTGCAAACTCTAAACTATGGTATTAGTAAGAACATCAACACCTCTTACAACGCACGTACCATATTAGTAGTAAATGTATAAGATTCATTGGTAAAAAGATAAGGAATGGATTGTGAAATGTAAAATAGGAATATAATTTCTTTCTATGGATTGAAATTCCATTTCTCAAGATTGTTGAAATTCTATGCAGCTCTTTCATTCAAATTCCGTAATGTTCTTTTTCCTTGAGATCAATCTGACTTGGTCAAGAGAAATGTAACAGATTCTCAAAATAGCATAACATCCTTACTCACCAATTCCCTCCTTGCACTACTTTGATTCATTGTGTGAATCTTCGTAACAACATTATTAATAGAAAGATCGAGTCTTGCTCTACAAGAGTTATTGAGTGATGATAGCGGATTTAAAGCTCCAAACATAACATCCAACACGATTTCCTTCTATTTGTTCGAGAGTATAAATTTCTCAAGACCCAGCTTTTAAAGAAATTTGTAATGGAACAGTAAAATATGGAGAAGATTGTAATAATTAATTAGTTGAGCAAAATATACGCACAAGAATTCTACTCATAATAAGGACTAGATAAACTACAGAATCCTGTAAAATTTAGTAAAACTTCTAAATTAACCTAAACGTCACACACTCACACACGTATATGTATTGCCTACTTAGTTTCTTTTACCCAACAAGCAAATACTACTACATTCTATTTCTCTCCATGTTTTAGCTGGAGGATAAGAGTATATCCACCAATTGTATTTTTTGAAATCAAAATCATCAATATTTGCAAAAGCAAAATATTATCCATCATTTATATACATATGTAAATTCAAATATTATAAACTCAATCAAGAGAAGATTGTATAAAGTAATCGAGCAAAATATATACATAAGAGAATATCCTAGTATTAATTTGGACAAGATTGTATACTGAATCTTTAGAGAGACATTGTCTAGAAGATATAATATAGATGTGTTTCATTTTGATTATTTACCAAATGCTGAAAATTTTGTTTAAATTTTGAAGTTAATCTTAAGGATCCAATGTATGAGAATTTATCCAAGAATTGCTACTTTCAAAATGAAAGTTTTACGCTACTAAATAACAATTTGCAACTCTAAAGACGAACTGTTTTGTTCATACTCATTCACAGGCTTGGCCTTTGTGACCATCAACCTCTTTGCACAATAGTTTTAAAACTTCTAGGCCTATCCTTTGACGAACTCTAAATCCTTTGCACATATAGTGAATTCATTTCAAGTCTTAGGAAGGCTAAATCATCAAAATGTTGGATCGTGCTACACTCCCTTTTATATGTATACCTCTCATAGGCCCAACTTGTCCACATACAATATTAGTCTTCAAGTTGACCCTTCGTGTAATAAAGATCATGATGCCTATGAGTTTCAAAGGAATTAGAATTAGAAACCCTAAGGCTAAAGTTTCCTTTACATGATACTATTGTAAAATGAAAGAAACATTTAGGAAATCATATCTTCCATTTATTGTGCCTAGGGTAGGCTTATCTTAAATGTAATATTAATTGTTAATTTAATTAATAAAAAATGTTTACTTTTGCAAGTTTAGATTTATCTACAGAAGATGGATTTATATGGCTATGTAATTATAAAAATTATCTTCTAAAACATAGAAAATTTATTATTTAGATTTACCTTATGAATTTAATAGCAATACAATTCATGTCTTTGTATTGCTACTAAATTCATAAGGTTTATTGGGAAAAATTACAAATGTTTTGTGAACGATAAAATAGCTTTGCGGATGGAAATTCCCCTTCTCAAAATTGTTGGAATTTTGTGCATTTTTCTAAAATAAATCCCATTATAATTCCTTTCACTACATTAAATCTGACTCAATCATATGAACTGCAGCATAGTCCCTAAATAGCATAACATCCTTATTCACCAAATCCTTACATGCATTGATTTGATTGATCGTGTCAGCATTTTAACAAAAATATTAAGAGAAAGATTAAGTCCTACTATGAAAGAGTTGTAGTGCAATAGTAATAGATATGAAGCACCAAAAAAAAAATAACAACACAATTCACATCTTTTGGCACGTTTTAAGCTATCATTATCTCATACAATATCATTCGATAACAAAAAATTTTGATCTTTTTATGTGACATACAAGTAGAGATTTTGTTATCCTTCTACTAATCTCTTTCATACTAAGACACCCTACCAACAATAAGTTTCCAAAAATAGTTGTATTATTACTTGTATTTGGAGTAGTTTGATGTTCACTTGAGTTGACAATTTTTTGCCCCTTATTAGAGGATGGATATTGCCAGCATCAACACTTATATGTTGAACTTGTGTGTGGTCATCATCTGCATACACTGTTTCACTTCATTTATCAAAACAAGAAGACAATATATAAGTAAAACTCATTATCACCTTTAGCATGATGTATGGAAAAATTATAGGAAACTCCATAAAAATACATCCCTCTAGGAATCACATCTCCAATTTTGTCACTTTTAGAAATAGTTGGGAGGCACTTAGAATTTCATTGACATACATCTAAGCACATACTATAGGAGCATTATGCTTCAGAAGCTTACTTATTGCAGTCAAATATCCAGTTTTGATTTTTTTATACATCTAGATGTGTTGAAGAAGTAATTTAGAACCTTCAATCGTAATAGCACTTAATGAAAAGTTTGCATCAACTACTTCATTGATCTCAGCATTTATCGTTCTAGGACCTTCTTGTGTCTCCTAAAGTACCATAAATGCATTATTGACAAGGTTTTGAAGAAGTGCTAATGTTGATTGATCGACCTCAACAATGGTTACAAAGAACTCGTTTAGTAATTCTAGCTTTGTAAATATTTCTAATATATTCTAGGAAGTGCAAACAATAAATACTTAAATATCCATGAACTAAATTTGCTCCAGAGAATGACTAGGGCTATTATCCAATAGAAGTGCACAGAACCATCTGAATTACTTCTCCTACTCTCAATAGTGCATTCATTGGATGAAAATTAGAATACAAAACACATTTGAATGAAACAATAGTATTGCATAGCAAGAATCACACAAAAAGGCTAAACAATTTAAGAAAATATAGATTAGACCTTTGGCAACAATTTTTCTTTCAGAATTACTATATTCTTTTATATTCTATTTTGTCCATTGAAAATTTATGGCTTCCAACGATTTTGATATTCCACATTTAGAGTAATCTACACAACCAAGAATCCAAATGGGAAAACAAATTAAATTAACCATCCACATCTAGAAGAAATAGTTAAAGTTCCACGTGGTAGATTAAATTGTTCCCTCACATAATCCACCACTAGTAACCAACTATTCAAAACCATATCTTGAGTCAATGGAGCAACCAAGAGCAAAAAAAATATTATTAGTCCTCAAAATTGGAAACAAATCCGATAACGCAATTAAGTGTGATATAATTTTGCATTCATATTTCTTTGATACTTAAAATTTATAAATTGAAAGCAATAAAAATGGTGGGAAGATGTCATTAACAAAACAGAGACAGAGTTTTTTTTATAGAAAGAACAAATTAATATTGAAAATGATATTAATATACTAACATAAAACTAAATATAACATATTTAATCAAATTTATGACCGACTTCCAAACTTTACAATTTCTTGTCATTTTTCAAAAATTATGCTTTTAGTGTTGCAAGTGTTTTACATATTAATTATCTTTATATACATGTGATCAATTATAATTATGTTTTAGAAAATAACTATATGCAAAGCACGTCGGTTTTTTAGTTTTTATTCTTAAAAAAAGAGTCTTAAACATGCTCTTCTTTCCCCTGTTGAAGTTTTGAAAGGAATGCCTTCGTTGCAAAGCTTGAAAGATGTCTTTGATTCCAGTCAACTTAAGTAAAACGAGTTCCTCATTATAGAAGTTTTAAGTTATTTTATCTTTTACGATAAGATATTATGTCTATAAAAGTACTTAATCATTAAACTTAAACATTGCAGATGCAAAATTAATATTTAAACTATCTAAATTTATATTATAGAAATGCATTGGAAATAATATTCTTCACACATAATGATTAGAACCCATGTTCTTCTTAAATTACAAATAAGAAAAAATAAATAAATAATAAAATAAATAATAAATAATAAAAAAAAACAAAGAGAGTATGTAATGACAATATATTTCATTGCTTGTTACGGTTATGTCTAGATGTGCATAAGCACTATTTATAACCGTAACAATTGCAATGAAATACCACAAAATCAAAAATGTTTTCTAATAAAATTGATGATACATTACATGCAAGAAATTATATCTATAACAACTTACCTAATAGTAGAAGATGAAGTTTACATCATAGAACTACTTTTCAACATTGTGAAATTGAAAGTGGCTTAAAAGAACTAAAAAGACCATAAAGCAAACTAATAAGTTCAAACAAAGCCCTAATCCATTTCTAAAGCTTATTATCGCTGAAGTTAACTACCAATGCAATTTACCATCTTAGACCGAATCCCTTGAAAATTCAAATGAAATAGACTAAACTTATTTCAATTTGGTTCCGGTCCGAAATACGGTTATTGTATCTGTACCAATATATTAAAGAAAGTAAACTAAACTAGGCATGATCTAAGTAAACTACTATGCATGATCGAACCTAAACAAGTAAAGCAATCAACTATATAAAAATGATATTAATAACTAAATATGAGTGCTTTAACATAAGTTAAGAGTTTAACAATGTAAAGTTACAATCTTTAACACTAAACATAAATTAAACTAGCTACAACTAAGAAAGCACAATAAAAGCCAAAACCAAGATAACAAAGTTCTACCCCAAGTAAGCTAGTTTAATTTATGTTTAGTGTTAAAGCTATCTCTTATACACATCTAGATATTAGTCTATCTCTTATACACATCTAGATGTGTATAAGAGACAGGTAAAGACAAAATAGGGCCTCAAAAAAGTAAAGATGGAAGAAATCTATTTTTTCCCATTGCAATAGTGGCCTACTGATGCAAGATATTGGGTCGCCAACATAATATCCTTTTAGCATGTTGAGCCTCCAGTGCAAGATCTAGAGGCACTGACACTATACAGAACCCATGTTTGCTCTTTGTTCTTCTTCCTTGATTTTTTTTATTAAATATACCTGTGAAAAAACTTAAATGCATTAAGAGAACATATAAATACACATAAAAAAAAATGCTAAAAAAAAAACCCAAATTTTAGCCTAAAAACTCAAGGACTAAATTAGAAAGAGAACGAATTGGGCAAAAATAACCATAGTTTCTTAGCATTATCAACCATGATATCTTATCAAAATGTGACAAGTGAACTCATTTTATTTTGAATACAAAAAAGTAAGGACTTAATGTCGATCCTTGGTGAAAACTTAAAGTTTTGGAAAACTCTCGCATGAACTCGCTTACTGTCCACAGATATGTGACAAAAATCATGATATCTTCTTTATCACTTCTATAAAAATGACTTTACTCATTTTTTAAACCAATAGAAACCACGTGTAAAATCTTTTTTCTTACTGCTATATCTTTTTAGAATTTTCCTTGTAAATGTGTATAGCTTCCATAATAGATCTGTCTGGAATGAAATTTCAAACTAATTATCTCATACAGATGGTTCTTTAATCTCTTATCTTTTCTATGCTGTTTAAAAAATGATATCTCATTATTTAAAGCATCTATAATTCTCACAACTTTGTATATATCCATTATTTTAAAATAATAGTTACCAACTAAGAAAAGATTTGTATTTTAAAAGTTTGAAGATATATTTTAATATTTGAATAATGTATTTTAAGTGAGGTAAAATTATGATAAAAATCAAAATAAAGCACATTTGCCAATAAGTTTTGAAACTAATCAAATTACGATTGAGTTTTCATACTTTAGTAATTCCATGTCCTTTTTAAGAAATAAGTCAAGGCCTATGCTCCCAGTCAATATTTGGTGCTACGTGAACGTGTTTTAATGCTTACTAGATACCGACGTTTAATTAACATCGGCTAAAATGTTAGGTTATGGTTTTCTTAGTCTTCTAATTACAAATTTTAAGGTCTATTTTAGTGTATGATGTGTTTTTTTATATATTCATTCTATGCAAAATTCAGATGATATTGAACCGAAGCGGAGAAAGAAAAGAAAACTATAAAATTTGACAAAGATATATTAGCTTGAAAGATGTTAATTGCTACTTTTCAATGAAAAGTATTTTAATATAGATGTGACTCATTGAAATTAATTTTTAAAGTGTACCTATGTGCAAAACACGTGCTTTGTTTAATCAGTCATAAAAGAGGCAGGAAGAACTCTTCTTCCCTATATTGAAGTTGTGAGAGGAATGTCTCCATTTCAAAGCTTAAAAAGTATCTTCAATACAAGACATATTGAACATATTACAATTTCTTAAACTAGTACCTTAAAATAATTGGACATTTTTTATATTTTTTTTCTTTTCATCTTTTTCAATCGATCTACAAAGCCTATAAAAATATTAAAGATTCAGTGGAAACACTTTTAATGAAAATGTGAAACTCACATTATCTAAATTTGCAGAGTTGAAAAAAGTTAAAAATATGGAAAACAGCTTCCACTTTTGCATCTAGGTTATTATTGTTGCTACTATTATTATTATGAAAGGGTTTGATGTAAGTTATACTTAGATCCTCATTTATACATATTTCACTTGATAATGTTTGAAATTAATGGAATTCCATTCTAATTACCATAGTTAGGTCCTATGCTTGAATTGAAGATGTATACTTCAAATTCCTTTAACATCCATGTATTCATGTTTAAGATATAGTTATGTCCTTAAACTTCTTATTTAGTTTTTTTCCTTATTTATAATTATAGAGGATATGTATTACTATTAGAAAATGATATACTAACTCCACCATTTTAGCTTGTGCAAATTTTAATTTTTAATTTTTAATATTCATAATGAACAAAATCGAGAATTATAAAACACCTATATTTCTTTTATAGGAGTACCATCCAAGAAACTATTAAGTGTTCAGCATTCCCAGTATCAAATATGCTTCCTTGTTTTGCGATAGAGATATTGATTTCAACACATTAATTAACTCTAAAAAGAATTATTGTTTCTAAGACTTTGATGAGTACTGAAGCACTTTCTTCATACGTAGTACTTTTGCCATTAATTTGGTTCGTTTATGCATGCTTTAATATATTGGTAAAATTCAATGTTTTGAAAATCGGACCGGCCATTGAACCGCGGGTTCACTAATTAAGGTTTTTTTTTTATTATACCAAAATGTGATATAATTTAAAATGACCTAAAATATATTTATATAAAATCTAAAATATAAGTGAAACACTATTTTTGGATAATTATAGTCCTAATACCCAAAATTACTAATCAAATTTCTAATAAGAAAAGTGAAATTTATACAAAAATAAGTATAAAAAAGATGAAAAAATAATAATTTATTACAGCATAGTGAACCCGCTTGGGCAGATGTGTAGCAAGAGACAGTATATATTCTATTTCATCCTGTTTTTTGGACAGACCGGATAGGTAGTTGGACCGGACCGGTGGTTCATTCGGTTCGCGGTCAGACCGGTCGAACCGGCCGGTGCGGTCCGGCTTTCAAAACACTGGTAAAATTTAGAATAAGGATAAAGGAAAAGCTGATTGATATATATATATATATATATATATATATATATATATATGAGTATGTTGCAATCTTTATAAAATTTGAAAAAGGACACATGCTACTATTAATTAATGAAAAAGGGTAAATTAAGTGAAATCATGTGAAATGATCAAATATTTCCTTGCCATATGACATGGGACTGGACCAGCTATACTAGGTTATTTGGTTATACACACGTCATCTATTTAGTTCACAAGTGGACGACTTGGCCTCCACTCAATTGCTACGTGGAAAAAATGACCTGGAATTGTCTTCTCTGAATGAAAGATCATCCACCTTTTGTTGTGAAATCTTCTTTGGGCCCAAATTGCCCTGGAAGGACCAAGGGGCTTGTCCAAGATCTTTTTGGGCCTAAATTGTAAGCAAATCTTGGTGACCTCCCATCCATGATACTGTTAAATGCTTGGACATACGGACCTAGTTTTCCTTTTGGTTTTAAGTTAACAGTGGTACCTCTTGGTTTTGGAAACATTATTGGAGATGCTTCCTACTTTCTTAGCACATCTACCTTGTCATTAATTGTAATCCTTTTGTGTTGCTCAGCAACAAGCTTATGTTGAATATCTAGTCCAAAAGACACTCGCTTAGGTCTAGATAAAAATAATGGGTCTATAGAAGTAATAGTAGGGATTTCACTTCATTGTATATTTTTTGTTTGTTCTGTGCAAAAGTAGTGAAAATGCTCTTTCTTTGGTGTTCCTTTCGGTAGAACAGTGTAAAATTGTTTCTACTAAGTAGGGATGTGTACATGGGATCTAAATGACGTGGCATATATGTTCCTAATCCCATAAGATATTGCAATCAGCAACCTGATCGTTTCATTCAATTTATTAAACCAATGGACAATATGCTCCGGCTCATTCCTATATTTCTCAAGAATTGCTCTTATTTCTAAATATCAGTTTTTTCTTTGCCCTTATTCTAACACTAATTTGATTGGAATAGGAAACATAGAGACATTGATGTATAAAATTTGGTAAACATTGACAAAATTGTTGAAGTACAAAAGTAAACCACACATGCGATCAAATTATGAAAGAACTTATGGGTGTCCTTTCTTGCTTTTGCAGACCAATTCATCCCCTTCTTCAACGAAAATTTGTTCTTTGTTTAAATATCTATTATTTATTTCAAATATGTATTAATTTTTCTCTAATTCATCATATAGAAATTTTCAATCTATTTTATTCTTTCTTTGTTATTTAATTTGATACATCTTGTCCATTGATGAATCACAATCATTTTAGCTTTCCTTTCGTTACTCTAGAATTCCAAAAGAATAATATCATGTATTTCATAGGTTTCTATAATTGGAATACTTTTTTAAGTAGAAATACTACTCTCTATCTCTCTCTCTCTAAGTTGAGCATTTGCTTTGATAACTAGCAAAACAACAGTCAGCAAAAGTATAAAAAAAAATTAGTCATCAAAGGATTCAAGATTGTATATAAAAGTATTTTGAAATCCATTGTATATGAGATGAAAAAGTATGAGTTCAAAGAATTTAAATTCCTAGAATGCACATTGACCAATAAATTTATCCTCAAAAGTTAACAAGTTAAAAGAGAATAAAACTTCTATTAATAGTTTCTACTGGACAAAATGTGTATAAATTCCAGAGTAAGGTCATGGTTGAGTTTCAAATTCCGTTGTTTTCTCTTGTAAGATCTTATAATATAAAACTAACCATGAATCTTACAAAATACCTGTCATATTATTAAAAAGCAAAGGTCAATTAACATATATATATATATATATATATATATATATATATATATATATATATATATATTCCAAAGCAATAGTAAAGTTTAAAAATCTATTTTGAACCAATATCTTACTCTTATGAATTTTACTGACTTTACAATTTTTGTAGTTAGTTTAATTAACTCTTTGGTTTGTTACAATGTGCTAAAAGACTCGCGACTTTGTATGGCTGCATTTTATAATTTTTGGTACTTAAACACATCATTTTGTTAGGTTTTTGGAAAATTAACTAATCAACCCACTGTTGGATAATTGAATTATTTACTTTCTATTGTACTTATTCTAATGAAACAATTTGTACGTGTAGTCTATCAAATTTAGAAGCAAATATTCTGCCAGTCAAAAAATATGGTATGGTAGTTAAATTACTTTTAATAGGAGCACATAAAAATGTTGAAACAATTCGTATTTTGCATTTCATTTGTTTGAGTTGTAGAGTTTCAACCAGAGAACCTGATTTTAATAAAGTTAACCTGTGGGAGTTAATTGAATGAGGTTAAGATTAAACCCTTAGTTGCAATCTAAGTTTAATTATAGTCATGGTGAATGCAACTAAAATTTAAATTTTTAATTTCAAGTATATCGAATGTCTATGATATATATATATATATATATATATATATATATATATATATGTATATATGCACACACTGATAGGAGGGCAAACATCTCATCTAGTCCATCAACTATTTCATAAAACCAAATTGATCCCCCAACTTTAATTTTAGCCGGATTAGTCCATGAATTGATTATTGAGTTTAATCCCTAAATGACAGCTCTGACCAAAATCTCAATCTTTTTATTTTTGACCGGTATTAACTAGAGGCATAACCGTCATGTCATCTGAAATAGTTGACTTCTATTTTTTATGAAATAGTTGGGCAAATCACCACATTGGTCCTCCAATTATTTCATTAAAACTAAAATAGTCGCTCAATTTTAATTTTAGTGGAATTATTCCTAAATTAATTATTTGTATCCAATTTTATCTGTAAATAGCAGCTCTACCTAAAATATGATTTTTTTTAAAGATTTGACCAGTGTTGATTAGGGCATAACCATCAAATCATCTTATTATGATCTTTTGTTTTGTAAAAATAGGTTTGCACACTTTATAATAAAAAGGGGAAATCACATCATTTGTCCTCACAACTATTAAGTTAGTCCTCCAACTTTAATTTTAGCCAAATTAGTCTCAAAACTAAATATTTGTATCCAGTTTGATCCCTAACTGGCAGCTCAACCCAAAACATAAATTTTTTGAATTTTAATTGGTGTTAACTAGAGGCATAACCATCAAATCATCTAGCCCTACGATTTTTATTCTTTAAAAATATTTTACACTTTACAGTAAAAGGCAAAAATTTACATGGATTACTAATGGTCTATTGATTAAGTGTTTGAAATTTTGTTTTGCTACTAATGCAGGATCGAAACATATTGTCACCTATGTTGATTTTTTTCAATAATTTCATTTCATTTAAATCAAAACCCTAAAAAGGTCCTTACCATTCTTTTTGCTGCAATGCACACCATTACTACCTCTCCAATCATTAGTGACACTTCCTAGATGTCCTCAGATCAGCCACCACCATCTCCTCCTTCCCCATCCCTCCTCTAGATTTATCGCTACTTCTATCCCTCCGCAACAAGCATCACCAATTCCTACCGCTCCCGCTTCCCATCTCTTCTACCATTACCACCAGCTTCTTTTTCTTTCCCAGCTTCTTCTCTCTCATCCCTCTGCCTCTACCCCTCGATTGCAACTATCACCACTTTTTTTCCTTCCCGCTTCCCATCCTCTCTGCCTCCAGTAACCTGACTTCCTTCTCCAGTCTTCATTTATTCCTTCGAGAATATGTCTATATCTACAATTTCTCCAAAATCCACTCTGGAACCAATGATTTCTTTGTGAAATGCTACTTGGCTTCCTTCTTCTCCTCCCAATCTTATGTGTAAGCTAAACGATAAGGACATAATTATCTTCCAGAGGATACTGCATAGATCAATTTTGAACTTGGAGCTAAAATCAAAGTTATCTATGATAAGTAAAAGCCATCACATTAGTATCATAAGACTCCATGATGTTTCTATTTCTAATGATCACAGGACTAAATCAGATTTGACAGTTATGCCTCTATCAACACAGTCAAAATTTAAAAAATTAATGTTTCAGGTGGAACCGTCATTTAAGGATCAAATTAAATGACAGGGACTAATCTAACTAAAATTAAAGTTGGGGGACAATTTTTGTTTTAATGAAATAATTGAAGGACTAATGAGGTAAGTCAAAAAATATTTTTAAAAACAAAAATCATAGGACCAGATGATTTGATGGTTATGCCCCTGGTCAATATCGTTCAAAGTTTGAAAGGGTTATGTTTTTGGTAGAGTTGCCATTTAGGGATCAAACTAAATACAAATAATTAGTTTAGGGATAAATCCGACTAAAATTAAAGTTAGGTGACAATTTTTTGTTCTAATGAAAAAGTTAGAGGACTAATAAGGTGATTTTGTCGATAGTAGGAAGACAATATTGAGAAATTGATACACAAGAATTGCAATCAAAAATAGAAAAAATAAAAAAAATAAAAAACAAAGACATGTAAAAGATTAATAGTTTGGTATTTGTCCAGTATTCACAGGAAAATGTATTTGGTCATTAATTTCGTATTCAAGATTTCTTGAAATTGAATTGTTAAGTATTGTATCATTCAAAATGGTTTACATAGAAAACTCCTTATTTCCACTGATGTGATGTTATCTTCTTTGCTACCAATTCATATTAGTTTCTAAATATTGTTACAATTTAAAATATGCCAATATTCAATATGTTTTAACAAATAGCAATCTTTTTGTATCTACACTACATCATTTTTCATAAACATTAAAATAATGTATGTGTACATTGCACAAGATTACAACTAGTTTCAGTGAATTTAATGTTTTAATTGAGAAAACGCTTCAATTATGGTTAATTTTTGTTATTAATTGTGACAATTCCATACTAGATTGATATCTAGACACTTCTAAAAATATCAATTATCATATAAAAAATCAATAGCATGAATTATGCCATGTGTAAAAGAAAAATGTTCATGCATCACAGTATTTGACTAGGAATGCAAACCAATTCCACCCTTTTGTAAAGATAGAAGAAACATGTAGTCTTTCACATAAATAAGCAAATTATTATGAGAAATAAGCTCTCCCCTTTCATATAGAATATATAATGGAACCCATATGAGGTTTCTACCTTTAGTGATCAAATAATGACAGAAAATTTATATACAGGTTTAATCAAGACATATAAAATATCAAAAAAGATTTATTCTTTCTATGGCAGATATGTTCATTTTTACCAGGAAGTTATTACTCTAATAGTAAGACTAATTGAGAAGATATAAAGTACTGTGCAATTTTGGCATACTCGATTTCATTTACCTAACAAGCAAAAACTACTATGCTCTGTCTCTTCTCCATGTTTCAAATGCTGGATAAGCATACATCAACCAAGTTTATTTTTTGAAGTTAGACTAGGTTTATCATGTATATTTTCTAAAGTAAAATACCAATCATCCATTATTTAAATATGTAAAAGCAAAGACTATGAACACAATTAGAAGAAGATTGTATACTAAGAAAAACTATACATAGAAAAAAATATATTGGTCTTTGTCAGAACAAGTTTCTGTAATAAGTTCAGTAGAGACATTGTCTAAAAGAGTTCATGTAGATATTTCTTATTTAAATTACTAAACTCCTGCAAAATTTGCTAAAATTTGGAAATTAATCCTTTATATGATAACTTATCTAAGAATTAGTACTTTCAGCATGAAGCATTTTACAATACTAAAGAAAAATTTGCAAAATCTCAAGAGGAACAAAATTTAATGAGCTCATTCACAGGCTTAGTGTTTGTAACTTTCTATCTGTTGCACCATTAGCTTGGTGCTTGTTGGCCTCTCACTTGACAAATTTAAAATCCCTTGCACGAATTATGAATTCATTTTTGGGTTCAGACAGTCTAAAATCATCAGCTTTTATTTCACGCTACACTCCGTTTCTGTGGCCATACCCTTTACTAGTCCAGCTCCTCTGCATAAGCCATTAGTCTCCAAGTTCACCCTTCTTGAATTTGCAAGTCTGTGCGATTCTCCATGGGATAGTAGAATATGAAGCATGAAAGGTTGATTTTTGTTTAGCCTTTCCTTGCACAGAAATAGGACCAAAACCAATTCCAAACCCAGTCTTTTGTGATTTCTTCCTCGACTTCTTTTTTCTAACGGTTTCGAAGATTTTTACCTACAAAATAAAGATCATCATAAAATTTTTACATCCAAATGTGGTAATGGATCAATAAATACATAATAGTAATTCAAAAGAATCTTCAAAAAGTTAACTTTTACATAGGAAAAAGATATGACAGTGGCCTTGTGCTATGGTAAGAACCAGAACTAGAGCCATAAAGCTAGAAGTTTCCTTTATATTATACTGTTGAAAGAAGAAAGATGCATTCAGAAAATCTTAGCTTTCATTTTTAATAAACCTAGGTGATACTTATCCAAGATCTTGCTTCGTCCCAAACTCTAAGAAACTTTCGGTGACCTCCCATTGATGAAGCAACAATTGCATTATTAGAATGCTTGAATTGGAGGCATAAGGATCTACTTGACCTTTTCCTCTTAAGTTAACAGTGGTACCTCCTAGTTTTAGGAACATCATTACAGCTTCCTCCAACTTTCTGATCTCATATACCATTATGTCATTAATTGTTATCCCTTTATGTTGCTCAGCAATGAGCTAATGTTGATATTCAAGTTCAAAATGCACGCTAATAGGTCTAGATAAGGATAATGGGTCTATAGAAGCAATAGTCTGGATTTTCACTCCACCAAATGTTTTTTGTTCGTTCTGTGCAAAAGTTGTGAAAATGCTCTTTATGTGGTTTTCGTTCCTTAGAACAATTTAAAATGTTCATGCCAATATGTGAGAAGTTCACAGTGTTCCTCTTAGCAATTCCTACACAATTGTTTGTCATAATAAACCCACTTAGCATATTATAAGCTCAAAATCTAGATAGTTAGGAAATTCCTTAGCCTAATGCTTCACTAACCTTATATCCTATACCTTTAGAAACCTTTGTGGCTTGTTTCTACATTTATAAGAGCCATAGAGCTATCGCCTTCATCTCTATTTTTCCTTTCATATAGTGTAATGCTAGCAGTTGCACTATATCCATAAGGACATCTATCCTTTGATCTCTTTGTTTAATATATACATTAATATTTTTATTCCAAAATTATTCTTAGTTTAATACTTTATAATGATCTCAAAAGGGAATTAAAGAAAAATTAAAGAGTTGCAATTAAAATTCAGTTAGCCAAGACAATAGAACAGTTACTTCAACAGAACTATCGCCTTCATCTCTATTTTTCCTTTCATATTGGGTTATGCTAGCAGTTCCACTATATCCATAGGGATATCTACTCTCTCATCTCTTTCCTCCATGTTTCTTGGAACATATGATACTCACAAACACACACACACACACACATATATATGTATACGTATATATATATATATATGTATGTACATGTATATATATACATGTGTGTATATACATATACACACATTAACATATATTTATATCTAATGTTTTATGATACTTTTGTTCCAGAAGTATCCTTAGTTTAAAACTTTATAACAATCTCAGAAATATGAATTAAAGAAAAATTAAATAGTTGGAATTAAATTCTGTTAGCCAAGAAAGCAGAGCAGTTGTTTCTGAAATAATAGAATGCATTAGTGCTCAATAATACTCCAACAACTGTTAAAAAAAAAAATCACTAGAGTTCTAAATAAACATGTATCTGCCAACTATAAATTCCTCTCGCCATGGAGATCATCTTTCAAGTTTATTTTTTCCCTTTATTGTAATTAATTTTAACATATGAAATTGATTATATTAGCTTGAATTGGTTATTTGATATAATTAAATTATCCAAAGGCTGAAGAAAATTTAATTTTTCACTATGAATTGGGAGTTTGATCTAAATTAAATTATTTAGGGATACATGAAAAATTGGAAATGACTGTAGAAGATGTACGTTATTTGGAATATTGTTTTCTGGTTATTATTTTTTACATGCTGATTGATACTTTTATTTGACTATATAATTTGAATGCAAAAAATCAGCCACAGGATTACATTTGCCTGTCTATATAGAAATGTATGCATTTCTTTCCTTTTACTTCTCTTGGTTGTAGCTAAAATAAAATAAATTGAGAAAGATTAATATTTTAACAAAACAACCCAAGTCCAAAGAATTAAAAAGTATCCTTATGCAAATAGGCATATTTATGTGTAATAAAGAAATAAAAAAATGGATGTTCATGAGACAGTCAAAGAAATTTAATGACTTATAAATTAAGATACCCACAATAAAATTTTTCTTTATCACATAAATAATTTATCCACCAAAACAAAATTTTTCCTATTGATATACCAATATTGTATTGCACATTAGTTGAATAAAAAGTCACATGTGTTTTTAATTAAGGTGGACAAACAATGCAAAAAATGTATGTTGAAATTCCAAACTAAAATTGACCATGAATTTTTATCTTTTGAAAGATAAATACTATTTTGTATCCATATTTTATTTTTTACCTTCTTGTCACGAATAAGTCTAGTAAACATTCATATTAAGAAAATCAACTTGAGAACACAATTTATGAGCTATTTTATCAAGAATGATTTTATGCATTTAACAATTTCATTTCTTTCTTTGTTTAAAAGTAAAGTCACTAGATACAAGGGAATGAAAATACCCAATATGCCACGATTTAATCTGTTGAAAAAAAATTAATACTCATACTTTGTAGGAGGTCTACATAACTATAGATTGAAAAAAGATTCACACAACTTCTTAGTTAAGGAGGATCAATGCACTAAATATATGTCAAATTCAAAATTTTTATTGGCCATAGGTTTTTCTTCAATTTCACCAGAATCCAAGCATTGTGAAAAGGAAAAATAAATAATATGAAGTAAAGAATATACGTAAACATTAATAAGATTAAGATCATAATAAATTAAGCAGATGTACAAAGTTGGAAATTTCTTTATAAACTTTACTTACTTTACCAAAGCGAAGTGTTTTACTATTTAATAATCCTATATTGCTGGAACATTTTTGCTTTTCCAATTAAATTATATGAAGTTTGAGTCTATCAAAGTTTTCCATTTCAAATTGATTTGGGTTAGAATTAATTACAATTCGTAATGCAAAGAGTTACACAAGTCTTTGGCATGGATAGCCCAAAATATATTTAGAATATTTTGTACTTCATAATATCATATAAGGTTTTAAGGGTTTGCATAAGTCCTAAAGTCTTTGATTTGGAGTTAACTATGTGACTTATCTATTTGATCAAACTACACAAAGAATGATCAGAGAAAAATTGCAAGAAGACTATCGGTTAAATATCTTAAAACATTGGATAGTTTTGTTACAAGTATATACTAATTTCAATATAAGTAATTATTTTAAGAATTTTTGTGTTTATATAATATTATTGCAAAAAAATTTCATCTGCGAGAAAAAAGTAACAGATTTTTCTATCAAATTAACAAAAAAGTGTCCGCAAGAAGGTGGAAAATTGTGAAACATACAAAATGACCTTATAGTCCCAGTTTCAAGAAAAAGAGTTTGTAATTAGTAACAAAATATAAGGTATTATGACATAGAATTGAATTTCAAGATTATGATCATTACAACAATTAA
Organism: Cinchona pubescens; assembly: GCA_025175665.1. NCBI lineage: Eukaryota > Viridiplantae > Streptophyta > Magnoliopsida > Gentianales > Rubiaceae > Cinchona > Cinchona pubescens. The sequence continues at coordinate 1,338,107 of JANKKI010000304.1, read as the reverse complement.
AAACTAACAAAGAATACAATTGAAAATAAATTACCCAAAAAAACAAGATTGGAATAAGAATTGAAATACCACGTGCAACAAGTGTGCCATATTACTAGAAAGGTACAAAATTCATCGGTAAAATTTAATGAATGCGTTGCAAAAGGTAAAAGAGGAATAGCATTTCTTTTTGTGGAAAGATATTCTCTTTCTCAAGATTGTAGGAATTTTGGGCAACTCTCTCATTCAATCCCAAAATGGTACTTTACTTTTCAGATCTATCTGACTCAATTGTTAGAATTGCAGCAATTTCCCAAAATAGCATAACATCCTAATTCATGAAATCCCTACTTGCGATGCTTTTATTGATAATGTCAAACTCCGTAACAAAACTATTAAGAGAAAGATCAAGTCTTACTTTGGAAGTACTAATGTACGATGGTAGTGAATTTAAAAATCCAAACACAAAGTAAATGATTCTGATCTATTTGTATTGATAGTTCTTCATAACTCTAAAGTTCTAACAAGACAAAAATGCAAGAATTTTATATTTGGCTACTATATATGCTTTTCTATATGATTCGTCTACAATAGTGTAAAACTTCTACCATACGACATAGTTGTAAGCCTATGAATTTTTCATTGCTCCCAATTATTTTTGAAGGTGACATAATTGGAGATGCTCTTCTAAGAGAAATGTAACTATATTGAAATTCTTATAATTTATGCATATTTTTCTAAGCAAAAGGTAATAGTCGGTTTTAATTTGATATTGGTTCTATGTTCTGATACATAAAAATAAAATCATATATGGAGCTCATGGTAATATATAGATAAGTGATGATGACAACTATATACTCTGTCAGTTATAAAATTTGCAAACTCTAGCAAACATGAAGTTCCTTCCAACACAAGTGTTTGTGGTGGTTATATAAAGAATTTGTTGGCAATGTGGTTAAATGTGAATGAGCTCTATGCCAGGAAAACAAAAAATGAAGAAGTATGTTGTGTAGAAAAGTACAAAAGATTGGCTATTGTGTAGTCTTCTAGGTGAAAATGATAACTCAAAGATGTGAAAAAAGAGAAATCGTGCTACTTAAATCTCTTGGGCTAGAAAAGGCTAGATCTGAGGGTTAGATTTACCTGTGCAATGATCTTTCTAAGGGTGTCCGTACTCCTTTGAGAATAACTAAGATGGTCCAAGCAACGGTGCTACAAATATTAAGGCAACTAAGAAATATACTATGAAGGCCATTATGATGGTAGAAGTCCTTGACTCAAATGCCGAAGTGAATTCCTTTGCTAGTAAAGGCTTATTAAATGGCACAATGACAGAATAGATTCAGATATGTTTGTTCGAGAGATTGATAACTTCCCCAAGTCATAGAACTGAACTAAGAAAGATACTATGAAGGCCATTGTGATGGTAGAAGCCCTTGACTTATCAAATGCATAAGTGAATTCTTCTACCAGTGAAGGCTTATTAAATGGCACAATGACTGAATAGTTGAGGCGTAGAAGCAACAACAACCTTGCAGTATTTAAAAAATGAACAAAAAATCTCAAGTGCTTCATTTTGGCATTATCGATCCATCTTTAACTAGAGCATTACAGGTTATTCAATTTATAACTTAACTTGGGGAAGTTATCAATCTATAAAGATTCTTATAAATTTGAATCATGTTAATTTGATGTCTGGTGCTTTTATACACAACTATACTGGACTCTACTAAAGCATAAAGCAGGACTTGATCTTTCTCGTAACAGTTAGTTTAAGAAGATTGACATTATCACTCAAAGAAGTGCAAGGATGTGGTAAAGAAGCATGTTAACTATAGGAGGAATCAGTAATAGTTCTCTTTATTAAGTCAGATGGATATCAATAAATAGACCATTGTGGGTTTTGAATGAATAGTCTGCATAGAATTTCTACATTCTTGACAAGGGAAATTTCTCCATCCACACAAAGTAATGGTATCCATTTATCTTTCACAGTATATTTGTTATCTTTAACAATGAAACTTATACATATAGGATAACATAGCACGTTCAAGTTTCTTTCACACTATTACTCCACACGGTGTTGAAGTTTCTTTGACTACACCTATTATAAAAGTTGAAAATTTTATTAGATAATTTTCACAATTGCATGACCATATAAATCATTTTCACTAATATAGATTTTGCAAAAGTAAAAAATCTGTCAATTAAAATGATTTTACATTAATCATTCCCAAGGTTTCTAGATCTTGATTTTTACATAATATATTTTTGTGGGTATTTTTTTTATTTTTCTCTGTTAGTTATTATTACAAGTTTGAAACCAAATTTTGAGTATTCCCAATATAGTTTTTTATTATTCTTTCATAAACTTTGCTTCTGGATCTAAATTATCTTTTCGACCTCTACAAAATCAGGTTTTTATATTCTTTAAATTCCTTTGTCTTATGATAAATTTTTTGTCAACTTGAAAGGAAAAATTGAAACTTTTTAATTGATAATTGGTATATAGTCATAACAAATCTATATCCAATCCTTCAACAACATATACAATAAAATATAATACATCATTTTCTTAGGTAAATTTTAGCTTATTCTATTAATAAATCATCAAAGTCCCAAGAATTTACAACATATAGAATAGCACCCCTCACAAGCTTAATCCAATATTGAGTAAACAGAATCACCAACAAAAACACAGAAATTGATGGAGAAATATTGCACATTTGGGTTGGCAGCACAATTGCAAGCGTACTGCTCTCTAGTGCACGTTAGCCCGACATGATTGTGTTTCATCTCTTATTTTCTGTGATGCACGTGCACAATTGCCCTTACATATACCTTTTTTGTGTGATTTCTTTTAGTGAAATCATTTACAAAAAATGAAAAAAAAATTTGAAGATGAGAAAATGAAAGATGAGGAGAAATGGATGGTAGGATGTATTCCTTAGAAAGGATTAATCATGCAAGAAAATGCGTTTGGAAGAAGTATACATTGTTTTGTACTCTTGGTAATTCCATCATTTGATGATATAGTTCTGAATAGTTGAGTACAATTTATGAAGTAGGTGAGCAAGCAATGTAATCTTACACCTAACATTGGATTAACTATTGCTTCTAATATAAAAGGTAGATTTCATTTTATTTCCCAATAGAAAATTTGGTTGTCGGAGTGCTCTCACTCAAGAATAATCAAAATCACTGGATAACATAACTAAATAATCAATATATAATATAAAATTAGATATTTTTTCTTCCCATAGTATATTATAAACATTTAGATATGTTTGCTTCCCATAGTTTATTATAAACATTTACAATGTTCTTAGTACTAAACGAATTCTTTCTAATAGTTGTTCTAATCGATCAAGCAATGGTATAAATTCTTTAATACAATGTTTTCATAGCAATTCATAAAAGCAAAAAGATCGGGTTGATAGTGCTATACTTAGAACTGAGAATGAGAACTTAAAGAGCAAGAACTATACCATAGTCCTACACTATGTGCAAAGCACATGTCATCCAACTAGTATTTCAAACAAAAAAAAGAGTGTGAATTATAATATTCAAAAGACCAACAGTAATTTTAGCCTACTTAGGAATTGCTAGAAGAAGACATGAAATACCAAAGAAGCATTTTATTCTAACGTTATACTCTAAGTTAATCAATACAATTGAATTTTGTCAATAGTTTGATCCCTTGTTATGAGGGGATTCCTTCCACTTGTTATCATGAACGGAAAACTTCATAGTGGTTTTTTTAGGTATAAATAATTATATTTAAAAAAAAAAAATTGAGTGATAAGGTGACCACTTACATAAGCAAGAATAATCTTAATTAAGCTAATTATGCACTTCAAAAGAATTTAGCAATGCTAATTAAAATTTGCTAAGTTTTAGTTACGTTAAAATAAATTGAAAAATTAGAACCTATTAAGTGAATATAAATATAAATTCAAGTAATTATTGGTCATTCCAACACATCTAAAATCTTTGAGAATATTGACAATATCAATTAAAACCAAGATGTAGAGATCTCAAAATTCACCAAAATCAATGTTTTTTCTCAATTGAAAGACAACTCACCAAAGCCAACGCATGGATTATTGTTTTTGTCACTCTATACACTGATGTAGTATACCTATGAAAGCAATGGTAGAAGCTCATTAAAACATAACAAATATAGAGATCTTTGTGAAATTGTAAAACTATCTAGAAACTTACTTGAATTGGTAACAAACAAGATTACATCATACCAATAGTAATTTGAATTGGCCATGGGAACCATTATGAATAATATAAAATTAACAATTCAATTGTCAAGACCTTCATGAATTGGTTTTGTGGTTTAATAATATGTATAGGAGGTCAAATTGTATTATTTGATTTTTTTATCATATGAAACAAATTATATTACTGGATGATTGTACACTTAGAATTTGTACTATTGTTACCAATTTATATAAGTTTCCAAAAAAATTAGGGCAAAGACAATATTTGTCAGTGTATCCTTCGACCTATTTCTCATTCTCAGGTCTAAGTATAACATTATCGAACAGGTCTTGTTGTCATCCCCTACAATAGAAGGAATATTGTTTTTGCTATCACACATATGGATGAATTATACCTATGAAAGCATTGTTATAAGTTCATCAAAACATATTGAATATGTAAACTTGTCAAACAGTAAAAGTATTTGTAGCTTACATGAATTGTTAATAATGAAGGTTACATCATATCAATAGTAATTTGGATTTGCCGTGAAAACATATTTGAATAATATGAAATTTTCAATTAAATTGCCATGAAATTCTTCATGAATTAGTTTTATGATTTTAATGATGTGTATACGAGTCAAATTTTGTTGTTTGATTTTATAATCATGTGATATTGTTAATATTATTGAGTAATTGTACGTCTAGGACTTTACAATTTAGATCATGCTAATTACTCAAATGTACTGTGATAATGTACTTGTAACAATATTTAATGTGACTTAGGTTTGAGAATGTTTTATCCTTCTTTTTTGGTAGAAATATTTTCTCCTCCTTCTCTCTAGAAACTCACTCTCTCTAAAGTCAATCTCTACCAGTAGTTTGGCAATGGCTGAACTGCCTGCCCTTTAGCTCTCGGCTAAAGAGCTATCACTTTCTTTTGCCGAAGCTCTAATGGGCAATCTAAAGGCATTAATGAACTCTAGTCTGGTCAGCCTTTGAAGAAATTGCAAACCTTCAAATGGGAACCGGCTATTTACTTTTCTAAGGAGGAAGTACAAAAGTTGGCAGCCCCATTCCGTTATACATTGGTGGGCAGTGTCCCAATGGGGAAATCAAATATGGAAACAGTGCGAAAGAGTTTCCAAACAATTGGATTCAAGGGAAATTTCACGGCTGGCTTTCTTGATCATAAGCACATCCTCATTCGATTTTCTATGGAGGAAGACTATCTACGTTGCTGGCTTAAGAATGTTTGGTTCATTAATGGATTTTACATCCGCGTTTTCTCAAGTGGTACCCTCTGTACACAACAAACTTCGATCGCTCCTAAATGGGTCACTTTTGAAGGTCTTCCCACTATTTTCTTCACTAAACATGTAGTTTTTAGTCTTGCACAAGCGGTGGAAACTCCTCTCAAAATAGACACGGCAACGAAAAATTTTACTCACCCTAATACAGCTACGGTCTGTGTAGACATAGACCTCTTGGCAACTCTCTCTTCACGTGTGTGGCTAGGGGTAGGGGATGATGGAAGATGGCAAAAAAATTTATATGAAGATCTCCCATTCTACTACACCAAATGCAACAAGATATGCCATCACATTGCTGATTGTAAAGTAGAAGCCACAAAATTTCCAAATCAACAAGAGTTGAACTCGACTAAGATGGATGCTTATCCTCTGAAGAAGACTACCACGCAATGGCAACCTATTCAATCTCATTCGGAAATATCCAAGGAGAATCATTTGGAAATTCAGTCCAAAGAGGATGCACATCCCCAACTCCAATTTGCTAAGGAACCTCTGGCAACAAATGTGGTGGTGGAGATGGAGGAACCTCCGGTCAAGATGGTTACACCAGCCCCAACAAACCAAGAAATTCAAAATTCAAATCTTTTGGAGGGTAGAACTCCAAAGTCAAATCGGCATTAGGAAAATAAGGAACTAACAAACTTGGACTCAACAGCTTTGACTCATTCCAAGGACCAACCGAACTATCCAAATAAGCCACAAGATCCGAATATTCAAATTTCAAAGATGATCCTTCTTCTCATGTAAGAATTTTGGAAGAATTGCCATGTTACTTTTCAGACAATGATTCTACCCATGCACAAGGCCATGCACAAGTTGAACCTCCAAATGAACATGAGTTGGCCATCAAACCAAATGGAAATTCCACCCAACAAACTAGCCGAGAACTTCTCATCATCAAATCTATGCAGCAAGTCATCTTCACATCTTCATGTTTTGGACAATAACATCAAAGATGCTTCGGACAATCCTCACAGCCAAATCATGCAAAACCCCCCAGCCATAGTTTATTGATGAATTTCTTTTAAGGAAATTGTATTATTTTCAAGCAACAATGAACCTTCAAACATATGTTCGGAAAGCAAAGAAACTAGCTCCATGTCCACCCAGCCTCTCTCTCAACAGCCAAAGTTTAAGTTGATGGACGACTCCGCCATGCCTAATGAAAAGGCATTGGTGGAACAAACAAGCTACTATTCAGATAATGAAGCCTAAGATTTACACCCAATCCAAGACTTGGAATCTCTTGCCCCAAAATGGAAAGGAAGACATAAGAGAAAATACAATATGCCAAGGGCAATGCAAACCAGGCATTCCTCGAAACAATGTTAGATGCCAATTCTTTGAATTAAATGGAGCTAGCATCCTAGATTTCACAAGATGTTAGAATTCAAAGGGTTTGTCTTTGAATTCATTCACATTGCTGGAGAGCTTGCCTCCATGTAACTTTTTTTTCCTTAATAATAACTGAGAATTCCCACCTAACTAAGTGGTTGCTCAAAAAAAAATGTGTTAGGTTTTCTAGGCACAACCAAACCGGGCTAATAATGTTATACTTAGAGATGCGAATAACGACTATAGGTGAAAGCTACACCAATAAATATTCTTTATTCTGACAACGATGTGTAGTTTAGGTGGTAAAACACTTTTTCCATAACCTAATACTAAAACAGCATTAGCTCGAATAACATTTCCTAAATACTTTCTTATGATGAGAACAATGAAAAAAAAACAACAAAGAATACACAAGAAGACATTATTGGAAACTCAAGATTGAGAACCTAACTAAACTTCAATGTAATATTACTTTCATTGATAAAAAGTTTACTTTTGTAAACTAACTTTATTTAAAATGCATTTATATTTTCACACAACAATGAATATTATCGACTAAAATTTGAAAGCTTTATATTAAGTGTAATAATTAATACTCAAGCACTACATGCATAGCACGTGTCATCTCACTATTATTTCAAACTGAAAAAAAAATAAAACGATCTATAATATATATATATATATATATATATATATATATATATAAGTTTGAGTTGTTTTATGTTTTTTACATTTTTATTTCAAAACTTCCTTCAATTTTTTACTACAGGACATTACAAAATAGGACATTAATGGAAATATATAGAATAGGCATTAAATCCAATCTAAATATTTCCACATACATTAAATGGTCTTATGAGAATAAATATTAAAAAATAATTTTAATAAAATGTACACTCTATAATTGAAATAGAGCTCCCTTAATTATCTAAGTAAAACATACTCAAAACTTCTTTCCAAAAAGGGAAACCAGTAAAAGAGTTTGGCATTAACAAAGAATAAAATCCAACCATTTTAGGTCTAAATCCAACTTTATGAACTGAATGAAAAAATACAACTAAACACTCAATATAAACCAATCAAACAAAATAAATTAGAGTATTATTCACAACTAGAAGTTCAATAAATAATCATAAGATCTAATAACAATGAAAATTAAGAATTTATTTTTAATATAAAAATTATTTATACAATATATTTAATCTATATTATACATAAATGTATGATTTGGCTTAATTTTTTGACAATTTTATTCCAAGAGTTTCCTCAATTTTGTACTTCACAGTCATCCAAAAAGGTAAATACTGAAAATGTAAAACGGATACTAATTTTAACCTTAATACTACTCCAAATGCCTTAAAAGTCTTATACGAGTAAATAGTGCAAAATAGTCTAAAAAAAAATTAAAATTGAAATGGAGCTTACTCCATACTTCAATGCATGTATAAAGCAAATGTAACCAATATTAAATTCTTCTACCATTTTGAGGAAACTATGCAAACCTATTAGATACATTCAAATATTTAATGAATAAGGTCCAAAATATATGCTGATCTAAACTTATTCTCCATATACGTAGGACTTGATTTAATATTTTGACCGTTTTTGTTTAAAAAATCCTTTCTACTCCAAACATAATTTTTTAGAAGATCAAAGAAAAGAAAGCGGGCGGTTCTATTGTTAACAAAAAAAAAAATCAACCTATCATAAATTCTTTGTGTAAACCAATTGAATTAAAACAAAAAATAGACAATTATGTACAATCTGGAGTGAATTACAGATAAAGAAACAAAAACTGCAATCACGATCAAAATGTTGGGAATTCTTTTGCAGTATAGAAAATCTTGATGAAAATGACTTAATTCAATAACTTTCTTCTCAAAAATCTACTTCCTCAAAGATTTCTCTATAAACTTTTGAAACTATAGTCTCACACAATAACAATATGTTAGGCCATCCCTGTCTACTATTTTCTCGATATCAAATCGCATGAATATATTGATTTGTTCCTTCTATTATCTCTATAATAATAAGTTGATTGCTTCATTGATTGGGAAACAATGGGATAAATTATTTTAGGAATAGATTAGAGTTTTGTGTTTGTTAGTAAAAGACAATTGATTATTCAAAAATGCAAAAATACAATAAAATAGAACCGAAAATAAGAAATCTTGGGAAGTAGTCAAATTTTTTTAAAAAAAAAAACAAAAATGTTGATACGGTTAAATTTTGATGATCAAGTAAAAAATAAATAGCACATAAGGTATAGGTATATTTTTTAGATGGTTGATTAAGCATATCTAATTTTTGACAATGATGTAAACTCCAATTCAACCAATAAGCAAAGTCTTGAATTCTAAAATTAACATCACACTAATAACATTAATGTTTAATTTTTCAATTGTGAGAATTTTAATCAATAAAATTTTCTATTATATATAGAATAAAATAGTATAGTGTTATGTTTTAATATGTATAATTCAAAAGTTGCAAGTGATATAGAATTTCTTATTCCTTCAATTAGTATAAAGATATAAACTGTCAAAGGTTGCCAAGTAAGAAAGAATTTAGGAAAAGTCATTAACCTTAATTCAAACTAAAAAATGTACTCAAAAATAGAAAAATTGCCTTCGTTTGTATTTTCTTTCTACACTATATCTTTTACCATGCGATACTCTTTAATACTAACAATATCAAAACTCGTTTTCTTTCCAAAAAAATTCATCAATACACAAAAATCAGCCCTCAGATCAAATGTGTCAAACCATGTGCAATGCACGTTCAGGATTCCTATGTCAACTAAAATATTGAAAAGATCAATAACAGGTTTACTTACTTCGAAATTGCGAGAAGAATAGATGAAAAACCAAAAGAATGCTTTCTTCTAATTATAAATTTAAGCTTAACAATACAATTGAAATTTGTGTCTGATTTGATCCTTTGATATAGGGGAGATTACTTATCCTTGTTTTCATGAACGAAAAACTATGTAGTGGTTTTTTTTTTTTTTGTGTAGAAATAAAATTGTTTGGGTGAAAAAGAAGACTACTTACATAAGAAAGAAAAAAACTAAACTAAGAAAATTACATGCTGCAAAAGAATATTTCAACGGTAACTAAAATTTGCTAAGTTTTTATTATATGAAGTCAAACTAAACTAGTACTTGTTAAGTTAATAAAAAAATAAAATTCAAGTAAGATATACTATTGGTCCTTCCAACAACAAATATTTGAGAATATTAACCATATAAACTAAAACAATGACAAACAAAACTCCAAATTCTCCAAAATTAAAATTTTTTCTCAATTAAAAACAACTCACCCAAGCTACAATGTGTGGATTATTGTTTGAGTCGACTAGACATTGATGTAGTATATAGTAGTGCATACTTTAAAACCAATTTGTTTTAGGAATAAATTTCACTATTATATTTATGTATTTTTTTGTAATATGGCATTCTTTATCTATGTGATGTGATAAATATTTTTGAATAAAATATATATGAGGAAAATCATAAGTAGTTATGATAATTTGATTCTCTATGTAATTATATTTTATTCGTAAATATCCCTAATGTAGTGTTTGGCACGGGTAAATTAGCACATAGTTGTATGTGGATGCTTAGTGAGAATATGTGTATCGATTGACATGTTAAGAGTATTTGACATGGATTATTGTCCAAATACCAGTGGATTAATCTCTTTACTATGTGATAGTAGTGTTATGATCCTTGGACTTGAAATCATGAGTTTTTTTTTATTGTGGATTACTATACTTTGGCCCTATTAGATGTTACACTTTATGAGTCTCACATACTGTATAGTTCGTGTATAGTGTGAATAATGAAAAGATAAGATATGATCAATATACGATTCACCACTCCTTATAATAGAAGAGTATATCTCAGTATAGCCACTTATTGAATACGGTTCAGAAATCTTTGTGTAAAGTAAAAATATAATTGAGAGTGCCTCAAGTTCTATTTTAAGTGAATTGTTCTTTGGAAAGAAGTAAATTGATTAATACAATAATAGTTGGCATTATTTCTGTACTCTTAAACTAATCGGGATATAGTGTGGTGAGAGGATGATAATTACACAGTAACTAAATCACAGAGAGATGAAGTTGAATCACTTGACATATCTCAATACTTGGGTGATCATGATGCTTTGTTAGACGCCCATCTTGATCAATAAGTTAAAATTAATTAATTGTACCATTCTGTGGTGGTGAATTAATGATAAATTAAAATTATTTAATTTGTCAAAATATTTTAGGATTGTAATTTGTCTAATCCTAATTAATTTAGAATTATAATTTATACTCATTACCAGCGTGATTGGGAACTTAAAGGATCACACTTAGGGATGATTAATTCAGGATTAAATTAATTTTGATAAGTATGAGATACTTATGGGTTAATTTATGAGATAAATTAACTTTTTAGGCTCAATTACAATAAACTATACATTTTATGGACTAATGTATAATATATTAGAAATCCTAGGACTTTATGCTTAGTAAAAGTCCTATTCCCTATCTAATTATAATTCTAGGGGCATATGCATATATATAGATATATATGCCATAGATATATATGCCATGCCCGAGGAGTTTTCCCACAGGGAAAAGGCTAAAGAAAGTTTCTCACTTTGAAGTCTTGAAAAATATGAAAAGATATAAAATAGACGTAGCATCTCTTCGTGATTTGAATCAATCAGTCTTATGAAGATTCCTAAATTAATTATTTATGTGGATACCAATACATGCCAAATGTTTGTGCGGCTTGTAGATTGACATCCCAAACAGACTGGAAATTTTACCACGACTATAAGATATAATCTCTATATTTTTCTTGTACTACGCATAAATTAATTAAGGTGATCTATTATAGCAAGAAAAAATTTTAAATTCCCCTACCTTATCTGGTTATTTACTTTCTTATAGTGGTATCAGAGTCACCTTTGATTAATTTATGACGTAGATTTATTTACTTATCTGAATATTGAATTTGTTCAAACTATATGAATTTTTTATTTTGTTTTAGAAAATATTTTTAAAATAAGAATATAAGGTCGTTATTATATTGTGTGGCCTGCCGATATTTAATATGGCATGCCATGTTTGATGATGTCATCATGGTTTGTCCGTATTTAATATGGTTGTCAGTTTTAGTGACATTATTTATGTTTGACACTACAAGTATCACATTAATTAGATAAATAACTGTTAGTGACTTTATTTTATATTTTAATTTAAAGGTTTTTTCTAAGTTATATTTTGCATATAACTTGTTGGGCTAATCCAAGGTTACTATATATTGAACATGTTTAAGTTATGAGTTGAGATCTTTGAATAATGAGTATGATTTAACAGAGGCATATAATTTGTTTGGTACACTCAAGATTGTACGACTTTGAGGCAAAAGTTAGGAGTCACATAAGATATGCTATGAAAGAGTTAATACCTAACTATCTAGGAATTACAAAGTATTGTAATTGGTAAGAGATACCTACCTTTCAAAATTATTTTAGTTTGTTAGGTACACCCAAGAACAAAATAATTAGATCGGATCCCAACCCACTAGGGGTTCTATGAGAGCTCTTGAATCAATATGTTAAGGTTATTTATTTGAATTAAAATTGTGGGAGTAAAACCAAATTAAATAAAATCCATGTTATAATTTGGTTTTGTTTATGCATAAATAGCAATTTTATAATTTTTATTCTGTCTTTATTTACATGTTGTAGAATATGAGTAGCAACATCAATTTTCGTCCCATTTTAAATGATAACAAACTCACTGGGCCTAATTTTTCAATCTGGCAATGTAACTTAAGAATTGTTCTCAAGCATAAGAAAATTGGTTGTGTCCTTGAACAGCCTATTCCTAATGTACCAGCAAATGATGTTAATCAAGCAGTTCATAATACTTATCATAAGCACATAGAGGACAATGATACTACCACTTGTATCATGTTGGCGTTATGAATTCTAAATTGTAGAAACAATATGAAAACATGGATGTTCCTTCTACAATTCTTCATCTCAAGGAATTATTTGATGAAGAGTCAAAGAATGAGAGGTATGAGATGTCTAAGGAGCTCTTTCATTGTAAAATGGCAGAGGGTACTTCAACAGCTATTCATGTAATGAAGATGATCGGACTGATTGAAAAATTGGAAAAATTGGAATTTAAGAAAAATAATTAGTTAAATGTTAACTTGATTTTGCAATCTCTGCCTGAAATCTTTCACAGTTCATGACGAACTATAACATGAAGAAGTTGTCTATTACTCTTTCTCAACTGTTGAATATGCTAAAGACTGTTGAGACTACTATTAAAAAGGAAAGGAAATAAGTGTTGGTTGTTGATTCTTCTAATAAGAAGAAAAAGAAATCCAATGTTGGTTTTATGAAAACCAAGTCTAGGCTGAAACCAATCCCCATGAACAAAAAGAACAAGGCTAAAGGTACTTGCTACTATTGTGGAAATGATAGGCATTGGAAAAGGAACTTGAAGATTTATATAGATACCTTGAAGTAGAGGAGGCTTAATGAAGCTTCTACATCATGTAAATTTATGATTGAAATCAATATTTCTACTTTCAAATTAGATTCTTGGGTATTAGAAACTAGATCTGCATCTCATATTTGTAAAAATATGCAGGGACTAAAGAGAATTAGATTATTGGCTAAGGGAGAAGTGGACCTATGTGTAAGGAAATGGTGCAAGTGTTGCTGCATTAGCTATAGGGACTTATTATCTTTTTTTGCCAAGTGGTTTTGCTTTAGAACTTAAAGGCTGTTATTATGTTCCATCTCTTATTAGAAATATTATTTCTATTCCATGTTTAGACACTAATGGTTTTGTCATTATGCAAAAGAATAAATGTTGTTCTTTTTCACGTGATAGCATTTTATATGGAATAGCTTCTATGAATAATAGTCTTTATATTCTAGACATGAAAAATCCAATTCTCAACATAAATCCTTAAAGGCCAAAAATAGAAAATGTGAAATACTTTGCTTTGGTATTGTAGATTTGGTCATATAAATGAGAATCACCTTACCAAATTACACAACAATAGTTGTTTAGGATCATTTGATTAGGAATCGTATGATAAACGTAAATTTGTTTACTTGGTAAAATGACCAAATCACCTTTTAAAGGAAAGGGTGATAGATCTAATGAATTGTTAGGACTAATACATACTGACGTTTTGTGGTCCTATGTCAATCCATACTAAAGGAGGTTTTTCATACTTCATTACATTTGCGGATGACCATTCCAAATATGGTTATGTATACTTGATGAAGTATAAGTTCGAAACCTTTGAAACGTTCATGGAATTCAGGAATGAAGTTGAAAAATAACTTAGTAAAAGGATCAAAATACTTCAATCTGATCGAGGTGGGGAATACTTAAACTAGGAGTTTCAAGATTATCTTAAGGAGAATTGGATTCTACCCGAATGGACTCCTCCTTATACACCACAACTAATGGTGTATCTGAAAGATTTAATCGAACTCTATTAGATATGGTTCGATCGATGATGAGTCTTGAAAACTTTCCCAAATCGTTTTGGGGCTATGCTCTTATACTGCCTCCCATTTACTGAACCTTTTTATATGCAAAGTTGTTGACTCCACTTCATATGAGATATAGTTTGGAAAAAAACCTACTTTTTCATATTTGAAAACTTTGGGGCGCCATGCTTATGTGAAGAGGGTATAGTCTGACAAAACTGAAGTTAAGTCAGACAAATGCCTATTTGTTGGGCATCCAAAGGAGAGATATGGATACTATTTCTATAATCCCATTGAACAAAAAGTGTTTGTCTCACAACATGCCATTTTTCTAGAAAAGAAGTTTATTCTTGAAGGCAAGTGGGAGCAAAATAGATTTTGAAGAACTTCAAGAAGCACAATTTGGCATTGGTTAACAAGTGAAACAAGAGCTTCAATCACATGATGATGTGATAGAAAACAAAGTTAATATACACAAACTTTTCATAGGATGACTAGGATATGTCTCCAAAGTGATATGAGGTTCTTGTAAGTGAGCATAATGATGTATTAATCATATTGAATGATGAACCTACATCTTACAAAGAAGCACTATTTGATAAAGATTCTCAAAGTGGCTACAAGCTATAAAGTCTGAGATATATTCCACGTATGACAATAAGGTTTGGATTTTAGTCGATCCACCTAAATGGATTAAACCTTAATAGGGTGCAAGTGGATCTTTAAGAGAAAGTTTTATATGGATGGGATTGTGATTTCTTATAACGCGTGATATGTGGCAAAGGGTTACACACAAAGACAAGGAGTTGACATTTGATAAAATTTTCTCATGAGTTGCAATGCTGAATTCCATTTGTATTTTACTTGCTGAAACTGCATAGTATGACTATGTCATTAGGTAAATGGATGTAAAAAATGCATTCCTTCATAGAAATTTGGAGAAAGAGGTATCTTTGATGCAACATCAAGGGTTTATGTCCACAAATCCTCATAGAGTATGCAAGTTACAATGATCTATTTATGGACCAAAGCAAGCTTCTAGGAGTTGGAACATCTATTTTGATAAGACAATCAAAGAGTTTGATTTCATCTAAAAAAAAAAAGAATGAACCTTGTGTGTACAAGTCGGACTGCCATTGTTTTCTTGATACTTTATGTGAATGACATGTTGCTAAAAGGAAACAACATACCTATGCTTCATTGGTAAGTGTAAAAGTATGGTTGTCTAAAAAATTTTCCATGAAAATTTTAAGAGAGGTAAACTACATTTTGGGAATGAGGATCTATAGAGATAGATCTAAAAGATTGTTTGGTCATACTCAATAAACGTACATAGACAAGATGCAAAAGAGAATTAAAGTGGATCAATCAAAGAAGGGTTGCTTACCAATATGTCATGGTGTGTACCTTTCTAAAGATAGATATCGAAAGAGATAGCATGAAAAAGATCTCATATGCTCCGCATATAAGTTCTATAATGTATGCAATGTCATCTACTAGACTTGATATCTCCTATATTCTAAGTGTTACGACCAGATTTCAATCTTCTCTAGGAAGTGGCCACTGAATAGCAGGCAAGAATATTCTTAAATACTTAAGAATGACTAAAGATTTATTCTTGATTTATATGGGCAAGAATTGACAGTTCTCGGATACTCAGATGCTAGCTTTTAATCTAACAAGGATGATAGAAAATTGTAATCTGGATACATATTTACTCTTAATGGTGGGGTGGTCAGTTGGAAAAGTTTCAAACTAGATACCACAGCTGATTCGACAACAGAAGCCGAATACATTGCAATTTCAGAAGCAACAAAAGAAGCAGTTTGGTCCAAGAAGTTTGTCACTGAAATTGGAGTGCTTTCTTCAGTTAATGATCTTATACACTTGTATTGCGATAACAATGCAGCTATTGCAAAAAAAAAAGGAACTCAAGTCTCATGTATGATCCAAACAGATATTACGATGCTATCATTTGATCAGAAAAATATTTATAGAAATGGTGTAAAGATAGAGAAGATCCCCGCTGATGATAACATTGCTGATTTGCTCACTAAAGTCTTGTCCCAACAAAAACATGAGAGTCATGTTAACTCATTCGGTCTTAAGTACATGAATGATTGACTTTAGTGCAAGTGGGAGTTTGTTAGTGCCCTAAAACCAATTTGTTTTAGGGACAAATTACACTTTTATATTTATGTATATTTTTGTAATTCTGAAGACATTCTTTATCTATTTGATATGATAAAGATTTTTGAATAAACATATATGAGGAAAAATCATAAATAGTTATGATGATGTGATTCTCTATGTGGTTTTATTTTATTCATAAATATCCTTAATCCTAGTGTTTGATACAAGTGTATTAGCACATAATTGTATGTGAATGCTTAGTGAGAATAAGTGCATTAGATTAATCCACTAAGAGTATTCCACACGGATTATTATCCAAATGCCAGTGGATTAGTTTCTTTGTGATAGTAGTGTAGTGATCCTTGGACTTGAGGTCGTGTATTTATCTTGATTACGGATTATTATACTTTGATTCTATAAGTTGTTGCTCTTAATGAGTCACATATATTATAGAGTTCAGATATAGTATGAATCATGAACAGATAAGATATGATCAATATAGGATTCACAACTCCTTATGATGAGAAAGTATATCCTAGTATGGCCACTTCTTGAAATACAATTCAGAAATCTTTGAGGAAAGTGCTCCAAAATAGAATTGAGGGTGTCTCAGGTTCTATTTTCAGTTAATTGTATTTTGGAAAGAAGTAAATTGATTGATACAATAAGAGTTGGCATTATATATGTACTCTTGAACTAATCGGGCAATAGTGTGATGGAAGGATAATAATTATACGGTAACTAAATCACCAATAGGTGAAATCAAACTATTTGACATATTTCAACACTTGAGTAGTCATGATAATTTGCTAAAAACCAATCTTGATCTATAAAAGTATTTTAGATTTATAAAAAGGTCCCTAAAATTTATAGTTACTTCGCATAGGCCCTAAGAGGTTTTTTTAAAAATAGAATTAAGATATTTTGGTTATTTTATAAGAAAGAATTTACAGTTTCGGATTACTTAAACTAAACTCATATGTTTCGTGTTGTTTAACAGTAAGTGGTTTTATTCTCTTCCGTGTTTTTCAAATTGTTTAATAATTGCATAAATATTTTCTAAACGTATATTTTATATATAAAATTGTTTGAGGAACACATGTGTATTTAAATGTTTTCATATATGTGAAATTATAAGTGGCACTTTTGAACGTAAATAAATGTGTGTGATTTGGTGTGCTTTGTATCGCTTTGCCTCATTGTATGAGTTTTGGTAAAGTCGGTAGGGAGTTAGTTCCTATCAATGTTTCGCCCTTATCCAGCAAGATATAGTTCGCTAGTGCAGTGGCCCATCCTAACGGATATAATAGTTAGGACAAGATATCTTGAATTGTCAAGTTAATCTTTGAGCGTAATCAAAGGTGAATAACTATTTGTGATATTCAAATGTATTGAATTATTTTTTATTGAGAAATATGCTAATGAATAAATCATTGCCACTTATCTTTCTAATGAATTCATGACCTTTAAAAGATCAAATTGCAATTTCTTTTAAAGTATATATATTTATAGATATATGTATATGCATGTGTTGATTGTGTTCACAGGTTTTTTTTAATACTAATTATGTATAATAATGTGCTCAATCCAATGGAGGAGACCATATGAACTACTTACTGAGTATCGTGTTTTTGCTTAATCCATGATTTACAATTATTTTGCAAATAATGTGAAAATCTTTAGTTATGGAGATAAAACCCAACCATTGAGCTTGATAAGGGTGACTCGATTTAAGCATAGATGACTAGTTGATAGGATTATTTATGAAGAGTTATTGTTAGACTTTAATTAATATTTCTAGAGTCTTTGTTAGTTTATGAGATTGTAATGGATTTAAAATTGGTGGCCTTTTATGGATTTAATATTATTGAATTTAAAAATAAAAATTTTAATTGTTCATGATATTGATACTTTGCACTTTAAAATTGTACTTTAAGATATAGTTAAGATATAGTGTATTGTGATTTCGATTTTGGGGCGTGACATAAAAGACTTAATGGATGTTATGGAGTTTCGAAAACTTGTAATAGATAACAAAACGAGAAGCAATACAGCAATGTTAACGCATGCATCATGGCACCTTATGACTTCACCATTCATTTGTACAAATGCATTTAAGTAACAAATATTCTACTACTTTACATTCATTACATAATTTATGCAATATGGGCTTATTGCCGATTCAGTAGGCTTTAACAGTTACCATTTAATATTGGAGTCCACACTTTTACCCACAACATAATAATCAAAATGTTATCTAGATTTATACATAACAAAATGTTTTTATTGAATGTATCAAACAGTTGTAATTTTGTTCGTCATCACATCATTTAACTATTATAAGCTTCTCTAATACATATTGGACATAGATAGAAAGCTGAAATTTAACAATGAGAATTTGAATTCTCTGCTTGATAGTGCCAATCTCCATTTTGGAGCTTGCATGACAGATTCAAGAAAACCAAGATCTTGTTACCTCCGAATTGATATGACAATTAGATATAATTATGTCATGTTTACCCGAAAATGCAACATATGTTGGATCCCATCAATCCACAGCTGTTTTTCCCCTTTGTTTCTGCATTCAAATTCAATTACTCTGTCAGGGACAGTTTGTATCCCAAAGTAGGCCTTCTGCTCATTGCATTCCTCCCTTTCTCGTCCGGTCCATGCCGGGATGTCAGAATAGGCTGCAGATATTACACCTGAACTCACCAAGAATCAGCCCACTAAAACATTGCAGATGTTAAAAGGAATTCTTTACATGTTTTCAAAGTTTCAATCTTGCTTACACTTCTTTTTCTTTGTGAATGTTCCTGCCATATGCTTGCTCTTCATTTTAGCTACTACCTGTTTCAGTTTAGTTAATGTAATTATTTCATGATAACTTACATAGGAATGTTGAAAAAATCAATAAAGATTGGGGTCTAGGTGACTACTTTTTTTTAATCTCCTATGTTTACTCTCTATTGTTGCAGTTATCTGAATTATATTTAAGTCTCAAACCTGCCAATTGGAATTTATGTTGATGGAGACTAGTTTCCAGTGAAGATCCCCTACATCAACAATTACAGCAGAATTAGGTACAGTAATTATTCTATATGTTCTCAATAAGAGAGCACAGTTAAGAAATATGCACTTTGCTAAAAATATTTTTTCTATACATACTATCTGTTATGCAATACGTGTTATTAGAAAGCACCAGTCAGTATGCAATTTGTATGGTTACCCATCAAATTAGGTAACTATGCAATGGAGATATTGAAGAATCATTACCCTTCCTCGTCCTCTTAAGAAGTTCTCCCCCTTTTGAAACAAAGTCCATTGCAGCTAATAAATTCGATTCTTTGTTATTCTCATCATGTTCATCAACAAGAGAAATTGTTGACCCTCCATATCCCTTTTGCAGCCTTGTCCTTAGTGTGGCAGCGCCTCTCAGTGCTGTATAATCACATTGTTTCATTATACATAAAATCCTAAGCATTTTGTAACATCTTTAGGATGAATTTCATGGAGAAATATACTAGAATTTTAATTGATACCTGTAGCAGCTCCGGCAGTCAGTGTCATAATATCACCGTTAGTCCGTACATTAATAGCTGAATTGACAACCGATAAGATTTGATCATGATCAGCCCCCAAATCCTCAGCAATTTCAATGCAATGGGATGCAACTAGAGCTGCTGCAGATGCAATTGCAGCAGATGTCTTTGAAGATCTCTTGTTCTTCGTCGAAGAATTCTCTGGAGATGTTACTGATGATGTTGCTAATGCAGCAACTGCAGCAGCAACCCCTGCCACACAAACTGCTGCGTGCAATTGGGCATTGTGTGTTCTAAGCTCCTGTTTTTTTCTTTCCTTTTGGTCCTTTATCCATCTGCCCATTGTCTTTCCTCTCATGGCGTTCCTGCAGAGCTACATTAACATAGAGAATCTTAATTAATGACATTTTTATGATAGTGTTAAGAATGGAGATTTAGCCGAGGGGTTAAAAACACTTTTAGTATCAAAGTTTGGAACGTTAACATTTTTGGTCCCGAAATTTTACAAAAAATAAATAAATAAATCAGGTTTCTCATGTTTTAAATTTCTACTAAATTAGGCCAATTGATAGGAAAATACAATATAATTTTTTTGTTAAAAATTATGAGAAACAGAAGAGAAAATAAAAGATAGAATGTAATTTTTTTTAAGGTTCATCAAATAAGGAAAGAAATTTTTGTTGGGCAATAGAAATAGAAACCAAAAATTTTGTTATTTTCCTATCAGTTATCCTGATTCACTAGAAATTTAGAACATGAGGGACATTATTTTTTTTTTTTGAAATTTTAGATATAAAAAATGTCAACGGGCCAAATTTCAAAGACTAAAAATGTTTTTTAACCCTTTAGAATGAATAAATACCGCCCCGTTTTTTAGCAACTGCTGATTATAGATGATATCCGGATTAAGCGCTTGATTAAGTAAGAATAATTCCTGCAGAAATTAATTGATTGTCTGTAATCTGTGCAGAGAAATTGACTTCTGGATAAATGGTTATAGCAATGACAAATTGAAACCCAAGTAATTTATTGCAAAAATTAAGGTCTAGAGGATTTATTTATACATCATCATCCATTCATTGCTTGATAGTTTTACCATAATTATGGAATAGGTAGTATTCTCTCTAATATGCAATACAAGTACCAGAAAAGTATAATGAATGCATAAATTAAGTGAGCAAGAAATTTTAATGGTTGATGATGAGTAAATTTTAAATTCATCTAATTTTTATGTGATTTAAATTTTATAAATTCCAAATTCATTCAATTAAAATCCTTTATCTAATTCAAATCCTCCAATCCAAACTGACGTACCTTATGAAATGGAAAAGTAGAATATTAGTAAATAAAGTGTGGAGTATTATTCATATCGATAATACAATTGTTACACACAACCTCAAACGAACAATATTGTGGTCCGTTTGGATAGTAATCATTATATGTAAGTCTTTAAATAATATTTTATAATTATTTTATGACATATTTTTAAATACTAGTATGGGAGTATGTGCTTCGCACATTTGAAGATACTAATTGTTTGATTTAGATATTGCTATGAATTAAAAAGTAAAATATGTTTGGAAATACTAAGATACTGTTTGCTTTCTTAGTTCACTTAATTTTTTGCTTATATGATTTTTGTTTCAATATTTAATTATGTCAAAGAATTTTTTATAATAAATATGAGTTTAGAAAAATATTTACTCGTAGGTGATTTTTATGCATTTTCTTTATATATAAATTTATTGGAAATATAAGGGATTTGTTTAGTTTAATAGTTCAAATAATTTCATAAAAGTTAAATAATTGTATCTTGTAAATAGCATATCTGCCTTGCAATTTTTAAAATAAAAATGCATTTCCTCGATTAAGAATTATTGAAACATTCTATAATGAGCTCTTTGGTTTACTCTATTTAATTTCAAAAATAGAAAAGTTTAAAATATCATCAAATTGGAGCATAATGTATGACATGAAATATATTAAAGTATTTTGTTATATCCATTATGTAAGTTTAGTAACAAAAAACGATAGTGTAGTTTTGAAAAACATTGACAATTTATAGACTTTATTGGAACTGTTTATTATCTTCCATTTTTGTTCAACTTTTATCGTAACAACTTTGGATTTATCAAGCGCATTAGGGTATTTAATTATTTTTGAATCCCAATATCTCTTGTGGAATCAACTTGATGGAGGAAACATTCGTGTGAAAATCCTAAATAGCAATTTCTTATTTAGGAAACAAAATCTCTCTTAAATATATAGTTTGTATAACTATAGAAATTTTATCATAAAAATAGAAAGAAAAAAAAGTGAAAAATAGTCTACTACCATTTAGCAATTTACGGCATAAAATTAAGTAATTAATTCGTTATGTTAAAATTATCAATTTGTATATTAGTAAATTAAAAGGTAAATATTCAATATTATAACTTTTATTTGATAGAATGAGATCAACAACATATAAAAAGAATGGATATAAACTTGTATAGTAATAATTCAAAAGTAACAATAAACATTTAGTATTTAGGTTTTATTAGAAAAAGTACACTTTGATTAAAATCTAGTTAATAAATAATTTGATATCCTATTTTTTAGTAAGATGTCATTTATATAATTACTAATATTTAACATTAGATATTTATAGGTTCAAAGACAATAATAATAATAATTTGTAGAAGGACAATAATTATCTATAAAGAAATTTAGTTAATATAATTTTGGAACTAATTTTTTATTATAGGAAAAGTATAACTCAGATTAAATATGAGTTAATTATTCAATGCATGAAAAGGGAAATAAACAAAGTAAAAATAGCAAGGTAAGATTTGTATTCTTTTAAGAAAAATAAAATAAGTGTATATCACATTTTTCATCCCTTTTTCTATTCATGTAATCAATTTAACAATAATCGAAAAGATAGGTTCTACATTGTATTTGTTCTGAAATACACTACACAAAAATCAAATTCTTTTCATAATTTGGACAACTAATTTCTTTCATCATTACAAAATCTAGATAATAGCATAAGAGACAAAGTAATTGGCATTAGTAGAAGGAAGATGAAGATGTTGACAATATCTATGAAAGATAATATCTTTATTGTATTCAACTTTAGATGGCCATGAGGTTTTTAACCAATTTTATGTCTACGTTGTTCATTTGTTCTTTTCCTCTTTTTGTGTCAAAAATAGAAAAGTATTTTAGAATCATTTTATCAAAAGATTCCAAAAGTTTTATATGTGATAAGTACTACTTTTTTTCTTTAAAGATAATTCCTACTATTATTTAACTTAATTTATAATCCTAATAAATTTATACTTGCATACTTGTATAATTTCTAAAATTCATCCTTAAAAATAGATATCAAATATAACTCTCTATTTTGTACAAAAATTTTATTCTAACAGTAAAGTAATCATTAAGATTGAAAATATATTTTAAATTGTGTGTTTTTAAAAGGTTAATCGTATTTTTTTGTAGCGGAATACAATTTGGATGAAAAATTAGAACAGATTTTCAGTTTGGATGGTCAAATTGATAATCTTTCAATTTTGGAGCCACATTGGGACAATTGTTTTAATTTTGAAAACCAAATTGAGACTCTTTCGAGTTTGGTGGACTATATTGAAATATTTTTTTTCAATTTAGAGGTTCAAATCAAAACCACTTTAATTAATTTAAATGTCATATTAAGATTTTTCTTAGTTTGAATGACCAAAATGGTATTTAACTCTTTGGAATTAAAATAATCTTGTTTTCCTTCTTTTCCTTTATTTGTCAAATGAATTTTTCTTTTTCTCTTAATATTTGTTAATAAAAAAATTAATTTCTTTAATTGCATATAAATGTTGTCTAGTCTATTAATGTATCCACAACCTATATATGTTCATAATAATCATATGCATAATTCTATTTGATGATTAATTTTATTTCATTAAGTTTTTTTTATAATTTTATTTAATATTCATTTTCAATATCTTATCTATTTCAAAATTCTACTCTATGAGAAAATTAACTTTAATCATATTTGATTCTAAATGAAATTTTAAAAAGTTAGTTTTATTTTATGTGTAACTTTTTAGGACTTTTTTTTTCCTTTAAGTGTCCAATACTGATATAGGTGGAATATGTAAATTGATTTTCAAAGTAATTTTATATTTTATTATTACTTGATTTCTAAAACACATCCCAAAGAAATATTTTCTACTCTTTTTTAATTTTTAAATTCATTCCTAATATTCTATTACACAAGAAAAACTATTTCAATCAAATTTATTTCCTAGTATGAAGTTTTAAAAGTATATTTTATTTATTCTTTTATTTTTTGAGGAATATTTACATAAATAGTCTAAAAAATTATTTTAAAAAAAGGGCATTCAAGTTAGGAAAATAACAAAGTCATTAAGTTTTATAGTGACGGTCACTTGAGAAAGAAAATCTAAAACTAAATCAAACTTTTTCATTTATTATAGTATATATTGAATTAATTTTTTAATAATTTTATTAATAATATTCATCTTTTATTTCTAAATCTATAAGAGAATTCTATTATTGTGAAAATAATGCTTCAATCATATTTAATTCTAAATATAAGTCTAAAATATTTAGTTTTATTTCCCGTGATTACCTTTTAGGATTTTTTTTCTCGTATAAGGGTCCAAAAATATATAAAATATGTAAAGAATTTTATTTTTTATTATTCATTGATTTCTAAAATCCATCACAAAAAAAAAAAATTTTATTTTCTACTTTTCTTTAATTTCTAAAACTCATTACTATTATTTTATTACATAAGGAAATTTACTTTAATCAAATTTATTTCCTAATATGAAGCCTTAATAGTAGATTTTATTTTCTCTTTTACTCTTTGAGAAATATTTACATAAATGACTTAAATAATTATAAAAAAGGCATTTAAGTTAGAAGACATAACAAAGTAATTAAATTTTATAGTAATGGTAATTTCGAAAAGAAAATCTAAATCACTAAATCATATTAACTCTTTTAATATAGATATAGATATTATTTTTCATATATATCACATTCCAAATTAAATAATATTCAAAATAATAGTTGTTCCAACATAACCACGTAAAAAAGTGAAAATTACCTTTTTATCATCACTCCCTCTAGGAGTGAAGTAAACTGGAGGACTATCTGAAGTAGGTAATGATTGAGTATTCTGTAGAATTAATGAATACATTAAAACACTTCCAGAAGTAGAGATGAGTAGTCTTATTGGTCTTATAATTGATACTATTCAGGTTGAGCAGTCAGTCCTTTAACAGTAAGAAAAAAGGTTTGACAAAAGGCTTACCGCAGATTCATTTGAAATTACAGGGCATCCTTTTTGATCTTGACTGTCACAAAGGAAAGACAAAGGTGAATTCTCAACATGGTTACTTGCAGCATTAGTGTGAGTGAGAGCTTTTGAGAGTTCCATGGCAGACAAACTCCATGACCGGGCGAGGAATTCCATGGACTCGGTAGGGGTTTCAGGTGGAGGACATGTTGTTGGCAGCCAATTTGCCTCGCTGTCTTCTTTGATGCCTTCAAGCTTATTAGATTTGCATTTGGATCCGAATGAATTCACTGAGAAAGTAACAATACATGCAAAGAAAAGAGAATGCTTGTAAGCTCACATTGTGAATTTTCTTATAAATCCTAGTTTTTAATGGAGCATAAGTTGCTATGGAACTTACTATTGTACTCTTTGCTGCGTTGGATAAAGAGAAGCCTCTGCTTAGCATCTCATGCTACAAGGATAGCCTTGAATATGAGAAACATTGTTATATATAGCATGGCTTGAAGTAACAACTAAAGTACTTCTATATGGTTTAAGTGAGGTTAAAATTCTTGTCTGCCACTCTTTGTAGTATATTCCCCCTAGCACTTAGGCGTAGGCAATGCGATCCGATCATTAAATACCTCAAATTCGATTTTTTTTATCCTCAATTCTGGTTTGGTGAACAATTTATAAGCATTATTATAAATTTATACTTGTACTCTGTTCCAACCATGCGGTCTTGAGAAAAAAAAAATACTCTACCATTCTCTTAAATTTTATTTTACAAGAAGAAAAAGACTTCAATACCATGACAATAAAATGATAACGGAAAGTGCCATAAAAAATACAAAATTGCCAAGATTGTTGCACTGGAAGTGTAACTACATGGTCTAATTAACTGTTTGATATGCCCCAATTAAAGTAGAAGAAACTTTGTCTCCAACTGTGTTACCTTTGTTTTCTCCACTTTGTTTTCCGCTTTATGCATAAAGAGCTAAAGATCATTTTTCGAGCGGCGGGCTTCATAATGACCAAGGACTACTTTGACGCCATTATTTCTGCCCAAAGTAAAGATATCAGGGCCCTCCATTACTGTAATCTCCGGACTACTACAATAAACCAACACAAATTTTCTGCATACTCCTCTTTTAGGATGTTAGTTTATACTCTTGCTTTTGTTTGATTCCCTTGCACGAACATCAATGTAATGTATCTGACCATGAGCTTAATTTTTCTGGTATTGATTTGAACTTCAAAATTTTCCTCAATATGTGAATTATATCCTTCCAAATTTCTTGCTAGACTTGAGTAATTTAGCTTTGTAATGTTAATAAAATCTCCCTTTAATATTTTTATGCAAGAAACGATATCAAATTTCAACCGATTACGTCCTTCACATATTCTGAATTGTAGTTCCATAGATGGCAAACAAGTAACTATTTCGAGTGTAGCTCGCGAGTTTCTCCATCATAAACTTTGACTCGAGTTTGGGTTTATTGGACCTGTGACAAGATTTTAATTTCACGAGATTGAGTTCGACTTTTAATGTATGTGACGTTTGAAAGTTTGTCCAACTTAATTGAGCCTCTTTTTTAAATTTTTTGTTTTTCAAACTTGATTGAGCTTGTGATAAATTGAAATTCAAAATCGAGTAAAATTTTGATAAAGTTCGAACTTAAGTAATGTAAAAATTACATGAATCAAACTCGAAAAAAGTACTATTGAATTTGACTCCGCTCGTTTATACCTTTGTTGCTTACGTGATGATTTCCATAATGTCTTAATGCAGTTGTTATGAAGCATATATTTTCTATATAATAATATGAATAGAGCTTTGAGTGACGGTCACAGGTCCATTAGAATTCGGAGCTCAAATGTGACACGGGTGCTTGGCTTGTAATTGTCATGTCCTTTCCTCGTTGTTATTAGCCAAATGTGCACGCTTGGTTAGTACGAAATATGATGGTTTTCCAATAAATTAGAAAAAAATAATGATAAAAAAAAGATAATATAAACCAAAGATTACAAAAGACAATGTATGCACTTGACATATGATTTTTTAAAAATTCATTTTGAGTTGAGACTCTAAAAAAACACAAGATCTTACCTTAAAAAAATATACTATCTTATGGCTTACTATATGTAACTATCTTTTGTCTCGTATTTTATATGTTTGACATGTTTATTATATTATAATAATATATAGTGTCAAGTATTCCATAATAATATTTATAAATCAAAATACACGTGTCAAACATTTAGAAAGTGAGACAAGAGATTAGTAGAAAACACACACACCAAAAAAAAAGGCCTGCGCTCTAATAATCACCTATTTTGCCGGCCAAGCAGTCATTGTAAAGGCTATTTTAGACTTAAAGCACACTTTGGACATTTGGTTGAAAGGGATGTTTTGTGACTTCTATGTAATCCATAAAGAGTTCCTCTTTTTGTTCACTCCTAATTCATCATTGAAAGATAGTAATGGAGCACTAAGTACATAAGGTCCCGCGTTCCATTACTTAATCTAATCATAGCTTGTTCATTTAACTACCTTATCCCTGCATATATTGCACATAATCACACCTTAAGACATAATTTAAACAACGGCTCCAACAGAAGTGTCAATTGGTCAGGTTATCGTATTGTGTTAGTTGTGACCTATTCTTTATCATATCGTGTTCGTGTCGTGTCATGTGAGACCTGATTCTTATCGTGTCATGTTCGTATTTGACCCATTTACTATTGATAGAGAGTATCAACTTATTTGACAAATTACTTAATTTAATTACGATCTATTTGAGTTAAAATCTAAAATTTTAATTATTTAATATCTTAAATAATTATTAACACTAACCTTATTATCATAATAAATTAAAACACATAATTAAAATTATTGGAAATTTTTTAGATAATATTTAAAATAATTATTATATAATCTAATATTAAATCTATTGTTCACAATTTTAAAGTATACTATATTAAATTATAATAAAGAAAAAAAATTTAGTAAATCTGTTTATACAGTAATTTAATGGATTATTGTGTCAACCCATAGGTTGACCCAACCCAACCCATTTAATTTTGTATCATAAATGGGTTGATCCAATAATGACTCTATAAATTTCGGGTCGTATCATAACCTACTAATGTCGTATCATGTTCGTGTCGTATTATCAAGTCATATCAAAAATCGCCAACCCTAGGCTTCAAGGAATATGCAAGATGCTTAGGTAATTTGATTAACATGCCTTAAGATTTAAGATATTTACCAAAACCAAATGAAAAAAGTATGAATATTAATCCCATTAAGGCCTCTCGTTTGGTTGGCAAAGATTTGAGGAAAGTAATCTTTTTCTCAAAAATTAAATTTTATTATTTGGTTCAATTTTTTGATTTGTATGTAATGGTGGGAAAGTAAAAATTTTCTTCAATGTTAGAAACAAGAGATTATATGTATAATATATATAAATTAGATTTCATTATAATTGGTATATAGGAAACCTTTATATAACTTTACAAAAGAATATTCTAGGTAATCTATAATGGTAAATCTTGCTAATAAGGGCAATTAGTCTACAAAAGTAAATACCTAATCTAAGGCAATAATTAGGGTAATTATAGATCAATCACATATTCACATACCTTAATTAGTTATTTACTTGTCTTTTCCTGCCCCCCTCAAACGCAATACGGTTGATTGCAAATCAAATTAAATTTGAAGCAAAATTTGAAAATTGAAAATCGAAATCAAGTAGACAAGAGAGCCAAAAAATAATATGGCGATAGTGTATTGAATAGAGAACCAAGTAAACTAAGAAAACAAAAAGAGGGTCCGAGAGAACTAAAATTAAAACATGGAAATCGGAGTAGTCCAAGAACCGATTGAAAACGTAAAAGCCGAATCAATACAAACCTGAACCAGTGAAAATCAAGAGAACTCGGAAGCCAAAACCAAGAGAAAATTGAAAAACAAGATAGGAAGGTTAAAAATCAAGAGAACACAAAAATTGAAAAATATGAGAGTCCGAAGGCTGAAAACCGAATTTTGAAAAGTAGAAGGGCACGAATATTGAAAACCAAGAGAACACAAAAATTGGAAATTGGAAATCAGGAAAGCTTGAAGGCTGAAAATTAAGAAACGAAGCAAAGTATATTTACAGGCGGAGGTTTTAATCCCATATTAAAAACAAGAGAGCATATCTATAATATGTATAAATCAGACCTCATCATAATTAGTACATAAGGAGCCATTATGTAAGCTTATAAGAGAACATTCTTGATAATCTATACGTGGTAACTCTTGCTAATAAAGACAATTAGATTTCAAAGATAATTAACTAATTCAGGGGAACAATTAGAGTAATTATATATCACTCACATATTCACATATCAAAGTCATTTACATATCTTGACATCATACAACCCCTTCAAACTCAATATAGTTAATTGCAAACCAAATTGAGTTTGAAGTAACATGAAAATAGAAAAACAAAACCAAATAGACAAGAGAGCCAAAAAATGATATGGTGATACTATATTGAATTGAGAACCGAGTAAACCAAGAGAACCAAAAGAAGGTCTGAAAGAAAAAAAAAATCAAAAAATGGAAATCAGAGCAAGTTAAGAACCGATTGAAAATGTAAAAGCTGGAGCAATCCAAGAACCCGCAAAAATAAAAGAGAATCCAAAGATTGAACTAGGAGAAAAATTGAAAAACAAGAGAGGCCAAAGGTTGAAACCCAAGATAACACAAAAATTGATACAGGAGACCCCAAAGGCTGAAAACCGAATATTGAAAACTACGAGAGCCCGAAGGCAAAAAACTAAGAGAACACAAAAATTTGAAATTAGAAATCATGAGACCGACTGTTGAAAACCAAGAATAGTAGCAAAATATATTTATAGGTAGAGGTTATGATACCATATTAATCGAAACAAGATAATAGATGTATAATATGTATAAATTAAATCTCATTATAATTGGTATATAGAGAACCCTTATATAGATTTATAAGAGAACATTCTATGTAATCTATACATGGTAAGTTTTGTTAATTAAGACAATTAGATTATAATTGGCAATTACCTAATCAAGGTGAACAATTACTGTAATTACATATCAATCACATATTCACATACCATGGTTATACATAACTTGACACTCAAAATAAGAAAATTGGTTGTATAATATCAGAATTCTAAATCCTCATTTTTTTGTTGGTATTCTAATTACTTCATCTAGGAATTTAAGCCAATAACAAGCTCTAGATCCTTTAACCCTCCTTTCTCCTACAACTCTTATGACAAAAATACAAGTTGTAATCTTGACGATACTCTCTCTTTCATCAAACTCTTCTCCTTTTCAACATTCAACACCCTCCCTCTTATCTAATGACGTAGTTGTGACAGCATTTTCAAATAATTTTGGTGGCCTAACCATTTTAATTCTTGTAAGGCAACTTTTAGTTTGAGATTAATTTTTCATATATATTTTGGTGTTTCATTTTAATATTTAGGATGAATTATCTTTGTATAATTATTATAATGTTCTTGTATGAGTTTATTGTTATTTGTAGATTTATAAATTTGAGGATTATCCTTTATTAATTAATGTTGTGGAAAACTGCAAAGCTGATGAAATATAAAAAATAAAGCTTTATCGGTGAATAATAATGAACAAGGCAGTAAACTATGTAAAATAGAGAAAAGAGAAAGTTGAGTTTTATTGAAAATTAGGAATGAGTGACTATAAAGATATAGCAAAGTATTTTGATGATTAAATTGAACTTAAGGAGCGGCTATGGATTGTTTTTCAAATTTTGATTGATGACTGTCAGGTCTCTAATATATTTTATTGCTTAATTGAATATTTCTTCAGCATTCACAGGAGTTTTGAACAAGGCACTACCGCCTACTGGTATTTAGTTTTTGTTTCAACATACCTGTATCATCTGCTTTGTGTCTTTCCCTTTGCTATCCTGCTTGAAATAGCCAAAGTAGAATTATGCTTATTTACAATATTAAGATTTAATAGATCAGTTTTGGTTTGATCTTGCCTATTAAAAAGAAGGAATTGGTTTAAGAAAATAAAAGTACACTTTTGAGTTTTGAACCAAGCATTACATCTACCATTCTCTTGGGTGCTGATCATCTAACTTTTGCCTTTTAAGTATAATTTGAGTCCGTGTACATAGATGAAGAAAAAAAAAAAGTCACAACTTCCGTAGCAAAGTAAAAAATAATGAAAAGCATGTTGATCTACCATATAGTATAATTTTATAATGGGTATATGTTAAGATCACCAAGCAATATCATACAGCTTGACAAAATTTTACTTGCATCTTGTGTCATATTTTTATTAAATCAAACGTCAAGATCACCTTATATTATACCATTTTCAGGGCAATCTCGAATTTTCGAATTTACCGTTAATAAGCACGTAAAATTTTTCCGAAGGTGAAAGGCGAACAAAGTTACCTAATATTTGGATTAAATTCGATTCGGTAAAAATTCGTTTAAGATTAATTTGTTAATAATCAAGTTAAATATAAATAAAATTAAATATTTTAATTTCTGTATTCGGCTCAAACTAAGATCGACAAATTAAAATATTAAATTTATATGTGAAAATTTGTGTTATAAAATTTCGTTTGAATTTGGTTCAAAATATGAATCAAATTTGAACAAAATTATATCCTTGTTAAAATAATCAATTAAGTTTGAATACTAAAATGTGACTTGTTTACGTTCATTTACAAATCTAATTGAACTTTTTCAAGTAAATGAACGTTTATATTTCCTGTGGCAAAATATTTAAACAGTATACTCTTGCTATGAATTCTCCGTTACACTTTTTCTGTTATACTTGTATTACACTATGTGATTAGGTAACATTTATATTTTTAATATAAAAAACTATTAAATGAGAAATAAATATCACCCCAGCATATGTTTTAACAATATAAGCAAGCATAATAGAAAAAGTATAACAAAAGACCCTGTGCCGCATACTCCTACAATCCTATTAGTTACAAATAAAGGAGAAAGATTTAAATACTTGACACTAGTAGTAATTGAGTGAAATGGCCCGATTACTTTTTTCTTAGACCAAAGTCGTCCCGAACTAAAAAACAAACTTTTGGGCCAATGTTCACCCACGTAGAATCAAGATGTGGAGGCCCAATCTCAGTCCTTCTACTGTGTTGAGCTAAGACCAAGATTGGGCGGGCTTGTAAAGAAAATTTCTACTTGTTCAATCTTCAAAAACTCCCCGTACTTTATCTTTCTCCCTATTCCTTTTCTCTTTCTTCCCAAATCATCGCCTATAAAACGAACAGTAGAATTTGTTGTTTACACGTAATAATATAAATGAATATAAATAAATCACACACTCTAACTTTTAAATTTTTTTATTATTTTAATGAGTTTAAAATTCTATTAAGCTTGGTTTGTTTTATCATTCAAGTTAAATATTCAAATGAATTTTTATCGAGTCGAGTTCAAGTTGAGTTCGCATATCTTATGTAAATTTAAAATTTTTAATTTATCGAATTAAATTCAATTCGAATACAAAAAATTAACAAATAATAAATTTTATTCAAGCCTAATTTAATTATTGACAAACTAAATTTGAATAAATTTCGTACCAAAATGAATTTAATTCGAACATCGAATAACTTGAGTTAGACTTACACCCTATTTATACATAGGTAGAAAACAAACTAATCTGCTCGAATTCATCTAATTCATAATTGGTTCCTTAAGCTATACGTCAAACAGGCACAAATTTTGGCTTTAGTCTGTTAACTAGGATTCTGTATACAAACTTTAGTGATTACCTTTAAAAAAATAAACTCAACGAATATCATACAAATCGTACTCAAATTTGACGTAATAACAGCCAAATATTAAGCTGCTTTACATTTTCTAACTTGTTAACATCACGCAAACCTTGAATACCATTTTTTTTTTTTTGGACAATAGCAACCAAGTGAGCTTGTACAGGTCCAAAATAAAATAACATATTACGATAGATTACTTTTAACCTACCTTGTAAATGACAAAATACATTGTATAATTTCCCTAAAAAAAAAAAAAAGAGAGAGAGAATTGTACGATTGCATAAATGAAGGAATAAACACAAGACCAGAAAGTAGAAAAGGATAAAAGACAATCAACGAATATTTCCTATTCGGAAAAGAACTAAAGAAGAAAAAGATGCGTATTACCTTGTTAAATGGAATAGAATTAAAAGTAGTCAGCAAAGGCAGAGATAGCATGGGGCACAATTACCCATTTTATGTTTATATATATTATCTAAAAATATTTAAATTTTTTTAGTGCCACATTGATTTTCTCTAAATTAAAATATGTAACTTTGTATGATTATATAATTCCTTTTCTGTTCCAATAATTTTTTTTTATAATTATTGAATGAAATACGTTATTAGTTGACGCTATTCTTCTTATTTTATTAATTCATCCCAGAACTTCTCATATTTGGTTTAACAAATATGACAAATGTACGCAGTTTTATGTTATTATTAATGTAATTAATTAAAAAGATTTATGTAATGAAAAGTTTTAATTCAAATAATAAATAAATTTGAAAGAGAGACCTAACTAACTTTTATACCTAAAACCCGTTTTATAAATTATTCCAAATGATAATTTACAAAAAAAAAATATTTGTGTGCACACTCAGAAACTAAAAAGAAAAAGAAACCAACACAATCGATTACATATAAATTGATAAACTATTTACAAATAACTGTTAGGGATAAAAAGTTGATACGTCATGTACTTGTTAATCTAATAAAAAATAATCGAGAAGAAAAAAATTTACCCAAAAAAAGTTGTTCCCGCTAAGCGAAATTTCGAGGTAAAAGTAGGGGGACAAAAATAAAAGAAAGGAGCAGAGAAGAAAGAGAAGACGGTTAAATAAAAAAGTAAAGCTGAAATAGGGTGGCAAAAGGAGAAATTCAGTGGAGAAAATGTCGGACAGAAGATTACACTAATTTTCTCTCTAGTGGAGCAGAGTCCAAAGTGAAACAGGTAAAAGATTAGACGGTGTTGACTTGAGACGGACTGAAAAGGAAAATATTACCTAATATTGAACGACAAAGGTATCAGTAATATTTAAA
Organism: Cinchona pubescens; assembly: GCA_025175665.1. Classification (NCBI taxonomy): domain Eukaryota; kingdom Viridiplantae; phylum Streptophyta; class Magnoliopsida; order Gentianales; family Rubiaceae; genus Cinchona; species Cinchona pubescens. The sequence goes on along the minus strand of JANKKI010000304.1, from coordinate 1,303,626 downwards.
AAGCAAACAAAATGCGGTGAGCGTGGATCGAACACGCGACCTTCAGATCTTCAGTCTGACGCTCTCCCAACTGAACTATCCCCGCATGCTTGGTGAACCAATTGTTATAAATTAAAAGGATATATTATGACATTGACTTAACGTCTGGGATTTCAAATACTTCTTATCTTTTTTTTTTAATATAAAATTCTACTTTTCATTTATTAAAAAAATGACTTGCACAATACGTCTAGCATTTCTACCAGTAAGAAGAAGAATCAATAAGAATATTTTACACCACAGAGGAAACTTATTATTGGTTTTTGGTGTCAAAAGGAATGTTGAAAATATTTTATATCCAACTAAAATGGACTTTTATCAATATCAAGAATTATTCTATTCTTTCCTTTTGACACCCAAATGGTTTACTTTCCTCGAATAAAATTAATACACTCCAAGACATATGGATAATTATTGTATTATTCAGTGAAGGCAATTATTGTATCACTTTTTTATTTTTTCCATAACACTCCCATACCATTAATTAGTTCTAACTTAGTTTTAATTTTTTTGCTCTATCAATTTTTTAATACTTGTGCATACGTAGAGTGTGTCATTAAAATGATTGTTTCGTTTTCAGTGCCATATCCTCCCTTTTCGCTTTCTCATTCTTTCTTTTAGGTATCGGTAATTGGAAAATACTACTATAAATTTGGTTTTGGGTCCCACCTATAGATCTCGCGATCAAGATTAAATCTTATAGAATCTTGCTTACATCAGCTGATGTCACAGATTCCATAACATTTAATTTACACCACAAGATTTACAAGTGGAGTCATAAACCAGATCTATTTAAGTATTTCCCTTGTTAATTAGATGTAATGATCCAATTAGGATGATTGATTTTAGGTCACATGTGGCATTGAACTAGACCATATTTCTTTTTATATAATGATTCTTTAAGTATAATCCTTAGATTAGGCTAATATTATACTATATTAATTTTTATTTTACGCCATATAATTCTATCATTATTTTCCCAACAATCTTTAGGGTATCCCGATGCAAAATAATAAGTTCTGAAAAAAGTCTGAAGCATATTTTTGCTGCAAAAAGGTATATGGGTTTTTTATGATTTCATCTACATCAATAGTGATCACATCATTTTTCTTCCTATAGGTTGAAATGAATTGGGTTGATTTTGAGAAGTTTGAGGTAATTGAGATATTTGTGGTATGGTTCCCAATAATATCAAATTAGAATTTGGAGTATTTTGGTTTGAAGGAGTTGAGGTTTGATTAAGTATTTCCCTATAAGAGGGACTTGAAAATTTTGAAGTTAATGGTGGAAAACTGTTTCCTATGGGCGTATAGCCCATCCCAATATTTCCAATATAGAATAATTGCAGAAGATACTTCTGTTGGAGAAGATGCTCCTCTATAAGTATTATATATATTTATATGAGGCCTTAGAGAGGAAGATGCTCATCTACCTCTTGCTCTAGGAGAAGATGCTCCTCCTCGTCCTCTGTATAAGCTCATTCTTGCAATAATGAAATTGATAATTCATGCAATTGTTGTATTCTTAGACGATGAGCCTCTTGAAAATATGCAATAGTTTCTACTTGCTCATTATATCTATTAATTTGTTTTTGTAGTATGGCAGATAGCCATAATGGCTCTTCTAATTTATAACATAATTTGTATTTTATATCTATTATTGCTTTTCGATCTTGTTCTTTTCTATATTTTGCTAATCCTATTCTTGCACTAAAATATTCTTTACTATCCTTCAAATTTTCTCTATATGCCCAAAAATGTTTAGGATTTGGATTTAAAAGTGGTAAATCTAAATTTCTATAATTCATTCTTGGAAATGTTTGTGTTGACAATAATTCTTTCCCTTTTTTATTAATATAATCTTCCTTTCTCAAAGGTGGATATTTTTTTGCCTACTTCTATTATGATCTCATCTTTATTGTAAAAGACTTTTAGATGAACAGGCTTCATATGCCATCAAGCTTTTTTAGGTGAACCTGCAATAAATTCTCTAGTTAAAAAATCAGGAAGAGAATTAGTTTCTTCTTTAATATATTCAATATCAAAATTAAAAACAGATAATACATGCTGCCATCATGCAAATAATTATTTTGATGCAATATTTTTAACATCTTTTTCTAAAATTTATTTTGCTGCAGAACAATCTATTCTTATGTGAAATTTTTTATTTAATAACTCATCTTGAAATCTTGTAACACATAAAACTATGCTTAATACTTCTTTCTTAATTGTAACATAATTTGTTGTACTTTATTCCAAACACCTGATGTGTATCTCACCAATTCTTCCTTATTAGTTTGGGGATTTAATTGCTTTAGTATTCCTCCATAACCAATGTTAGAAGTATCGACCAGTTTCAATTATCTTAAACCATGTATGATTTGCAAGATTTAAAAGTGGCAAATGTTTTACCTTCAGCTTTATGTGTCTAACTACTTCTGTATGTTTGTCTGTCCAAGTTGAAGGATTCTTTCTTAATCTTTCATATAGTAATTTACAATCTTGTGCTAAATATTGATAATATTCACCAATATAATTTAATCTACCTAGAAATCTTTGTAATTGGGTTTTATCCTTAATTTCGTCTGAAAATTTATAAGCAAATTCTATAGATCTTGCTATAGGTGTAATATAACCTTTATCTAAATTGTATCCTAAAAACCTAATTTGAGTTTGAAATAAAACCATCTTTTTAAAACTACTATGCCATTTTTTAATGCAATGTTAATAAAAGTATTTATATGTTTGAAATGTTGATCTATATTTACAGAGAATATCAAAATATCATCAATGTATACAATAATAAATGGATATGAAGAAAATATATCATTCATCATATTTTAAAACTCAGATCACTGGTGCGTTTTTTCACCCAAAAGGCATAACATTCCATTCATAATGTCCAAAAGGAACTGTAAATGCAGTTTTATATTTATCTTCTTCTACAATTTGAATTTGCCAAAATACTGATTTTAAATCAAATTTTGAAAATTTGAGAGTGTATTGTTCTATTTAAAAGATCTTTTTTATTGGGAATAGGATACCTAATCCATTGTAAAACTTTATTTAAAGGTTTATAATTTATAACCAATTTAGGTGTTCCTCTTTCAATTTCTAAATTATTATTTACATAACATGCAGAATAACTCCAAGGAGAAGATAATTTTCTTATTATACCTTAAATTTGTTTAATAAATCATTTATTTATTTTCTGCAATATTCAACCATTTCTTTATTCATTTGGGATAGTCTTGCTTTAGTTGATATATTTTTCTCATCAAAATCTTTTTCATAAGGTAATTGTACCATATGTTTTTTCCTATGCCAGAATGTTGTTGGTAACTCACTACAAATTTAACATTAGATGTGTATAAGAGACATGATTTTACCAACTTTGAAGATTATTTTTTAAGAGACTTGTTTTATTTTTACTTGTATTTCTGGTAATTTCAATTGTTCTTCTATAGTTTTTCCTTTTATCTCATTTTGTGAAAACTCAATTTGTTTTGTTTTCGAACTTATATTTTCTTTTATACAATATATGGAAAAACTATTTAAATCATGTGGTTGTTCTTTGGTAACAAAATTAAATGTTAAATTTTTATCTTTATTTGAAATTGTTTTCCCATTACAACAGTATGGATGCATTTGTACAAAAAATGGTGTTCCTAAAATAACATTGTGCGCAACAAAATATTTCGAGTCTGTAAAAATTGAACAAACAAGATATATAGTGATAAAAATATGAATATATGAAATAAAAGATTACAATCTCTAGGATATTCTCAATATGTGGAGAAAATTCCTTCGATTCTTTACTTCAGACGCGACACCAGGGCTTTTGTACTTATTCCCGAATCAAATATTGAATTCTTCAAGTCTTGATATGGGAGACTTGAAGAGTGTACGCTTGATAAAAATCTTCAAATCTTTGATATATAGAAGACTTGATTGTTCAATTTTTAAGAGACTCGAAATATTATTGTTGCGCACAAATATGTGTGTCTGTCTATCTGTGTATCTGCCCTCCCGTCTATATGAGAGATGACCCTTATTTATACATGCATGGAAGGGAGCAAGGTAGAAGACTTGTAGTACATGTGTAACCTCTTACTTGCATACCAAGAAATAAATTCTTATCTCCTTACACACATAAGAGATATTAATACATAAGGACTGTACTACTTCGATATTATCTCCTTATTTTAATTTATTAATAAAGAGATAAATACTAGAGTACATATATCCTTATTGGCCAAGTCTTGTAGACATGTGACATGGCACAATTTAATTGGAAGAGCGACACAAATTCATTTGATTGGTCGAACCGCCTCATCTTGACATGTGGAATAATATAATTGGTTTTAAATTAACCAATGCTCCAAAATATATGTGACATATGACATTATTTAATTGGACCATAAATATCCAATTAAATTAATTTATAAACAAATGATAATTTTAATTAAAATAAAATTTCATTGTCTACAAATGCCCCCTCGAGACTTGTTCGTGAGTGCCGGCCTTCGAATTGTGGCTTGAGGGGACAAGTTTCGATAATTCTTTTCCCCTTTGACTTGAATAAAATAAATGTCAATTACTTGAATATGAATTCAATCCAGCAACCAATTTATCCAAGCAAAGCCCGCAACCATTTTAGCTTTAGCATGAATGAACTTATATTTATCAACCCATTATAATCAGACACTTCTTGTTGGAATAGAATTCAATTGGCATAACATAATGTCCGAATCCATACAACTTGTGCAAAACTTCATTCACAGAAGGAAATTAAATCCATGCGAATAACATGTTCTTTCATCCGAATTGTATTTGATTTGGGATAGCTCCAACCTCTATAAAAGAAATATTGACTTAGCCTTGATCCTCATTATTTTTCTTCAACAAAAGTCAGAAAAAATCCGAATTTAGGCAATATGTTCACATGGTAGCTTGAAGGTTTTGGCCTTTTTGCTCTCATTGAATTAGGCTCCTCTCAGTGCCGTGCTTGGACAATCGCAATCTACGCTGCCATCACACTTTTACTCTGATTTGTCGCTATCATCATAGCTTGGCTATTGCACACCACAGCAATTCGTCATCGTTGCTACTACCCGTTCCTTTGTTGTTATTGCCGTCAAATTTCAATGCTGCTGGCACAAAAAATTTGCTTTTGAAATTTGTTTTTGTCATTCTTGCAATTCTTTTACATTGTCGCTTCTCTTGCCGCTTCTCTGCTGCCGTTCTTCTTGCCGCTTTCGCTCGTTTCGCTAATGCCGCTTCTTGCCGTTTATTTGTTGCCGCTCTTCTTGCCATTTCATCTTTGCCGCATTTTGCCACTCTTGTTTTGTTCTTCGCCGGCGCCTTTGTCGTTTATTCTTCTTTGTCGTTTATTTCTTGCCGTTTATTCTTGTTCATTCTTTGGTGTTAATACACATCTAGATGTGTATAAGAGACAGTCCCAAGGTAAAATCTATAAATTATTTCAACCATAAGGACTTTATGCTTAATATTCAATATTTTATTTGCCATGCAGCCACATCAACCATGCAAATCAAGGATTATGATACACCGTTACCACACATCTCTTTCTTTGATGAAAGAGAAGGATCTCGGTCCAAGAGTTTGTCTTTGTATATCTGCAAGCCAGCCATCGGTTCCTTAGCACAACCTTACATTCTTCTTGATGAGTCGCTACATCTCAAAAATTGGACAATTAAGTCAAACAAAGAAACAATCGCTACATCGTCATTTTCTACTGCAACAAGAAGTGAAGAAGTGCTCATACTAAATTCCTCTCTTCATATCAAGGAGCCGAGTGCTGCCAAGTTCTCACTTCCCTTTTTGAGTTCTAATCTCGGTAAAACCACGTGAAATGGTCCTTTCTCATACTTTGGTGAAGCAAGACATACTTCCAACTACTGTAATGGTCGGAAGACGTGCTCGTGCGACACAAGGAGACACTCTTGAGGGCTCATGTCTACGATGCTGTTTACGCGTCACGCTACTCATATGACCGTTGCAATAACATCTTGCGTGCCTTCTGCAAATATTGGTGCCCCTCGACAAACAGTCTTCATACTTCGACAGGCGAGCTATCAATTTCCCTTTGGGATCTTTATAAACTTGGAGGTCTTCCTATCTGCGGCTCATTTTACGATGAGGTTGTGCCAACAGCCAAAGAACTTCTCAACATTAATGGGGATGAAAAATCTTCACTTCCAACAAGTTGTAGACAGTTGTTTGCGGCATATCTACAGGCTTACCAAAAATGGTCGTGAAGAAGTTCATGTTAAGGACTGGGTGCAGTTTTGGTTCCGAGGACAATCCAGATATCGAACTCCGCCTCCAAGGGGTCAAAGACGAAGCACCAACACAAAGCCCAAGAAGACTTTCAACCCATGTGGAAGTGTGGACAATTCTTATTTACTAAAAATCAATAACGAACACATCCCCTTTGATACGTTGAACATCGAAGACTCTCTAAGGGGTGAAGTGTATGTGGGAGCCTTTCTAGCATGTTCTTATCGATTTTTAAATTGTCTCTTACCAAGTATCTCAGATGGATCACATATTCCAAGTGTCTTCAAGGTGGCAAGCTTAATTGCAACGGGAGTGAAGTTTTCTCTCGCAATCCCGGTACTTGCCAGCAGCTATGACGGCTTAAGAAAGGTTGTTCAAGCTCCAAACTTACGAGAGTGCCCAGCTATTTTCCCATTTCACTATGTCTATGCATGGATTGGTCAATATTTTGATACTTATCACATAAATGATCGAACAAGCTGTCTCGCCCGAATGACTAAATTTAGTGGGAAAAAGATGGCACAATTCTTCAACACTACGGACGCAGAAGATATCATTAAAAATGTGAACCCATCAAGTTTTCCTAGACTACGCATGACCCAAGAAGAGGAAAAAGTCCTCGTAGATGATGGAAATCTATCACCGCAATGCATGGAATATTTCATCAGTCAACGATCATGTTTTTTGACCTTTCGACGGGACAACATTTTTATCAACGAGTTGTATGACCCGTGCAGATTTAGCAGGCAATTTGGTTTTTGCCAAAATATTCCAAACAAGTTGAAGGAGATAACTCATACTACCTTGGGAGAAACTGTTCAGTTGTGGGAATGTTCAATTCGTACATCAACTCATTCTATCCTGACAATACCTCCACAAAGAAGACATCCATTAGTTACAAAAGAGTATGACACCTGGTGGTCGATGCGATCGAAGAGCATTCCAAGCACAATCATCAAACTTATACGTCAAGAGAGCCAATGAGGATGAAGCTCAAGATCACGATCATGAACTGTCTCTTCAAAGAGATCCAAGCACGATGCCTCTCCAAAGTGTTTAAAGTATGGAAAAGATGACCATAATATAATTAAGAGAAAGGAAGCCAGGACGAATCCAAATAAGACTGCAAAGACAAGGATAGACAAGGCTTCCCAAGAACTCATAGCAGTAGACGAGCCTCCTTCAATGAGGCAAAAAGGCCAAAACCTTGAATCACCTGGCTTGAGAGGAAAGCAAGTAACGGAGATAGGACGACCAACTTCGGTCAAACCCACAAATGTTGAGGCTCCAAAGGTTATCGAAACACCCTTATTGAAAGGTATGGAGGATATGGAGATAAATATCAATATCATATCTCCAAAAAATCATGAGTTCCTCTCAAACTCAACTTCTTGGGAAGCATCAAAAAATAATACGATCAAGATATTGGATGATAGAGAATTTGTTCAAGTAGAGGGTGAACATTCTGGAGCTAAGAATGAAAAGCTGTAATAAAGATCGTCACTGGAATCGACTGAAAAAAAAGTCAAAACCTTCCAGTTTGGAGAACATTTCTATGAACTCATTATTTTCCGAAACAACACGTGCCTCAAAGATGTCACCGAAAGAATTGGCAGAATACGTAAATATACGTCATATATTTTCTTTTTTCTTTTTTTTTTTTTTGATGTGTCTTGACATTGGTCTGACTCTCCTTTTCTTTTCTTTTCTTTTTTTTTTTCTTTTTTTTTAGTTCACTACCATTGAGGCCCCCGTGGAAGGAGTTGTCTTAAATTTATTCAGTAATCAAGACATTATCATCAATGAGATGAATATGGATCCTAGAATTGTATGAGAATGTTACTAGCAATCCAAGTATGCGTGAATCTATAACTGATAAGAGGCAGAGGATTATGCTCCATCACAGATACCATTGAATCACCATGGAAGTCTCCACAAGCAAGTTAGAACACCAATTTCTGAATTTCATGGCCGCAAGGTGATAAAATCTACATGCCAACGAAAATATATACAAAGCCTGTGGGAAGAACTTTGCAATGATATCTCAAACACTTCCGTAGACCAAATCTCTTCTTTGGAGGAATGTATCAATGAGGTAGTTGAAGAAATATCAAGGATAGATTCTTCAATTGCCCTTCCTCTAATAGACTCTTTAGCAGGCTTACTCACGAAACAAAGAAGTATGACTCTTCAAGAGCTTTAGTATCGGAGAAGATTTCAAGAGAAGCATATGCAGAAATTCTCTCCAAGGCAAATGCACACCTTTCGGAAGTCAAAGCAATGGAGGAAAAGGTAACCAACCATCTACAAAGTCTTCATGGAAAGCGGGAATCTATTGAGAATAGAAAAATCATTCTTCAAAAAGATCTTGATGATTTGGAGAAGCAAAACATGGAAGTTAGTTTGACCATTGAACGAGAATATGAAAATCTCAAGCAAATGCAAGTTGAAGTATTAAGAGCACAAGATCAAATTTCTTCCATCCAAAGCACTTAGACCTTCCTGACAAATGAAGATGCTAGGGAGCTTGAGAAGATGAGCAACATCCTTGAAGCAAGCAAGATAGCTGTAGTGGATCTCAAGTTTGATATTTGAATCATATCAAATCCCTTAATTTCATTTGTTTGGACACTTTTCTTTCAATAATAAAGACATTAATTACTTTTTCTTATCTTGCGATTTTTTTTTTCTCCTTTTTTTTTTTTTTTGGGCAAAATAAGTAAAGTAACTAACATCTATGAACTTAATTTGAAATATCACATTTTTCTTTAAGAAAAATAAGTTGGTTTTAAAGGGGTGTAACTGAACTTAGAAGTTGCCCTCTAAGCTGCCTACGTATCCCAAAAGGGAATCAAGTCACACGTAGTTCCTTTATTTGTGGAAAAATATGGGGGGTTTGCCGTTCACAGTTTAACCTCTTGCGGGCCAGGAGTATCTATTTGTTTATCACCTTAGACTTGGTGGAGTGTTTCAGCAGTTTAATCACATACTACACTATTGGGCTGGTTGCCGTCCACAATTTTAGCTCATGCGGGTCAGGAGCAACATGCAGTTTAGGCTCGTGCGCCAAGGAGCATCTAAATCATGCATAATATCGCTTCAAATATTTGCCATTGATGGGGCCAATCCTTAATCCATCTTCAGCGATCAATTTGTACGAGCCATTTGTATAGACTTCTTGGACAACATAAGGGCCATCCCATTTTGAGACAAACTTCCTTTGACCTCCATGTGCAAGGATGATTGGTCTTAAGCCGACATGAACGATATGCGCCAAGGAGAAGAAAGATTGCGAGCCGAAAACTTTATTGAATGCTTTGCAATTAGGCGAGCTTGGTGAAGACTGTCTCTTATACACATCTTGTCTAGATGTGTTCCAAGAGACAAGATCGAAGAAATGAGCATTGTCTTGAAGAGATGATAAGTCCGGATTCTTGCACAGCACTCCTTAAAGAAGGTATTTGATAAGTGGAAAAGGAAGGCATGCTTCGACACCGTAGACAAGTGCGTCTCATGGAGTCGCTTGAGTAGGAGTTCGAAATGTTGTCCTATATGCCCAAAGAGCCTCACCAATCCTTTGATGCCAATCTCTTTTTGACTTGTCAATAACTCTTTTTAGCAAATTGCATAGAGTTTTGTTAAAAGCCTCAGCAAGTCCATTTGCAAGACATAGTACATAGAAGAATTATATTGCTTAAAGCCAAACTTCTTGCAAAGCTTGTTCATTGCGGCATTGCGAAAGGTTTTCCATTATCGGTGATGATATATCGTGGAACCCGTATCGATAGATAATGTTCACGCGAATAAAATCGACCACATTTTCTTTCTTTACTTCTCTTAGTGCAATTGCTTCACCACTTCGAAAAATAATCGATTGCGGCTAGGATAAAGATATGTCCACCAAGACTTTGGCACATCTAGATGTGTATTAGAGACAGATCCTACTGTTTCTTCTTGACAGGTTTGATCCTACTGTTTTCTAGATGTGTATAAGAGACAGGTCGTGCACCTCGCAAGGACATTCTTTATCGGCGATCGTTTGATGGAGTTTTCCTGTGATGTCTCGGCCAGTATGACCCCATCCTTTTAATGCGGAAGTGCAGCTTATCCTTGTTATTTCTTCAACTACCTCATCGATACCTGTCTGAGCAAGCAATGGAAGAGGCTCTGTCTAGCTTATACACATCTAGACATCAAGCACTTATCCTTGGTCTTGAACGATCGCCATCTAGATGTGTATAAGAGACAGGTCGTGCACCTCGCTTCACGAATTTCTGTTCTTCTTTGCACCTGCTTCATCTACTATAAGGCTGTCTCTTATACACATCTAGATTCCTATAAGAGACTTCATAAATAGAAACTACGTGAGTATTTTCCTTTTTCACATCGTCTCTTTCTTCAAAACGAGGAGGCACAACCCAACTTTGACATATGGGGACTTGAACTTGTTAATTAGGCAAGATGAGTATCGAAGCTAATTTTGCTAAAGAGTCAGCTTGTCGATTGTCCCTCCTTGGAACATGACTCTATAGTCACATCACCTAGCCACCCCATTAGTTGCCTAGCATATTTATAATATGGCCACAACTCAGGTTTCCTGACTTCATATTTGCCAAGGAGCTGATTGACTACTAACTTGGAATCTCCAAAAACTCTAAGTTGTAGTTGCTTCATATCAACCGCCATTTCGAGACCAAGGATAAGTGCTTGATACTCAGCGACATTATTTGAACATTGATGTGTTAAAGTGAATGAATATGGCAACATATCTCCTTCGGGAGTGATGAATTCTCAAAGATTATCAAGATCCTTTGTGAGGCACCATCAAAATACATTATCCAAGGCGGAAGAACTTCGACCACGAAAACATCTTCATCTGGAAGTTTATCAATCAATTCCCACTCAGCTGGTATGGGATGGTCGGCCAAGAAGTCTGCCAACACTTGTCCTTTGACAGCCTTCGCAGGAAGGTAAATAATTTCAAATTGTTCATTTGATAGGTACCACCTTGCAAGACGATTTGGTCAACGGATACTTGCACAGGCTTAGTCATAACATACTTGATCGGATTTGCCTTGGATATCAAACGGATAGTATGAGCTTGAAAGTAGTGCTTTAACTTTTGAATGGCAAATATGAGAGCCAAGCACAACTTCTCAATCGGCGTATAATTTAACTCATTTGGTGTCATCATCCGGCTTAAATAATATAGTGCATTTTCTTTACCCTCACCATTTTCTTGGGCAAGTAATGCTCCTACAGACCGTTCCTGTGCAACTCAATATAAAGAATTAAAGGCTTACAGCAATAGGTGCAGCTAATACGGGTAGTTTCGTGAGATATGTTTTTATGCTTTTGAAAGCATTACTACATGCTTCATCCCACTCAAAAGGCACACCCTTCTTCATCAAATGGCTAAATGGTTGACATCTCCCAGCCAAATTGGAGATAAATCTTCGAAGATAAGCCAATCTTCCTTGCAAACTTTTCAACTCATGAATGTTGCGCGGTTCGGGCATCCTTGAGATAGCATCGATTTTGTCATCTTCAGAGATTGATCAATTTCAATTCCTCGGCTATGTACGATAAACCCAAGAAACTTTCCAGAGGTAACTCCAAAAGCGCACTTTAAAAGATTCATCTTGAGTTGGTATCTTCGAAGTCTTTCGAACACCATTTTAAGATCTTGGACATGGTCAATTTGTTTCTTCGACTGGACAACGAGATCGTCAACATAGCACTCTATATTCTTGTGAAGCATGTCATCGAAGATCTTTTGCATGGCCCTTTGATATGTGGCTCCCGCATTCTTTAAGCCAAAAGGCATGACCTTGTAGCAATAAATGCCTTTGAGAGTTCGAAAAGCAGTAAGTTCTTCATCCCTTGGTGCCATTCGGATCTGGTTGTATCCCGAGGATCCATCCATAAAGGATAAGGTTTCATAACCAGTTGTGGCGTCGACCATCAATTCAGTAATAGGGAGAGGAAAGTCATCTTTCGGACAAGCTTCATTGAGATCTCAAAAATCAACGCAAACACGAATCTGTCCATTGTTCTGTGGCTTTTTCTTCACGGGGACTATACTTGAAATCCACGCTGGGTATTTTACTTCTCGGATGAAACCAGCTTCTATGAGCTTGTTCACCTCCATCTCAATTAATGGGATCAAATCAGGCCGAAAACGTCTTTGGGCTTGTTTAACGGGTCTAGCACCTCGTTTAATGGCCAAGTGATGAACAGCAATTTTCGGATCTAAGCCAGGCATCTCTTTGTAATTCCAAGCAAAAACATCCTTAAATTCGAGCAATAGTTCCACATATGCTTGTTCCTCATTGGGGAGTCAGAGTAAGTACCTATGTAGATTGGGCGAGGATCAAGATTTGTGCCAAGGATGATTTTTTCAACTCATCAATGGTTGCCTTGGCTGAAGCTTGTCCTTATACACAGGAAGAATCTCCTGCATCTTCTTCTTCTAAAGGCTCTTCGTTTCGAACAGTGATATGGTTGCAGGAGGCAATGCTTTCCTTGTCTTCCTCCTTGGTGCATATATCAATGATGGTTTCCTTTCTTACATTTAACAAATCGCCGTAATGTATGAAAAGGTTAATAACTTGTCTTCTTAAATTTCCATCATTGCAGGAAGTATTGTTTCCTTTCGTATTAAAAATATACTCTTGTGCCTTTGGAAAACTCAACCTTTCATGAATAGGTTGCTTCATCAAAACTCTTCCTCGTGGGCCAAGCCTATCAAACACCGAAACACGTGGTGTAACCTTTCTCAATCTATCAAAGACTAATCGCCTTGAACCTTTTAATGCAGTTTCTTCTTTGATAGTAATATGATGCGTATTAGCCCTTTTTATTGCTATACGCACAGAGAAGGTGGTCTATACCCAAGTCCCATTGACATGTTGTTGACAGCATATCCCTTGTCTTTCAACATCTTTTGGGTAGAAGTCATGCCATGTGTCTCTTCTCCATTTATCTCTGCAGGAAGCTTGCCCAAAGTTCCTTCTTCCTTAGGATCGTAACCAGCTTTCACGAGCAACTTGTATGCATTTGGACCAAATCACGCTCGTCGGTTCGTGTTTTAGGTAATGAATTGTGCTCTATTTCGGACTCCACCTTTGGCCGAACAAAGCCTTCAAGAAGAGTTTCGCTATGCTTGACCACCTCAATTTTGGTGAGTGGTACAGTCTACTCCTTTAAAGGAACTTTCATCGCTTCCAACAAAAGGAGATTGACCTTGTTTTCTCTTTGACTTTGGAACATAGCGTAAGACATGTGTCTTAGATTTTTGACCATCTTCCTTTGTTAACTCTTTCTTTGTGTTACCTGCAGGTCATGTATAAATAAGGGTCATCCCTCAGAGGTTCAAGATCGAAATCAGCAACTATACACCTTTATGACGCCATTATGGCAATACTTGAAACATTGATGAAGAGTTGACGGTATAACATCATTCTCGTGAATCCATGGTCTCCCAAGAAGCATATTATAAGATGTTTTTGCATCGATAACATGAAATAGTGCACTTGAGGATAAATCACCAATTAATAAATCAAGTGTTATAAGATCACCAATGGCTCTTTGCCCTCCTTGATTGAATCCTTGGATCATGAGACGGCTTTGTAAGAGTTCATCACTTGTGATTCCAAGCTCCTTTATTGCACGTAAAGGCATTATATTCACAGCTGATCCTCCATCGAGAAGTATCCGATTCACTTTTTGCTTACGTGCATATCTATTTACAAACAAGGGTCGATTGTGAGCTTTTGTCCCGAGCAATAAATCTTCATCATCAAAAACAATCGTTGTAGCACATTCCTCAAGGACTTTATCAGCCATAGTGAGTTTCTTCTCAAATTCTTCATCAACTTTATCGATGTTCACAAATGACAAGATGAAAGGACGTCGTCATCTTTCAAGTATCCTCTTGGCATGAATTCTTTCAAAGTAATAGGTCGACGGATATTTTGAAACATCACACCACTTGGAGGGATTGATGACGAAATTGTTATTCTTCTGGACTTTCTTTTTGCAACCCGTATTTTTACCATCTGAAATTTTGGATGTAGATTAGTCTTATGCGCTTTAATTTTTTGGGTTCTTTTGCGAGCGACAGTGTCCATCCTTCTTCTGACTGATCATTTGTGGCATCATCATCCTTCAATAATTTTTTAGTTTGCCTTTCAAAAGGTACTTTACCTTGTGGAAAGAGGTTGTCATATAATGGAATGGAATTGATATCTCTAAATTTTATTGTGGGCTGTATTGTTCTTATCTTCGATGGAAGATGAGATACTTTACCATTCTTCAACAAATTTTGGGAGTCAGGAATTATAGTGGTCTGATTTGCACTTACTTTATCTTCCTCAAGCAAAATCTTACCTTGGCGGGCTAACTCCATCACCTTATCTTTAAAAATAAAACACCTTGTGAGGGGATGACCAACCAGGCGATGGTAGCAACAATAGTTTGGATCATTAACTCGTCTAGCTTCCTCTGGCCGTTTCATCTCGGGGAGTTCAATGAGTTCGGCTTTGAGTAGATCATCGAACATGCCTCGAAGATCAGAGTCGAGGAAAGAAATCCGAGAAGTAAAATACCCAGCGTGGATTTCAAGTATAGTCCCCGTGAGTGAAAAAGAATGGACAGTTCGTGATTTCCAAGGCCAATTTCAAGACTATGAGCTTTTGTCGCCAATTTCTCAAATGTCGGAGGTTGGATGCCTTGTAGGATGTAACGAAGTCCCCACTTCATGCCTTGAATGCACATTTCAATGGCGGACGTCTCGGAGAGTCGGTCTCTACAATACAGGATTAGAGTGTATAATCGACAATTTAGAACAATATAAAGAAATTTTAATACAATTGAGTCCCAAAGGCACAAGAGCTGGCTCTCATACATTAGGAATGTGTATAAGAGGTAACCCTGTAGTCGCAGAGAAATTGCTTGACCAAGAATCACCAGCTTGATGATGCATTATGGATGTCAACGACAAAGTGTGCCACATGCTGTTTCGGATTTCCTTTGCCGTCAAACTGCTGAAACTTGGGTGGTTGATATCCACAAGGCATCATCAAGCTGTCGATTCTTGCAGAATAAGGCTTAGCGTATATAGGGTTTGATTTTGAACCATCTTCATATCTCACCTTGATCATACCTTCAACGAACTCCTTCAATTGATCGGCATGAATCATTCCATCAGAAGTCATAGAAACTTCTTTCGCCTTTCCTTGTTGTGAAGAAGATCATTCTAGTTAGGCTTGCCATTTGATCCTCTAGAGTTGATGTTTGCATTACCATAGCGGGCATAACGAGAAAATCTTGTAGAAGTTGCGGAATCTTCTAGAACAGAAAATCTCGTATGCGGAGTCCCTTGCGAAGATGTAGAATCTTTACTTGATACGTCATCATCATGTTTTGAAGCTTTGGAATTAGAACTGCTTGAGCATCGCGAGGGTTTCTCGATTGAAGCTCCAACATCTTTGACGTATCAAGTAAAGATTCTACATCTTCGCAAGGGACTCCGCAATTCCAAAGATCAGATTGCACCTCTGGATATGTATTTGAGACAGGGCTCTCGTCATGCTTCTTACGAGTTGGACCAATAAATTCGTGGATTCGCAAAATCATTTATAGATCCCATGAGTAGTTTTTGAGTCAGCAACATTAGATATAGCAGGCATGGATTTGTATTCTTAGATGTAACACAAACAAAGAGATTAACAAAGGAAGATGGTCAAAAATCTAAGACACAATGATAAAAATATGAATATATGAAATAAAAGATTACAATCTCTAGGATATTCTCAATATGTGGAGAAAATTCCTTCGATTCTTTACTTCAGACGCGATCCGAGGGCTTCACAGCTTATTCCCGAATCAAATATTGAATTCTTCAAGTCTTGATATGGGAGACTTGAAGAACGCTTGATAAAAATCTTCAAATCTTGATATATGGAAGACTTGAAGAGAAAATTTGAAGACTCAGAGCTTCCACAGCTTGCAGACTTCAGAAATATGTGTGTCTGTCTATCTGTGTATCTGCCCTCCCGTCTATATGAGGGATGACCCTTATTTATACATGCATGGAAGGGAGCAAGGTAGAAGACTTGTAGTACATGTGTAACCTCTTACTTGCATACCAAGAAATAAATTCTTATCTCTTTACACACAGATAAGAGATATTAATACATAAGGACTGTATTCCTGTCTTATCTCCTTATTTTAATTTATTAATAAAGAGATAAATACTAGAGTACATATATCCTTATTGGCCAAGTCTTGTAGACATGTGACATGGCACAAGTTAATTGGAAGAGCGACACAAATTCATTTGATTGGTCGAACCGCCTCATCTTGACATGTGGAATAATATAATTGGTTTTAAATTAACCAATGCTCCAAAATATATGTGACATATGACATTATTTAATTGGACCATAAATATCCAATTAAATTAATTTATAGACAAATGATAATTTTAATTAAAATAAAATTTCATTGTCTACAAACATGTTCTTGGATATTTTGTGTCAAGACGAAGGGTAAACAAATATAATTATTTCTTGAGAAAATATGCAAACTTTTGGAAGTTTATATCTAATTTTTATCTTTGATCCTTCAACTGCTCTAAGAACAGTTGAAGTTTTCTAAAAAAATCTTGAAGGTATTAATCCTTCTCTCATAGTACAAATATCAGCACTTGAATCTATCATTGCTATGGTTGAAAATTTGTAATCATTAATTTCCAATGTGATGTATATAAAATATTTTTGAGATAAATATATTGGTTGAAGGCTAAGGAATTGGCTATTTTGATTTTCTTGATTTATAATTTCTTGATTAACTTTTAATTGTGATGTAGAAGCTATTTGTTTATTTTCTTCTAATTTTTCTGTAACAAATCCTAATTCTAAAAAAAAAATTAATCTTTTGTTTAAATTTTGAACTTCTCCTTTTAATTGATTAATCTCTTATTTTAAAATTAGTATGGTGACGACTTATTATATAACATAAGTCCTACTTCTTTTATAACTTCTTTCATGGAGAATGGTTGTTCTAAAGTAATCATTTTCTCTTTAAAATTTGAGGGAGTGATGAATATCTCTCTTGTTTTTCCTTGTGAAATTGTTCATTTATTAAAATTTCTTTATATTGTTCTAAATATTATTTTTTTAATTTAACTTTTGTCTTGTATGTCTTCTATTAATTTAAAAAATAAATTTTGACTTTCAGTTAATGTAAATATATTATGACATATACAATCGTTATCAGATGAATCAGAATTTATTTCATCTATACTATTTTCTATGTCAAATTCTGAATAATTTTCTAATATAGTTGTTATAATATCTTCTTTTTCTTCATCATTTATAGATTATTTATTTATTTTTTTCTAAAAGATTAGTAGTAGTCTTTGACTTACACTGGTTTGCATAATGACCTTTTTTGCCACATTTTCTACAAATAATATTTTCTCTTATCCATTGTTTTACTTCTTTATCAGTTTTTCTATCATCTTTTCTTCTTTTCTTACTAAACTTCTTAACTTTCTTTTTTACTTTATAATATGGTATACCTGGTTCTTTGACCGTAAATTGTGCATAGAAATCACAAAATGCTATTATTTGTTTATATTTCTTTATTTGTGCCTTTAATTTTATATCATTACATAATTTTAATACTTCTTCTGGTACTCACTGATATAATATCTCCATAAGAAATTTTATCATAAGAAACAGTATGACCATCATGACAATTTTTCAATGTGGTAAAAATTCTTTGAGCAAATAAATTTGGTAAACTATAAATAAATTTTTCTTTCAAAAAATGAGAACTACAATCAGTACAATCCATAACTCTTGCTAAAAAATGTATCTTTGTATCATTTAAAATGTGAAAGTGTTGGACATTTTAAATTAATTAAAAGTTCTTTTTTAATACTATCAATAATTTTAACATCACCAATAAAATGTCTGAAAATACTGGTAATCAAAGATAAAGCCATATTAGGAATAGTAATAGTATTTTGACTAGTGGATCTACCTTCTTGCTTAATTTCTGTAATTGTTTTTGTACAATTCAAAATATCATCTCTTTGTTGTGAGATTAAATAATTATTCCACCAACCATCTAATATACCTGTAAAACCGTTGACTATATAAACAGCCTGTTGTTCTCTAGTTCCATTGGTTTATGCAAATTGACATACATCATTATCTTTTTTAATACTGTAATTGTTTGATGTGGACTAAGACCATCAATCTTCCATTCATATATTGAACTATAGTTTAAGTGATCCATCTGTACACTTGTTTCTAACTCTAAATTTTGAGAACTTGACCTTTGACAATACTTGTCTCTTTTAGAATATTCACCTCCAAATTGTTTAGGATTTTCATATTTTTTATATTTTCTTTTTATTGGAAACAATTTTCTTTCAGCATTATCATTATTTTGAAACATTTCTATTAAATCTTCTATATTATTATTTCCTTCTATTTCCTCATTAATATCTCCATTCGATTTTTCTTCTAATTTTAATCCTATTTGTTCTTCTTCTGAATTATTATTATGTTTTTCAGTTAATATTTTTTTTTTAAATCCTTCTAAGGTTTTCTCAAGTTTTAAAAGGCATTCTTCTATATTTGTATTAAACACTCCTGTGGGTAAAGGTGTTTCTGTTGGTCTAATAACAGATGGTAACATATATTTTTAGTGGATGGTAAAACTGGAATACTAAACTTACTTTCATCTTTGACTGGTAGTTTTCCATAATTAAAATATTGTGTATTAACATCAATTTTCTTGATTATATCATCAATTTTATTTTCTATATTTCTGAAATCCTGTGATTGTGTACATATTTCTTTTAAACTTCTTAAAACTGTAGTTTTACTTTTAAATTGTACTGGAGTTTGAATAATTTGTTTATGAAATTGAATAATATCTTTGCTTAAGAATACTCCTCCCGTATGAAAAAATAAAAAATTTAATCCTAAAATAAAATCTGATTTTATATTTAAATTTCTAATCCAAACCTGAGGTAAATTATAATTATTACTATATGTATTACAAATTTGTAAAAAACAAATCTTACTATTTTCTAGATAAGTATCATAGGTAAAAGTCGTACCATCCATCTGAGTCGCTTTTATAGGATTATTTGTCTTTTTATAATATATTTTTGGAATGCTTATTATTTATTACACACTTAGTAGCTCCTGAGTCTATTAATGCTAAACACTCTACTAAGATATTCACTATCTATTCTTATTTTACAGGCTACTTGTATACTTGTTATAGTTTTATCTTCATTACATAAGTAATCTTTTTCATAATTTAATAAATCTTGATTTTTATCATTAATTATTATATTTTGTTTTAGTTTTTCTAAATTATTTATTCTATCTTCTAATAGAATTATTTTATCTTCTAAATTTAATACTTTCCTTTCTAGAATTCTTAATTCTATTGTAGAAGTTTGAAATTTATAATCATCTTTTATTAATACTATTTATATTTTAATTCTATGCAATTTATACATGCTTCTTTAAAACATTCTAAACATTTTGCTCTATTACAATAGAATTAAGAAGATGTGTATAAGAGACAGACACTATAGAGAACAACAGATAAGTTTTCCAATTATGATTACATTCTACCATATTATAAAGTAAAAAAGAAAGTTAAGATTTTTACAATAGATTTCAATTAGTTCTAGTATTGTACTCATAATATCTATTATAAGATAAATCTGTTTTTACTAAATTATTAATAATAGTATCATCTTCACTATCACTATACACATCTAGATTTATATAAAAGACAGGTTCTAAACCTTGATCATTTAGCAAGAACTTGATCCTGTATCTGAATTAATAATCAAAGTTAAGAAGTTTCTTAAGTCATTTCTACTAATAAAGAATTTCTATCTTTATTATTAATTCTTTTTGGACAAGTTCTTGCTAAATGATCAGTATTTCCACAAGTAAAAAATTCTAATCGTGCTCTATAATTTCTTTACTACTAACAATGATGAATATGATTTAAATTTATTTAGAAGCTCTAAAATAGCTAGAAATCTTATCATTTAAATAATTTTTCTTTATTATATTATTATTAGCTACTAATTTATTTTTTCTTTTATACTGCTTTCTTTCTTCATATCTTTGTGGAGTATAAATAATTTTCTTACAGAAATCATAATCTCCTTTTTTAAGCTGATTTTGAATCATTGGTAATTATATAAGCATAAAATTATAAAATATTTGATAGGACATAGGATAGCTCATTTTCCAATTTTCCCATAAAGCTCTAGTACTTGGTCCTAAAAATGTTTCTAAATATTTATACATTTCTTCTACACTTGAATCTGAAAAGTTTTTTATAAAATCTGCCGCTACTAGCTCTATTTTTCCAAACATCTATAACATTATTCCAATTTTGAGGATCATGTGCTGCTATATTTCTAATTAACTATTCCTTTCAAGTTATCTTGAATATTGTATATTCTGTTCTATTGGTAATCTTTTTCCTCTTGGTCTAATTTGTACTGAATCAATTGGAATTTGTTGTAAAGGTAAGATTGTCTAGGATAATTACCATAACTATAAGTTCTTTTACTATCTTCATATCTTGGATTAATTGGTGGAGTCTGACTTTGACTTCTATTTGGATTTGTACTTCCTATATTTTGATTAACATTTGAACTTTCTGCTTCCATGTATTCTTTAACTGATTGTTCTTCTAGTAAATCAGAAATATTGCTTTCTAATTCTTCTTCAATTTTATTTTTCTTTTTTATATCTATTAATCCATAATATTCTAATTTTTTATCTAATTTTTCCTCTATTAAATCTTCTGATATTGCAATAATATTTCTATTATTATCATAAATTAAAACTTCATAATAAAATCTAATTTGTTTTTGTAAATATAAATGATCTCCTAAATCTGATAATTCTCTTTTACTTAAATTCATAGAAAAATGATGGAATTTTTTTTTTTTTTTTGATCTTTATCTAAATCTATTTTAGCATGTCTCTTTATCATCTAGATGTGTATATTTCACGAGTTCTAAATTCTCATCATTTTCTTGGTTAACATCTTCTAACTTAATTTCATTTTTATATTCATTAAATCTAATTGAAACTTCTCCTTTATTGTTTGTATACATTAAACTCTGATTTCTTTGAATTGAATTTGTTTATCAAAAGTTATATTTTAAAAATTCCATTCTATCTTTGCATATTCTTCTTGACTGTGTATTTTTGGTTTTGATAACTTTATTTTTTCATATAAAATTAATTTTTGTGACAATTATCTATTTTTACCTTAAATCGAGGTATTACTTTTTCCGTAAGTTTTCCTAAAATCCTATACAAACTAATAAATTATTACCTATCATTTCTTCATATCCTTTAGTCTAGAGAATTCCTATCTTTATATGTTTTCCAAATTCTTCTGTATTAATTATAAAATCTGGACTACAGTAAAATATACCTCCATTTAATGACATATCTATTTCAGTAACTCCTATTATAGATTTCTTTGTATCTGACCATCTATCATCATATATTACTAATAATACTTTAGTTCCTAAAAACTTTCTTGTTAATCCTTTAACTCCTATAAGATTAATAAGATACAGCATTAGAGCATCCAGATACATTTATGCGCAGAAGGTGTAATTTCTTGGTCTTTCAGATATACTTGGTCTACTAGATTCTCCTATTTCTGAGAGGGTTCTGCTTATGTAATGAAGATAAAACTATAACAAGTATACAAGTTTTTCTGTAAAATAAGAATAGATAATGAATATGAAGTAGAGTAGTTTAGCATTAATAGACTCAGGAGCTACTAAGTGTGTAATAAATAGTTATCCAGCTACAAGAAAAAGAGCAAAATGTTTAGAATGTTTTAAAGCTGTCTCTTATAATAGTCTAATAATTAAATTATTTTGTCTAATTATTATCGATCACTTTGAATTTATGGATTTATATTACTAAAACCTTTAGGATCTAAATGATATTTTTCTAAATATTTTAGAGCTTCTAAATAATTTAAATCATATTCATCATTGTTATTCTTATCTGTCATGAAAGAGTAATTCTTTTTATTTCTTCTAGTAACTGTTTTATATTTATTATATCTTTTTGTTTTACTTTTTCTATATGTTGATTTTTAATATAATCTATATTTTCATAGAATTCTATTTTGGTTTTTAATTATATTTTTAATAATTTAAAATTTTCATCTTAATTAGATCTCTATAAAGACTTTTTCTTTAAATTCTAATTTTTAGATGTAAATTTATTATACAATCTATTAATAAATTAATTTGTGAATTTTCTGAATATAACGAGTGTGTATGATTTAAGTGATTAATATCTCTACACTTAATCTGATTAGAATAACAATGACTGTCTCTTATACACATCTAGATTCTAAGATCTAAATATTCTAATCGTGAATAATCTATCTTGCTAATAATGATAATTCACTATTGTCTATTTTTATATTATTTTTAGAGAATTAATATGTTCTTCTTCGTATTTTAATCTTAATATTAATTCTCTAAAATAATCTGCTTTTAGTGTATAGATAACAATCTAAGTCTTCGGATCCCTCTATATTCGATCTGTCTCTTATACACATCTAATTTCTTTAATTATTTCTGAAATCTTATCTCTGTTCTTTTTATGTATATTTAGTTGACTTATACAGTATTCTCTATGTATTTTTATTAAGAAAATAGTCTGTTTTAAATCTGGCATTAATATCTAGAAAAGAAGGAAAAAGCTCTGATACCAAGATGGTCGTGACGTGGCGTAAGATAAAAATAATCTTAGTACGTGGCGTTGTTAATAACACCTCGGGCCAACTAGATTAGATCTAGAATACTGGCGCTTGAGGGTATTCCAGCCGATATACCAGATTACTTCTTAGTCTGGATTGTTTAAATTTATTCCTAATTCTAATCTATCTGTATTATTTCTATTTTGATTTCTTCTTAATTCTATTCTTTGTATTTTATGATCTATAAATTGTAAAACTAAATTACTAAATTGGATCTTGTTTTCTTCTTATACAGAGACTATAATAAACTTCGTAATGTTCTAAGACTGTTCTGCTTAATAAATTTCTTATATTTAATCTACTATTTGCTCTTATATTAATAAAAACTTGTTTTAAATTATTTAAATCTTCTAAGTCTTTGACTAAAGGAAGTAATAAAAATATTTCTTCTAAAGTATTATAATTGTTACTCATAAAAATAAAAACGTTAAACCTTTAATTTAAATAATTCCTACTCGGTACTAACCCACAAACAAATTATTCATTTTATATGAAAATTTTTAAATAATAATCTTTTCAGTTCATTAACATATAATAATTTATTCAAACATCAACTATGGTTTTTATTTATAGAAGGACAGGTCTTCAGATTACTCAATAATAATTAAATACATATTTTTACATTAAAGACTGTTACGACACCTAAAGTCTCCTGTTATTCCTTTTACTGTATTTTTCCCTTCTGGTTTTTGTCCTTAACAGGCTTCACATTCCATAAACGGACTACCTATAGGGTCACTCATACAAGAATAACAAGCGTCTGGGTTTTATAACAGCTTTAACAAGTATTTAGTTACTAAAGCATAATACTTATAAATATTAACCATAGAGTGGAAAATTTACATATATTATTGAACTAAAGAGATTCTAGATAATTATCTTAGAATAGATCCAAGATTGAAGTTTAGACTATCCCTTCGAAACCCGATTCTTGTAACAGGAGACTTTAGGTAGTCGTAACAGTATTTAATGTGAAAATATGTATTTAAGGATTTTACAAAGGATGTTTAAAATTAAGAGAAAAGAGAGAAATTTTTCGCTTGTGTTTTCTTTTCGTTTTTTCTTCTCGATGATCCTCTGAATGAGCTGAATTACTCTATTTATAGGATAGTCTGGACTTCAAAATCCGGACTTCAAAACTTTTGAAGGAATCTTTACTTTTTCTTCACGTGTTTTTTGTTGACTTCTTAGTACACCTTCTGCAATTCTTGTCTTCTACTTTGCTACTTTGCTGATTTCTTCTACGTGAAGAAAAAGTAACTATAGTTGTGAATCCGGATTTAGAATCTTCTCTTATACAAAGGAAAGAAGTGTATAAA
The DNA here is from genome assembly GCA_025175665.1 of Cinchona pubescens. Classification (NCBI taxonomy): domain Eukaryota; kingdom Viridiplantae; phylum Streptophyta; class Magnoliopsida; order Gentianales; family Rubiaceae; genus Cinchona; species Cinchona pubescens. Next base: position 1,279,097 of record JANKKI010000304.1, on the reverse strand, counting down.
CACTAGATCCACTTAAATACCTCCTCCTTAGAATTTATCAGATTCAAAGATTTATTTAGATCCCTGTCGGCTACACATCTTGACTTTGTAAGAATAAAAGGTTAAATGATAATACTAGAACAGATGCATATAATATTCCTAATAAAAATGAATTAATAAATAGAATTCAAGTCCGGATTTTGAAGTCCAGACTATACAATAAATCTGTCTCTTATACACATCTAGATGTACTGGAATTATGTTATTTGGACCTTCTTCACTACTACTTTCTCTGATTTCTTCTTTTACATTATTCTTTTCAAAGTATTCTTTCAAAAAAATTTTAACAGTCTCTTCTATTTTTGATTCTTTTTTCAAATTTTTCTTTTTCTTTTTCTTATCTAGTTTTACTCCTTTCCTTTTGAGGTACTGGAGAATCTAAATCTATTAAAGACTGTTCTTCTTGCTTTAATTTCCCTTTTCTGATCAATTCTAAAAGTCTAATATATTCATCAAAGTCTGGAATAACTGGTTCTATTGGAATTTTTGGCAAACTCCCAGCCTTTAACGGATTTGATTCGTCTTTACCAGCTACCGTTTGATGACTGGACTAGCTGAAGTTTCTCCTACTTCAGAAGGTTTCTTGAAATTCAGAGAGGAATTTCCACTCGTCTCACCCAAATTTTTACTTGCTTGGGAACAAGACTTATTATAAGCATTCTTATAAGAATCTCTTTCAACACTTAATTTTTGTATTTCTATTTCTAACTCAGAGATTTTTTCTATTAAAATACTTTTTTCTCCTTCAACTATACTACAATGCTCATTAGTCTTTTTTATGGTCTGGGCTAGAATTTGACAATGATCACAAAAAAGGATTTTTTCTGAATCATGGACAACTTTGTACTGGGTCTGAATGTCAGAAACTGTTCTAAGGCTTGGGCTTACAAAATAATTTGGCCCAATATTTTTTCTTGCAAAATCATAAGCTTCATTCAAATTATTAAAACCTTTAAAAACTGGATTTTTAACTTGGCTAGTGGACTCTAAAACTTCAGCCCAATTGTGAAAAACACCTATAGTGAAACCTAGTAAAACTCTTATACACATAAAATGTTAACATAAAATTTAAAAATATGTTTTTTAACATTATTAAAATATTCTGAAAAATAGTAAGATAGGCTACAAAGATTTTGTGATTTCAGAACAGTTTATTAAATGCAATCCAAAGATTATCTAAAAGACACTTTTGTTCTTTATCTACTGAAATGTGCGGTAAAATTTTAAAATATATATTACAACTTGGAAAAGAAATAAGTTCTATGTTACCAAACTTTATTTTTTCTTCTTGAAAATTAGTTCTAAAAGAGGACCTGTAAAGAATACACATCTAGATGTGTTTATCTTTTAATTTATTATAAAATCTTACTATTGCTTCACAATCCGTTCTTCTGTAAATTCTTTTTAGAGATTATTGATAACTTAAATGAATTTAATCCATAAATTCTTGCTAACATTTCGCATCTATTGTAGAAATTTTTCCTTTTCTCTAAATTTTCCACTTGAATAACCACAAATTACTTCTTCTTTTTATCTAAATATTTATTGGGTTTAGCTTTTAAAAAAACTCTGACCTTTTCACATCCATCTGTTTCTATTATAATATAATCCGAATCTAATGGTAAATTTAAATCGTAGTTTTTGACTAATTCTTTAATTTTTGAACTATTTTTATATCTTCTTGATTAAAAAACTTCTGACCATTTTTTCCCGTTTTTGAATATAGAGGATGCTAATTTACCTAGATCTTTAATAAAAGGTCTAGCATAATTTATAATCCTAAAAATTTAAGAATTTCTTTTATACCTTCTAATTTATCAGGCATTTCTAAAACTTTTTTAGACAAATATGTTCTTGTAGTCTAATTTTACCTTCTCCTATTCTTATTCCTAAAAAATTTATATATCCTTTACATAATTCCATCTTTTTCTTACTAATTATTATTCCATTTTTTATAAATTCTAAAAATACAATCTTTAAATGTCCTAAATGTTCTTGTATAGTTAAACTAAAAACTAAAATATCATCTATATATACTATAACAAAATTTTTATATTTTAAAAATATATCATCCATTTTTCTTTGAAAAATAGATGGAGCATTCTTTATTCCAAATGGCATAACCAACCATTCGAAATGACCTTCTGGACAAGTAAAAGCTGTCCATTTTATGCTATCTGGATGCATTTTAATTTTGGAAATAGACTATTTCATTATGATTTCTTACTATAAAAGCTGCTGATCTATGTTCTGAATCTGATTTTCTTCTAACTCTAATTTTAATAACTCTTTTATATGCATTTGAAAATCTTCTATATCTTGATTTGAAGCTTCTATATTTGCAGTTTTAATTATATATTCTAGATTTTTAATGTCTAAGTAAGCATAGATCTTATTATTATCCCAATATTTTAAAGGATTATCACCCATTATTTCTAATTTATCAAGTTTTAAAAGAATTTCATCTATATCTTTTTGATTCTTAATTAATCCTATATTTAAATAAGCTTTGTTTAAATTTATAAACTCATAGTCTATTTCTTGCTCTTTTTCTATATATATATATTCTTCTATATTATTTTGTTCTAAATCAAAATTTACTAAATAAGGGTCTATGGATTCCTCCATTTCAAAAATTTCTTCTTGTAAAGAAGAAATATTTTTCTTACAACAAGTATTACTATCTATACATTTTTCACAACATTTATGTATCATCAATTTTCTTGATTATATCATCAATTTTATTTTCTATATTTCTGAAATCCTGTGATTGTGTACATATTTCTTCTAATCGTTTTAATATAGTATGTACACTTGAGGATATAAAATTATTTTGTTGTGTTATACTACTAATTGTGATACGGTCTTGGTGAACAAAAGATGTAGCTAAAGTACCTTCATTATCTATTCTTATGGCAGTTGATAAAGGTGGATATATAGATCTATGACTCTTATAATTTCCATTGGAATCTTTTTCATTTAAGATAAAATCAGTATATGTATCTTCCAAAACTAAAATATCTTTATTTTGATCTATCAATAAAGCTTTGTATTCAATATAAAACCATTTAAAAAATCCTATATAACATGTAGTTTGTCTTATAAAATTAAAATAATTATTTTGAATCTCTTTTTGTTGTTCAATAGAATAATTTTCAAAAAATCATTTTCTAAAATTTTCATATTTTTCTTGATTAAAATCTTTAACTGCTCTTATAGTGTTTTGAAATTTCCTTTAATTCTTCATTAGAAGAATGTCTTTTTATTATAACTAAAACTCCATATGATGCAGTAGATTTTGGATGTTCTACTTGATATCCTATTTCTGATCCTACATGTAATTCTTTTTCATGATTTATGGTATACATTCTATGCATGGTTTGATTTTTCGCCTGAAAACCTACAAATTTTAAAGGAAGGTTTTCATCTTTTCTAAAAGATGTAGATGAACTTGGTCTAAATATATAAGAATTATCTAATGAATTATCTAGAATTGAGAATGTTGAATGTGTTTTTGAAAACATTATGGTACTGGCCCAAATGGACTTTCTTCTATTTGAGTTAATGATATGGGTTTTGAAATTGTTGGATTTGTGATTTTATCAAATATCCATTGATCTGCGACTTGAACATCATTCCAATCTATTATAGTGGGCAATTCTAAGTTTGATATGGGTGTTATACCTTTTCTACTATGACCTCTTTTATCTATCTTTATATCTAAAGCTCTTGGACTCAAAGTATTCATCAATTTGTAATATATTCTGTATGTGACACATATGTTCTCAGTGCCAGGTTTCATATTATAACCTTTAGTTTGTATGTTCAATGTTAATACATCTGCTAAATTTTTATCAGCAAGAAAGACTGAAAATTTTGAAAAACTATCAAAATGTATGGGTCCATTACATAAAGAAGATTCTATTAATCTTAACAATGAATCATTAAATCTATTAAATTTAGCATTTCTAAGTGCTACACAAACAGATGTAGTTACCCCTTGCCTATTTAAACGTTGTAAAGTTAGTTGAACTAAACCTATATGCATAAAATTGAATTTAGTAGATGTTATACTATTCATATAACAATGTTTAAACAATTGTATAGCTTCAAAATTATTTCCTATGAGTATAGTTTTTTCAACAGTTGTTATCTTATTTGAAGATTTTGAATTTAAAGACACTTGAAAAATCTTTTAATTTTAATTTTTTTATAAACTTCAGAAGATATTTTTCTTTTCTTTTTGGTAAATTCTAATTTTGTAAAACTTGTTCTATATCTGTAAATTCTATTCTTTCTTCATTTTTAGTATATGTAGATGATGAAATGGATGCAGATCTAGATAAAGACATAATTAAAATTGGTTAATGAGAACCTGTTTTATATATATATGAGGTTCTATAATTATAATAATATACTAAATTGCAACCCAGTGCATAAGCACGGGTATAATTTTATTCTTTTTAAGTGAAAGAAATAAAAGTATTATCTATATTGTAATCTGAAACAATATTTTCTAACAATAATTTTTTTATTTAACGATTTTGGATACCTATTATAAAGTGAAAGAAATATTAAAGACAAACGTTTAAAATGTTTGAACGTTTTTTAAGAAAAGTACCTAACTTGCCATTTCAATATAAAGGAAAAAGAATTTAATGTTACATTCTAAACAATTCTTAAGATATTATAATTATAAAGCATAATAATTTGAATTTGGAAAAAGGATGCCAACAAGATTGTAAACTTGCAAATGGTGAATGAGCACGAATAAAATTAATCTTAATTCACGAATAAGCAAAATCATATATAACAAATATGAGAAAAAACAAATAATACTAATATAGAAAACGGTTAATCTTACGTTGGGAATATCACAAAAAATCAGATTGCCTACTCATCCAAATGCACATTAAAATCTATCTTAGAGGTTTGTGTTAATGTGGGGATTTGGGAGGGAACAAATGTAGTTAGAATTCTAAAAGAAGAAGAGAGAAGTCAAAATTGTAAATGGGGAAGTCTCAAAACATTTTTTTTCTCAAACATATGAAATTTAAGAACATGTAGATTTATACCATAATTACACATATCTTAAACTTGATATCATCTTATAACTTGAATCCGGCGAAAGCAAAAGGAAAAAGAGATAAAAGATTTAATATTTGTATTATATTTGAACTGATTCGCGATGAATTTTGCAAAAAAATACACTGTCATGACCTTGCATGTAGGATGAAAAATTATAAGAATCTATATAATTATATATAAAGCATGAGAAGGAATTTGGTGTGATGTCATTATATATAATGTCAAATTTTTCTTTATTTACATAATTAATTTCAATTGATACCTTTAACCACTAACTATCCACTAACCACTTCTAATTCCCTTATTTCCCCTTTCTATTTTTTTTTTTATAATTTTTTTTAGAAATTACACACCCATTAGGTGTGCCTTTTTAACTAGTTAATAATAGAATTACAAAGAAAAACTTAAGTTGTTACCCTGAATGAAACTTCAAAAACTTGATAACAACGTGTCAAAGAATCTATTAATCCATTAGGACATAATAACTTGAAACATCAAAACTAAGGGTCTGTTTGATAACTCAACTTAATGCTGAAAATTAATTGATTAAGAGATTTTTGAATTTAGCATGTTTGATAACAGAATTCTCTTTATCACTTAATACATTAAGTACTGCTTAATTTGTATTTAAAATTTTAAGTGAAAACATTTTCACTTAGGGTGTGTTCGTTTGGCAGGAAAATATTTTTCAGAAATTTTTTTTGTGCCAAACACTGAAAAATATTTTCCGATGTAAAATATTTTCCAATTTTCCTTCCTCTGGCTGAAAATAACTTACGGAATTTTTGAGCGTAAGTTATTTTTCGGATAATTCAAGAGTGACATTAAACCTCAAATACTTACTTTTAGAATTTTATTTGCTAAACTTATTTTCTTTTTAATTCTTTTTCATTCCTTTTTCTCTCAATTATGGGTCCCACACTAATATAACTATCATTATGCATATTTTACTACTATATTGTACTATCATTTAATTTTGAACAAAATTAATTTTTTATTAATCACAATTACTTGTAAGGTATTTATTACCATTGTTATAAGTTTTTTTAACTTGTATCCATAAAATTAAAGATAAAACCGTTAAAATTTTTTATTTCAAAATATTTTCATTTTGTCAATCGAACATCGGAAAATTGTATGAAAAATGGACTTTTTCATGTAAAATATTTTCCAAGGAAAACATTTTTCTCAAGTTCGTAAAATATTTTCAGTCCAAACGAACACACCCTTAATCTGCTGAATTTTAAATAAATGTACAAACACATAGTCTAACACACACATACTCTCTCTCACACATATTCACACACACTTTCTCTCACTTGCACACACACTCTCACACAAACATATACTCTCTCACACACAAAAACACACACTTCCTCACATATATACATTGTCTCTCTATCACACACATACACACATTCTCTCTTGTACTTTTTTCATAATCTTATTCACACACACTCACACACATGCATATTCTCTCTCACTCACATACACACAAAAATTATCTCACACACAAATTCTCTCACACACACATACATACCCTATCACACACATTCTCTCTCATATATATTTATACTATCCTTAATTATTTATTTTCTTTTCTACGCATATATGACAATTATTTATAATAAATTAATATATGTATGAAGTGACATATTTAATTCAGAGATTGAATTCAGTGGATTATTAAACAGAAATAAATTTTATTAATTCATCAATTAATACTTTCAGAACTTATAATTCAGATTCAGAATTTAGAATTCAGTATTCAGCATTAACAAACACCCCCTAAGAAAGAATCACTCCCTATTAAAAAATGGAAAAATAATAATAATAATAATAATAATAATAATAATAATAATAATAAAAAAAGATTCCAAATTCACCGTGAAAGAAAGAGACATAAAGCAACAAAAATATAAAAATATATTTGAGAAGTATAAAAAAGTACCATATGAGCAGAAAATCACATGAATTTACTTTTCTTCGTGAACAGTCTATGCTTGCTAGTTGTTTTACTTTCTATTTTCTTATAATTTGTAAAATTATGGTTGGGTTTGAAGAGTTATTTGATAGGATTAGAATTCTAGCTGTCAATAGCATAAAACTCTTTTACATAAAGCTCCCATTTTCTTAGAAACACTAAGGGTTGCATTTGTTAGAGTATTACAAAATAAAAATAAAGAAAGAAAAATGGAATAAGTATCCCTCCCCTGATCGAATTGACACAATCTTTCAACTTTCAAGCACCATCGGTCCGTGAAAATCGAGAGGTGTTTTTGAAGCATTTTAAATTCTACAAATTAGTACAAACTTTCCTTTTAAACTAGTTGCCACGTGGAAGCTATCTAATCAGAGGTCTTGGCTTTAGAATATGATATAGATATAGATATAAATTAATGTATTTGTGTACATAAAATTATAACTATAATATTTATAATTTTTGATAATTAAATACATTGATAATTGATAATTGATTATTTTTTTTCTTCATATTTAAATATCTTTTCTTTGTATAATTGTTGGTGGTATGTATAATTTATATACTTATACATTAATACAAGTGTACAACTTATTAATATAACACTTTTATTTTAATAACTAATTAAATAAATTACTAATTTCTTTTTAATACATATAGATACTAGAGTTATCTAATTATATATATTTGAGTATTATTGAAATATCTATATATAATATATTTATACATACATGTTCTTATACATGTAATTTATATACTAAAATTTGTGTAGCGTATAATTATAATAAAAATTAGTTTTACATAACGTCTAATTTATATAGTTATACAGTTATACTACATAACTTATGAGTATAATAGTTTTGCTATCAACATGTATATTAAATGCATTATTAATTAACTATTAGTATAGATAGAGTTAGGTAATCATATATATTCCTATATATTTATAAGATATAACATAATAAAGATTGGTGATTCAATATGATTTTTTCTATATGAATTGATTTTGGTAAGTGATTATGAATTTATGATTCTAAATCAATTTTAATATCTATATCTACTATTTGCGCGAGTGTGTACACACACATATATATGACAATGAAGTGCAATTTAGATAGTAAGATACTTTTTCTATGATTTATTAGTTGTGAGTTTGAATTACTAAAGGGTAGGGTAAAGGGGTGGGTTTTTTTTTTTTTTTTTAAAAAAAAAGTGTGTGTATATTGTATATCTATTATTTGATATTTTGTATTTGTGTCTTTTAAATGATGAAATTTGTGGGGGTAATGCATTAAATTTTGGAATTAAAATATAGAATAAAAGAATATTAAATATTCGACTTATTTTACTTACTGGTCAAACAAGTTGAATTTAAACAACTTGATTTTAATCGATTTTGACTTTATACAATTTGATTTTAACTTTAAAATTTTTAAATAGAAAATCAAATAAATCAAATTGATCAAGTAAAATCGAACATCGATGAATGAAGATACTTGGTTTACATTGAAATGGGGGTTTCTTGTTTGCTAAGGTAAGCAAACCACGAAAGCCTATAAGGTGCCTTACTTCTACAACACCACACACTTAAAAAAAAAAATTGTATTGCATACATTTTACAATTCTAAAGAACTTTCAAGTTGTATGATACATTAATTAACAAAGAGTTTCTTTTTACTATAATTTAATTAATCTTGTTACAGTCAACATGAACTTTACTTCACAGATAGCTAAGAGTTTTATTAAGGAAAATATAAATATAGATCTAATTTTTTATTTCCACTTATATATTTTGTAATTAAAATTAAATATTATAAAATCTTATTTATATCAACTGATATTATAAATTCAATAATATTTAATATACACTACAAAGCCTACAAGTAGATTTAAAAACTAAATCTACCTAAATATTTCCTTTTACCTAAAAGCCAAACATTGATGAGAAGGTAATCATTCATAGCTAAATCCTATTGTGTTTGGACAAAATATATTAATTACATGAGATGCAATAAGTCTTAGTTTTTTAAGTTCAGAGGTAAGTCGATACTTTAATTCAGAGGTCTGTATCAAAAGTTAGGTATTCTGTCATTTCAAAATACAAAAAGTTATTTATTTTGTAACGGATAGATTTATATAAAGTGATAAAATGATAAAATTACTAATATATTATTAGATCAACAAATAAATAAATAAAATTTGATTAAATATCTGAAATTAATAATTAGTGATTCAATATAATTTTATCATATAAATTAAATTTATTTTCCGCAAGTAATTTTAAATTTATACTCTTGCGGATGATTTTTCTTATACAATATTGGCTCGTTTTCTTCTCGTCTAAGTATGATTTTTAGTTTGGTCAAAAAGTTATGACCTAATAGGTACATGAACGCGATACACAATGTGAATTCAGATGATGCAAGGAATCAAGGACGATGATCAAAGTGATCATTTTTGGAAGAAAAAATATTTAGGTACGAATGATTTTTAGTATCGTTTATAAATTTTATAATGTCAATTAGATTTTATAAAATAAATAATTTTAATTAATATAAATAAAATTTTATAATATTCAATCATATTTATAAGATTTATAAGCGAAACTGAAAACTTAAATATTTTTTTCTTGCATGTTCACCAAGGAGGCAGGTGGCGGTTATTTCAGAATATTGCTACTAATGTTGTTGCCTTTTCCAGTACGCGATTAAGACCTGATTCGCAGTTCTCCCGTTCGCAAATCAGCATCATAAATTGCTTACAACTTTTTGATCTACTTTGTTGAACCATCATTTCATTCAATTAAAGAAAGATTAAAGAGGCCGGCAACTGCTTACTGTTGATCTTTAGCACTCTCAACCATCTTCTTGTAGTACTACTTGCCATCGTTTTTTATTATGATTAATTAATTATTATCAACCTTAATCTCAACTAGTGTTTTTACCACTCTCAACCATATCCTGCTTACCTTTTTCTTTTTTGAAAGATATTTGTTACTACTAATATTAATAAAGGATAATTTTATGTTAATATCACTTAGTTTCTTCCCTAATTTTATTTTTGTTATAACATTCTTAACCCAAATGCTTAAAAAATTGATTTAAGGAGAGAGAAGTATTTTCATATCATTTTACCCCAAGTAACAAAATTTTAATTTATTAAAGTGGTTGAAGAAATAAGAAAAGAAAATTGGAAGGTGTAAATATGATTATTGAAAATAACATTGTTTTGTAACTTTTCATGTTTTTCACCAATTAATATTGACAAAATTATATTCTTTTCTAGTTTATAAGTTTTTGATTTACTAAAATAAATACCAATAATATTTTCGTATAATATGCAATGTATTTCAGCTGGTTCTAAATTTTTTTTTTAAGTGACACATAAAAGTATTAAAAATTAATGATCAAAGCTACTTTTAAAACAAACATAAACATGTTAATTAAAAATTTATGATCAAAAGTTCGTTTAATTTTTCTCAATGTATGAGTTTTTTATTTCTCAAATAAAATATTAATCATATTTTTATTATAATATATATAGTACTTTTTACGTGTTTCAAATTTTTGCACAAATCAACACGCACACAATAACATTACATGCACATACATTTTCACAAATAAATTTACAAAAAAAAATAAAAAATCAAACATACATTTTATATTTTTTCATCTCAAGTTTGTAATTTTCCAGACAAATACCAAGCATATTTGTTTATTATAATACATGGTGTGATTCTACATATTTCAAATTTTTATTTATATCGATACAAAGAAGAACATTTACCGAAGGATGCACACATATTTTCTTAAATTAAATTTTTATGGAAAAATTAAGTCTTCACTCTAATCCAAACCATAGGGGTTAAAATGTAGGTTAGCAAACAACAAGGAGATAACATGTCAATTTGTAGGTTATAATTTTATTTGAATATAACATATTTTAAGATTATGAATAATAGTTTTAATATAAAATTATTAAATCAAATACAGTTAATAATTTTAAATGACAAAGAAGTGTAATTTAGGTGACAAGACGTTTTCTCTATGACTCATTGGTCATGTTGTTGAGTTATTAGAAGGTAGGGAGTCTACTAGAAGGTAGGGAGAGGGGTAACTTATATATATATATATATATATATATATATATATATATATATATATATATTAAAAGCAAAATTGGATCTCCAACTTTAATTCAAGTTGTAAGATGCTTCAACAATTTTATTAGGCACTTTTATACCCTATGACCAATTTATATCAAAAAGTAATGATTTTTTCTAATATTTAAATTGTAAATGGATAAAAATCCTTCAGGATAAAAGCAAAATAACCCTTGAACTTTTCAAAAGTGTTGCAAAATGCACCCCAATAATTTTAATTGGTAAATGCTCGAATTAAAAAAACAATAATAATGGCTAAAATGGGTCCATCTAATCCCCAGACTACTAAATAATTTTACTACTTTTAATTATATGTTACTTAAAAGCTCTAATTTTTACTATTTGTCTAGATAATTTAATTTATAAAATAAATATACTTTATATTAAAAGCAACATATTTTTATTTCAATGTATAATTTGTGATTATTTATTATGATATACTTTACAAACAAACCAACTACAACAAAATAAAGTATTAAGTACAAAAATTATAAAAAATTACTCTTAAAAATTTAAAAATTACTCTTCACTTACACAAAAATTATAGAATGAAAACTCATGTGAAACATTTTATTTAAGGCGTAATGATAATAAAATGTTATGTTGTCTATTATAACATCTTCAACATAATATTAATAAAATAGGTTTGGCCAATAAATGTCAATTGAAGAACTCTGTATGCACAATTTTTATTTGTATACTTAGAATAAATTTTTTTATGTTTTGAAATTATTTTTTTGTACATTTCTATTTTTTAATTTTATTATTAATAATTCATTCCAAATTTTGTATTACAATAAAATATTTTGTATTTTAATTTAAAAATTAAATCATGACACTGCTGGTGGGTTTTACGCCCGTGCTCGCTGATCAGGTGGAGGAGTCCGAACCTCGGCTACTGCTCTTGCCATTCTGCTTGTGTTTGGTACTGATGACATCAAATTCTAGACTCATAGTCTTGGACAGCAGATGGGTTGTGCCTTGTCGTTATCGTGTCGTATCAAATGTGATTCATTTTTTATTATATCATTTTTATATCGTGTCATGGGGGCCGATACTTTATCGTGTTGTGTTTAAATTTGACCTATTTGTATTCGTATTATATTCGTATTTGACCCATTTACTGCTCCAAAGATGCACCAATCTATTTATTCGTAAAAGTTAAATAACTTGCTATACGTTTGAATTAAAATCTCAAATTTTAATTCTTTAATAATTAAAACAATTATTAGTACTAATTCTGTTCTTATAGCAACTTAGAACATATTATTAAAATTTTTAAATTTTTTTATTGTATTTAAAATTATTATTATAATTGATTTATTAAAACTATTATTTTGGGATAAGAAATTGATATATTTTATTATAATTGATGTAACATTTCAGCAATATAAAAAATTCAATAATTTAACGGGTTATTGGGTCAATTCATGAAAGTGACTTTATTTAACCCGTTTACTTTTATGTCATAAATGGATTGATCTAATAATTATCGATAAAAGTTAAGCTGTGTCATAATTTGTTAATTATCATATGGTATTAGCATCGTCTTATCGTGTTATATTAGAAATTGTCAGACATAGTCCTTAGTCAACTCCATCTTTTAATATTCATTTGCCAAGTCGGATAAGTTTTGATTAAAGAAATCTAATTAATGTGGGGTAAAATAAGATGAGTTTTCGTTAAAATATAGAGAAAAAATTAATTTAATCTCTTATCTTTAACGTATCAATGAATTTGATCTTTTATCTATAAAAAACATCAATTTGGCCTCTCATCATTAAAAGAATTACTAATTTAAGATTTGTGACAGAAATTATAGACGAATTAGCAGAATTGTTGATAACACATCTATTGTAAATTAATAGTTACTTAATTATCACGCGACTTGATCCATTAATTTATTCATCCTAAGCTTTGGTTAATTTTTTTAAAATAAAAGACAAAATTAATCTATTATAATAAATAAAGAATCAAATTATCGATATTATAAAAAGAAGATATTTAGTCTCTTTTCCTAAAATATAAGGCTCAAGTCTTTGTGGTGACCCATGGCCATGCTGTTTACGTGAAGCGAAGAAAAAGAAAATATAAGGCTCCAAGTCTTTGTGGTGACCTATGGCCATGCTGTTTCCGTGAAGCAAAGGAATAGAAAACCACATGTGGTTAAACCGGTGTTGTTTAGTTTGAGAGACTCGTTTATTTTTACCTGAACTGGCATGTGGCCTTCTTGCGGGCAGTGGTATGTTGAAATGTAATACGTGGGTGTTAATGAGTAGGGTAATGAGAGGTTATCGTGTCGTATTAAATATGATTTATTTTTTTATTGTATCATGTTCTTATAGTATTATATGGAATTCATTTCTTATCGTGTCGTGTTTGTATATAATCTGTTCGAATTCGAGTTGGATTCGTATTTGACCCGTTTACAATTGATAAAGGATATCAATCTATTTGATAAATTAAATATCTTGTAATCCATTTGAATTAAAATCTCACATTTTAATTATTTAATAATTTAAACATTATTAATACTAATCTTGTTGTCATAGTAATTTAAAACACATAACTCAAATTATTAAATTTTTTTGAATAATATTTAAAATAATTATTATGTTTGATTTAATAATCTTATATTAAACCTATTATTCACAAACTTAAAGTATATTATAATTAAATTATAATAAAGAAAAATTTTTAGTAACATCTGTTCATACAGTAATTTAACAGGTTATCATGTTAACCCATGAGTTGACCCAATCTAACTCCTTTAATTTCATGTCATAAATAAATTGACCTAATAATGATCGGATAAATTTTTAGTTGTGTCATAACTTATTAATTTTGTATCGTATTATTGAGTCGTGTGAGAAATTGTCAGCTCTAAACATGGCACTTGCATTGATGCTAATATATATTTTTTTAAATCAATTATTAGCACCAATGATAGAAAGGAATCAAGGATGATCATGAAAGCGACCATTCTTGGATGAAGTTATACTTAGATAAAACTAATTTTTTTGTCTTATTTTATAAATCTTGTATAGTAAATTAAATATTATAAATAAATTATACTATTTGATATAAGCAAAAAATCATAATATTTAATTATAAATTCAAGATTTATAAGTAGAGATTAAGATCAAATTTACTTAAATATTCTTTTCTTGAATGTTCGCACACCAAGGAGAGTGGTGGAGGTTCAGATTATTGCCACTAATATGTTGTTGCCTTGTCCGGTACTCGATTAAGACGAAATTAGCAGTTTATCTGTTTGCAAATCAGCATCTTATATTGCTTGCAACTTTTTGACTTTGTTGAACTTTTATTTAATTTAATTAAAGAATCATTAAAGATACCGACAACTAATTAGCATGCGTTTGATTTATGGGTGTGAGGGAAGTGAATGAGAATTACACAAGGGTGGACCTATGAGTTGTACTTTAAGGGGGCAAAACTATATGTACATATTCTTGGAGAGACAATTTTAAAATTTTTACAAAATTTTATGGGGTAAAGTTTAATTTTTTTAAAGAGAGTTATTGAAATTTTTAAAAAATATTAAAAAAAATAATATATTTTTGAAACTCTTGGGGAATAAGACTATATAAATACATACATAGGGAGTACTTTTTTATATTCTCTAAATTTTTTTGGGGGGCAAAGTCTAAGTTTTATAATAGTATATCGCCATAATAATTAAAAAAATTTAAGCGAAAAAAACATAATTTTGAATATCTTATGGGGGCGACTGCCCCTTCCCACCCCCTATGATCTGCTCTTGGAATTATGGTTAATGATACCCATAATTGATGTTTGGTTAATCACGATGGGAATCATCTTATAAGAATGAAAGTGTTAGAAAATAGTTATTTTCATTCCCCACTTTGATTTGGATTTCAGATTAATTAATTTATGAGTATAATTAATTAATTTTGAATTAGTCTTCTTCAACAATTTAGAAAATTGCAGTAATAAAGTCTTCAATAAAATCAGGGTTAATTAACAGCACATTCCTAGCCACTTCATGAATATATATATAGAAAAAATTAATGTAAGAGAAATTTTGTAAAACAAAACATGTTTAATGGATTAACTTTCTTGTAATTGTTTGCACGAATGTCCTTTGATAACGCACAACAAAATTCCTTTTAGAATCGTGTCCTTTCGTGTGCCATTAATTCAAGGGTTAAAACACTTTACCCCTTGAATTAATTGAATTAAGGATAATTACAATTTGCTACCCTAAACTTAAAAAATCGACACTTACCCCTTGAATTAAGGATAATTACAATTTGCTACCCTAAACTTAAAAAATCGACACTTTACCTCTTACGCTAACTAGTCAACTTTTTCAACTTTCTCGAATAATAGGTTTACGGACAAAAGTACTCTTTAAAGTTAATAACATTGGGGCAAAGATTAATTCCATTTTCAACTTAAAACTCAAAAATTACATTTTACCCTCTCTATAACAGTGAGATGTTAAATACATAAATTCAATAAAAAAAAATTTAGTTTAATGGTTGAAATGCTCATACTACATGGGTGTGAGCAAAAAAATATTTTTATATTTTATTTATTTATTTTTACAATAGTGTGACAATTATTAAAAAAATAAGAAAAACAAAACTAGCAAAATAAATTGACAGTTAGTGTTTCCAGAGAGTGAGAAAATATAATATCAATAATACAATTTGCTCTTATAGTTCTACTTTGACAAACATATAAAAATACATAATATTCAGGGATATCTATGGTTATATGAAAACTTTTTCCAAACAGGAAACTTACAGAAACACCATCAATAAACAATTCTACCAAAGATGCCGCTTTGGAAAATGTGTGACCAATGCAAAAAAACATAAATTTCAACAATAATATAAAAAATTTCAAAAATAAAATATTTGTGCAAAAAATATATTGATATGAGAAAATTTATCTAAAGTTTCACTAAAAAATCTAATCGGAAAGCCACTTTGAACAGAATGTAAATTGTAAAAATATAATCAAAATTCAAATATATACTAATTGGATTTCAAGGATTGCAAAAATTTAAAAACATGTTTAACCATATGAAAAACAAATTTTGAAAAAAATAAGCACTAAGAAAATTTTAAAAATTTGAAGAAAGGCCGTTAAATTCATATACATGGTGAATTTCAAAATCGTAAATTTTGCCATATTTTTATTTTATTTTAGTTATTTTTACAAGGCCTATCATTTCAAGGCTCCTAATTTTTTGAAACAAAGAAAAATAAATTTAAAAATTATAATTATGAAAGAAGAAATATTAGGCCTTTTTATGTATTGGACAAAAAAGTTTACAAATATAATTATAACCTAAATAATTTTTTGGAGTCAAAGAATGTACTATTTTAATTTAGGGAGTAAAATTTTACTATCCTTAAATGTAAGGGATTAAGTGTTATTAGTTATAAGGATAAATTTGATATTTTATCATTCACATTTTTCAAAACTGTTAAAAGTCATGAATGCAGTTAACTTATTTGACAAATTGCTTATGTTTTAAGTTTAGGATGATAAAATGTAATTACCACACTACTTTAGGGTAAAGTATTATCAACCGTGAATTCAAACAACAAAACTCACGTGCCAGGAAGAGTGTTTCTACTCCTACTAAATGACCCCCCACTCATTCAAGTTTCGTCCGCTAGTCACCCAAGTAAAATATACTACTTCAATCCCTCAATTCATAGATATGTCAGGAAGAGAAATTTTATGTCATTTATAAATAATTATTAAGTATGTTCATTAGTTATTTTTTATTTGGATTAGGGTTTATATTTTTGAAAAATATATGAATTTTTTTTTTTTTGAAAATGAGTCTTTCACCTTAAATGAAGAGTTCTTATTAATTAAAGAGCAATTATTAAAAATATCTAATAATTATTCTTAATTAGAATAAAAATTTCTGTATCAAGATAACATTGGTTATCTGGCTTATCAGACTTGTCGCTATATTGGTAATACGATAAATTTTTATGTGTATCAAGATATACGATGTATTAAAAAATAAATTATAAAAATCTAATATAATTTATTTTTTAATACACAGTATACATTGTTATACACAAGAATTGGCTCAGCAACGAAAATGAATCAGTTTATGTGGCCGGTGAGAGAAATATGCTTTCCTGAAATCACTGTCAATTCAACTTGTGCAGCTCAATTTAATGTACATTTCCTTTTTCAAAACATGCCCCTAACCCCTGCACCAAAAAAAAAAAAGAGTTAAGATTGTTATTGCTTTACGAAATAGTCTTTGGATTTCGCTTGTGCTGACCGCATATAGGTTTGAGAATCTCGAGTTTTCGAAATAGGACTTGATTATGGCTCTTTTGTTTCATATATAAACTTTCTAATTAAGATTAAATTTTATAAACTTTTACTTATATTAATTAATATTATTTATTTTATAATTTTTAATTTACATTAAAGAGTATACAAATAAAATTAAAAATCAAATTTACTTAAATCAATTACAAATAAATTACATATCTAAAGTCATATCTTGCTTTGAAATGCCTCCATGGTTTTTTAATTTAAGTAGTTGTTTGAGCTAAAAAAATAGCAATATATAAATAAGCACAAATTAAGAACGGACCAAGAAATCAAGACTAAAGCCCAAAGGCTTTATACACAAATAACAGAACAGGCCGAATGTTTTCTCTGATTAAAGCAAACGAACAAAGATTAGGAGGCTGGATCAAGATTTTTACAACCAAAATTAGGACGGAATTTTAGGAGGATAACTTATACTAATAGTAGTAATCAATTTAATACAATTTTCCTCAGGTAAATGATTAACCATCAACACTTTCAAATAGACACAAGTAAGCTTGCTCATCTGATGAGCAGCAAAGATTAGTGTGTTTTGCAGAACCACCACCTGCTGTAAAAGCCTTTATTTATTTATTTTTTGGCTGACTTAGCAAGTTAATAAAATTTCATTTGTTAGTAAAAAAAACTAACCTAAATATTTAATAAATTCAACTAATACAGATTATAATCTCACATTAAATAAAATTCTAATCTAACAACAATACCAAATAAACTATTCAATAAATCTCCTTTATAAATTCAACTAAGTAAATGTGCCAACCGTAGTTATTTCTCCATAATATTGAAGCCCTTTCATGGGAATTGTGAAATGGAAACGAAAATAAAATGGAGAAGGGGTCTACCTTTCTTCCATTTGAGATTTTTAGGGAAGAAATAGATTTTTAGAAGAGAATTATACAAAAAGTTTCTCTTAAAATAGGAAAAAATACCCAGAAAATTCAAAACCAATAAATAGAATTCTTCGACCAAAATAACAACTTAACCTAAAAAAAGTCAACAAAAAAAAAGAAAAAAAAATCAATTGTCTCGACTGTTACGTTATTCATTTCTTATATTGTAGATACCCAAGCAATTAGAGTAATAAGTTTGCTCTAGTCTCAAATTTTTTTTTCTTGAATTCTCGAACTGGGCATAAGTGTAGAATCACACTCAAGTAAATTAATCCTTATTGGTTTGCAATGAAATGGAGGTTTCTTGTTTGCTAAGGTAAGCAACCCACGAAAGCCTATAAGATGCCTTGCTTCTTCAACACCACCACCAAAAAAAAAAAAATAAAATAAAATAAAATGAAAAACTAAAGATTGTATTGCATACATGTTACAATCCTAAAGAATTTTCAAGTTGTATGATACATTAATTAATAAAGAGTTTCTTTTTAATGTTGACTACAAATTAATCAATCTTGTTTAATCTTGTTACCGTCAGTCAACATGAACTTTACTTCACAGATAGCTAAGAGTCTTATCTAAAGCAAATATTTAGGTAGATCTGATTTTTGATTTCACTTGTAAACTCTGGGATGTGAATTAAACTTTAGAGAATTTATGATAGCAGTTGATGTAAGCAAGATTTGTTAAAATTTAATTTTGACCACAGAATTTACAGATAGAGCCAAACATCATATCTACCTAAATATTTTCCATTTTATCTAAACGCCAGCGTTGATGAGAAGGTAATTATAGCTAAATCCTATTGTGTTTGTTTGGACAAAATATATTAATTACTTGAGAGATGAATGATGTGATACTTAGTTTTTGTTTAAGTGTTGAGGGGAATAATAAATCTACGAAAATATTTAGGTAGATACAATCTTTGATCTCATCTATAGATCCTGTGATCAGAATTAAACTTTAAAAAATCTTACTTACATAAGTTGATTTCATAGATTCTCTAAAGTTTAATCCACATCACAAATTTTACAAGTAGGACAAAAAACCGAATTTACCTAAATCTTTGCCATAAATCTATACTTTAATTGAAAGGTTTATATCAAGGGCAATGATATTGCCACAGCACATTTATGGTTAAATGACAAAAATACCCTCTCATAGTTTTAATTGTCTTGTCAACTCCACCACGGCAGACCTGCGGCAGCCTCCACCGAAAACACCACCGCCCCTTCTTTCCCCCTTTCTTCCTAGCATCACAGTCTTAATTTTCGTCCAATTTGCAGTGGCAAATTTAATTTTCATAAGCAGGAGCACTACACCAGTTTTCTTGGCCATCATAACCTTAACAAACTCCTCGTAGTTGATTTGTCCATCACCATCAGCATCTTCATTCATCATGTCCTGGAGGTCGGCCTTAGTAGGAGTCTGCCTCAGTGGCCTCATGATACCAAGCTCCTTTGTGGTGTTGCAACCATCTCCATCCTTGTCAAATAGGATAAAATCCTGACCTTAAACTCGGAGATCTGATCATCAGTCAGCTGATCAGCCATTTCTTCGTCTTTTCCTTTTTTTTTTTTTTTTTAATTTTAAAGTATTAATTCTTTAGAGGGAAAAAAAAAAAGAAGAGGGCTCAAAGAAGAGATTCAGAAATGTTTTCTTTTGTGGGGATGGAATGGAAAGAAGGATTGAAAGCAGTCTGTTCTTTGATCCCTGAGAATATTTTGTGATCTTTCAACTGTTGGTTTCAGGGAAGGTGGCGCAGTGGTGGTGTGGCGAAAGGTGAACGGAAGTCAGAGGAAGGGATGATGGGAAAAAGTTTAGCGGCTGTGGGGTCCACAAATGAAAATATTGAGAAAAGGATACTTTTGTCATTTTATAAAAATATGTCGTGGCAATAAGATATTTGCTGTGGCAATATCATTGCCCCTATATCAAACGTTTAGTAATATGTCATTTCAAAAAACAAAAAGTTAGTTATTGTGCAATTGGTATATCTATATAAAGTGACAACAGTGATGACAAAATCAATAATATAATATTAAATTGGCAAAAAAAAAAATCAACCAAATATTTAAAATTAATAATTAATAATTTAATATAATTTTATTACTTAAACATAATTTAACAAGTAATTTTAATTTATAAGAAAATAAATGATTTTTCTTATTCAATATTGGCTGTTTTCTTCTTGTGTGATTTTTAGTTGGGAAATACTTAGATATACTTGATTTTTTATCCTACTTGTAGATCTTGTGGTGTATATTAAATGTTATGAAATTTATAACATAAGTTGATGTAAGTAAGATTTTATAAAATTTAATTTTGACCGCAAGATCTACCAGGGTCAAAGATCATATTTATGATTGTATTTTCCTTTTAGTTTGGTAAAAAATTGATGACCTAAGAAGTACATGTGCAAGATACACATTGTGAATTCGGACGATAAAAGGAATCAACAATAAGTATAATGATCAAAGTTGCCATTCTTGGATGAAGAAATATTTAGATAAATATAATTTTTTGTGTTATTTAAAAATTTTATAATATGAATTAAATTTTATAAAATAAATAATATTAATTAATATATTAAAATTTTATAATATTTAATTATTTATATAAGATTTATAGGTTATAAAATCAAATTTAACTAAATATTTTTTTCTTTAATATTCCACCGAGGGAGCGGGCGGTTATTTCAGAATATTGCTGCTAATGTTGTGTCTTGTCCGGTACTCGATTAAGACCTGATTAGCAGTTTACCTGTTTGCAAATCAGGATCAGATATTACTTTATAACTTTTTGACTTTGCTGAACTTTCATTTAATTCAATTAAAGAAAGATTAACGAAGCCGACGACTACTTACTATCCATCTTGAAAAATATTTACATAAATTTAATTTTTGATTTTATTTATAAACTTTACAGTGAAAATTAAATTTTATAAAATCTTTTTTATATTAACTAATATTATAAATTTTATAACATTTAATTTACACTGTAAGATTTATAAGAAAAATAAAGAAAAAAAAAATCTATATAAATATTTCCCATCGATCTTTACCACTCTCAACCACCTTCTTGTAGTACTTTCCATCTGTCTTCTATTATGATTAATTATTATCACCCTTATATCTCAACTACATTTTTTATCACTCTCAACCATATCCTGCTTACCGTTTCCTTTTTGAGAGATTTGTTAGTACTAGTATTAGAGTTGACAACATTTTGCCCCTGAAGGATAATTGTAGTTTATCTTTCTAAACTAAAATAATAGATACATTTCCTATTGACATTATTGATCTATTAACAATTTTACAATTATCAAGATAATCTAGTTAAATGATTAAAATACCTTTGGTGCTATATTTTAATTTTTATGTATTTAAATTTTGATCGTGATATGATAATTATTTAAAATTAAGAAAAAATAAACAATATAATTCATATCAATATATTTTTTGGTCAAATTTTAAAATTTTTGAATTTCGTTTTATATTATTTCAAATTTGAATGTTTAACTATAGTGATGTAGACAATTCCCAAACATACTTATTTTCAATTGAAAAAATTTTCTTTAAAAGTATTATGTGATAATATATTTTCTATAAAATTTTATGATTTTCTTATGTCTCTTAGTATTTTACATTTTTAATATTTAGTTTAAATTGTGCAAATTGTAATATCGGATATAATATAGTTCAATATTTTCTCACATTTTCACTCCTTAAAGTCAAAGATGTCTATTTGTTATTACATTTTATTTTTTCCTAATTATTTTTATAACTATCAAACATCAAAATTAAATATATGAAAAATCAAAATATAATATTAAAGATTTTAAGTTATTTAACTAGATTTTTTTGATATCTTAAAATTTTTAAATGATGAACAATATGAATAGAGAATAAAGTGTAAATTTTTTTTAGTTTAGGAGGACAAAGTATAATTATCCACCTAATTCAAGGAGGCAAAGTATTATTAGCCCAGATATTAATAATCTACCGTTATTTGCAGAAATCCAAAATGACATTTTGAAACATCTAAACTCTTTTATTTTAATATGTGCTCTATTAAAGCACAAATAAAAAAAAATACGACTCTCTTAGAACAGCTATTAATTATAATATTATTTAAAATATTATTTGAAATAAATATTCTAATAAATTTTGAATTGCAATGCATATAAAATAAAAAAGTGGTAAATAAATGGGTGCTTAATCCCTTCGCATAACTTAAATGAGACTGAGTGTGTTTAATTTAATAAAGGGGCTTAATAAGATACATAATTTTTTATCTCATATTTTATATTACTTTTTGTTATACTATTTAATAAATTATCAAAATTTTATAAAATAATTTTTATTATTGATTGGATAGTATAACAAAAAATGATATAAAACCTTAGAGAAAATCCTTAACGCGTCGTCAGGTCAACCCTGGAATTTTCTTATTTCCCTTTTCCATTTTGTGGTCCCCCCCAACCCCTGTTTTTTTATAATTTTCCTTTTGGCTTTGTTCAGTCGCATCGTTTTGTTTTTCTCTTTCGATCTTTTTTGACCTTTTTCTTTTTCTTTTTCTATTCGTTCTTTAGTTTTTTCTTCCATCTCTACCCCTCGTGTCATGACTCTAAATTTATCCTGTTTATATAAAATCCAAAACCCTACGTAATTCACTGTGGTATACAATTAGAAACTAATCCTATTAAAACCGCGTATTTTCCTACTCTTCTAATGATTTGAATTTATAATTAACAAGTTACGAAAAAATATTTTATTATCTAAATTGTATTTTATCATTACCCTATTGTTAAACTCAATGAATATGCAAAATTATATTTCAAACTAATTCTGAAAAATAAATAAATCAATCATCGACAAACTAAAAATCTGATAAACTGACAATTACAAATTCCTACTTAATCATCACAAAATTTTGTCTAAATTTAACCGAATATCTAAAAAATGATTCAATATATTATTACCATGTGAAATAATTTTAAAAAGTGATTATAAATATATAACTTTGAAAATCATTTTTCTAAAACATATTGCCCATTTTCGAAGATTATATATATATATATATTTTCATGAAGTGGCTAAAAATGTGCACCATTATTTTTTTATCAAAAGTTTTCAATTAACAGTCAATTGTAAGTTTTCCTTCCGATTTTTTTTTTTTAGAAGTGTCTAGTGAAATTGAGGTACTACACGATTGAATTTAAAAGTGTTACCACGAATCGGACGGATGACACATGTTGCTTCAACTAGCGGTACCATTAAATGTCACATCATTGCTCCCCCATCTTATTTTGGAGTTTAACTTAAGTATTTCACTTTTTTTAAAGTTTGAAAAATATTTAGATAGATCTGATTTTTTATCTCATCTATAAATTTGTAATTAGAATTGAATTAAATTTTAAAAAATTTTACTCAATCAGTTGATATCATAAATTTTTTAAAATTTAATCAATACTATAAAATTTATAAATAGAACCAAAAATCGGTCTACTTAAATATTTACCGTTTTAAGTTTTAACCCAATAAACGAAGAAGAAAAGTCTTTTATATATTGTCCATCCCTATTTTTACCATATAGTTTTCCCTTAGACAAAAATTCATTATTTCACTGTGCATTACCTATTTACCCGCCTTCGGTTGGCACACTTACTAGATTAAATAGATATCTTTGTTTGTCTGTTTTTTAGTGTTTGTGTGATAAGCAAAATACAATTGCATATTTCAGAGTAGAAGGGAGAAGAAGAAGAAGAAGCAGCAGCTGCAGAAGCAGAAGTACATTAATTTGTACACGATGGAGAATTCTGCTGATGACAACGAAAAGATGATGAGCAAGCCTTTACTTGAGGATTATCATGGCTCTTCTGGAAAGGGTGGCTTCAGAACCATGCCATTCATTTTAGGTGAGTTTTTTTTTTTTTTTTTCCTCCATCCAACTCCTGCATATTACTGTTTAATCTCGACTCAACTTGTTTACTAAGACAATTCTTACTCCTAAAGTCCAACCCCAACGTCAGCCCTCGGGAAGGACTAAGTGAGGAGGATGACAATGCCAATGACAGAAAGTCCAAACCTCATTTTTTGTTGGTTTTAAACGGTTATAGTATCAAATTTTAAATTACGTCATATTGTAATTTGTACAGTAAAAGGCCTAAAAGTCTAAGAATGGTTCAAATTTCTACCATCTTATTCTCATTTTATGTAATTTTATTTATTGAAGTTTTCTGATGGGATGTTAATGGATTGGTAATTTGGATTGGAACTTAACAGTAGTCTAAGAATGGTTCAAATTTCTAATATCTTATTCTCATTTTATGTAACTTTATTTATTGAAGTTTTCTGATGGGATGTTAATGGATTGGTAATTTGGATGGGAAAATTTGTACATGTATCCTGTTTAGAATTGAGCCTTTAATTCAAATTTATATATATCACTTTAAAATATTTTATTTTAAATGAATTAGAGTGATATTGATAAATATGAATAAATGAATCCATTTCATAGATCGAACACATATAAAAAATTTTTATTTAGACTGACATTTACTTTTTTTTTTTTTTTTCATAAGGTTTTTTTTTGGGTGCAGCAAACGAGTCTTTCGAGCAGGTGGCAAGCTATGGGCTACAGCCTAACATGATTTTGTACTTGACAAGAGAGTATAATCTGAAGATGGCTACTGGGTCCAACATACTCTTTTTTTGGTCAGCTGCAACAAATTTCATGCCCCTTCTTGGTGCTGTAGTTGCAGATTCATTTGTTGGTCGATTTCAGATGATCTTATTTGGATGTGTTTTTAGCCTTCTGGTAAATATACATTCACAAAATTACAACCTTTACTGTTCTGAGTAATTAATATTTGCTTTTACCATGTTTAATTTTCATAGCACACGAGGATACTATTTTTTTTTTGCCTTAATTCTATTCTTTCATTTTAACATTAGAGATTGCACGCTGAGAATGAACTAAATGTTTGAAGTACCCCTGTTTTTTTTTTTTTTTTTCTCTTTTTCTTTGGAGTGGAACAGAGGGGAAAAGAATACCAAATAGGAACTTTCTGTTTAGTTTTCTGTTTATTTCGATGAGTAATTCTTTTGAGAAATTTAGTACTATTCAATTATACTAGAGCTTCAAACAAAATTTAAGATAAGACAACAATGTTACGGATGATAATTTTCAATGAAACATTGTTTCGAATGCTGGATCATTAATTGGGATGTAAGAGTGGTGTGAACTTTATTTCTTGTGGATGGTTCTGACAGGGATGGAAATGGAATTTGACTACGTAGTCTTTTTGCGGTGACAAAATTTTTTCGTATCTGACTGATGCTTAGGAACATAGATATGATCATTTCAACTAGGAATAACACAGTTTACAATATTCTCTGAATTCTCAATTGCCATTCTAATTTCAGTTGAATCATCTGAAATGTGAGTTTCTACTTTGAAGGGAATGACGCTTTTGTGGCTAACAACTATGATTCCACTAGCAAGGCCGCGTCCATGTGATGAATCCAATTACAATTGTAGCTCTGCAACAAGTTTCCAACTCTTTCTCTTGTGTTCTTGCTTTGGACTTATGTCCCATTGGAAGTGGAGGCATTAGGTCTTCATCCTTGGCTTTTGGTGCTGATCAGTTGAAAAAAGCCGGTAGCCACAAGAACGGATGGGTTCTGGAGCGCTATTTCAGCTGGTACTATGCTTCATGCACACTTTCCGTTTTAATTGCTTTAACTTGCATAATCTATGTACAAGACAACTTGGGATGGAAAGTTGGCTTTGGCATTCCGGTCGTGCTCATGTTCTTTTCAACTCTGTCATTCTCCCTGGCTTCTCCCTTTTATGTCAAGTTGAAGGTCAAGTCAAGCTTAATCCTTGAAATGCTTCAAGTGGCTGTAGCATCTTTTAGAAAACGACAGATAGAATTATCAATGGAGAGCTCAAACATGTTGTACCATCACCAGAATGGTTCATTGATTCTTCCAAGTGAAAAACTAAGGTGAGTTAAATTTCACCTTTACAGTATTCCAATGATTGTAAGGTTCTCTTTTCCAAATTGACTAGTTTTGCAATCAGTCAATAGACTAAAGGAGGAAGATTAAATTCTTTCTTGATCTATGTTTATACATAATTTCAGATTCTTAGCAACAAGTTAATAGTACTTCATTTCTTCCAGGCTGCCTGTCTTTGGTAGTTGAAATGGTTGCCGATTACTATTATGTTACTGGTGCATTCACCTTTTGTTGTCGTGTTTGTTTACTCTAATAATGTTTCCTAACTGTTGTTTTAAGTTTGAACATGCAAAAGATATATTCTTCCTTAGTCATACATGGATTAATATCTGTGGAAACTTTAATGATTGTCTTTCAGGTTCTTAAATAAAGCTTGCATCATTCTAGATCCTGAGAAAGACTTGACAACAGATGCAAGAGCAGCAGATCCCTGGAGTCTTTGCACAGTAAATCAAGTGGAGGACCTGAAAACGCTTCTCAAAGTGATTCCATTATGGTCCACAGGAATGATTATGTCGGTAAACATCAGCCAAAACTCTTTCTCTGTACTTCAAGCAAATTCCATGAACCGGAAATTTGTGGATGTCCAAACTTCGAATTACCAGCAGGTTCTTTTGGCATGTTTACCATTATCAGCGCCATATTATGGATAGCCCTTTATGATCGTATAATCCTGTCTATTGCATCAAGAATCACGGGGAAACCTGTTCATCTCTCAACAAGGAAAAGAATGGGACTTGGATTGCTCCTTTCTGTAGTGTCCATGATAGTGACAGCAGCTGTGGAGGCTAAACGCCGCAGTCTAGCCATCAGTGAAGGATATTCGGATGATTCAGAAGCAGTGGTGGACATGTCAGCAATTTGGCTTCTTCCACAATATTGCCTAATCGGTTTTGCTGAAGGTGCAAGTGTAGTTGCACAAAATGAATTCTACTACTCTGAGTTTCCGCAAAGCATGTCAAGCATAGCTTCCACCCTGTGCTCCCTTGGCATGTCTGTGGCAAATTTGATAGCAAGTTTTCTTATGAATACCATTGACGAATTCTCAAAGCGTGGAGGAAAAGAAAGTTGGATTTCAACCAATATACTATCAACAAGGGTCACTATGATTATTACTATTGTGTTCTTGCTAGCTTAAGTATGCTTAACGTGATTTATTTCCTCATATGCAGCAAGGCTTATGGTCCTTCCAAAGAAGATAAGAAAGGGATTACTTTTCACGATGAAGAGGACTAGAATTAGTCGTCTTTCATTGCTATAATCTAATAGGTTACCAACCTGTCTTA
This sequence comes from Cinchona pubescens, assembly GCA_025175665.1. Lineage (NCBI taxonomy): Eukaryota > Viridiplantae > Streptophyta > Magnoliopsida > Gentianales > Rubiaceae > Cinchona > Cinchona pubescens. Next base: position 1,251,261 of record JANKKI010000304.1, on the reverse strand, counting down.
AGTAATATTGTCATCAATATCCCTGCAGAAGGCTTGGAATCAAGAAGATCAGTTCGTCTCGATGGTTTAATCAATGTCATTCCTTACGGCTGGTAATGAAGGTCTGCCTGAAACTTAATAGCACTCATCAAACTTACATGTTCAAGATTGTGAATCTGCCATCCAACTTATTCTATCTGGATGCTCTGATGTTTTGAAGCCGGACGCTTGTAATGGAAGATATATAATTAGTCTTCTTGGTAAGTTGTTTTTTAGATTAATTTTATTGTTTTTTAGATTAATTTTAGCTTCATTAGAAGGCAAGGAAAACTTATGAAGTCAACGTAATTGCTACCAATGTAACTACAATTGATGGATGAATTGATTGGAAGCCTTTCTCAACCTTGTGGCTTCACCAAGAGAAGAACTGATGTAAGCCTGTTGGTCATTTCTTTACCCTCAACTGGTATAACTGATATCTTTTAGTTTATTGCTTTAGACTGTGCCTGTTACATGAATTTAGCAAGGAGCATCCATGGTTTAATGCGATTATGACGGAATAATAGTTATTTTTAGACATGTTTGGAAGAATAGGGTAGAAAAATTGCTGGTCCGAGCAGTAAAAGATATGGGATGGTACAAAGTTTCCTACTTGACATTTGGTGGCTCGTGATTTCCTGTACATTTAATTTAATAGACAAAACGAGCTTTCCAAAAATTCTCTGAAGTTATGTTTAGATCAATGAATTTAAAAAAAAATTTGTAATTCATTTATTTGTTACAATAATATGTAAGTTTGAAATGGAGTAATTTCTAATCTAATCAAATTTAAAAAGTGTGAAATAAATAATTTTAAATAATTTTTTAATTTTAATAAATTTAAAATTCATCTATTTTAAACTTATAAATCCCTCGACAAATAAATAAATTTTAAATTCTTTTTCAAATTTGCAAACACAATGCAACATATTTTGTATGCAAAACGGCACATCGTTCTATTATGAAGGGCAGTGATGTTACCACAGCTAAAATCTTATTGCCACAGAAATTTTGGTTGAAGGGACAAAACTACCCTCTTAATATATCTAAGCATTTCTCACCACCTGGCCACCGAAGTCTCTCTGCAAGTTGCTTCCATTTCCGTTCTGAGACTTCCTGTATCCCCAAGGGCCGCCGCAATCAAGTCTCTGTCTTAAAAACTTTGGTATTTTCTTGAAAAAAAAATAAAAATGCCCTTCTCCGATCTGGAAAAACAGTGAACTCTAGAAGCTAGGGTTTTGTTCACCTTTGAACTATTTCCATAGAAAAGGGTCTCGTCCTGTCGTTTTTAAATGGTGTAAAAATGAAATTGATAGATAGATGGTCCCAAAAAGTGCGAAATGGATTTTCTCCATAAAATTAGACACAAGTATTCAAAGGAAAAAAATGAACAAAAAAAAAACTCAAAAATCTCAGTTCCGATCATCTGGATAAATAACCATCACTACCATCTCCTACCATTTTATACTACTGCTAAAAAACAAAGAATAAAACAAGAACACTAGAAAAGTTTTTGAATTTCTCCGGATCTACCAAGAAAAAAGTTCTCAAAAATGCTAATAAATTGAACAACCAAAAACACATTATCCTCATTCTACTGGTATCAATTTTGCAAGCTCTTATAGGTCATCAAAAATGTTGTACTGATTTTGGACGGTGACGATAAAGTCCTATTTGATCCTCTTTTTTATCTGTCGAGAATCGGAATTATGTGAGAAATAAGAAATAGAGAGAATAATTTATCAGAAATATAAATAAAATAAAGCAGGGGGAAGGGATGCTGGGGCAACTACAGGTAGAAGGGCAGTGACTGTAGTTAGGACTTGGGAGACGAATAAGACTTGACACTCTGAGAGTTGAGACAAGAACGGGAAGAGTCTGAAGACATGGCCGGTGCGATCAGTGAACGAGAGAAATGATTACATATTGTTATGTTGACTTGAGAGGGTAATTTTGTACTTTAACAAAACTTTGTTGTGGCATTAAGATTTTAGCTGTGGCAATATCATTGCCCTATTATAATATAAAGCAAGTTGAGTTACTATAGTTTAATACTTAACTTTTTGGTTCTTAATCAGGAATGTTCAAACTTCAAAGCACCATTATTTTAACTTAGAAATGATGTAGAGAGCACATTTCAGACGTTTAAGAATGGCAAAAAGGAAAAACAAAATGATGAATTATTCTTGTTAAAGTATAAATTCTACATTAGGTTAATTATATTCTAAACTAATTAATAAGTTTTTGAACTATTTTATTTGTAACTAACCTCTCTTATGTCTGACTCACATATAATAGGATTTTGTCCATATCCCTTCTAATAGACTCTATTACATTTGACTCATGTGTAATAGGGTTCCATATCCAACCTAAGTCACGTGTAAGAGAGGGTGTTAAAGTATAAATCCCACATTGATTAAGCAAAAGATCCTGAATTAATTAATAAATTTCTAGACCACTCCATTTGTCACCAATTAATTTTAAAATAGAATCCCATGTTCCCTAACACTTCTATTGCAACTTGCAAATAAGGGTGTTCATAGATTGGGTACCTGATATATGGGGTAAAAAAGTACACGACCCTCATTAACCGGGTCAAAAAAATTCGAACACTTTACCCGGTCCATACAAAGCCGGTACACGACCTATCGGGTACACACAAAAGAGGGTCGGGTTGATTGAGTACTCGACCCTCACTAGTAACAAAACAAAAAAATTTAAATAAGGATAGTTAGGCAAGTTAATTTCACAATTAAGTCAATAGCAATTAAGTCTAAGTCACAAAATACATTCTAATATTACATCTTACTGGCAACAAACTGTGGAACAAGTAGTAACAAACCAATAACAACAACAATTAAAACAAACTAACAAGTAGTAACAAACCAATAACAATAACAATTAAATTACAAAATACATTTCAACAGAAATTGACTTTGTGAGATTTGATGATGCGAGGAAAATGAAGGAAAGAGATGATTAAGAAGGGACAAGAAGGAAAGACAAGGAATTGAAAAAAAAGATGTGAGAGGCTGTCAATAATTCTAGTAAGTATTAATTTCCAATGAAACTCTATTAATCAAATTTATAAAATTACCCCTAAAATGAATCGAGTCGGGTACCCCGGCGAGTCACAAAAATGTGACTTGCTATCCGACTCTCAACTTGAGTGACCCGATCTTCTACTCGACCCACTTTGAAAATACGGTTCTAGTACTTTCTTTTTCAGTTTGGATGGAATTAGATCAGGAGATTTTTCGGATCGACGGATTCAGACGAACACCGCTACTTGCAAAAGCTGTGGCCTGTGCAGTAAATTGAACAGGTCCATGATACGGCAAGTTGTTCTTCCACAGTTCAGATTCTGTTGATTGTTGTTTTTTTTGATGAGTTAGCTGATGAAGCATTTCTAGGAGTTAACAAAGTATGGGCTCCCATAACAGTGTTTGATGAGTATTTTTTGTCATACGGACATGTCCACTTCCAGCATCATAATATTTTTGTCTGTTGCGGCCACAAAATTTCAAGCCTTTTTTTTGTGGGTGTTAAAGTAGTTTTATTTACGGGCCGATTATATATGGTTGGTCTCATTTTACAGTTAACCTTGTGGGCTGCAGATTTTGTTGGGTAAATCAGAATGTAAGAGAAATATGGTGGACCGGTAAGTTTTGTCAAAAGAATGTACCACCTATAGGCACGTTGTGAATGACTAATGTATCCACTTGTGTGATTTCCTTTATGCACAATACCTTTGAGAATAAATCCCTAGGTCACCTTACCGATGATATTCTAATTGTTCTCTCTCTTATCCCCAAAAACAACTCTCCTGAAAACTATCAAGCACTTATTTTTTACAGGGCTCAGGCCTGTCACCTATGATATTCATTGGTCAGTTTTTAATAATTCGATTAATTTTTTTTTTTGTTTTTGGTATAAGAATGTCAAAAACATATCCAAATCAAATTTTTTTCGGTCAATTAATTAACCAACTTTTAAAAAAAATTTATCTAATAACCGAAAGTCAATACTTAGTTGAAAAATTAAGTACAACATTAAATACAAAATTAATAAAATTAATAAACAAAAACCTAAAACTAGAAACTAAAAAATAATATAGAAAAATAATATTAAAGTGGTGAATGAATGAAAAAATACAATTGATTGCTCAAAAACTAAAAATTAAAACTAAAACAAATAAAAGTTCAATTATTGGTTTAATATTTTCACTAATTAAATTCAAACCATATAACTAATCTCGTTATTTTATTTTTTCCGAACATTAATTATCCGAATATCGAAAACCAAACTAATTTCATTTCGTTGATTTATTCGATTAAACCAAAATATAAACACCCTACTGTACAGCTAATGTAATTCGATTTATAAAGCGCTAATAGACTTCAGATGCATTGGACTGGATGGTACTAATAAGACTAGATGTTGTTTATGATGCATTATCCTTTTAATGCATTTTAAAATATTTCTTTCTCCATTGCTTCTGGAGTATCTGTTAATCTTGATAAATCTAGGATCCATTGAGAACACCATTGATTCCATATGTAGTTTTTTTAATATTCGAGAGGCAAAAGACCTAGGTAAAGACCTTAATTTTCCTACCATAAGGGTAGGACAAATAATAGGCATTTTTAGTTCATTATCTAAAAAGTTCAGAAGAAGCTTGCTAATTGGCAAACTAATATTTTATTGTGCAGCAATTTGCTTCAAAAATCCATGCTTATCACATGCAATGTCAGCTTTACCATTGTCTTTTTTTGTGATGATCTTGGCAGGTTTAACTTGAAGTTCCTTTGGGCTGGCAATGATATTAAACGGAAAATGAGCCCTGTCAGTTGGGAGAAAGTGTATCAGTCCTAACATGTGGGTTTAGGAGTTGGAAACGTTAGAGGCAAATTGATGCGTCTCTAGTTGTAAGTTGAGTTGGAGAGTTCACAAGGACAATGATACATTATGGGCCAAGGCTCTGAAGTATAAATACTTAGATGAAAGTAAGGTTGCCAATTTTCGTTGCAACAAAAAAGGCCCACGTTCTATTAATAGAGCTGCCCTAAAAACCGAAGGGAATGGACTTTGTTCAATCATGCTTGAGGTGGTTCGGCTTAGGCAAACAGGAAAACCAAGTCAATTTATGGCTGTTCATAAATGCTTGGTTCATAATTGAGAATTGGAATCACAATCAGATTCATATACAAAAAATCGCTATGAATTTTGTACATTAAAATCATTCAAATAATTAGTGTTTGTTAAGTAGTAGTAGTACTACTACTAAAGTGAGACAAACTAATTTTGTAATGAACTATTCATATAGATTTATCTATTTTTTTATTTATTTATGAAATTTCTTTATTAGAAGAAGTGAAGTTTATGTCAAATATTAACATATGTAAAATTAAAATTTTGAAAAAGTTAAAAAAATTCTATACAAAATTGAGCATTGAATGATGTGTTGACCTAAAAATCAAATGCATAACAGTATAAATGGGACAGAGGTAGTTTATTATTAATCTTTTAAATATTTTTCCTTAGTTTCTTCTTCTAATGTGACCACCCATAACACCACTACAACCACAACCACCATATTTGAATTGTGAAGGGATTAGGGAAAGAGGACTACTGTGGGAAGGGAGAGGGGGAGGGCTGTTGCTTGTAGGGAAGAGAGAAAGAGTTTCAGTGGGAAGGGAAGGAGAGAAGAAATTTTTTTTTTCTATAGATTTTAGAATCAACACAAACTTCTCAACTCACTTGAGTATAGGGATTGGAAGTGATTGAATTTTTAAGTATGATTATACAATTTCAATTCCAATCTTCATATGCAACAACCAAGTACTCCCTTTGTCCTAATTTGTTAGTCACTTTTTGAGAGTATTTAACTTTTTAACAATAGTGCTTTGGTTGTGATGTTAGTGTTTTCCTAATTTGGTTCTCCAAAATTCAAAACTTGAATTTGAATAACACGATTACAAAAGTAATGAGGGGACAATATTAGGAAAAGTGTTGAAAGATTTCTTTGACTTAATAAACATGACAAATATTTTGAAACATCACAAATTAGAAAGTATTAGACTTTTTATAGGACGGAAGAAGTAATAAGTATGGTTAAATACCATTCCTGATTCCTATAACCTCCAACCAAGCAACCTTATTCATGGGCCTCCCTTATACTTGGTGAATTTTTATTATGGAAAGCCAAGTTATCTCTAGTTCTTCCACACTCAACCTTGCCATTATATCCGTCGAGTTACCTGCTGAACTCATTAATATGATAACTAATGTTCTTATCCAATTGATGAATCCTGATAAAAATGTTTTTTTCTTGGGGACAATTCTCTTTCCTGTCTAGGACTATCAATTGGGTCGGGTCGGCCCAACCGCTCGGCCCGCCCGACCCGAAAAATAATGGGCTGAGCCTGTGTTAAAGTGAGTTAGCTAAGTTTGGGCCTAAATATTAGGCTCGATTAAATTGTGAGTCGAGTTTGGGCTTGATTAGGCTCGGCCTGATTAAAATCCAGCCCATATATATATATATATAATACTAATTTAATCCTACATTAAATAGTACTACTTAATTTTATGTAGATAATGGTTAATAATTCTAATATTCTATTAACTTACCTAAACTCGGATAATTAAAAATAATAACCTAACATCATTAGTCAATTTAGTTGAAATATTGTGGCATAATGATATAGTTAACAGTTGTTTATTGACATAAGTAGTACATATTATTCCATATTGTGTTGATCGGGTGCAAAAAATAAAATTTTAACAAAAAAACTATAAAATATTTTATTGGATAATGTGAGTTTGGGCTATCCCGATTAAAGCCCGAAACCCGAATAATTTTGTTAGCTGAGTATGAGCTTCACCTTTATGAGCTTGGTCCTGTCCGATTACTACACGAAATCCAAATAAATTTGTGAGCCGAGTTTGGACTTTGCAAAACCCGGCTCACAAGGCCCAATTGACAGTCCTATTCCTGTCAGTAGGGGTGGTTACAAGGTGGGTACTCGCCCCTCAAGCCTTTTGGTTGATTCTCCCCGCATCTTGTGGTACAATAATTTTTTGACCCTAATCCACCCTTTATGTCTGCGGGTTACCTGACATTCGGATACCTGCCCCTAGGACAAACTATCAAATAAACCTGCTTCTGTTCAGCCATGAAAGACCAATATTTGACATTACTCCACACAAATTTGAAGCGAAGTTCATCTTTTTTAATGAAGGAAATAACTTATAAACCAAAAGCATATCAGATTCCATGAGCCATGAGGATACAATCCATAAAAAACATAAAAGCAAACCATAAAAAAAGGCTTCTCAAGTACATTAAACAAATATTGCCAACAAGTACAATGATCATAAATACTAAAACAGATACATTCAACTTCTGAAGAAAGCTACTATACTAGTACACAAATACAATCAACTTCCAAAGGCTTCAAATTGTCCGATCCTTAATCTTCAATGTTCAAAAAAGGTTATTCTTCAGTCAAGTTGAAGTTTCTACAAAACAAAAGAAGAAAAGGATAATCAACTGTATTTTTAGTTAATTAAATAATAAAAAAATGTAGAATAAAAAATTGAAAACTTTACTTGATTCCATTTGTTCTAGATCAGCTAAGCTCTCTTCCAAATCAATAGGGTAAGACCCCTATGAATCTAGTCCTGTGCACAGATTAAAGCCTCCACCATCCTTAGAGTTAGGGGTGTTCACAATTGGTTTAACCGAACAAACCGGCCGAACCAAACTAGATTGGATTTTGGTATTCGGTTTTCGGTAAAACCGAAATAATAACCAAATTAACATTTCGAGAGTTTGGTTTGGAAACGGTAATTGGTTTTTCTATAACGAACAACCGAATTACCGGCCAAAGTTCTTTTTATTATTAATAATAATATATATAATATTATATTATTTTAGTATAGTAATTATAGTACAGTAAAATAGTAAATATTAAAATGAAATCCTGAAAGCTATTGAAGACTTGAAGTAACCTAACCTAACCTAACTCTATTTCCTCTCGCAGTCATTCTGCCACCGGTCTCTCGCCCACCATCGTTACTTACTGCCCCTACACAACCTTCAAGTTTAGGGGCATGGCCATCAGAACCAGAGGCTTTTTCCAATGATGCAAGAAAAAGGAGAGACATTGCACCAAGGGCCAAAGCTTGGCAGCACTTCAGAAGATTCACTAGTGAAGATGGTCGACGGAGGGCTGAATGGAATTACTATAAGAAGTATTATGCTGCTGATACAGATAGAAATGGTATGTCTGGATTAAATAATCACTTAAAGAACTAAAGAATCCAGAAAATAAAAAAGATTCTCAACAAGCCATATTGAGTTATCAATCGTCTGTTAAAGGGGGAGGGTCACTCGGTACTTGGCATTTTAATTAAATGAAAGTTAGAAACCGTGGCCTTAGCTCGCATGGTTATTATGGATGAACAACCTTTTAGCATTGTTGATAAGGATGGATTTAAACATTTGATGAGTGTTGCTTGTCCCCAATTTGTTATGCCTTCACGGTCTACTATAACAAGGGACTGTTACGGGTTTTATTTAGACGAAAAGGCAAAGTTGAAAGATTTTTTTAAAAACTCATCTCAAACAGTTTGTCTAACAACTGATACATGGACTTCTGAGCAAAATATTAATTATACGGGTCTCACTAGTCATTGGATAGATAGTGATTGACACCTGCAAAAACGAGTTTTGAACTTTTGTTCAATAACTAGTCATAAAGGTGAGGACATTGGGATAGCAGTTGAGAAATGCTTGCTTGATTGGGGATTGATAAAATTTTTTCTGTTACAGTTGATAATGCTGCATCAAATGATAATGCTATTATTTACTTGAAAAAAAGGTAACAAATTTGGTGAACCTTATTATTTGGAGGGAAATATCTCCATATGAGGTTTATTGCTCCATTATATCATTAATTTAGTTGTTAATGATGGTTTGAAAGAAATTAATGACTTTGTAGCTCATGTTAGATTGGTTGTAAAGCATATAAGACAATCTTCAAGTCGGTTAAGAAAATTCAAAAAATGTGTAGAAATGGAAAAGATAGAAAGTAAAAAATTATTATGTCTTGATGTACCTACTAGGTGGAATTCCACCTACTTGATGTTGGATACGGCTCATAAACTTGCAAAAGCATTTGATAGGTATGATATTCTTGATGCTCATTTTAGTCGTGACCTTGAAGATGGTGATAAAATGGGAGTACCTGATTTAGTAGATTGGGAAAATGTTGAACATTTTGTGAAGTTTTTAGAAAACTTTTATGATCTAACCTTAGAAATTTTGGGTTCATTGTATGTCATGTCAAATGTGGTTATTCATGAACTTAGTGATGTTTATACTCAGTTGAAGGAATGGGAATTGGGAACTGATTTATGTCTAAGTGCTATGGCAACTAGAATGAAAAGGAAATATGATAAGTACTGGGGAGATGTTGAGAAAACAAACATGATACTCTTCTTTGCTGTTATTCTTGACCCCGATACAAGTTTATATTTGTTGATTGGGTGATAAGAAGGATGTTTGATTCATATGATGTTCTCACACTTGTGAGAGATGAACTTGAAAAAATGTTTTGAAGAGTATAAAAGTATGTATGCCCCTCAACCTTCATATTCTTTCACAATCTAGAGTACAAGTTCAAGCTGCATATCCCAAGATATGCCTGCAAAAAGGAAAAAAGGCTTAAATAGAAAAGAGTTTCACAAAGAAATTGATGAACAAGGAGGGAATGTGGAGAAATATGAATTAGATAAGTACCTTGCTGATAAACTAGTTGATGATGATGCCAATTTTAAGATCTTGGGCTGGTGGAAGTCAAAAGAGAATGAATATCCTATCTTGGCACACATGGCTCGTGACATATTGGCTGTCCCTGTTTCGACAGTTTCTTCAGAGCCTGCATTTAGTACCGGGTGGTTGCATTCTTGACTCTTTTAGGACTTCATTAACGCCTAAAATTTTGCAAGCTCTTATGTGTTCCCGTGATTGGTTTCGCTCTACAAATCAGCCAATCAATGTGGAGGAAGACCTTCATTCCCTTGAAGAAATTGAAAATGGTAATCTGTTTTCTATAATATTTCTATTGGAGTTTTTTCTTGTTTATTTACTCCAAAAAGTAAAAAACATTAATAATTTAATAAATATTATTTTGTTTTATTTGTAGAGTTCGCAAACATAGCTATGAATTCTACTATTTTGGACATTTGATTGGCAAACTAGTGTCGCTACTTGTCAAACAAATTAACATTGGTTAGTGAATCTTACAATTTATCATATTGTGTATTCCATATGAAGTTACTTTTGATTATTAAACATTTTTGTGATTGTCATGTATCAATACTAGCTTTAGTCATTTGGTTGCTGCTGCTGTGTTGGAACATTGTATGAGTTTTCATGGATGGATGGCTGTAATTTGTACAATTATACTTGAAAATTAGAATTTGGAATGCAGTGTTTATGTTTTGCTGTTCTGTTCTTGTTGTGTCTTCTGTCTTGTGTGGACTTCAAGTAAGTAATATTCACTTGGATAGTAGTTTGGAATGTATTTGATTAATTTTAGAGTTCAAACTATATGTAGACTTTGGACTGTAATGAATATTGTAATACTGACATACTATAGTGTCTTAATCTCCAATTTATATTTGTGGCTGACTGTAGTATTGATGAAAATTGTAATGAAGATTGTAATATTGTATTGGAATGTTGTATTGTGGTCATATTTTAGGATTTGTAAGTTATGAGTCTTGTGTTTGTGACTGCAGTAGTGCAATGTAGTATGCTACTACTTCCAATGAGTTGATTGCCCACTACCCAGTGCAGCAGTAGGCAGTGAAAAAAGGGTTAAATTTTTTTACAAAATTAAATTACTAAAAAGTTTGGTTTATTGGTTAAACCGGAAACCAATACCGAAGAAAATTTTGGTTAACCTGGCCGATTATAAGAAACTTTGGATTGGATTTGGTTTCGATTTTCTTGTACCGAATACCGAAAAATACCAAACTTTTCTTACCGAACTACCAAACACCGGCCGATGAACAGCCCTACTTAGAGTTAAAGAGCTACGAAAGGAATCAAGTATATTCCCTTCCGTACTAAAAGATGATTTTGAAGCAATTGTTGAAGTTGGAATGGCTAAAACATCTCTAACAATTAAAGCAAGAACAAGAAATCTAGGAGAATTCTTTTTCCACCAGTCCCATATAGTAAATGTTGGACAATTACGATTTGCCTTCATTTCCATGAAGTAAACATCTAGCTCTATTTGTTCTTAGTGCTATTAAATAAATTAGCTTTTTTGGAGTACCTTGCATCAAAGAAACTTGTTGCCCCTCTAGCTTTAGTTTTTTCAAAATCCACCTTACCCAATTCCATAGGCTGAGTTACAACTTCTTTCGGATGTAATTTTGTTATAGAATAAGAATTAAATAAAGCATCGTCAAAACCTACAACATCTTTTAAAATTTCAGCCTTATGAATATTATACTGATCTTCAATTTTCCACATAACATAACCTAATTTATATTGAGGATCAAGAACAATGGCAACTAAAATCAAAAAGTTAAATTTTTCAACATTTCCGCAATATTTGTCATACATTTTCTTCATATTAATAGCCATTCTTGATATACCAATATCATCACTTCCAATAATTCATCATGCAGCATCCCAATACCATAAATTTCTTTCATATATTCATTTCCAGTAACATATAATGAGTCTGATATTTTAACGACAGAATTATAGAAAATTTGAAGAAAAGGCAACATATTTTTAGCATGCTCCCATTCTAATTCATTGGGATATCCCTAATTCTAGAACCATGTTCTCCCCAAATATCAATGTTTCTCTTTGGAGTTAACTCTTCTACATACTTGTTATCCACCAACTCTAACAACTCAAATGCCTTTTGGAATTTTAAAACAGACCCCAACATTAAATATGTAGAGTTCTACCTAATCTCAACATCAAGGCATACAAGACTTTTGCACTATATTCCTTCTTTTTCAATACAAGACATGAATCTTTGAAATCTAGCTGTGAAGACCTCATATATTTTATAGCAGACCGTTTTGAATAATAGAGTCATCTAAATCTTTAACCCCTCATTGACAATTAAATTCAATACATGTGCTTCACATCTCATATGCAAGAAATCCCCATTTAAGACAGTATCTTTCCAGTTATTAAACCTTCTTTTATAAAATCACATTATCATTTGAACTAGCATTATCCACAATAACAGTAAGAACTTTATTGATTCCATATTCAATCAAGCATTTCTCTATAGTCCAACCAATTACTTCACCAGCATGACTTGTGATAGGATAAAAATACAAATTTTTTTTTATTCAAATTCCATTCATCATCAAAAAAGTTAGCCATGAGATACCTATAATTGAGATTTTTTATGGATGTCCAAGTATCTGTAGTGAGACAAATCCGAGACACTGAAGACAGAATTTTAAAATGTTCTTTCAATTTTTTCTTCTCATCCAAAAACAGATTATGGCAATCTCCAGTCACAGTTTTATGTGAAGGAAAGACGAATATTGGTTGCAGTACTTCATAAAAATCTAGAAATCGCTCTTTTTTCACATGAGTAAAAGGTAATTCATCGATAATAATCATCCTAGCCAAGGATTTTCTACAAGTGTCGTGATCAAATATGTAGAGTTTTATTGTCTTCCATGCCCCTCCTTCTTGAGATTTGAACTCCAAAGTCTTTTGCCTCTTATCCGTGTTACTATAAGGATATTTTTTACACCTATAAAGGTGATCACTCAAAGATGAAGTACCATGTCTATAGGGGTGTCAATGGGTCGTGTCAGGTCCTTATCGTGTCGGATCCTTATCAGGTTCGTGTCAGAAAATCTCAACCCTAACACGACCCATTAAGCATTCGTGTCGTGTCGCCCGTTTATTAACGGGTTGACCCGACACAACCCGTTAACCACGTTATACTTTTTACAATAATACAAAAGTTATTTAATGGGTTAACATGACACGACCCATTAACCCGTTAACCTTTTTACACTAATACAAAAGTTACTTAATTTATCCGGTTACACAATAACCCACAATTAATCCATTTACCCGAATGACACAATATGCCATTAAAGAGTGTATTGTTGTGTCAAATTTTTGTAAATACCTCAGTTAATTAACGGGTCATTCGGGTAACCCGATATCTTAACGGATTAAACGGGTCGTGTCAAGTTACCCACTAAGATAACAGGTTATCGGGTCAATTTGTGGGTTGACACGACACTACCCGTTTAAATTCGGGTCATTAACTGGTCGACCCATTAGTAACCCAATTAAATTTGGGTCGTGTTCAAACCCGTTAATTTCGTGTCGTGTCAAAAATTGCCACCCCTATGTCTACTTGGGCAAGAAATAAGGCCACCACAATATTTACATGTAGCTTTTTTTCTTTTTATCTAGTCCTTCAACAACATTCATAATGATCCCATACCTAAGATTTGTTTTGTTTTGTTTTTTTTTTACCAACTTCACTTACCTTGGACTTCTTGGATTGGAGAGGTTCAGATGCACTGTCAACAATTGTAGTAATTTTAGGAGGCGGCATTGAGGAAGGTTGATCATCAACACTGATGCTTACATCTGCACTTTTGGTATTATCTCCCATGCTTGAAATCTACAAGACTACAACTTGAAAATCATTACTAGTAAATAATGCTTAATCTAAAAAAATCGGTACTAGCAAAAGTCTAATTTGATGAAATGCAACCACTATAACAACAGCAATTATGACTTAGCCTTATCTAGCCTGATCACAATTGAAAATCATACTTTTAAAACATTAAATATGGCTTGATCACTTCTTAAAAGTCAAATCCAGGTAGTAATCCCCTGCAGTGCTACTGCTTGACAACACAATGCACCTAAAATCTATATTTAAGGCTTTGACTTTTTAATTATAAGACAACAATAACATGTTGTGGGGATTTATTTGCGCATCCACATGTAAACATCAAAAAATATGAAAACAGGCAAAGTTCATTGATTGAAAACTGGAGAAAGTATATATGTTGTACAAAGTAGTAAAGGGGAAGATGACAAGACACAAAATAAAAAAAGGACTGTTCATGAATGAATTACGATAAGAAAATATTCATTAATGATAAAGATCAACAATTTGTGAAAGTATCTATATTTTATCATATTTGCATTAGAATTACACCAATCTCACAATGGCATTGAAAGAAAGTTGCAGGTCATAAGATTCATAAAGGTTTCTAGGCACTAGATAAGTCAAAACACGGGGAAAAAACTTTCCATTCCACTACCTTCTACCCCCAAACACGATACCTACCAGAGAGTAAGGAAATTTCATAGTTCATAAGGAATAAAGATATTTAAAATTCTAGAATAAAAATCAAAGTTCATATGGAATAAAGATATTTAAAATTCAAGAATAAAAATCAATTATCTTACCTTGATAATACGACAGAAACTTGGAGATGCAGATGATTTGCCTTGAATTTGCTCAGATTTGATGCTCAATTTACCCTTATTTGTTTGGATCTTTTTGCTTGAGTTATTAGGGTTAAAGGATTGATAAGAAAGGACAAATTGGAAAGATAATTACAGAGAGAAATTAGGAAGTGGGAACTAGAGAAGAAGGATGAAGAATATGAAAAGTGAAAAGAAATGTAGCAGAGATGAAAAGAAAAAAAAAAAAAGAGAGAAATGTAGCACCTAGCAGAGAAGAGAGTTTGAGAAGATGAAAGGGAGTAAAGGCGATGTGGCGTACAGACTGAAGAGTGTGCTAGATATTAGGATTATCTCTGGAATAGGGCTGTAAAATTATATTTTTACCCCTAAGATGCGGGGCGAGGCAGATACCCGTGGATATTTAAAAAGGTGATCCATGCCCGTATCTGAAAATATTGAGTATCCAACCCTCGAATGATCCAGTCACTGGATGAGGATCGAATACCCTGATTTTTTGGAGTTGGGCATCCTGGGCGAATAATAGGATTAACGAATTTTTTTGCCCACCTATACCTATCAGTTTGAATCTAAAGCAGCATACGTTGTTGCTCAGAGCTAAAAGTCTAAGAGTCCAACCAGTAAATCTCCCAGCAACTGGATTTGGAAAATTAGAGCTTCCTCTAGAGTAAAGCATTTTCTTTGGCTTAATTGGTTCTCAAAATAAGCTGGCTTCTAAATATCTATTTAGAAAAGGAACATTATTTCTAACTACTTGTGTGATGCTTGTCAAGACTATTGTGCGCTCTTCCTCAAAATTAGAGGGACCTACAATAATAGATAAATAATAATAATAAAAAAAACAAGATTCCCAAATCCCAAAAAAATTATTTTTGTTTTAGGATTTGGGAGTCTTGTGTTTTTTTTTATTATTATTTATCTATTGTTGTGGGTCCTAATTTTGAGGAGGACCGCACAACAAACTCTCCCTCCGACTCAGTTGGTGGTGTTTGCCTACTGACAACTAAATGACAAGTCTCGAACTGTATTTTCCCTTGTCAGAGATTTTGTCAACATATCTGAATCATTGTCATCTGTATGGATCTTCGTGAGGTCAATTTCCTTAGAGTTCAAAATATCCGTATCCAATGATATCGCACATCTATGTACTTAGATCTTCCATGGAAAGTCGGATTCTTGCGAAGATGAATAGCACTCTAGCTATCATGGTATAACATATACTGCCTCTGAGTAAAACTGAACTCATGTATGAAACTTTTCATCCGAAGCAACTCCTTGCAAGTTTTGGTACTAGCAATGAACTCTATCTCAGTAGTAGACAATGCAATAATCTTTTGCAATAATGATTGCTATACTACATCTCCCCCTGCAAATGTAATCAGGTACCCTGAAGTAGACTTTCTTGTGTCAACATCCCTGGCCATATCTAAATCTGTGTAACCACAAAGAACAGGTTTACCAGTTCCAAAACACAGTTTCAAATTCGATGTACCCCTGAGATATCTCATAATCCACTTCACAGCATTCCAATGCTCTCAAACTAGCCCAGATTTTACAAAAAGCAGCCAACAGTACCAACTACTACATGGGCAAAGTTTGGCCTAGTGAAAACCATTGCATACATCAAATTTCCTACTATAGATGCATAAGGAACACGTTACATGCCTCCTTTCTCTTTATCACTATACTGAAATTGTCTAGTGCTAAGTCTAAAGTACATAGCGAGAGGAGTGCTTACTACTCTTTATCCATGCAAAACCGCTGCAAAACTTTTCCACGTAATTTTGTTGAGACAATCATAAATTCTTGGCCACTCTATCCCAAATAATATGCATGCCAAGAATTTGGCTTACTGGCCCCAAGTCTTTCAGGGCAAAAGACTTATTTAGCTCTTTTTCAACCTGTCAATTCTGTCGAAATTATAACCAATAATTAACATGCCATCAACATAAAGTAGTCAAATCATGAACTCATTATTAGATAACTTCTGCACGAATATACAATGGTCGAAAGTAGTCTTCTTGAACCCTTGTTGGATCATCACAGACTTGATTGATCAAACTTCTTCTATTACTGCCTAAGAGCTTGTTTTAAGGCATACAAACTCTTCTTCAACCTGTAGACTAAATTCTCTTTATCCTTCACTACAAAGCCTTCCGGCTGCTCTGTATAAATTTCTTTTTCTAGATCACTATGAAGGAATGCGGTTTTCACATCCATTTGCTCCACTTCAAGGTCAAGACTCGCTACCAAACCAAGCACCACTCAGATTGAAAACATCTTCACAACATAAGAGAAGATTTCTACAAAGTCAATGCCCTTCTTCTGACTAAACCCCTTGATCACCAATCTAGCTTTGTACTGTGGAAGTGAAGATCCTTCCTCATTATTCAATCCGTAGATCCCCCGATGTTTCGAAACTTTTCTATTCTGTGGTAGCTTCACCAGCTCAAATGTGTAGTTGTCATGTAGTGATTTCATCTCATCATCCATAGCATCAACCCACTTTGCTTTCTGCTTCTCTCATGGTCTCATCATAGCTCTTTGGTTCTTCCCCGTCAGTTAGTAGAAAAAGTACTGAGTAATTTTCTCAATCATCACGAAGTGTTCTAATTGTGATTATTTTCAATATTCTTTTCGTTTTTTTTCCTTTTTTCTATATTTTTAATATCGAAAAAATTATAATTTTAGCCCATAAAGTTTGGGTCGTAGTCTATATTGATCACCAATTTAGGATAGATTTGAAAATTCCGTTAAATGTGAAAAAAATGTAATTTTAGCCCTCAAAGTTTGGGTCATAATCTATTTTAGTCCTCAAAGTTCCAAATAGAGCATATTCAATTCTCAAACTTTTTAATTTCTACCAATTTAAAACAATTTTGATATTTTGTCTATCTTGGGATATAACACTTTCAAACTGATTTCAACCTATTTAACCATATTTACACTTTTTCCTCTAACTATCAACACATAACCATTCACTAATCTTGTCTCTATTATAACACTTCCCAACCGATTTCAACCCATTTAGTGATCGATTTAACAACAAATTTTTAGCAAAAATCTTTCTCTAAATTGGATTTATCGATAGAATCTATCTGAAAAATGCCTTTTCAGTAAAATATAGCAACAGTTTTACCAATGAAATTTCAGCAACAGATTTTTCATCGGCACTTTTGAGATATTGTGGAAATCTTAAATTATTAATGTGTTTTTTTGGCTAAATTTGCGACCGAAAATTTTGTTGCTAAGAATAATAGTTGCAGTGAAAAATGTGTTAGTGATTAATATTTTAAAATATTTGAAAAAGTACTAGTGACGAAAAAATTCGTCGCTAATTTAAACATATTATAAATGAAGTTTCTTATGAGCACATGAAGTACAACTTTGAGCTAATATATAAATCATTTAATCTTGTTCAATATTTACAACTAAATATTGAGTTTTCATTTAATACACTAAATTCAGCAAACATTCAAAGATTAACCCCAATAAATGAGTCTCATTATATTGTAAAAGGTGAATTATTTTTGTTTTATTATACCTCAAAAATTAATCTTGAATTAGTGTTATGTTATTATTATCTATTGAGCTTTTTTTTTGGATATAAAATTTTCAACACTAAATTAAATGTGTTAAAATTAGTTGAGAGGTGTTGTAACCTATATTAAATTTAATAATCACGTGCATGAAAAGTGTTATAATATATACAAGAATACTAAAAGGTTAGGCGTGATAGTCTAGAGAGAAAAGTGAAAATGCAGGCTAAATAGGAAGAAATTAGTTGGGAAGTGTTATATGCCAAAATAGATTTTATAGTTATGTGTAATGTACATGACTTTTTCCATTTGTAATTGACAAATTTTTAAATTTGTCCTCAATTAAAAGAAATTAAAAAGTTTGAGGATTAAATGTGTTTTGTTTGAAACTTTGAGGACCAAAATAGATCATGACCCAAACTTTGAAGGCTAAAATTGCATTTTTTTTCACGTTTGGAACTTGCAGATTTAATAGTTACGTGCTTTTTTTTTCTGTATATAATTGACAAAATTTTTAAATTTATCCTAAATTGGTTGAAATTGAAAAGTTTGAGGATTATAGAATGTGTTTTGCTTGAAACTTTAGACAATAGGATGAACTATGTCCCAAACGTTGAGGGTTAAAATTATATTGTTCCCTTTTAATATCAAGTAGATGTTTGTAAACAAATCTTGTCTCTTGCTTATTGTGCATTGGCTTGTTTGATAACTCCACTCAATATGTAAAACTATATTATTTGACGTTGAAAATTTGGTTAAAACTTCTAAAAGTATTTTGATAACAAAATATTTTAATCACTTAATTAATACATTAATCATTACTTAATTTATGTTCAAAATTGTAAGTGATTTTTTCAATTAATCTGCTGAAATTTAAATATGATTAAAAAAAAATTCATAACACATACTTTCTCGCATTCTTTAATACAAACACTTTATCTCACTCACTCTCCCCCATACCAACACACTCACACGCACACTATCATAGACAAACACACTCTTTCTCACAATAGACACACCTACGCACTTCCTCACACAAACTCCTTCTTTCATACACACATACATTCACCAATACACTAATTCATACACCACACATATACACTGACATATGCACATATTCTCTCTCATACATACTCACTCTCTCACTCACTTAATCGCATACACAAACTCTGTCACACTCTTTCATATACACATTGTTAATTTTTTTGCTAAAATAACTTCTTCCATAAAATATTCCCAAACTAATGTAATTTCAAACTTTATTCCTTTAGTAACTTCATTTTTTCCATGTCGACTCCAATCCTTCCTATTTTTCTCTCCGTATTCCCTGTCCTCTCTTTCCATCTCTTTCTCCCTCATCAAGTGGATTATAGGTTAACTAGTGATACATATTATATGAAATTTCATCATCAATAATTTTTTGGTATATCCATTTTAGTCCTTTTCATAATCTGACCAAACTTGAACTTTTCTTCTATGTTATACAGAATTTCCAGCAAAAAGCCCTACTTTTTTTTTGGTAAATACATTATGGTGGATTTTATTTTTCTATGCTCAATTTTTTTTTTTTTTATAACAAAAAACCATAATATGTGATTAAATTAAATTGATAGAATAAGTATCATGAATTTGATAGACTAATAATCAAGAAGTCATCTTTGAACAACAAAATTTTGTTTTGTCTAATATGCTGTGACTGGAAGAGATCCATTGAATTTCCCATACTATTGAATGTTAAAGTAAGTGCTCTTATTATTTTCTCCAATTTTATTTTTTTATTTTTATAATGAAGTGTAGTTTAGGTGTTAAGACGCATCTTGTAAGGAGTGAATTTTTTTAACTAAATGACAAGGGAAGAAATGAGTTTTACACACACACACACACACACATATATAATAGGGACAATGACTTTAATACTCTCTCATATTTCACATTTGTAGTTTTTTTGTCCCTCACATTTAAACCCCTTACAAATTCAAAACACACTATTTTGTTTCTTTGATGCAATTATTGGCATATTTTGATTTGAAATATTCATATGTGCATCGAATGTAACATATTTAAAGGCAAAATTGATATAGTCATCTTGTACATCACCTTAAATACTAAATTGTCTCAAAAAGAAGAGGATTGGGGTTGTCGGGAGTAGGGGTGACGGAGGAAAACTGGCGAGAGAGGAAAATAGGGGAGGTGATGGTAGGTGAGAATTTTGGGGTGACGATGAAAGTTTTTGGTTGTGTCATTTGGTATTTAAAATTTGTGTATTGCCAATTTTGCTTATGAAAAACGTAACATTGATACGCATTTGAGTGTTTCAAACCAAAATATACCCATAATTGTGTCGATGGACCAAAATAGGATGTTTTGAATTTTTAAGGGACTAAAATGGATCATTTTAAATGTGACTGAATAAAAAATATACAAATATAAAATATTATGACTATTAAAATTATTTTCTATTAGATGTAATAATAATAATATAATAATAATAATAATAATAATAATAATAATAATAATAATAATATGGTAACACGGTTCTCATTTTTGATAGATTCTCAAACTCTTCATTTGGAACTTAAAAGTGTGGTAGAAATCCAAACTAGTATATAGATCGTGATTTAGTTGCTGGTTGACAATCTACATGGCACTAAAACAATAGAACGAGAATATTATTTTCAATTAGATTACTTTGGGATTGTTTTCAAAAACAAAGTTATTTTTGGCAAAAAAACTTTACATTATCTCTCTCACACACTTCTTTCACAACCAAGCACCAAGTATGGAGCAGAGAGTATTTAAGTCGTCGTGGGGGCACGTTGATATTATTATTATTCGACGCAAACCCTTAACCTAAGGTTTACTACGATCCTTCCTAGACTTTAAGAACTCAATTTTTACGTATACTTTTGCACAACAAAGATCAAGTTTTAGATATTTAATTCAGGAATAAGTTTCGATCTAAGGTCGAATTATTGTTTCTTGGGAGAAATGTAACATTGCAATTTACGATTTTAATTATTTCAAGAATGTTTTAAGAAATTTCGTTGCAATTTAATATTAGTAACAACTCTAGTTATATTTAATTATGAGTTTTTGCTGTATCTCATTTTAATTAATTCTTGAGTGTTGATTCCGGCAATGATGCACTAAAGGGTTGGATATGGTTAATACAATTTTCTGTGAATTAACTTAGAGAATCATTAGTCATGCAGATTATACCCATGGGTAATAATTAATATAAATTGACAATTCAAAAATGTAATTAACTCTTGTTTGGATTTGATTGGTCGAGGTGATATGGAAGTTGATCTCCCATTATTGACCTGTGTTAATTATTGACTAAGATTAATTCAAAATCGTGATTAATAGAATTATTTAGTTAGTTCATTATGAATTACAATAAAAAAAAAACTCAATTTAATCGAAATTATGTCAAAGATGAATCTACTCCAAAATCAATTAATTTAATAGGATCCAATTATGTGAGGAATTAGGGTTACATTGATAATTGAAAATTGAATCCATTTAGAATAGTTGAACTAATTGATTGGTGCTTTTGAGTAATTATGAAAAATTACCTACCTAACCCATCTTTTAAAATATTTGAAATGCACTTCTTTTAAGTTCGATGTTATTTATGTGCATTCATGTAATTCCTCTTTTAGTTATAGTTTTGTAAAAATTCAAAAACATTCTTTTCTAATCATCTAAATCGAAATTGTCAAGAATTTTCGATACTTGTTTACATAGTCACTGTGAGAAAGACTCCTATTTATCCTACTACAGTAATCCCATATACTTGTGGAGATCAGTAAAAAAAACTATGAATAGGATAATTTAATTTTTTTTCCCATATCAGTAAATACAAAAACTTTCCTTCTTAGGCATATACACTTACACACACATTCTTTCTCTCACATGCACACCCTCTCTCACCATACATACAATCACTCTATTTCACACACGTTTATATTCTCTGTTACACACGTTTATACTATCTTTCAATTAATTATTATCTTTCTCACACACATTTCATGATCTTTCGTGCACACATAAAGCAATTTAGTTTTAATAAACTAACATATTTATGAAATAAAATATTTTAATTCAAAAAAATCTTGAATTCAATCTATTACTAAACAGAATTTAAAACTCATGATTATCAAACTTGCCGTTAATTTAGTGAGGAAATCTGAGTATCTTAGGTTAGGGAGCCAATCAACTATCACACACCTTTCCTTGCAACTACATAGTGGGATGAGTATACATGCATGAAGAAGGGTTGAGAATTAGTTGCTGTCAAGAGATTTGGAAATCTTAAAAAGATTCATTACGTTTAGTATGTCGTTTACTGTTTCATTTACAATTGAATTTCTATGTGAAAAGGTCAGGAGGTTTAGATATCCTGGAGTTCCTTAACTATTACTCTCAAGTTCAACATGGGCACGTAAATCGGTAAATGTATATCATTTTTTTTTTTTTTTTTTTTTGGGGTGGAAATCGGCATATGTTTATCACAATGCTCATGGGGTGGTCTGACCGAGTCAATTCCGTTTCAAGCGTCATCTTTTGTGTGGCAGTGATATTTTCATTTAACAAAAACTGATTTTTTTGACCTAAAAATTGTAGAAAACAAAGACGTAAATTGAAATCTTCTTTTTGGGTTAAATTTTCGGATAATTTTATGGTTCTATTAGGGATACTAGTTATATCTTTGTATTTTAAAATTTATATTATATAAATATTTAAAATATATAATATTATATTATACAAAATTTTAAACTACAATGGTATATTATCCTGAAGATTATAAAATTTTCAAAAAATTTTGATTAATTTTAGAGTACTTGGTTTAAAATTCAATTTTTGACCCTTAGTTTGTATGCAATATAAGTGCCAAACATAAAGAACCTGTATAAATAGCAACAATGATATATTGATATGATACTAACGACATTGTAGACTTTCTCAAAAGTAAAACGAAAAAGAAAATGAAGCCCACTCTTGGAGGTGTTTTATGAGGATCTTGTGCAGCGAGCATTTTGCTGCCGCTACTTACCAAGTCTCCAACCTTCTAGGCAAAATTCTTACCAAAATTTTTTTTTTTTTTCCTTCAACTATTATAGTGCATTTATCACCTGTACCAAATCATCTATAGCGTCTAAATATGTATTTTTATTATGGATTTCAACGGGTCCCTTAATTTTTATTGCATTTACTGTAAAATAATATGTAAATAATACTTGTATATAGAAGCAATTGCTGACGCTAATAATATGTAAATCTACTCCCAAAATTTATCCTATGTTGTTTATCATCTACAGTGTACCATCTGTGGTTGACTTAACTCTTCTCTATATGTAAAGGAATGTAAAAGGAGAAGGAGAATTTGGTGTCACTCATTTTTTAATTTGTCATTTATATTTGTATCTTTATACTTATTAGTGATTAGTGCACATTTATATGTGTACTTTATATATAAAAAAATACTATTTATTTGAACGGGAAATAAAAAGGGTAGTTTTAAAACTATCAAGAGGGATATATTAGGAATCAATTAAATGACATCACATCAAAAGTGGAATTCTTGCTTTATATATAACTAGTGATTAGTGCACACTCTATGTGTGTGTTAGCTATTCTTTTTTTTTTAAATATTTATTTTGAATAAAAAAGGAAAAGTTTTAAAATTCCTTAGAGGGTATATTAGGTTAAACGTTAAATCACATGACACGAAAAAAAGGACTATTGCTTTTTTACAACTTTATATAATGGAAGATATTTGGTGTAATTTTGGTGCAATTTTTTTTTTTTAATTAATTACCTTCTATTATCATGTTCTTCTATTTTCAAATCATAACTACTTTGTTGTGATTTTTTTTTCCTAATAAATACCATCACTTTCTCTCCTTTCAAATAATTACTTATTGCCTAAATAAAAATAATTTCTAGAACTTTTACTTTTTTGAGTGAATTTAATATTTTTAGAGTGTACACGCCTAGAGTATACCTATAGCCCTAGTATACAGTTTAGATAGTAAGCAAGACACACATTAATGTGCGTGCAATTTTAAAAATTATTAACTAAAAAAATAGGAAGAAATTTTATGAGTATTATGTAGGAAAGTTTTAAGACTAACAAGGATAAAATCCAGAGGCCAAACAAATAATGACATCAAATCAAGGGACTCTTCCTGAAATATAACTAATGGGAAATGCACACTCTTATGATTGTGAGATTTTTTTAGTTACAAAATTTTTTCAAAAAGAAAAGTGAAATTTTTGAAAAATTGTTCAAAAAATTAGAAAAAATATAGATAGTGGAGACTGAAAGAAGGAAAGAAAGTTATGAGTAGTTATAGTTTGAAAAGAAGGGTATGATAGGTAAATTAAGAGATGACAAACACTAAAACTCATACTCTTACTTTATATATAGTATAGATTAGTGATCAAAGGCACAATTTATAAGTGTGCAATAAAATAATTTATGCATAAACTATTTTTTAAAAATTTTATTTGCATTATTCAAGTAACAATAAAAAAAATTATCTATAGATTATTTTTAGAACCAAATTTAATAGATAGTTTCTGCCCTTTTAGTTAGTTATATAAATTTTAACTTTTTAAATAAATAAATTTAAGGAAAATAAAAGGTAATGAGACAGGATAGTGATAGTTTTTTTTTTTTTTTTATCTATTTTTTACTTTTCAAGTTTTAAACTTTTAAAAATAGACCAAGTGAGAGATCACCATACCAAATGGGTTCTGCCTTTATGTATAGTTAGATTATATATATATTTTTCAATAATACCCTCATCATATGTGTGTAAATTACTCATAACTTTCTTCAACTTTCCACTACCTATATTATTCTTTTTATTTCTTTACTAGCATTTTCCACCACTTTTTTTTTTTTTTTTTTTTTTTTTTAATTTGTACACCTATAGTATAACTTTCCACTAGTTTTAACGAAAGGGAAAATGACCATAATGGTCCCTCACATTTGATGTTTATACTTATTTAGTCCCTTATATTTAAAATGATGCATTTTAGTCCCTCATAAATTCAAAACATACCATTTTGACCCCTTGACACAATTATGAGTATAGTTTGCTTTAAAATAATCACATGTATATCACAAGTAACATTTTTTTAAGGGCAAAGTTGGTAACATATAAAGTACGCTAAATACTAAATTGTTTTAAAAAGAAGAGATTTGGCGTTGATAGAGTGGGTTGGCGTTGATAATGGAGAGGGAGGAGGAATATGGATAGTGATGGTGGATAAAAATATTGGGGTGGTGGGTTGGGAGATTTTAGGCAGTATTGTTTCGTATTTAGAATTTGTGTGTTACTAAATTTGTCTATGAAAAATATATTCTATGATATGACTGTGAATATTTCAAGTCAAAATATACCTATAATTGTGTTTGGGGATCAAAATGGCGTGTTTTGTATTTGTGAGGGATTAAAACACAGCATTTTAAATGTAAGGACTTAAAAATATACAAATATAAAATGTGAGGGACTAATAAGGTTGGTTTGTACTTCAATATAACAACACCATGCCTCTTCCGTTTCCAGTTCTTCTGAATGGAATGTGTATTTGCTTATGCATCTAAAATCACAAGAGTTAGGCAACTAGTTTCGTCAATAAAACATTAGTGCAATTCACCTGCGTTATTACTTGTGCAACACAGAATTCGGCATAGGCGTAAAGTATTCGTTCGTCCAACAAATTGACTGCGAAGGTTGATTGTCTAAATTAGTACTAGTAAATAGTAATACAATAGACGATAACTTTTTTCCTCAAATTTATAGTAAAAAAATGCACCTCTTTTTCCTATTCAAAAGAAAATCTTTTCTTGAGTGACAAAATCCCCCAAAAAAAAAAAAAAAACTAAAAATAGCTTCTTCTTCGTTTTTTTTTTTTAACATATGCAAAAATCTTTTTTTTTTTTTGTGGTATAACAAAATAAAAAAAAGGGTTAATTACATTTACCTTCCCTGAGATTTGGCCATATTGCCAAACAAACCCTGTAGTTTGACAAAATTACAAATTCTCAACTTTCTCACTAATTGCGGTTAACAGAATTTTTAAAAGACTAAATTACCCTTATCATGTATTGCTTAATTAGTCCCTAAATTTTTTTTCTAAATCATGAATAGCTCTCAGATTTTTTTTATATTATTAATTTAGTACACAACTCATTCCTGCACCACAAACTACCATTTCCCCTACCTCTATTCCACTTCACCGGTTCCAATCCATAATACAAATGAGCAAAAAGATTTATAGAGACAGAAAAAATTCAAAAAAAACTATGAAATTTGGTTTGGATCTGTAAAATTATAAAATGACGTCTATTCCCAAAATTTGAGAAAATAAGAAAAATAATTAAGAATGAAAAAGAGTATTTTGGGAATAAAGAAATTATTTTTTGTTTTGCTGATATCAGCATTTTCTTAACTGTAGTTAACGGCAGGGTGGTATTTGTTAAACGTTTGGCCATTCAAGGGGTTTGGCTGTAATTTTATCAAACTATAGGGCTGTTAGTAATATAGTCAAACTTCAGAAAGGGAGGTAAATGTAATTAATCCAAAAAAAAAATGTAGTCATGCACGGCTAGTTCGCTAGATAACTTCGCCTGTTCCTCGTGTGCCACGTCCGAAAGTCATTAGTCTCCGCGTGGCCAGCTTTGTGGGCCATTTGCTCGGTCCAACCCACGTCACTGTTCCCCTGACGAATAAAGCCAGCAACAAATTAGTATTACTACTATAATATTTATTGTGTTCTCTTTCTCCAAAAAATCAGGGATCCTTTTACTTCTTCCTCCTTCAGTATTATTGAATATATATAATAAGAGTTTGTTTCTGGGCTAAGGTTAAGGTAGAGACATCGATACAGATTGATCAGAGAATTAAGCGCAAGAAAATGGAGAATTTATCAGATGAAAAGAAAGATATGATCGAAGAGCCCCTCTTGAAGACTTCACCAAAGGGTGGTTTCAGAACCTTGCCATTCATCATAGGTATGCAATATTCTTTATCCATTTTGTAAATTTGACTAATTTTGTATAGTGCTTGCAGATTGTGTTAGAAAATCCATCATGGTTTTAGAACTACTGGCCATAATTACTAAATACGTGTTATTTTTTATTATTTATTTTATTGTACACAATATGTCAGAACTATTAGTTATTAATCATTAGTACGTGGTACACTTAACAATAAGACTCTTGCTTAATATAATTCATGTAGTGTCGGTACGCCGTGTCGGTATGCAGGAATTGCAACTATTACCATGTAACTCATCAATTATTACTACTAGATTAAGAATCATGATAACATTGAATCTTTTGTTTGACTAAATTTTCTCAAGTATTTGTTACCAATTAATGGATTCTTGTCCACGTATTCATGAACATTGCCTGCTGTTTCTGATACGTATATATTTTTGTTTTTGTTTTGTATAGCGAATGGGATGCTTGAGAAGGTGGCAAGTTCTGGGCTAACTCCAAATATGACTCTGTATCTGATGAGGCAATATCATATGGAGATGGCTAATGCATCCAAGATACTCTTTTACTGGTCAATGCAGCTACCAATTTCATGCCGATTCTTGGATCAATTATTGCAGATTCTTATCTCGGTCGATTTCATATGATCGGATTCGGATCTGTTGTTAACCTTCTGGTAAAGATATTATTATACTAAACTTCACACCTTTCTAACAGAGAAATATTTTAACTATGTACTAGTTTTTAATTGTATAATTTCTCATGATTTTGATATTATTTTCCACGCTCTAACGAGTTTTAATATGTGTTCTATTGAGTGCTTCTTGTTGTATAGTGCTTAAATTAATACAAAGTTGTCGTAATAAAGACAATGCTGGCACTATCTACTTAACTTTTTAACCAAATAGCATTTTCTTTACGAAATTAGCTAGCAATTTAATTGGTTGTCAACATCAAGGACCTTATACGTTGAAGTATTGTGTTTTTATTAGCATATAGTTTTCTCATTGTTGCCATTCAGTAAGATGTAATCATATACCTAATCCAATGACTGTATTTGTCCAAATTAACCTTTTCTTATTTTTCTTTCCTTTTTCTTGTGGGAGAATTGGGGTAACTAATTTATAAAGGATAAAAATCCCTTTTTGTAACGTCTATGTATCTCTACGAATAGATTAATTACTACACGATTTGGAAAGGTGGAGTAAGAGTAATATCTCCTTTTGTAATTAGTACATCCTCAAGGGAATAAAGTATTTAATTTCAATGGAATCAGGATTCTCATAAACCTAAATGAGGTCTGTTTTGAGAAATTATGTTATCATTAATCTTCCAAGGTAGGCATGTTGACCTGAAAATTTGCTTTTCATGTTGAGAAATGAGTACAACAGTACAACACTTGTTTGGCTGAGGATGTTTTCCAGATAGATAGCTCAGATCCTCTTTGATATGTTAAAAGGTTAGATGCGGCAAGTTTTGGCCTCATACTGCAGCTACTATTAGTGAGCGTTTCCAATGATCTTTGGCAAAAAAAGAGCCTCTGTTTTGGAAGAATCTTTGAGCAAAATCCAGCTCCAAATCTTACTGGTTGTACTAGAGTTGAAGTTGTAGCTAGACTGATATATAGCGAGGTTTGCTAAAAACACGAGTTATGATGCCAGTGACAATATCCTATGATAGGGAATTCTTCACTAATAACTAACTTTTGCAGAAATATCTTTGCACAATATGATCAAAAGATTGATTAATTAATTAAGTATTTCTATATCTGTAGATGCCCAATAGGGAATTTGATTAATTGATGTCATCAAATATTTCCAATTGAATTTTGATATAAAACTTCTATTTTGAAGGGGATGATTCTATTATGGTTAACAACTATGATTCCACAAGCAAGGCCACCTCCTTGCAATGAATTGATCAACAGTTGCAGCTCCACAACATCTTTTCAACTCTTTTATCTATTCTCATCCTTTGCTCTCATTTCCATTGGTGCTGGGGGTATTAGGTCCTCTTCCTTAGCCTTTGGTGCAGATCAATTGAAAAATGAAGACGGGCACAAAAGTGTAGGCATGTTAGAGCTCTAGATATTTTGGCTGGTATTATGCTTCATACATGTTCGCTCTTCTCATTGCTTTAACCTGCATTGTGTACGCTCAAGACAACATGGGTTGGCCATTTGGTTTTGGAGTTTCTGCAGTGGTGATGTTCTTTGCAGCTGTATCTTTTTTTGTTGCTTCACCCTTTTATGTTAAGGTTAAGGCTAAAGCAAGCTTGTTCACTGAATTAATTCAAGTGATCGTAGCCTCTTTTAAAAATCGAGCCATAAAGTTATCAAATAGCACAAACATGTTGTTCCATCAGAAGAAGGGTTCTACACTGGTTTATCCGAGTGAAAATTTGAGGTAATCTTCTTTTCTAGTATATGTGATTTTCGAGATTCTTTTTACATACAAAGTATGAATATCCGTTTCCGTTGTTTAATGCGAGAATGCTCGTCTTCCTGAAGCTTTCATGGTTTACATTTACTCCTCAATGTCGTTTCCAGGTTTCTAAATAAAGCGTGCATCATTAGAGATCCCGAGATACAGAGAATTGACCCCTGATGGAAGAGCTACAAACCCTTGGAGTCTTTGCACAGTAGATCAGGTAGAGGATTTGAAAGTGCTACTTAAGGTGATTCCAATTTGGTCAACAGGGATGATGACATTCATAAATGTCAACCAGAACTCCTTCTCAGTACTTCAAGCAAGTTCCATGGATCGAAAGATCATTGGAAAATTTGAAATTCCAGCTGGTTCTTTTGGCATATTTACAGTAATTTCTGTGATACTCTGGGTCTCTCTTTATGATCAAGTACTTATCCCCATCGCATCAAGGATCAAAGGGAAACCTGTTTATATAAATACAAGACAGAGAATGGGAATCGGAATGTTTCTCTCTTTCTTCTCTATGATAGTAACAGCATCTGTGGAGTATATCCGCCGGAGTCTCGCGACTAAGAAAGGAATTTCAGATGATCCCAGGACAATAGTGCATATGTCAGCACTATGGCTTTTGCCTCAGTATTGCTTAATGGGACTTGCTGAGCGGTTTAAATGCGATCTCCCAAAATGAGTTTTACATTTCAGAGTTTCCGAAAAGTATGTCAAGTATGGCTTCTACTCTATGTGGAGTTGGGATGTCTGTGGCAAGTTTGTTAGCAAGTTTTATAATGAGCACCGTGGATGATGTCTCAAAAAGAGGGGGCCAGGAAAGTTGGATATCTAGCAACATTAACAAGGGTCATTATGACTACTATTTTTGGGTTCTTTCTGGACTAAGTATGGTAAATATGATGTATTTCCTGATTTGCTGTTGGACTTATGGTCCTTGTAGAGACAATAAAGGTAAGGCCTCTAATGAAGTTTTGTTACAATAAGGGAAATCTCAATTTCCTAATGTGGTGGTGTAAAAGCTGCACAGAATATTGATGAAACAGGATATTAGTACAAGTAAAGTTTATGTACATCCTCTGTATGGGATGACGACAATAATGGGTAAAATGCAAAAAAAAAAAAAATCTTCGTGATTAGTCGAATAAGCACTTTATTCACCTTGTGAAGTTGAATAAGTACTTTATTCCCTTGTGATTATTAAATGTGCATTTGACCTCCTTATACTTTAATTTTTGTTACAAAATAGATGAAAACTGTTATAATTATTTGTTACAAAATAGATGAAAACTGTTAAAAATAACCATGTTTGTAACTTACTCTCCTATGCCACAAGTGGAATTGTTTTAAAAGAAATTTAACATTAAAGTCTAGAATTTGCCTTTTTATCCCCAAACCCTAACCTTTCCTAGCCTATCCGACTTCTCCGTCTCTCCTCACCAACCGCCATTCCCACTATAACAGCCCTTCCACCCCAAACCCATACAACCCCAACCTAGCCCCACCAGAGACTAGGAGACAGGTCTACCAGCCATCATTTCCTACCTTAGCCACCAGCCACCTTTCCCTTTCCTTTCCCCTTCTCGCTCTCCTGCCACTAATATCCCCCCCTTATCCCCCATTTCCCGTGAATACCCTCTCCATACCATTCCTCTTCCCTTTGACGTCCACCATTACCATACTATCACCATCCGTGATAGATCAGACAGATGAAACAAATCAATGCAAAATCACAATCTCAAACAATTGAATAGGGATAAACAGTAAAATTTCCCATTAACTCCTTAAAAATTTACAGTAAAACAAAACAAACAGAGATATTACGGAATAAAAGAAAGAGGGCGTTAAGATTGAAGGAAATAGCAATAGAAATGGATAAACTCACTAGAGAACAACCCAGAGAAAATATCCAGCAATTCTTAGTGAAAACTTGAAAAGAAAGAAAAACAATTCTGTTACTTAAAGAATGAAAATGATAGGGGATGATTCAGTTTCCAATCTGCCCATGTCAGCTATCTATTCTCTAACTAACTTTGTCTTTGTAATGGTTACCAAAACAACCCCATATTACTGCTATACCATACAGGTGCCTCTTTTAAAAATTCCATTCTTTCCTTCTTCTATTTTTTCTTCCTTCTTCTAGACATCACAATGCCCCATTTTTACCATATCCTCTAGATACAGAGTTGTTCTCAAGGATCAAAATATGGATATTTATTCTCAATTATATCTGCCCACTCCCAAGTAGCATCTTCCATTTTATTGCTCTCCCACTATATCAAGCATTGTACCCCAGCTCTATTGCCCCTCTTGTTGATCCATTTGTCAAGAATTGAAAGTGGTTCCAACCCTTCTGTTGGCCCTACTTCTTCAGTTGGAATATTCACGAAAGGTACAGTATCTTTCTTAATCTTCCTCTTGAGTAGAGAAACATAGAACACTGAATGTATTTTGGAGCCCTCTGGAAGATATAGTTTGTAAGCTACAGCACCAATTCTCTTCTCTACCATATAAGGCCCATAAAACTTAGCACTAAGTTTTTCATTACTTCTTTTAGCCAAGAAATGTTGTCTGTATGGTTTGATCTTGAGATACACCCAATCCCCTTCATTAAACTCTCTTTTAGTCTTGATTCTATCTGCAACATATTTCATCCTGTCCCAGCTTTGGCCAAATTTCTTTTCAGAATCATCCTGTCCATCTCATACCTCTTCTTAATCATGTCATCAATTGCAGCAACATTGGTTTGTAGGTAGGGTCCTAGTGCAAGTTGAGGTGGTTTCATCCCATACAAAGCTTCAAATAGGGACATTTTGATGGATTGATGGTAAGTCGTATTGTAATACCATTTTGCCGATGAAAGCCACTTATTCCATGAGTTAGGCTTTCGAAACACCATGCACCTCAAGTACATCTCTACTACTTGATTCACCCTCTCACTCTGGCCATTAGTTTGTGGGTTATATGCAATGCTAAGGTGTAGATTAGTCCCCGCCAATCTAAACAGCTCTTGCCAAAATTGATTCAGGAAAACTTTATCTCTGTCAGAAACAATGACTTGAGGTAAGCCATGTAATTTGAGCACGGAATCCATGTAGATCCTTGCTATAGTAACAACATTAAGAATGAGCAAGCCCTATGAAATGGGAACTTTTTGTGAATCTATCAATCACTACTAAATTACCTTTTTTCCTTCTGAGTCTTAGGAAGGCATTCTATGAAATCCATAGTGATGTGTGACTAAGTATACTAAGGTTAAGGTAAGGGTTGTAGTAATCCTGGATAGGCTGTGTGTGCATCTTTGCACCTCCTACAAACATCACATTCCAAAATTGCCTCCCTAAACTCCTGCTTCATGTTAAGCCAATAAAATACAGATTTTGCTCTTTGATAGCTGGCCTGTATACTTAAGTGTCCCCCTTGCTGTGAAGAATGTAGAGCCTCCATAATTTTCTTCCTAACTTGTCCTTCACTTCTAATATATATCCTTCCCTTGAACTTCAACACCCCATTTTTGAATTCCCGTTTTGTATCATGAGTATCACTCAGAACTATATCACATTTCAACTTTTTAGCCATTACATCCCTTTGGTGGCTGTCAGTTACTTCTTGAACACATGTTAGAACCACTAGAGAAATCACATCACATCCTTTTTTCTTTCTCTCCCTTCCTTGATAGGGCATCTCCCACCACAATAGCTTTTCCAAACTTTATATTGTATCTTATAGTTGAGTCCAAGCAATTTAATGAGCCATTTCTGTTGCATGGGTGTAGTAATTCTTTGATCCAACAAATACTTCAAACTTTGATGGTTTGTTTTTATAATGAAAAAAGTGCCCCTCCAAGTAATGCCTTCACTTACTGCAATCACTAAGGCCAATTATTCCTTCTCATAAATTCACAGATCCTTATTTTGTTGACTTATTGATTTCCTAAAATACTCAATAGGCCTCTTTTCTTGCATCAGAACTACTCCAATTCCCTCATTGCTTGCATCAGTTTCTACTATAAAAGGTTTGCTGAAATCAGGTAGTGCCATGGCAGGAGTTGTACTCATACTTAGTTTCAATCTTTTAAAAGCCTTCCCAGCTTCTTCATTCCACTTAAAATTGTCTTTTTTAAGCATATCTGTTAATGGCTTACCAATGGCCCTATCCTTCTTAACAAACCTTCTGTAGTACCCAGTTAGTCCTACGGAACCTCTCAATTGTTTCAGATTTCCTGAGGTTTTAGCCATTTTATCATATCTTCAATTTTTCTTGGGTCGGTAGTTACTTTTTTTTTATCAATGATATGACCAAGGTACTCTACTTGTCTTTGGGTAAAAGAGCATTTGCTTTCTTTTGCTACCAATTGATGTCTCCTCGGGAGTTGCATAACCTTCTTTAGATGTTCCACATGACTATTCAAATTAGGACTATATACTAATTTATAATCAAAGAACACCAACACATATTTTCTCAATTCTTCTTTAAAAACTTCATTCATAAGTCTTTGAAA
Organism: Cinchona pubescens; assembly: GCA_025175665.1. Taxonomy (NCBI): domain Eukaryota; kingdom Viridiplantae; phylum Streptophyta; class Magnoliopsida; order Gentianales; family Rubiaceae; genus Cinchona; species Cinchona pubescens. Next base: position 1,217,225 of record JANKKI010000304.1, on the reverse strand, counting down.
AATGGTAGGAGCATTGATGATGCCAAAGGGTATCACGTTAAATTCATATAGTCCTTCATGAGTCTTAAAAGTAATTTTATATTCATCCCCCCTTTTTAACTATAATCTAGTGATATCCTGCCCTTAAGTCAATTTTGGAAAACTATTTAGCTTTATATAATTCATTTATTAGTTCATCAATCATAGGAATATGGAATCATTAACAGTTAAATCATTTAGCTGTCTATAATCAAAGCCATAAAACCTTCAACTTTCATCTTTCTTTTTCACCAACAACACAGGAGAAGCAGAAGGACTATTGCTATGTTGTATAATCCCATTTTCTAACATTTCCTTTACAATTTGTTAAACTAAAGATTTTTGTACATAAGGACATTTGTAAGGTCTCACCTTCTTGTGCTCCCTCATTCAGCAGAATGTGATGGTCCTGACTCCTCTTTGGTGGTAGTCCTTTGGGTTCCCAAAAACCATCCTAGAACTCCTTCAAAACTACATGGATTTCTGTTGGAGTTTGCATCTTTGGTGTGACAAGTATGGTTACAGTACATAACTGAGCAGCTATACTATTATTGTTTTTATGTATGACCAGGATGAAATTGGGGTGAAACAAAGTGGAGTCTGAACCGACTGATGTTGACGAATCAGTGGATGATTTGTGGTTAGGGGTGAAATGCCCTATTTTGTATTCTGTTTCAGTTGATTAGTTTCAGCTTAGACTCTTCTCCACTCCTATCCAAAGTTACTGCATCTTGCTTTTCCTCCTTATCAAAGCTAATTTTCATTTGTTTAAAATCCATTTGAAGAGGAACATGTTTTGCTATCCAATCAACCCCAAGTACCATATCACTACCCCCTAGTTTCAGAACTCTCACTGGATGTTGAAACTCATATTCTTGCATTTTCCACATTAAGGGATCACATATTCCTTAGAAGATAAATTTGCTGCCATTAGTTATTGTCACCTCCATACCTAAAGTAGGTCTAATTTCCCATTTTAACTCCTTAATCACCTACTCTTCAATAAAGCTATGTGAAGTTTCACTGTCTATCAAAATAGATACAACTTTCCCTTTGATCACTCCTTTAATTCTGATAGTTTATTGGCTTATTACTCCTGCTAGAGCATAAAGGAAAATCTGCATGCATTCCTCTCCAACAATTTCTTCACAATCTTTATACTCCTCTTCCTTTTTTCTCATCCTCAATCACAAAATATTCCTCTCATTCTCTGAAAATAAAATTCAGATGTGTCTTCTAGATGTTTCACAGACATGGCCAAATGTGTATGGCTCATCACACTTGAAACACAACCCTCTCAATTTCTTTTTAGCAAATTCAACAGGAAGGATCTTCTTAAAAGAATGAGGTAATTTGATGATTGGTTAGGATTGGCTTTAGGTTTAAAAGGAAAATTAGCTTTGGTTTCTTGTGAGTTTGGAGGAAACTAAGTAAGGACTTTTCTGGGAGGAAAGGTTTCAGAAGATTGATAAATAGTTTTCTGGTAAGTGGTGCTGTTTGAAGTAAGAGTGGCAAATTTGTGCAGTTTCTTAATTGAATTTACAGTATTCTCTTGCAGTCTAGCTTCTTCTATAACATCTTTGTTGGCTCCAAGAAGCAACCTAAGAGGGGAGTGAATTAGGTTGTTTCAAAAAACAATCCTTTTAATGTGCTTAAAGAGAAATGCAAACTTTATGCAACAAATAAGCACTTAAGCACAAGTGAATACAAAAGATATTCAATAATTGAAACTCAAAGAACAAATATAAAGATTATGGTATAAGTTTGATTGAGATAGAGAGTATCAAACCAAACTCCCAAACTTCTCAAGTTTGGAGTATAACCACTAGTAGTGCCTCTTCAAAGAAGGTGAGGCAATAACATTCTTGTACACAAAGTAGGCTCACCCTTGCACCAACCAAATCCCTCTAGTTGAGCTAAAGGGTTTTACAATACAACCTCACTTTTGTACATTTGTTATCCCTCCACTCTTATACTTGAAGATCACTCACTAGTCTACTCTTGCTCACACTAATTCCCTTTAGTTGAGCCAAGAGAACTACACTACTCAAACCAATACAACCCACAATATTTTAGCCTATTTCTTCCCAAATAGCTCTTACAAGTGTTTGTATTGAATGCAGTAGTTCTACTCTCTACTTCTTGCATTTACATACTTGGGGGTATTTATAGATGCCCAAAAATTGCCTTCGACAATTCTCTAACGGCTATTTTCTGTTTACTGGAAAACTAGCTGTTAGATATTTCGGACGGCCAATGCAGAGGGGGTGTGATCCCTAGTACTCCGAATGAACTAGTCGTTGGACCTTTCGGAGGGCCGCTGCTAAACTATGCGTCCGACGTTACGTCCGTTCTCTGAGGGTATATGTTCGGACATCCGAGTATGCGTCAAAACCTGCGTCCGGTCGATGCAATGTCTTCTAGAAATATGATTGGACACTATCTTCTTCCAAAACTACTTCAAGTTCTTTGTATCGGACGATCACTATCGTCCGAAACTCTGTCTTTCGGACAGTCATTTGTGTCCGAGCTCCTTATCAAAACAAACATAAAAACATTTTAGGCTCTCCTTAAGTTAAATGTCTCCCTGAAATAGAGCAACCATAGAATCACAAAAAAAATGCTCCCCTTTTCTTTTGTAAGTAGAGACTTAATTAAAAAATTGTTACCCAATGCAAATGCTTTTGTTTCCATGTCATCTTTACCCATTTGCTTTGAACACCCTCCATTGATGATTCATCTTGAATCCCTTGGTTCTCTCCAAGCATACTTACACGCAAAGTTAAGAAACATCAACTTTTGGTACCCAAACTTTCTTGGGTCCAATTGGGTTAGTAACATGCTTAAGCACCGAAATAGAATTTATTCTCAACTTTCATTTCTTTTGACATAACAATCCCTTTTTATATGTCAATGTTGACAACAATAATTGCATACAATATTTTTGTTGCCATAAAAAGAAGATTTAGACTTAATAAAGAACAAATCATCATTTCTATAGGTTACAAAATTTTTGTTGATATGCATAATCTAGTTCTTTTCTTTTCAAAAATATTTTCCTTTTTCTTTTTCAAATACACATCAAGATTATCTATTCTCTTCTTCAATGAAGCTTGTTCTTCCTTGATCTTGGTTTTTCCATCAAATTTTTTCTTCAAAACATCATTTTCTTTTGTCAAAAAATTATTTTTATGCACAAGCTTTGACTTAGCACTCAATAAAGCATTATTTTTAATTTTTAATTTTTTGTTCCTAGCATATGATTCTTTCAAACATTTATGCATTTTAAAAATAAATAAATGCTATTCAACATCATCATTATCATCATCACAAGAATCATAACTAGAGGATACATCATTTTTGCCAAGAGCCATAAAAGTTATTTGATTCTCCTCATATTCTTCTTCAACTTCTCCATCCGAATTGCAATCATCCCATATAATGTGAAAGTTGTTGAAGTGAGGCTTCCTTGACCCTTTCTACTTCTTGGATGGACTTTCATTTGCAAAATGTCCCGCTTGGCCACGCTTGAAGCATTTATTATTTTGAGAAGCTTTTAATGCTATACTTCTATTGGCCCCTGCTTCCTCCTCATCTTGTACCTTGTATTTCAACTTCAATTCAAACGAGGTTAGAGAATTGATCAATGAATCAATAGGTATAAAATTTAAATTTTTAGACTCTTCTATGGCAATGGATTTAGGTTTCCATTCCTTAGGTAAAGCATTTAAAATCTTTATATTCTTTTTACCCAAGGAATATTCTTTACCTATCAATGTTCTCATGAGGTTCCATTTTGAAGGATGTCTCATATTTAGCCACAAGAAGTGACTTCTTTTGCTCTCCAATATCTTCATTTCCTTCATGGATTCCTTTCAATTTGTCACATATCTCCTTGGCTGATTTATAGCCTTTCACTTTGGAAGATTCATCTGCATCCAAGGCATTATACAAAATATTCATGGCTTTAGTATTTAAAGATAAATTTACTTTATCTTGTGTATTTAATTCATATCTAGTCTTAGGCCTTAATCTATGAATATTTACATCAAGAATATTAGCTTCTAAAGGACCTTCACAAATAATATACCACAAATCAATACCAATAGATTGAACAAATATTTTTATTCTTTCCCTCCAACAAACAAAATTAATGCCATTAAATATGGGAGGTCTAGTAATAGAATGCCCCTCTAAAATAATGCATTATTGGTTGCCATAATCTTTTCTCAAAAGCTAGTTAAGCTCAATATAAGGGACCAAGCTCTGATACCAATTGTTGGCCCCAAGGAGCAACCTAAGAGGGGGGTGAATATTGCTTAGGTTGTTTCTTGGGGCCAACAATCTTGTAGTGTGGCAAGGTTAACCAGTTTAACCATATTCTTGATCTCATTTTTCAGTCTACTCAAGAATAGGGATACATAGTAGGATTCACTCATGGGTGGTAGAGAAGTCATCACAATAGATTTCAATAGTTCAAAGCTCTCCCAGAACTCTTCAATGGATCCAGTTTGCACTACCTTGCTAAACTCCTCTATAGCTTCCTCCATACCTCCATCACCAAATCTTCCACAAATTTGTTGGCTATATTTCTTCGAAGAGATGTTTCCTCTTCCATTGATGAAACCCTTAAACCAAACATCTGCCTTTCCTCCTCCACCCTATAAAGCTAAAAGTACCTTTCTGTTTTTCTGATCCACTCTCTAGGGCTCTCTTCTTCAAAATCTGGAAAAGCAAGCTTAGGAAGTTTTAGTTCCCCTTTCAGATCTATCCTAGAATGTAAAGCTCCAGAAGCTTCCCCCAACTTACTTCCCAAGGAAGCTACAGGCATTAAGTTTTGGTCTCTTACACCCTTCACTTACTCCTTTCTCTTTGCTTAAATTCATCAATGACTGATTCATTTGTGCCATGTAGGCAACAATATGACTATATTTGCTATTTGATCCATAACGATACTTTTGTACTCTCCTGTCTATGCCCTAGAATTCTCAGAATATTTTTCATATTTTCATATTTCTGATTAAACAACTGTAATCACTCTACTCAACTCTACAACCTCCTTATCTATCCTATTAAAACTTTCCTCCATCCCCTATTTTCTAGTTCTAACAATCCACAATAGCAATATCCCAATGGTAATCGTAGCTGCTCTGATACCACTTATGATGGATTAGACAAATAAAACCAATTAAATCAAGACAAAATCACAATCTCAAACAATTAAATAAGAATAAATGGTAAAATTTCACATTAACTCCTCAAAAATTAACAGTAAAACAAAATAGACAAAGAGAGAAATGGAATAGAGGAAAAAGGTGTCTCAAGATTGAAGGTTTTGCAAATAACAGTAGAAATAGGTAAACTCACCAGAGAAAAACCTAGAGAAAATATCTAGCAAATTCTTAGCCAAAACTTGAAAAGGAAGGAAACAATTTTGCTAGAGTTTCTCTGGTGAAAACGATGGAGAGATGTTTCAGGCTCTAATTTGCCCTTGCCAGCAGTCCATTCTCTAACTAACTTTGTCCTTTTTGCTATACCATATGCATGCCTTTTTTAAAAACTCACGTGCTAATGTTGCTTTTCCTTCTCTCTTCAGCCATTATTTAACCAAATTTTAAAATTCCCTTCTTTTCTCTTCTATTTTTTCTTCTTTCCTCTAGCCATCACACCATCGTCCTATTTTTCAATTTTCCAGACCTTATTTTGGACAATTTTTTCCTTTTGCTTTTGGTGGTCGAAATCAAGTCTAGGGATAGATCGGGGAGAGTGTGAAGGTAATCCAGATTGAAAAAGGCGATCCAGATCAAACAATGAACAACAATGAAGAAGACTAGCAATCTGACAAAGAAAAATAGGAAAGGCAAAGTAGATCGAAAGCCTACTTCTTCTGTTTCCTTTTTTATTCACTTTTTTCTCCATCTCCTCCCTTTAAATTGGCCTTAGATTCAATTTCTAATTCATGTAAAAAAATATTATTTTTGGATAATAGTTGCCGTATATGTGCTCTGATGGTTTTTAGGAATATTTTATTATGAAATTCATAGTATATGTGTAGGGAAGAGAAGAGGAACTGTTGCTGGTTTAGTGCCGATTGGAAACTCTCTGTTGATATTTGGCCAAATACGAGGCAATAATCGTGTTCTACGTTAAAAGTTGAGCAAGATTTGTAAATTTTGCAGTATTCTACAACCTGACGGCTGTGGTGACTATTGGTGGCTGGCAATGGTGATAGGTGGTGGGGCTAGTGGCACCACTTATCTTTGTCTTGTATATTCTACTATATTTGTAACCCTATCAATTCTTCTTGTTTCCAGAAAAAAAAAATAAAAATAACAAGAAGAACTTGGGAGAAGTTCTTGGGAAGAAGAAAAACATCAGCAACTGTTTTAGCAGAAAAATGGAAGAAGAAGAATGTGGAGAAGAATGAAAACTTTTAAAAATTTTAGTTTAATCCACTGGATTGTGGATCAAGTTCAAATTTGACTCCAAAGAAAATGTAAAATACCAATTTAAGTAATTCTAAAATCAATGAAATACCAATGCCCCATTCTATATGGGAGGCACTAACAACCTTTTACACATATCTATTAAATTTCACGATTTCTGTCTATTTTGCAAAACAGGTTAAATTACAATGGGGTAGAATGTATATTTCCAAACCATGGGGTAGTAAATTTCTAATTCGCTAAATCACAGGGGTTTTTTGCATTTACCCCCACAAAAATCAAAATATGGGAAATTTTTTTGTGTCGCAATTTCACAGTATTGGATTATACGTGTAACCTACAACTTCTATGAGAAACACAGAAATTACTACAAACTTTGCAATGATGCTTCAACTTGTTTTCTGTTACATTATTTATTTCTTTTTTTATTATAGAATAGTGGCGAACATAGGTTAATCGGTCAGATAATTCAGTTAAAATTTAGAAATGAGTCATAAAATTATTAACTAGTTTTAATTACGAATTAAATTCGAAATAAAATTTCATTAACTAAATTTGAATTCAGTAATCGGTCTAGAATTCAATTAACCAGGTTCGCTAATTGGGCTCATTAATATTGGACTAAAATTTTTTATACAAAAACTGAAAAATCTATTCTAATACAAAATCCAATTAGCAATAAAATAGTCCAATACCATATCATCAAAACTATATCGTATTTGAATGGATGCAATATATATAAAGTAAAGTCAATAATAGGATTGTAAATACATAAATTGTATACATACGTGTGTTTGCATGTGTGTGTACATATATAATATCATTTTGTGTGTGTGTGTGTGTGTATAAGTAAAATTATAGCATTAGTTTGTAAAATCATACTATATAAAAAGTATATTTACTAAAAAAGAAGATGTAACGTTACAAGTGTTTAGTACGAAATGTTTTCCTTAAAAAGTCTTGAGTTCGTCAAACACTGAATTAAATTCAGAAATCACTTAATTCCGAATTCAGAATTTAAATACGATTTCATAACCGATTTTTCATTTCAGAATTTAATCAAATTAATTTATTAATTGAATTTCAATTAACGAATTTCAAAATTTCAATTTAAAAATAAAAATAATTATAAATTTGATTAACCAAATTCAAACTCACTCCTGTTATAAAATCCAAACATGCATTGGCCTTGTGTAGTCATCCCATATGATGGAAATGGTATTGATGGCAGAGGAAACAACAGCAAACTTTTGTGGTTTTCTTTCCATCTTTTATTTGGAGACAAAGGTTCTTTATTAATTGTGACAAAGCTTTACAGCTTGATGTAGTGGTCCTCAAAAGTAATTATTGACCATTGTTTTATGCTAGTAATTACTTCTTTCGCATGACTAGATAAATTTAATTGGTTTCTTATGGAGCACAAAATTAGATAATTGTCGTGAAGATTCCACACCGAATAGATGATAGATCAGATAAGTTTGGTTGATTAAATATTTGGGTAATGCTGTACTGATTACTAGTTTGGTCGATTAAATTAAGTTCTTAGTCAGTAGCTCCGTTAAGAATTCGAGTATTCAACTTTAAGGTTGTCATATCGCAAGTAATCATATTGTGTCATAATTATATTTGGGTCGACAAACTTCAATTTTAACCTTATCCAATTAAATCGATTCGTGTCGTGTCGAACTCATTTATTGTTGTGTTATGTTCAATCTGTCTAATTCATTTAGATTTCAATAGCCATTTCAAAATTTTGTACAATTGTAGAATTAGTACAATAAATAACAAAAATAAATTTTTATTGGTTCTTTTTTCGTTCGTTATAAAAGCATGTTTACTATTTGGTATGTGATGTTCATTTACTAGTTTTGAATATAATTTCTACGCATAGTAACTAACTAAATTATTCTTTAACAGAAGAGTCAAAATATGATTATTTCAATCTGTTCAGTGATACTGTACCTATTTTGAATGATGGACTATTATTTTGCAAGTGCAATAGTCACAACGATATTTAATTATTTGCCCACTCTTATGAAAAAGCCGAATTACTGTTTACTGCTACTTTATACCTAATCTAGTCAGTACGACATTAATAATTCCTATATTCAAAATAAAAAAGGGAATGTATTCATCATATATAAGATCGAAATATTAGCCTACCAATGCTTCAATTTTGAATCACAAAAATGATCAAATTATAGCATAATACATAACGGAATTTTTTAGAAAATAAGTTTTCGGGTTACTCGAATAATCATGCGGATCAACCCGACCCGACACATTTATTTGTGTGTCATAAATAGGTCGATCTCTTTAAAACTCGAATTCGTTCAAGTCCAACCGTAACCCGCTAAATTTATATCGTGTTCGTGTTGATTTATCGTGTCGTGTCAAAAATTAACACCCTTATTCAACTTGAGATTAATTGACCATAACTAGTATAGTAAGCCAAGATTGTTTAACTTGAAAAGCGTATTTGCTCTTAATAAGAATGATCAATTCAATTTGTTTGTGTTGGTTCTATACCAAATAAACTTGTTAATCAGAGTTAACATTTCAAATAAGGGGAAAATGTAATTTTAAATCACAAAGTTTGTGTCGTAGTTCATTTTGATTCTCAAAATTCTAGACAAGACATATATAGTACTTAAAATTTTCAATTTCTATTAATTTAGGATAAATTTAAAAATTCCATCAATTAGAAATAGAAAAAGTCATGAAAAATGTACATGACTATTAAATCTCAAGATCCAAACATGAGAAAATACAATTTTAACCCCCAAAGTTTGGGTCATTGTCCATCTTGATCTCCAAAGTTTCAAACAATATATATTTAATCCTCAAAATCTCTAATTTCTACCAATTTAGGGAAAATTTGAAAATTTTATAAATTATAGACAAAAAAATTCACACGTAATGCATGTAACTATTAAATCTAATCTGCTGTTAAAACACCTTCTAGCCATTTCAACCCATTTACTCTAGTATTAGAAAAATTATATTTTAAGAGGATAATAATGACACAATAATAATTCACTAATAAACTCTAACAATACTTAATTCAAGGATTATAAAAGCCTGTTTATGGTCGAGACACATTAATCAGTGCTCTCCTTAAGAGTAATACGTCCTATACTGCAATGGGTTGATGTGACGTTCCTTCCCTAAGATATAATGAGCTCTAAGTAAGTTTGATATAGCAAAACACTAACCACGAACCAATATTGTCCTTATACTCAATTATTTGAATATATAGTTTAGTAGAGTGTAGTTTAGTATTGTAGTTATAATAATATGGAGTTTAATTAGCGTGATAAGTAGCATAGGATGTATTGTATTATATGTGTTTATTTATGCTAGAGAAGACTTCTATTTATGTTAGTTTTTAGACAGTAGAAAATAGTTGTTAGAGGTGAGAAATTTTTTAACGTTACTTTTTTTCTCGTTTGTATTCCTTGATATTTTGATATAGGTAAGCATAGTTATGTAGTTATTATTTTTTGATTTTGTGAGATTATTATATTCGAAAGCCCTTTTTAAATAATTAGTTAGAAGACTTATTCCAACTAATGCAAATGGGTGGGGTCCATAAAAAAGTCCCACTAATAAATAAATTTTTAATTATAATTAATATTAAGAAAGAGTCTTTTCATGAAATTAGAGTTCAGAAATTAGATTACAATCCTTTAAAATAATTCAGATAATATGAGTGGTAATTCTGAAGATGGAAGTGCTATTTCTAAAAACAGTAGTAATAGCTTTGAAAATGGGAGTTAGTTCTAAATATAGGAGTGATGGGTCTAATAAGGTAGCAGTGGGATGATGATGTCAAAAAAGTAGTAGTAATAATGAATTTGATGGTTTTGATGAATGGTCTTCTCTAACTGATCTAATTATGATATGAGTGATGATGAGAATGATTAAGTATTTCTTAATAATATAGACAAAATGGTTTGAATCATTAGACATTGATAGTAAGAGGAAAAAATAAAAATATGGTTAAATAGATTGAAATCGGTTAAGAAGTGTTATAACCCAAGATAGATTTTACAGTCATATTCAATGCACGTGACTTTTTTTCGTCTTTAATTGATAGAATTTCAATTTTCCTAAAATAATAGAAATTGAAAAGTTTGAGAATTAGATGCATTTTAATTAGAATTTTGGGGATAAAAATAGACCATAACCCAAACTTTGATGGTTAAAATTGTATTTTTCCACATTTGGAACTTGAGATGTAGCCGTTATGTGACTATTTACATTTGAAATCGACGGAATTTTCAAATTGGTCCTAAATCGATGAAAATTAAAAAGTTTGAGAACTAAATATATTTTATTTAAAAACTTTGAGAACTAAAATGGACCATAACCCAAACTTTAAAGATTAAAATTGCACTTTCTTTTCAAATAATTTAAACTCAAAAAATAATAAGGTAATACTTGCCTTAATATCACATGAGAAGTATACAAAATTTGTACTAATTTGTGTAACAGTTTATGTATCATGCGCATTGAATGAGGCACGGCTAAGTTGCTAATTTCAGAAAATTTGGGCTATTATTTTCCAGTGTAGTAAACTAGCACGTTACCCGGATTAGACTTTAAAACAAAAAATGTACTATTTCTGACATATCAGAATATAATGTTATGATGACACGTATGCAGGTAGGAACAAGGTTGGGAAGGGCATCAATGTTTTGAAAATCGGACCGGCTATTGACCCGGTGGCCTGTCCGGTTCGCGGTTCAACCGATCCGTGACACGTATGCAGGTAGGAACAAGGTTGGGAAGGGCATCAATGTTTTGAAAATCAGACCGTCCATTGACCCGGTGGCCTGTCCGGTTCGCGGTTCAACCGATCGGTTCACTATTAAGGTTTTTTTTTTTTTTACCAAAGTGTAATATAATTTAAAATGACCCAAAATATATTTATATAAAATCTAAAATATAAGTGAAACACTATTTTTGACCGATAATTATAGTCCTAATATCCAAAATTACTAATCAAATTTCTAATAAGAAAAGTGAAATTTATACAAAAATAAGTATAAAAAAGATGAAAAAAATAATAATTTAATAGTTTAGTCTTTGGTGTGTTCAATGTTTTGCTATTTTGGAGTTTATTTTCACGATTTTTTAATTTTTTTCTTTATTTAAATCATTTTTTATTTTAAAATTTAAAATCAATTGTTTACCGGTTCTGACCGTTTGGGCAGACGGATAGGTAGTTGGACCGGACAGGTGGTTCTTCCGATTCGCGGTCCGATCGGTCGAACCGGCCTGTCCGGTCCGACTTTCAAAACACTGAAAGGCATTGACCGTTCAAGAAATTGTGATGAAACTCACCTAATCATAGTTTTAAAAGGGGTTAATAACATTTTGCCTCCCTAAATTATATGGGTAATTACACTTTACCTCCTAAACTATAAAAATATACACTTTGCCCTCATTGACGCTATTCATCATTACCATTAATATTAAATTATCATGATAATCTAGTTAAATGACTAAAATACCCTTAGTACTACATTTTAATTTTTATGTATTTAAATTTTGATAGTACTGTGATAATTATTTAAAAATAAGTACAAATAAACAATATAATATTTCAATGTAATCTATATTAATATATTTCTTGGTTATATTTTTAAAATTTTTAGATTTCATTTTATATTATTTCAAAATTTAATGTTTAACTATAGTAGTAGAACATTTCCAAATGGCCATTTTTTGTATGAAAATTTTTTTGCGAAGGTATTGTATAGAAATATAATGAAAACTTTGAAATTTTTTCGATATCTCTTAGTATTTTACAATTTTAATATTTGACTTAATTTGTGCAAATTGCGATGTCGGATATAATATAATTCAATAATTTCTCATATTTTCATTTCTTAAACTCCAAGTGTGTTATTATATTTTATTTTTTTCATAATTTTTTTATAACTGTTGAAATCAATTAAATACATGAAAAATCAAAATTTATGATACGAAGGGTATTTTAGTTATTTAACTAAATTTCCTTGATATTTTACAATTTTAAAGATGAATAATTTGAATGGGAGGCCAAAGTGTATATTTTTTAGTTTAAGATAAAAGTGTAATCATCCCTTAAGTTTAAGGGGGCAAAGTGTAATTACCCCTAAATTTAGGGGGCAAAGTGTTATTAAACCTTTTAAAAATGAATCATGGGACCCATATATGATTTTAAAAAAAGCATGGCTCCTACAACTGAGGAGTAGGAACGAACAAACTTGGGACCCTTAAAATTTAATTGCATATTATACTTTTTTTTTTCTTTCGAGTATTAGACTTGTTAATTGCTGGAATAAGTGCCCATGATTGTTAACCTGAATAGTGTTTTATTAACCTGAATTGTAATACATTGAAATTTCGTAACAAGCTTTTCAACTATTTTTTTATCTCACATATATCCCGTCACAAAAGTTTCTACAGTATTTTTCAAATAATATTCCAAAAATAATAATCATCTACAACTTCAGATGGTTATTAAACCTTTTAATATAATCAATAATTTAAATACAATCAGACAACGAAGTGCGGTTTAAGTGATAAGACACTCTCTTATGACCAATAGGTTATGGATTCGAGTCAATTGAGGGTAGGTTTTTAAAAATAAAAATTAAATACTATAAAAAAACTTCTAAATATGAAGTCAATCCAAATAGACATTTTTCATAAGTAATTATTGTATAAAACAATTTGGCTATAAATTGGATTAACCAAATTTAATAATTAGTCAATAAAAAAAAATCCTTAGCCTATTCCTTTTGAATTCAATTAACTAATTAGCCGAATTCAATAATAAAAGTAATCCTCCATTTTGGAATCGATGTAAAAATTATATGTCAATTAACATATTATTGTGTTCATTAATACATTATTATTATTATAAGTGTAATGAAACATAAATAAATGTATATATAACTTTACATATTAAGGAACTTTAAAAGTAATTTTATAGTTCAGTTAATTCAAATCTGAACTTTGAAAAGTAAATTTAGTTATATGCAAATGTAGGGTTAGTTACAGATATAATTTTATAGTTTAGTTAATTCGAAGAACTTTGAAAAGTAAATTTAGTTATATGCAAATGTAGGGACAGTTACAGATATAGATATATACAAGTATACTTAATGTAGACACTTATTTTTGTCCCTTAAGTCGTCCCCTATTTTCCTTTTAATTTGTCTCTCAATTTTCTTTTAATTTTTTTTTAAATATCTTTTTAACATGCTCTTTGATTTTCTTTTAATTTATCCTTTAATTTCTTCTTAATTTATGTTATGATGTTTAATTATTCTTATGCGTTTTATGCTTTTGAAATACTAAGAATGAGTTCTAATATTATTAAATTTTTAGATTTAAAAAAAAAAATTAATTAAATTAGAAATTAAATTAATTAATTGGTTTAAATTTTAAAAAAAAAAAAAGTTCAGCATGTGAACAGTCCTGGCCACGTTTTCTCTACATTTTTCACCCATTTTCCACCAAAATTTCAGATGCCCATACTCCCCACATGACAAGGAATGGTCTTTGACCATTTTTACACTCAATCCAATTCATTAAAAGCAAAAAAAATCATTCTAAAGTAGAAGGAAAAAATTTTCGTAAGCCTAAAAAATCTGCCAAAAGCCAACTTTGAGCCAAAATTCCATACGATCTGAGAGGAATTAGACTAAACTCAAAGAATAAAAATTGTAAAAGGTTCCTGGTTCTACAACTTCTCTTTGTAAATCTTAAGCAAAATCGTCCATTTGGAGGGTCAAAAAATGTGGTAGAAAAAGGCTGTTGGTCTAGAGGATCTGTAGAAAAATTTCTGTTTGGAAAATTTTCCAGACAACCAATTTGAGCCAAGATTACAAGTGATGGAGGAGGAACTGGAGTAAACTCAAAGAATAAAAGTTGTATAGGGTTCCTGGAGCTACAACTTCTCTTTTCAAATTTGAAGCAAAATCGTAAATTCATTTGGTGGGTCGAAAGCGTGGTGGAAGAAGGCTGGTATTTGCACAAAAATCTGTCTCTTATACACATCTAGATGTGTATAAGAGACTTTGAGCCAAGATTTCAAGCGACGGATGAGGAACTGAAGTAAACTCAAAGAACAAAACCTGTAGAGGGTTCCTGGAGCTACAACTTCTCTTTTCAAAGCCGAAGCAAAATTGTTCATCTGGTGGGTCAAAAGCGAGGTGGAAAAAGGCTGGTAGCCCATAAAAATCTGCACAAAAAAAAAGGAAAGGTTAGAAAATTTTTATTTAAATTTTACTCCTCCAGATTTTAGTTTTTTTCATTTTAGCCAGAGACTATTTTGTTAAATTACATTTAGGCCCTTCTGATAGGGCCCACTTGATGCCACGTCATTGATGACGTGGCACCACCAGATTGCGCCACGTCTCGGATGACGTGGCACCACCAGATTGTGCCACGTCACGGATGACGTGGCACTCCCCACATTGCGCCACATCATCGATGACGTGGTAGTGCCACCAGATTGCGCCACGTACTCAATGACGTGGCACTCCCCACATTGCGCCACGTCATCGATGACGTGGCATTTCAAAAAAAAAAATTTCCAAAATTTCAGAAAAAATTTTATTTGCGTTTTGGCCCTCCAGATTTCAGATTTCTGCATTTTTAGCCCTCAATTAAATTTTTTAAATTACATTTAGGCCCTTAAGAAAGTTTCTTTAATATTACTATTTTTCTCTTCAAATTTCTTCCAAATTACATGTTTTATGTCAATAACCACCAAGTTTTACATTGATTTGTTTGGCTGGTGGTGCCACGTCATCCGAGACGTGGCGCAATCTGGTGGTGATCAAAGTTTATTTACAATTTAATACTCATAAGGACAAAGATGTTATTGAGAGAATTGCTTTTGTGATGATTGGTGCTTTATTTTAATGTTTGTTGGTCTCAATATAATATTTATGCCTTATCTTACTTGTTAAATTATGTGAATTTACTCTTTTGCCCTCAAATTTTGGATCATAGTTGCACAACTAGACATTAAATATTTGAATCAAATTCAATTTAACCCAGGACTTAATAATTGTATCAATAATATAAAATTGGGCTAGAAATAAACTCCGGCGTGCATGATAAATGACTATTTTGCCCATTGGGAGTTAAAGGGCACTACAAGCTCAATGTGTGACCTTTAATTGGACCCGGGCTAAATCTATCTATCAATGTTAATATTTACTATTTATTTTCGTTTCCTCATTAACATGTACATATTTTATTACTTTTAAACTATCTCAAAGAACACGTATGCTACAAAGCCAGCAATAATGAATACTAAAATTGAAAAGGGAAACGCGTCTAAAATCACGCAACCGGGTAGAACGCCGGGTAAAGTGGATGCCGAGAAAAATTCAAATCCATCCCAAACCTTCCCATTTTACAACAGGATTCCCGAACTCATTTTCTTGAAATACGTGGACCAGGAGTCAATCTAAACTAGGGTTTATTTTCTTTTTAAATTTTGATGTATTTTCTTGTGTCCCGGCGCACCAACACACCGGGTGACGACTCCAGTCTTGTTTTCCCTAGTTTAGATTGCTTTTATACAATTCATAGTCGCATTAAAAGCCCCGTTATGTAATAGTAAATAGGTGATTCATTTAAATTTGTAATAGTAAGTAGGTAATTTATGTTTGTAAATTGTAAGTAGGATTTTTGCATTCAATCACCTATTTCACGAGTACCACACGTGGCGACGGTGCCGGTCCCATCGGTGCCGGCTAGACCGCGGGTCGGTAAGCGGGCGGTAAAGGGGGGGCGCGACACTTAATTACATGTATCTTTATATGTGTTTATGTAAACATGCACACACGCATTATATATACGTAGGGGTTCATCAGTCGGTTTTCAGTAATTCGATTAAAATTTTGATTTCTTTCTATCTTTTTTGTAAGAAAATGAAAATTAAATTCAAACCAAAATTTTCTTTCGTTGTTTGATTAACCAAACTTTTTTATTTATGCAATTAACCGAATTCTCACTTGTTAATTCGTGAAAAACTAAGTATAAATTAAATATAAACTAATAAAATTAATAAACAAAAATATGAAACTAAGAAAACTAAAAGTTCGGTTATTTGCTTATTGATTTTTAATAACCAAATTCGAACTATATAATCAATATCCCTTTTTAGTTTATCTAAATATCGAAAATCAAATTAATTTTGATTTAGTTGGTTTGTTCGATTACCTGAACTCTGAACACCCATATATATACATTTGTAGTTTTGTATACATACATGTAAGTATATGTATGTGAATTCAAAATCTAAGATTTTTATTTTAACATAAAACTTTTAATTAAGAAATCACAATAAGAACCAAAAAAAAAATAAAAGAAGAAATTTGTTAGTATATAATTATCTTGAGCATTTCATGAAATCTTTAATTAATCTTGGTTGATTAGTGAAATATTTAATATGTCTCAATTGATTAGTAAATCTTTAATTAGTTCTCGAAAATTGATTAATGAACCTTTAATTAGTTCTCAAATGAGTTAGAATGAATATTAGATATGTTGTCGATTGACTATTAAAACCTTTAATTAATTCTAAATGAGTATTTGAACATTAGATATGTCCTCCATTAACTAGTAAAATCTTCATTAATTCCCGAATAAGTAATTGAACACTATATATGTTCTTGCTATATCAACTGTACCATTAAGAGGATTTGAAGTTTCTAATGAAGAAAATAATGTAGAGAATAATGAGTCGGAGAAGAAGTTTTAAATTACTTCAAGAAAAAGGTTAATAGGAATAATAATAAAATATCCTACCAAAAAGGTTCTTGCTTTATACACTTTAAAAGCTTTTAGTTGTTAAAAGCTAGTATATCAATTGATAATAAATTTAACGTTGATATACTCAGTTGAAAACAAATGAAAAGTTTTTTCTATTCAATTAAGAACAAATCAAAGTTGTTGTGTTTAATTGAGAACAAATTAAATATTGTTGTACTTTATGTTGAATAATTCAAACTTATTTTTAAATAAATAATAGAAGACATATTGAAAAGTTGATATATTCAGTTGACATCGAATCAAAAGCTAATTTTACCAAAATAAACCGAGATGTGTTTTGACACGAAAGGTAAATAGTTTTAATTCAGTGATTATAAAAAATGTCAGACTGATAACAATTCTACTTAAATATTCTATAGGTTTGAAAGATATGAAATGAGTGATTGATTAGTAATTTTAATATGTTTAAGATCGTTTTAAGATAATAAGTGATTGATTAGTAAATAAATGATTGATTAGTAATAATTGATTGTTTAAGATCATTTCAAGAATTGACTTGTGGTACTTTTTCTCAAATTTTACACCCGATCTGATGCTCGTGCTTTATATTGGGAGGGAATAATGGAGAAAATTTATGGTGGTCATTGAACAACCAGTAGCATCCTAGTAGTTATTCAATAACCAATGAAAGAAATCCATTTGGATTGGATGGCTCACTTTACTACAAATAAAGAGGCTATATTTTGTCCAAATGAGAGCTTTTTATTGGCTTTTTGAGCAACTATCAGAATGTTTAATAGTTGTTTAATGACCACAGTAAATTTTGTTGGGAATAATGAGTTTAGGAATTTTCCTTGAAAAATATGTGTTGTGAACAACATATGACTAATTCAAATCAAAAAGTGTTCAAAAATTGGTCTAGGGATCGAAATGTAATATTTAAATTTGTGATGGACTAAAAATTATTATTTATAAATGTGAGAGATTAAATAAATATAAATGCGTAACGTAAGAAATTAATAAAATGGTCTCCAAGTAAAATTGTCTATATTTTGATTGGTGTTATTCTATTTAAATCGGAAATCTATTTGTAGGCTCTTTTGTCCGATCTCCTTCAAAGGTGATAAACAAGTAGTCTTATTTTATTGCCTCATTCCCAGTCTTCTATTCACTGTGCAGTAGATACAAGGAACTAACGCAACCCGGTCTTTTCCATTTTACAATCCCTTATTGCCCTTGTTTGGTATTCTATTCAACATGTACGGTTCACTTGCACTACCAATTCTCCACTTATTTCTACTAACCTACACTAGCATTAAAATGTATCCCATCTAACGTCTAATTTCATTACTTTATCTCATCAATAGCCATGACTATATTTTTTGTGCACCAGAAAATATATTTTTTCTACCCTGTATAACTGTCCCATATTACTCCAAATTTAACGAACTAATTCTTTCACCTATAATGTACCCCAATCATTGTAGGTAAACAAAACCTTACACAACACCGGCTTTTATCCCATGTCTTTCTCATCATTACTTTTAGAGTAGTAGATATGACAAGGAAAATAGGTATTTGAACCTCTTGCAAACCACTGAATTTATAGGTTTGGAACGTAGGATTTACCCAATTAGTATTTACAGTAGGTGAATAGAAAATTTCAGTTACAAATTAGTGTTTTCTTTTTTAGAACAATAGATTGACCAACAACTACGAGCTTATGCTGATCAGCAGATGAATTGAAAGATTACCAAAAGTTTACATCTCACTTACCTTTAATTTAAATTCATTTCCATGGTGTTTTACTTAGGTTACGAATACTATATTTTTTTCCCTTGGAATTGGGGCTTTTTTTCTAAAGTTTTGCAACTCTAGTTCATTTTCTCTCCATGCTACAAGTTTCTCTACCAATTGTTTTAATTTTCTTTTGAAGTTCAGAATTACTTTTGCTGTAGTAACTATGGGATTCACTGTATCACTAGCTATAATAATCTAAACACGTTGTTAATAACGTATATGGTGTATGACTGAAATTTTGTGTTTAAGTTGTTTATTTTAAGCATTTATTCTTTAGAATTTTCTGAATTTATTCGTGTCTAGGTCCAATTGCAATCACATTTGTTATGTGGTACCCTCCCTATCAACACTGAGTAAATACAGTAACTATACTTGGCGGAGAAAATGACGGCTGAGCCCAATCAACTTTTGAGAAAATGAGTAAATAATTTTATATTTTGCTACTAATGTTGGAAGATTATTTTGTATAATTGCATGACGGTTCAACACGAAAACTCGTACTCTTTTGTTCAATTTAGTACCTCCATAGATTTACAAAAGCTCCGGATTCATAAAATTCAATATTAAATTAAGTGAAAATGTAAATAACTTCGTTATAGTTAAGCAAATATGTATTTTACTTTTATAATTATTAAATGTACGTTTAACTTTCTTAGATTTCAAAATATTTTTACAAAATGAATGAAAACTGTCAAAACTAAAACTATCTTATGAAATGTCAAAAATACTCTTAACCAATTACAATGTCTCATAAAATTTTGAGATCCAATTAAAAATAAAAAAGTTTCACAAAATTTTATGGTCAAACTAAAAATAAAAAATTTAAAAAACAAAAAAATCCCAAATCTTTCTTTTTCCCTCCGCCAGCAACCCTATTAGCCACCAGCGGTAGGTATTACCAACCATGCTTGTAGGTGCCACTACCACCAAACAATCTTTTCCACACAACTCTCTTCCCCACCCAAGTAGCTACCACCACCCATCTATTCCAGGAAGTATCGCAGCACCGACACTAAACAACCTCTCCACACAACTTTCTTTTGCCCACCGCAGCAGCCACTACCACCACCAAACAGCTACCCCATCCAAACCTTCAATCCCCCATCCCAACATCCACCACAACCCAACCCCACCTCTACCCTTGAATTCCTCTTTCCCACTCCCCACCCCTATTCCCGAACTCCCTCCCACCACCTTCAGCCTTATCCTTCTTCCTCTATCTTATCCTCTTTCCTCCACCCACATCCCCTTCTCCAACTTGTCTTCCCCACCCCTCAAGCATCCCCATTTGCTACGGAATTTTTAAAAGCAATATCAAACGATGCTGTTGTATGAATTTGAGATTGTTCGGTTTCAACTCTTGTTGGGGTTTTTGGAGTTGTGATGATGATGGTTCTTTGTCTTCTACTGGGTTAACTTATATGGCATCGGGCTTATTATTGTCACTCATTTTTACGGTGTTTTCTTTTCTTATTTAATATGGTAGAAGATCGTTGTCGAATCTGGGGTAGGGTGGGAAGGAAAGTGACAGGGCCGGGTAGAGATAACTGTCGGATCTAAAGTACAATAGGGAGAGGAAGTGACGGGGAGGTGACTAACGGATCTAAAGTGGGCTGGGGTAGGGGTGAGATGACGGGGAAAAGAGGGGGTTGAGTGGGTAGGTTGTGGGGAAACGATGTTTTGCATAAAAGGATAAAATAGTCTATTCAACCATTATTTTAGTGTTAATTTGAAAAAAAAAAAAAAAAAAAATCAAACACGAATCAGGCATGATTCCATAAAAAATAGAGTTAGGTTTCTTATCTATTTTGTAAAATATTTTGAAGCACAGTAAGATTAAATACATATTTAAAAATTATAGGGGATAAAGTGTATTCACTTAATCATAAGAGATTTTATAGTATTTTACTCTCTTTTTTTTTTTTTTTTGGCATTTTGCCCTTAAATTAAAGAAAAGAATTAATAACAACGTGTAATGCAATTGGAGTTAAACTAGTATTAAGCTGATGTAGAATGGGTTTTGGTTGCACGTGAATATCACTAATCTCTATACCAGTCTCGTGATTGAGAAAAAAAAGAAAAAAGAAAAAAAACTATACAAGTCTGGAGGCACGATTAAATAAACGCCAATACATTTGTCTTTTTGAGGAATATAGAAAAAAATTATCATTAAGTTAATTTGACCAAGTCTGGTGAAGACGTAGGCCTCGGTAATTAAAAATGCCATTAAACAGAATGGCGCAAAATCAAATTTTCGCATGTGTTCCATGCCGCATCTCATGATTCTCACCATGTAAGAGCCAACAACCACGGTTCGAATGGCAAATATTTAGTTAAATTTGATTTTTTTGCATCATTTATAAATTTTATAATATTGATTAAACGTCAAAAAATTTATAATATCAATTAATGTAAATAAAATTTTTTAAAATTTAATTTTAACCATAAAATTTACAAATAAAATTAAAAATTGAATTTACCTAAATATTTTGTCCGTACGAATTATTAGCATGGTACCAACTCGATCAGTACCGGTATTAATGAAGAGTTGACATGTGGCTATGTGAGACTTTTAACCGCTGAATGTTGATGTCACAGTTAAGAGATAGAAGAATGGAAACACTTACAAATTTACACTGAAAATTTTGACATTGATATCTAATTTGCAACTTCTACCTACCACAACGCCTTCTTCTCTACTTCTCCTTCTCCTTCTAAAAAGAATGTCATCTTTGTGTTCGGCAAAACGCTCAAGAAAAATTCATATTCTATATGATCGTCTCATGTGATACAAAATAAGAAGAGTTGTTTGAAAAATATTCATTGTTTTTTTGAATAATATTTTACTATTATACATATATTTTTCAATTATTTTTTTATTTTACATATACTTTATAAAAAAAGTTACTATAATAATTTTTTCAAACAATATTCTAAAAAATAATAAGTATACGAATAGAGCCAAATCTTAATTTAAATTTATTGATTTTTAAAATAAAAAGCCGATTGTATTATATGCCGTACCTAGTTGCCCAACCGGTTCGACCAGGCACAACTCATGAGGTAATTATTTAAGTTGGATTACAATACATTAATAAGAAAACATCACATCACTCACCATATTAAATCCCAACTTGGCCAATTTTTCTCCCATGTGCAGGGAAAAGCTTCTGTTATTTTCTCGTCTTTATAATCAGCTTAGTGTTTCTTTCTAGGCTGCCAGGGAAGAAGCTCCTCACATCCAAAAGCTCAAAAATGGAGTATTCTTCAGAAGACAAGGAAGATATGGTCAAAGAGCGTCTCTTGAACACTTCACCTCCTAATAAGGGTGGTTGGAGAACCCTGCCATTCATCATAGGTACACTAGAAATCCCACACTTTTTTTTTTTTTTTTTTTTTTAAATGAGAATCTATTTTCGTCTACCTTGATGACTTAAATTCGAACTCTTTCACTAATAGATTAAGGAAATGTCTCTCCACACATGAGCTGCACTTCGTTCTCAAGCTATTATCACTTATAAGACCAAATCATGCATGAAATGAGTCGTATGATGCACTTTTGTAGGTAACTGTTATCTTAAATTTTGTTTTGTTTTGTTTTGTTTTCTTGTTTTGCAGCAAATGGGATGCTTGAGAAGGTGGTCAATTATGGGATAATGCCAAATATGACCTTGTATTTGATGAACCAATATCATATGGAGATGACAACTACATCAAATATAATCTTTTATTGGTCTGCAGCTGTCAATTTCACGCCAGTTCTTGGAGCAATTGTTGCAGATTCGTATGTTGGTCGGTTTCTTATGATGGGATTTGGATGTGTGGTTAACCTTTTGGTAAATATTGTTTTTTGATTTTGAATTCAACACTTCAATAAGGAAGTACTTGCTAATTAGAACATCATGGTCCTTATTATTTTTGCTTGTTCTCAACGCCTTATTGAAAATTGTTGTATTTTTTTTATTTGAAAAAAACCAATTTAATCCTTTATTTTTAGGGTATGGACTAACTTGGTTCTTTATCTATAATTTTTTCTATTATAAGAGACCAATTTAATCTCTTATCATTAAAAAAAATTAATCAATCTAAGACATATAATAGAAATTATGGAAAAATTAATAGAAAAAATCACATGATATTCAGGTAGCCATTAACCTGTGATAGATATACTGTCAACAATTTCATTAGTTTGTCACAACTTCCATTATTAGCCTTAAATTAGTTAAATTTTTTCAGAATGAGGACGAAATTAGTATTTTTGATTGATAAGGGATTAAATTAATCGATATCCTAAATATATGAGAACACATTGACATTTTTCTCTTTTTTATTTTTAAAATATTGAAAAAAAAAGAATTTGTTGACGAAAACCAAAAAAAATTTTGATTTCATGTTTTAAAAAAATAAAAGCAATTTTCAAAAGCAGCTTAACATCTGTCTCTCCAAAAGTTTCCTAAAAAGTGTGTTTTACATTTAAAAAAAATTGTTTATAAATTTTCACAAGCAATTGAGAACATGCTTAAGTCAAAATTTGAATAAAAAACAAGGAAAGCTTGTTTTACTTGATCATGACTTTCGTATTATTTCCTTTGCTATAGCTAGTTCTATGTTTTGTTCTTTGGAGCGGTGCTATGTGTTTTGTTCTTTGGAGTGGTGGTTTGTTGGGGTATTCTTGAATGGGAAATATTTAGATACACTTGGTGTTTGATTTTATTTGTAAATTTCATAGTGTGAATGCAATGTTATAAAACTTATGACATCAATTAAAGTAAATAAAATTTTATAAAATTTAATTTTGATTGTAAAATTTGCTGGTAAAACCCAAAATCGTTTTCTAGACAGGGAAATATTTAGGTAGATTTGGTATTTGACCCCACTTGTAGACCCTGTGACGAAGATTAAATATTACGGAATCTATGACATCAGTTGATATAAGAAAGATTTTATAAGATTTAATTTTGACCGTAAGGTCTAGAGGTGGGACCAAAGACCGGATCTACCTAAATATTTTCCTTCTAGATAAAGGGAATTCTAATAGTGGCAACTTGAAAAAGTCAAAATCAAGGACTGTGATTTTGACTTGATTAGCAAATATTTCTAATTTCTGGCCATTCTTTAAATTATGATGTTATATTTGCACCTAATCCAGAGTGAATCTCTTCGTTCAAAATCTAAATTAATTTTTTCTCTTTTTCTTTAAAGAAATAGAAACTAATTTGTAATCACCAGTTACCCGAATTCCATTGTAAAATCAATGAGGCTATTTGTAGAATAGACTATAATATTTTGTGGAAAAGTTAGTTGAGATTGTAAGAGTATATCTGTTCTGTAAATCATTTGGGGAAAATAAGTCACTGATTTCTAGTGATTGAAATTGTTGATACTTATTTAAGCAAAAATTAGTGGAACCAAATCACAAATTATTGTTATACTGAATCAGTACCCGTACTTCATACCAGAAAGATGACTTATTTAGTATTTATGGGGCATATGACATTTAAATCCACCTTACAACACTTGTTTGCCTTGAGGAGTGGAAATGCTCTGAATAGATACTCTCGTACCTGTCCTAGACTTAGAGCTTCTGGCTAGACTAAAAAGCAGAATCTGCCGAACACTCTAGGATTTGATCGGTGCTTCATGACCTGTGAGATGAATGATCTGACTGGAAATGCTTGATTGATTTCTAACTCTTGCACAAACAATTTGATAATATGTAATTATTTAACCAAAGATTAATGTTACAATTAATTTTCCTCTAATATTTTTCTAAATAGGAAGAGTCAAACTGATGTTGTTAGATTATCTGATAGTCTTAAATGTTTCAAATTGATATTGAGATAAAGCTTCTACCTTGAAGGGGACGATACTTTTATGGTTAACAAGTATGATTCCACAAGCAAGGCCTCCTCCATGCAATGAATCTATCAATAGTTGCAGCTCCGCAACATTTTTCCAAATCTTTCTGTTGTTAACATCCTTTGTAGTCCTTGCTATTGGAGTCGGGGGCATCAGGTCCTCTTTGTTGGCCTTTGGCGTGGATCAATTGGACAAAAAGAAAAAGATGGCGTCTTAGAAAGATATTTTAGCTGGTATTATGTTTCATACATGGTATCTCTTCTCCTTGCTTTGTCCTGTATCGTGACCATTGAAGACAAAATGGGGTGGCAATTTGGTTTTGGGGTTTGTGTGGTTGTGATGTTCTTAGCAGCTCTATCATTTTTTATTGCTTCCCCCTTTTATGTTAAGGTAAAGGCTAAAGCAAGCTTATTCACCGAACTTATGCAAGTGATTGCAGCCTCTTATAAAAATCGATCCTTCAAGTTATCATCGATTACCACAAACATGTTGTACCATCACAAGAAAGGTTCAAAGCTGTTTGTTCCAAGTGAAAAGTTGAGGTAAGAATATATTCTATCAATACATGTTCATTCCCCTCATTTTTCTTTTCCAATACATGTGGCTTTGAAGCTCTTTACCAGTTCTTTTTGCCTTCTAAGTATGAGTATTCATTGGTTAATGTATCCTCCACTTACATAAGTTCTCACGATTGATTCACTTAGTCCATATTATAGTCTTATATAATTACGTAATTACGCTTTATTATCTTATACGTGATATGGATATATAATAAGTCACTTTATTAAAAGTATATGTTCATTAGTGTGTGCACCCAATACGAGATACACACAATTGGTAAATGATCCGCTACTTGTTGAATTAGATAACTATGATCATGTATCTAAAATTAACTTCAATGTTGTATTTTTCAGGTTTCTAAATAAAGCTTGCATAATTAGAGATCCTCAGCAAGATTTGACTCCAGATGGAAGAGCAATGAATCCTTGGAGTCTTTGCACAGTAGATCAGGTGGAGGATTTGAAAGCACTACTTAAGGTGATCCCAATATGGTTAACAGGAACGATAATATTCATAAATGTTTGCCAGAGTTCTTTTTCAGTACTTCAAGCAAGTTCCATGGATCGAAAGATCATTGGAAATTTTGAAATTCCAGCAGGTTCTTTTGGCGTATTTACTATCATTGCTTTGATCCTATGGGTTGCTCTTTATGATCTTCTAAGTACTTCTCCCAGTTGCGTCAAGAATCAAAGGGAAACCTGTTCACCTCACATCAAAACAAAGAATGGGAATCGGAATATTTTTGTCTTTCATCAGCATGGTTGTAACGGCAACTGTGGAGTCAATTCGCCGTAGTCGTGCATTTAACGAAGGAGTTTCAGATGATCCACAAGCAATAGTCCACATGTCAGCAATATGGATTGTGCCACAGTATTGCTTAATTGGATTGACTGAGGGGTTCAATGTTATCGCGCAAAATGAGTTTTTCATTTCGGAACTCCCCAGAAGCATGTCAAGTATGGCTTCTACTCTAAGTGGAGTTGGCTTATCTGTGGCAAGTTTATTAGCAAGTTTCATCATGAACACGATTGATGATTTAACAAAAAGAGGAGGCAAGGAGAGTTGGATTTCTAGCAATATCAACAAGGGTCATTATGATTACTATTATTGGGTTCTTTCTGGTTTAAGTATGGCGAACTTCTTATTTTACTTGATATGCTTCGAAGTTGGATTTATGGTCCTTGTAGAGATGAAGAAAGCATGACTGCTACTGAAGAAGTTTAGTTTTTGTAGGAGAAATCTCAAAATCCCACTTCATAATATTGTAAGAAGTACATTTTACAAGTAGAATTCACGTAATCCTCTATTTGAGATGGCTTTGGCATTAAATAAATGATGAAGGAATGAAAAACTGTATGCGCACCTACACTACATACATGACAATGGAATCACTAATATATATTTTTTTTTTCATTTTTATGTGTTTCCCATATAAAAAATTTGAATTTGAATGAATACCATTACCAATTCCATGAGATGCTCAAACCACTAATACCGAAGTGAGATACATATAGGAAAATAGTAATAGGTAAAATAACTCTATTATATCACAACCATCCTATAAACTTATCATGTCCACGATCTGGTTGTTAATCTTCTTTCTTTTTGTCAATTATGTGACCTTGGCATTAATGTTGTTCTTGTTGTTTCTTATTGTCGTTTACAAGTATATATAGCATTGTTCAACTGACAAATTATTTAGTCTAGATGCAAAATTAGGCACCTCCCTAAGTTGTAACATCTCATTCTTTCATCTCAATGTCATACTAATGTTTAACCTACAACTTCTGCATCTCCTAGTCCATCTATTAGTCTTTGGCATTAATGTCTAAATTATGTTTCTTTAAGTCTTTTGAACACTAGGATCAGTTAAAAAAATGTCATTTGATTGCGTCTCTTGTTAAGTTGCAAATAATCACGCCTTTCCATTTTCAGATAGTCATTCTACATTTTCTGCATCGCTTGACTTAGTTCATTATAATATTTAAGGACCAAAACTTGCTCCAACTATGAGAAAATTTAGGTATTTTATCATTTTGATGATGACTTCTCGTGTTACATGTGGTTTTATCTAATGAAAAATAAATATAAATCAAATCAAATCTAATGTGATTTTGACACTGATTAAATTGAACTAAATTTTCTTGTACTATTAAAATATTTTGCACAGGAAATTCTTTAATTACTATAGAATGTAAGAGAATCTTACTTTTAAATTACATTAGTTAGGATGGCATAGAATTTTCATCGCTTTTATCTAAATATCTCTCATCAAAATGGTCATATAGGGTGTAAACTCAATTACATTCTTGAAATAACTCGTTCTTTATTATTTTTTGCCTTTTTTCTTGAATGATTTTGTGGTAAAACTACTCTTATTGTTGTCTCTATTATTAAATAGAGTTCCTTCTCTTGTCACTCTGAATCTATTACCCTATGATCATCTTTATGGTTCTCAGCATAATTATACTAGTATGAAATTATTTGAGATGTGCTTGTTTTGTTCACTTGCAACTGCCTGAGCACAGTATGTTAGAGCCTAGAGCTGATAGTGTTGCTTTATAGTATGCCATTGAATTTAAAAGATATCGATATTGAGATACTCATTCCAATCGTTTTTGGGCCTCTCTTTTTTTTATTTTTGACAATATAAGATGTTTACCTCGATGTATCAATTTACCTCTCTCTTAAATAAGGTTAGCAATCAATCCCCACATCTTTTTATCAATTATTATATTGATATGAAACTAGCCTTGCAAGTTTTGGCGTGATAGTTTCTTGATATTCGAAGTGTCACTTGCTAGTCATTGCCCTGTAATGTCATTGAGAATCTTTTCCCATCTAACTGAGCAACCATTTCATTTTATCACGAAAAAATAAGATTCGTTTATTTCACACCTTCTTCGATCTTCTGGAGTAAGCGGTACCTTCCATCAATCTTTGTGTTTGTTTTTGCTTATCTATTGTATTCTCCACAGATGAATCTCAATCCCATAAAAAAAGTTTGTTCCAATTCTATATAACAAGAAGAAGTTATGTATGAAGAATTACAGTTTCTTAAAAGATTCACACTTGAGAACTAATTGATCTTCCTCTAAAAAAATCTATCATTAATTAAATCCAAGTAGATTTACAAAGTCAAAACTAACTCCCTTTTATTCATTTTTTGAGATTATTATAAAGTATTAAATTGAGCATATAATGGAAAATGCTAAAGCAAAAATGTCAAAATAATTAAGCTATTCAGACTTTTCTATTTAACTTGGAATTACACACATACTTTACACGTACTATGATAAGAAAGTAAAATACATGATGAATTATTTCAATTTTATTTTGTGTTCCAATTCATATATTTCTATGTTTCTCTTTTCGTTTTTCTAATAAATTTTACTTATATTTTTGAAGAATTATAAACATATAATAACTTTCAGTTTTACCATTATTATATTAAACTCATATTTGTCTTTTTATGCATTGTTTCTTTTCTATACTTAAACTAGATGAAACTGTATAGTTGCGCGAGATTTTTATTATTTTCATAAGTTATTTGAAAAATATTAAAAAGAATTACATATAATTGAGTTTTAAAAGTTAGTAAAAATATAATTGATTTTCTAGAATATAAAATACATTTTCTCTAAGAAAATCTAGTAAAGTATTAAATTTTTAAATATTCACATGGTATGCTTATAATCATGTGCATAAAGAGGTACGCAATCTAGTAAAATTTAAATTTTTTTATTCAAGTTTTTCCTTAGTTGTCCATGCAACTTAGAAAAAAGAAAAAATTTGATTGAATTTATTGTTTAACCTTAATTAAATATGATACACTAATTTCAATATTTACTAACCAAATATTTATATGGTAAAAATTATTTGTAAACTAAAATTATCACTCATTTTTTTATTTGTATGAATCAATATCCAACTAAAATAAATGTCCTTAACTTTGAAAAGAACTAAAATAAATGTCTCGTGCAACAATGCACAGGTTCAAATTATTATTTCTGAAATATATAACATAGTAATTTTAAAAATCTGTCTTACAAAATAGTTATTCTTATAAATTAATGCATAAATCCAATAAAATTCAATTTATTTTACTTAATTTTTTCTTAATTGGCTATGCCTCCTAAGGAAAAGGAAAATTTTAATTGAATATATTATGTAATATTAATTAAATATCAACATACCAATTATAATATTTACTAATAAAGTTATTTGGTATATAGTTAAAAAATGAATAAATGAAATCAAAAAAATAAAAGTTGTTGGAAGAAAGAGAAATGGTAACTTTTCTTATCTGATAAGAGATTAATGGGTGAATGGTTGAATAGAAAATAGGTAAATCCATGACCCATTAATTCTTTTCATATAGTTATGCTACATAAGAGTAACAAGGCTCTTAATTGAAGAGTAAGTTTTGGTTATTTACTCTATAATATGGAGTGGGTGGTCCCATTATTTTTCAATCAGCTAACGATTTGTAATACTCACTCTGCAATGTGAAGCGAGTAACAAAGAATTTTTCTTAATTGAAATAAGTGCTTCCACACGGACACACAAATATATATATATATATATATATATATATTATATTCATTCTTTATTTAAAAAGGATCTATAGTAAATTTGCACATATTTCATTGGTAACTCGAACCCATGATGTAGTTCACAGGGAAAGTATAATCTTACTATTTGAACTATATTTCCTTTTTTACATCTGTATACTTCGTTGCCCCTGTAACTGTATATATATTTATATATATATATATATATATATAGACATATGAGTAAATTTTGCATGCACCGTCAGTGTACAAAATTTTTTACATCATCAGGTTTAGATAAATGCTTCATGTGCAAAAATAACTTTTGAAATTTAAACAATACATATGTGTCATACATTTAAACTTGATGGTGTAGAAATGTTTATACACTAATGTGCATGAAAGATTTACTCTATATTTTAAGTCTCTCTATACAAATATATATATATATATATATTTATAGATGTGCATATATTAGATGTGCATAAAATTTCTTCCGTTTTTTTCCAACTGCTTCCATGATGGCTTTATACTTAATTACATGCAATCATAGTAGTCATATCTAAATTAGTAGAGCTAAATTAAAAATCAAAGTATAATTCCTAAAAAACAAAATTTATTGATTTGACAATGCGGCTAACTAACTTGATTGGTAATATAAGGAACGATAAACAGATACGCTTTTAAGAATTGATAGTGAATTAGATAAATTTCAATTTCCTAATTTGGTGATGTAAAATCTGCAGAGCATACTGATGAAACAGGATATTAGTTTAAGATTAAATAAAAATCATGAACCTTTGTTCTGTATGAGATGACTACATAATCAAAATTTGTTCCATAGTAATTACTGAAAGAATCATCGAACCTCACAGAGACTGCACTATACTTGACTCTAAAAGTACTGCATTGATACTTGCTTGGACTTGTTTTCTGTAGCACATGTGCATTTTCTTTTTCTTTTGGTAATATAGAGGCCAAACTTGTGTTTTGTGTAGTCCATAGTTTACCGAATACATTGTGTTCGTAGTACGAATATTAAAATATAAATTTTTTTTAAATAAAATATTTATATATAATTTGTCGGTATCCGATGCACATTAATTTGTACGTGATACCAAGAATTTTCCCTTGAATCTATTAATCATCCTTTCCTTTCTGTCTCTTACATAATAAAGTCTCCGTCTTAAAAAAGCATTTTACTGTGTTAGTGAGGAGTAATTTATCAAAGAGCCTCGATTTGTCCAGCTACTAAATGGAGAAGATACGTGTCCAATATTGTTGTATTGTAATGGTTGGGCCTACGGATTTTAGGAAAGACAGGATATTGAGATTTGAATATTTCATTAATAGTTTAGTCACTTTACGTGTCGTTTGAGCCGACATTAAATAACAGCAAAATTGACTCCAAAATACAGTAAAAATACATGCAGCAGTTGAGTTTCTGTTTTGGACCTCTCTACCAATATTTGTTCCGTTGGCTTGGATGTTGTGTCCGTGGATTGCAAGATATATACCAGAAATTACTAAAATTTGGAAGCTGTAAAAAAAGAAGCCAAAAGTGTAAGAAATGGACCGCTTCCTACCCCAACCATTACCATTTAATACCGTGGTGGTTTTGAATGACAACTATGCACTAGCATTGAAAGAGTCTGCTAATTATTATTTGTTCTTGTACGATTGCTTGCATGGCGTTTACCTGACTGGATTGTGATAGGACTGTTAAAAAGTAGTACCTGTCAATCATTTTGTAATACAAATATTAAATTATTTACAAAATAAAAAAATTATATAAAAAGTAAGAGGTTATTCCTATTTCATAAATTATCCAATGATTATTGCTTTTTTTCCCAAGAGATTTCCCTTCATGGGACAACTCATGGTTGTGCTGCAAATCCAAGTTGCAGGCAGCTTGTCAGGGAGAACGTAAAATTTATACATTAAAAAGATAAAATTTAATAGTGACGTAATTATTTAAATTAATTTATATTTTTTACAAATCTAGATGTAATATAAATATAAATTATATTTTTTATAATTTTAGATTTTAGGAGACAGAATCCGCTCCGTCTTTCCCAAATCCGCCCCTGGAGCCCAAAAATATCTGTACTTGTCGTTCTAACAAGCGTTGCTCAAGTCGTTTTGACTTCGCAATAGAGTGGGGATTCGTTCATCGTTCCCCCATTTTCATGAGCTTTCAAAAACTCGGCATAGTGCGTGGTGATTAAATTCAATTTTTCGAAATATATATGCAGTATGATGACAGAAGATACAACATCAAACTTTTGTGGTTTTCTTTTCCATTATTTGGAAGAAACTTCTTTAATAAATAAAAAGCTCTGGAGCTTGTTGGAGTGGTCCCCAAAAGTAAGTTTTGACCATTTGTTATTGCCGGTAATCACTTCTTAGTTCTTAGTCTAACGCATAGCTAGATTAATCTGATTAGTTTCTTGTACTATTTTTTTCCTTTTTTTTTTTTTTTTTTTTAAATTAAATTGCATACCCATCTTCATAATAAAATTTAATAACAAACTTTTGTTTCTCTATTTTTTGTACTACTTAAAATATCTGCTCTTTATAAAATACAAATCGCTATAAGAAAATATAATTAATTATTCTTCATCTATTTAATTAATTATTTTTAAAAATGCTACCACCTATTTTTTGACACACCTAATATACAATTAAATAAATAGTTTTATGTAACTAACAAGTGCTTAATGATTTTTTTTTTTTTTGATAAGTCATCCTTAATGAAATATAATTTACATATCAAAAATATTTTGTCCATTTAATATGATAAAACAATCTATTTTTTTATATTTTATATTACTACTGTATAGTTTATATATATCATTAATATAAAAAAAAATTGATTTATATAAAACTTTGGAATATATGCATAATAAGATGGTAGAAAATTTTAAAATAAAATAAAACTAGTCTTTATAATATGTATGTTCAAATTGTTTCTGACCTTATTTTTTAATCCTACCATCGTAAGCCAAGTATAAAACTGTAGATATGAAATCACAGTAGCACTAATTAATAGCTGTGTAGAGGGAAAAAAAAATTATTTATGGATCGACTATTTTATGATTAAAACTTGTTACTGTGATCCCTATTTTTTTAATAATACTTTTCCGACTAATCCGTATTTACTTTAAAAAAAGTGAACGACTAATGTGATGGTAACTACTTTGATATTTTGATTATATATAGAGAGAGGCTAATAGATTCGCGAATTATATGGCTAACTTAGGAGCTTCTGGATGTATAGTTTTGTGTTTGATAGAGCTTCTATCCCTTCATATGGCAACAAAATTCTGGCATCATATCATGCTAGTCTTCCTTAGATTCGCTGTAGATAGGTTTTTTTTGTACTTTTTGTTGACATTTTGATTGTATATTAGCTTCAAAGGGTCTGTCTTTGGTGGTTTTCTTATAATAATTAATAAAATTTGAGAGTAGTTCCCTTCTCCTAAAATTTAGTAATTAACTAATAAAAAAAAAAAACGACTATTTCGATACGAAATCCGAGTAGGACTAATCCAGGTTATAAACATGGTAAGTTTTTCAGTAAATTTATAGATGGTAAGTATAGAAGGAAATTTTAATCATAAAGCCATTATGTAGAAATATAATTGAATAAGTAATGTGGAAGATTCATAATCTTAAATATATAGAGTTAACATTTAAACTTTTAATTTTCAATGATATTAAGATTATCGAACACCTCTATGAATCTTTGATTTATTTTGCTTTGCTAATTTTACTATGACAAAAATAAGATATAAAAATAATTGTTTTGCTATGCTTAAATTGTATTTTGAGCAAAATGAAAAATAATTTAAGTGCATGAGGTGAAAATTTTTCAAATGCCATGTACAACTATTTCGTGAATGTCATTATTATTTTCAGTGTAAAAAATGTGATAATTTACATTCACAAGCATGAACATTTTTTTTCAAACTTACGTACTACACATTCACCACCTAATAAAAAATAATAAAATAATAATAATTTCTCCATGAATTAATTGAAATCCAGCATACATGTGACCAATGCAAATGTGTCAAGCTAAATATGATAGTATAATACTTCATTAGTTCATAAATAATGTAATTTTCTGCCTGTGATGGACTTTAAAATATCATACTGTCTAGATCTAGATTTTCATATTTACAAGATAAGCCATGACCATGCAAATATCATACTATTAAAATCTGAGATGGGCAATTTTCTTTTTTATTTATTTATTTTTTAATTATTAGTATATATTGTTTTCCCATTTCTCACATGGCATGGAAAGCATGATTATAATCACTTTCTTAGGTTGAGTTAAGTTTAAATTATTTTAAAACTGTTGTTTTCTTGATTCAAATATACACTTAATTCAAATAAATTACCCTTCATAGGAATGTCCACGAATTTGATCAATTACCCTTCTTGCTTTATCTAGTGTCAGCAAACATAGATATATGTTAAGCTAAAGAATATCCTTCTATTTTTATTTTTTTTCTTTTAGGCATAAAATTCTCCTATTAATACTTATTAATAAGCAAATGCTATGAAGTGGGAATTAAGGGTTTGGGGAGGGGATCAAAGTTAAAGATGCAAATGTGGAACTACAACTTTCTAAAATTTACTACATTGAAAATTCATGGGGAAATTATTGCAAAAATACAGTTTTATGATCCTGGAAGAAGAAGCTACGTTGTAAAAGATTAAAAGACAGCTGAACAAAAGTATTAAAAATCCATTTTATGAATAATTTGTCAGACATAAATAATGTAAAATTGTAGAATACAAATGTAGAATTTAGTCATCCAATAACGAAGTGTAGCCTACGTGGTAAGACACTTTCCTTATGACCTATTGGTTATGGGTTTGGGTCACTAGATAATAAAAAGATGTGAGTTTTTTTTTTATGTAGAATTTATTGATTAGTAAATTTTTCAAAGATGTAGGGTATCTCGTTATTTAGAATTTCAATATGAGTGCAATGAGAACAAAAGTATAAAAGAACATTAATAAAATGTAGTGTCCAACCCAAATATGAATGACATGTTAGTGAAAAATTTGCACTCAATATATATGCAACACCATGATAAAAAGTGTTTGTCAAGAAAAACTTATCAAAAGATTTAAACTTTCTTTAAGAAAATATTCCGTTTTTATTTTTTTATAATACAGTATTTTGTAATTTAAAAATTTATATGGTAAAAAACTTAAAGCACAACAAAGAAGTAGAATCACGGGTGAAGGTTCGAAATTCAAAGACCAATTAAAGATTTAAAACCTCTTTAGTAACTCATGTATGAGAATATTTATTGTACTTGGATGTTCAGAGCTCAAACACCACTTGTAACCTCAAACTTTCCTAAAATAGTATTTGGTAGATTCAAAAACTAAAATCCATATTTCCTCAATTGTGATCAAACTTTATTCAATGATTATCCATTGGTAATACATATTATTATTAAATAATTATCCATTTTTTGAAAAAAGCAAAATTGCAGCAAATTAAAAGTGTTACACAT
Organism: Cinchona pubescens; assembly: GCA_025175665.1. Lineage (NCBI taxonomy): Eukaryota > Viridiplantae > Streptophyta > Magnoliopsida > Gentianales > Rubiaceae > Cinchona > Cinchona pubescens. The sequence continues at coordinate 1,181,654 of JANKKI010000304.1, read as the reverse complement.
ATGAAACACGTGCCTTTTTTTTAGTGGTAATATAATGGTGAACTGATTACTTTATTTAAGAAAGGTTGGTCGATTAAATTAAGGAGGTACTTTGTTCGCATTCAAGAATCAAAATTGGAATGAAAACTATAAACTTCCATTATCGGTATGAATTTATATCATTACTCCATGATTGTTCGATTTGAACAAGAAATGAATTTCATTGCAATGGATAAATTAATCAATTTGAAATAAAAGTCACAAGTAGGGAATGTGCACCTTCATTCTCATAATAATTAACCAAACAACATCTATGGGTACCATTAATTTTGATTCTCATTCTTTATTGGATATTGAGCCCAAAATAAAATTCTCAAATAGAAAAAATTATCTTATCGATAATATAAATTTCTACTTTAATAGAAATGTATTAATATTAAAATGGTGATCCACAATAATAACACTCATAAATGATGTAGTTCTTTATTTTAATTAATACTGAAACTCTACGAGACAACACGACTTGAACACTTCGCTAAAGACTCTAAGGCAAATAATTTGAATTTGCCACTAGGACTCTGAAACTTGGAATTGGATAAAAAAATAACTACAATAAATACCCTTATTTGTACTAGTAAGTTCTTGATAATCAGTAATAAATTTCCTTGTGCATTCAATGATCAACTATGCTTCAAATCTTGAGATCTATTTGCTTAATTTCTTCACGCATGAAACAAGCTGCAAGCTAGAAAGAAATTTGCTGCCAAACTACCAGATTGTAACATAAAGTCAACAAAAGTGGCCACTTTGTATTTGCCGCAGTAAATAAAAATTACTTCTTTTGTGTTGTAGTAAGTTTGTAATGAGCTTCAACATTTCCTCTCAACATTGACTTTCCTCATATTCATACCGAGTTACTCTCAAAACTTTAAGAATTTGAATGAAGTCAAACTCTTAGTGAATGTGTCAACAACTTGATCATATGTTTTGACATATTTCAGATCAATTTCAGTTTGCGGTACTTTTTACGAATGAAGTGATAATGTACTTCAATATATTTTATTCTTGTATGAAAAACTAGACTTTTCACCATACGTATCACTGATTGATAATCATAGTATAGTTGAATTGAATCATTAGATGGTTGGAGTAAATTTTTCATAATTTGCACAACCACATGCTCTTCTGTACTGCTATAACTGCTGCTCTATATTCAACTTCTGTGCTCGATAATGACGACTGTTAGTTGTCTCTTGCTATGCTAATAAATTGTCACTGATCCATGGTTGACACATAATCTATGGTTGATCTTCGCGTATCATGATCACCGGCATAGTCTGCAATATAGTACCCTACCAATCTTCTTCTTTATTATAGAACAGACCATAGTCAATAGTCCCTTTAACATATTTGAAGATTCGACGTATAACTTTCAAGTATGACTTCTTTGAAATATGCATGAATCGACTCACGATCCAACTACATATGAAATGTTAGGTCTAGTCAAAATGAGATATATTAAGCTACCTACCAACTATTTGCACATGGTAGTATCTCCTTAGTCTTTAATAACTGATATTGACCTTCATTAGAGTTGATATCCGCTTATAATCAAGCATGCCAAATTTCTCCAATAAATCTTTATCATACTTCCTTTAACACGAGAACAAATCTTCATTAGCTCTATTAATTTCATAAGCAAGAAAGTGTTTTAACTCTCTAAGTTATTTCATCTAGAAACGTTCAGACAAGTTTCCTCTGATCTAGTGAATCTCATCTTCAGCATCACCTGCAATGATGAGATTATCAACATACACAAGAATAATAACTAACCTTTCTTCATTAGCTTTCACAAACAAGTTGGAATCTAGTAGTATCACAACATGTCTGTTGGCCCTAAAAGCAACCTAAGAGGGGGGTGAATTAGGTTGTCTCTAAAAACAATCCTTTTTATGTGCTTAATAGAAATTCAAACTTTATGCACCAAATAAAAACTTAAGCACAAATGACTACAATAGATATTCAACAATTTAAGCTTAAAGAACAAATAAGAATATTGAGATTAAGAGAATCAAACCAAACTCCCTAGCTTCTCAAGCTTGGAGCTTGCAACTACAAAGAGCTTCTTACAAGGCAACTACCAAGTTCACAACTTGAAGTTCAGCCACTAAAAGTCTCTTCAAAGTAGGTGAGACAATAACCTCTTGTACACAAATGAGGATCACTCTTGCTCACACTAATTTTCCTTTAGTTGAGCCAAGAGTTTTACACTCACAACCTCCCTTTGTTACAATTGTTATCTCTCCACTCTTACACTTGAAGAACTCTTACACTTCTAAGCTCTTTTCTCACTACCTACACTATTACAACACTTGTACCCACTATTTCTCCCAAATAGCTCAAGAAGTATTTGTAATCAATGTAGAAGTCTTTTTTTAATTAATTCAAACCTAGGGGTATTTATAGTTGCCAAATATCTGCTTCCAACAACTTCCCAACGGCTATTTTCTGTTTACTGGAAAACTAACCGTTGGACCTTTCGGACGGCCGATGCAGCAAGAGTGCGTCCGAACACACTAGCCGTTGGATCGTTCGGACGGCCGCTGCTAAACCTTGCGTCCGACGCTGCGTCCGTTCTCTGAGGGTATTCGTTCGGACGTCCGAGGATGCGTCCGAACATGCGTCCGATCGAAGTAGAGTCTTCTGGAAATATGATCGGACGCTGTTCTTCGTCCGAGACTTGCTTCAATACCTCAAATTCTTTGTGTCGGACGATTACCATCGTCCGAAACTCTGTCTTTCGGACAGTCATTTGCGTCTGTGGAGTCTTCTGGTGGTTTTGTTTTTCTTCACACTTTGCAAACCATTAGTGCGATTTGGTCATTATCAAAACATGATTATCATAACTGGGGTTCAACAATGTCTACTCTGAAGTAAGAACTTAACTATCTTCTCATACTGTGCTATTGGTACCTGCTTTAATCCATATAAAAACTTTTTCAACTTATAACGTGGTTAGGCTATATCTTCAAACTCCTGTGATTGCTCTACATAGATGTTTCGATCAAGCTCTCCATTTAGGAAAGTATTTTAACACCCATTTACCAACGCTTCTATGAATTGCTAGCTACAAGTGCTGATGAAACTCGAACAGTGGTCAACTTTGCTACTGGACTAATTGGTCCATTATGATCTAGCCTATACTTCTGCGAAAATCTACGAGCCATGAGACGAGCCTTGTATCTCTCTACTAAACCATGTAGACCAACGAGTTTTAACCTTGTAGACCTATTTACAAGAGATGGATTTGATGTCTCTTGGTTTCGAAACAAGATTCCAAGTCTCGTTTTGTCTGAGTACCTGAATCTTGTCCTCCATTACATTCTTCCACTTAGTGCTTTGAACTACCTCCTGGTTAGTTGATTGTTCAATTGCTTTATCATCTTTTGTTGAAGTAGCATTAGCATACTTGGGATTTGATTTGATTTTCTTTGTCTTGTTGATCTACAAAGTTGTTCGGGATAATTGTTACAATTTTTTGTCTTCTTGTATTGACTTGGTCTTTCCTCTTCTGAGATTCGAGTATGTATCATTATTCGACAAGGACTCCTGCTTTTCTTAGGTGAATCAATGGTTACCATATCTTGAGTTAGTAAGAACTCTACCTCTTCTTGGCTTGGTTCATTTTTGGTGGTTGGTTGATCATTTGATCTCTCCAGTAACTTTTCCTCCATCTCTTTTGACTCTAATTGTATTGGTACCTGTAGTGACTACCGAAGACTATGACTCAATAAATGCCATATTTTTTGAGACATAGCACTTCTCCCTTATAGGATCAATGCATATCCAACCCATTTGTTGGTTATCATAACCCACGAATGTATATCTTACAGTTTTCTTGTCAAATTTTCTCCGGAGATGATCTGGAATGAACACATAACGAACATATCCAAATACTTTGAAGTGAGTAACATTGAGTTTAATACTCCAAAGCATCTCTAATAGAGAAATAAACCAAGTTTGGGCTGAGACAATTTATTGGTAACATAGACTGTCATATTCATGCATTCAGCCAAAAAACGTGGAGGTATGTTTTTGGCATGTATCATAATTATGCAAATCTCTGCAAGATGTCAATTCTTCCTTTCAATTATTCCATTTTGTTGGGGAAAATTTGGCTAAGTCAACTGTCGTCTTATTTTACACTCTTGCAAGAATCTTGCGAATTCATTTGATGTGTATTCATTTTTATTGTCCGTGCGTAGGCATCTTATCTTCTGTTACCTACTTCTTTCTCTACCTTGTCCTTGAACTCTTTGAACTTGTCCAAGACTTTGTATTTTTTTTTTCATCAAGTCAATTTACAAAATTCTAGAAAAATCATCAATAAAGGTAATCATATATCTCATACCACTTGTTAATGGCTCTTTCACTCGACCGAACACATCTAAATGAATTATTTCCAAAGGTACCTTGGCTATGAACTTTGACTCTTCATATGAAAGCTGATGAGCATTTTTCATACTGATAACTTGCACAAACAATGTCATCTCAGACATCTAACTAATGTAGTCCTTTTAGCATTAACTTCATCATCACGATCTTTAACTTGTGGTAACTCACAGGTCCTAAAGATCAGCTGCCTCATTCTTTTTCGCCTTATCAACATAGGCTTCTTGTGATGACATCACATAAACTGTCTCCAACTATCGCCCTTGTGTTATTGGTGTATATATTATTTTCTCATTTTTATACACCTTGACATCATTAGGCTCGAAAAATACAATATAAGTAATTACCAAAAGTTGTTAGTTGAGAAATTGACAGCAAATTCTTCTTTTATTCTAGGGACATGGTAGACATGTTGCAACTCCACCATGTAAGAGTTGTATCTAGGTGGTATAGTCGTATTGCTACTGTGAGTAATTAGTGACACGGAATTATCAGCTGTGACCACCACTTGACCTCTTTGTACTCAGTCACATTTGTTAGTTTTCTTTTGTTTCCTGTCACGTTGATTAGAAAATTTAGAGTCAATAATTCAATCATCACTATAATTGAGAGGATTGTTACTCACTGTTGTAAAAGCTAGCTCTTATTTTTTTTAGTGGTGCAACAAAACACAAACTCTTAGATTGCGAAGGATACATGTACATCCTAATTTTCATTATCCTCATTGATCTTTTGGGAGGATGTGGAAGTGTTAACTTTGGTGGTAACCTACAAAATTTTGCATGATGTCCTTTCTTACCACATTGTAGCAATAGTCAATACGCCATCTTAGGTTGTCTTGTGTCAAGGAACTTTGATATCTTTTATCTTGGTTATCTGCAACTTAGCTTTGGCTAGTTCCCTCTTAATTGGTTCTCATCTATTATTTCTTTTTCTTTTGGTGAAGAGTGTTTTTTCTTCATTATTAGTAGACACTTTAGATGTAGAACTGTCTAAAGCATTGTTATTAAACTCAGTTCCAGTCCGACGTTCAACCGGTGAACTCGGTAAACCGGTTACTTAGTCAGACTAAATTGCTGATTTGACCGGACAAGAAGGCATATGTTGACTTGTCAACGACCCTGCGATTGAACTAGAGAAACTGAAAATTTGGATGGTTAAACCGTGGTTGAATGGGTAGTTGGTTAATGGTTTTTAGTAAAATTTTCCGTGTTTCTATGGCTTGAACTCACGATCTCTCCCTCAACTAACAACTTCTTCAACCGTTGGACCATATTGTTGGATGGTGTAATATAAATATTTTTAATTATTTAAATAAACTTCCTTTTCACCTCTTTTAAATGAAATAACTATTCTTCTTTTTTCTTTTTAACCATAAGTGTCTTGAAATAAAAACCACATTTACTTTTCAAAAGAAAATTTAAAGATATAAATTAGAGAAATAATATTATATTTTATACAACAACAAAATACTCCATAAAATATTGTACTGCTAGAAATTAAAAAAACTAAACAAATAAACTTATTTTGTAAATATAGTATTATAACAAAGCTACCATTTAAGAAATAATAAAAAGAACTTAAAATAAACATCTATTTTAATATATTCAATTATATTGAAAAGTTGATACTATATATTTTTATTAATATTTTCTCTATATGCCATGTATCTAAAAGTTTTAAAGTATTATATATTTATAAAATAATATATTTTAGTAACCCACCTGTTGAACTAGTAAACCATTAATCCACTTCCTTTACCAGGATCCTCCCCGAGCCAAGTTTAATAACTATGGTATGAAACTTTCTCATTGGCAAGTAAACTTTTCAACTTAACTAGAGTCAGTTCTTTGGCCCATTTATCATCGTGGGTATCGATAATAAGACCTTTGTATTCTGGTCTTAAACGATAGAAAATAATTCTTCTCGTCCTCGTCTTTGTTATAGCATTTTGAGGATCCAATTGGATATTTCATCACAAATTGATTTAATTTTGGAGAAATATTGATCTACTGTCATATTTTGCGGTAAAATAGACAATAACTCATTCTCGAGCTTTTAAAGCCTTGCATCATTGGTTTTGGCAAACAATGATGAGAGGGTGTCCTATGCCTCCTTTGGCATCTTGGCATCCTAGATGCGCTGCAACAAGTCATCTTCTATAGCTATAGCCAATGCATATTTGGTTTTGTTGGTATTAGCTTTTCACTTCTTAAGTGGCTCTATCTCTGTCTGTGGTGTTCTATCATCTACACCAATAATAATCTACAATTCTTGTCTGAGTAGGTAGAATTTCATATGAATACTCCAGGAAACGTAATTGTTAGAATTGATACTTAATTTATCAATATTTTCAACTGAGACAGCATAACCTGTGCCATGATTAACTTTCTCTGTCTCAAACCACAACTAATGTGTGATATAAAAATTAATAGTATTCAACTGTGTTTCTAGAGAATCTCCTGCAGTGTAAATGGGTTTAGGAAAATCCCGCTTTAATACTCGTTTATTGAATATTGGGTCCAAAATAAAATTCTCAGACAGAGAAAATTAACTTATTGATAACCCATATTTCTACTTTAATACAAATGTATTAATATTAAAATAGTTACCCACAATAATAACAATCACAAATAATACAACTCTTTATTTTAGCTAATAATAAAGTTCTATTGGATAACGAGACTAAAACGCTCGGCTAATGACTCTTAAGACAAATAACTTGAACTTGCCACTAAGACTCTAAAACTTGAGTTTAGGTGGAAAAATAACTGAAGTATAGGAAAAATGTAATTTAACAATATACTCACAACTTCTCTCACAAAAATTTCTTCTTCTTTTGGCTATCAATGACAGCAACTACTACCTCTATAACCTCGTGCTGATGGGGTAACCAATCGATCTTTCATGGAGGTGCTACTAGAGAAGCCATCAATTCAACAAATGGAAGAATCCATAGGGAATAATGATGGGTTGCCTCTCAAAAAATTGCAAACTTACAAGGTAAAACTAGCCATTTCCTTTTCGAATGAATAGATGGAGGAGCTATCAAAACCTCTCAAATTTGCCTTGGTTGGCAAATTCCCAAATGGCAAGCCTAAATAGAGACCTTGAGGCATAATTTTCACACTATTGGATTTAAAGAGGACTTCAAATTAGGTTTACTGGACTATAAGAATATTCTTACTCGTTTTGTACTTGAAGAGGATTATTTGCGATGCTAGCTTAAGTCTATCTAGTATGTTAATGGTTTTTTGATGCATATTTTCGAATGGTATCCTCTTTTTAGACTAGAAGTAGAACCTTCTATAGTACCGATCTAGATTACTTTCAGTCTCTTCTAGCATTGCTTTTCAACAAACATTCAGTTTTTGAAGGTCATTGGTGCCCAATCAGTTGGGAGGCCATTAAAAGTTGATTTTGTTACCTCTACACTATCAAGGCCTAAACTCGCTAAGGTTTGTGTTGAGATAAATCTGTTGGCTAAACTTTCCAAGAGATTATGGCTAGGAGTAGGTGACAATGGTATGTGGCAGAAGATAACATATGAAGACCTTTCTTCCTACTGTAAAAAATGCGGCAAACAAGGGCATATCTCTTCAGATTGTCCAAATCAACAATCTATTGTTGTATCTAATCATGGAAAGAAGAAGATTAAAAATCAATCAAGAACAACCATAAATACAGTGTCTCAAAAATAGTAGCACCTTCAAACAACTGACGTTTAAAACAAAAGGTAAGTTACCAATAAAAGTGAAAAACTAGCTACTTCAAAATGGGTTCAAATTCAAAAAGTTGGACCCGGTTCTTTGGGTACAGCTCACGGAATTGAACAGCCAACATCCCCCAACAATTGAGGAAACTGATAAAGAGAGTGGTTCTAGTAGATGAGGAATCAATTTGGAAGCTGATTAAGTGGACGTTCAAATCTGTCACAAGGAGGACGGTCAAATTCCAAATCCCCTCACTTCTAGCAGCTTAGTTATTCCTCATCAAGTGGAGGCTGATCCAGTTGTGAATGACACCCCCTACAATTTCGGCCCACCTATGAAAATTTATGCAAGGTTTTGGATATTACCATGCAAGCTTCATCGCTTCCTCCCTCATGTAAGAGCCATGCAAATTCTACTCCTAGAAGGTTGACTATGTCACCCTTGAAAACTCAAGTTGCTCGATTAACTCAAGTATTCCCATATTCTCAGACCACCCAAGTTGTTTTAGGGATTGATTCTTCTTCAACAAAGCCAAACAAGATGCAACATAAAGAATTTTCTTTGAACCCAATCGATAGAGCACTAATTAATGAAATGCCAAATAAATGGCATTGTTAAATTCTGCTACAAGGGAGGAGCCAGTAGTGAAATGTTTCAGACAACCAGTTAATTTAATCAGGCTCATTTCTTTTTGGACTTCGAATCTCCAATAGAATCATCTCCTTTCTCCCTAGAGGACTTACGAATCATTAGCAAATCTGTAGGGAAAAAATTAAAGTCAATGGCCAAGCAAAAAGAGTCTATGCAATTCAAAAGATTCCTAATAGAAAGAGGAAGAAGGTGTAAAGGTTTAGCTGATCAGCCAAAGACACAAAAATTGACAATAAGAAGTTTTCACAAGCTTCCAAATAAATATTAATCATTCAATTTCTCAATGTCAAACATTATCAACTGTTTAGGTTCAATTTCAAGTGGTAAGTTCCTAGCAAATAAGGGCATCTAGATATGTATGGTATAAATTATTTTTGGAGGTTTTGGCTTAATCCTCCTACTATTGTATAATTTATTTTTTTAATAAAAGGGTGTCCACCCCCATTTTTTAGTTGGTTTTAATTTAAAAAAATTGAAGCGATGGACCCTTATTTATACTAGTAAGTTTTTGACAATGGATAATAACTTGTTTCATTTAATGCTCAATCACGCTTCAAATCTTGAGAATCCATTCGCCTGATTTCTTCATGCATGAACTAGCGACAAGCTAGAAAGAAATTTGCTACCAAACTATTAGACTATAACATAAAGTCAACAAAACTAGCCATTTTGTATTTGCCACAGTAAATGAAAACTACGGCCTTTGTCTTGTAGTAAGTTTGTGATGAATTTTAACATTCCTTATCCTCATACTCATAAACTAAATATCTCCGAAGTTCTAGTCAGTAGCTTCATTAAGAATTCGAGTATTCAACTTAAGATTAATTGAAAATAATTGTAGCAAGGCAAGAATTGTTTAAATTGAAAAATGCTTTTGCTCCTAGTAAGAACTAGTCACAGAAGCACACCCTACATGTGTGCTATTTTTGTGATGGTTAATAGAAATTTTGATAGTTAACAAAGAAAAATTATTTACTAGTAGGTTATTTGGTGGTGGTTGATGAAAAGTTGTTTGGTAGTTACTTAAAAAGAGTGATGAACTAATTACACAGAAATACTCTTACATTGTTAAAGTAGTAATGATCATTTCAATTTGTTTGTATTGGTTCTACACCATATAAACATGATAATAAGAATTTAACATTTCAAATAAAACTCAAAAAATTAACAAGACAGTATGTAGTACTTATTACAATATCACATGAGATATATATAAATAATGAGTACTAATTTGTACCACAGTTCATGTATTATGGCATGAGATGAGACATGTCTAGGTTACTATATTTAGATTATTTTAGCCCTTAGAGAGTTATTTTTCATTGTAGCAGGTCCAGGACATCATCCCTAAGATACAATAACTCAGCCTTCTTCATTGTAGTCTACTCAAGTCTTCATCAGTGGAGTTAAACGAAACCTTACACAATTCTAGTTTTTGTCCCATATATTTTTATTATATTATTTTTATTGTAGATATGATAGGGAAGATGGGTGTTTGAATCTTTTGCAAACTACTCAATATATAAGTTGAAAAATAAGAATCACACAAATTACAATATTTAAAGTAGGTAAATAGATGCATATGGAATGTAGTCTATCTTACAAATACTTCGATATGATGTAATAGTTATGTTTAGATGTATAGTGATGTTATCTCTTTGTTTTGGTTGTTTGCATTTTGTTCGTTGAGATTAACTCTTGTACAACCTATTTTTTTCTATCAATATAAAATATTAAATTTAGATGTGTACCCCAAAAAAATTCAGTAGGTAAACAGAAAATTTCTGTTACAAATCATTGTTTTCTTTTTTCGGACAATCAACTCACCAATACGAGCTTATGGTGAATAGTTGATGAATGGGAAGATTACCAAAAATTTACATCTCACCTTTAATTTAACAATCCATTTCTATAGTACAATCAACTCACCAATATGAGCTTATGGTGAATGGTAGATGAATGGGAAGATTACCAAAAATTTACATCTCACCTTTAATTTAACAATCCATTTCTATAGTGTTTTACTTCGGTTTTGAATGTTATAATCTTTTTCACTTGGAATTACGGTTTTTTTTTTTCTAATTTTTTTGCAACAACTTTAGATCATTCTTTTAATTTTCTTTTGAAATTCAGAATTATTTTTGCCATAAGTAACTATGGGATTCACGGTATTACTATAGTAACATAGATATGTTGATTATAACGTATGTTGATTATAACATATGCCAATATTGATTGGAATTTTGCGTTTGATTTCTTTTGAAGGGAAATCGACCTTATTATTAGTCTCTTACATTTTATTTTCATATTTTTTTGTTTTTTCCTTTCAAAATGATACATCTTTGTCTTTTGCAAATTTAAAATGTATCAATTTATTCTCTCGACACAATTATATGTATGTTTTAGCTCGAAATAGTCACATGAATAACATATGTTACATTTTTTTAGGGCAAACTTGACAATACATAAAATTTAAATACTGAATAATACTACATAAAACCCACTCCACCACCCCCCAAAATCCTCACTCATTATCACTACCACATTGCCCCTAAAAAATGTTTCAACATGTGATACTATTTCAAACTAAAATATGCTCGTAATTGTGTAAACAGACCAAATAGTATATTTTGAATTTATGAGGGAGAAAAACATATTATTTTGAATGTGAGAGATTAAAAAAGTACAAATATAAAATATGAGGGATTATTAAGTATAAGCATTTGCTTTTTAGATTTTTATGAATTTATCCAAGTTAAGGTCCAACTGTAATAAGTAATGAGTATCACACTATAATAGATTTTGATGTTAAAATCTTGTAAATCCTATGTTAGGGTATGGTAAGAGATCATAAATTATATCGTATCAACATCATCGTTTATAGGGCAAAATTTGTGTCTTCGAGAGTTTCTAATGCTCAAGTCAAATAAAGATAACAAGAGAGTAAAATAAAGAGAAATGTAGTTCTCAAAATAGTAAATGACAGATTTGTTAACTAATATAAAGCTTGCAAAGGCTTTAGTTGATTTTATTAGGAAGTTTTTTAAGACTTTTGGTCAAATTAATTATACGTTGACTTTTTACCTCTTTATGTGTCACGTGGATCCTAATAATTAGTGGAATACTTTTTGATTTTATTCTAACTATACTAGATGGATAAAATGATCCAAGGAGCCCAATCAACTCAATAAGTTGAAGAAATATCCAAATGGAACGAGCAAAAACAATAATGTCAGATCTCTTTTGCTATAAACATTCAAAGACTAATTTTTATAATTGAATGACTTCAATAGGCAAACTCGTACATTTTGGTTCACTTTAGTGCCTTGATTAATTTTGTTTATTTATTTATTTTCTGTAAGCGAACCTTGATTGATTTGTTCTTCGGTTAATAACTTTTTGCTCCTGTAAAGTGTGGGGTAATTATATTTTACCCCCTAAACTAAAAAATTATAATTTGCCTCTCATTTACAGTATTTATTCGTTAACAATTCTAACATAATAAAAAATGTCACTTAAATCACTGAAATATCCTTATCAGTATACTTTTATTTTTTAAGTAGTTTGATAGTGATTAGTCTTGATAAATATTGAAAATTAGGAAAATAAATTATAAATAAATTGACATATTATCTTCAATAGTGAAAATTATGAAAAAACTTGATTTAAATTGTATGCGACATTGTAATTTGCACGCGTTTAACCCCAAATGAAAAAAATGTAAAATATCAAGGTACAACAAAAAATTATAAAACTATTATATAAATCTATTGCCAGACAAAACCTTTAAAGAAAAACTTTTAATAGAAAATTTTGCCAAAAAGCCTACTCTCAGAAGCATTCTACCATTATGAAAAATGCTATAATTCAAATTAATATCAAAGTAATTCCATAAATAGATCAAAAAAAATAAAACTCCATAAATTACGAGAATTTGACCAAATAATGTATGAGATGGTTTATATTGATTTTTTTATATATTTAATTTTACTTATATTCTCATAATTATCACACCACTATTCAAAGCTGTAAACATGGAAAATCAAGAATAGTTATACGGGTATTTCAGTTATTTAACTGACCTTTTTATTATTACGGTATTTGAATTCCTGATGAATGAATAATGCAAAAGGGATAAATTATAATTTTTTTTTCATTTAAGAGGATAAACTATAATTACCCCTAAACATTAGGGGAGCAAAGTGTTATTAAAAACATTTACCTTATAAAGCTCTAGATTCATAAATTGAATGCTAAATTAAAAACAAGAAGTTCCAACAACGTGCATCACATGGGTAATTAAACTAATCTTACCATGTACAAAGTACAAAGACTCTTGATATTTATGAAGTGTCAAATTTAATATTTTTTCTTGTTATACCATATTGGTGATTATCGATTTATCCTTCTACCCATATTGTTAGTGGGAATTTTCCTTTTTAAATTTTTTAATAAACTTTTAATTATATTAGTAACTATTTATAATTAACTACCAAATAATTATTCATGTTCACATTTTTTCCTTTCAATTTCATTTTACATTTTATCTCAGAATATAAAATTAAATGTTCTTGAAAATAATTTGTTCAAATATTTTTTCATTGTATTATTTTGATAATTGCACACATATAGTGCATTAATTACAAGTGTCATTAAAAGCTCGTGTAGAATGGCGTTGGGTTGCATGTAACTATCACTAATTAATACGAGTCCAGTGGCGTGATTACATAAACCCAATAAAGTTGGCCTTTTAAAGACTTTATGAGAAAATTGTCATGAAGTTAATTTGTCCAGTTATGGTATATAGTGACATCTTTGGACAAGGCGTTACGAAATATCTTAGTCTTCATTAATGCATTTAAATCAAATTTCTTGTAATGCCATGTGTTTCGAGCACCACATATCACGGCCCCCACCCCCAAATGCAACAAAAATTTTAACTTCAACTAGTACTGTTATAAGACATGTTGGGTTCTAGATTCAAACTTAAAATTAAAATTATAAATTCGAGTTTATATATGTCTTTCTTTTTATTTGTTCGTATTGTAGAGTGAATAAATTTTATTATTTTGATAAATTAATTAATTTTAAATTTAAATTATCCCTGTCAATTAGAATAATAATATATATATTTTAATACTTTTATTTATATAAAATAATTTTATAATGATTAAAAAAAACATTTATAAATATTCACCTTTATGTTTTCATTCCTTCCACAGACCAATCACCTCCTAATTAACGTAGGGGCTTCTCCTTGTTTTCTTCTTTTCAAAAGATTGTCATCCTTGGGTTAAGGCAAAATATTTTAAGAAACCTGTTTAGAATGAAATATTCTGTGACTGTCCCATGTTGGATGTACCACAAATAAGAAGAAACGAGTCAGTGGTAGGCTTGTTTATGAATCGGATATTTGATCTTATTCGTATTCTACCAAATTACATTAGATCAGGAAAAATTAATTTGATATCCATTCTTTATACATAAGTTATTTTGTTATTTAAATATTCACTAAAAGTATGTTGGATGATCGAATATTCGACCCAATTGAATTTTGACTTTTTTAAGTGAAAAATTTTTAAAAATAAAAATTTAAATAAGGATTACGTATTAGATATTCCTGTAAATGGGAAGAAGAGGAAAAAATTCTTTAATTTTTGGCTATGATATGTAAAATTAGAGAATTAATTATGTATATAAATCGAGTTGGGTATCCTTTAAATCGTAAATTCTCAAATTGCTATCTGATACAATAATCTTAATACGCCGATCTTCTACTATGAATCTCTTCAAATACCTTATTTTTAAAATTTGATCAAATTGCTATCTAATACAATAATCTTAATACGCCGATCTTCTACTATGAATCTCTTCAAATACCTTATTTTTAAAATTTGATTATCTTATTTGTATTGTTTATTATTTTTGTATTACTAGATTTAATTTATTAAATTTTTAAACAAAATACCACTCCTAGTGGCCAGTCGAATAGGTTGTGGGTGGCCGGTGACTTTAGATTTGTTATAACTCAGGTGTCATATCATTTAAATAAATAATATTTATTATTTATTTAAATAATATTTTATAAGTATTGCAGTAAAAAATATTACATAGAAACTCATACCCACGACAGGTTACGGTGGATTTCAAATTGTGGTAAAGCCGGTGGGGGATGTGATAATTATTTAAGATGGCTTACATCACATGACTGACAACCAAACGTGGCAAGTTTTTGTCCAGACTTCAAGGGAATTTTAAGAGACATTCTTTGTAGTCAGCTAGTGTTTGGTTCTGGGCTACCAAGGAAAAAGTTTGATCAGAATCTAAAAGCTCAAAAATGGAAAATTCATCAGAAGATACGGTCAAAGAGCCTCTTTTGAACACTTCACCACCTAATAAGGGTGGTTTGAGAACCATGCCTTTCATCATAGGTAGAATAGTTATTTTCAATTATTATTATTACTACTACGAGTCTATTCATCTATCGCTGACCAATTGATCAGGAAGAGTATTTTACCGCATCAACAGCACTTTTATCTACACTTGACAAACTGTGCATGCAATGAATCTGATGATGCAGCTTTGTAGGTAATTGTCATCTTGAATTTTGTTTTATTTTGTTAAGATACAGAAGTGCTATTTTGTTTTCTTGTTTTGCAGCGAATGGGATGCTTGAGAAGGTGGCAAATTATGGGCTATCACCAAATATGACTTTGTATTTGATGAATCAGTATCATATGGAGATGACAACTACATCAAATATTCTCTTTTATTGGTCAGCAGCTAACAATTTCACGCCAGTTCTTGGGGCAATTGTTGCAGATTCGTATGTTGGTCGGTTTCAGATGATCGGATTTGGATCTGTTGTTAACTTTCTGGTAAATATTTTCTTTGCACTTTTTATTTTTTATTTTTAATTTTTAAATAAGATGAATTGAAGCACCAAATTAACTACTTCAGTAAGAAGAACTAGCTAACTAGAACTTCTGATCAATAGTATTGTTTGCTTGTTTTCTACACCATATATTGAAAGTAGTCTTATATATATAATTTTTTATTTTTTAAATTGAAAAATAACTTTTTAAAATAGAATTTGTTGACCAAAACTAAAAAAAAAATGTTTTTGATTTCATGCTTGAATCAAAAATTAAAGCTGTTTTCAACGGCTGATTATCACATTCTCCAAAAGTATTTTGTGATAATTGTACAATTAGTCTTTATAAATTTGACTTTTATTTTATTACTCCCTTACTCTTAAGACGATGAAAATTAGTCCATCATATTGGGATCACTTATAATTTTGGTCTCTATCACACATTTATTAGTATTTTGGATGGAAAAACACTTATGCTAGTCATGTGTTTATTTTTTTAAGGGGCAAACAAATTCGTTGGGACTAAAATTTTACGTTTTTAAATTGTTAAGAATTAAAATTCATATTTTTTAGGAGAAAAGTTAGGAAAAAATCTGCTTTCTCCCTTCTCCTATCATTTTATTTTTATTTTTGGCACGTCTAGATTTTTTATTTTTTGTGTTGTTTTAGATTAATCGGATTGTTAGTTTATGTTATAATCTAGCTTTAATTATAATTTTATAAGTGTAATTAATTTTTGATGTTGAAATTGTGATGAATTCACAAGTTCAAAATTTTTTTTTAAGAATTTTTTAACTTAAATTCGTGCCTATATAGTTAAATTCATGCGTAACTCTCATGCCACCGTCATGATTTATTTGTTGAGAAGATTATTTTGATATAAAATTGGTGAATTTTTATTTTTGATTTTCTAAAAAAATAAGGTAACGGAATTCGGTTGTCCAAGCTTATTTGGGCATTTTTAGGCAGTATTTGGCCAAATTCAAGGCAGAAATCGCAATCAAGCAAAAAAAAAAGGGTCTGGGTGTGTATTCGAGGACTTAAAAAAGCCATCAAAAATATGTTTCGGCACCATCGCAGTCTACCTCTCCGTCACTTTTATCTTCCATAGAAGGTCTTTTTGGACGAGAAGAGGGAAGTATGATTTGTTTCCAAATCTTTCCCTGAAATGATAAATTTTAATTTTTAATAATTTAATAATGTATAATTTTGGTCCCACACTAAATTTGTTTCAACATTTACATGTTAAAATTAGACATGTGACGAGCACGACTAATTTTATCGTCTATAAATACTAACAGACATGTGTTCGGGGATAAAAATTTTACGTGGTTCTATTGTGAAGGATTAATTTTATTATTTCAAAAGTGAATGACTAACTAAAAAAATCATATTTATGAGAGACTAATCATACGATTTTCTCAAGTTATATATATATATATATATATTTTAAAAACAACTGTTTATAATTTTTCTTATTGCCAGAAAGTGTAAACAGCCACTAAACTATTTTTTTGCATCCATTGGTTACTTTTTTTTTTTTTTTTCAAATTGCCCACTAACAATTCAGGGTAACAAATTATTTTTTGTTCAAATTATCTGCTTAACTTTTAAAAGAGTAATATTAAACTATTTAAAAAGTTTAATAGATAGTTTGAAAAATATTTATAAATGAACTGTGAAAATAATTTAATACATAATTTAAAATCAAATATAATTAAATGATAAAAAACATACCATGAAAATAATTTAGTGATCATATAATTCCCCCCTCGGCCCCCTTTCTTAAACAATTTTGACACAAGCTTAAGTCAAAATTTGATTTGAAATTGGGGAAGTTTGTTTTACTTGATCTTGATTTTCGTATCATTTCCTTTGCAAGTTCTATGCATTGTTCTTTGGTGCGGTGCTGTGGAATAGCCTGTGAAATAAGGTTTGAAGTATTCTTCAATTATTTTAAATTTGTAATGAATACTGTAGAGATAAAGGTGGCATTATCTGTCCTTTTCTAGGTAAATGGAATTCTAGTGGTAGCAATTTTTTAAACAAAAAAATTTAAAAAAATTAATAATTTTGGCACTCTACAATTAGTTTTAGACACTTCATCATTACTTTTTCAATAATAAAAATGATTCAAACATTCCCAATTTGAATTCTAAAAAAAAAAAAAGCCAAAACTACCGAAATCCTAATTGCATGAAAAATCTATTAAAGTTTGAATTAATTTTTCTTGCATTATATTCGTCAAAAAAGGTTGAATTTTAATAAAAGTCTAAAAGTTTTACACCAAAAAAAAAATTGCAAATCTTAACAGTAAATTATTTTTAGCGTATTAGTAAAATTTTAATTTGACATTGCAAATACTTTATTTTCACTAATTCTAAAATTAATTATGATATGCGCTTTTTAAAAAATTAACATTGTAAAGATAATCTTTAATTGCCTTATTAATTGCCTAAAAAAATCTCAAACACACAAATGAAAGAATTTAGAAAGGAAGGGAAATTTTGTAAAGTAAAAGCTTTACATGAATATTTAAGTCATTTTAATTCATAAAAATAAGATGTAGTATTTAAAGCCAATTTTGGAGTGTCAAAATCATGAAACTGAATCCGTGGTACCCCTCATGCTGGAACGATACCGTCATTTCAATCCCGCCACTTGACATTTCACTTTAAAAATTCATATGAAGACCCAATGTTTTCAGGTCCCTTTCAGTTAAAAAAAAAAAAAAAAAGACGGCTTGGCTCTCATAAGGAGAAAAAAATAGAAGCAAAGAAGCAGAATAATATAGAAATCTAAAAATAAAACCGTTCTATTTTAAGAGTTTTTCTCCTCTTTTTCCTTTTTTTTTGCGTGAAAACAAATTGATTAATCAGATAATATAGATTCATAAAAAAATGGGAAACCATCTTGTTCTTTCAAGATTTTGAGTTGATAGAGGGAAAAAAAAAAAAAAGAAAGAATTTGAAGTTTTTGTTTATGGGTGTTAGGCCTGTCAATGGGTCGGGTCTAGACCCGGACCCGACTCGATCCGGAATCGTTTATTCGGGTCTGGATCTATAACAAATTCTGATTATCCGGATTCGATCCGGACCCGTTTAGCTATTATAATAAATGGATCGGATCTGGATCTTGGTGTTCTGATCCGATTAAAACTGGATCCGATTAAAATATTTAATATATAATAAAATTATTGTATATTAGTGTTATTTTATATGTATATATACATATATGTTGTGTAAATTGCCCATGTAATTTATATTTAATATAAAATACATGCATAAATATTAATTATGAACTCAATACTTTTGTATAATTAAAAAAAAAGAGAAAATTCGATAAATTGTAATAGTTTGACATATAATTTTAAAAAAAATTATTAAGACCCGGACCCGGATCCGATAAGATTCGACGAATCCGGATACGGATATACTTTTGTAGACCCGTTCAGATCAGAATCCGGAACTGGTAATATTAATCGGATCCGGATCTAGATATGCGGATCCGACCCGGATCCGACCCGTTTACAGCCCTAATGGGTGTGGATGCCAAGTATCGTTAATGGGATCTATAGGATATTTTCCAAAGGATTTTTTTTCTATGTTTCTTTTGAGTCAATCATAGATCCACTCCATTCTGAGTTCCTGGCTCTTAAAGAAGTTGGAGTGCAACTCGTGGTCTCACACTCTACTACATTACAAGAGATTTAAAATAAATAAATAAAAAAAATCAGGTAGCTCTCTGATTTGGCAAAGGGAAGAAACGGATGAAACTGATTTTTATCATGGCACATTAGGAGTTTCGAAAAGGAAGATTCCGAAGGAGTCAAATAAAAGTTAGGAGATAACGACATGGATATGTCTTTTTTTTTTGGAGTTGTTGAGATTTTGAAATTGGAATGATCAATTAGATTTTGGAAGATTTTGGAAACATTAATCAATCATTGAATGCCAATAATGATGGTGTCCAAGAAGCCGTTGAGCTCATACAGGAATTCATTCATTCTTCTATTATCTCATACAAAAACACATGTATGTGGAAGTAAACAAGTAAAGAAATGCATTTGTTAAGAAATTTTAGAAGAAGCCAAGCCCTCTATGCTCTACTATTTACGTTGCAGTGCTCACTACTATCTGCAGCAGCTGGAATATATAAAAGATTATAAAAAAAATGAACATTCAGAAAGAAGTCAAAGAATAATGAAATTAAATTGACCAAGTGTTAAAATTAAACAAAAATATTGCAAAAAACTAAATTCATTGTTAATGAGAATTTAAATTGGCAAGTCCTTGTTGGGCTAAACTATCGAAGCAAAACAGCACAAAAAATTTTCAATTCAAAGTTTTTTGTCAAATACTATAAATTATTAAGATTATTATGTTAATTCACTAACCCCTTACGGAGCCTGGAAGGGAACAACAAATCAGTAGTGAACAATTTGCAATCGATATTACGTGTCGAAACAAATTTGGATAGAGCAAGAATTAGAATTTATGGTCTGTTATTTCCAAGTTAAATTGTTGGCTAACTCTTAAAAGATAGAGAAAGAAGATAAAGTTCACAAATGTTAAAATCTAATAACTTCTTTAAGTGCTTCCCTAAATGTGGGAGAAATTGTTAGATAGATCGAATTCGTGATATGTGCCATAAACTCCAAGCCTACTTAAAAATTTCTCAAATGTGGGGTGCTCAAATGTTCTCTAATTTTTTTCTTTATTTGACATGCTGATGTAAGCATAGAGACATGTGATGGCAACCAGCTCAACCGGTTGCTTGAAAATTTTCAAACTTTGCTACTCTAGTCCTTATTTTTTTCCTTGTTTTTAATATTAATTACATCTTTTCTAAGTTTTAGCTAGTTTACTTATTTGACTGTTGTAATTTATTAGAAAATTTTTTAATAAGTCAGAAGGATAAGTTCATCAATGGAATTTAGAAGGGTGGTGTTGCCGTTGGAATCACAACCTGAAAAAGAGACAGATTACTGATCTAGACAAAAGTTTATACTTTCGAACTTAATTTTTCATGTAGATTGTGAATCCAACTTTATATTTAGCCGAATTCGACTGAAAAATGTTCAAAATTAGCCGGATAGTAACAAGCTACCATTGGAAAAAAATTTCGGTAACAAATCGGAACAAAAGTGCAGAACTAGGACGGTATATTTCGTGTAGATCATAAAACCAACCTTCGATTTGGCCAAAAACAACCAAAAAGTATTCAAATTAGCCAAACATTTGCAAAATGTTTTAAATAATCATGCAAATTCATGTTGTTTTTTTCCTAGATTTTATTAAATGTGTATTGTTCTCAGTGTAAGGATCATTATGGTATAATTTTTAAAGATGTGTTTGGTAAAGAAGGGAATTAGCATACAGGAATTGGTATCAAAATTATCAAACCCATTTATTTAGTTTGGCAAGAGGTAATGATAATTGATCTATGGGTGTGATGGTAGTAGTCTATGGGATTTATCCGTTACTCATAGGGTAAAGGACCACGTATGGCTTCTCTAGAAAGTTGAAACCGTAGCCTCCTTCCTCCCTGGGAAATTCTTAAGTTAATCGGGTCCATAATAGGTACCATGGACTCTTTGATCCACATTCATCTACTTCAGCTTAATTAAATAAACTTCTTCATGCAAATGGTGAATGTGGACCAAGAGGTAAATGGCACCTATTGTGAATCCGATCCACTTAAGAATTTCTCTTTCCTTTCCTAATCTCTCAACTAATTTCTCTTTTTCCTCTCTATTTCTCTCTCCCCCTTCTCTCCCAATTTCTCAATTGATTCTCCCTCTGCCAAATAACCGATTTCTCTCTTTCTATCTTTGTTTTCCCCTCATTTCCCAATCTTTCATCTGGTTTCTAAAGCTCTCTGTCGTTCCCCTTTCTTCACTTTGGATTTTGACTTCATCTCTCTCCCTTCAACTTTCTTTTTCTTATTTTGGGTTCAAAGAAAGGAGTGTAATATTTCTACGGCATTACAACGTCCTTTTCAGTGTTTCTTATAAAAAATCCATACATTCATTACTTAATATATCTGGCATTTACTTAAAATGTCCAATAATTAATCCCGTAGTAATCCCACTTATTTACTTAGTCTATACTTGTCATTTACTTAGTCTATACTTGCCTATTGGTATCTGTGAAAAATATATGCAATAGTGTCATGTAATTTTTCTATAATAAAAATGTACTTTTAAGTCAATATTATATGTTTATAGTTTTTATGTATTTGAGAAAACCATTTATAACTTTTGTAGTCAAGTTCAATAAAACCTTTTGAGACTTTTTACGAACTTAGAAAGCCATTTTTGGTCCATTCATAACTTTAGAAAACTAATTAGAGCACTTGGTTAATTTATGAAACATTTCTGAGGTATTTTAGTCATCTCAAAAAATCTTTTGGGGGGCCTTTTGAACTTCAAAAAATCTTTAGGAATGGTTTCCTCACTTGATAAAACTTTTGGGGGTATTTTTGTAACTCAAAATTTTTTATCAAGCCTTAGTAAGGTATTTATAAACTGAATAGGCCTTTATAAAATTTTAGCATAATTTTAGGACCTACTAAAGAAGGGTTTGAAATAGCTATCACATTAGCCTAAGGAAGGGTCCATTTATCGGACTGGACTCCGCTCAATTTAATTGTAGAGAACTTCTCTCCAGTATACCATGTAAAATATAATTTTGAATTATTTTTTAAAAATCACAACCGATAACAATGTACTTTACTACAGATTTTGCTATACATAAAATTTAAAACTAATAAATGGATTAATTTTTAATGTTTCATTAAGCGTTTCAATTTTTTTTCTTGATTTTAACCCGTTTTATACCTTCTAAATGGTTTAAAATAATTGGATGATAAGCAAAATGCATTTTTTGGTCATTAATGTTTGAACTATTAAATAGACTAGTTTCTAGAGTTTATGGCAAAACAAATTTAGTTTCCAATCTTTCAAATTTTCGCCAAATTAGTGACTATTGACACAAATTCGAGAATTTTAACAAAAAATTATTATGTTCTGGTTACATGGCCATTAAGTAAAGAAAATTAAAACAAAAAATATGCATTTTTGTCTTTGGGGACTTGTTTTGCATTTTTTTTTTCAAAATTTGGGATGAGTTCTGCACAATTCTAGTAGAACATTCATTTTTGTTTTGAATTTTTTTACTTAACGGCAACGTGACCTGCATGTGATAGTTTTCTGTTAAAATTTTTGATTTTTTGTCAATTGTCCCCATTTTTGTGAAAATTTGAAACATTGGGGACTAAATTTGTTTTGGTCAAAACTTTGTGGACTAGTTTATTGAAGACCTCAAACATTGGAGAGCAAAAATGTATTTTACTCATCATTCAATTTTTTCAAAATATTTGGTTGGTATAAACGCATAGGTTAAAATTAAGGAAAAAATTGAAATAATTAATCAAATGGTAAAAATTATTTTATTTAGTTTCAAATTTTATGTATAGCAAAATTTGCAACAAAGTATATTGTTTGTGATTTTTAAAAAAATAATTTAAAATTATGTTTTATAGGGAGTATGGGAGAGAAATTTTATACAGTTAATTGGAGAGGAGCCTAGTCTGATAGAGGGACACTTTTAGACTAACCTGATAGCTATTTCTGGCCTTCTTTGGTGGTCCTTGGAACTATACTGAAATTTCATAAAGGCCTATATAGCTTATAAATACCCGATAAAGTTTTCGTGAGTTACAAAAATACCCCAAAAGTTTTATCAAGTTAGAGTTCGGCTCATATGGAACATTATTTAATTTATTTTGGCTAAATTTTAGATTGGATTCATGATCTACATAGAAAATTAAGTTCAAAAGTTATAACTTTTGTCTAAATCTACAAATGAAAAATTTTCAGGTGGTGATTTTGGTGCTGGTACACCACTTCTCCAAATTCCATTGATGAGTTTATCCTTTTGACTTATTAAAAATTTTTCTAATAAATTATAGGAGTCAAATAAGCAAACTACAAAAATTTAGAAAAGATGTCAATATTAAGAAAAACGGAAAAAGTAAGGACTAAAGTAGCAAAAGTTAGAAATTTTCTAACAACTGGTTGAGTTGGTTGCCAACTCATATCCTTATGGCTACATTAGCATGTCAGATGTAAGAAAAAATTAGGTAGTATTGGAAAGCCCCATATTCAAGTAATTCTTTGGTGGACTGGGTCATGATCGGTGCTATGCTATGAATCTCGATTCATATTCACTCACATCACCTTGAAGAAGTGTACTTCATTGAGTTGGATTGATGTAGATAAAAAATGGATCGAGGGTACATGGCAAATATCATGAACTCATTCTACCTAAGAAATTTCCCCCACATTCAAATGAGCACATAAGGAAGTTACTGAATTTTAATGTTTGTGAATTTTATCTTCTTTCTCTACCTTCTAATAGTTGGCTAGCAATTTGCCTTAGAAATAAAGAACCATAATTCTATTTCCTGTTCTGTCCAAATTTATTTTGACACATAATACCGATCGCAAATTGTTCACTACTTATTTGTTTTTCTCCTCCTGGCTCCATAAGAGAGTAGTGAATTAACATAATAATCTTTATCGTCAACAATATTTGATAAAAAGTTTTGAATTGAAAATTTTTGTTTTGTTTCGGTAGGTTTGCCCGTCAAGGACTTACCAATTTAAAACTCTCATTAACATTGGATTCAATTTCTTGCAAATTTTTTGTTCAATTTTAACACTTGATCAATTTAATTTCATTATCCTTTAACTTTTTGTGAATGTTCATTCTTGATAATCAAATATTCCGGCTGCTGTAGAGGGTAGTGACCACTGCGACGTAGATGGTAAAAGGTGGAATGTCACACTCCTAACCCACAGTTAAGTACGTATTATCTACTGTATCCGTAAAATTGTACTATTACATGAATATAAGGC
The DNA here is from genome assembly GCA_025175665.1 of Cinchona pubescens. NCBI lineage: Eukaryota > Viridiplantae > Streptophyta > Magnoliopsida > Gentianales > Rubiaceae > Cinchona > Cinchona pubescens. Next base: position 1,157,062 of record JANKKI010000304.1, on the reverse strand, counting down.
ATCTATCCTATGTTTTAACATGTCACAAATATATTACAATAGCGGAAGCAATTATGTTTAAATAAGAATTTAATTTTGAGCGGTACATAAAAATCTAGTACAACTAACTACCCTAGCAAGATTCAGTCTATATAGCCTTCAGTTTTCTTTCCTTAGAGTGTTCAAACTAAACTCCACATATTTGATTGGATCCATTATGTAACATTAAATCCAACAATTAAAATCTCTAATTAATCCACAAAAAGTATTTATAATAGGGCGAGTGACAAGTCGCCCAATAGGTAATATTTACACCCTATTGGATTATGTAGTTACAACTACATATATTTCAAAATCATTTCACACTATCACAAGCACATGCTTTTAGTTTAAACCATCTATTCAAATCGTGTATTATTAAAAATCCATAATTCAATCACATATTGTAGTCTGTAACCTTTTTTGTCTATACTATACTGTATCAAATTACATATCATGTATTTTTCAGAAAGGTCTATAACAACTCACAAAATCATTTACAAAACATGTATCAATTTATGGTGGCTCAAAATAAAACACACTATCAATGGCACCGAGTACTTAGCCTTGTGATGAACCCCATTAGAAAGTTTTAAAGGTATTAAAAATATAAATCCCACATCTATTACCCAAAAAGATCCTAAACTAATTAATAAGTTCCTGAGCCACTCTATTTTATCACTAATTGGTTTTAAGATGGAAGCCCATGTTCTTTAATATGGTATCAGAGCTAGCTCTCAAGTGTTTTCCCATCCATCCGCACGTGTTTCGGGTCTTGTCCAGCCCCTTCCAACGGGCTCTTTTCTGTCTAGCGCCTTCCAACGGGCTCTCATACGTCTGACCTACGTGTAACAGGGTTCCATGTCCAAGTCATGTGTGAGCGGGGGTGTTAAAGGTATTAAAAATATAAATCTCACACCGACTTGCTAAAAAGATCCTGAGCTAATTAATAAGTTCATGGGCCACTCCACTTATACCACCATTAATTTTAAGATGGAAACCCATGTTCTTTAACAGAAAGGGTGTAAAGAAGTTCCGTAATTCTTCTTGACCTGTCATATACTATAACTGCATGTACCATAACTATCATGTATTGTCACTGTCCTGTACTGTAACTGTCCTGTCATGTATTCAAAACTATAATCCCTGTCAACTATTTCATGTTCATTTAGAGGCACAACCTTTTGTTATTACCCATACCGCATATACATATCAAACATTTGAAAATCATCAAATTTCTATAATTTACAAAGCATGTAATCCACATAGTCATGCATGATCTAGATTTTTATAGAAAAAATAATTCATTTCATAAAACACATTTTCATGTATACAATTTTGCGAAAACATGCAAATTCATAAACTCCTTTAGAAAATATACAAGTTCATAAAATAAATTAGAAATACAAGGGTAAGAACTACCTACATCGGTATGCCAAAGAACTATGTTCCTTTACTTGATCTTTTACAGGCATTTCCTATAAAAAAATGCCCATAGTTTCATTACTTAATATGTCCATTATTTATTTAAAATATCCTATACTTAATTCCATAGTAATTTCACTCATTTACTTAGTCTATCATTGCCTACTACTATTTGTAAAACATATATTTGCTTCTGTATTATATAGTTTTTCTATAATAATTTTAAGTCACTATCCAACTCCAATAGCTCCAGCCATCAGGTTGCCTCCTCAATTCGCGACCTGGCCGCGACTATCCTACTCCGGGTTGATGGCGATCGAAATTTGATCACCATCAATCAACCTCATGATTCAATCAACCTCATGATCGGATCTACATACATTTCCCCGCCTTCCAATGGTGAATCGGCTAGAGTAGGTCGACTAATTGAACTTTTCGGCTACTGCCAGTCCGTCATTCTATTTCTCTCTTTTTTTCATTTTTATTTTTTTTAAAAAAATCAAGGAATATTTTCAGAAATTTAGTTTTCTAGTATTCGTTAATATAATTATAATTTCTGATTATATCTTACGACGAAATAACACAATATTCAGATTAATTTAACTCACAAAATCCCTAAATAATATGTCTTTAACTCATAGAAATTACATTAATAATCTACTCTAATGTCATGTACATAGTCTCTAATAATCAAAATAAATTCAAGCTTAAAATAAATAAATAAATTTCAAAAGTTAAAATTCCAAAAATAAAGATTTACTTTTTTTTTTCCTCCACAAATAATTTTCTTATCTTTCCTTCTCCCTATGTTTCTTTCAAAATTGTAAAAGTTCTCTAAAATGCTAGTGTGTATACAGCATATTATTTCTTAAAATGTCACCTAAAATTTTGGGACTAATCCCCAAGATTTAGTTCGTTTCCTAATAAGTTTAGTCTAGAAAATGGAAGTTTTCTTCTTCCCAAATACTTGAAATTTTGATACTAATTTGATTTAGGTTTCTTAGCAAAAATATAATTTTTCTTTTCTAATGTTCCCTAATTATTTTAAGAATTTTCTTATTATTTTACTTAGATCACCCAAAAATTTGGGGTTTGACATGGAGGGTTTGGTTTCTTTTAAATTTATTTAGAGATGCATTTCTTTGCTTTTTTACTTTCACATATATGTGTTTTTCTGTGAGATAATTCAAGATAGAATGAATGCCTTTGCGAGCTCAACAGTTCTTTGGGCACGAACATTCAATGCTTGTCAACTGTAAGATGTATTAATATGGAGCTCACCATTATTGTTTGCATTCAATGGTTGATTAATGGTTCAAAATTTTTCAAAATCTGAATATTCATTCCTCTTCCAAAATCTCAACAACTTTAAATGAAGAAAGGCATATCAGTCTGTTATCCCCCTAGCTTTTATTTGACTCTTTGTAGAATCTTCCTTCCGAAGCTCCATGTGCACCATGCCAAAAATCAATTTCATCTTTTTCTCCATTTTGCCAAATCAAAGAGTTAACTAATTTTTTAAATCTCTTAGAATGTAATAGGGTGGGTGGGGGACCATGAGCTACACTCTAGCTTCTTTGCCAGAGCCAAGAACTCAGCATTGAGTGGATCATACACTCAAAAGAAACATAAAAATAAAATCCATCCTTTGGAGAAGATACCATAGATCCCATTACTTGAGTACGGCATACATACCCATCAACAAAAATTTCGAATTCCGTTTCTTTTTTTTTTTCCCTCCTATCAACCTAAAATCTTTAAAGATTAAGATAGTTTTCAATTTTTCTTTTTATGAATTTATATCATCTGTCTAATCAATTTGTTTTCACATAAAAAAAAATAAAAAAAAAAGAAAGAAAGAAAGAAAGAAAGAGAAAAATTCTATGGCTTCACTTTTAAGTTTCTAAATTATTCTACTTCTTCGCTTCCATTTTTTTCTGAAGCATTTTTTTTTTTTTTTGTGATAATAGAAGGGGATTTAGAAATATTGGGTTTTCATGTGAGTTTATAAAGTGAAGTGCCATGTGGTGAGATTAGAATGATGATACTGGGAAGGTATTGCATGAGGGGTACCAGGGATTCGGTCCCCAAAATCAATGGCCTATAAAAAAGTGATAGCAATTTGAAAGTAAAAATCAAGTACCATATGATTTTAACTTAATTAGCAAAGATTCCAAATTTATCCATTCTTTAAATTGTGATGTTATACTTGCACATAATCCAGAGTGAATCTGTCTTCAAAATCCAAATTTGAGTTTTTCTCTTTTCCTTTGAAGACAATAGAAACTAATTATTAATCACTAGTTATCCGAATTCCTCCTCTCAAAATCAATTAGACCATCTTTAGAGTAGACTGTAACCTTTGTGGAAAAAGTTGATTGAGATTGTTAGAGTATATCTGTTCTATAAATCATTTAGGGAAAATAAATCGCTGATTTCTTGGGAATAAAATTGTTGATATTTTTTCAAGCAAAATCTAGTGATATTTTAAGTGCAAGTGGAACCGAGATGCCAAATTATTGTTATATTTAATCCGTACCCGTATTGCGTACGATAATGTACGCTCGTAGTCCCTAACTTTGGATATATGACATACTGTATATCTACCCTATTAAAAGTAGCACGACACTTGCTTGTCTTGATGAGAGGAAATGCTCTAAATAGATGTCTCAAGTACTTGTCCTAAAGTAGAGCTTCTGTCTAGAATCATAAGCACACTTCTTGAAAACATTCAAGGGTTAGGATTCCCCTGTCCTGTGAGAAGAATCCTCTTACTAAGAATGCATGCTTGATTTCTAACTCTTGCACAACAAGTTGATAATACGCAATCATTCCAATTAAAGATTAACGTAATGATTAATTTTCCTCGATCCATAAATAACTAAAGAGTTAAATGCATTAAACCTCCTCAACAATACCTAAAGTTACATTTTGCCCCCTTGTACTCATTTTGTAAGCACTTAACCATTTTCTTGACCCCTTCTTGTTAATTTTGGACCAATATAATCAGATTAAGTTAATTATTTTAGTTTATCCTTTTTCTTTTGTTTCTCTTTTTTTATTTTTCCTCCCTTTTCTCTACTTCATTCTTTATACCATTATTGTTATTATTTGTATACTTATGATATCTAAATTTTTTAATTTTCTTTAATTAAATTTTTTTAAGCTTGTTTGTTTGTTAAATTTCATTGTTTATAAATTCTTACAATTTCTTTTGCAATTGAATACATGTCACTTACATTGCAAAGCATATTTGAACAGGTAATTAAATTATATATATGTATACATGATGTGTGTGTGTGTGTGTATATATATATATATATATATATATTTATTTATAAACATAAAGAAATAAAAGTTTCAATAATTCAAAAAATTTGAGTTTTAACTCATCAAATATTAGTTATTTGTAAAATAAATTGATCACAATAAAAATAAGGGATTTTATTAGTGAACAAATTAGATAAAATTCTACTAGTTGATTTAATTTGCTTATTAGTTTTGTGTATTTATAACAGAATTATAAGTCCAGATTGTTTATATAATTTTTTTACTATTTAATTTTAGATTAAAATGTTGTTTTAATGTAACAAATATATACCTTTTTTAAATAAGAATTAACAAATAAATAAAGTATAACGAAAATAATGAATTAGTTAAAAAAATTAAAATAATTTAATCTATGTGGTTAATGGCAGCAGAGTGAATGATGTAGCTAATGGCCGCAGGGAAGAAAGAAAAATTGTAAAAAAACGAAGAAAAAGGTCAAAGGAGAAAAAGAAGAAAATGGGAAAAATAATAGGGAAAAAGAAAAATAAGATAGTTAAGTTAGTACGGGTACTTTTGTCGAACAATACGAAAAAGGGATTAAGTGCCTATAAAATGAGTACAAAGGGCAAAGTACAATTTAAAATATAGTTGAGGGAGGTTTAGTGCATTTAACCATAACCAAATGAAGAATATATATATATATTTTTAAATAGAAAATGTCGAACTGAGTCCTCAAAGTTTCATATTGATATTGAGATAAAACTTCTATTTTGAAGGGAATGGTTCTTTTATGGTTAACAGCCATGATTCCACAAGCAAGGCCTCCTCCATGCAATGAATCTTGCTATCAACAGTTGTAGCTCTGCAACATCTTTCCAACTCTTTCTACTATTAACATCCTTTGCAATACTTTCCATTGGAGTTGGGGCTATCCGGTCCTCTTCGTTGGCCTTTGGTGCAGATCAATTGGACAAAAAAGATGGCGTATTAGAAAGATATTTTAGCTGGTTTTATGTTTCATACATGGTATCTCTTCTCCTAGCTTTGGTCTGTATAGTGACCATTGAAGAAAAAATGGGGTGGCAATTTGGTTATGGATCTTGTGTAGTTGTGATGTTCTTTGCTGCGCTATTGTATTTTATTGCCTCCCCCTTCTATGTTAAGGTAAAGGCTAAAGAAAGCTTGTTCACTGAACTTATTCAAGTGATTGTAGCCTCTTATAAAAATCGATCCCTCAAGTTATCATGGGATACCACAAATATTTTGTACCATCACAAGAAAGGTTCAAAGCTGCTTTTTCCAAGTGAAAAGTTAAGGTAAGAATGTCCATCATTTTTCTTTTGTTTTAATATTAAATCCTTCTACAGAACGAAGATTCATTGATTAATTGGACCAAGGATATCCCGTTTCACTTACTATATTATTATCCTGATGTTGATACCCATTATCTAATTTATAAATGTTATTTTATTAGATTACACATATCAAATATATAGATTGTGAAACAGGTAATTGCTACGGGAAATGAGACCAAGGTTAACTGTGTATGATCTTCTTGCTTAAGTTTTCACTTAGTCCTTTACCTAAAATTAATTTCATTAATATTTTCTTTAGGTTTCTAAATAAAGCTTGTATAATTAGAGATCCTCAGCAAGCTTTGACCCCAGACGGAAGAGCTATGAATCCTTGGAGTCTTTGCACAATAGATCAAGTGGAGGATCTGAAAGCACTACTTAGGGTGATCCCAATATGGTTGACGGGAATGATAACATTCATAAATATTTGTCAAAGCTCTTTCTCAGTACTTCAAGCAAGTTCCATGGATCGAAAGATCATTGGAAATTTTGAAATTCCAGTTAAGCAGGTTCTTTTGGCATATTTATTATCATTTCTTTGATTCTATGGGTTGCTCTTTATGATCGAATACTTCTCCCTATAGCATCAAGAATCAAAGGGAAACCTGTTTACCTCACTACAAAACAACGAATGGGAATCGGAATATTTTTGTCTTTCGTCACCATGGTTGTGACTGCAGCTGTGGAATCTATTCGCCGTAGTCGTGCATTTGAGGAAGGAGTTTCTGATGATCCACAGGCAATAGTGCACATGTCAGCAATATGGATTGTGCCACAATATTGCTTAATGGGATTGACTGAGGGGTTGAACGCTATCGCACAAAATGAGTTTTTCATTTCAGAACTCCCCAGAAGCATGTCCAGCATGGCTTCTACTCTAAGTGGAGTTGGCTTATCTGCGGCAAGTTTATTAGCAAGTTTTATCATGAATACTATTGATGAATTCACAAAAAGAGGTGGCAAGGAGAGTTGGATTTCTAGCAATATCAACAAAGGTCATTATGATTACTATTATTGGGTTCTTTCTGGTTTGAGTATGGCAAACTTCTTGTTTTTCTTTATCTGTTGTTGGACTTATGGTCCTTGTAAAGGTGAGGAAAGCAAAACTGCTACTGAAGAAATTTAGTTGCTCCAGGAGAAATCTCATAATCCTACTTTAGAATATTGTAAGAGGTATAATTTACAAGTAAAAATCATGTACATCCTCTGTTTGAGATGGCTTTTGTGTCTATCTATATTTGTATGTATACTATATATAATAGTACTAATAAACTTATTGTTTTTGACGTTTTATGATTCTAAAATACCCATAATTTATTGTTTCAAAAATCACAAAATGAAGGGGTATGTTGGGAACTTAGAAAAGTTAACAATTAAATGGAAAATAAAGACTAATTAAACCATTCTCTAATTAATGAACACTAAAAATGAATTAATCATTCTAACGTACCAATGATCTATTTTTTTTTTTTTGACATTTTCCTATCCTTAGTTTAGTATCTCAAAACATCACAAAATGAAGGATATTTTGGAAATCTAGAAAAGTTAACGGTGAAATGGAAAATGAATATTATTTAAATCATTCTTTAATTAATGAGCATTAAGAAAATGAATTAAATCATTCTCTAAATAATGAATACTAACAAAATAAACAGTCACAGAAGTATTTCTTCTTCAGCAAAAACTCCCGTTAGTTAAGTATTCAAAAGAACTACAAATGGGCGGTGTTTAGAAAATTTTGAAAATGTAAAAATCTATATCTATAATATCTATATTTATACTATATAGTAATAATGAGTTTACTTTTTTTATTTATTTATATATTTTCTAAAGTATCCCTTAGTTTTGTATTTCAAACATCACAGAATGAGGAGTATCTTGGGAATTTAGAAAAGTTAACAATTAAATAAAAATGAATACTAATGAAATCATTCTCTAATTAATGAACAATAAGAAAATGAATTAAATCCTTCTTTAATTAATGAACAGTAAGAAAATGAAAAGTCAATTAGAACTATTTCTTCTAAAGCAAAACGCTCGTTAGTTTAGTATTCCAAACATCATAAAATGAGTGGAATTAAGGAAATATTGAAAAGTTAACAATTGAGTGAAAAATGAATACCTATTAAATCATTATCTAATTAATGAATACTAATTCCTTATTATTTCCAGAAAATAAATAGTTAAAGAACTATTTCTTCTAGAGGCTATTGTTTTGAAATTTTTTATGGCTAAAGCACCTCTTAGTAATTCAAGCTTATTTTAATCCTAAAACACCCCATAGTTTAGTATTTCAAATTAATTAAATTATTAGCACAAAAACAAGTTACTGGAACTTTCTATGTAAACCAAATAGTTCAATATTTAGTAATTGATGAGCAATTTCAAGTTCTACTGATTCAAAAGAAATTGCCATCAAGTAGAAAGTAACATACTATTTATTCAATCCTACAATTTCTAAAATGATAAGGAGTATTTAAGGAATTTAGAAAAGTTAATAATTAAATGAAATGAGAGATACTAATTAAAACATTCTCAAATTAATGAACACTATGAAAATGAATAGTCAAAGAGCTAATTGTTTTAAAGAAAAAAATGTTTGTTAATTTAGTATTCCATGCAACACAAAATGAGCAATTTAGAAAATTTTGAAAGATTAATTGAGTGAAAAGTGAATATTCCCTCTGTTTCAAAATAAGTATCGCTTTAGTCACCTTGTTTTATTTCTAATTATCTATCACTTTAGAAAATCAAGAAATTATTAAATGATGTAGACACATTTACAAGAGATATGTTTGACATCTCTTGGTTTTGGAACATGATCTCAAGTCTCATTTTTTCTGAATGCCTAAATCTCTTCGTCCATTGCATTCTTCAATTCGTGGTTTGAGCTGCCTCTTGGTATGTTGATGGTTCAATTTATCATCTTTTGGCAAAGCAACATTAGCATACCTAGAATTTAGGATTTCTTTGTCTCGTTGATTTGCAAAGTTGTTAGAGAGAATTGTCACCGTCTTCTATACCTGCTCGTACTGATTCAGTCTTTCCTTTTCTAAGATTCGTGTATGCACCCCTATTCACCAAGGACTTCTGCTTTCTTAGGTGAACAATGCTTATCATATCTTGATTTGGTAAGAACTCTACCTCTTCGTGGCTTGGTTCATTTTTGGTGGTTGGCTAATCATCTGATTTCTCTAACAACTTTTCCTCTATCTCTTTTGAATCTGGTAATACTGTTGATGTGGTGACCATGAAGATGTTGCCTCATTGAATACTACATTTTATAAGACATAGCACATCTCACTTGTAGGATCAATGCATCTCCAATCATTTCATTGGTTATTATAACCCACAAATATACATCTTAGCCTTCTTGTCAAACTTGCTCCGGTGGCGATTAAGAATAAACACATAATAAATACATTTAAATACTTTTAGGGAGATAGTGCTCAAAACTAGTCACCAATCTATGTAAAATTGTAATTTTAGTCCTCAAACTATCATTATGCACGAAAATAGGATAAATGTTCATGGAAAAGTCTAAAACCTTAACAGTTTTGGTTATGTGCAGTAAACATGGTCGTTAACTCTAAATGGTTTTGTCAAAATTCATACAGTTGTGTGTGAAAGTAATCCCCAAATTTATATAAATTTTAGCTAAATAAGTCCCCATTTTGGGATGGTTTGTCATATTATAAATTATTTAAACAAACACCATTTAATCCATATAGTAAACAGTACAACAACAATATCTCAATACAAATACCTTCTGCTTCGTTTTTTGAGTATTATTAATGTTAAAAATTAAAAAGAGAAGGGAAATATAAAAGAGATCAATGACTATATAATAGACTAGTACAACGGATATAAATTGACCAAAATAAGAGTTGTTTCCTAATAGGGAATTGGCGCTCAAACTTTACTAACTAATTCATAAATCACATTCACAACCAATATAGACGCTTTGTATCAGAAAAAGATAACTGCTACCATCCCAAAACCGCGATGAATTACAATTGCAGGATTACTTGAAGGTCAAAATAAAAAAATTTCTACAAGTGTGTATAATAAAGAGGAATCAATTTTTATCATCAGAAATGACATAAAATAAAAAAAATTAGAATTTATGGTAGAGTGAATGTGCAAAAAATAAGAGAAATGCGAGAGCCATAATGTTGGATGGCTTCTTTGAGAGGTTTTCAAGAATCTTTGCTACCAGTGTAAACAAGTCAAAAAATACTTTGATTACTACATAATCAATGTTGGGTGGTCAATTATGGTATAAATACCTTCTGGTTTGTTTTTTATTAATTGTTGAATTCTATTAAGATGTTGTTGTACAGTTTAATATATGAATTGAATGGCATTTATTTAAATTATTTATAATCTAGCATACTAAACCTATAATGGGGACTTGTTTATCTAAACTCCATAAAATTTGGGGATCAATTTCGCACACAATTGATGAATTTTGACAAAATCTTTTTAGAGTTAACGGTCACGTGCACCGCACATGACTAAAACAATTAGGTATTTGGATTTTTCTCAATCATTGATCCTATTTTCATGCATAATTGATAATTTGGGGATTGAAACTATAATTTCGCATATGTTGAGGACCAATTTTGTGCACTACCCATAGTTTGGGAACCAAAATTGCAATTCTGCCATACTTTTAACGGAGTGACACTGGATTTAACACTCCATAGCTTCTCGAATAGAGAAATAAATCCAAGTTTGAGTTGAGACAGTCTATTGGTGACATGGACTGCCGTATTCATGCACTCTATCCAAAAATGTGGAGGTACATTTTTTGCATGTATTATATTCCTATAAATCTCCGCAAGATGACGATTCTTCTGTTCAGGTACTCTATTTTGCTAGGGTGTACTTGGGCAAGTCAATTGTTGTCTTATCTTGCACTCTTGCAAGAATTTAGTGAATTCATCTAATGTGCATTCACTTTATTGTCTATGGGTAGGCACCTTATTTTTTGGTCTACTTCTTTCTCCACCTTGTCCTTGAACTTTTTCAACTTGTCCAAGGTTTCAAACTTTTCCTTCATGAAGTAAATCCAAACAAATTTAGAAAGTCATCAATAAAGTTAATCATATATCTTATACTGCTTATTGATGACTTTTGCACTCAACCGAACACATTTGACTGAAGTTGATGAGTTTTTCCATATTGGTAATCTGTACAAACAATATCATCTTGGACATCTAATTTGAGGTAGTCCTTTTATCATTGACTTCACTATCATGATCTTTAACTAGTGGTAGCTCACATAACCTAATCTGGTATGCAAAAGATCAGATGTCTTGTTCTTTCTCGCCTTATGAACATAAGCATCTTGTGCTAACATCGCGTACACTGTCTCCCTTGCATTATTTGTGTATCTGTTACATGTTAATTTTTATACTCCATGATATCATTAGATCCAAACAATACAAAATTGCCCAAGCCGTTAGTTGAGAAATTGATAGCAAATTTTTCTTAATTCTAGGAACATGGTAGACATGTTGCTACTCCACTTGGTGAGAATTGTATCTGGGTAGTATACACTTTTTGAATCATATTACCAACACAAGTAACTAGTAACCTGGAATTATCAACTGCAACCACCACTCTCCTCTCTACTCTGTCAAATTTGTTAGCTTTCTTTTGTATTTGATCATGTGATTAGAGCACCTGAAGTCAATAATCCAATCATCATTGTAATTGACAGGATTAGTACTCATTGTTGTAAGAGCTAACTCTTTTTATTTTCAGTGGTGCAACAAAATGCAAACTCTTTGACTATGAAGGATACTTGTACATCTCAGTCTTCATTATCCATTGGGAAGATGTATCAGCTTTACTTTCGACTGGTGGTGACCTGCAAAATTTTGCATGATGTCCTTCCTTACCACACATCTTTAGCAATTGTCACTATGCCATCTTAGGTTGCCTTGTGTTCTTTGATGCCTTCTACCTTGGCAATCTGCATCTTGGCTTTGGCAAGCTCCTCCTTGATTGGTGCTCGTCAACTACTTCTTTTTCTTGCCTCATTTTCCTTAGTTGAAGAGTGGTTTTTCTTCATCATGAGTTAGTAGACACTTTAGATGTAAATCTGTCTAAACCTTCCTCATTGGTAAGTAAACTTTCATACTCAGCTAGAGTCGGTTCTTTGGCCTATCCTCAAGTAGTAGTGATAAGTTCTTTGTATTCTAGTTTTAAACTATGGATAATAATTCTCCTTATCCTCGTCTTTGTTATAGCATTTTGAGAATTCAATTTCGATATTTAATCACAAATTGATTTAATCTTGGAGAAATATAGGCCTACTGTCATATTTTGCTGTAAAATAGACAATAACTCATTCTTGAGATTTTGGAGCTTTGTATTATTAGTTTTTGCAAACAATAATGAGAGGGTGTCCTATGCCTTCTTCGGTGTCTTGGCGTCCTCGATCCATTGTAGAAAGTCATCTTCAATAGACATAGCTAATGCATAATGGCTTTGCTGGCTTTGGCTTTCTACTTCTTTAGTGGCACTATCTCCGTTGGTGGTATTGTATCATCTCCACTGACAATAATCCACAAGTTTGTAGCTGTTCGAGTAGGTAAAATTTCATATGAATACTCCAAGAATCGTAGTTGATGGAATTGGTACTTAGTTTATCAATACAGAACCAAGATAGAAACCTCCACCATAATCAACTTTTTATGGTTCAAATCACAACTAATGTGTGATATAAAAAGTCTCAGTATTTAACTGTACTTTTAGTGAATCTTTTGTAGTGTGCCCACAAATAAAGATTCAACAACAACAGGTTCATGACAAACATGTTCTAATACCAATTTGTTGGATATTGGCCTAAAATAAAATTTTCAAATAGAGAAAATTATCTTATTGATAACATGAACTTCTATTTTAATACAAATTTATTAATATTAATGTATTGAACTACAATAATAACACTTACAATGATACAGCTCTTTATTTGAGCTAATACTAAAGCCCTACAGGACAACAAGACTTAAATACTCGACCTCTAAAAACTCTCAACTTGCTACTAAGACTCTGAAACTTGAACTTGGATAGAACAATAACTTAAGCAAAGGACCGTTATTTATACTAGCAAGCATATGACAATTGGTAGTAAATTTTCTTATGCACTTAATGCTGAATAACAGTTAAAATCTTGAGAATCCATTCGCTTGATTCTTCATGTATGAACTAGCCGCAAGCTAGAAAGAAATTTGCTGCCAGACTACTAGACTATCATATAAAGTCAACAAAAGTAGTCATTTAGTATTTACCACAATAAATGTAAACTACTGCCTTTGTCATGTAGTAAATTTGTGATGACCTTCAATATTTTTTTTCTTCATTCCCATAAAATCAAACATCTCTATAAGTTCTAGTCAATTGCTGCATTAAAAATTCAAGTATTCAACTTTAGATTAATTGACAATAATTGTAGTAAACCAAAAATTGCTTAAATTGAAAAATGTTTTTGCTCTTAGTAAGAATTAGAATCAAAAGCACACCCTGCGTGTGTAGAATTTTATGATGGTTAATGGAAATTTTGATAGTTAGTAAAGGAAAATTATTTATTAGTAGGTTATCTGGTGATGATTGATGAGAAGTTATTTAGTAGTTACTTAAAGAGAGTTATGATAATTATACTAAAAAATGATAATTACACAAAAATGTTCTTGCATTATTAAAGTGATAAAGTTCATTTCAATTTGTTTGTGTTGGTTCTATACTATATAAACATGTTAATAAGAATTAACATTTCAAATAATCTAAACTCAAAAAATTAACAAGATAGTACATAATACTTACAATAATATCAAATGAGAAATATAAATAATTAGTAGTAATTTGTACAACTGTTCATGTGTTATGGTACGAGATGATACATGTCCAGGACATCGCCTCTAAGATACAATAACTTAGCCTTTTCTGCTGTAGTTTACTCCTATAGCCTACTCCAATCTTCATCAGTGGAGTTAAACAAAATCTTACCCAATTTTGGTTTTTGTCCTATATATTTTTCTATATTACTTTTAGAGTAGTAGACATGATTTGAATCTCTTGCTCTAAAAACCACTCAATTTATAGGTTGAAAAGTAGGAGTTACATATTACAATATTTAAAGTAAGTAAACAGATGTTTATGGAATGCTGTTTATATCACAAATGCTTTGATAGAATGCGATAGTTATAATTAGATGTATTGTGGAGTTGTATCTCCTTGTTTTGGCTATTCACTTTTTGTATGTTGAGTTTAACTCTTGTACAAGCTGATTTTTCTCTATCAATATAAAATATCAAATATACTCAAAAAAAGTAGGTAAATAGAAAATTTATGTTGCAAATTTGTTTTGTCGTTTTTTGACAATCAACACACCAATACGAGCTTATGGTGATCAGCAGATGAATGGAAAAATTACAAAATTTACATCTCACCTTTAATTTAACAATTCATTTCCAAGGTGTTTTACTTAGGTTTCGAATGCTATATTCTTTTTCCTTGGAATTGCAGTTTATTCTAAATTTTTTGCAACAATTTTGGCTCATTCTTTAAATTTTCTTCTGAACTTTGGAATGGTATACTTCTGCTGTAGTAACTATGGGATTCATTGTATTGCTATAATAATATAGAGATGTTTATTATAACGTATGCCGAGAATTATTGAAATTTTGTATTTGAGTTCTTTATTAGGGAAATCAACCTTATTATTAGTTCTGCACATTTTATGTTTGTTTTTGTTTATCCTTTATAATTAAAATGATATATTTTTATTTTTTACGAATTCAAAATGTATCATTTTAATCCATCGACACAATTATAATTGTATTTTGGGTCGAAATAGTCACACGCATAATACGTTACATTTTTCAGGGGGCAAAATTGATAGTCCACAAATTTTAAATAATGAACACCACTACCTAAAACCCACTCCACTTTTAGCCACTCGAAAATCCTCATTCATAATCACTACCCCATTGCCCCTAAAAAAAATGTAAAATGTGATATGTACGTGACTATTTCAAACCAAAATATACTTTTAATTGTGTCAACGGAATAAATAGTGCATTTTGAATTTATGAGGGACATCAAATATATCATTTTGAATGTGAGAGACTAAAAATGTACAAATATGAAATGTGAGAGATTATTAAAATCATTTTCCCTCTTTATTACCAGCATTCATTTTTTTGTATTTTTGTGAATTGATCTAGTTTTATGTCCAACTGTGTAATCACATTTAGTAATAAGTATCACACTATAATATGTTTTGATGGCAAAATATGGGAAATTCTATGTTAGGGTATGCTGAGAGTTCAATGTGATCTACCAGAGCAAAGGTCATAAATTGCATTGTATCAACGTCGTCATTTATAGGGCGGAATTTGTATCTTGGAGTCTCTAATACTCAAGTCAATACTAAGACAATAAGAGAGTATTATAAAAAGAAATAAAAATTTCAAAATAGTAAAAGAGTAGTTAGTGAAATATACTAAGACAATAAGAGAGTATTATAAAAAGAAATAAAAATTTCAAAATAGTAAAAGAGTAGTTAGTGAAATGAGTAACGTTATAGGTGAGCTATTTATATTCCTATTTGTAAATGGACTTTGTAAATAATAATGAGTTTGTTAACTACAAAGCCTACAAAGGCTTAGTCGATTTTATTAGGAAGTTCTTTTAGACTTTTGGTCAAACTAATTATGTTGAATTTTTGCCTTGTTAATTGTAGGGGTGTCAATTTTTGACAAGATATGATAACACGATACGAAATTTAGGCTATTTAGCAAGTTAAGGCTGGGGTTTCATGACACGAATACAATTATGATACCACACATTTACAACACGAGATAAATGTCGACACGAAATTAAACGGATCGATACGATATTTCTAAAATTATATTGTAACTTTTTTAACCTTCATATATAATTTGTTTTCTATTATTTATTTACATTAAAATTATCAATTATGGAAGACTTTTAAAATTAACTTCAGAGTAAAAAAATGCAAATTATAAACGTAATATTATATTTTTATTTGAAATTATATAAAATTCTAAGTATTCAAGATCATTATGACTTTACAATTTTAAAGTGTTGAAAAAATTATTTGTTCTTGTATAGAACCTTGAGACAGTCATTGTTACATATTTTAAATTTTTTTGTTGGGTTAAGTTAATACTATCAATAGTAAACAGGTTAAACAAATTAGACATGGCACGACACGATACGGAAATAAACAAGTCATACATGATACGACACGATTATTAATTGGGTAGGTTTAAGGTTGAAGTTTTATAACCTAAACACGATTATGACACGACACAATTAATACTCCTAGTTATTTGTCACGTAGACTCTAATATATGGCGGAATATTTTTGGTATTATCCATATGATAAAACAATAGCCGTACTTGATGGATAAAATGATCCAATGAGCCCAATCAACTCAATAAGTTGAAGGAATATCCAAATAAAACGAGCAAAAACAATAATGTTAGATATGTCCACCTTTGCAATATTAAATTTTGCTATTAACATTCGAAGATTAATTTTTTTAATTGAATGACTTCAATAGGTAGACTCGTACATTTTCGTTCATTCTTTAGTACGATTATTATTATTATTTTTGGTAATGCGTACCTTGATTAGTTTATTTTAGGGTTAATAACATTTTACCCCCGTAAAGTATCAAGTAATTATATTTTACTCCTTAAACTAAAAATTATACTTTGCCCTCATTTACAATATTCATCCTTTAGTAGTTCTATTATATATAAAAAAAACTCACTTAAATGACTTAAATGTCCTTATCACTATTGTTTTTTTAAAGTATTTTTTATTGTGATTTGATAATTATTGAAAATTAGTAAACTAAACTATAAATAAATGGATATCTTTGTCTTCAACAGTAAAAATTATGGAGAAATTTAATTCAAATTGTATCTGATATTAGAATTTGAACAAGTTTAAACCCGAAATAAAAATATAAAATACCACGATACAAGAAAATATATAAACTATTAGAATTTGAACACGTTTAAACCCGAAATAAAAATATAAAATACCACGATACAAGAAAATATATAAACTATTACAAAAATCTATTAATACTGCCAGACAAAATCTTTAAAGAAAAACTTCCAATAGAAAATTCTACCAAAAAGCCTACTCTAAGAAGTATGGTACCACTATAAAAATGCTATAATTCAAAGTAATATCAAATTAATTCCAAAAATATATTAAAAAAATGGAACTCTATAAATTACGAGAATTTGACTAAAAAATATATGATATGGATTATATTGAGATTTTTTTATACTTAATTATACTTATATTTTTTTATAGTTATCACACAACTGTCAAAAGTTGTAAACATAAAAAATAAAAAAATAATAATAAGGACATTTCAGTTATTTAACTAACTTTTATTAATGGTGTTAGAATTTTTAACGCATAATTAGTGCAAAATAGGGACAAATTAAAAAAAATTTAATTTAAAAAAATAAACTGTAATTACCCCTATATATTAGCGGAAAAATGTTTTTAAAAACCTTTACTTTATAAAGCTCAAAAGTTATTATTAAAGAAAGTGTATCACACGGGCAATTAAACTAATCTATGTATAAAGCACAAAAGCGCTTAATTTTTATGGAGTGTCAAATTTAATGTTTTTTCGTGCTATGATTATTCTTTCACCCATATTATTAGTGGGAATTTTCCTTTTTAAATTTTTTAATAAACTTTAAATTATGTTGATTAACTACCAAATAATTACTCATCTCACATTTTTTTCCCTTTCAAATTTCATTTTACATTTACACTTACAATATAAACTTAATTTTTCATGAAAATAATTTTTTCAAATAATTTATTATTTTGTTAATTGCATACATATTGAATGTGCAATAGTCACTCGCGTTATTAAAAGCTTGTGTAGAATGGCATTTGGTTGTATGTAACCACCACTAATTAATACAAGTCCAGTGGCATAAGCACTGTTTTTTTTTTTTTTTTGGTGGAGGGGTAAGGAGTGGCATGAATGCACAAACCCGATAAAGTTGGACTTTTAAAGGAATTTACAAAAAAAATGTCATGGAGTTAATTTGTCCAATAGCCGTTAGTCGACATCTTCGGCACAAGGCGTCACTAAATGGTCAAATTTTCTGTAGTGCACCACATCTCATCCATGCCCGTTGAGTAAATATTATTATTAGGCCTATAAATGTCCTCTCAAATGTCAGGAAACTAATAAAATGATTTGGGTCGAAGCAACTCTAATTGGATCCGGATCTTAGTTTATATTTTGAGCGATTATGTACTTTGAATCTTTTTTATTTTTATTTGAATCCGATCCGATTACCCGACGAGTTTGAATTTTAAGATCCGTCTCCGAATTCGACCTAGTCTGGATCCAGATTGGATATATAGCAGTCTAAAATTCTTTTTCAGAACACACAAAGAATTTTAAGATCTGTCTCCGAATTCGACCTAGTCCGGATCCAGATCGGATATACCAGCCTAAAATTCTTTTCCAAAACACACAAAAAATACAATTCTTAGACATTTCAAAATTCAATCCCAAATCATTAAAACACAACATCATCATCATCAACAACAACAACAATAACAACAACAATAGACAATTTCATCATTCCAATTCCATACATAATTGTTGTAAAATATTAAAATAACACAACACACATATCAAATTAAGAGATTAAGACAACGATGGGATTGCGTTGAATGACTATTGTCGACAGGCTTCTAGAATGTTGGCGGCTGCTGATGGTGGTGTTGAAGACAGGTTGTCGTTGAACACGATAATCTAAAGGAGCGAGAAGTGGAGAAGAATAGACTAAGATAGACTCAGAAGGAGAGGTACGAAGAGAATGAGATGGAGTGGGAATGAGAGGTATGAAGAGACTGAGATGGATGGATGAGAAGAAGAGGAAAGGAAGGAAGATTTGAAAATTGTAAAAGAAAGGAGAGACAAAAATGAGATAAAATTGGAAAATAATAGAGGAGGTGACTTAAACCATGAAACTTCTAACCACTACTTATGGATTTGCCCTAATGAATTATATATATATATATATATATAATTAATCAAATCCAGGTCTTAAATAGATCAAAACTAGTAAATCTCAACATATCTAATCAGTTTATATAATAGCCTAATCGGATTTGGATCGAATTTGAATAAACAAGTTTAGATTCAAATATTAGAATAAACGAATCTAAATCTGATCGGATTCGGGTCCAAACCCAATTTGTTGACAGGCCTACTTGAGATACCACTACTTTCACTAAATAATTACTCACAAGCTTAGGGATACAGCGTAGACATGGACAACGTAGAGTTTGAACTTTGAACTATGACCAGAGAAAACTCTATAGATAAAATACAAGACAAAGGGGCGAGTAAGGGACAAAGTAGTAGTGGGACCTATAAGAAGCATTAAATTAGTGTGCTTACTTTTGAAGGGTAGTTTGGTTATAAAATAAAAAGTTACTGCTCTGGCAATAATGCTAGCCGCAACAAAAACTAGCAATTTCTACTAGTACTATTAAATAAGTGTTTGGTTCGCGTTCAAAAATCAGAATCATAGTGAGAATCATAAATTTTATTATTGACATGGTGTTTGTGTCATCTCATTTTTTTTTATTGACATGAGTTTCATTATTTTGATAAGTTAAGCAATTTGAGACTCAAATCACAAGTAAGAAATGAAAGTGTGAATTTTATAATATTTTCATTCTTATAAAATGATTCCAAAGTGATTATCAAACAACGTCTATGAATATCAACCTTGATATTCTCATTTCTTCCTATCATATTCATAAACCAAACACCTCCCAAGTCTATAACGCCTTGGCTTCTCCTTTATATTTCCTTCTCAAAAGATTGTCATCGTTTCATCGTAGGGTTAGGCAAAACGTTTTAAGAAAATATGTTTAGAATGAAATATTCTATGATTGTTCCATGTACTAGTACAAATAAGAAGAAACTAGTTAGTGGTAGGTGTGTTCATGGATCGGATATTCAATTTATATGGTTAGTATTCGACCTGATGACACTAGATCAGGAAAAATTTACTTGGCACTCGATCTATATACATAGGTTATCCCATCTCAAATGCCAGCCCGTTAAAAGTGAGTTGGATGACTAAGTATCCGACTTGATCTGATTATGACTATTTGAAGGGTAAAATAATTGAGTAGTAATTACACAGATTTCTCTATAAATAGAAAGGAAAGGGAAAAAATCCTTTAATATTTGGCTACTATATATAAAATTATATAATTAACTTTGTATATAGATTGAGTTGGGTACTTATCGGGTTACAGATTCTCGACTTGCTACCTAACACTGTAATCTTAATACCTGATCCTTTATACTTAACCTGTTCCAATGTCCTTTCTTTTTTTTTTATTTTATGATTTGATAATATTATTTGTATTGTTTATTATCATTTTCTTGATTTCATTTGTTAAATTTTAAAATAAAGTACCACTCTTAGAAGCCAGTCAAACCGGTAATGAGTGGCTCAATCAATTATCGGTTTGAGCAACGGTCGAATTTCATTATGGTAAAACCGGTGAGGCATGAGATAATTATATAAGGTATCTCTAAATTTTGTATCTGACTCTTGTTGTACTTATTTTTATCGTTAAAGAAGGAAAAATAGATAACTACCCACTGTCTATTACATACTAACTCGACTTGTGACAGATATGTCCCGTTACTCCTTGATTTGTCTAGAGAAAAAAAAGTAAAAATAAAATTCCAACTCTGCACATCAAGTCATTGCTCGTTTGACCCTTCTCTATCCCCATTCTCTTTCTGCCTACATACCCAAATCCTTGCAATTCCCCAATCTAGAGTCAAAGTATTGATCCAATGAAGATTCCCAAGAGTCCACATCCATAATTTGGGTTACGCCAATTCTTGGATTGGGGATTTAATTCGGAAATTTTAGTAATTGGTTTGAGATTTAAGTTTCATGGTTATTTAATTTGGAGATTGATCATATTTACTATATGGTGTAATTAATAAAAATATGGTGTACCTTTTACAATATTAAAAAATCGGAACATCACGAATTTAGCTAACCTACATATTACTCCTGTGCTATTAAAATGTACATTTAGTAATCCCCTGTAATTTGGACTAAAATGAAACAATTAATCATTTCATATAATATAATGGTCAAAGGTTAAAAATGTTCCATTTTAAAGGTATGATTATCTTTTAATATTTATTTTTTAATACTCTTTAACAGAAAAATGATATTGGAATTAAAATTTCATTAATAATAAGTTAAAAAATAAGTATTAAAAGACAATCATACCCTCAAATTAAATTTTTTTTAACCTTTGACAGCTAGATTAGATAGAATGACTAACGGTTTCATTTTAGTCTAAATTACAAGAATTAAATGTATAATTTAATACCACAATGAGATAATATGTAGGTTAGCCAAATTACAGGATGTTCTGTGTAATTTATCCTAAAATAACTATTCCATTAGAATTATAATTAATGTATGTGATTTTGAAGGGTTAAATGCAAAAACCTCCCCTGAATTTTCATGCCAGTTGTAATTTACCCCCATTATTTAATAAACACTTAACCCCATCTTTTATGTTTTGGAACTAAGCATTACCCCTGTTATTTTAATTATTACTGTTTTTCTTTTTTCTTCTTCGTTTTTCCTTTTATTTATTTTTTTCTATCTTTTTTTTTCACCATTCTCTTGCTACTACTAAACAATTACGTTACTTTTAATAATTGATAAATTAAAGTTCTATGTTTTAGATGTGTTTAAACAATTTCATTTATAGATTATTCATGCTTTAACACAATATATATGCTTTATTGTAATATAAAGTTTATGATTAACTATTAATAATAACATTAACAAAAAAAAAAATAAAATTTTGAGTAAGAGAAACTTAAAAAATTTATTTTAGTATATAAATAAAATAGTAGAATGAAAAAAATGGGTAAAACCTTTTATTTATGATGAAACATCAATAAAATGAAGTAAGAAAATATTACGGTTGTCTAAGACAAGGGTTTTCAGAGTTATGGTAAATTCAACCAAATAATGACAGGATATGCCACAAAATTTTTGTTTGCATGCTTAGAATATATATTTTAATTTTTTGTGCACAAATTATTTTATCCTTTTAACTGTTTGTTTATTTGTTAATTATAAAATTAGTAAAACTCACAAAATCTATATTGTATTATTAAAATACATGTTGCTTGTATTAAAAAGTTTATTTATTCTATAAATTATTTATGTGTAAAAAAAAATAGAGTTTTTAAGTAATCAATTACTAATAGTATAATAGTTAGTAAGAAACAATGCGTAAGAAGATAAAAGGAAAATATGAGAGAGAAAATAAATAAATTACTAAGAAGAGAAAGAAAAAAATAAATTGTAAAGGTAATTTTGTCCCAAAATATGAAGAAGAAAATGAAAAAGGGTTGAAGTACTTATTAAATAAATTAAGGAGACAAATTGTAATTTGGATGTAAGTGTAGGGTGGTTTTCTATATTTAACCCTTTTGAAAATCACAACTGCGAAGTGTGTGATGTATGGGTGTGATTTCTTGCAATACTTTTTAGTGTAATATTATTTAAATGAGTGACACATATCTTCATGATCAAGTCACATTTCACTTATTTACGTAATGTCACGCAGATCTCACGTGAAATCCAAAGCCGTGCTGCATATTACTTTTTATTTAAGATGGATTACTACCTTATTTAATGACAGAACATCACGACTCACAACCAAACGTGGCAAACTCTTGTCCGGAATTCAGGGGAACAAGAAAGCTAGTGTTTATAGTCAGCTAGTGTTTTTTCGGGGCTAACAAGAAAGAAGTTTGATCAGAATCTAAAAGCTCAAAAATGGAGAATCCATCAGAAGATAAGAAACACGCTTCACCACCAAATGAGGGTGGTTTGAGAACAATGCCGTTCATCATAGGTATACTAGCTATATTCAATTATTATTATTATTATTATAACGAGAATCTTATTTATCCATTCTGATAACTCGAATTATGACTGCCTGAATTGCACCTTATTTCAAGCTATTCACACTTATCAAACTGTGCATGCAACGAATCTAATGATGCAATTTTATAGGTAATTGTTACCTTGATCTGAAATTTTTTTTTTTTTTGGCTGCAAATGGGATGCTTGAGAAGGTGGCAAATAATGGGCTATCACCAAATATGACTTTGTTTTTGATGAATCAATATCATATGGAGATGACAACTACATCAAATATTCTCTTTTATTGGTATGCAGCTAACAATTTCACGCCAGTTCTTGGAGCAATTGTTGCAGATTCTTATGTTGGTCGGTTTCATATGATCGGATTTGGATGTGTTAACCTTCTGGTAAATATTGTCTTTGCACTTTTTTTCCCCCCCTTTTTTAAGATTACCCACATCTACATGAGATACAATTAAAACACCAAATTAATCACTAGAAGAACTAACTAATTAGAACTTCTTGATCAGTAGCGTTGTTTGTTTTTCTATACCCAATATGGAAAGTTGAGAAAGAATTTGTTGATAAAAACGAAAAAACTATTTTGATTTCATGTTTGGAAAAAAATAAAAGATGTTATCAAAAGCAGATTACCACATTTTCCAAAAGTATTTTTTATATTTGGATAGTCAAACATCTGTTAATATTTTTTTCATATGACATATATATATATATATATATATATGTATATGTATATATATATGTATATGTATATGGCCAGTAAACTATTTTTGCAGTCCATCACTTAACTATTTTTGGTTTTAAATTTCCCACTAAGCTATTTTTATGTGGTCATTCAACTATGTTTTTGTTTTAAATTATACACTTAACTTTTAATAGTTTAGTACATATTATGAAACTAAAAATAGTTAGTTGGCTAATCGTGTAGTATAAAATAATTTAGTAACCATATACTTTTTTCCCCCTTTTGAATAAATAATTCATAACAAACTTAAGTCAAAATTTGATCAGAAAACAAGGAAGTTTGTTTTACTTTGTCTTTATTTTCGTATTATTTCCTTCGCTGTTGCAAGTTCTTTGTTTTGTTCTTTGGAGCGGTGCCCCAGCTAGTTCTATACTTTTGTCCATTGGAGCGGTGGTTTGTTGGAGTATTCTTCAGTTATTTCACAACATGTAATGTATACTGAAGAGACAAGGTGGCGTTATCTGTCCTTTTCTAGGTAAAGGGAATTCAAGTGTTAATACTTTCTTAACCAAAAAAAAGTGATAGCAATTTGAAAATGAAAATCAAGAACCATATGATTTGACTTAATTAGCAAAGATTCCTAATTTGTGGTCATTCTTTAAATTGTGATGTTATACTTAACACCTAATCCAGTGTGAATCTGTTTGTTCAAAATCCAAATTAAGTTTTTCTCTTTTTCTTTGAAGATCAAAGAAATTAATCTGTCTTACCCAAAAAGAAAAAAAAAAAAACAAGAAACTAATTTGTAATCACTAGTCACCAGAATCCCTCCTTCTAGAATCAATTAGGCTATTTTTTAGAGTAGACTGTAAAATTTTGTGGAAAAGTTGATTGAAATTGTCAAAGTATATCTGTTCTGTAAATCCTTTAGGGAAATTAAGTCGTTGATTTCTTGGGACTAAAATTATTGATACTTTTTTAGGCAAAAATTCAGGTGATATTTTAAGTGTAAGTGGAGTCAAGTTGCCAAATTATTATTATATTTAACCTATACTTGTATCGTGTACCTATACCTGTATCGCATACGATAGAGCACCTTATATTTGCTAACTATGGGCATATGACCTGTAAATCTACCTTTATAAAAGTACAATACTTATTTGTCTTGATGAGAGGAAATGCTCTAACTATATGTCTTAGGTATCTGTCCAAGAGTAGAGCTTTTGTCTAGAATTATAAACAGAGTTTGTTCAAAACATTCAAGGGTTAGGATGCTCCTGTCTTGTGAATACGAACCCGCTTATCAGGAATGCATGATTGATTTCTAACTCTAGCACAAACAACTTGATAATACACAATTATTTCAATTAAAGACTAACGTAAGGATAAATTTTCCTTGATCCAAAAATAACTAGATGAAGAATATTTTTCTAAATAGAAAGAGTCGAATTGATGTTGTTAGATTATCTGATAGTCCTCAAAGTTTCATATTGAGATAGTGTTGAGATAAAACTTCTACTTTAAAGGGAACGGTTCTTTTATGGTTAACAACTATGATTCCACAAGCAAGGCCTCCTCCATGCAAGGAATCTATCAACAATTGTAGCTCTGCAACATCTTTCCAACTCTTCCTGCTATTAATATCCTTCGCAATCCTTTCCACTGGAGTTGGGGGTATCAGGTACTCTTTGTTGGCTTTTGGTGCGGATCAATTGGATAAAAAAGATGGCGTATCAGAAAGATATTTTAGCCGGTTTTATGTTTCATGCATGGTATCTCTTCTCCTAGCTTTAGTTTGTATCGTGACCATTGAAGAAAAAATGGGGTGGCAATTTGGTTTTGGAGCTTGTGTAGCTGTGATGTTGTTTGCAGCTCTATCATTTTTTGTTATTTCCCCCTTCTATGTTAAGGTAAAGACTAACACAAGCTTATTCACTGAACTTACTCAAGTGATTGTAGCCTCTTATAAAAATCGATCCCTCAAGTTATCATGGGATACCACAAAACATTTTGTACCATCACAAGAAAGGCTCAAAGCTGCTTTTTCCGATTGAAAAGTTGAGGTAAGAATGTCCATCATTTTTCTTTCTTTTTGCCTTCTAAAGGATGAAGAATCGTTGGTTAATTGGCCTAAGGATATCCTGTCTCACTTACTACATTGATATGCTATCTTACAATTTGGATATTGACACGTATTCTCTGATTTATAAATATTTTTATGCTAGAATAAACATGTCAAATATAAATAGTGTAAGATAGGTGATTGGTATAGGAAATGAGACAAAGGTTAATTATGTATGCTCCTCTTGCTTAAGATTTCAGTCTTTTACATAAAATTAATTGCATTAATGTTGTCTATAGGTTTTTAAACAAAGCTTCTATAATTAGAGATCCTCAGCAAGATTTGACCCCAGATGGAAGCATGGTTCAAAGAGACGGTCATTAAAAAATTTTAGAAAAATATAAACGATAATGATAAGTACAACAATTATATAAAATCATCACTAAACAAATATACTGATCAATAAGATCTTATATAATTATGAAATACATAATTGTTGTTTTACTTGTAGTTAATAGACTAATCAAAAGTTTTCTTTATAGATATTGTAATTGTTTATTAAATTTTCTTTCTTATTATATAAACTATGAAATCATTATTTTTGTGAATCACAATTCAAGATTCAACTAGATTTGATGACCATCAAACATAATTAAATTTGATTAAAAACTAATTGAAGATAAATTGTTACTCCTGATTAATTTGGTGTTTTAATTGTATCACAGACTGCCAAAACACCCAAAATCCCTTCGACTCATTATACACATCTAGATGAATCGCGAGTCGACTCAGTAGAATCGGGTGAGTCTCACCGAATCGTTGAATTGCCACACAAAATCGCCCTAAATCGGACGATTCACGGCGAGTTGATGCCTGTTCCGGCGACTCCGATACATCCCGGAGCGGTATCAGAATGGTTTCTCTCGTTCCGGTTCTGACTCGGCCGAGTCAACTCGGACTCGGCCGAGTCTTTGAACCATGGATGGAAGAGCTATGAATCCTTGGAGTCTTTGCACAGTAGATCAAGTGGAGGATTTGAAAGCACTACTTAAGGTGATCCCAATATGGTTGACAGGAATGATAACATTCATAAATATTTGCCAGAGCTCTTTCTTAGTACTCCAAGCAAGTTCCATGGAACGAAAGATCATTGGAAAATTTGAAATTCCAGCAGGTTCTTTTGGCGTATTTACTATCATTGCTTTGATCCAATGGGTTGCTCTTTATATGATCAAGTACTTCTCCCAGTTGCGTCAAGAATCAAAGGGAAACCTGTTCACCTCACATCAAAACAAAGAATGGGAATCGGAATATTTTTGTCTTTCATCAGCATGGTTGTAACGGCAACTGTGGAGTCAATTCGCCGTAGTCGTGCATTTAACGAAGGAGTTTCAGATGATCCACAAGCAATAGTCCAAATGTCAGCAATATGGATTGTGCCACAGTATTGCTTAATTGGATTCACTGAGGGGTTCAATGTTATCGCGCAAAATGAGTTTTTCATTTCGGAACTTCCCAGAAGCATGTCAAGTATGGCTTCTACTCTAAGTGGAGTTGGCTTATCTGTGGCAAGTTTATTAGCAAGTTTCATCCAATGTTTTGAAAACCGGACCGGTCATTGAACCGGTGGCCTGTCCGGTTCCCGGTCCGACCGGCCGGTTTTTTTTAATAAAGTGTGATAAAATTTAAAGTGACTTAAAAATTAAAATACATTTCTATAAAATTCAAAAATAAAAATACCACATCATCTCTAAGTTGAAAATAATCTGCCAAATACCAACATCATCTCTACAATCAACATTAACCTGTCCAACATCATTTTCGACTTCAAAAAACTAACAACAATAATTCTACATAATATTGTCTACATCTCAAATAAAGAAACAAATACAACAAAGAACAAGTACACAGATAAGCCAACTGAACTGTCATTTTCTTAAGTAACACAATCAACATCAAACGAAAACTAAAAACAAATTACAATCATCTCATAACTTCACTTCATGATTATCTCAGTTTAGCCATTCATCATCTTCATCAATAGATTAAAAAATAACAAAAAAAGAAATAACAAAATAAATGCAGAAAAATAGACAAAAATAATGGAAAATAAATGATAAAAATTAATGAAGGAAAAATAGATAAAAAAATAGAAAAATAAGAAAATCAATACAAGAAAAATAGACAAAAAATAACAAAAAATAAATAATAAAATAAACACAGGACAATAGAAAAAAAAAAGTAGTGGAAAAGAAATAAGAAACATAAATACACCAAAAAACCGAAAATAAATAATAAAATTAAATGGAGAAAAAATAGACAAAAAAAACAGAAAATAAAATATGAAATAAATGTATGAAAAATAAACAAGAAAAATAACAAAACATGAAAGGAAAAAAAATGCCCGAAAAAAGAAAAAAATAATGAAAAAGAAATTATAATAATAAATGCATGAAAAATACACCAAAAAATAACATAAGAGAAATAACAACATAAATATAGGAAAAATGGACAAGAAAAATAACAAAATAAATGCATAAAAAATAGAAAAAAAAAATAACATGAAAGAAATAATATAACTTGCCTAGATGAAAAGGTGGAGTGGAAGAGATGATGGAGGAAATGAAGAGTTGAGAAGAAGCCAAGAGGAAGAGCCAAAGAAGGTGCTGCTGCAATTTGAGGAGGAAGGAGGCGGCTAGGCTTTCCACATCTAGATGTGGGAAAAAAAAATGCAAGGAGAAAGATGAGGAAATTGGAATCAAAGAAGATGCTGTTGCAATTTGGTCTTTGCTGCTGACAAATTGCAACTTGCAAAGTTGCAATTGGATTGGATGTGGATCACGTGTTGCTGCTGCTCGCTTGAAGGAGTTTAAAATTTTTTTTTTTTAAAGTAAAAATTGAAAACCGCATAGCACCGGTTGAACCGGTTTTTACCGGTTTTCCCGGTTCAATCCGGTTCTCTGCGGTTTTTTGTTCCACCCGGTTATGAAAGTGGATCGGACAAGTGGTTCTTCCGGTTCGCGGTTCGACCGGTCGAACCGGCCGGTCCGATTTTAAAAACACTGGTTTCATCATGAACATTATTGATGAGTTCACGAAAAGAGGAGGCAAGGAGAGTTGGATTTCAAGCAATACAACAAGGGTCATTATGATTACTATTATTGGGTTCTTTCTGTTTTAGGTATGACAAATTTTGTTGGGATCAAACGCTGAATAAACACAACTAATGAGAAATTAAGAACACAACAATTTAATGAAAAATAAGTCTAGACAACAACATGAAATATGAGTGACACACAAGATTTAACGTGATTCGGCTTAATTACCAAGCCTACATCCACGGAGAGAAAACCCATTCTTTATTATGAGAGAAAATTCAAATACAAGAATGCAACTTGAATCTCAAACCCAACCTTTGTATAACATCTCTCACCCCCAAGAACACTCTCACCACAAGTATAGGACTAATGGCTCCTAACTTATATTTTTCTCTCTTGTGTTATGTCTTTGTAGTTAGCTAACACACATATTTATAGGAAACATTACTTAGTCTCCACTCCAAGTAATAATAGGAAATAATTTGTTTTTCACCCTAAACCCTATACAAATAGGAAATTACTTGGTAACTACTCCAAGTAAGTAAACTATTAGGAAACTACTTACTCCCCACATGAAAGTAATTACCTAAAAGCAAATTAGTCAATTTCCTAATAAATCTCCACCTTAGCTAATATTTCTTTTAGCAAACGCAAATGCAACAAAAATATAACCATTTGAGTGCTGCCTTCCACCACCAATTTACATGGTGACTAGCTATACACACCGAATCAATACAGCCCTGTCTCCAATTAATTCAACTGGCAAATGAACATGTGAAACTAACCGAATTCAACATCCAGTCGACTCACAAGAGGGGCCTCAATTCTCCCTCCCCTTCAGTAGGATTTTCCTTCTCACCACCATTTGCACTTGGAAGCAACCTTGGATCCCTTCGCTCCCATTCTATTGAGGTAACCAAATGGTACAAATCACAATACTTCTTTTCTTTCAACAGGACTGTCCAGCCAATTGTGGTTCCAAGACTCCATCTTCAACGAAAAACTCGTAGCTTTAGACTCTAACTGGCTCAAGGAAATTGGATTCTTTCATATTTTTGGGACATGCCATACCACCCAAAAATGAACCACTCCATTTAATATTTTGATTTTGACTACTCCAATTACCGTGACTTCAAATGTATACCTATCACCCAAAGACAAAAACTTGTATTCTTTACTTGAAGTGCATCAGACAAATATTTTAATCAGGAGAAAACATGTAAAAATAACCAGAATAAAAAATCCAACATAGAAGAAATATCCAAATGGAGATCGTGAGAATATCTCCACTTGATTTATTATGTCCAAAATCAGCATTGGATTCCACCATTTTCCTTGACCCTTGAATCACCTGCCTTAGATTCACCGTCAAGTATCATCCCTTTTCAATTCTCTCCTCGAGCAATTAATGCAATTTCTTGTATATTATCTTGGTTTGCCTTTTTTTGAGATATTAGATGATTGCACATTCTCGAGCACCGAAGTATCTTTCTCGTATACCAGAGGCATCGTCACACTTTCATAGAAATCAGGGACCCCAAGATAAGAAGTAAAAGGGCCTAATCTTCTTCCTTGATTTTAACACAAACTTTTGGAGATAATCCAAAATCCAACTGTGTCCATAACAAAGAGTCAAATCGAATCTATGCACCTCGATTCCAAGTCTTCCCACTCATCATCCTTCATGCTTGTTGGCTTTACACCATCATTTCCCTTCAACACCTTTTTGCCAAACCTTGTAGAACAAGGATGTCCTTTACTCTTCTAACTGAAAAAGTAAATATTGTACACCCATTAAATTGTTGAATTGTAAATTGCCACCAACCCACTTGATCTCAATAGTTGACCAGAACCCAACCAAGCTCTAATACCAATTTGTTGGGATCAAACGCGGAATAAACACAACTAATGAGAAATCAAGAACACAACAATTTAATGAAAATAAGCCACAACATGAAATATGAGTGACATACAAGATTTAACGTGGTTCAGCTTAATTACCAAGCCTACGTCCACGGAGAGAAAACCAATTCTTTATTATGAGAGAAAACACACATACAAGAATACAACTTGAATCCCAAACCCAACCCTTGTATAACCTCTTTCACCCCCAAGAACACTCTCACCACAAGTATAGGACTACATGGCTCCTAACTTGTATTTTTCCCTCTTGTGTTATGTCTTTGTAGTTAGCCAACCCACCTGGTATTTATAGGAAACATTACTTAGTCACCACTCCAAGTAATAATAGGAAATAACTTGTCTTATACCCTAAACCCTGTACAAATAGGAAATTTCTTGGTAACTACTCCAAGTAAACTATTAGGAAACTACTTACTCCCCACACGAAAGTAATTACCTAAAAGAAAATTAGCCAATTTCCTTGACAAATTTCTTGTTTTTATTGATATGCTGTTGAACTTATGGTCCTTGTAGAGGTGAAGAAAGCAAGACTGCTACAGAAGAAGTTTAGTTGTTGTTGGAGAAATCAAAAATCCCATTTCATATTAATGTAAGAGGTACATTTTATAAGTAAAAATCATGTATCCTCTATTTGAGATGGCTTTTGTGTTAAAAAGATGACCAAGGAATGAAAAACTTTATGCACACCTACATTACATACATGACACTAGAATCGCCATATTTTTTTTTTTCATTTTTATGTGTTTCTCTCATTTAAGTTTTTTTTGAATAAGTACCATTGCCAATACCAATCTGTATGATACTCAAACCACTAATACCACAGTGAGAAACATATGGCAAAACACCAAATGAAAAAATAACTCTGTATAATATAGCTATCACGATCATCCCATAAAACTTGTCATGTTCATGATCTAAATCTTAATCTTCTTTCTTTTGATTAGTTATGTGAACTTGGCATTGATGCTATTTTTGTTGTTTCTTATTATCATTTACAAGACTACCAGACTAGAAATTATTGGGATTGGATGCAAAGTCAGGCACCTCCCTAAGTTGTAACATCTCAATTTTCCATCTTAATGTACTAATGTTCAATCTACAACTTCTGCTTCTCCAATTTCACCTATTTAGTCTTTGGCATTCCTTTCTAAGTTATGTTTCTTCAAGTCTTTTGGACACTTTATTTTCTAGCTTTTGGTTCAGACTAGTTAAAATGAGTCATTTTATTGTGTCTCCTATCAAGTTGTAGATAATCACTCCTTTCTATTTTCAGATAGTCATTCTACATCTTCTACCTTGATCATCACTTGATTTAGTGCATTATAATATTTAAGGACCAAAACCTGTTCCAACTATGGGAAGATCTAGGTACTTTGTCATTTTGTTGATGACTTCTCATGTTACATGTGGTTTTGTCTAATAAAAAATAAATATAAATTACAGTGATTTCGACACTATGATTAAATTAAACTAAATTTTCTTGTACTATTAAAAATTCCACACGAAAAATTCTATAGAATGCAAGGGAACCTTACTTTTAAATTTCACTAGTTAGGGTGACAAAAAAATTTCAACGCTCTTATACAAGTATCTCTCATCAAAATGGTCATATCGGGTGTAAAAACAATCACATTCTTGTATTAACTTGTTCTCTACTACTTTTTGTCTTTTTCCCTAAACAATTTTGTGGTAAAACTGCTTTGGTTGTTGCCTTCATTATTAAATAGAGTTCCTTCTCTTGTCACTCTGAATCTATCACCCTATGAACGTCTTTATGGTTCTTTGCTGAATTATACTAGCATGTAGACAATGCATCTACAAGCTTGCAATTTATGAAGAACAGAATCCACATCAAAGTGAGGGATACCAAGAAGAAGCTCCAAATCCATCCATATATTCTGTACCTGTCAGTAATGAATAAAAGCATGTTCCAAAGAGTCCTATGAATTGTAAAAACATTTGGAAGGGCATGAAAATCTAATCTTCATAAGAACTATATTTCCAAAGAAATATAGAAATCTTAATAGGAATCCCTGAGTTCCAAATATATTCCCTTGATTTTAGCTAATTTCACTGAGCTCTCATAACTTCATAAGCCGAAAGGATGAAAACACGCCATTTTTTGTTGCCTTCCGTATCATGACATCTTTGGCCAAGGAAAGGAAGAGCGGAACAAATATCATCCAGAAATTGTTGCCGAAGGGGTTCAAAATTCCATCCATGAACGTTGGAAAATAGAGCATTAACTTAAATATCAGGCTGCTTAATATGATCAAAAGAATCCCCAATGGTGCCATCACCTAATCAGAGTTATCAAACTAAAAAGAGACATCTCCTGAACAAACTAGTTTTGGAATTTTAGCTCCGCAACTTGTCTAACCTTCATGTGCTACCAAACTCGTGAAGGATTGCTAACTGTAGCATTTTTGTGTCTCATAAAATTTGCCCAAAGGGACGAAGAGTCAAAGAAATTATTCTACAAGAGAAAACGTCTCGACAATAGTTGCAAAATTACAAAAACCAATTCCATTCTCTTGAGTGGGATAACGAATCTGGTTCCATATCTTCCAATGTCGTTCGCTCCCCCTTCAAACTTCTCCAAGAAAAAAGAAGCCAAACACCATCCCAAGGATTTAGTTACCCCTTCCGGGGGATCCAACACTGACAAAATATGAATCGAAATAGAGGAAAGTACATGCTTAATAAGAATAAGTCGTCTACTAGGAGATAATAATTTATGATTCCTACTGTCAAGTCTCTATCAAACTTATTAATAAGCAGATCAAAATCCCCATTTGAATAATTTACAATCAATTGACACATACTGAAACTTACAAAGTCCTCTTTTTTTAAGATCCAAGAAATTAAGTACCTAGATAAATTTTGTAATCAACTTTTCTTCTTTTAATTGACATAGACCCAATTTTCTAATAAAATGAGGACGTTACATTGGGACTAAATTATTTCAATATTATTTTCTATTCCAATTCATATATTTTTTATGTTTCTTTCTTAGTTTTTCTAATAAACTTTACTTATATTTTTGAAGAATTATAAAAATATCATAACTTTCAGTTTTACCATTATTACATTCAACTAATATTTGTCTTTTTATGCATTGTTGTTTTTTTCTACACTTAAATGAGCATAAAATTTCCTTTTTTTTTCCTTCTATTTCCAAGTTGGCTTTACACTTACATACAATCATAATAGTCATAGAAGTTGTGCTAAATTCATAGAGCTAAATTAAAAATCAAAGAATTCCAAAAACAAAATCTATTGATTTAGACAATGAGGCTAACTAACTTGATTGAGAATATACGGTGGAAAGATAAATTAATTTTTAAGAATTGCAGTGTATTTACAAACTAAAATAAAATAATTGAAATGTTACAATACAAAAAACATTATTTACCTATTTTCTTCTCCTATTTGGGCATTGGAACTTGAGATATATTGTAAATTGTTTGAATTGGATTAATAATATATTAGTTT
Organism: Cinchona pubescens; assembly: GCA_025175665.1. Taxonomy (NCBI): domain Eukaryota; kingdom Viridiplantae; phylum Streptophyta; class Magnoliopsida; order Gentianales; family Rubiaceae; genus Cinchona; species Cinchona pubescens. Next base: position 1,122,664 of record JANKKI010000304.1, on the reverse strand, counting down.
CTACTTGATGAGGTAGATGTGGAAATGATTTTTGAGTGAAGAAGGTAGTAATAAGTTTTTTTCAGTTTTGTGGCTATTATGATGCACAAATTCTTTGTTAGAATGTGTTAAGTTTAGTTTTTTTTTTTTACATATCTATATCACTTTTCTGAGTAACTCATTTATTTTTGTGATTTCTGTATTATGGTAATAATCAACTCTATATGTTAATCTCTCTCTCTTTCTCTTCCTGGTGAGTGATGGGTAATTTATTGACTTTCTTTAGTATTTCATATGATCGGATTATCAACTCATCTCTGTATTTTAAATTTTTTGTCTCACAATAGTTGTAAGAAATTGAGATATGAACTTAAACTATATATTTTTTGTTTTCAATTTCAGAAGCATTGGCCTATGTGCTTGCTTTGTGACAGAAACAAAAATCTTATGCATAGAAAAAGAAATTCACCAAACAAATTGTAGCATGCCAAAGAAAGACATGTAAATTTGAAGCATCCATTTGAATTAAAATGATATGAAATATTACTTTCTTACTGAATCTATTCCCTTTTCTGCTAAAACCCGTTAGAATTGTGAATATCTTTTGGTAGATTGACTTGGAAGATAAAGTCAAAGTCAAGTTGAGAAGTTGATTGCTTAATTGTTTTCGAACTCAAAACTAAGTTAAAGTCGAACAAGTCAAGTCAATTTATTTTTGATTTGACTCGACTCTATAGTTTGTCATAATTGACTTTTGAACACCCCTACTTAGGTGACATAAGATATACTATACTCATACTTAGTTGGTATATGATCTAATATATTGATACCACTGTAGACCAAATCCATATAAATTTTCTATTTCTCTTCACTGATTAAATTGACAAGGTGGTTTGACAGTGTTTATATAAACATATTCATTTTTCTAGCCTTTTCTTTTCAAGAAGAGGTGGGAATAGGGGTAAGAATGGAAACCTTATTTAAGACAAGGAAAAATGTTTCTAAATGAAGTTTAATTTCACTAATTTCTTAAGTTAAATAAATGCAGTCCTCAAAATTTTATTTTTTTCTACTTGTATATTTGTAGTAATGATTTTATTTGTAAATATGTGAAATGCATATAATGTAATTGTCAAAAGACAACATGACACTACCAAAAAAGTGTAATGCAATAGCCAGCAATAAATTTTGTATTATTGAAATAGCAACAGCATATCTGACATTACATGATAGTAAAAAGTTATAAATAAGAAATACTTATTTTCCACGCAAATGCATAACAACTTACAAATAAGAAATCAAAACTTGATACACTAGGTCATTGAAGTATAAAATATTTACCGCAAATCAGAAGAGGAAAGCAAAAGATGTATTTGGTATTGATTTAACATCGGGGGTTTTTAATTGGTAGTCATTGTCACTATTGTAATAGAAAGAATTAGTTTTAATTCATTACAAAATAGTTTAGTTAGTATTCATTTTCACTTATTTGTTAACTTTTCAAAGTTTGATTGTTGAAATACTAAACTAAGGGGTGTTTAAGGAATAAAAATGTCAAAAAAATCAGAGGATAATTCTATGTCATTTTTTTGTGTGTATTATAATTAAAATTATACTGGAATTGTAACTGTCTCTTATTATAATCTATTAATTTACAGTTTTTGTGTGATAATGACTAAAAGACAGCCAAAGTTTATTTTGGAACATGAATATAATTAGAAGTTAGTGTAGTAAAAATTGAATTTTTAATATTTCAACAAAGAAATTGAAGTTAGATGCCCAACCATTAGGAATTCACAAAAAGTTTCAACTCACAATTTACTTAATAATAAAAGTTAAAATCCTAAATGAACATTTTGAAAAGGGGGCCTAAACACAAAAAGGGGCTGTAATGAAGAAAAATGACAAATGAATATATGATATTACCCAAAAAGTTGTAATTCAATAGACGACAATAAGTTTTGTATTATCAAAATAGAAACAACATATCGGACATTACATATATGGCAATAAAAAGTTACAAATAATTCAATTAGCATTCAGTTTTCACTTAAATATTGACTTTTCAAATACGCCTCTTAATTTAGTATTTCATAAATGTTAGGTTTTCATCTATATTTCTAGATAATGGACTAACTACTCATAAAGAAGAGAAAAAAAAAAGAAAGACACAACCTATGTAGGCACTTGATCTTCATAGACAAAGCCAAGATCTTTTAATGGTTACAACATTTTAGATGAAATATAAATGTAGGGTAATAAAACCCTAATCTTACCTTAAAAAAACCCTAAATCCTATTCTAAATCCTCACAGTTTCTTATGATTCTGGTATTTATAGAGTTATAAATTGTTGAAAAATCACTAAAGTCGATGCGGCCAATCATCATAACTGCCCATTTTTTCTGAAAAATGGCCTTAGCCGCAGCAAAGAGCTCTCGATTTTTTTGCATGTTTTACTTGCTATGGCCAGAACTACCCATCCGCCTTGATACTTTGATGCTCCTTTGATCCTCTTTCGACTTCCTTTCATTCCAAATCCTAAATACCAAAATAATATAAAACATCAATTAAACACTAAAATAACACTGAGAACATTTAAAACATATTTAAAACCAAAACACACAAATAGAAAGTAATACACTTTGAATTGCAAAGAAATAAATATTAATTATGTTCAATTAAGGATAAGAATAACCAACATTTGTGGAGTTATCATCGCTCCATAGTAAGGGCAACATAGTTGATGATGTGGATTAGTGACACATAGCATATTACCTAGATTGTTCTAGAAGTGCCTACGTGGCGCCTCTTTAAGGGCAATTATGTAATTCAGCTTTAGCTGGACTAGCATAGAGATAGCCTTATGCCTCCTTATGTAATTCTATAAATCTCTCGAAGGTGCTTGGGTGCTACTAAAGAAGGATCGAAACTCAGATAATCAAATACACTCTTGACATTCAGCTCTTCCACTTTCTCTCTCCTCCTCTTCTTAGAATCTAATTCTAGCTTCTTCAATTGGCTCTCGTCTGTGGGAATCGACAAATTTTCATCACTTTCAATCAATTCTCAACCATCTGAATTGTCTATTTTTGCTTTGAGGAGGATGAAGAACCGTGGAACACGCAGAACTGCTAGCAAGGATGCCGAGATGAGCAATCAGCACCTCATGGTGCATACCGACGAACCAGAAAACATCAGTACACCAACCGAGGCTCAACAAGAGCATGATGATGTCCTGAAGTACATTGCTGACCACTTCGAGTCTTTTCGAGCGTTCGTGGAACAACGTGAGAGCCAAACTCTGTCCGAGCGCTCGAACCGAGTAGCCATTCCACAGGCCAAACAGCAACGCGACCCCGACTGACGGCTTGGGAAAGAGCCGGTTAATGCCATGAGCCCCGATCCACACCGACCTACGTCACAAATTGACGAAGTCGCGCTCGAATGAACAATTTGATGAGTCGCACTCATCAACGACAGCATCAAAGAAATTACCAATGCGCGAGAGACTCGGTGCACATTCCTCGAAAAAATCAAAAAAATCTGGATCAAGAGGACCTTCTTCGGCTATTTTAAAATAGCTCGAGGAGCAGAGCCTTGAAAATAAGATCCAAGAGAAACAAAGCCGCGCCAACCCTCAGAGGTTCGGACAAGGCACAGTCAGATGTTTGAGCTATTCCAACTCTCAGAGTTTCGGATCTAGCTCAACAAAAAAGTAAATGATTGAGGGCCTAGGCTAAGCAGTCCCCCCTCAAAGGCAGAGGCTTAGTAGCCCCCCCAAGAAAAAACAAAGCCGCCCCGACCCTCAGAGGTTCGGACAAGGCACAGTCAGATGTTCGAGCTGTTCCAACTCTCAGAGTTTCGGATCCAGATCAACAAAAAAGCAAATGATTGAGGGCTGAGGCTTAGTAGTCCCCCCTCAACGGGCAGAGGCTTAGTAGCCTCCCAAGCAAAAGCAAATCCGTGCCAACTCTCAGGCGTTCGGACAAGGCACAGTCAGATGTTCGAGCTGTTCCAACTCTCAGAGTTTCGGACCCAGTTCAACAAAAATGCAAATGATTGAGGGTCGAGGCTTAGCAGTCCCCCCTCAAGGGCAGAGGCTTAGTAGCCCTCCCAAGCAAAAACAAAGCCGCGCCAACCCTCAGAGGTTCAAACAAGGCACAACCAGACGTTCGAGTTGTTCTAACTCTCAGAGTTTCGGACCCAGCTCAACAAAAAAAGTAAACATTGGGGGCCGAGGCCAAGCAGTTTTCCCGCAAGGGCAAAAACTAAGCAACCCCCTCCAAGCAAAATAAAATTGAAGAGGATCCGATCCTCAAAGAGGCTTGATTGCCTTGCTTAAGCAAAACATCATCCTTTGGACTTTGAAAAGTCTGACTCAAATTAAATAGCTAAGGCAAACATAAGGAGGCAAGCTTAATCCTTTTGCCTCAGTTCGGCTAAATGGTCTAAATAAGGCCTAAGTTCAGAATGAAAGGGAGTCTTAGACAATCTTTTATGATTGAAATGCTTAAGTGTGGAAAGTTTGTTACCTGCTTATATCATAAAACTTCTGTTTTAAATGCAGGAAATAAAGAAATTGAGAAACAGGTAAAAGGCCAGAAGCAAAGAAAATCGAGGCTCTTATCAAGGGGACAAATTTATCAAAACTTAGGAATTTCATTAAAATATCCTAACTATTACAAAAGGAGTTCCTAACTATTACAACAAAATTACATCACCCTGAGCACCGAAAGTGGAAGGCTCGGCAGTGGAAGTGGAAGCTTGATTCGTAGGCTCGGACTCGATTTAGGGATTCAGGCCCTGGATCAGCAGAGTCGTTCCGGAAGTCCCGGGAATCGGGGCAGGGGCTTTGAATTCAGTTTATAAGCCATTGATGACCTCCTCGGTGACGGAAGTGTCGTATGGCAGCCCTTCGTACAAATCAGGGTTTTTCACCAAGTGGTCACAGTTTACAGCCAGTGTGAACCCCATGGAGAAGACCTTTTTGTAAACTCCTTCAGCATCTCGTCCGCTTCGGCCGAAGTCACGAATTGATTCCTGCCTTCGATCCACAGCTCCACATCTCGAGAAGCGAGCTTAGCCTCGGCCAGCTGAGCTTCTTCTTGAAGTTGAAGAACCCTTTGCTCCAGATCTGCGACCTTCTTGTCTCGGTCATCAACATCCACTTCAAGGGTCTTCTTCTCCAGCTCGGATTGCCGAAGCTTGTCCCTCACCTCGGTCAGCTCGGCCTTCCACTCATCATATTTTATGCCCGCCTCGATGTTGCATTTCATCTCATTGGCGTTGACAGCCTTCTTCACTGCCTAATCCACGCTGGACTTTGCGTGGGCTAACTCTTGCTTCATAGAGTTAAAAGTAGTGTTGAAGGAGGCCTCCCGTTCTGCCATGGAGGGTAAAATTGTGATGGCCTGAAAAAAAAATAAAAAAAGGCAAATTGATTAATTGAATTCCGAGGTGCAAAAATTACATTCAAAAAAAAAAAGCTTGAATTTCACAAAGGGTTAGATAAACTTACGTTCATCAGGCTGACGTGAAGTTCGTTCAGCCTCTGTTGAGGGGTGAGCCTTTTGACATAGGCTACATCCCAAGGCAATGCCTCCATTTTTGCCTGCTCCCGAGCCACCAGCGGGAATTGAGCCCGGTCGTTCACATCGATCGGTGGGGTGGGTCAGAGATCAGAGCTCCCCGAGGTGGAAGGCACTGGAATAGCGTCGACAGACAATCGACCCCAGGGCAAATCCTGCGATCCTGCAGATTTTCTCTCCTCCTCGGGAGTGTATTTTTTATCACCTAAAAAAAAAAAATAGAGAGAGAGAGAGAAGTAAAGTAAAGTGTTAGCTCTTTAAAATAAAAGAGTAAGAAGTGGAATCAATGAGGTTCGGCGGTCCTTATCGTATGAAGTAATGAGTTGCTTGGATAGAGGGACGTTTCCCGAGCCTGTCCCTGGGGTCCGAACCCTCGCTATTGGAACCATGGACCTCGGGGACGAGACTTGAAGTCCTGGCGAGGAGGAGAGGGTCATGCTGAAGAAAGACCCTCCATGAGGCCAGCAGCCTTCCTAGTCCTCTTCCTCGTAACCCGAGTCGTCTCGGGTTCGGTGGGCCGAAGAGCCAGAGTTACCTCTCCCGCTGGTCTCCCTGGAGGACTGAATGCCTCAGTTTGATTCAGGGGTACGAGGTTGAAGGTGTAGCCTCGGCATTCCCTGATGGCGTGTTGAGGGTGGCGGATGAGGATCCGGTTGCTGATGAAGAGGGCTGGTTTGAAGTGCCCGCACCGGTGGCAGGTGTGGTGGACACTAACGACCTGAGGAATGCTCCGAGCTCTACATAAGATGAAAGGTCAGGAAAAAGTAATGATATTAAAAAAAAAAAAAGGACAAGTGATAAATGATGATGATGACCTTGTTGAGGGTCGTAGCTCGGGTGGATGTCGTGGGTAGGAAACAGTCCTACCCAGGCCAGAATGTTATTTGATAAGATGGCGGGTTGGTTTTGAAGTTTATCCGGAGGTTGTATTCGACACCCGGACAAGCCTCCGGGCGTGGATGTAGTGCTGGGGAGAGGCGTTATTGGTTTTTAGATTTTCTTTTATAAGGTTCCATAGACCCCTGGGCATTGGAGGGTAGAGGTACCGGACGAAGAAAAATGACTTTTTCCAGTCGTGAATATAGGGGTTACCCGAAGTGAGCTGTTTGCCCGCAGTTCGGGGAGAGATGTAAAAAAATCCCTTTGTAGGGGATAATTTCAGCATCATCCTAAAGGTGTCTAAGGAGAGGGGGATGTCGTGTAATCTACATAAGAAGGTGAAGCCGGCGATGACCCGAAGTGCGTTTGGGGTCAGCTGGGATATGCTGATATCCCAGTGGTTGGATAGGTTGACGAGGAGAGGCGTTATGGGGAGCCTCAGCCCTGCCTCGAGTTGTTCCTGGTAGAATGTTAGGTAACCAGGTGGTGGCAGGTGGCCTCGGTCCTAGGGGTTCGGGAGTTTGATGTGCACATTTTTGGGAAAACGGCACCTATCCCTAAGGATTTTGATATCCTCGGGGTCAAAGGAGTTTGATACATTTTGTGTTTGAAGGTTAGGGCGGTCGTTTTCTGGGGGTTCGGTAAAGAGAGGATCGGGAGGAAAGTTTAATGGCATTACTGCCAGAAGAGCTTTGTTGAAAGGATTTAACATCCTGTCAACGACGTCTACAGGGGAAGGGGGAACCGTGTGCTAATAAGAGAAGTGGGAGTGAACGTACCGGCCATGGTCTTCTGTTTTGAGGGTGTGTGGGAATTTTTGGGGAAACTCCTAGTGGTGTCCGGTGGTGGCGTGGAGAATGGCAGAGGACGGAAGAAAGGGGACTGGGGGATGAGAGTAAAGAAGGGAAAGTGTGTGAGTCTCTGGGGAGTAATGGAGTAAAAGAGTAAGGGAAAGAAAAAGTAAAAGAGTAAGGGAAAGAAAAATAGTTTGGGGGAAATGGAGTAAGGTGAGTAAGGGAAAGAAAAGTGATTTGGGGGTAAATGGGGGTATAAATAGGAGGGTTCTCTTCCAGAATGTTCAATGGTATCTGGGGGGAAAGATTGACGGTTTCGAAATGAAAAAAGGCGTTTAGGCGGGAAAGGCGAGGTGTTATGGAGTGAAAAGCGAGGCGTTATGGCGTGATAAACGGGATATGGCATGAAAATCGAGATGTGGTGCCGGCGTTATGGCGCATAAACGAGGCATTTTGCAGCAAAATCGGGCGAATAATGCAGTGCAATAAATGCGAATTCAGTGCATGGGGACTCAACGAAAACGTCACCCTTGAGAGTTAATGCTGCAGTTACGACCCATCGAGGATCCCAAGGGTCGTTATGACCTCGGGTCGACAATGGGGGGTACGAAAGTGCTATGAAGTTCTTCACCTCGACTCGGTATAAAAGTCTTGGTTGTCATCGGTTGGGGACTGTGAACAGTCGTTGTCGGCTCGGCCCCTATCCGTGAGGCTCGGCACCAAGCCGAGGGGACTATTGATGATGTGGATTAGTGACACATAGCATATTACCTAGATTGTTCTAGAAGTGCCTACGTGGCTGAAGCCTCATTAAGGGCAATTATGTAATTTAGTTTCAGCTGGACTAGCATAGAGATAGCCTTATACCTCATTATGTAATTCTATAAATAAGGGGCTTGGGTGCTACTAAAGAAGGATCGAAACTCAGATAATCAAATACACTCTTGACATTCAGTTCTTCCACTTTCTCTCTCCTCCTTCTCCTAGAATCTAATTCTAACTTCTTCAATAGTGAAACCTTTTTGAATTAAAAGTATGATTCTTGTCCTTTTGGGAGGAACTTGTTGTATTAGACGGTATTTGCCTCCATTAGGGATAAGAGTTTGGTATAAGTTGGCTAAGGTAAGTGTTTCACCCTCGACATTGAGTTCATTACAAAGAGAAAGAGAAACTTCAATTTTGCTAAGGCGTCCATAATCACATCAAGGAACAAGTATAGGATTTCAAGGGTGAAACCTGTTGTGGGAATAAAAAGCTGCTTCCAGACATCATAATTGAACTATTCGTGACAAAAAATATGGCTTCTTAGTAATTGATGAAGTGCATGAGTAGGGCAAACATATCATGTTCCTGACCCACACTTGCAAGGTACATGTCATCTATTGTGTCCATGAGAACTTTCTCCCACAAAACCAAAACTTCTATAACATATAATTACAAAACCGTCAACATTTATTGCATTAACGAAAGCAGCATTCCATAATTTACTACCTAATTAGTTTTGAAAATATAACAAATCAAAAATAAAAATATAACTTGTCATCTCTAAAGTGCTTCTATCTAGGACTCTTCTGATTCTCTTTAGTATAATATTTGAAATGAGCTTTACTTATTTGATCAAAAGCTTTACACTGCTCATAAATACTATGGCTGAAATCTCTTTTATTGCAATACATCATCACTAACCGGGAGAAATGTATATAGTGGAGTGAGATGACAACAAAGTGCAGTTTGGGTAATAGGACGCTTCTCTTATGACCTATTGATCATGAGTTTGAGTCACTAATGGGGCGGGAAGAGGTGATTTTTGCTTTTTTTATAAAGTATATGGTGGGGTGAGTGACAAATTGCACAACAAATAGGACTTGGATACTATTGGATCATTTAATTACATATATGCATTTTGGATCATGCAATTACTAATGGTTTTAGTCAAGGCACGAATCCTTCCCAATAAACTTAATTATTATTTGGACCTTGAAGTTTCTTTGCACTCTAATGGCTATTATCTAACTCAAGAAAAAAAAAAAAAAAAAAAAAAACCTCTTTTCATGCTGACTTGATTGATAATAAGTCTGTATCTATTCCAATTGGTCCTAATGTTCATCTCACACTTTAAGATGGTCCTCTTCTTAGTAATACTACTTTGTATCGAAAGCTGTTCTGCGACCAGATTTAGCTCATTGTTACTTGTCCTAATATCTCATATGCAATTGACATTGATAGTCAATTTATGTCTACCTCTCCAAGCACACAAACCTTTCTATTATTCATCAGATTCTTCGATATCTCAACGAAACTTTATCACTCGTTAACACCTCTAGGTCACATGCTTATACTCTTGTGAATTGGGTTTGGGATCCTCCTAGTAGACGGTCTAACACTGGTTTATGCTTCTATCTAAATAATTCTTCGATCTGTTAACATAGTATGAAGCAAACTATTGTCTCAAGATTCGGTACTGAATTTGAGTATCGAGCTAAAACTGATGTTACTCAGGAATTGATTTGGCTACACTTCGTTATTTGATGTGGGAGTTTCAAATTCCTCTACTACCATACTTCAATATGATAATTAAAATGCTATTTGGCTAGATTGCCCACAATGACATATTCCACAAACGCATAAAGTATATTGAGATTGTTCGTGACTTTGCACATCACCATATATTATTTAAATTATGTGCGCCTGGTTCATGCCTCTTTTCCTGATCAAACCACTAATCTTTTCACCAAATATCATCCACTCGCTTGTTTGACTAATTTGATTTCCAAACTTATGTTGGTATCACCTAAACAAACCACTCAAGTTTTATGGAGGGTGTTAATTTTATAAATTGCTAACGTAATTGTTTTTTTTTTTTTTTGTATATTTTCCTTAATAGGTTACACAATTAGCAAGACATTACTATTTTTCTTAATTACTTGTAACTAAGTGTGTATATACATAGGTTATTTTTTAACATTTTATCTATACTATATTAAAAGAGCCAATATAATTTAGTGATTTAGATTTTCTTTCTGAAGTTACCCTTACTATAAAAATTAATTACTTTATTATTTCCTTAACTTGAATGCCTTTTATAATTATTTAGGTTATTTACGTAAATACACCTATAAGAGTAAAACAAGGAAATAAAATATATTTTAAGGATTCATATTAGGAAATAAATTTGATTAAAGTAAATTTCCTTACGTAATAGAATATTAGGAATGAGTTTCAAAATTAAAAAAGAGTAGGAAATAATTTTATTGCGATATATTTTAGAAATCAAGATTAATATAAAAAATAAAATTTACTTGAAAAAATAAATTTATATATTTCATTTCTCATACTTTTGGACCCTTAACGAGAAAAAACTCTAAGAAGTACACAAGAAATAAAATTAAAATATTTAGACTTATCTTTCGAATCAAAATTTGATTGAAGCAATCCATAGAGTAGAATTTTGGGATATATTTAGAAATAAAAGATGAATATTAAATAACACTATTAAAAAATTAATTCGATATATACTATAATAAGTGAAGGAGTTTGATTTAGTTTTAGATTTATATTCCTAATTCGAATGCCTTTTTTATAATTTTTTTATGCTATTTGTGTATATACTCTTCAAAGAGTAAAAGAAGAAATAAAACATATTTTTAAGACTTCATATTAGGATATAAATTTGATTGAAATAAATTTCTTTGTGTAATAGAATATTAGGAATGAGCTTTAGAATATAGAAATTAAACAAGAGTAAGAAATATTTTTTGGGAAAGGGTTTTAGAAATCAAGCAATAATAAAAATATAAATTTTACTTGCAAAATAAATTTACATATTTCACCTATGATACTTTTGAATCTTTAAAGAGAATAAAATTCCTAAAATGGTACACATGAAATAAAAACTAACTTTTTGAGACTTCATTTAGAACTAAATTTGATTGAAGTAAATTTTCTCATAGAGTAGAATTCTAGGATAGATTTAGAAATTTAAGATGAATACTAAATAAAGTTATACGTAAACTTAATGAAATAGAATTTGCATATGATTATTATCAACATATATATGTTTTGGATATATTAATAGATTAGACAACATTTATATGCAATTAAAGAAACTAATAATATATTAAAAACTATTAAAAAAAGAAAAATTCATTTGACAAATAAAGGAAAAGAAAGAAAACAACGTTATTTAATTTCAAAGAGTTAAATGCCATTTTGGCCATTCAAAATAAACAAACATCTCAATATGACCTTTTAAATTGATAAGGTCTTGATTTGACCCTCCAAATTGAAAAAAATTATTCCAATATAGTTTTTCAAATTCAAAGAATCTTAATTTGGTCCCATCAAAACTAGAAGAAATGTCCCAATGTGGTCCCTAAAATTGAAAGATTATTAATTCAACCCTCTAAACTAGAAATCTATTCCAATTTGGTCTCCAAACTATATTCCAATACAAAAAATACCGTTAAGCTTTTAAAAGCATACAATTTAAAATATACTTTCAATCTTAATGATTACATTATTATTAGAATAAGATTTTTGTATAGAATAGAGAATTCCGTATGGTATTCGATTTTCAAGGATGAATTTTAGAAATTAAACAAGTTGGTAAATAAAACTTTTTTAGAATTAGGAATTAAGTTAAATAATAGTAGGAATTATCTTTAAAGAATAAAAACAGGACTTATCATGTATAAAAACTTTTGGACTCTTTTAAGAGAATAATTGTGAAATTTTTTCTATTTTTATACAAAAAAGAAAAAAAAAAACAAAAGAATAAAGGAGGCATAAAATTACTTAAAAGCCTCAAGACTAGGGGTGTTCAAACCCAACTCAACCCAAATAAATTAATAGTGCTTGGGGCTAAATGGGTTACCCGAAACATACTGGGTTGGGTTTTGTTTTTCAAAATCCAACCCAACCCAATAATCCGATAACCCCGTATAATTTTGCGTTCATTTAGCATTTTCTATAATTTTTTCCTTTTCATTATTGAGTTAACCAATTAGTTTTTGATAGAACATAATTTGTAATTGATGATCTTATGTTAATATTTTTTTCTTTTTTTTTTTTTTTTTGAAAATTTTAGCCCAAGTAATCCGAAAACATGTGTAACCCACCCGAGTAATATTTGGATTGTTTTTATTTGATTTTCGATATTATTTTAGTTGAGTTGGGTTTTTTTTTTCACTCGAAAACCCATCGATCCAATAACCCAAACTATGAACTCCCCAACTTATGGCTATCTAAATTTAAATTAACAAGAACATTATCCTTCAATACTGACTATGAATTCTCCTACTCATGGCCATCTAAATTTGAATTATCAAAGACATTATCCTTCATAGGTATTGTCAACATTATTTCATCTTCCTTCTACCAATACCATTTATTTTGTTTCTAATGTTGTTGCCTAGACTTTATAATGATGAAAGAGATTCATTGTCGAGAATATGAAAAGAATTTGGTTTCTGTTTGGTGTACTAAAAAACAAATATAATATAGAACCTATCTTTCAATTATTATTAAACTGATTTGATGAGTAGGGAAAAGAGTGAAAAATGTGATGTACACCTATTTTATTTTTTCTTTAAAGAACATAATCCTTATCTAGCAATTCTTACTTTGCTTTTAGTTCCCCTTTCATGCATTGAATAATTAGCACATATTTACTTTAAATTACATTTTTCCTATAATAAAAAATTAGTTCCTAAATTATATTAATTAAAATTCTTAATAGATAATTATTGTCCTTTTATAAAAAATTATTGTTATTGTCTTTGAAACTATAAATATCTAATGTTGAATATTAGTAACCGTATAAACTACATTAAAAAATAGGGATATCAAATCAGTTATTAATTAGATTAATAGTTTAACTAATGTACATCAATTGAATCTTTATATATGTTGTTGATCTTATTTTATTAAATAAAATTTATAATATTGAATATCTACTTTTTAATTTATTACTATACAGATTGATAGTTTTAATATAATGAATTAATCACTAAATTTCATACCATAAATTGTTAAATAGTGGTAGACTATTTTTTTATTTTTTTCTATTTTCATGATATAATTCCTATAGTTGTGTAAACTATATATTTAAAAGAGATTTTTTTTAATTAAATTGGAAATTGTTACTTAGTATTTACACACGGATAGTTTCTTCATCAAGTTAGTTCCAAAAGAGGTATATAGATTTAAGAATAATTAAATATCCTAATGTTTTTGATAAATCCAAAGTTGATAGGATAGAACTTGAATAATTGAAAAGAATATAGGATTCCAATAAAGTCTATATATAGTCAACATTTTTCAAGATTACACAGCCTTATTTGATTACTAATTAAACTTACAGAATGGATAAAATAAGTTCTAAACTCTAATATATTTCCTATCATACATTGTGCTCCAGTTTGATGATGCTTTAAACTTTTCTATTTTTGAAGTTAAATAGAGTACCAATGACATCATTGTAGAATGATTCAATAATTCTTAATTGAAGAAATGGACTTCTATTTTAAAATTACAAGGTACACGTATTATTCACAAGACACAATTATTTAGCTTTTATTGAATTAATTGAATTGTAAAACTAAACAAATCTACTATATTTCCAACAAAGTATTGATAACTCTAGGAAACTAGAGTTATATGTACCCTAAACTTGATGGTTTTGCTACTAGTTTCCAACATTTTAATGTTTTCGTGTGTGTTTTTGTTTATTTTCCTTGTATATGCTAGAATGTGTTAGTATATGTTTACTAAGTGTTTTAGTACTTATTTAGGTGCTAATTAGCATATTTTATCAGGTTTTTACATTTACAGTTGTGTCGTATCTTTGATTTAACTTCGTTGGTAGTTAGGTTTTCATTTGTCTTTGTTTGTCTTTCATTTTTTTGGCCTATTTTGTGAGATTTTTATTTATATATTTAGGTGTTATTTTAAGTATTTATTATAGATAATAATGTTCTCCTATGTTTTAGGGTCGTATGAAAAAAAAACGGCGCATCATTCGGACGTCGGATGAAAATTTTTGAAACAAAATGTGAAGTACTGCATTTCAGAAGTTGCAGCCTGTATCGTGATCTGGATTTTCCAAACCGCGATATGGAGATGGCTGAAGCAAAAATAGCTTTGTTCAAAGTTGATTTTTGTTCCACTATTACCCCACGACCCTAGCACTATTATACCCCTTTTAATACTCATTTGAGGCATAGAAGACCCATTAGAAAGCTAGTAGGTGTAGGCTAGATTAGAGAGTAATTTTCTTTCTTTTTCTACCTTGTTTTGGGAGGGTTTTTTTAGATTAGAATAGATTAGGACTTCTTTTTTTTGTAGATTTCAAATCCAAGCTAAAGATTGAACCTTTTAGTTGTTAGTTAGAACTAAGTTTTTTTTATGTTAAAACTCCCTTAGTTAAGCTTTACTTTCATTTTCCTTTAGTTAATTACTTTAATTGCTTTAACCTAATTGCTTTCTTTATTCATTTTCTTAGAGTAATTGTTAGATTAGTTTATGGACTTTCTTTAAAAATTCTTTCTTAGTGATAATTTGTAGTTTAGATTGGTTAATTAGGATAAATTAGTTTATGGACTTTCATTTAATTGCTTTTTTTACTTGCTTTCTTAGTTTAATTGGAAGATTAGTTAATGGGTTTTCCTTAATTGTGCTTTCTTAGTGTTAATTTGTTGTTTAGGATAGTTAATTTCTTTTTAAAAATACTTTCTTTTTACATTCTTTCTTGGAATAGTTTATTGGCTTTCTCTAATTGTGCAAGAGCTTAGGATAATGAATAGTTTAGATTAACTAATTGCTTGCTTAATATGCTTTTCATTTTAATTGTTTCCTTTATTTGCTTTCTAAAGATACTTCATTTTTAATTGCTTTCTTCATTATGATTAATCTTTACTTTAAACTGCTTCTTAGTTCCATTAGTTCTAGTTTTGGTTAAATCTCTTCTCCTAATCCATCACTTCAACTTGTAATCTAACCAAATAATCGGTAATTATCGACCAATGCTTGTGGGTGCTATCCCTACTTCCCTTTACTACTAGTGGACAACCGTATACTTGTGGGATGCCACCTAGTTAGTAGTAGGATTTAGGTGTTTTATAAATTTATAACTAGGAGTGTAAGGCGTCATGTTTTTGGCACCGTTGTCAGGGATTCTTTTTCGGTAATATCGATATAATTTGGTTGGAATACTAGATTGAAACCTTTTGTTTTCTTGTATAGGTGTTTCACCCATTTGAAAACCAAAAACATTTTTCATTTTGTAGTTGTTTTATTATTTTCAAAAATCCAAAAAGAATTTATTTGTGATGGATGGTTTAGACAAACTAGTAGCCTAAACTTTCTTTATTTTCTTGTTTGTATTGTTTTAGATCATTTTCTTGTAGCTTTTATTTGTATTGTTGGTTGTTCAAGAACATGCAAGGACCTAATTGGAATGATTCATACCAAGGAGATTATCATTTTTGTGGTAGCCCAATGAGCAAGATTCAAGTTATGGTTACTCTTCTTACCCCTTAGATTACCAAGATGGACGGTCTAACCATCAATATCCTTATGAGAGCTACCAAAATTATCAAATAGGATGGTCTAGCCATCTATATCCTTATGAGAGTTATCAAGAAAATTCCTGCTTTTTTCCTCCAGCACAAGAGCCTTCATATGATCAAACAGAGTCATATTCCCTTCACCAAACAACTCAAGAAAGTGAAGAGGCAAGAAGGAGGATGGGCATATGGATGCAAGTTCAAGAACTTTGAGAAGAACTAGCCAACTTCGATAAGAAAAAGGCCAATACCGAGAGGCGATGGCTATACTTCGAGAAGAACATGCTAGATTACAAGACCAACTTTCCCAAATGCAAGGAATTATAAATGGTGAAGCACAATGGAGACTCAACACCTCCACTAATGAGTGAAGAACCGGTTCAAGAAGAACAAATTTAAAATGTCTTTCAAGATACCGTTTTTCAAGAGCGTCATCAAGTTGAAGTTACAATAACCAAGGCACTCAACGCTTATGTAGAGGAATCACCAACTTTCCCTTTGCGTGAGTGTCCGTTTGTCCCTGTTATAACAAAAAAGGTTCAATTTGGGGTGTTCATGGAGAAAGAGTCGGTTCCAGGAGGAGTGGAAGAAGAAGGATACATTCTAGAAGGGGCCGGGGAGGTTCAACTACATATGTCGAAATTCAATTCCTTGGGAACTTTAGAGGACCTAAGTGTTGGTCCCAAAGCAACCTAAGAGGGGGGGGTGAATTAGGTTTCTAAAAATTATGCTTTCACAAAGCAGTGAGTATTTTTAAATTTAAATGCAGAGATAATAAATTTAATAAAGCAGTAAAGTAAAGAGAGAAAAATTGAACAAACAATACTTCCAAGCTAGCAAGCTTGAAGTATCAAGTGATTTCTTGAATGCTTCACACACTTGGTGAGCCAATAATCTTTACAAAGTTGGGAAGTTCTTGCTCACACTAAAACTCTTTTAGTTGAGCCAAGAATCTTAATTACAACCACACTCTTGTACAAGATTATCACTCCATTCAAAGTTGAATTTGCACTCACAACTTCACACTAATACTACAAAGCACTATAGTCAATTTGCACTCAAATTACTCTTTTCTTAGGCTTGTATACAATGTATTAGATGCTTTAATCACAGTTCTTAAAACACCTATTTATAATAGCAATAAATAGAGCTTTCAACTTATTCACATCTAGATAAGTAATAAAACGCTAATTAAATAGCCGTCTAAAACATTGTATTTTTCCGAAATCGTCCGAATAAACACATCTAGATGTGTATAAGAGACAGATCCGGAGATCCGACCTCGTTTGTCGAATTCTTTCTGATAAGCTCTGAAGAAAATGCGTATGAAAATGCACGACCTAGTTCGGAGGTCTGTGCGTCCGAAAGATCTGTTCCTGCAAAAGCTTATTTTACAGAGTTAAGTGTTTATGTCATCATCAAAATAAGGTTTGGAAAACATCAATCTCCCCCTTTTTGATGATGACAAACCTCAATTGGATATGACTAATTAATTTGCAATATCTCATGTCAATCATATCAAGGCATATCAAAGCATACCAAAGCATATCAATTGCTAACTATGTGTTTTTGACATCAATCTCCCCCTTTTTGATGATGACAATCCTCAATTGGATATGACTAATTAATTTGCAATATCTCATGTCAATCATATCAAGGCATATCAAAGCATACCAAAGCATATCAATATAACTACTCCCCCTTTTGACATCAATCAAAAAATACTCCCCCTTAGATCATGCAATCAACAATCATATCAAGACATATCAAATCATAGCAATATGACATTAATCATAAAGGAAAGGACTCCCCCTTAGATTATGCAGGTAATTTGATAGAATTTGAAGCAATTCTTTAAACAAACAAAAAAATTCAAGAGTCAAATACATAACCAAGCTACAGAGTAGCTGAAAGCAAATACAATGGTAAAAGAACTAATTAGAGTCATGGTGCTTTTTGGAGCGCTTTTCGGTTTTTTGGCGCTTGGATGGAATGTCTTCTGCAGTGGCTTCACTGTCATCCTCCCCCCCGGTACGACGTTGCATGATGAAGTCAAATGTAGCGTCAATATCTTCATCCTCGTCGTCATTGTCATCGTCATCGTTATCGTCATCGTCATTTGCAGCTCCTTGAGCAGCTTCTCATGGTCTTGGTTTTTGTGCGATGTTGAAAAGAACTGACTTGAGTGCTCAGAGATTGGAGAAGTCCACAGATATGTGAAAGGGATGGTTCAGAAGATGGCGCAGAAGTAGATGGTGCAGATGTGAATGGAGGTGGTTGAGGAGTGGGAGAAGGAGGAATAGCAAAATCAGATGTGGAGGCATGGGATTGTGATTTGGCAATATCAAAGGCTGCCTTAGTAAGCCATTGATCATTAAAAAACCTGAGACCTTTTCTTTCAATGTATGATTTATTAAAATATGGAGGATATTGTTTATTTCCTGTAAAGGGAACGTTTAGGACATCAAAAATTTTTGTGAGAAATTTCCCAAAAGGAATATTTTTTCGAGTATCGGTTAGAAAAAGTTCCCATAGGGAACAAAAAAGATACCCAAAGTCAAGAGCAATACCTTTCCGGTCTCTTATACACATCTTTTGTTGGCAACAAAAGATTTGTTACAAGGGTATACATAATATTTAAGTCAGGGGAGAATGGGTAATCTTGGCTCTCCGAAGCCTGTTTAAAATGGACATTGAAAATGGCTCGAACTTCATCGATATCAAACTGAGTATCCTCAGAGGGCCATTTATCCAATGAAAAGAAGTAGGAAAAATCAGAGGGGTTGGAGATCTCACATTCAAAAATGGTATTAATTATGTTTGATGAAATCTCAATATCAGTGTGATTAACACGAGAAATATGAGTAAATCGCTGAAGAGGATTAACCTGTAGATGTCACCATTGTTATGGAAGAGAAGAAAATTTGAAAAAACTTTAAAGATTTGTGAGATTTTGGGGAAATGAGATGGTGAAAAGGAGAAATGAGATGTGATTTAAGGGCTAAGGATTATGGGTAGGATGATTCTTCAATCAATTTTGGAAGTGAGAGTGTGAATTTTGATTGAGTAGTGAAGGGGGAAAAACGCCAGAGGGTTTTCGGTGGGGGAGGTAAGTCCGAAAGGGGGAATTTGGATGGTTTTAATAGAACAGAGGTACCTTTCGGACGGCCGAACGTTTGGCCTGCGTCCGATAAAGCGTCCGAAAGTTGAAGAACGGACGGCCGAAAGATGAGCCAGTGCGTCCGAAGTTTCTTTCGGACGAAGCTGTGCGTGTTGAAGATTTCCAGAGAGTTTAAGGAAAAATAGAATGTTGTTCGGACGAATATGAGCGTCCGAGAAGTAACATATGCTTGGGGATTTTACAGAAAAATTTGATTTTCAAAGCGATCTAGAGCTAAGGGCTTTGTAAAAATATGAGCCATGTGGTCTGAAGTAGGCACATAATCAATACGAATTTGGACTGTGTCATTTTCATATCTAATGATGATGCTTAACATCAATGTGTTTGGTGTCTAGAGTGCACATCTAGATTTGTTGTGAGATTGATTGCACACATGTTATCACATAATGGAGGAACAAGGCACATGACAGACACCAAAATCTTTCAAAGTATGTTTCATCCAAAGAAGTTGAGCACAACAATTTCCGACAGCAATGTATTCGGCTTAGAAAGAGAAATGGAATTTTGTTTTTTACTAAACCAAGACACAAGACAATTTTCCAGAAAATAACACATTCCACTGGTACTTTTTCTATCAATTTTACACCCAGCAAAATCAGCATCAGAATAGCTAATTTCAGATCAAAAGTAGAAGACTTTGGATACCACAGACCAAAATCTGTTGTTCCTTTTAGATATCTAAAAATTCTTTTGACTGCCATCAAATGTGATTCTTTAGGACAAGATTGAAATCTAGCACATAAACAAACAGCAAACATGATATCTGGTCTACTGGCAGTTAAGTAAAGGAGACTTCCGATCATACCTCTATAGTGTTTTTCATCAACACTATTACCTTCTTCGTCTTTATCAAGTTTGGTTGAAGTACACATTGGTGTACCAACTTGTTTGCAATCTTCCATACCAAATCGTTTGAGCAGCTTCTTTGTGTACTTGATTTGTGTAATAAATGTTCCTTCCTTAGTTTGATGAATTTGTAGTCCGAGGAAAAATTGCAACTTGCCCATCATACTCATCTCAAACTCTTCTTGCATTAGTTGTGAAAAATCCTTGCACAAACTTTCATTAGTTGCACCAAAGATAATATCATCAACATAAATTTGAACAATTAACAATCCGTTTTAAATCTGTTTTTGTAAAAGTGTGGTGTCAACAATACCTCTTTTGAAACCATTTTCTAACAAGAATCCACTTAATCTTTCATACCAAGCTCTTGGAGCTTGTTTCAAACCATATAAAGCTTTGGAAAGTTTGAAAACATAATTTGGAAGGTTCTTATTTTCAAATCCTAAGGTTGTTCGACAAAAACTTCTATGTCAATAAAACACATTTAAAAAGCCTTTTGACATCCATTTGAAATAATTTTAAATTATTGAAACATGCAAATGCAAGAAACATGCGGATGGATTCTAATCTAGCCACGGGTGCAAAGGTTTCATCAAAGTCAATACCTTCTTCTTGAGCATAACCTTTTGCAACAAGTCTAGCTTTGTTTCTTATGATCTCACCTTTGTCATTTAATTTGTTTCTAAACACCCATTTAGTACCAATAACGGGATGTGAAGAAGGTCTTTCAACTAAGGTCCATACATTATTTTTCTCAAATTGACTAAGTTCATGTACTCTTGCATAGCAATAACCCATGTTCATCACTCAAGGCAACATCTATATGTTTGGGTTCAATGTGAGAAAGTAATGCACAATTATTGTTCAAAGGTTTATGAGAACGAGTAGTTACCCCATCGGATAGATCACCTATGATTAAATCTTGAGGATGATTAGAGACGAATCTCCAAGCTTTTGGAAGATCGTTTTGAGCATCCTCATTCTTTTCATCATCAACTTGATGGTTGTTGATATCAACGCTTGATGTAACCTCTTGATGATCTTTATGAATATCGAGCTTTTCGAGCTCCTTTAAAATACCTGTGTCTTCATCTTCACACAAATTCTTTGAGATAACATCATTAGATTCATCAAATGTGACATGCACAACTTCTTCAATTAAAAGCGTTCTTCTATTGTAAACTCGGTATGCTTTCTTGTCACTAGAATATCCTAGAAAAATCCCTTCAAGAATTTTTGTCAAATTTTCCAAGGTTCTCTTTGATTTTTAAAATAAAGCATTTGCAACCAAAGACTTTGAAATAGCTCACAACGGGTTTTCTACAAAAAATGAGTTCATAAGGAGT
The DNA here is from genome assembly GCA_025175665.1 of Cinchona pubescens. Taxonomy (NCBI): domain Eukaryota; kingdom Viridiplantae; phylum Streptophyta; class Magnoliopsida; order Gentianales; family Rubiaceae; genus Cinchona; species Cinchona pubescens. The sequence goes on along the minus strand of JANKKI010000304.1, from coordinate 1,101,486 downwards.
TTTATTTAAAGAAGATCTTAATAAAACTCGATTCATGACATAACAAGCCGTGTTAACCGCTTCGGCCCAAAAATATTGTGGTAGGTCACACTCACTAATCATAGTTCTAGCCGTTTCTTGAAGAGTCCTATTTTTTCTTTCAACAACACCATTTTGTTGAGAAACTCTAACAACCGAAAACTCATGAAAGATACCGTTGTGATCACAAAAGTCGGGAAAACCCCAAATTTAAATTCGGCACCATTGTCACTTCTTAAACGAACAATTTTTGTATCCAATAAATTTTGAATTTTGGAAAACAATTTTACAAATTTTTCAAATGCTTCGTTTTTGTGAACAAGAAATAATACCCAAGTAAACCTCGAATAGTCATCTACGATAACAAACGCATATTTGCAACCACCTAGACTAGCATATTGAGTGGGTCCAAATATAAACATCTATAGAAGCGTTAAGACATTTTACATTGCTATTGCTAATTTTATCAAGATAAATCACATAAACGTCATTGTGCCTAGTGCCTTTGAACAAAACAACATGATTTTTGTCAAGTATAAGACATTCATGCTTGGTAAAGAAAACATATAAATTTTTGTCACAAAGTTGACTAACACTTAATAAATTATAGTTCAAATTATCAACAAGAAGTACATTCTTAATCAAGGTTTCACCATTTTTACCTACATCACCAATGCCGATTGATTTTGCTTTGTTGTTGTCACCAACACGAAGTGACTTTTCCACTGTTTTTTGATGTAAGGTTTGTGAAGAGAGAGGCATCACCCGTCATGTGCCTTGAACATCCACTATCTATGAACCACTTAGCATTGTTGGCGATGTTAAGTACCTACACAATAAATCAATTGATAACTTTTGGTACCCATGTCTTTTTGGGTCCATGAGCGTTAGTGAGATTGCTTACTATCCATGCAACTTTCATTCCAAGTTTTTCATTTTTCTTGACATAACACATATTCTTAGTATGTCCATGTTGTTGGCAATATCTACAAACAATGCTTTTATTACCATATAAAGAAGATTTTGGTTTTACAATACATAGATCATCCCTTCTAAGCATGACAAAATTCTTGTTGATTGCTACATTTCTATTTCTTTTCATATCAACAACAGTTTCTTTCTTTCTAGCTCAGAGGGCATTCAAATCATCCATTCTTTTCTTCAAGGAGGCTTGTTCTTCCTTGACCTTTGATCTCACATGCATTCTTTTATAGCTACTTCAAATCACAATTTTCTTGTGATAGCCTATTGTTTTCATTCGCAAGTTTAGAGTTAGCATTCAATAAAGCATTTGACTTTTTTACTAATTCTTTATTTCTAGCATATGATTCTTTTAAACTATCATGCAATTTCAAAATGAAAGCTTCAAGATCATCTTCATCATTTTCGTCATTGGAGTCATAGTTAGAATTTACCTCATTGTCTCCAATAGCCATAAAGGCCATTTGTGCCGACTCCATTTCTTCTTCAACTTCTCCTTCGGAGTTGCAATCGTCCCATGTGATTTGAAAGACAGAATCTTGGTTTTCTTCCTTCCTTCTTTTTCTTGGAGGGACACTCATTTGCAAATGCCCGAGTTGACCGCACTCAAAGCATTTATCATTTTGCTTCTTTAGTTCAAGTCTTGACTTCCCTTTGAAATTATTTGTGTTTGCAGCTCCGCCTCTTCTCATTCTTCGTTTGTTGATGTAATGTTTAAGAAATCCTTTGGTGATGACTCTAGTGCAAGATCTCCTTCATCAAGATCTTCATCTTCTAGATTGATGGAGCTGTTTTCATCTTCCTCTTGAGAGGTCTTTAGAGCAATGTTCCTTCTTGGCTTTGCTTCTTCATCATCCACAACCTTGGCCTTTAGCTTGAGTTCATAAGAGGTGAGAGAATTGATTAGTGATTCAAAGGCATTAAATTTAAATTCTTAGCTTCCTCTATGGCAATTGTTACAGCATCCCATTCTTTGGATAGAGCATTCATGAAACCTTTCTTTTTCTCACCCAAAGAGTACTCCTTACTCAAGGCTTCAAGATCCTTTATAATGTCATTGAATCTGCAGTACATTTTGTCTATATTTTCATGTGGTTCCATCTTGAAGGACTCATACTTGGCAACAAGTAGAGATTTCTTTTGCTCACGAACATCATCGCTTCCTTCGTGAATTTCCTTCAACTTATCCCATATTTCTTTTGCAGAACTGCAACCCTTCACGCCTTTGAGAGAGGCATTATATAGCACATTCATGGCTTTTGCATTCAACGTCAAGTTTGCCTTGTCTTGTGGAGTGAGCTCATTCCTTGTCTTTTCTCTTCTTCTATTTGTGTGATCATCAATGATAGATGCTTCAAATGGACCTTCATTGACAACATACCACAACTCAATGTCAATAGATTGCAGAAATATTTTCATTCTATCTCTCCAACTAATAAAATTAGCCCCATTAAACATGGGAGGCCTAGTAATAGATTGGCCTTCAAAAAACAGAGCATTGTTGGTTGCCATAGTTCTTTTCTCAATAGCAGTTTAAGCAATATGATGAGACCAAGCTCTGATACCAATTGTTGGTCCCAAAGCAATCTAAGAGGGGGGGAAATTAGGTTTCTAAAAATTATGCTTTCACAAAGCAGTGAGTATTTTTAAATTTAAATGCAGAGATAATAAATTTAATAAAGCAGTAAAGTAAAGAGAGAAAAATTGAACAAACAATACTTCCAAGCTAGCAAGCTTTACTGAAGTATCAAATTTCTTGAATGCTTCACACACTTGGTGAGCCAATAATCTTTACAAAGTTGGGAAGTTCTTGCTCACACTAAAACTCTTTTAGTTGAGCCAAGAATCTTAATTACAACCACACTCTTGTACAAGATTATCACTCCACTCAAAGTTGAATTTGCACTCACAACTTCACACTAATACAACAAAGCACTATAGTCAATTTGCACTCAAATTACTCTTTTCTTAGGCTTGTATACAATGTATTAGATGCTCTAATCAGGTTCTTAAAGCACCTATTTATAATAGAAATAAATAGAGCTTTCAACTACTTCCTAACGGCTAAGTAATAAATGCACAAAAAATAGATGTTGGGGGTTCGGACGTCCGAGGAGGTTGGAATGCGTCCGAGGAAGCGTCCGATCTTCTTTCAGTTTGTTGAGATGCTTCGTTCGGACGTCCGTGCATGCGTCCGGTCCTTCGTCCGACAGAGGTTTCGGACGGTCCTGAGCGTCCGAAGAAACAAAGGCAGTAGAATCCCATTCTTTCTGCCAGTTTGTTCGGACGTTGCAATGCGTCCGAGGTGCTTTTGACCTAGTTCGGACGGTCCTGTGCGTCCGAAAGAACTGTTCCTGCAAAAGCTTGTTTTATAGAGTTAAGTGTTTATGTCATCATCAAAATAAGGTTTGGAAAACATCACTAAGCATTGGTACAACTTTACCAAGGATTACAATATCCTTAGGAAGCCTCCTTGGTGTTGAGGGAGTAGTTCTTTCCTTTTTCTTTCTTATGCTTTCTTGACTTTACATGTTTTAGTTTAAGTACCTCATTGGTAATAAAGGCTTGTAACCTTGTGCTTAATTTAGTTGTGTTGTGTTATTGGTGAATGATTTGTTGGAATCTCTTGGACAAATATGGTTGTTAATGAGAATGTTGATGACAATATGTGACTTCTTGTGATTTGTGAATGATGTACATGATTTTTTGGTTGAACTTAGACTTTGGTTTTATCTTTTGATAATGGATATGCTTATAGTTGTTGATACACTTCATATGCTAAATAGCATAGCTTATTTTGAGGAAATCATATGAATGTCTGATTTGGATTAAAAGTAATCTTTGTGATTGAAAGTCTTTTTGAAACCGATTATGTGTGAAACTAAGTTTGGGGGGATGAATGTCAAGCCCTTATGTAGGGGTCAAATTAAACCAAACAAGTAATAATAAACCCCACAAAATCACTACACTCTACCTCACTTCCACAAGTATACGGAGCTGGTAGTAGTATGGGATGAGTGGGAATCGTTCCCACGAAGACTGTTTGGCAAGCAAGTACCGAAATTTACAAATCTTTGTATAGTTAAGAAAATTCAGATAAGAAGAGATGAAACTACACTAATTAAAACCATAATTAAACTTAAGCAATTGAAATCGAAATTAAACTAAATTATCCACTAAAGCAAGTAAATAGAACTAAGCAATTATGAAATTGACAAACTAATTAATCTATTCTAATAAAAGCAAGTAAATAAAAGTACATGGCACTTAATTCTACTCTAAATTAACTAAAATAGGATTAAAATTGAAGTGCAAGTAATTAACCCAACTAAAAAGACTATAAAAGAGGTTATAAAGTTAGAAACTAACATTTCTAAACTAGAATTTGAAAAGAGCTAAACTTGAAATCTAAATATTTTTGGATTTTTGACAATAATAAAGAAAGCCCAATAAAAATTAACTATAAATTAATGTTAGCACTAAACAACAAGAACCCTAATTTCTATAGGAAAGCTTGAAATGAAAGCTAAGAGATTTTCACTAATATAAACTAGAAAGCAAGTAAAAATTATATCTACTTGAAGCTAATGATTAACCCACTACAACAATATAATAAAAATTTAAACTTGCAAGGAATTTAAAACTAGATCTAAATGATAATTAAAGAGAACTTGTATTCAAATATAACTTAAAAGTTAAGCTACTCTATTCTACTCTGAACTAACTAAAATTACTCACTACACTACTTTTCTCTATTACCTACTTTTTACTTCTCTATTATATCTTTAAAGTAGCTTAAATAGTGGAGTCTTACATAAGGCAAAATTAGAAATTGGCTGCTAGAATATTACAAGATTGTCATTACTATTTGTGCTGAAAACGAGTCCATGTCATGATCTAGAATAATTGAGATCGTGACATGGACCTCAAATTACATTGACACATTTCCGCGTCCAGATCATGATTTGGAATAATCCAAATCGCAATATGGACTCTCCTTCCCATATTTCTTCAATTCTTCTGTAATTCCATTTTGGTCCTTGCACTTCGATCATTCCAGCTTCCAACCTCTAATTTAAACCTGCATAATATTAAACCAATTAAGTAATTAATTTAACTAAAATTCTAATAAAAACTTATCATATTTAACAATAAACACATAATAAAGAAATTAACTAAAATCTTCAATTAATTAATCAGAGTTCGGAATTTAAACTATCAAAATGCCATAATTTAGAGTAACAAACTGAGTTATCACACCCCCAAACTTAGCTGTTTTGCTAGTCTCGAGCAAAACAAAAATTAGAAAGAACCTACTAAAAATTAAACACAAAAACACCACCAAAATTGACAAAACACTTGATGAGCTGTGGATGTACTTAGAACAATTAAGAAATCTCTCAAGCAACTTTCAATACTATATGATAAGTGAAGTGTTTAAATGAGTCAATCCAAGTTTGTAATTTTTTTTCAAACAAGCACACGTTCAATTGCTACACAAGATTTCAAGTCACCAAGAATTGCAATTTTCAAAAAGAATTACCAACGTTTTAGTTCTATCCATTTAAAACATCATATCTTCTCAAATCACAAATATTATGGAGTTAGTCAATTATCCCGACTAGGTCTCATGAAATAGAATTTCATTTAGGAATCTACTTAAATGCAATTGACAGAATTTGGGAATAGACCTCTAAAAAGGAATAAGTAATATGAGATCAATGATAAGTATTACAAACATTTACTCCTTAACTTATTGGTATACCAAAATGCAATTGTCCTAATGGCTTAATTTGGTGAAACGACATGGATACATGTCAGAATCGCGTACTCGCCTTATTATTACTCTAATGGTTTATTTCGGAGAAACAACATGGGTATATGTCAACTTGCCTTATTCCTAAAAACAAAGTTATTTTTACGCAACCCTAAACCAAGGAAAAGGAGTGAAATGTACTTGAAATTAATCTCAATCTAATTATTCATAGATTAAAAGAACATTCCCTATACAAGAGCACAGCATGTCCCAAAATTCCTTCTATTTTATTTAAGAGATTTTTTTCAAAAGATAAATCGGCTAACAAAATAATATAAGTGATTTGATTAAAAACAACATTTCAAATAATTTTTCCCAAAATTTTAGTATTTATTTTTGAAAAATAGTAATGCCAAGTTATTGAAATCTTTATGTGTAAAAGAACTACTCACTCACACTTAAATTCATGAAATGTCCCAATCAAATACTTCAATCATATAATATTGTACGTCAAAACCCATCATCATATCGAGTACTCATTTGATCATTTTTCCATCCATTAGTCACCAAGTCCCATCAATACACATAAAATAACCATTCCCAACACGAGATATGAACACCCCCAAACTTGTCTCTTTTATTTAAATTGATGAATGACTCATCCTCTCACTCACCCAAAATCTTAACATAAAGACATAGCAACAATTAAACAAGAACTAAATAAACTATGACAAAATTTTAATCTAGAAATTAATACTAAGTGAAAGTACTAAGGCTACTTAACTAAACCTTGTATCTAATCAATAAAGCCCCATAAAAATCAATATCCAAATCAAGTCATCAACAATTGCAAACATGGCATCAACTTAAGGCCTTTAGCCACTCTACTATTATTAGTCAGTCAATAAAAATTACCAAAAACCACACATGAAACACTAAAAAGATATCTACTTGGTGTCAGTTTAAGGCTATTAGCCAATCTACTCAAAAACTAAAATATCCCAAAACAAAATAGTAAAGATAATAGTAGATTAAAAATAAAGGTTGTAAATAATGAAAAATAAAGAAAATGTTCATCTTCATCAAATTGCTTCAAATGCTCGGGTTCTAAATCATCAAAATCCATTGTAGCTGGTTGGATCAATTTTCCTCTTCCATCTCCTCTTGACCATCCTCGGCATCATTGGGCTGACCTTCTTCATGATCATCATCTTGAGCTACTCCGGTCTAACCTGCTTGGTGGGCTTCGTCTTGATGTACCAAAGCTGTAGGTAGTGTATAATATTGTCCACGAGGTGGACCAAAATGCCAAGCCAGAGGTGGTGACGGACAAACCCATGTACTTAGTGTGTTAGTCTTGAGGGCTTCTCCTATCACTGTCAAATTATTGTGCATTACCAACTGACTATAAGTCCAGTACCCTTGCAACTCATTTCTTTCTTTTTCATTGACCGGGGCATTCAATACATATCCAGGGGGTATAGGAATATATGATGCACTCTGAGGCGATGGTGGAAGTGGCGAGATAGGGTTTTCTTCTTGATGATGCTTCTCATATTCTCGCACCATTCTGTAGACATATTCTCGATTAATCTTGCCTTTGGGATATGTCATAGGATCTGCAGGATCAATGGAACAACCTGCCAATGTGCACAAATGGTCAATTAAATTGGGTGCACAAAAAATAGGTCCAGACCTTCCACTATCCAAAAACCCCTGTCTAATAAGGCTACCAATATTTATTGGTATCCTTGTCATGAAAGCATACACCAATAGCACATTATCCCTCTGAATGAAACTTAATGAATTTGATCCCCAAATTTGGCAACTAATGAAATAAAACCATAATTTCGCCACCAGTGAGAGGCCATGACGAGCAAATCTCAACTCAGTATTACCTATAGTGCTCCGAATCCAATCAACATTGACATCACAAATGGCATTTTTAATCATATTCATATCTTTCTCTTTATCATTAAAAAATGCCAAATATTGATAGGAAGATATAGGGGTATGTTAAAGTAAGCGTTAATCACTTATTGGCTAAAGTAAAATCAACCAATACCTCCTTACTCTCACTTTTCCATCCTCTAACTCACACAAATTGCAATGAAATTCCTTCACCAACTGAGAAGCCCCGGAGTCCATCGAAGTATTGAACCATTCCCAATGCCTTGACCTAATCTATTCTTCTATTGCCTTCCTGGAATCTACATAGGCCCCCCATGCATAGATAGGTCAAAATTTCTCTCCCTAATCACCTCATGCTTCTCATTATTTTTGTACAATTGTTGCGCTCAATCATTGGAGAATTGAGGTTCTTCGTGTTCACCATCCCCAATAGGTTGGTCTATACCCCCTTCTCTACTTGTCCCTTCACTAGCTTTTCTTTTTCTTGATCCCGTTCCTCTGCCCCTAGCTCTTTCTCTTTTCTCCGCACTCCCATAGACATCTCTTGTCATTTTTACTGCAATTATCAACCAATTATTCAGATAAACATCAAAGAGTTCCAAATTCATAGCCAAGAGAAAAAATGTCACCAAATTCTCAACAAAAGTTTACATTTTTTCTTAATAATAATTCAATCAATTCAAACCACAGTCCAACAATTCAGAGAAGTAATCAATTCAATATCACAATATTGCTAAAAAATTCACACCAAATTCTTGCCCCAAAAATCACCAAATTGTTATCAATAATTCCACAATAAACTCATTCAAAAACAACCAAAAATTATCTTCAACAATTGGAACAATTAGGACCACGAAATTAAAGAAGGATATTACTCGATTGTAGACTAAAATTTTGTGTACAAACCCATTATTGATGCTAAATCTTCTCCAAGTAGACTCCAAAATATCCTTTCTTTGATGCTCCTAGGATGATGTAGAAAGATGTTAGTGGTGGTTTACGATGTTTGGAGTGATTTTTAATGGAAGAGAATGCAAAAAATTTAGGGGTTAGGGAAGGCTTTTTCGGTTGGAAGAAGAAAAAGTTGGAAATAATTGAAAAAGAAGAAGAAGAGTTGTTTAAATTTTTGATTCTGCCTGGTCAAGATCGTTATTTGGGTTTTCTAGATCGTGATCTGGCTTGATCTCGAGATTGCATTCTCGATTCTGAGATAGCTATTTGGTTGGTGTCGTGATCGCGATTTCGAATCCTAGATCGCAACTCGAGTCGGATGAAGTTTTTGCCTTTGCAATTTGAGTTGCAAATCACGATTTGCAATTCCAGATCGTGATTTGGAGCTGAACTTCTGCAAAATGAATTTTCAAAACTTAGCCAAAATTTCTCCACTCTTCATCACTTTTTCCCAATTCCGTGGACAACCTACAAATACAAAATTAACAAGTTTAGATAACAATTTCCCTTAATCTTTAGCACAATTTATTCAATTCAAGAACTTATATTTTTAAACTAAAATTCTAACCTTATTCAAACCAAATCACTCAAAATCAAACTAATTATAAATCACACCAAGAGAAAACAATAACAACTAAATTAAAGATTTGGGTTGCCTCCCAAGAAGGGCTCTTTTATAGTCATTAGCTTGACTACTCTGAAGTTGGCATGGGCGTTCATTCAAAATACTTGAGGATGATCAACCATTCTTTTCCTTTTGGTTTTCACAGAAAAAGTTTGATGCCCTTTTTCTTTATCGCTAAAGCTTGATTCTCGGTTCTACCATGTACAAGTCCTTTCTTCCAAACCTTAGCCATCGCTAGTGCCCCAATTAGCATCTCCAATTGTTTCTCAAACCATTTTCTTTTCTTTTTACGACTTTTCAACTTCTTGACATCACCATTTTGCTGATCCTTAGCAAATATCTCTTGATCCTTCCTCAAATCGCATCCCTTATCGGGTGGTTTTTCCTTCAATTCATTTCTCGGATCTTCTTTTATTTCCAACACTTGCTTGAGTAAATTGCCTTGGTTAACATCATTTTGTTCCTCATTTGACCTAGAAATGAAAGAATTAAGAGATTGGTTAGCACATTTTTCTTCAACAATGGGAATATTATCATTATATTCAAACACATCAAATTCAATTGATTCATTTTTAACTTGTAGGATGTGTAAACCAACTTCCTTTTGTTCATATCAATTAATGCATGAGGCGTTAACAAGAAGGCCTCCCTAGAATCAATGGATCTCACTCTCTTCACCCGTATTTAGTACTAAGAAATCAACGGGAAATACCAACTTTTGAACTTGTACAAGCACATTCTCCATATAAGCCATATGGTTTCCTCTCAGATAAGTCCGCCAATTGGAGTGTGATATTAGTTGGCTTGACATTGTTGATCCTTAATTTGTCTAGATGGCCTTTGGCATAATATCTGTGCTTGCCCCCAAATCACAATCTGATCGATGCCATGTTTTTCCTCCAATATTCACTGGTATTATAAAAATACCAAGATCTTTGAGTTTAGGGGATGGCCTCCTTTGAGCAATGGCACTACACTTGGCATCAAGGCGTAGTTTCTCATCATCATCCTACTTTCGCTTTCTTGCCAAAAGATCTTTCATGAAACGAGCATAGTTATACATCTTGGTGAGGACATAAATTAAAGGAATGTTCACGACATTAATCCTTTTCAACATATCCAAGAAGTGGTTGAATTGCTTCTTTTTTTCCTCTTTTCTTGGATCAATGAGCCTTTGAGGAAATGGCACTTTTATCAATAAATCCATCTTCAAAGGTTCTTCCACATGCTTCTTCTTGGATACCTTGATCTCATCTTTTTGTTCCTTCTTGTCTTCTCAGGGAAATCGAGTAGTATGAAAGCAATATCTCCTTCTTCAACTCAACCAAGCATGGTCTATGATTTTTGTCGAGATGGTCATTGATGGCTCTTTAATATATCTAGTTATAATTCAATGAAACACCTAAATCCTACTACTAACTAGATGACATCCCGCAAGTACACAGCTGTCAACTAGTAGCAAAGGGAAGTAGGGATCGTTCCCACAAGGATTGTCGATTCCAATTACCAAGGTTTAAGGATACTTGTGTAGTTAAGCTAAATCAATTGGTAGATGATAGAACTATTCTAATGAAAACTATAATTTTAATTCTAACCTAATAATTATTAATCAAATTAAGACTAAAATTTAAAACAAGTGAATCACTCAACTAAAAAGACTACAAAAGAGAAACTTTGAATATTAAAAGCATTCATTTCTAAATTATAAATTAGAAAGAGTTAAACTAGAAATTTAAATATTTTGGATTTTTCGATTGGAATTAAGAAAGCCCACTAAGAATTAACTAGAAATTAAAGCTAGAAATTTAAAATTCTTAAATAGAAAGCAAGAAATTGATAAGAACCCTAAATTTCCTAAAAACCCTAATTTCAAAGTAATGAAATTTTTACTAAATTGGACAAGAAAGCGAATAAAAATTATATCTACGCGAAGCTTGCGAAGAACCCACTACGATTATCTAATAAAAATTCAAATTTGACAAGAAATTTAAATAAGATCTAAGATGAAAGTAAAGAGAAATTTCTATTAGAAAAAGTAACTTGTAGTTCAAGCTATCCTAATCTATCTAGAACTAACTAAAACTATTTTACTCTAAATTATCTACCTCACTCTCTCCCCCTAAAACTAACTCTACTTAGCTTAAATAGTGCAGTATTACACAAGGCAAAATCAGGGTTTTTGGGGCTGGAAGTTTACAAAATTGCCCTTACAACTTAGAATTCAGCGAGTTGAGATCACGGTCTGGAACATTTGAGACCGCGATCTCAACTCTAAAAAAGTAAAACTAATTCCCGAGTCGAGATCGCGGTCTGGAATAGTCGAGACCGAGATCTCAACACTCCTTCCAGCACTCTTTATTTCATCCATTTTGCAATTTGGTCCCTTGAGCTTTGTTCCTTCTAGCTTCTAACCTTTAATTTTTAACTTGCATAATATTAACACCATTAAGCACTTAATTAAACTAAAACTTTAATACAAAATTATCATAATTAATTCAAGAACGAAAATACAAATACATATGAAAGAAATTAACTAAAATCTTCAATTACTTATATAATTTCAGAATTTAAACTATCAAAATGCTATAATTTAGTGGAAAATAACTCTAAATGTTTACTAGAGTTATCACACCCCCAAACTTTGCGTTTTGCTAGTCCCAAGCAAAACAAAGATTAACAATAAATGAAACCTACTAACATTCAAACATTTAAACACCTCCAAAGTTGACGTGATACTTGATGAATCATGGATGTACTTAGAACAATTAAGCGATCTCTCAAGAAACATTCAATACTACGTGATATTTGAAAAATATGAGTAAATCAATCTAAAATTGAAATTTCGTTTTACAAAGAAGCACACATTCATTCACTACACAAGATTTCACATCACCAAACATTACCATTCTCGAAAAGAGTTACCAAAAGTTTTAATTCTTTTCATTTGAAACATCATTACTTCTCAAATCACAAATATTATAAAGTTAATCAAGTCTCTTGACTAAGCATCATGAAAATAGAAGTTCAATTAGGAATCAACTTAAATGAAATTGTCACACATTTCGGGAATAAACCTCTAACAAGGAATAAGTAATATGAGATTAATGATAAGTAACTTACAAACATTTACTCCTTAACTTATTGGTATATGAAAAATGCAATTCCTAATGGCTTAATTCGGAGAAACAACATGGGTACATGTTGGAATCCCGTACTCGCGTTATTCCTAAAATTTTTTTCGGCCCTAAACCAAGGAAAAGGAGTGAAATGTACCAAAAATTAATCTCGAATATCAATTATTCACAAGTTAGAAGAACATTCCCTATGCAAACACACGAAATGTCCCAAAATTCCTTCTACTTCATTTAACTCATTTCTTTCCAAAAGATAGTTCATCAACCACATAATATAAGTGATTTGATAAGAAACAACATTTCAAATAAAATTTTCTAAAATTTCAGCACTTCTTTTTGAAAAATAGCAATGCTAAGTTTATGAATTCTTTATATTGCAAATGAACTACTCACTCACACAAAAATTCTTGAAATGAATCAATCATATACTTCAATCACAAAGCATTGAACATTAAATTTTATCATCATTGAGTACTTAATTGATCTCAACTTTCCATCCATTAATCATCAAGTGGCAACAAAATGTATAGAATGACCATTTCCAACACAAAAAGATGTGTACAAGATACACTTGTCTCTTTTATTCAAGTTGATGAATAAATCATCCTTCCACTCACCCAAAATTAAAACATCAAGACAAACCCAAAATTGACAAAAACTACTTAAACTATGTCCTCCTTTTAAGCCTTGAATTAAAAATGAGTAAAAATGTCAAGAGTGTCCATGCCATGCATCTCACCAAGTAAGCTTCAAACAAAATCAATATTCCATTCAACTCATCAACTAATGCAAAGATGGCATCAGCTTAGGGCCCTTTGCCATATTACTCTTATTAGGCAATAACCAAACTTCACCAAGTGTCAATTTAATAATCCAAAAGAAATTCCATCCATAAAGCATCAAAATGTATCACTTGGCATCAGCTTAAGGCCATTAGCCAGATTACTAAAAAGGAAAATCAACTTAATTCCAAATTAAAAACTAAGAAGAAAAGCACTAAAAATTCATGGTTGAAGTGATTTAAATTTTTTTTTCCCGAGACCGTGATCTGGAATCTGAGATCGCAGTCTCAACTCGGCATGAAAAATGCCTTTGCAATCAAGTGGGGTTCAACTCTCGAACCAAATGATTCTACCCTCAAAGTTGAGATGGAATCGACAAGTTGATTTTCCTGCAAAGTGAATTTTTACACTTAGCCGAAATTGCTCCACTCTTGACCACTTTTCTCCATTTGCAAAGGTAACCTACAAACAAAAAATTCACAAGTTAGGATGACAATTTTCACTCATTTTTTAGCATCATTTATTCAACTTAAAAACTCAAAGTAATATATATATATATATATTTATTCATTTATATATTTAACAAAAATTCTAACCTAATTCAAACCAATTTACTCAAAATCAAGACAATTAAAAATCACACCAAAAGAAAGCAATAAAAACTAAATTAAAGACTTGGTTGCCTCCCAAGAAGTGCTCTTTTATAGTCACTAGCTTGTCTCTCTTTATAGTCACTAGCTTGACTATGGCATGACCCTCATTCCAAGTAATTGAGGATGATTGATCCTCTTTTCCTTTCTGGTTTCCATGGAAAAAGTTTGATCCCCTTTTGCTTTATGATTAAAGCTTGATTTTCTGGTTTTCCATGCACAAGTCCTTTCTTTCTAGCCTTAGCCATCACTAGTGCCCCAATTAACATCTCCAATTGTTTCTCAAACCATTTTCTTTTCTTTTTATGCCTTCTCAATTTCTTGATATCACCATTGTGCTTATTCTTTGCAAAACTCTCTTCATTCTTCATCAACACACATCCCTTATTGAGTGATTTTTCTTTCAATTCATTTCTCGAATTTTTCTTTATTTCCAATGCTTGCTTGAGCAAATTGCCTTGGCTCACTTCATTTTGCTCTTCATTTGACCTAGCAAGGATAGAATTAAGAGATTGGTTAGCACATTTCTCTTCAACAATGGGAATATTATCATTGTATTCAAACACCTTGAATTCCTAATTGATTCATTTTCAACTCGTAAGATCAACTTCCCTTTGTGCACATCAATTAATGCATGAGCGGTCGACAAGAATGGCCTCCCTAGAATCAATGGAATCTCACTCTCTTCACCTGTATCTACCACACAAAAATCAACGGAAAATACCAACTTCTCAACTTGTACAAGCACATCTTCCAACATGCCATATGGTTTCGTCTCGGATAAATCCGCCAATTAGAGTGTGATATTAGTTGGCTTGACATTGTTGATCCCTAATATTGTCATAGATGGCCTTTGGCATGATATTTATACTTGCCCCCAAATCACAGAGTGATCGATGCCACGTTTTTCCTCCAACATTCACCGGTATCATGAAACTACCGGGATCCTTGAGTTTAGGGGGCAACCGCCTTTGAACAATGGCACTACATTAGAGGGCATCAAGGCATACTTTCTCATCATCATCCCACTTTCGCTTCCCTGCCAAAAGATCCTTCATGAAACGAGCATAGTTGGGCATCTTGACTCCTGGTGAGGACATCAATCAAAGGAATGTTGACATTAATCTTTTTCAACAAATCCAAGAAATGGGTGAATTGCTTCTCTTTTTTCTCCTTTCTTGGATTAACGAGTCTTTGAGGGTATGGCACTTTTATTGATGGATCTATCTTCAAAGGTTCCTCCACATGCTTCTTCTTGGATACCTTGATCTCATTCTTTTGTTCCTTCTTGGCTTCATCATCAACCACTTCACTTTTAGTTTCAACTACCTTGGACTTTTGTTCCTTGCTTCCTTCCTCTACCTTTTTGTTCTCCTTAGAGTCATCCAATTCTTTTCCACTCCTTAGGGTTATGGCATTGCATTACTCCTTGGGGTTTGGAATAGTATCACTTGGAAATGCCCCAATAGGTTTGTCATTATTCAACCTTGCCCATTGCCCCAATTGAATCTCCAAATTCCTTGTTGAAGCCTTCAAATTCTCATAATCTCTTTTATGCTCTTCCGCTTTCCTATCCAATTCCCTTCTCAAACTACTCGACTTCTCTTCTCCAACCTTCTTCACCCAAATTCTTTCTAGGAGAATATTGATCATGGTACATGGGTTGGGAAGAATTTGCATAATGGAAAGGAGGTCTTTGTTGTTGGTTTTGAAAAGAAGGATTGGGGAAATTTTGATATGAGTTGGTTTGGACATTTCTTTGATGTGGCGGTTGATAAGGTCTAGATGAGGAAATCGGGGCTTGAGTGTGTTGGGCATTTTGAGGTGGGGGATTTGGTTGGTAAGGAGGATTGGATTGGTTGTTGGTGTTACTCCATGAGAAATTTGGGTGCTTCCTCCAAGAAGGATTGTAAGTATTCCCATAAGCTCCGGATTGGTTCCTTGGAAATGAAGATTGATTAGCCACATAATTGATTTGCTCATTAGCTCCATGTGGCATCTCACAATTCCCATTGGCATGGCCGCCTCCACAAAAATCACAAGTCATGCTTGGTTGAGTTGGAGAAGAAGTCATAGCATTTACACTACTAAGATTTCTCTAGATTCTCTAACGCTTTTGCCATGTTATTTATCACATTCATGAACATGCTTTGTTGAGCTAAAAGGGCGTCTTGCATGTTTAGATTCAACGTTTCACTACTTGGATTGGCTTGATTAGCTTGATGTTGAACCACTGGTGGAGTTATCGGTCCATGATGGTAGTGGTTGTATGCCATCCTATTTAACAACTCTTGAGTTCTTCCAGAGTCTTATATGAGATAGAACCGTCGACAGAGGCATCTACGATGCATTTCGTCTCTTGAAGTAAGCCATTATAAAAAGTTTGAGCTTGAAGCCACAAAGGAATGGTGTGATGCGGGCATTTTCTTAGCAACTCTTTGAATCTTTCCCAAGCTTCCCCTAGGCTTTCACCAACATCTTGTTTGAACGATGTAATCTCATTCCTTAATTTAGCGGTTCTTGCGGGAGGAAAGTACTTTGCCAAGAACTCTTGAGCAAGTTGGTTCCAAGTGGTGAATGTTCCTTGGGCATGGGACTATTGCAACTATGACTTTGTCCTATCACGAAGAGAAAAAAGAAACACCCTCATCTGAACACAATCTGAGTGTACTCCATTAAACTTAAATGTGCCCAAGATTTCTTCAAAATTCATGAGGTGTGTGTAGGGGTCCTCATTTGGTCCACATCCGAACATGGCATGGGCTTGGAGCATTTGGATTAGGGCGGGCTTGATTTCAAAATTGTTGGCTTGCACGGGCATCCGTGCAATGCTTGAGTTCGCCCCGTCAAAATTAGGTGAAGCATACTCTCTCAATGGCCTTCCATTCCCATTCATGTCATTTCCATTCCTATAGCCACCCATTCCATTATTTTCACCTACCTATTCTTCTTCGTTCTCCATGTTCACATTCCCTTGATGAGCATTAGTATGTGCCATTTCTATCATTTCTTGCTGTTGTTGTACCCTTCTCAACTTTCCAATTTGTCTTAGCTCTTTCTCCCTTTCCTTGTCTAAGCAAATGAATGGCTCATGAACACATTCTTCTTACCATGCACTACACAACCAAGGCAAATAGTCAATTGGAATTCCAAGTCAATTCCACAAGACAACCAAATCAAACATAAAAATCAACAAAATTTAAAACTAAATTAAACTAATCTAAAGTGCTTAATCTACACGATCCATAAAGCGCTTGATATTGCCAAAAATTGAAGACAATCCCCGGCAACGGCGCCAAAAACTTGATGGCTCTTTAATACATCTAGTTATAATTCAATGAAACACCTAAATCCTACTACTAACTAGATGGCATCTCGCAAGTATACGGTTGTCAACTAGTAGCAAAGGGAAGTAGGGATCGTTCCCACAGGATTTTCGATTCCAATTACCAAGGTTTAAGGATAGTTGTATAGTTAAGCTAAATCAAATGGTAGATTATAGAACTATTCTAATGAAAACTAAAATTTTAATTCTAACCTAATTTAATCAAATTAAGACTAAAATTTATAACAAGTGAATCACTCAACTAAAAAGACTACAAAAGGGTGAGAAACTTTGAATATTAAAAGCATTCATTTCTAAATTATAAATTAGAAAGAGTTAAACTAGAAATTTAAATATTTTTGGATTTTTTGATTGGAATTAAGAAAGCCCACTACGAATTAACTAGAAATTAAAGCTAAATGTTGAAAATTCTTAAATAGAAAGCAAGAAATTGATAAGAACCCTAAATTTCGTAAAAACCCTAATTTCAAAGTAAAGAAATTTTTACTAAATTGGACAAGAAAGTGAATAAAAATTATATCTATGCAAAGCTTGCGAAGAAACCACTACGATTATCTAATAAAACTTTAAATTAGACAAGAAATTTAAAGAAGATCTAAGATGAAAGTAAAGAGAAATTTCTATTAGAAAAAGTAACTTGTAGTTCAAGCTATCCTAATCTATCTAGAACTAACTAAAACTATTTTACTCTAAAACTATCTACTCTCTCTCTCTCCCTAAAACTAATTCTACTTAGATTAAATAGTGCAGCATTACACAAGGACAAAATTTAATGTTTTTGGGGCTGGAAGTTTAAAAAATTGCCCTTACAACTTAGCATTCAGCGAGTTGAGATCGCGGTCTGGAACATTTGAGACCGCGATATCAACTCTAAAACAGTAAAACTAATTCCCGAGTTGAGATCGCGATCTGGAATAGTTGAGACTGCGATCTCGACTCTCCTTCCAGCACTCTTCATTTCATCCATTTTGCAATTTGGTCCCTTGAGCTTTGTTCCTTCCAGCTTCTAACCTTTAATTTTTAACCTGCATAATATTAACACAATTAAAGTTTAAATTAAACTAAAACTTTAACACAAATTTATCATAATTAGTTCAAGAACGAAAATACAAATACATATGAAATAAATTAACTAAAATCTTCAATTACTTATCTAATTTCAGAATTTAAACTATCAAAATGATATAATTTAGAGGAAAATAACTCTAGTCTACTAGAGTTATCAGTCATGCAAATGGATAATGTGAAATGCCTTATGGGTCCAATTGCTTTTGAGCAACTAAACTATGTGTGTAATCAATCATCCTTTCCAAGGAACGCATCCGGAGTTTATGGGAACATATAATCCCTCTTGGAGGAATCATCCTAACTTTTCGTGAAACAATACCAATAATCAATCCAATCCTCCTTATCAACGAAATCCCCCACCTCAAAATTTCCAAAATGTCTCAAGCTTCAAGTTCCTTTCCTAGACACTATCAACCACCACATCAAAGAAATTTCCAAACCAACTCATATCAATATTTTCCTAACTTTCCATTGCAAAATCAGCAATGATGACCTCCCTTCCAATATTCCCAACCTATGTATAATGACCAATTTGCTCCAAGAGAGAATGTATGTGAAGATGGTTGGAAGAGAGAAGTGGAGTATTTGAAAAGAGAGTTGGAAAGGAAAAACGAAGAACATAGGAGAGAGTTTGAGAATTTGAAAGCTTCGACAAGAAATTTGAAAATTCAATCGGGGCAATTGGCAAGGTTGAATAATGACAAATCTATTGTATTTCGGGGTACTTATGAGTGATACTATTTCAAATCCAAAGGAACAATGGCATGACATAACCCTAAGGATTGGAAAAGAGTTGGTAGGATCTAATGACAAGAAAAAGGTGGAGGAAGGAAGTAAGGAACAAAAGTCTCAGGTAATTGAGAATGAAAAGGAAGTTGTTGTGAGTTCACCAACACTTTTGCAACATTGTTCATCATATTCATAAACATACTTTGTTGTGCCAAAAGGGCATCTTGCATATTCAAATTCAACACTCCACTATGTGCATTAGCTTGATTGGTTTGGTGTTGAGCCACTGGTGGAGTCATTAGTACATGATAATAATGATTGTAAGCCATCCTATTGAGCAATTCTTGACCTTTCTCCGGTGTCTTATAAGAGGTGGAACCATCGGCGGAAGTATCCACTATGGATTTTGTCTCTTGGTCAATTCATTGTAGAAGGTTTGAATTTGAAGCCATAATGGAATCGCATGATGAGGACATTTCCTTAGAAAATCCTTAAACCACTCTCAAGCCTCTCCTAAGCTCTCACCAATCTTTTTCTTAAAGGAGGTAATTTCATTCCTCAATTTGGCGGTCCTTGAAGGTGGAAAATGTTTTGCCAAGAATTTTTGAGCAAGTTGATTCCAAGTGGTTAACGTCCCTTGGGCATGAGATTGAAATCAAGATTTTGCCCTATCTCTTAGAGAGAAAGGAAATACTCTCATTCTTACATAATCCGGGTGCACACCATTGAATTTAAACATGTTGGTGTGTATATGGATCTTCATTAGGACCACCCCCAAACATTGCATGAGGTTGTAGCATTTGTATCAAAGTGGACTTAATTTCAAAATTGTTTGCTTGCACGGGCATCCGTGCAATACTAGAATTTGCCCCATCAAAGCTTGGTATGGCATATTCTCTTAATAGTCTTCCATTCCCATTTCCATAACCACCCATTCTCATTTCCATAACCACCCATTCCATTATGTCCGGCAATCTCTTCTTCATTATTCCCAAATGTGTTCAAATTCCTTTGATTTTGATTAGCATTTGCCATTTCAAATCTCTCTTACTCTTGTTGTACTCTTCTAAACTTATGGATTTCCCCTAACTCTTTTTCTCTTTCTTCATTCAAGCAAAAAAATGGCCCTTTATATCTTCTGACCATGCACTACAAAAGCCAAAGAAAGTAGTCAATTCAAGTGCTAAGACAATTCGGCAAGACAAACAATCAGCATAAACAAATAAACAAAAATTAACAACTAAATTAAACTAAAGTGTTTAATCTACATGACATGTAAAATGCTCAAAATTGCCAAATACCAAGGACAATCCCGGCAACGGTGCCAAAAACATGTCAAACCTTTAGGTAGAGGTCAAATTAAAGAAAACAAGTAATAATAATAAACATGACAAAATCACTACATTCTACCTCACTTCTGCAAATATACGGAGTTGCTAATAGTATGGGATGAGTGGGTATCGTTCCCATAAAGATTTTTTGGCAAGCAAGAACCAAGATTGGAGTACGAATTTTTGTATAGTTAAGCAAATTCAAATAAGAAGAGATGAAACTACACTAATTAAAACCATAATTAAATTTGAGCAATTGAAATCGAAATTAAACTAAATTATCCACTAAAGCAAGTAAATAGAACTAAGCAACTATGAAATTGAGAAACTACTTAATCTATTCTAATAAAAGCAAGTAAAAAAAGTACTTAATTCTACTCTAAATTAACTAAAATAGGATTAAAATTAAAGAGAAAGTAATTAACCCAACTAAAAATACTATAAAAGAAGTTATCAAGCTAGAAACTACCTTTTCTAAGCTAGAATTTGTAAAGAGCTAAACCTGAAATCTAAATATATTTGGATTTTTAACAACAATAAAGAAAGCCCACTAAAAATTAACTGGAAATTAATGCAAGAAATTGATAATTCTTAACTAGAAAGCACTAAATCTACAAGAATCCTAATTTCTATACGGAAGCTTGAAATGAAAGCAAAGTGATTTCACTAATTTACGAACTAGAAAGCAAGTAAAAATTATATCTACTTGAAGCTAATGGTTAACCCACTACAACCATGTAATCAAAATTTAAACTTGCAAGGAATATAAAACTAGATCTAAGGGATAAATTAAAGAGAACTTGTATTCAAATATAACTTAAAAGTTAAGCTACTCTATTCTACTCTAAACTAACTAAAATTACTAACTACACTACTTTTCTCTATTACCTACTTACTTCTCTATTACATCTTTAAAGTAGCTTAAATAGTGGAGTATTACACTAGGAAAAATTAGAAATTGGCTGCTTGAATGTTACAGAATTGCCATTACTACCTGTCCTGGAAGCGAGTCCATGTCGCGATCTGGAATAATTGAGATCGCGACATGGACCTCAAATTACATTGATACATTTTCATGTCCAGATCGCGATTTGGAATAATCTAGATCGCTACTGGACTCTCCTTCCAGTATTTCTTCAATTCTTCTATAATTGCATTTTGGTCCTTGCACTTTGTTATACATTCCAGCTTCCAACCTCTAATTTAAACCTTCATAATATTAAACCAATTAAGTAATTAATTTAACTAAAATTCTAATAAAAACCTATCATATTTAACAATAACAAAAATATAAACACATAATAAAGAAACTAACTAAAATCTTCAATTAATTAACCAAAGTTCAGAATTTAAACTATCAAAATGCCATAATTTAGAGTAAAATAACTGTAGTTTACTAGGGTTATCAATGAGTTGGGCATTTAGATAACCTTTTTGTTGTGTTAAACCTTGTTACCCTTGTATGTGCTTTTCTTTTTCTTTAAATTGTTTGAACCCCGTGAAGCCCCGAGGACCTTTCCTTAGTATAATCATGATTGGTTGTTGAAGAAAAATCAATTTTTAGGACTCTTTAATTGAAAATTGCATTTATATGTTCTACTTGAAATTTGTTCATTGCGTAGTCTTGATTTGTGTTGTGCTCAATGTTGGTGAAGTCCATAATTAAATGGTAGATCTCTTGTTTTTATGTCTGTTCAATTTGTGTTTAATGGGTTGCATTTACATTCACTTGGCTAGTATGTTGTTCATCTTCTATTTTAGCTTTTTGATTGTTCAACTGAAATTCAAAATCATTGCCTAGTCTTTTGTTTTTATGCTTTCAAGTAGTGTTATCATGCATTTGTTCTATTTTTGGTGAGCAAAAGGATGATTTTTACTCATCATTTGAACAAAATAAGAAGTTTGGGGGTGTTATTTACTTGTGTTGGAATGGTTTCTTTTTATGAATGTAAATATTTGTTTGGTGAATTTTGGATGGAAAATTGATTGATTACGGTACTCAATGATGACAAATGACTTGCAATATCATATGATTGAGTTATTTAAACTTGGCATTCCACAAATTTTGGTGTGTTGAGTAGTTCTTTTGCGACAAAAGAATTTCTAAAGCCATGTATCACTATGTTCAAAAAGTGAGGCATTCACATTTTTATAGTAGTTCATTTGAAACTTTTTTTTGGACCAAATTAATAGTATTTTGCCTTGTTGGTCAATTCACCTTTTGGAAAAAAAAATTGGTTTAAATGGAATAGAAGTGATTTAGGTCATTTTGTGTGTTTGCATAGGGAGTTTTCTTCTAACCTGTGAGCGATTGGTTTGAATATGATCTTGGGTATGTTTTGCTCCTCTTCATTGGTTTAGGGCTGCATAAGAAAAAAAAAAAAAAAACTTTGCTTTTAGGAATAAGGCGAGTACGGGATCGGGCATGTAACCATGTTGTTTCTCCGAATTAAGCCATTAGAAATTACGTTTTAGAATACCAACAAATTGAGGAGAAAATGCTTGTAATACCCATCATTGATATTATGCTACTTACTCCTTGGTAGAGCAATATTCCCAATTGTGTGACATGTGCATATTAAGTAGATTCCTAATTATTTTCTTTTTCCATGTAGCCTTGTCGAGATAGTTGAAAATGTTGTCATCCTTTTGATTTGAGCAAAACTATGTTTTAGGTGATTGAAACTTATTTTTCAAAAACTTTTTTTGATGATGGTTTATACTTGGTACTTGAAACATTTTGTTGGCATTTGAACTCGTTTTCTTTGGAAAAGTTGAAAAGTTTGGAATGACTAGTAAAAATAGTTCCATTGTGATTTGGTATTTGAGGTCCCTTGAGAGGTTTCCTAATTATTCAAAGTACATCCATTATTAACCTTTTGTTCTATCATCTTGGTGGTGTCTAATGTGTTGTGTCTTGTGTTTTGTGTCATGTGTTTTGTGTTGTTTGTTTTTGTTGTTCTTTTTCTTGTCTTTTATTTTGCTCAAGACGAGCAAAAACTTAAATTTGGGGGAGTAATAACTCTAGGAAACTAGAGTTATATGTACCCTAAACTTGATGTTTTGCTACTAGTTTCCAACATTTTAATGTTTTCATGTGTGTTTTTGTTTATTTTGCTTTTATATACTAGAATGTGTTAGTATGTGTTTATTAAGTGTTTTAGTACATATTTAGATGCTAATTAGCATATTTTATTAGGTTTTTAGCATTTAGAGTTGTGTCGTGTCTTTGACTTAACTATGTTGGGAGTTAGGTGTTCGTTCGTCTTTATTTGTCTTTCATTTTTTTGGCCTATTTTGTGAGAATTTTATGTATATATTTAGGTATTATTTTAAGTGTTTATTATAGATAATAATATTCTCCTATGTGCTAGGGTCGTATGAAAAAAAGGCGCATCAATCAAGCGTCTAGATGAAGATTTTCAAAGCAAAACTGTGAAGTGCTGCATTTTAGAAGTTTAAGTCCATATCGCAATCTGGATTTTCCAAACCACGATCTGGAAACGAACGGAGCGAAAATGACTTTATACGGGGCTGATTTTTTCTGCATTAATACCCCAAGACCCTAGCATTATTTATACCCTTTTTAAACCTCATTTGCGGCATAGAAGACCCATTAGAAAGTTAGTAGGCATAGGCTAGATTAGAGAATAATTTTCTTCTTTTTTCCTCCCAATTTGGGTAGGCTTTCTTCCTTTTTCCTCCCCATTGGGGGTAGGGTTTTACTATATTAGAGTATATTAGGACTTCTCTTTCTTGTAGATTTCAAATCCAAGCTAAAGATTGAAGTTTTTTAGTTGTAATTACTTTGTTTATGTTAAAACTCCTTTAGTTAAGCTTTAATTTCATGTTCCTTTATTTAATTAGTTTAATTGTTTTAATCTAATTGATTTCTTTACTTGTTTTCTTAGAGTAATTGTTATATTAGTTTATGGACTTTCTTTGAAAATGCTTTCTTAGTGATAATTTGTAGTTTAGATTGGTTAATTAGGATAAATTAGTTTATGGACTTTTCATTAATTGCTTTCTTTACTTGCTTTCTTAGTTTAATTGGTAGATTAGCTAATGGATTTTCCTTAATTGTGCTTGCTTACGGATAATGAATAGTTTAGATTAACTAATTGCTTGCTTAAT
Organism: Cinchona pubescens; assembly: GCA_025175665.1. Taxonomy (NCBI): domain Eukaryota; kingdom Viridiplantae; phylum Streptophyta; class Magnoliopsida; order Gentianales; family Rubiaceae; genus Cinchona; species Cinchona pubescens. The sequence continues at coordinate 1,077,070 of JANKKI010000304.1, read as the reverse complement.
ATGCTTTTCATTTTAATTGTTTCCTTTATCTGCTTTCTAAAGATACTTCCTTTTTAATTGCTTCCTTCGTGATTAATCTTTACATTTAAATTGCTTCTTAGTTCCATTAGTTCTAGTTTTAGTTAAATCTCTTCTCCTAATCCATCACTTAAACTTGTAATCTAACCAAATAATCGGTAATTATCGACCAATGCTTTTGAGTACAATCCCTACTTCCCTTTATTACTAGTGGAAAACCATATACTAGCGGGATGCCACCTAGTTAGTAGTAGGATTTAGGTGTTTTATAAATTTATAACTTGGAGTGTAAGGCGTCATGTTTTTGGCACCGTTGTGGGAGATGGGTTTTTGGTAATATCGATATAATTTGATTGGAAGGCTAGATTGAACCCTTCTATTTTCTTGTATAGGTGTTTCACCCATTTGAAAAATTGAAAAGATTTTTCATTTTGTAGTTGTGTTATTATTTTCAAAAATCCAAAAAGATTTTCTTTTTGATGGATGGTTTAGACTGACTAGTAGACTAAGCTTTCTTAATTTTCTTCTTTGTGTTGTTTTATATCATTTTCTTGTTTTTATTTGTATAAACTATTGGTTGTTCAAGAACATGCAAGGACCTAATTAGAATGATTCATACCAATGAGATTATCATTTTTATGGTAATGAATGTATGTCAAATGAGCATGATTCTTCTTCCTTACCCCTTAGATTACTAAGATGGATGGTCTAGCCATCAATACCCTTATAAGAGTGACCAAAATTATCAAATGGGATGGTCTAGCCATCCATATGCTTATGAGAGCAATCAAGAAAATTCCTAGTCTTTCCCTCTACGACAAGATCCTTCATATGATCAAATGGAGTCATATTCCCTTCACCAAACAACTCAAGAAAGTGAAGAGGCAAGAAGGAGGATGGGCATGTGGATGCAAGTTCATTTGAACATTTTTTTTGACCAAATCAATAGTATTTCTTTGTTAGTCAATTCATCTTTTGGGAAAAAAAATTTGGTTTAAATGGAATAGAAGTGATTTAGGTCATTTTGTGTGTTTGCATAGGGAGTTTTCTTCTAAACTGTGAGTGATTGGTTTGTCTAGATTGAATATGATCTTGGGTATGTTTTACTCCTCTTCCTTGGTCTAGGGCTACATTAAAAAATTAAAAAAAGAAAAAGAAAAAAATTGCTTTTAGGAATAAGGCAAGTACGGGATTTTGGCATGTAATCATGTTGTTTCTCCGAATTAATTCAATAGAAATTATATTTTACAATACCAACAAGTCGAGGAGGAAATGTTTGTAATGCCTATCACTGATATCATGCTACACACTCCTTGATAGAGTAATATTCCCAATTGTGTGACATGTGCATATTAAGTAGACTCCTAATGATCTTCTATTTCCATGTAGCCCTGTCGAGATGGTTGAAAAGTGTTGTAATCCTTTTGATTTGAGTAAAACAATGTTTTGGATGAATGAAACTTGTTTTCATAAACTTTATTGATGATGGTTAATACTTGGTTATTTGAAACATTTTGTTGGTATTTGAACTCGTTTTCTCGGGAAAAGTTGAAAAGTTGGGAATGACTATTCAAAATTGTTTGATTTGTGATATGGTATTTGAGGTCCCTTGAGAGGTCTCCTAATTATTCAAAGTACATCCACTGTTCACCTTTTGTGTTGTCATCTTGGTGGTGTCTAATGTGTTTTGTGTCGCGTATTTTGCATGATTCATTTTTTGATGTTCTTTTACTTGTCTTTTATTTTGCTCGAGATGAGCAAAAGCTTAAGTTTGGGGGTGTAATAACTCTAGGAAACTAGATTTATATGTACCCTAAACTTGATGGTTTTGCTACTAGTTTCCAACATTTTTAATGTTTTCGTGTGTGTTTTTGTTTATTTTGCTTTTATAGGCTAGAATGTGTTAGTATGTGTTTATTAAATGTTTTAGTACTTATTTTGGTGCTAATTAGCATATTTTATTAGGTTTTTGCATTTAGAGTTGTGTCGTATCTTTAACTTAACTTCGTTGAGAGTTAGGTTTTCGTTCGTCTTTGTTTATCTTTCATTTTTTGGCCTATTTTGTGAGAATTTTAGACAGTTTATACATTTAGGTACTGTTTTAAGTGTTTATTATATATAATAATGTTCTCCTATGTGTTAGGGTTGCATGAAAAAAAATGACGCATCAATAAGACGTCGGATAAAGATTTTTGAAAGAAAACTGTAAAGTGTTGCATTTCAAAAGTTTCATTCCATATCACGATCTCGAGAGAGCTGAAGCAAAAATAACTTTGTTTGGGGCTGATTTTGGTGCACTATTACCCACGAACCTAGCACTGTTTACACCCCTTTTAAACCTCATTTGAGGCATAGAAGACCTATTTGTACATGTAGGCTGGATTAGAGAGTAATTTTCTTTTTTATTTCCTCCCCATTTAGGGAGGGTTTTCTTATATTGGAGTAGATTAGGACTTCTATTTCTTTTAGATTTCAAATCGAAGTTAAAGATTGAAACTTTTTAATTGTAAGTGCTCTGTTTATGTTAAAACTCCTTTAGTTAAGCTTTAATTTTATGTTCCTTTTGTTAATTAGTTTAATTGCTTTTACTAATCTAATTGCTTTCTTTATTTATTTTCTTGAAAATTGTTAGTTTTGTTTATTGGCTTAGCGCTAATGCTTTCTTAGTGATAATTTGTAGTTTAGATTGGTTAATTAGGATAAATTAGTTTATGGACTTTTCATTTAATTGCTTTCTTTAGTTGCTTTCTTAGTCTAATTGGTAGATTAGTTAATGAATTTTCCTTAATCGTGCTTTTTTAGTGTTAATTTGTAGTTTAGGTTAGTTAATTTCCTTTTAAAAGTACTTTCTTTTTACATGCTTTCTTGGAATAGATTATTGGCTTTCTCTAATTGTGCTTGCTTAGGGATAGTGAATAGTTTGGATTAACTAATTGCTTGCTTAATATGCTTTTCATTTTCATTATTCCCTTCATTAGCTTTCTAAAGATACTTCCTTTTTAATTGCTTTCTTAATGATTAATATTTACTCTAAATTGCTTCTTTAGTTCCGTTAGTTCTAGTTTTAGTTAAATCACTTCTGTTAATCCAGTCGCTTCAACTTGTAATCTAACCAAATAATCGGTAATTATCAATCAATCCTTGTGGGTACAATAGCTACTTCCCTTTACTAGTTGACAATCGTATACTTGAGGGATGTCACCTAGTTAGTAGCAGGATTTAGGTGTTTTATAAATTTATAATTAAGTGTGTAAGGCATCTAGGTTTTGGTACCGTTGCCGGGCATCAAAGCCAAGTTGCCCGTGTGACAAGCAGAAATACTTACCACTATACTACAACAACACGAAAATGGGTTAATGTAATTTTGGGTCCATGTCGCAATCTCATGTATTCTTGATCGTGACATGGACTCGCTTCTAGCACAAGTAGTAATGGCAATTTTGTAATATTCTAGCTGCCAGTTTCTAATATTGCCTTGTGTAATACTCAACTATTTAAGCTACTTTAGAGGTGTAATAGTTTGGGGAGATAGAGTAGATAGTGTAATTAGTAATTTTAGAGTAGAATAGAGTAACTTGACTTTTAAGTTATTTTTCTATTTGAATACAAGTCCTCTTTAATTATCCTTTAGATCTAGCTTGTAATTCCTTGCAAGTTTAAATTTTGATTACATAGTTGTAGTGTTAATCATTAGCTTCATGTAGATATAATGTTTACTTGCTTTCTAGTTTAAATTGGTGAAACTTTCTTTGCTTTCATTTCAGGCTTTCATAAAGAAATTAGGGTTCTTGTTGATTTAGTGCTTTCTAGTAAGAATTTTCAATTTCTTGCATTAATTTCTAGTTAATTTTTAGCGGGTTTTCTTTATTGTTGTCAAAAATCCAAAAATATTTAGATTTAAAGTTTAGCTCTTTTCAAATTTTAGTTTAAAAATGGTAATTTCTAGCTTTATAACCTCTTTTATAGTCTCTTTAGTTGGGTTAACTACTTGCTCTTTAATTCTAATCCTATTTTAGTTAAATTAGAATAGAATTAAGTGCTTTTATTTACTTGCTTCTATTATGGTAGATTAAATAATTTCTCAATTTTATATTTGCTTAGTTCCATTTACTTGCTTTAGTAGATAATTTAGTTTAAATTTAGATTTCAATTGCTTAAATTTAATTATGGTTTTAATTAATGTAATTTCATCCCCTACTATTTGAATTTCCTTAACTATACAAAAATTCGTAAATTTTAGTACTTGCTGCCAAACAATCTTCGTGGGAATGGTACCCACTCATCCTATACTACTACCAACTCTGTATACTTGCGGAAGTGAGGTAGAGTGTAGTGAATTTGTGAGATTTTATTATTACTTATTTACTTTAATTTGACCTCTGCCTAAGGGCTTGACATGTATATCTAAAGAAAATGCATAAAAATCACCTATGAGCAAATATTTTTCTGAACTCATATGAACCACAAAAAAAAATTTTGGTTTAGTTAAACGTTGAAACAAAAATTATATAAGTGAAAAATTAAGTGAAATAAAAAAATCAAACAGTTACTATCTCCGAACATACTTTAAATTTTAATCCATAGCAATAAAAATTGAATAATTATAATATATATCTAAACATGCAAAGCAAGTACTCTTATACTAGTATATGATAAATTTACCGAAGTTCTCATAATTTGTAATTTCAATTACCTATAGTAGTGAGATTTAATACAATTCCATTTACGTGGTGCAATTGAATATAGTTGAATTATAAGGATCCACAAATAGTGGTAAAGAAACTAATAATTGGCCAGACTAAATTCACATCTAGAAAACTAACTACTCTATTTACATTGCTTACTACTAATTTATATTTCTCCCATGCTCCTTAGTTACCTCGTGGAGGTTTACCATTTGTGTTTCAAGTTGTAAAATATTAAGCTATGGTGTGCGCATAATGATGCTGCTGTCGAGTTGCAATGCCATCGTAAACACCCAAAATTAAGAATTCTAATGTAGTAGTGGTGAGTCGAGTTCATCTCACAGAGAACGGGGTTTATTTTCGTGCTAATGGAACAAGGGGGGTTTTTATAATTAAAACAATAAAATAATTGAAGATAATTCAATTAAAGAAAGATCTTGGTTTTGGTCATTTCCACCATGGCAATTTCACTAGTCGATCATTGACACACAAGATAATTCAATTTATATCAAGCACTAATTGAAGAATTTACTCGAACGAATACCAATTCAAAGTTGATTCTTATTTCTTTCAAAAGTAGGTTAATTTTCAACACGCGATCCAATTAACCCTAACTATTAATTTAACTCAGACACGCGCCAAAGATCAATTAATAGAAGCATTAAAATCAACAAGAACAATTAGGCTAATTAAACATAAACACACGCGGTTATGCCAATTAGATGTTTAAATTCCCTAAATTCAATAACACAAATCCAGTAATTATCAAATTTAGCTGCTTCATAGATTGAATTAAACACACGCGGTTAAAACAATCTAGCAATAGATTAATTCTAATAACTTAATATTCTGCAGCAATAATAAGTTAAAAAGAACAACCATAAATTAATCGCAGAAAAATAATCAATACTTGAGATAAAAGTGAATTGGGTAATTCAAGCACAAGAAGTCTCACAACTTTGTAGAATTGACCAGAGCTTCAAATCCCTCTACCAAGAAAAGAGTTTAGGCACAAAGTGCCATGAAAGAATAAAGAGGAATTTCTCTGCTAAAAACCCTAGCCAACAAGAAAATAAAGGTGTCGATCCCTTTTTCTCACCCAACTTGGGGTATTTATAATGAGTATTTAGGGTTACAAATAATGCCTACAGATAATAACATGAAATTGGGTGAAAAAGAGTCCAATCGACCAAAGAAATCTATAAAAAAAACTCAAAAACACGCTTCTGTTGCTCTCCGCGGACATGTGCTAAGGAGGCAGTAAGTTCCATGCGGGTGTTGTCCTCCACGCACATGCGTTGAGATCCTAGCGCGCATGTGCATTCTAGCTTCTTCTGGAATTTAAACTTCTGGACACAGCGCACATGCACTGCAGCAGCTCCAGCGCATGTGGCTGGCTTTCTCAACTGTGCTCTACCTTCGGCTTCAATTTTTGCCTTGTTTAATTTTTCCATTATTTGAGAATATGTAAAACACAAAATTTGTATATCTATCTCTTATCTTTCCAATTCATCTTGAATCATCTCAATTGGAGCTTGGGATCAAAAGTTATGCTTGAAATACAAAATAGTGTCTGGAATAACTTCGTACTCGTGCATGTCTCGTACTAAACATTTTCTTTCATCGTTTTGCATCTTTGTCAACTCTTTTTCACTGTAACCCTACAAAAACTAAGAATAACCAAATTAAACTCAAATCTTGCTTACAACACATAAAAATGTGATAATTGATACATAAAACGAGTTAAATGGTTACTCAGCTATTCGGCGGTTGCGGAAAGTCTAATGCTCAACTTCTAAAAATGCGTCTATAAGATCACATCATCTATTTCTTTGTTAACTGCTCCATTGACAGCTTTTCGTGCATGTCAGTGAGTTTCGACAAGGTAAAATTGTCTAATCACTTTTTTTGCTTACTTTACACATTTATTAAAACGACATAAGTTTTAAAGAAATCCACTTATATCTGTTAAAATGAAAAAAGACTAGCAATGGTAGGGTAGGAGGAGCAACTCGAAGGCGTGAGAAATGGGGTACAGATCTAGGTGTAGGAAATCCGATTTGGAGTTTGGGGCTCAATTCAGGAGTGAGAGGGGAGAGATGGCAAGGCCTAGGTAGAGAAGGAAAGAGAAGTGATAAATTTAACAGGGAGGGTGTGACGGGGCCAGTGAAAGAGAGTGGGGATAACGAGGCCTAGAGATGAGGGAAGTAAGGGAGAGAGGGGTAATAGGGCTAGGGAAAGAATGAGAGTTTGACGGGGGATGGAGAGGGGAGAAAGGAAAGAAGAGTGGTGAAAAAAAGAGGATGGGTGGCAGTGGGATAGGTTGTTAGGGTTCTTATTGTAAATTTTCTATATTAAATTATTCAATTTTTAATCCAATTTTTTTATATCTTTTAATATGACCTCTTTTATAATTTAGTTAATTTTTTATTCATCTTATTTTGATTGCAAGCAAGGGTGCATTTTTTAGTAATTCACTCTAGTTAGACAACAAAAATTATTTGTTGACCATTTAACAACATAAATGTTAGTTAGGGACCATCTAAAATGTTTGCACAGTACGAAATAATCTCCTCCTTCAATTATTTGTCCGGATAAGTTCATTACTTAATGGTGCTTAGGATTAGGGCTTGGCACACTTCCAAATGATTGTTCTAGACGTGCTTACATGACAGCCTCATTAAGAGCAAATATGTAATTTATACATAGGTTCAACTAGTAGACCTAAGTCTCCTCATGTATATCTATAAATAAGGGACTTGTGTGCTAAAATTATTATTATTGCTTCTCTTGTAAGCTCCTCAAACACTATTTCTAAATTCTCCTTAGTTTGCTACTTTCTCTCTCTACAAACTATTTACTCGTCATCATTTGGCGCCGTCTGTGGGAATCGAGAAATTTTCAATTTTTCAACTACATTTAGCAATTTCATCTATCAGTTTTGTTTTTCAAAGGATGAAGAATCGAGGCACAGGACGCATTGCCAGCAAGGAGACCGAACCGACCAATCTGCATCTTTTGCTATAGAATGATGAGGCGTAGGACTTCGGAGCAAGCACCGACGCTCAGCAGAAACAAAATGATGTCTTGAAGTACATCATCGATCACTTTGAGTCATTTAAAGCGTTCGTTGAGTAGCGCGACCACCAAATTCAATCGGAGCATTCTAATTGAGCAATCACACAGCGAGCCGAACAGTAGCAAATTATATGCCAAAGACCTAGAAAACAGCCAGTAAACGCTGTCAATCCGAGTGAACTCTAGTACAAAATCATGAAGTCTCACTTAGACGAGCGATCCGATGAATCGCACTTAGCTACCAGTAAGCTTGAAAGATTGCCAGTACATGACAAAATCGATGTACAATCCTCGAAATGTATTGAACATAGAGGTCTCTCCTCGACTGTCCTAAAACAGCTCGAACAGAGCCTCGAGAAAAAAATTCAAGAGATTTTAAGGAAATATAAAGGTTCCTGGTGTTGCATGTTTCCACTCAGACAGAAATAGATAGAGATCCATTCATGATCTCTATCAACACCGAGCCTGTCCCGATGCAGTTTAAATTGCTTGACCTTGATAGATACAAGGGGGACTCTGATCCATCTGACCACCTACAGCATGTGGTGTCTATCACTAGCCTCTACAGCTATAGTGATGTCATCTGCTACAAATTGTTTGCCACTACACTCCGCGGACCGCCTCAGAAATGGTTTCAAGAACTGCCAACAAATTCAATTACGAGTTTCCATGAGCTAGCGAAGTCTTTCCTAGGTCACTTTCGAAGCAAATCAGTGTTGTAGAAGGATGTCTTGCACCTCATGAACATTCATTAAAAGCTGAACGAGACTCTCAACAAGTTTGTTGATCGGTTCAATGATAAAGTGATCCGAATAAAAAACGTTGATGAGAAAATTCTGATTCCTGCTTTTTGCAACAACATTCGACTTGGAAGCTTCAACGTCCAATTAGCTAGAAGGAAGCCGACAGATCGCTACTTACTCCGAACTCCGAACCCCAAAAGGAAAAGATTCCAAGAACTCTGAACCCCTCTTCCTCCAAAAAGCCAAAAATAATGGATAGGCTGAATTATCCTAACAATAGGCTATTGGCGAATCGTGTAGTTTACCCGAACAACAATATTGAGGCCCGACCTCCAAGGACAAGAGTTCTTCTAGACTCAAATTTCATACCACTAAACACTTCAAGGAGGGTAATACTGTATCAAGTACAGCATTTGGGATCCTGGAGCCTCCTCCTCCAATATTGTCAGGGTCTAACCAAAGTGATAAATCGAAATATTGTGCATTCAATGGCCAACATGGTCATGATACAGAATCCTGCAATCATTTAAAGGTCAGAATAGAAAAAGTGATTCAAGAAGGGCACCTACAGTAGTTCATCGGCCGAACTGCTGCAAAATTTCAAAGGAATGCCAATAATAGGGCCAATCAAGTACATTCTCGGCTGTATCCACCTCGTTAGCCTAATGAAAATGGTGTTCAAAATAGAAATAATCCCCCAATTCAAGATGAGCGATCCACGTAGGGGGCTAGTGACCAGGGATTCCAATAACGTAAGAAAGAAATATGTGGGATGTGTACCCTTAGGCGAGAATCGGGACAAGCGCCTAAAACCATTTATGAGCCTCGGGTACACTTCGGACAATCCTTTCCCTAACCGCATGACACACAATGGTCCTATGGTAATTCATGTACAAGTGGCCGGCTACGAGATGCACTGAGTATTTGTAGACACCGAAAGCTCGATTGATGTCATTTTTTTGGGATGTTGGGAGAAGATGCATATGGACTCCTCTTTGATAAAACCTTTCAAAACCTCTCTAATAGGCTTCACAGGTGACTCAGTTATGTCAGAAGGTCAAATAATGCTTTCTTTAACCTTCGAAACTCCCCCGAAACATAGGATTGAGATGACCAATTTTATCATTGTCGAAAGGGATAGTCCCTATAACATGATCCTTGGTCGACCCATGTAATACATATGGGATACCTTTCCTCCGTGTTCCATATTGTGATCAAATATATTTTGAGGGACGAATCTGGGAACATAGTGATTGGGAACTAGCAAAAGGCTCGGGCCTGCTACATGATGTTCCTGCGGTCCCAATCACAAACCATGTTTGTGGCTGATAAAACCTTCTTGTAAACTTTCGATGCTCCATCCACCGCAGGCATTTCTAAAGAGCCAATGACCGACCTGAGGAGGGAAGGTAAAGATATGGGGCCTTCAAGGAGCGCATTAGAGATACCGGAGTTACCCGAACCAAAGGAGAAAGGCAAGGCCAAAATTGAGCCACAAGATGAGATTCTCATCGAGGAGGTACCACTAGACCCGAGCATCTCAGATAGAAAAATAAAAATTTTTACGATCCTACTAGCAGAATTCAACGCTCTTCTATTCAAATTTCTTGTTGAGTACAAGGACGTGTTCACCTGAACTGTCGAGGATATGCCTTGCCTTTCTTGAGAAATTATTGAAAATAAGCTTGGAGGTGATCTATCAGCATACAAGCCCATCAAGCAGAAGAAACGCCTCTTTGGTCTAGAGTGTAGTTTAGTAATTGAAGCCAAGGTTGTAAGCTCTTAGCAGCAAAAATCGTTAGAGAAGTATTGTATCCAACATGACTTTGTAATCCCATCCTTGTAACCAAACAAGATTCTTCTTGGCATATGTACCAAGACTTCACTGATCTCAATAAAGTTTGTCCAAAGGACAGTTATCCATATCCCCGGATTGACACAATAGTTTATTCTTTTGTTGGGTTTTATGTTTTATATTTTTTAGATGCATTTAAAGGATATCATCAGATATACATGGCAAAAGAAGATAAAGAGAAAACCTCCTTCATAACTGACCAAGGCACGTATTGCTATACTACGATGCCTTTTGGACTTAAAATGCATGAGCCACGTACCAGAGAATCGTCAATAAAGTGTTAGTCCCAAATAGGACAAAATATGGAGGTGTAGATAGATAATATGGTGGTAAATAGCTGAACTTTTGATCTAAGAGACCTTCGAAACATTGAGATCAATCCAAATGAGGTTGAACCCCAAAAAATGCACATTTGGGGTCCCCTCGGGAAAATTCTTAGGTTTCATAGTTTCTCATCAGAGAATTGAGGCAAACCCTAAAAAGGTGCAAACTATAATTGATATCAGAACTCCCACCTAGGTGAAGGAAGTTTAGAGACTGACTAGAAGAATGACAGCCCTGAATCAGTTTCTGTCCAAGTCAGCAGAAAGAGGCCTCCCATTTTTTCAACTTATAAAGAAAATAGAAAATTTCTTGTGGACAGAAGAAGGTCAAAAGACCTTTGAGAAGCTTAAGAGATATCTGAGTAATTTGCCGAAACTCGTGTCACCTCAAAAAGGAGAACCACTATACCTGTACAACTCAATTACAGACCTAGTAATCAGTTCGGTTCTCTTAAAAGATGATGAGCATGGCAAGCATGTCCCATATATTTAGTAAGCAAAGTGTTTTAGGGACCAAAAATGAATTACTCTCTCATCAAAAAAGTTATCTTTTCCTTAGTGATGTTAGTTCAGAAGTTGAAGCCATACTTTCAAGATCATAAAATAATTGTCCTAACGAACTTTTCCTTGAAAAATATATTGAACAAATCTAATACCTCGAGAATGATGTTAAAATGGTCTGTGGAGCTGTTTAAGTTCGACATTGAGTTCAAGCCTTTGACGGCCATCAAGGCACAAGTTCTAACGGACTTCATAGCAGAAAACTGTGGAACCGAGAAGCTACAACTAATCATGACGGTGGATCAACCCAAGGAGCTTCAACATAGAGAAGATCTCATATAAGAGCTCATGTCGATGGATCCTTGTGTGAATCCAGAGTTGGAGCAGGTATTATAATTAAGTCCTCGGAAGAGGATTACCTCACATATACTCTTGAGATTCGGATTCCCATTAACAAACAATGAAACTAAATACAAGGCACTCTCTGCGGGATGAAAATGGCCTACAAAATGGGAGCTCAGACCATAAAGATACACTTTAATTCGCAGCTGGCTGTGAATCAAAGTCTAGGAAATTATGAAGCCCGAGGCGTGATCCTAAAAAAGTATTTGGCCGAGGTGAAAAGCTAGATGTCAAAATTTAATACAACAGACATTACCAAAATTCCTCTAGCAAAAAATACGCATGCACATGCATTGTCCAAACTGGTCTCGACAATATACTCGCACCTAACAAAGGAGATATTAGTGGAGGTACAAGATTTCAGGTCCATGGATCTTATGGACAAAATTATGGATACAAATCTCGGATGGATGGAGCATATAATCAATTACCTTAACAACAATAAACTTCCTGAAGATCTAGATGAGGCCAAAAAACTTAAGTATAGAGCTATAAAATATATGCTGATTGATGGAGTCTTGTATAAAAAAGCTTATTTATGCCCATCATTGAGATGCCTTGGGCCTTCCAAGGCTAACTATGTGTTAAGATAGGTACACAAGGGTATACGAGGAAGTCACATTAAATCGAGAAGCTGGGCTCGTAAATAAGCGTGCTCCTTTCAGGATATTAATGACCCACTTTACATTCAGATGTTGATGATTTAGTACGGAAATGCCACCAATGTCAAATACACGACACTTATTCCTTTAAGATCCAGATCGGACATGATCCCTATTTAGAGTCCTTGGCCATTTGTTCAATAGAGAATAGATATTTTGGGACCACGTCTGAGGGGAATAGGCAAGTTTGAATTTTTGGTAGTCGCAGCTGACTATTTCACCAAGTGGATCGAGGCCAAACCTCTAGCCTCAATTTTTGGGAAGGCAATGGAGAAATTCTTTTGGAAGAATATTTTTTGCCGATTCGAGATCCCTTCTGTTCTTATATCTGATAATGGAAAAATTTTGAAGGGGAACCTTTTAAGAGTTTCTGTTCTAACCTCGACATAAAATAACACTTCATTTCGGTGGCACATCTGCAAGCAAATGGCCAGAGAAAAATCTACAATAGAACTTTATTGATGGGACTTAAGACTCGATTAGAACTAGCTAAGGCCTGCACGTAGGTAGAAGAACTGCCTAGTGTCATATGGGCATATAGAACCACTCCCCGAACAACCAATGGACATACACTGTTTAGTTTGGTCTATGGTTCTAATGCTGTCATTCCCATAGAAATTAGATTACCTTCCACTCGAGTAGCACTGTGTGACTTGGAACAAAATAACAACACACTACGGACTAATTTGGATTTTCTAGAAGAAAGAAGGCTAGATGCATCTCCCTAAGAGGCCAAATACAAGCAAGTTATGGCTAGACATTATAACTCTAGAGTCACACATAGATACTTGTGACTTAGAAACTTGGTACTTCAAAAAAATAAAACAAGAAGAGTTGAAGGGATAAAAAAGTTAAACCCAAATTGGAAAGGCCCTCATCGTGTGATAGAGGCTCACAGATTAGGCTATTATAGGCTTGTTGACATGAATGAAGATCATGTTCTCAGAATGTGGAACATTGTAAATTTGAAGAAATATTACCAAGAAATGTAACAAAAATTTATTGGTTTCTTACGGAAATAAGTGATTTTTGAAAAAGTGCATGAATGAATGGACAAACATACAGGAGGGCTGAAACCTAGTGGTCCCCTTTCAAGAGAATCAAGCCGCTCTGACCCGCCGAAGTGTTAAACAGGTCTGAATTAGGTTCAAGAAAAAAATCAAGAGGGCTGAGACCTAATTGTCTTTCTCGAGGGTTTAGACTTTGCAGTACCTTCTCAAGAGAATCGAATTGCTCCGACCTGCCGAATTGCTAACGAGGTCCAGACCAGATTCAAGAAAAAGATCAACAAGGCTGCGATCTAGTGGTCCCCCCTCGTGGTCTGAGACTTAGTAGTCCCCCCTCAAGAGAATCGAACTGTTTTGACCCGCCGAAATACTAAAGAGGTCCGGACCAGGTTCAAAAAGAGGATCAAAAGGGTAGAGACCTAGTGGTCCCTTCTCGAGGGCTGAGACTTAGTAGTCCCTCCTCAAGAGAATCAAATCGCTCTAACCCGCTAAAATGCCAAAATGGTCCGGACTTGGAGGGACACCAAGTTTAAGCAAAAGGTCAAGAGAGCTGAGAGCTAGTGGTCCTTCCTTGAGGACTGGGACTTAGTAGTCCCCCTTTAAGAGAATTAAATTGCTCCGATTATCCAAAGTGCTAAAGAGGTACAGACTAGGTTCAAAATAAAAAGAAAAATACAGTCCTGAGGGCTGAGCCTTAGTAAGTTCCCCTTCAAGAAAAATGATCCGATCCAACTCCTAAGGTCACTGGGCAGGATTAGATCAAGTTCATGGAAAGAGAAAGTGAAAGAAAAAGAATAGGTGGAAGAACACAAGTGTTGCACATTTGGAAATTTGCTTAAAATATAATGATACTTAAGTGTTATAAGTTTGTTATTGTGTGTGCTTAATAATTAGGGCATTTGGCGTAATTTTGGAGTAAGGAAACGATAAGTTGAAGCAAGAGAAAAATGAAGATAGAATGAAGTGCCAAGAAACTCAAAATTTTATTCAATTCAAGAGGCCCTAGTTATTACAAAATTCCTAATTACAGATGAGCCTAAGATTCTAGGTTAAAGGGTTCGGCCGATAATGTGGAACCTGGGTTCATAGGTTCAGACTTAGCATTCGGAACGACGGATCCAGGCTTGGCATTCTCCAAAGTCGTGGCTTCAGGAGCTTCCGAGATCAGCACTTGGGTCCTGAATTGTGCTTGAGGATTGTTGATAACCTCGTCATTAACTGAGGCATCATATGGAAGACCCTTGTACATAACTGGGTTCTTAACCAAGTGGTCACATGCCATGGTGAACCCCATGGTGAAGACCTTCTGGGTGAATGCCTTTAGCATTGCGTCTGCCTCTTCAGAAATGACGAATGCATTCCTGCCTTGGACCATAAGCTCATTTTCCCGAGAGCTGAACTTCGCCTTGGCCATTTCAGCTTCCTCCTATAGTTGAAGGATCTTTTCCTCTTGATCAACTATCTTCTTGTTTCGATTGCTGATGTCGACTTCCAGGGTCTTCTTCCCAATTTCACCTTGGCGAAGCTTTTCTCTGGACACCCCTTCCAGCTCGGTTATCCACTCAACGTACTTTTTGCCGGCCTCTATTTTGCATTGCAGCTTGTTGGCCTTCACGACCTCCTTCACTTTTTGGCCTACCTCGGCTTTAGCGTAGGCCAACTCTTGCTTCATAGAATCCACAGTGGAGTTGAAGGAGGGCTCCCGCTCAGCAATGATGGGTAAAATTAAGACGGCCTCAAAGGTAATAAGCAAGCAAGTCAAGATCTTATTAGAAGTTGAGTTATCTAACTCTTCGAAAAGGAATAAAAAAGGAAACAAGAATGCTTACGTTCATCAAGTTGACGTGCAGCTTGTCTAGTCTCCGTTGAGGGGTGAGCCTCCTTACGTAGGCTACATCCCAAGGCAAAGAGATGAACTTTGCCTGCTTACGAGCCACCCTCGCAAATTGAGATTGATTATTAATATCGACCTGAGGAGTAGGTCGAAATTCGGAGCTCAATGAGATGAAAGGGGCTGGAAAGGGGTCAATCAATACCTGAGCCTAATCTCAATAGTAAGGTAGATCCCATGACCCAGCTAACTTTTTCTCCTCCTCGGGTTTATATTTCATACCTCTTAAAAAGTTGAAAAAGGAAAAGGTTAGAGAGGAATTATTATTGCACAGCAAAAGAAGGCGTAAAAAAAGCTAAGGAAAGCAAACCTTACCATAGGCAGTGATGTACTATTTGTTTAATGGGAGGTTCCTAGAAACCTCCCTAGGGGTCCTCACCATCGTACCCGAGCCTGTGGGTCTTGTTGATGATGGTGATAAGGCTGGGGTGCTTGAGAAAGAGGGGCCAGCTTCGATGGCAAGAGTATCCCTCGTCCACTTCCTGGTGACTCGAACTACCTCAGCTCAGGTTATGCAACAGATTGTATGGCTGCCCGATCGTTACTTGAGCCCCTTGGGGCAGTTTCTATTTATGAAGGTAGATCCACAGTTGTCCCTGGGATAGCACTAGCACTGTCCGAGGTAGCGTTGATTATTGTGGATGAAGACCCGTTGGTGGATGATGGTGTAGGCTCAATAGAAACTGAGCTAGCTAGAAGAACCTGCGCTAGTGGCAGGGGTGGTGGAAACCAACCCTCTCAAGAATGCTTCGGCTCTACAAGAAAATAAAAGTTTGTCAGTTAAAAAAAAAATGAAAAAGTTTGGGCTATAAAAAGAAAGAGAGATGATAGAAGGGAACAAAAATTATTTTACAACCACCTTGATGAGGATCGTAGTCCTCGGAAGTATGATGAGAAGGAAATAGCCCAGCCAAATCCAAAATGTTATTAGAGAGTATGGCTAGTTGGTTGTTGAAGTTTATTCTGATGTTTGGACTCAATGAGCCTCTTAGTCTCATTAGAGTCCGGGGGTGAGGCATTCTTTGCCTTTAGGTTCTCCTTAACAAGGTTCTAGAGATCTCAGGGCATTGGAAGGTCTAAGTAACATGCATAGAAAAAAAAACTTCTTTCAATCATGAATGGAAAAAGGGTTCCCCGAGTTGAGCTGTTTGCCCGAACCTCGGGGAAAAACAAAAAAAAAAAAATCCCTTTATGGGAGAAAGTTTTAGACTGAGCATCATCCTAAATGTATCTAAAGAAAGATGAATGTTGTACAATTTACAAAGAAAAGAAAATCCAACAATGAGTTGGATTGCGTTGGGGTTCAGTTAGGATATGTTGATATCTTAACGGTCGAAAAGTTGAACAAGAAGATGAGCGATAGGGAGTCTCAGCCCAACCTCGAGTTGCTCTTGTTAAACTGTTAAGTAACTAGGAGGTGACAAGTGACCTCGATATTTGGATGTAGGGAATTTGATGTACACATTTTTAGGGAATCGATACCTATCTCTAAGAATTTTTATGTCTTCAGGATCAAGGGTGTTCAAGGTATTTAAGGTTTGAAGGTCGGAGTAGTCGTTATTTGGAGGTTTGACTGAAGGAGGTTCAGAATGAATATTCAAAGGGACTGCGGCTAGGAGGGCTTTGTCAAAAGGATTAAGCTGTCTTTCAATCTTATTCATAGGGGAAGGAGGTTGAGGAGTGCTTATGGAGGAGGAAGGAGTGAACGTACCAGCTATACCAGCTATATACTTTATCGACTGAATGGGAGAAAAACATGAAAAGCTTGAGGAACTTGGGCTTTGCTAAGAAGGTTGCAACGAACAATGCTCGGTGTGGCAATGGATGGGGATGACTGGCTGGGAAATGGAAGATTTGTAGGAAGAAGAAGGAGAAGGAGGACGGTGCGGTGACGTAGAGAACTCAATGAAGAAAGAAGAAGGAGAGTGGAGGAGGAAAGGAGAATTCTCGAGAAGGTAAGGAAATGCAAAGGCAAAAGTAGAATAAAAATGTGAGATTTTTAGGAGAGGGGGTATATAAATAGTCCAGTGTTGTGCCCTAATTGAGGGGAAATGAAAAATTTTCTACTTGAAAATTGGGGAAAAATGAAAATTTCTTCCTAAAAATTGGGGGGAGGGGGGAACGAAAAGCTAAATGACGCATTGGAATTTGAAATAATTTAAAACAAGGGCGTCTTTAGAGAAGAAATAATAAAAACAGGTGAGGTAAACGAAGTGCTGCTCCGTAAATGTGTCAATGACGGGTGGTACAAAAAATATAATTATGCTGTATGGGGACTCGATGAGCCACATGTATTATGGATGAGTAATCATTGCAAAAGCAACATTTTTCATAGGAAAACACACTTCTATGGGAAAGATAAAAAAGCTTTGGGTTTTGTACTAAGTGGTTCGGAAAAATTCGGGGTTCATATATATTACAACTCAGGGAATATGCTTTTCGGTTTAGCAGACCCTGTCTTGCAAATCGAGCTTCAACTTCATAGCCTGAGGAAAAGTTGCAGGATACTTCTGTTGGTTATCGTCGACTCGGCCCTGACCCCAGGATTCGGCACCAAGCCGAGGGGACTATTGATGGTGCTCGGGATTAGAGCTTGGCACACTTTTAAATGATTGTTCTAGAAGTGCTTACATGACAGCCTCATTAAGGACAAATATGTAATTTATATATAGGTTCAGCTAGTAAGATTGTGACCCAACTCCTCTTATGTATATCTATAAATAAGGAATTTGACTACTAAAATTATTATTATTACTACTCTTGTAATGCCACTGAAGTTACTCATAACACTATTTTTGAATTCTCTCATCAATTTACTACTTTCTCTCTCTACAAACAATTCATCATTACTCAAATGATTCAAAGGCAAATATTTAGGTACATCCGATCTTTGACCCCATTAGTAGACCCTGTGGTGTGGATTAAATTTTAGAGAATCTATGATATCAATTAATGTAAGTAAAAATTTTTAAAATTTAATTTTGATAACAGAATTTACAAATAGAGCAAACAATCGAATCTATCTAAATATTTTCCAAAAATCAAACCAATGGGTTGCCCTCATTACCTGCCACAGAAAGGCCAAACACTCCTTTAAAACCTAAACCTACGCGCCGGCCTTTTCCTCCAACAGGTGATTAACGTGTACTTCGATACCCTTTCCCTATTAGAGATTTGATTACTTTTCCATGTCCCTTATTTTTTTTGTCTATACATGTATATCTGCCACTTGTTTGTCTGTATGGAAATCAACTTTCCACGTTACACATTACGGAAAATAGGTTAGATTAATTAGAGTTTAAATTTTATTTTTAAATTTTATAATTAAAATAAATGTTATAAAAATTTATTTATATTAATTAATATTATTTATTTTTTAAATTTTAATTTATATTATAAAATTTATTTAAATATTTTCTTACTCATTATATAAATACATCAATCATTTCATATCAATTTTAGTATCTACGGAACCTTTAATCTGAGACAATTATTAAGACATGCACTTACAAAAAATAAATAATTAATAAATTTTATTACGTGATCTAACATGAGATTAAGTGGAGATTCATAATTTTTTATTTTGTATTTTTATGTACATTAATTTATGTAAATATTTATCGCAACTTTTGCAACAATTTTGGTTTTGGACTGAGCCATTTAGTGATGACCAATATTTTATTGATTAATGTTAGGAAATTTTATTGCTTCAATGTATTTCTTTGCTTTTTGACCAGGACTAACAAAATAGAATATCAATTAATGTTTGATGTTACCCACAACAACTACAACATAAAAAATAATATTAAACTTTATCCTCCTTCTTTAAGTACTGCAGACTATAGGATCTTGTTTGATGAATCTCACTCATTCTAGTGTAAACACAGTCTGATACCCAGAGAGAAAGAAACACTCTGTTATTGATGGAAGAAGAGAAGATGGTGATCACTCGAGAGGAAGAAGAGAGTTTACTTGATCATTCTCCCAGTCCAAGAACCAGAAAATTAAAAGGTGGTCTCAGAACCATGCCTTTCATCATAGGTAAGTAACTAAGCAGCAGATGTTTCAATTTCCAAGAATGTTTTACAGAATTCTTGGAGGTGTAAAGATTTGATTTGATTTTTTTTTTTTGGGTTTTTGCAGTGAATGAAGCATTTGAGAGATTGGCAAGTCAAGGGCTAATGCCAAATATGATAATCTACTTGACAAGAATTTACCGTTTTGAGACTGCAACTGCATCAAGTATACTCTTTATCTGGTCTGCTCTGTCCAATGGTTTGGCCCTTTTTGGTGTGTATCTTTTCTATCAGATTCATATTTGGGTCGGTTCAGGGTCATAGCTCTGGGATCCATCTCCAGCCTTCTTGTGAGTCCCTTTTAATTTTTGTTATCTTTTTTTTTTTTTGGCAGATTATGTTTGTTTGTTTTTTGAGTAAAGTTTGCATCTTTTTTAAATAACCCAAGTTTTGCTGTGCTGTTAAAGTTGTGGAATTACTCATCTGTGTGTAAGTGTTTGTGTATGATAAAAAGTAAATGAAGTGATTCTATTGATGTTTCCTGAAATCATCTTTCTTAATGTTCTGTTTGGATGTAGGAATTTGGGTGGATTTGGATTTCAAGTCCAAATCCCTCCTCTGTTAGGGTTAAATCCCCTTAAAAGTTTGGGTTATTATGCAGCAAACCTAACGTTATTTTTAAAAAAATAAAAAACATTTTTACCTGGACACTACAACAAAATAAACAAAAAAACGTAGTACCTAACTCAAGTCTTGTGTTAATTAACCCACATTAGTTGATATAGAAATTTTAAGATTGTCAAAACAAGTAAAAACATAAAGATACCCACCAAACAACAGTGATTTTTTTAATAGTTGTGTTGTGAAAATAATTTGAAATACAAAAATTTCCTGACGCCATTGCTATTTTTCGGTTTTTTTGTAATATTTATTTAATGTCAAAACAAATTTCATTTTGGAAGGAAAGAAAATGACACCAGAATATGTGTTGAATTTAATTGAAATATGCGAAACTCATAATCATCTATTAAAGTCCAACCTTCTCTTTTCTTTATGTTGTTAAAAATTATTATCTTCTTTCTCTTTTCCATTGTTAATATAACCTAAACATGTATAAAGTAACTACATACATATAAGCTAAAACTCAAATTTAAATAATTTAAATGAAATATCTTTGACAATTCATCAAAAAATTTAAAATTTATCATTTCATTGTGTTCTTGAGTTTTAAATATTGAGGAAAACATAATTTGAGAAATAAAATATTAATTAATTTCCGGTATACTTATATTTATGACACAATATTGACAATACTATTGTATTTGATTGTTAGCCTAAGGCATTAAATGATACATAAGTTACATGAGGGACTAAAGTGTAATCTCACTTAAACCTTGAAGAACCTTTAGAGGTAAATTTGTCTTTTTGGAAAGACTAACAGGGAAGTTACATTTCACCGTTAGTCAAAGGGGCAAAGTGGGAAAAAAAATAATGTTAAATGGTTTACTAGAAAACAGCCCAAACCTTAAGGGGTTTATTCCCGGGGAATCTTTAGAATTCCCACTGCTTAGCTAACGCAACTGTTGCAAAAACCGGGATTTTAGTAGAAGGCTATTTACCCCTATATTTGAAGGGCATGTTAGATTTTAATGGTTAAGATGGGTGGATTTCAAATTCACCTGAATTTCAAGTCATTTCAAACCTGTCACCTAAAGTCCATTCATTTGAAATCTTTCCTACAAATCAAATCCACCTACCCAAACGGACCCTTGGAGAATTGGGGAGTTTACCTCTAAGAAATATATGTATTCAATTTGACAATTTGGTTGAAATTAGGAGTTCTTTGTATCATAGTTGTCAATGTTAAATTTCCTTGCAGTTTTGTAAGTTTCGAAGTGAGGAAGAAGTGGGGTCAATTCCAGTGGAAAATTCACCTAATCAACTAATTAGCACAAGATGCCAGTACTTATTGACGGTAAAGTATAAATTCAAACTACAAAGCATAGGGCCGAGTGGAAGGTCTCTTTGTTTCAAATCTTCACAAAAAAACAGATAAGATAATGAAACAAGTATTGGTGAACCAATTGATGGATAGAAAATGTAGAATAGTAGGATGACGTGTCCATTCCAGGTGAACGTGGAAAAATTCTTGCATAAACATGGTCAATGACCCACGCTTGTGGACCTTGTGGTCTAAACAATAGCCACACCATCATTTTCTTATATGAGTTTGCACATTTAACTCTTATGACTCTTGTTTAAACCACAAAGTCCACAGATGTGACCATGGACCACTGGACTGGGTTCATAGAAATGTAAGAATCTCCAGATGAGCATCCACACCAAATGTATTTCAGAGCATCCACATAGGTCATAAGGGAAGGGGGTAAGTCCAGATGTCAATCACTTAAGAGGAGGGTTTGAGTGTCTACTTACGAGGTGTGTAATAAATGATGGTAATCTTAAAGGATTGTTTCGAAGTTTATCAATGTCTATTCCTCTTTGTGGAGCCAGTGCTTTTGAATTTCAGTCTGTTAGCTTATTTAACCTTTATTTTGGAGATGAGAGACCTTTCTGTTATGTATAAGACCAAAGTTTTACTTTCAATAGTGTGAATACAAAGAAAAGCAGACTCTCAAGAGGTCGCCTGTACGAACAAGGTTGCCTAAAGCTCAAATAAATAGTCTACAAGGGTGCCATACACTTCATTTTAGCCACAACAATTACAGCATTCTCAAAAGCCAAATTATTTTATTTGAATAAGTTGATTTATGTTTTTGTGCAACTCTTAGTCATCAGAATCTTGCACACATTATTATCATTAATCAATTGCCAAAATTAGTTGTATGGCTGCTGTACCTCCTAAAGTGCCTCATTTAAATGTACCTCCACCCCCCCAAATGTGCTGTAAGAGGAAAGCTTTTTTGAAGATTGGCAGATGGGATTGATGAAGTAAAATAGACAGCAGATGCTCATAGGATACCTTGAGGTTAATTTTCGGTGAGAACGTTTCAAGCCTTTGTTGAAATAGAGATATTCATCATAGTTGAAGTGTTTCTGTAACATCCTTTGTGAAGAAAATTAGGCTGCTTGGTTGCCAAAGTTGCAATTTAAATGAAGTGTTTTTGGTATGACAGTTGACGTGCAGACAGTCCGTTTGACTTGGAATGACAACATTTGAATCACTTACACAGGACTATCAATGCTAAACCGTGGAAAGTATCATAACGGAACGAGATAGTGAATGGTTACGTGTTGGATCTATATGCAAGAAAGAAACTATACTTTTGATCAAATTATTGCTGTTGTATCCATTATCAGTATTCAGCATATTGTTACCGGTCTGCCCATTGGGCATTTTGCTTTTTGGCAGGCAATAATGTGTAATGAATTGAATAGGGTAAAATTGTTGGGGGTCCAAATCTCCATCCCCTATTGGTTGTTTAGAAATCAAAATATTTTTTGTTTCTGCAGGGAATGACACTTCTCTGGCTGACCACTATGATTCCGCAGTTGAAGCCTTCACCTTGTGACCAGATCGAGCACAATTGTAGTGCTCCAAATGGAGTTCAAATTGTTCCCTTGTTATCTTCTTTTTTGCTAATATCTATTGGAGCTGGTTGCATTAGACCTTGTTCTATTGCTTTTGGTGCAGACCAATTCGACAACAAAAAGAATCCCAATAATGACAGGGTTATAGAAAGTTTTTTCAACTGGTACTATGCTTCTACCGGAATCGCAACTGTTATTGCCATGACTGTTATTGTTTACATCCAGGATCATTTGGGTTGGTCAGTTGGATTTGGAATCCCTGCCATCCTCATGGTTTTGCAGATCTGTGCTGCTGTGATGTTCTTAATTGGCTCCTCTCTTTACATAAAGATAAAACCGAGTGAGAGCTTGTTCACTGGTTTTTTTCAAGTCCTTGTGGCAGCTTTTAGAAAGAGAGAAATTCAATGCCATTTGGGCGAAGATTGTTGTTACCATAAAACCCAGGAGTCTACGCTTCTAGCACCCGGTGAGGAGTTCAGGTATAGCTTCTGTATCATCTTTGCCATCACATTAGCAAATTCCTGAAACTTCTGCAATTTTTAGTTAATGCTGATCTTTTACTTCCTTTGACGTACTATATTTTTTACAATAAAATCAGTTTGAAAGTATTTCAAGCGAGATTTTTCGTTGCTTTAGTTAACACTTTTCACTTATTCAACAGGTGTTTAAATAAGGCCTGTGTTATTCTAGATCCCGATACAGAGTTAACGTCAGATGGATCAGCTTCAAATCCATGGAGCCTGTGCAGTGTAGAACAAGTTGAATCACTTAAAGCTCTTCTTAGAGTTGGCCTATTCCCATGTGGTCCACAGGCCTTATACTTTTAATTGTCATGGACCAAACTTCCTTTATAACGCTTCAAGCGAGGACTATGGATAGGCACATGTTCTCAAATTTTGAAATTCCAGCGGGATCCTTCAGTCTGTTCTTGGTAATCACTGTAACAATATGGGTTGCATTCTATGATCGTGTTCTTGCGCCCTTACTGGCAAAATATACCGGTAATCCACAAGGATTAAGTCCTATTGTACGGATGGGTATCGGGCTAATTATGTCATTTATAGCAATGGCATTGGCAGCTATAGTCGAGAGCATAAGGCTGAAAATAGCTGTTGAGGAGGGGGTGCAGGATGATCCAGACGCTGTTCTGCACATGTCTGCGATGTGGTTAGTGCCGCAGACTGTATTTATTGGATTGGCTGAAGCTTTAAACGCAATTGGACAGATACAGTTCTTTTACATGAAGTTCCCTAAGAGCATGTCCAGTATCGGGATTGCTATTTATACGTTTGGGAGTGGCTCTGGCTAGCCTGTTTGGGAGTCTTTTGGTGACCATTATTAACAGCGCTACCGGTCATGGTGGTAAAGCAAGCTGGTTGGCCAGCAACCTGAATGAAGGTCACCTTGACTACTATTACTGGCTGCTTGCATTCTTCAATTTCATCAATTTTTTCTATTTTCTCCTTTGCTGTCGGTCTTATGAATCTAATCAGAATAGGAACTTGCTGTCTAACCAAGTATCAGAAAAGGAATCCGAGCATAGGTCTTTACCTTCAGCTTGATGAGTATGCAATTCACTCAGTTTGATTTCCTGCGTTGGGCATAGGTCTTTACCATCAGCTTGATAAGTATGCAACTCACTCAGTTTGATTTCTTGTGTCTTGAATGATTAACTTGTGTAAGACTACATTGCCTTTTCTAATATATGTATTGCGTAGGCGTTTTGTTCTTTCTTTCAACTTGCAGGGGCCTTAAATGTTTAAGAAACATGATTGTATTCTTCGAGGTAGGTTTTTGGAATTTTTTCCCATAATTTCTCATTCAGATGGTTTTCTGGTTAATAGCTAGAAGCGGTTTTCTTTTCTTTCTTTTTTCTTTTTCGAGAAAAAGGTTTTGCATTTCAAATGTTTTTTGTTGAATTGATGGCGAGGGTATACATAAACGACTACAACCACCATTTGTGATGCAATTCAGTTGCACTGAACTAGGAGTATCTTTCTGCTGCTAAATTAGTGAACAATTCCCCTGCCTCTTTCTTATCATGTACAAAGCTCCAAGTTGGCTACCTGGAGATTCAGCAACAGAATATTTTACGCTGAGGATTTGTTTGGTTGGACATAAAATGTTATCTTTAGAAAATATTTTACTTGAAAGTCAATTTGAGTCGGATCTGTTTGTTCGGGAGACTGATAACTTTTCCAACTCCCACAATCTGAAAAAGCGGTCTAGTTAAAAATGGAAGGCCATTTCCAAAATCATGCAGTGTATACTTTTTTTCTTTTTTTGAATAATTTAGTGTCGGACTGGATGTTGCTTTATGCTTCAACCGTCCATTCGTGTGATGAATAATCCCTCGTTAGAAGAGGCATTCACTTCTACTGAGTCGGGCCTTCTACATAAATATCATAAATTTCATATCGTATGACTTTCTAACCTATAGATTATATATGTTTTAAAAATATATTTTAAATTCTTATATTTTTTGATTAAAAAATAAAATGAATGGAATCCTTCCAAGTTAACCGTATTTAACATCCAGGCACGAGTATTGAATATAAAAAGTCAAAATTATTTCGACCTCAGATCCGCATAAAAATTATACTCTAGACTCATTTTTTTTTCATAATTACGATTTCTGTGTTGGATTTGTTGGAAAATGCCCAAGAGAGTTACGACAGCCGCAAGCTCCTCTTCATCTTCTTCAACAAATCTAGACTTGAAACATTGAATTTGTACACCAAAATGATCTTATAGCCCTACTTCAGTCTCCCACTCACTATACTCTCAGCGGTAGTAAAAAATTTCAAAACTTTGAGCTTACTGTTGTAGGTGAATATGGAGTTAAAATCACAATCGTCGAGCAACGAAACTTCTGTCTCCATTTCTTCTCAAATCTTTTTTCCCTATCTCTCTCACACACTTACAAAAACACACAGACTGCACATTCCTTTCTTCTGCAAATCGAGTCTATTAATTTCATAAACTCAAAATTTTTTGAATAAATTAAAAAGTATGTTTTTAATTAATTAACTTAATCAATGGCACTTATGAAGTTTTGATTGGAGTTGCAAAACAACTAGTTTTTAAAAAGGACAATGAATGTGGTACGGAGGCAAAGATCTGGAGCATCGGCGGTGCATCATCAGCGGTAGTACTCTGTTGGGGTTTTTTAAGGCGAGAAACCAGAAATGGCCAATTTTTTTTTTTGTGTTTTGCTAAGGCAATGAATGTTGATTTTTGGTGGTGGATTTTTTTTTTTCCTGGTAGAGAGGTGTTAGGATGACGGCTGCACGTCGTGGTGGTGGAGTGACGGTAGAAGGGTACCACATCTAATAATAGGTCGAGGATAAGTACGTAATTTTACTGAAATTTATTAATTTAAATTATTTTCATGTATAATTTCTTTTAGTCCAAAAGACATAAGAATTTATGATAAATTTTCAAAATATATAAAAGTTCTGGATTAAAATTATATATCATGTAAAAATTTACGATAATTTATCTTAAAGTTAGTTTAGAAACATCAATCCCTCGATAAATTTAACCTTACATACAGCATTTTTCTATGCAACATACTAGTGGATTTTTGGTTTTCCTCTCACTGATTTTATTCACATTTAGCCACCCGTCAAACAAATCCATAAGCTCCAAAAATAGTTCCGATGTTGCCTTTGCTTGGAGGAATTTTATGTTCACTAGAGTTGGCAAATTGTAGTAGCTCACTCAAAGTTTAGTCATCGTGGACATTAATAATTATCAGCTGACCTAGTTTTTTGCCATGACCTTCATGTATCGTTTCATATCCAAAATAGAGACAATATCAAATTATTAAACTAACTATTACGTTGACACGAAAATATATGAAAATTCATAAGAAACTTCATATAGTTAGATACCTCTAAGAATCGCATCTCCAATTTTGTCACATTGAAAAATAGTTAGGAGCATTAAGAAATGCATAGACATATAGGCAAGTCATAGAATAGAGGTCATCGAAGAGCAAACCTGTAGCAGCCAAATCTGACGTTTGTAATATTTTCTACATTATGAGAACTTGAGGGTGATGAAGAACCTTCAACTGTCGTTGCATAAAGGGAAAGTTTACATCAATAGCTTGAATGCCGTTAGTATTTATAGGTGCATGACCTTTATTTGTCTCCTAAAGTACGTTATCTATTTATATCTAAATCTATGTTTATATTTAAAGAAAAATTTAGGTAGATCTGGTTTTTGGTCCCACTTGTAGATCTTGTGATGTGGATTAAATGTTATGGAATCTATAACATAAGTTGATTTAAGTAAAATTTTATAAAATTTAATTTTGATCGCAGAGTTTACAAGTGGGGTCAAAAATCAAGTTTATGTAAGTTTTTTTCCGTATATTTATATGTGTACTATATATAAAATATCAATAGTCTTATATTTTTGACATTTTATGTTTCCTAATGTACCCTAATTTATGTACTTCATAAGCACACAAGAAGGACGGCAATATGGAAATGTAAAGAGTAAAAATAATTAGTTGTAATATGTACTAATAAAAAAACCATATTTTAAATGCCATAAACAACCTACTATCCCTAATCCACATTTCCATTCATCCATAATTGAAATTTCAAACCTAATAAAACTCCTATACATACGCATTAACTAAATTAAAATTAAAAATATTGTTAATTTCATATAACATTAAAAAAAAAAGGCTTAATTACAACTTGGCACACAACAAGAAGGGCAATATGGAAATTTAAAGAGTAAAAGTAATTAGTTATAATAAGTATTAATAAAAAGCCAAACCACATTTTTAAATGGCACAAAGAATCAACTATCACTAATTATACCAAATTTCCATTCATCCATATCACTAATCCAAATTTCCATTCATCCATATACTATCACTAATCCAAATTTCCATTCATCCATATTTGAAATTTCAATCCTAATAAAACTCCTATACATACACATTAACCAAATTAAAAATAAAAATAATGAATTTCATATAATATTTTAAAAAAGCTTAATTACAACTTTCCCCTATAAATAGGGGTTAGTTGTAAATTGCCCTTTACATTTATTTTATTCATACATGCTTAAAAAGGTCAATTTTTCCATCCAAATGGAGAGGTAAAATGTAATAATTGCACACAACTTTCTATATGTCTTAACCACTGTTAAAATAGTGTGCACTGCACTTTGGTATATGATCTTTTAATAAGCAATTTGTAAATAAAAAGTAATAATATTTTTCCATCCAATATTACTGAAAAAAAACTTTTTAACCTTTAATATTAAGTGCATGAATTATTTTTTATTTTGATTTTTCTTATTCGCATCCATTTCTGACATGCAATCATATAGTTGTTCCTCATCATTATTTTTATATCTAAAATAAAGTATTTTACTTATTCCATCACATTCTTTAGTTTATTTTTTTTTTCTAAATTTTCTCTATTATTAATAATTAACTCATCACTTTGTATTTAAAAAATTGAATTTTGAGTAAATATACTGCTTTGAGATATTGTCAGTAAATATTTTATATAAATATTAATCAACTTACTTACTTATGCTATCTAGAAAAAAGAAAAGAAAAAATTTAAAAAAATAATTTAGTTTATTTTCGTTTCATGTTTAAGAAAAGCATTTTAGTAAATAAGTTCACAAAATGTAACTAAAAATATTGAGGGCAATTATAACATTTTACTATTCTCTTTGGATGTACAATTTAACTCCATTGAGTTTTGGAGGAAATGTGAAGATAAAATAAATGAAAGGACAATTTGTAAATATCCCCTATTTACAGGGGTAAATTACAAATTAAAAGTAATAACTGCAAATTGACAATATGCATGTTAATTTTTATACAACATTAAGCTCTTTTTATAAAATAAGAAATAATGACTGCAAATTGATAGTATTAACCAACAGATAAGAAAAAGTTTTCCAAGTATCCATGCTTTTCCTAATAGTTTGAGCTGTAACAACAAAAGTAAGTTCAGATTTTACAATGATATTGCTTAAACCCCATAATTTCTAAAAGGACATGGTAAAAAATTATGAAAAATAACAATTTTTGCATAAAGTACATCATAATAATTTTACCTATAACTTTTATTATATTATAGCTCATTGTTCGTGAAATGTTCTAGTATATCTAATTGTGGAAATAACTCAACTCGAAGCTTCCAATAGGGGAAACATTTGTTATTACACTTAATATAAAGGTTTCAAATTTTTGCAGATAATATTCATTGTTGGATGAAAATATAAATGCATTTTAATTAAAGTTAAGATTAAAAAATTAAAAACTTTATTAACTAAATAATATTATGTTGAAGGTTTGCAAAGTTATAGATATTATTAAATTTCTTCTAGTGTAGTCTTAGTTTATTTTTCATTATTTTTGTCATAGGGAAGTGCTTATCAAATGCTATTCGAGTTGATGTTGTTTTATTAGTAGGTCACGGAAGAAGCATCTTATCACCTAAATTACACTTTATTGTTAGGGCTAACAATATTTGTTTGTGCAGCTTTCAACCTATTGTTCTTGTTCTTTATGTTCTCATTTTTAGCTCTGAGTATAGCATTATCAACCCAATCTTTTTGTGCATACAAAATGTAACACGTAAAATATCATTAAAAGTACGTTACCACATTTAAGTAATTAGTAGGATAAAAAATATAAAGTTTTGAATGTACAATTGTCCAATAACATTAATTATATCATATGATTATGAAATCAAATAATAAAATTCAACCCATGTACACATCATTAAAGCCATAATACCAATTCATGAAGTTCATGGAAAGTGAATTTTTAATTTTACACATTTCTTTTTCAAACTAGCATTAGTAACCCGTGCAATGAGCATGAGATAATATAATTATTTTCAAAATTTATGTTGTTTTAGTATCAAACAATTTCTGATTATTCCCAAGTGAGTGCATTCCGCACAACTAAAATTACAATCTGAAATAAAATGAAATCTACTTCTATATTAGAAGCAATTGTTAATCCAATGCTAGGTGTAAGATTAAATTGCTTGCTCGCCTGCTTCATAATTTGTTACATAACTATTCAAAACTATAATCCAAAGAATGGAGCAACCAAGAGTACTTAATGATGCATTCTTCTTCCAAAAGCATTTGTATGATTAATCATTTCTGAGCAAAATATCCCTCTATCATTTCCTCTCATCTTTCATTTTCTAATCCTCAATTTTTTTTTTCCTAAATTGATTCACAAAAAAACCATCCAGAAAAGTAGATATAAGGGCAATTGTGCCCAAGCATCATAGAAAACAAGGAATGAAACATAATCAAGTCAGGCTAATGTGTACTTGAGAGTAGTTCCCTTGTTATTGTGATCCCAACCTGGATATGCAATAATTCTCCATCAATTTCTATGTTTTTGTTGCTGATTCTATTTACCCAATGTTGGAATAAATTGTGAGAGGTGTTGTAGGGGTTTTGCTTGAAAGAGGGATGGCTTTGGTTGTTATCTCCAGAACTCTTGAGAGAATTTAATTTTTTAAATTTTCCTTGCGATTTTCCAATAAATGGCATCTTTTTCTATTGGAGGGACTAATGAATTAGTAATATCTCATGAACAATTTGCTAATTTGGATTCTAATCAACTTATTCATTTGAATATGGTTGATGGAGGTAGAACTTGGGCTGAGGTAGTTTGGAAGAGTTGGAGTACTAATGAGAGCTTGGGTTTTCTATATTAGATAGTATTGATATGGTTTCCATGTCCAATTCAAATTGCCATTAATATTATGTGATCAATCATGTAAGTTTCCATATAGTTTTATAGTTTGACAAATATCTATATTTGATATGTCTCAATGAATTTAAACTGTAGTTTTAATATTTATGGTACACAACTTCAATAGGTACCATGACAAAAAGAATATTCCTCTCATTGATGGGGATAACATCTAGCTTTGGTGAGTTTTGTCTTTTAATTGAGAAAAAGGTTCAATTTTGATGAATTTGGAGCTTGATCACCTAATTGTTAGTCTTGTGACCTTCGTTTGTCTCCTAGATCATATTAGCTACATTACTTTGAAAACATTGTATTAAAGAAGTTATACCATTGATTGATCGAACACACAACTTTAGAAAGAATTCGTTCAATACTAATTGCACTATAAATGTTTTAATATAATCTAGGAAGCACAAATATCTAAATGTTGGAAAATCCATAAGAGGAAGTTGCTCAATAGAATCTCAGGAGTTACATTAAGTAACACAACCAATAGAAACCATATCTTGAGGGAATGGAGCTAAAATAGTGTATTCATCATCAAAATTGGAAAAAAAAATCCGATTACACAATGAAGTGTGACAAACTTTTGCATTTGTGTTTCTTTCTTAGATTCACACATTACCAATAGTAGAGATTTATAATCTGAATACATTACTAATAGAGCAGAGTGCTTCTATTAACGGGGGGAAAAGTGAAAAAAGGAGACTGAATGGCGGTTTTAAACTTTTCTCATCATTTTTTTCTCTGATAAAATTTTACCCTGTTACATTGTGGGTCTTAATTTATCTTGATACCTGTACACGTCTAAAAACTTTGTGTACGATATCAAAAGGTAATAACTAGACTAAGTCAAGATTAAATAACAATTTTGACTACTTTAAATATTTCACCAAAATTGGCACTAAAAACTAAATACAAACACATTACACTTTTTTCAAGGATAAAAAGGAAACATGTAGCCGGTCGCATATAAGCTATCCTTTTTCTTGCACAATAGATGATGAACGCTGAATTTTGTTTCTCTCTTTAGATTAAAGGACTAATATTAGAAAACCCAAAAGGAGTTCATCAAAACACAAAATACTAATTAGGATGGGTTTGTCTTTTGTACATCATTCTTTGACCGATATATGCTCAATCTTCTACAGAAATATTTACCCTAACAACATACATAATTGGGAAGCTAAAAACAACTAAACAATTTTGGCCTTCGTGGTTGCTTTTGGAAGATAACATATGTCAAGCATATGTTCATGTTCATATGCAAAGTATAAAATAATATACTCTTTCTTTCTTCATGTTCATATGCAAGATAAGCATATGTCAAGCAAGTATATTTAAAAAATGTCAGATATCATCGGTCAAGATATTTTTAAAGCAAAATATCAACTATTATTTATCTACATGCATAAAAGAAAAGATCAAGAACCTAATTACAGCAATCTTGTGCAAATTAATTAAGCAAATATACACAAAAAATATTGTCCTGGTCTAAATGAGGACAAGCTTGTGTAATATAACCAAGAGAAATTTTTTTTTTGATGCATTCATATTGATATTTCTTATTATATAAATTATTTAAGTCACACAAAATATGTCGAGATTTTTAAATCCAAAAAAGTTAACGTCCTAACCTATTACTAGACTTGGCCTTTGTAATCTTCTACTTCTTTACAACATTAATTTTAATAATTGGAGAGCTCCCCCTTGATGAATTCCTCTTTTGAAATTTTAGATCCCTTGCAAAGATTATGAATTCACATCCAACTTTAGACAAGCTAAAATAAGCAGTGTTTTGATTCAAGCTAGACTTCTTTTCTTTGGGCACGCCCTTATTGTCCTAACTCTTCCATATACATTATTGGCCTCCTCTACTTGAATCTTCAACACTGTGAAGCTTCTGGGCCTCCTAGATATTTTAATTAACTTTTAAAATGCTATTTGTATCTTATAACTAATTATCCACAAAGCAAAAGATATCATAAAGGTGCGAAAAATGTAATTTCACACTAATTGAGTAAAAGGATAAGTAATTTCATCTTCCCTATGTAAAAAATAGGCCATTGGGCTATTGGTCACAAGGAGCATCTTAAGTGGCTAGAGGTCCAGGGATTAAATCCTGGCACCTGTAGTCAAAACAATCTATTACCGCATGAATAAAGAATGAGCCTCAATGGAGGGAAAAGATTCCATTCAAGCTTACTCAAGTAGCAAAGTAGTAGGAAAGGAGTAGGAAAGGAGTAGGGTATGTAGTGGTAGTATAGTTTCACTATATGTGAGTTTGATTTTAGCAAATATTAGTATTTATCCCACCATATGTGAGGTTTGGTGATTCATTGTATTGAATCCCACTATTGTGGTCATATATATATCATTTCCCCCATATAATTATTTTATCCCTTGTGCAAAGGATTAATTTGGCTATGTGGGATAACTAATCCCATGTGTAAAAACAAACCAAACATAGGATAACATGATATTGGTTATCTAATTCTATATCATCGCATTAACCAAAAGGACCCTAAATGTATACAAAAATCCAAACTGAAATTGTCCATGAGTTTCTCTTATCTCAAAGGAAAAAAAAAAAAAACTATTTTATATCCATTTACATTTCGTTACGTATTGCAAGATTGATTCTTGTAAACATTATCTACGTATATATAAATAGTTTATCAAAAATTAGTTTATGCATTTAATAATTTTCATTTCTTTCATTGTTTAAAAATAAATTCACCAAATACAAGTAAATAAAAATGTCTAAATTGAAAAAATATATATACTCTTGATTCACAAAAGATATACGTAAACATTGATCACAAAAGGAGTTGCACAACTTATTTAAGGTGGACAAGCAACTAAATGTATGTCGAATTCAAAATTTTTGTCAACTACTGTTTTTTTTTTTTTTCAATTTTTGTACCAATTGCAATTTCATGAAATTCCAAAATATTATAAAAAAGGAAAAATAATCAATATAAAGTAAAGAATATATGTAAAAATTATTACTTTCAAAATCTTAATAGTTTAAGAAGTTGCAAGCACGTTGCAATTTCATTATGAACTTTACCGAAGTGAAGTGCACCACTATTAAGATGTGTAGCTTTCTCATTATGATCCCTTGTTGGTTTTTTTTTTCTTGAGATCTATCTTACTCAATTGTGTATAATTGTAATAGATTCCACAAATAGCTTAAAATCATTTTCAACTGAATCCCGACTTTTACTACTTTGATTGATAATGTTAATCTTCTTGAAAAAACTATTGAGAGGAAGATGAAGTCCTACTATGGCAAAGTTCTAGTGACATGGTAGTGAGTCAAATCGTCAGACATCAAATCAACGTGATTCAGGTCTACTTGTTTGAGTTTCCTAAAATCTAAAGGAGTTTGCAATGGTCTCACAAATCCAATTTTGTCCTTTTCAAAAATTTCTTAGAGAACTGAGAAATTCATAGCAATAACTAATCATTTTATTGAAGTTTTACACTATTATAAATAAACAATATACAAAAGCATATGTATAACTACCAAATCTCCAATTCTAAATTTTTTTATATTGTCAAAACTTGAGTTATGAAGAACCTTCAATTATAATTGAAATTAAGAGAAAGTTTGCATCAATTGATTGAATATCATTAGTATTTATTGTTGCAAGACCTTCATGAAGATCTTCTAGATGAAGTTGTATAAAAGAAATGTTATAGTTAATTGATCATTTAGTGCTTATAGCACTTTAAATATTATTTTAATATATTTTAGGAAGTGAAAATATTTAAATGGTCTTTCCAAAAGAAAGAAAATTTTTAAATTTTGGAACATCCATAAGAGGAAGTTGTTCCGTCAATTCCCCAGAGTTACAATCCAAAGGAAATTGAACAAAACCATTTTCTTATCATAATCAAGTATTTAGGAAATGCTATTCAAGCTAATTCTGTTTTATTAATAAATCATGAGAAAAATATTTTACCACCTAAGTTACACTTCATTGTCAAAACAAATAACATTTGTTAGTGCACCTTTAATTCTCAATCTTTCATTTCTCATTTTCAGCCTGAAGTATAGCATTACCTAACTGGTTTTGTTGTACTTACAAAATGTAACACATTAAATATCGTTATAAGTACATTACTATATTTAAGCAAATACAGGATTAACAATATAATGTTCTCTACAAGATGTAAAATTATCAATTAATATTGATATATCACGTGGTCATAAAATCAAATAACAAAATTGGACCTAATGTACACATTATTAAAACCATTAAACCAATTTACAAAATTCATGGCAATTGAATTGTTAAATTAATATTATTCAAATATCACTTTCATGGCCAATCTAACTTACTGATGTAATTTATTTGCTATCAAGTCATGTAAATTTTCAAATAGTTTTACTGTTTGACAATTTTCTATATTTGACATGTTTTAATGAACTTATGTTGTTGGTTTCATATGTATACTGAATCCATGTGTATTATGACAAAAGTAATATTCCACACACATTACAGGGGATGCAAGACCTTGCTGATAATGCTATGCTTAGAGCTAAGAATAAGAACTTAAAGAATGAGAACTAGAGGTTGATACTTGCAGTGACAAATATTGTTTGTCCTAATTGTTTGGAAACTTATATGAATTTGTAACAATAGAATAAAGTCCTAGGGGTACAATTCTTTATATCCAATAATATTAGTTATATAATATGATCATAAAATCAAATAATGAAATTCAACCTGTGTACACATCATTAGAGTATAAAAACCAATTCATGAAAGTCATGGCAATTGAATTGTTAATTTTAGATTATTCAACTATGGTATCCATGATCAAACTAAATTACTATAGATACGATGTAATCTTCTTTGTTTCCGATTTATGTAAGTTTCAAAATTGTTTACAATTTGACAAATATCTATATATGATATGTTTCAATGAATTTATACCGTTACTTTTGTGGGTATACAACATGAATATGTATAACGAACAAAAACATTAATGTATACATTGTAGGGAATGACAACTAGTTTTGGTGAGTTGTTTTTTAATTGAGAAAAAGTTTCAATTTTGGTGAATTTTACGTCTTGCATATCCTCATCTTTGTAGATATGGTCAATATTGTTTGAAATTTGTTGTCGGAATGACCAATAATTACATGAATTTTAATTTATATTGACTTAAATGATAAGTGCTAGTTTTTCAATTTATCTTCACATAATAAATACTTAGAAAATTTTAGTTAGCATTGTAAAATTCTTTTGCAACGTTTAATTTGGCTAACTAAGTTTTTTCTTTCTCAGGTAAGCAGTCTGCCTTTCAGCCAAAAGATTTTTTTTTAAAAAATAGAAATATTTCTACAAAAAAAAAAAAAAAAAAACCAACACAAAGTTTTTTGCTCATGAAAAAGGATAAGTAATCTCCTCATCTCAAGGGATCAAATTAGGCACAAATTTCAATTCTGTTGAAAATTTTAAAGTTAAAATTAGAAGAAAAAGTTTCTTTGGTATTTCATCTCTTCTTCTCGCAATTTCCAAGTAGGTTAAGTTGTTATTCATTTTTTTAATATGTTAGTTGATACTTCCTTTTTTTTTTTTTTTGAAGTAAGTATGATGCAACACGTGAGTATTTATTATTATGCTTAATATAAAGGTTTCAAGTTTTAGTACATAATATTCAATGTTGTGTGAAAATATAAATTCATTTTAAATATAGTTGAGTTTACAAAAGTAAACCTTTTATCAATTAACGTAACATTATAGGCTAGCAATGATCTAGATTTTTATTTTTACAATATTGTCTTTTAGTGCATTCTTCTTTTCATTGTTGTTATCATAACGAAGTATTTAGGAAATGCTATTCAAGCAAATGTTATTTTATTAATAGGTCATGGGAAAAGAGTGTTATCACCTAAGCTACATTTTATTGTCAGAACAAATAACATTTATCAGTGCAGATTTCAACCTATAGTTCTCAATTTTTAAGTTCTCATTCTAAACTCTATGTATGTCATTATCAGCCCGATCTTGTTGTGACTACAAAATGTAACATTATCAGCCCGATCTTGTTGTGACTACAAAATGTAACATTATCAGCCCGATCTTGTTGTGACTACAAAATGTAACACATCAAATATCATTAAAAGTACATTATTATATTTAAGTAATTAAAAGGACCAATAATTTAAATTTCTAGATGTTCGACAATTATCCAGCAATATTAATTATGTCATATGATCATAAAATCAAATAATAAAATTTGATTCGTCTGCATCATAAAAACCATAAAACCAATTCATGAAGAAGCTCATAGCAGTTGAATTGCTAATTTTATATTATCGAAATATGGTTTCCATTGCCAAATTGAGTTACTATTGATATGATGTAATTTTCTTTGTTACCAATTTTTGTAAGTTTCAAAATAGTTTACAATTTAACAAATATCTATATTTGATGTGTTTTAATGAACTTATACGTTACTTTCATGGGTATACTATGTCAATATGTACAACGACAAAAACAATAATCCACATATTGTAGGAGATGACAACTAGCTTTGGTGAGTTGTATTTTAATTGAGAAAAAACTTCAATTTTGGTGAATTTGGAGTTTTGTTTATCCTTGTTTTAGTTGATATGGTTAACATTCTCCAAGATTGGTTGTTGGAAGGACCAATAGTTACTTGAATTTTGATTTATATTGACTGTGCTAACATGTACTACTTTTTCAGTTTAACTTCACATAGTAAAAACTTTGCTAATTTTAGTTACCATGGAAAAATTCATTTGCAGCATGTAATTTACTTAGTTTAGTTTTTTCGTTCTTGTGTAAGTGGTCTCTTTTACACCCAAAACAATTTTATTTCTAAACAAAAAAAAGCACAACAAAGTTTTCCGTTCATGAGAACAAGGACAAGAAATCCCCTCATCTCAAGGGATCAAACTAGGCACACATTTCAATTGTATTGCTAAGGTTAAAGTTAAAAGTAGAAGAAACTGTTTCTTCGGTATTTCATCTCTTCATCTCACAATTTCCAAGTAGGTAAACTTGTTATTGATCTTTTTAATATTTAAGTTGATTAGGAATTCGGCACTAATAATTACACATGGTTGGACACATTTTATTTGAGGGGTGATTTTGTGCGTTGATGAATTATTTATTTTTTTGGAAAGAAAATGAGTTTCAATAATTTAAAGAGTATCTCATGATAAAAGATATATAGTATAGAAAAAAAAAATGAAAAAGAAGACAATTTCCCTCTTGTTGAGTACGTCATTTAGTTTGAAATATGGTTAATGACTTCTCCTAAATTCTTTCAAAACTTAATTTCTCATAACTAACGAAAAATAAAAGTTTTAATTTAGATCTTTGTACTAATTGGAGGAATAAGAAATTCAGTATCTCTTGCAACTTTTGAAGTATACATATTAAAACATTAAACTATAATATTTTATCGTAAAAATAATAGAAAATTTTATTGATTAAAATTCTCACAATTGAGATAGTAAACATTAATATCAATTTACTATTAATATTATGTTAATTTTAGAATTCAATCCTTTCTATTTGGAAAATTGGAATTTACATCATTATCAAAAATTACATATGATACAATCAACCATCTAAAAAATATACTTAAGACTTATGTGCTATTTATTTTTTGCTTAGAACATAGAAATTTATATGTATCTACATTTTTGGTTTCTTTTAAAAAAGCTTCTATGACTACATCCCAAGATCTCTCATTTTCAGTTCTTTTTTATTGTATTTTTTTATTTTTTGAAATATCAATTGTCTTTTAGTAACAAACACAAATCTCTTATTTATTCCGAAAATAATTTATCCTATTTTTTCCAAACAATGAAGCAATCAACTTATTATTATAGAGACAAGATCTATACAAAATCAATATATATATATATATATATATATATATATGCGATTTGATATCGAGACAATAGTAGATATGAATGGCCTAATATATTGTTATTGTGTATGACTATATTTTCAAAAGCTTATAGAGAAATCTATGAAGAAGTAGATTTTGGTAAAGAAAGTTAATGAATTAAGTGATTTTCACCAAGAATTTCTATATTGCAAAAGAATTCCTAACATTTTGATGGTGATTGAATTTTTTACTTCTTTATCAGTAAGACACTTCATATTGTACATAATAGTCTATTTTTTGTTTTAATTTAAATGATTTACATAGAGAATTTAATTTGTTTGATAGATTGATTTTTTTGGGTTGACAACAACCGTAATTTTTTTTTTTTTTTAAATTTTGGAGTAGAAAGGTTTTTTTAAACAAGAAGGTCAAAAATATTAAACCAAGTCATACACATATGGAGAGTAAGTTTGGATCGGCAAGTTTTTTGGACCTTATTAGTTAAATTTGAATGTATCTAACAGGTTTGTATAGTTTCCTCAAAAGGGAAGAAGAATTCAATACTGGTTACATTTGCTTGGTACATGTATTGAAGTATGGAGTAAGCTCCATTTCAATTTTTGATTTTTTTTTCAAGACTATTTTGCACTATTTGTTCATATAAGACTTTTAAGGTGTTTGGAGTAGTATTAAGGTTAAAATTAATATGCTCTTTATTTTTTTAGTATTTCCCTTTTTGGATGAATGTGAAGTACAAAATTGAGGAAACTCTTGGAATAAAAATGTCAAAAAATTAAGCCAAATCATACATTTATGTATAGTATAGATTAAATATTTTGTATAAAGAATTTGATGCTGTCCCTATACCAAAAAAATTCTTAATTTTCATTGTTATTGGATCTTATGATTATTTATTGCACTCCTAGTTGTGAATAAGAGTCTAATTTATTTTGTTTTATTGGTTTATATTGTGTTTAATAGTGTTTTTTCATTTAGGTCACAAATTTGGATTTAGACCTACCGCATTTAAGTAAATAACATGATCAAAATGTAAAGTCCTAGACGTACAATTATTCAATAATATTAATAATTTCATATGATTATAAAATCAAACAAAAAAATTCAACCCATGTACAATCATCAAAGCCATAAAACTAATTTATGAAGAATTTCATGAAAATTTAATTGTAAATTACATATTATTGAAATATGGTTTCCATGGAAATTTTGAATTACTATTGATATGATGTAATTTTCTTTGTTAAATATGCATGTGAGTATACAAATACTTTTATAGTTTCACAAGTTTCCATATTCGATACATTTTGAAGAACTTATACCAATGCTTTCATAGGTATACTGCAGGATATGTATCAACTCAATATGTATGATGACAAAAATAATATTCCATGCATTGCAGGGGATGACAATAAGACCTGACTGATAATGCTATACATAGACATGAGAATGAGATATAGGTTGAAAGTTACACTGACAAATATTGTTTGCCCGTATTTTTTTAAAACCTTAATTGGTAACAACAGTATAAAGTCCTTGGTGTGTAATCATCCAGTAATATTAATTGTGTCATATGATCATAAAATCAAATAATAAAATTAGACCCCCTGTACATGTTATTAAATCATAAAACCAATTCATGAAGGTCACGACAATTCAATTGTTAATTTTATATTATTCATATATTGTTCCAATTGCCAAGCCAAATTACTAATGATATGATGTAACCTTCTTTGTTATCAATTCATGTAAGTTTCCTAATAGTTTTACAATTTGAAAATATCTATATTTGTTATGTTTTAATATTTATACCGTTACTTTCATAGGTATACTATATCAGTGTGTTAACTGGCAAAAACAATAATCACACCACGTACTAGCTTTGGTGAGTTGTTTTTTAATTGGGAAAAAACTTCAATTTTGGTAAATTTGGAGATTTGTGCATCTTGATTTTAATAGATATGGTCAATATTGTCCAAGATTTGTTGTCAGAATGACAAATAATTACTTGAATTTCTATTTATATTGACTTAATAAGTTCTAGTTTTTCAATTTATTTTAACATAGCTAACACTTAGCCAATTTTAATTTGTGTTGCTAAATTCTTATGTAATGTGTAATTAGCTTGCTTAAGTTTATTATTTCTTAAGTAAGTAATCATCTTTTCACCCAAAAAAAATTTATTAAAAAAATAGAATTATTTCTACACTAAAAAAAAACACTATGAAGTTTTCTGTTCATGATAATGGTAAAAGTAATACCCTCATAACCAGGGATCAAACTATTCAAAAATTTCAATTGTAATTATAAACTTAAAGTTAAAATTAGAATAAAATGTTTCTTTGGTATTTCATCTCTTCTTCTAACAATTCCATAGAAATAGGCCAAGTTATTGTTGATGTTTTGAATATTTTAGTTCATACTCTTTTTTGTTTTGTTTGAAGTACTAGTAAGATGACACATGCTGTGCGCACGGTTTAGGAGTAATTATTATTACACTTAATATAAAGACTTGAAATTTTTGTAGATAATATTCATTTTTAGAAGAAAATACAATTGCATTTTAAATAAAGTTGAGTTTACAAAAGTGAAATTTGTATCAACTAAAGTAATATTATGTTGAAGGTTTGCAAGGTTATATATCTTGATTTTTCTCATATTTTCTTCTATTTATTCTTTGTTTGTTTTTCATTATTGTTATCGTAGTGAAGTTCTTGTCAAATGCTATTCGAGATGATTTTTTTATTAGCAGGTTATGGGGCAGTATCTTACCACCTAAATTACATTTTATTGTCAGGGAAATATTCATTAGTGCAGCTTTCAACCTATAGTTCCCATTTTTTAAGTTCTCATTCTTAGCTGCAAGCAATGCATTATCAACCTGTATC
The DNA here is from genome assembly GCA_025175665.1 of Cinchona pubescens. Taxonomy (NCBI): domain Eukaryota; kingdom Viridiplantae; phylum Streptophyta; class Magnoliopsida; order Gentianales; family Rubiaceae; genus Cinchona; species Cinchona pubescens. The sequence continues at coordinate 1,035,773 of JANKKI010000304.1, read as the reverse complement.
TTTTTGCACTTATAAAATGTAACACAAGATATCATTGAGAGCACATTTAAGTAATTAACAGGATCAACAATATAAAGTTCTAGACATATAATTATCAAATAACATTAATTATATCATATGATCATTAAATCAAATAATAAAATTCGACTCATGTACATATCATTGAAACCAATTCATGAAGTTCATGGAAAGTGAATTTTTAATTTAATATTTTTAAAACTAGCATTAATTGCATGAGGTAATGTAATTATTTCAAAATTTATGGTGTTTTAGTATAAAATGATTTCTAAGGAAATAGAAATCTAAGTGAGACTATAACAATAAAATCCAAATAAGTATTTAATTTATTTAGTTGCATAAAATGAGGAGGTTTCTTCCTGTAATTTCGTACAAAAGGGGTTTTGCTATACTATATAGCATATATACGGCTTCCATGGCCAATTTGAATTAATATTAATATTTGTAATCCAAATCATGTAAGTTTCCAAACAGTTTTAGTAGTTTGACAAATATCTACATTTGATATAGTTTAATGAATTTATACCATTGTTTTAATTGGTTTACGATGTCAATGTGTATAATGACAAAAAGAATATTCCACTCATTGCAGGCGATAACAACTAGCTCTGGTGAGTTTTGTCTTTTCATTGAGAAAAGCTTCAATTTTTGTGAATTTTGAGCTTGATTGCCCTCAATATTTAGTCTCTTGACCCTCATTTGTCTCCTAGATCATGTAGGCTACATTAGTATGAAAACATTATATTAAAGAAGTTATACCACTGATTGATTGATTAGAACAACTATAAAAAAGAATTCATTCAATGCTAATAGCACTGTTAATGTTTTTAATAAAATTTGCGGAACACAAATTTCTAAATGTTGGTGAATCCATAAAAGGTAGTTGCTTTATAGAATCACAAGGGTTACAATCCAAGGGAAACAATACAAAACCATTTTGATTATTTCTCTTCTTCTCAATAGTACATCCACTACTAGAAAAGTAGTTAAGATATTTCAAGAAAACGACTTTGCAAAGCAAGCATAAATAGGGTAATACAATTCAAAAAAATTATAAATCACCTATTTGGTGTCAACTATATTTTAAGAATTACGATCATTTTATATTCTATATTGATTATTTTAATTATGGTTTCGAGTGATTTGATTATTCCCTAGCGAGAGCACTCCACACAACTAAATTTACTACCGTGAAATAAAATGAAATTTACCTTCTATACTAGAAACAATAGTTAATCCAATGCTAGGTGTGTGATTAAATTTGCTTGCTCACCGGCTTCATAATTTGTTACTTAATTATTAAGAACTATATCTTCAAAGAATACAACAACCAAGAGTACAAAATAGTGTATTTTTCTTCCAAACGCCTTTGCATGATTAATCTTTTCTGAGAAATACATCTCTTCAGCCATTTCCCCTCATCTTTCATTTTATCATCCTCAATTTTCTTTAATTTTTTTTTTTTTTTTTTGTAAGTGCATTCACTGAAAAGACCACAAAGAGAGGTAGACATACACAAAATTGCGCGCGTGCATCACAGAAAACATGGGATGAAACACAGTCATGTTAGGCTAACGTGCACTTGAGAGAGGCTCCCTTCCTATCGTGCTCCCAACCAGGATATGCAATATTTCTCTATCAATTTTTGTGTTTTTATTGGTCATTTTGTTTAATCAATATTGGATTAAGCTTTTGACAAGTGTTATTTATGTGCTATGGAGAGAAAGGAACGAAAGAGTATTTTGAGTAAGAGTAAATCTACAGAAGTAATTCTTGAAGAAGTGATTCAGTTTGTCCAAATTATGACTGCTGGATGGAGAAGAGTGGGCAAAACAAAGGAGAACTAAGAGATTTTATCACTTGGAAATTTTCTCAAAGCATTTTTGAAGATTAGCAGACAGTTTGATAGATGGCTATGTCTAGTTTCTTGAGGTTTTGCTTACTATGGTTGATTGTTGTTGTGCTTTTAGTTGATACATTGTAAATTCGTGAGACTTTAGAAATAATCTGATGATTGATTAATAGAAGCAGCAAAAATTTATCTAAAAATGATGTATTATTATATTCTATTTTATATGTTGTTGAAGGATTGGATACTTTTATTACAACTATATAATTACCAATTTTGAACTAAAAAGTTTCAATTTTTCCTATCATATTAACAAAAAAGTGTTCGCAAGAGAAAAGAAAGTAAAGATACAAAATATCTGATTTTGTAAAAGTTGAAAAGATAACATAGATCTGATAGCAAAGTTGATAAAAAAATAATAAAAACTATATTGGGAAACAAGTCGAGTATTCCCACTCAAAATTTGCTTTCAAACTTGTAATCACAACTAACAAAGAAAAATAAACAAAAATACCCATAGGAATATATTATCAAAAAATCAAGATCTAGAAACCTTGGGAATGATTAATGTAATATAAGTTTAATTGATAAAAATTTTACTTCAGCAAGATCTACATGAGTGAAAATGAATTTATATGGTCATGCAATTATGAATATTATCTTATTAAAATTTCCAACATTTATAATAGGAGTAGTCAAAGAAACTTCAACACCGCGTGCAATGCATATGCTGTGTTACCCATATATGTATGAGTTTCAATGCTAAAGGTAACGAATATACTGTGAAACTCAAAGTAAGAATACCATTACTTTGTGCAGCCTTTTCACTCAAAACCCATAACAGTCCATTTATCAAGATCCATATAACTCCATGAAGATAATTATAACTGATTGCTCCTAAAGTTAACATGCTTCTTCACCAATTCCTTGCACTTCTTTGAGTGACAGTGTCAATCTTCTTAAGGTAACTATTAAAAAAAAAGATTAAGCCTTGCTTTAGGCTTTAGTAGAGTCGTTGTTAATGATTGTGGACTTAAAGTACTAAATATCAAATTAACACGATTCAGATTTGTTTGATCGAGAGATTGATAACTTACTCAAGTCGTAGCTTTTGAAGGAGCTTGTAATGCTCTAGTTAAAGATGGGGTGATAATGCCAAAATCAATCAAAAGCTTGCACTTGAAATTTTTTGTTCATTTTTTTTATCAAGTGCAAGGCAATTATTGCTTCTACGCCTCAACTCTCCATTCACCGTGCCGTTTAATAAGCCATCACAAGCAGAGGAATTTACTTCTACATTTAAGTCAAAGGCTTCTACCACCATCACAGTATCTCTCCTAGAAACCTTAAAATTTGTAGCCACGTTGCTTGGACCATTTTTCTACTCTCCTTCTAGAGACATCTTAGTTATTCTCAAATGACTACGGACATGTTTAGAAAGATCATTGCACAGATAAATCTGACCCACAGATCTAGTATTTTCTAGACCATGAGATTTAAGTGGCATGATTCTCTTTTTTCACATCTTTGATCTATCATTTTCACCTAGAAGGTTGCACAATAGCCAACCATTCATGCATTTCTACACAACATACTAGTTCAATTTTTGTTTTACTAGTTCACTTTGCTGACAAATTCATAACCACTAGATATGCTTGTTGTTACTTGTGTTGGGAGGTAACTTTATGTTTACTAGAGTTAGCAGATTTTTATAACCCACAAAGAGTGTTAATATCATCGTTGTCAACAATTATCTATATATTGCCATGACCTGCATACATGGTTTTATTTTATTGAATTAGAACATAAAGCCAATGTCAAATTAATACCCAGTATTACCTTTAATATATAAAAATATGTAAAACTATAAGAAATTCAATATAGTTACATTTCTTTAAGTAGATCATCTCTAATTATGCCTCTTTCAAGAACAATTGGGAGCACTGAGAAATTCAAAGGCATGCAACTAAGCCATAAAATAGAAGTTCTACAAAATTGTAATAAATCATATAGAAAAGCATATATAGTAGCCGAATATCCAATTCTTGTATTTTTGTATTATGAAAACTTTATATTTATGAAGCGCAATCATTTATAATTGTTTTAAGGGAACATTGCATTAAAGACTTGAATACCCACACTACATGATGTTGCAGGACCTTCATGTGTCTCATAGAGCCTGACTACAACTGCATTACCATAAAAAGGTTGTATAAAAGATGTGTTACCATTATTTGATAGATCAAAAATCTAGTTAGACAAGACTTGTTCAGTAACACTAACATTGTAAATATTTTAACATATTCTAGGAGGCACCAATATCTAAATGTTAGGACATCCATAAGAGATATATGCTCCATGTAATCATCAAGGTTACCATCCAAAGGAAACGTGTTGTGTCTAAAAAGACAAAAAAACCGAGTTATAAAATAACAAGATCAACAATATAAAGTCCTAGATGTAAAATTATCCAATAAAATTGATCATATCATACGGTCATAAAATAAAATAATAAAATTGGACCCATAGTCACATTATTAAAACTATTAAACCAATTCATGAAATTCATGACAATTCAATTGTTAAGATAATATTATTCAAATATCACTTTCATGGCCAATGTGATTATGATTGATATGATGTAATCTTATTTATTACCAATTCATGTAAATTTCCAAATAGTTACTTACAGTCTGACAAATTTTTATATTTGATATGTTTTAACACCTTAATATTTTTGGTTTCATAGGTATACTACATCAATTCTTGTACTCCGACAAAAACAATATTCCACACATGGCAGGGGATGACAACAAGACATGGTTAATAGTGCTAAACTTAAAGCCAAGAATGAGAACTGATTTACTACTGATATGATGTAATCTTCCTTGTTATCGATTCATGTAACTTTCAAAATAGTTTACAATTTGGCAAATATCTACATTTGATATGTTTTAATGAATTTATACCATTAGTTTTGTGGGAATACTACATCAATGTGTACAATGACAAAAACAATAGTCCACCCACAGTAGGAGAATACCACTGGCTTTTGTGAGTTGTCTTTTAATTGAGAAAAAAATTCAATTTTTCTGAATTTGGAGTTTTGTTTATCCTTATTTTATTTTATATGGTCAATATTCACCAAGATTTGTTGTTGGAAGGACCAATAATTACTTGAATTTTGATTCACAACGCTATATTGACTTAACAAGTACTAGCTTTCAGTTTATCTTCATATATTAAAAACTTAGTGAATTTTCGTTACGATTATAAAATTATTTTGTGACATGTATTGCCTAATTTAGTTTTTTCTTTCATAAATAAGTAGTCTCCTTTTCATCCAAAAGAATTATATTTCTACCCAAAAAACAACTACGAAGTTTTAACTTCATGAAAACAAGGATAAGTAATCCTCTCATCTCAAGGGATCAAACTAGGCACAATTTTCAATTGCATAGCGAAGTTTAAAGTTAAAAGTAGAAGAAAGTGTTTCTTTGGTATTTCATCTCTTCTTCTCGCAATCTTTTCAATATTTAAGTTGATACTTCTTTTTTTTTTTCTTTTTCTTTTTTTTTTTTTGAAATACTAGTCGGATGACATGTGCTGTGCATGTAGTGCAAGAGTATTAATTATTACACTTAATATAAAGGTTTCATTTTTAGTAGATAATATTCATTATTGTGTCAAATATAAATGCCTTGAAGCATGAACTAATATATTTGAAAAAAAGTTAAGTTTACAAAAGGAAACTTTTTATCTATTAAAGTAATATTTTGTTGAAGTTTGGGTAGGTTCTTAATCTTGAGTTTTCCAATATTGTTTTCTTATGTATTATTGATTTTTTTTAATTGTTCTTATCATAAAGAAGTATTTAGGAATTGTTATTCAAGCTAATGTTGTTTTAGTAATAGGTCTTGGGAAAAGCATTTTACCACCTAAGTTGCACTTCCTTGTCAGAACATACAATATTGGTCAGTGTAGATTTTACCTATAGTTCTCATTCTCATGTCTATGTATAGCATTATTAGCCCGGTCAAATTGCACCTACAAAACCTAACACATTAAATATTGTTACAAGTACATTATCACCTAAGGGTGTTCAAAAGTCAGATAAGTCGAACAATCGAGTCGAGTCAAGTCAAAAAAGAATTTGGCTTGATTTGTTCGACTTTTGACTCGACTTTAACTCGAAGTCAATTAAGTAATCGTCTATCGTCTTCTTAACTTTCTCATGACCTTGATTTCAGTCTCCAAGTCAAATTGTCAGTATATTTTAGCTATATATTGTAATAGCATATTAATGTATTTATTGTACATTATATTTTAGCCACAATATTACCAATTCTTAATGATTAGATATCTTAATAACCAATAGCATTCTTAATTCCTAATACTTAAATATATTTTCTTTGCATAATTGTTGAAGTTATTAATGTAATATTTCACATTTTTACAATTTATTTGCTTATAAATTAATATAAGGCTTAATTTCACTTTACCCTTAACATTTAAGGTCACTATCACTTTAGTCCCTTACATTACCTTTTAGGCTCTTAAGTCTTTCTGTTAAATCAAACTCAATTTTGCGGCTCATTTTGACAAAATACCCTTATAACATTGTTTAAATAAAATGTTATCTTTCTAGAAATATCATTATCTCTTTTTTCTTCACATTTTCACTGATTCATTTGCTCTTTTTCTCTCATTATTGCAAGATTCAAAATTTTTTCATGACATGGAAATTTGGGGTGAAAATGTCATTTTAATGGAATAATCTAACACCGTTAGATTTGATCGCTAGTCCAAGGAATTAAGTGCCTCAAAAATAACATTAGGAACTAACGTGATAGTAACCCTAAATATTAAGGGAGTAAAGTCAAATTTACCCTTAATATAAGTGTACAACTTATTAATGTAACACTTTTTGCTTTAATAAGAAAATAAAATAGATTGCTAGTTTCCTTTTAATACATGTAGAGATTAGAGTTATGTAATTATGTATAGTTTAATACTTATTGAAATATCTATATACGTATACATACATGTTCTGATATTCATACATAGACTAGAGATAAGTAATTATATATACTTTAACAGTCATTGAAGATTGTTGGGATTGTTAACTTTTTCTAATCTGGTTATGGATTTGGTTTGTTTAAGCTATATACTTGTAATCTTTATGTAATTTGTATTTCTGTTATATCATAGTTTAAATATGTGGAATGATAGTATGTCATATATTTGAATATGTGGAATGTAGTAGATTTTGGAATTAGAATGTGAAATTTATATAATGATGTAGTCAATTTTGGAATTTGAACATGGAATGAAAGTAAATTTTTGTTCAACTTATTCGACTTATATGACTTTAGACTAAATAAATCAAATTTAAATGACTCAACTTTAAATAACTTTAGATTTATATGACTTGATTTGGATTTTGAGATTTTCAAGTTAAAAGTCAAACAAGTCAAGTTAAATATGTCGAAAAGTCAAATACTGTTAGAATTAAAAAACCCCAACTGCATTTAAGTAATTAACATGATCAAAAGTGTAAAGTGTTTCATATACAATTATCTAATAATATTAAGAATATCATATGATTATAAAATCAAACACTATATTCGACCCATGTAGACATCATTAAAGTCATAAAACTAATTCATGAAGAAGTTCACGGCAATTTAACTGTAAATTTTATATTATTAAAATGTGGTTTCCATGGCTAGTCTGAATTACAAGACATACAAGTAGATATAATGTACTATTCTTTGCTAACAATTTGTGCAAGTTTACAAATACTTTTACATCTTGACAAGTTTGTATATAGAATACGATTTAATGAACTTATGCCAATGCTTTCGTAGGCATACTACATCTATATGTATCATGACAAAAACAATATTCCATGCATTGCAGGGGATGTCAACACTTCTTGAAAATGCACCCCCCACCATCAAAATTATTTTGATACTTAGACCTAAGAATGAGATATAGTTTGAAAGCTGCATTGACAAATACTATTTGTGTTTGAAAGCATACATGAATTGTTAACAACAATATAAAATCATAGGTGTACAATCGTACTGTAATATTAATTGCATCACATGATCATAAAATCTAATAATAAAATTCGACCCCCTATACAGATTTACCATAGAACCAATTAATCAAGGTCTTGACAATTGAATAGTTAATTTTATATTATTCATATATGGTTCCCATGATCAATCCAAATTACTATTGATATGATAAGTGATCTTCTTCGTTACCAATTCATGTAAGTTTTCAGATAGTTTTACAATTTGACAAATGTCTATATTTGTTCTGTTTTAAAGAACTTATAACATTACTTTCATTGGTATACTACATCAATGTGTAGAAAGACAGAAACAAAATCCACACACTACCTTTAGTGAGTTGTCTTTTAATTAAGAAAGGTGAATTTGGAGATCTGTAGGTCTTGGTTTTAATAGATATGGTAAATAGTCTCGAAGATTTGTAGTCTAAATGACCAACAATTACTTGAATTTATATTTATATTGACTTAATAAGTTCTAGTTTATTAATTTATTTTAACATAACTAAAACTCAAGCAAATTTTAAGTAGAATTGCTAAATTCTTTTGCAGTGTGTAATTAGCTTGATTAAGTTTTTTCTTTCTTAAGTCACCTTTTCACCCAAAAGAATTTATAAAAAAATAGAATTATTCCTACATAAAATACTAATACGAAGTTTTCCGTTCATGATAATAAGCTGGAAGCAATCCCTTCACAACAAGGGATCAAATTAAAATTTCATTTGTATTTTTAAAATTAAAAGTTAAAATTAGAATAAAATGTTTCTTTGGTATTTCATCTCTTCTTCTTGCAATTCCCAAGTAGGCCAGGTTATTGTTGATCTTGTCAATATATTAGTTCATGCTTTTGTTTTGTTTGAAGTACTAGAAAGATGACAGTGCTTTGCACACAGTGTAGGAATATTTGTTATTACTGTTAATATAAATTTTTCAATTTTTTGTAGATATTATTCATTATTGGATGAAAATATAAATGCATTTTAAATAAAGTTGAGCTTACAAAAGTAAAATTTTTATTAACTAAATAATATTATGTTGAAGGTTTGCCAGTATATTTTTTTTCTTCTATATTCTTTGTTTGTTTTTCATTATTTTTATCATAGGGAAGTGCTTATCAAATGCTATTCGAGTTGATGTTGTTTTGTTAGTAGGTCATGGGAGATGCATCTTACCACCAATTTCTTTCAATTGCATTTTGTTATCAGGGCTAACAATATTTGTTAGTGTTTATTTTACCTATATTTCTCGATCTTTATGTTCTCATTTTCGACTCTAAGTATACCATTATTAACCCAATCTTTTTGCGCTTACAAAATGTAGCATATAAAATATCATTACATGTATATTACCACATTTAAGTAATTAACAGGATCAAAAATGTAAAGTTATGGTGTAAAATTATCCAATAATATTAATTATATCATATGATCATAAAATCAAATAATAAAATTTGACCTGCGTACACATCATGAAAACCATAAAACCAATTCATGAAGTTCATGGAAAGTGAATTTTTAATTTAATTTTTTTCAAACTAGCATTAATGACCCGTGCCACCATGCACGAGATAGTATAGTTATTTTCAAAATTTATGTCGTTTTAGTATCAAACAATTTCTGATTATTCTTCCACACAACCAAAATTACTATCAGGAAATAAAAATAAACGAACTTCTGTGTTAGAAGCAATAGTTCTAATCCAATACTAGGTGTAAAATTAAATTGCTTGCTTACTTGCTTCATAATTTGTTACTTAACTATTCAAGACTATATCTTCAGAGAATGGAACAACCAAGATTACAAAATGATGTATTCTTTTCCAAACACATTTGCATGGTTAATCCTTTCTAAGCAATGCATCCCTACAATCATTTCCCCTCGTCTTTCATTTCCTAATCCTTAATTTTTTTTTTTTTTTTTGTAAATCAATTCGCTAAAAAACAAAACAAAAAGGTAGATATAAGGGCAACTGTGTGTGTGCATCATAGAAAATAAGGGATGAAACACAATCATGTTAGGCCAACATGCACTTGAGAGTAGTTCCCTTGTTGTCGTGCTCCCAACCCAAATCCGCAATATTTCTCCATCAATTTTTGTGTTTTTGTTGGTTATTCCATTTACCCAATATTGGAATAAGCTTGTGAGGGGTGTTATATAGATTTTCCCCAAAAGAAGGGATGACTTTTACTATTCTCTCCAAGGTACTCTTGAGAGAATTTAGTTTTCTAAATTTTTCCCACGATTTTCCAATAAATGGCATCTTCTTCTACTGGAGAGGCTAATAAATGAGTGATATCTCATGAACAATTTACTAATTTCGATTCTAGTCAACTTGTTCCTTTGAATCTGGTTGTGGGAGGCAGAACATGGGCTAAGAAGTTCGGAAGGGAAGGAGTACGCCTGACAGTTTAGGTTAGTTATACTATATAGTATAGTTATGGTTTCCATAGACTATTCAAATTACTGTTATTATTATTATTTTTATTATGTAATGTAAATCATGTAAGTTTCCAAATAGTTTTATAGTATGATAAATATCTATAGTTGATATATTTCAAGGAATTTATACCATTGCTTGAATAGGTATACTATTGCCATGTGTATAACAACAAAAAGTGTAATCCACACATTGCAGGGGATAACAACAATCATTAGTGAGTTTTGTCTTTTTGTTGAGGAAAAGCTTCAATTTTGATGAATTTACTGTCTCTGGAACTTGATTGCTCTCAATATTTAGACTCATGACCTTCATTTGTCACCTAGATCATGTTAGCTACATTACTATGACAACATTGTATTAAAGAAGTTATACCATTGGTTGATCATTTAGAGTAACTGTTAGAAAGGATTCGTTTAGTAATAATGGCACTGTAAATGTTTTTAATATAATCTAGGAAGTATAAATATCTAAATGTTGGAAAATCCTTAAGAGGCAGTTGCTCTATAGAATCACAAGGGTGACAATCCAAGGGAAGCAATACAAAACTATTTTAATTACTTCTCTTCTTCTCAATAGTACATCCATTGCTAGAAAATTAGAAGGTACTTAACAAAAACAACAGCTTTGCAAAGTAAGCATAAAAAGGGTAATACAATTCAGAAAAATTGTAAACCACATATTTGGCAGTAACTACATTTTAAGAATTAGTATCATTTTATATTACAGACTGATTATTGTAATTATAGTTTCTAGTGATTCTAATTATTTTTTAGTAAGAAGCACTCCACACAAACAAATTTACAATCGAGAAATAAAATGAAATCTATCTTCTATATTAGAAACGATAGTTAATCCAATACAAAGTGTAAGATTAAATTGCTTGCTCACTTGCTTCATAATTTGTTATGTAACTATTCAAAACTATATCTTCAGAGAATAGAAGAGCCAAGATTACAAAATGCTGTATTCTTTTTCCAAACGCATTTTCATGATTAATCTTTTCTGAGCAATACATCCCTCCGGCCATTTCTCCATATCTTTCATTTTCTTATCCTCAAATTTTTTTTTAAATTTTTTCATTCACTAAAAAACCACATAGAAAGGTAGATATAAGGGCAATTTTGCCCTGCATCACATAAAACAAGAGATGAAACACAATTAAGTCAGGCTAATATGTACTTGAGAGCGATTCCCTTGCTATCGTTCTCCCAACCAAAATCTACAATATGTCTCCATCAATTTCTATGTTTTTGTTGGTAATTCTATTTACCCAATATTGGAATCTCAAGCTTGTGAGGGGTGTTGTAGGGGTTTTCTCCAACAGAGGTTATGACTTTTATTGTTCTCTCCGGCACTATTGAGAGAATTTAGTTTCTTAATTTTTTTGTACAATTTTTTGATAAATGGCATCTTTTTTCTACTAGAGGGCCTAATAAATGAGTAGTATCTCATGAACAATTTACTAATTTGGATTCTAGTCAACTTATTTCTTTGAATCGGTTTGTGGGAGGTAGAACATGGGCTGAGGTAGTTTGGAAGAGTAGGAGTATGTATTAGAGTTTGGGTTTGCTATAATATATAGTATAAATATTGTTTCCATGTCCAATTCAAATTGCTATTAACATAATGTAATCAATCATGTAAGTTTCCAAATATTTTTATAGTTTGACAAATATCGGTATTTGATATATTTCAATGAATATATACTGTTGTTTTAATAGGTATAAAACTTCAATATGTATAATGACAAAAAGAATATTCCACTCATTGCAGGGAATAACAACTAGCTTTGGTGATTTTTGTATTTTAATTGAAAAAAAAGCTTAGTCTCATGACTTTCATTTGTCTCCTAGATCACGTTAGCTACATTACTATGAAAACATTGTATGAAAGAAGTTATACCATTAATTGGTCAATCAGAAGAACCGTTAGAAAGAATTTATTTAGCATGAATAGCACTGTAAAGGTTTTTAATATAACCTAGGAAGCACAAATATCTAAATATTGGAAAATCCATAAGAGGTAGTTGCTCAGTAGAATCACAAGGGTTGCTTGGGGTGTTCACAGTTTTTTGGTAATTTGGTTAAAAAATTTTGGTAATTCGGTCAAAGCCAAATCCATACAAAATTTTTTTCAGTAGATTTGTCAACCAATTTTTTTTTTCCGATTTATTTGATTAACTAAAATTCACTAGTTAATTTAAAAATTAAGTATAAAATTAAATATTAAACTAATCAAATTAATAAACAAAAACCTAAAACTAGTAAAACTAACACTAGAAACTAAAAAATTGCAATAGAAAACAATATCAATGTGCTGAATGAATGGAACATGGAATTAGGGTACTAAAAACTAAAACTAATAAAACTAAACATTTGATAATTCGCTAATCCGGTATTTTATTTTCAATAACTAAATCTGAACCATATAACCAATCTTTTTTATTTCGTTTATCTGAAAACCGAATATCTGAACATTAAAAACTAAACTAATGTAATTCGATTGGTTTGTTCGGTTAAACCAAACTATGAACACCCCTAAGGGTTACAATCCAGGTAAAACAATACAAAACCATTTTGATAACTTCTCTTTCTCCCAGTAGTTCATCCACTGCAAGAAAATTAGAAGATATTTGAAGAAAACAGCAGCTTTGCAAAGTAAGCATAAATAGGGTAATACAATTCAGAAAAATTATAAATCACACATTTGGCGACAACTACATTTTAAGAATTAGTATCATTTTATATTCTAGATTGATTATTGTAATTTTGGTTTCTAGTGATTCTAATTTTTCATGATTTGTAATGTAAGAGTACTCTACACAAACAAAATTACTATCAAGAAATAAAATAAAATGGACCCTTTATATTAGAAGCAATAGTTAATCCAATGCCAGGTGTAAGATTAAATTACTTGCTCACCTGCTTCATAATTTGTTACATAACTATTCAAAACTATGTCTTCAGAGAATGGAACAGCCAAGAATACAAAATGATGTATTCTTCTTCCAAACGCATTTGCATGATTAATCCTTTATGAGCAATACATCCTTCCAGCCATTTTCCCTCATCTTTCATTTTCTCATCCTCAACTTTTTTTCTATTTTTTTGTAAATTGATTCACTAAAAATCCACACAGAAAGGTAGATACAAGGGCAATTGTGTTTGTGCATCACATAAAACAAGGGATGAAATACAATTAATTCAGGCTAATGTGCACTTTAGAGTGGTTCCCTTGGTATCGTGCTCCCAACCTGGATCTACAATATTTCTCCATCAATTTCTATGTTTTCGTTGGTGATTCTATTTACATACCCAATATTGTAATTAAGAATGTGAAGGGTGTTGTAGGCATTTTCCCTGAAAGAAGGGATGGCTTTTGTTGTTCTCTCTAGCACTCTTGAGAGAATTTAGTTTTTTAAATTTTCCTTGTGATTTTCCAATAAATGGCATTTTTTTCTACTGGAAGGGCTAATAAATGAGTAATATCTGATGAAAAATTTACTAATTTCAATGCTAGTCAACTAATTCCTTTGAATCTGGTTGTGGAAGGTAGAACATGGGCTGAGGTAGTTTGGAAGAGTAGGAGTACGTATGAGAGTTTGAATTTGCTATACTATATAGTATAGATATTGTTTCCATGTCTAATTTGAATTGCTTTTAATATTATGTAATCAATCATGTAAGTTTCAAAATAATTTTATAGTTTGACAAATATCTTTATTTGATATATTTCAATGAATTTATACCGTTGTTTTAATAGGTATACAACTTCAATGTGAATAACGACAAAAACAATGTTCCATTCATTGGAGGGGAGAAACAAATAACAACAAGCTTTGGTGAGTTTTCTCTTAATTGAGAAAAGCTACAATTTTTGTGAATTTGGATCTTGATTGCCCTGAATGGTTAGTCTCGTGACCTTCATTTGTCTCCCAGATCACGTTAGCTACATTACTATGAAAACATTGTATTAAAGAAGTTATACCATTGATTGATCGAACACAACAACTGTTAGAAAGAATTCGTTCAGTACTAATATCACTATAAATGTTTTTAATATAATCTAAGAAGCAAAAATATCTAAATGTTGGAAAATCCATAAGAGGTAGTTGTTCTGTAGAATCATAAGAGTTACGATAAGTAACACAACCAATGGAAATCACATCTTGTGAGAATGGAGCTAAAACAATGTATTAGTCGTCAAAATTGGAAAAAAAAAAATCAGATTACACAATTAATTGCGACAAATTTTTTCATTCATGTTTCTTCCTTATGAAGAGATTTATAAACAAAATACATTTCCCATGGAGGAGAAGGCTTCCGCTAAAGTGGGGAAAAAGTGTGAAAAAGGGAAACTGAATGGTGATTTTAAACTTTTCTTATCAATTTTCTCACTGATAAAAATTTATCTTGTTACCAAAAGGACCCTAAATGTATACAAAAATCCGAACTTAAATTGGCCATGAGTTTCTCTTATCTCAAAGGAAAAAAAAACTATCATATCCATTTACATCTCATGACCTTAATGCAAGATTGATTCCTATAAACATTTATGTATTAAAAAAATTAACATGGGAATGTATTTAAAAGTTGTTTATCAAAAATTACTTTCATACGTTTAATAATTTTCGTTTCTTTCTTTGTTTAAAATTAAATTCGCCGAATACAAGTAAATAAAAATGTCTAAATTTCATGATTTAAGTTATTGAAAGAATTTGTATACTCTTAAATTACAAAATATATACGTAAACATTAATCGAAAGAAGAGTTGCAAAACTTATTTAAGGAGGACAGACAACTAAATATACGTCGAATCCAAAATTTTTGCCGACTTACTGGTTTTTCTTCAATATTCCAATCAAACACAATTTCATTAAATTCCAAAATATTATAAAAAAAGAAAAATAATCAATATAAAGTAAAGAATGTAGGTAAAAATTAATACTTTCAAAATCTTAATAGTTTAAGAACTTGCAAACACAGCAATTTCAATGTGAACTTGACCAAAGTGAAGTGCACTACTATTCTTGAAGATGTTTATGTTGTCAAAACCTTAAGTCTTTTCTAGTTAAATTAAGTGAAAATTGAGGTAAATGTTTTCCATTTAAAAATTATCTGGCAAGAATCAATTATATTTTTACAAAAAATTGTATAAGACTTGGCTTGGAGAGTCAAAACTATATACAATATCTGTCAAATTTTAAAGGATATATTGCATAAGTGACCTATGTTTTTATTTGGTGTCAACTATGTGACTAATTCGTTACACCAAACTACACAAATTAAGAAAAAGTTTTCATGAAAAACAGTTATTTAAACATGTTAAAAGATTAGATTTTTTAGTTTTATTAAAACTATAAACTAGTAGAAAGTGTGTTGTTATTATAAATCAAGTATTCCCACTAAGAAATTAAATTCAAACTTGTAATCATAACTATAGAAAAAAAAAAAAAGAAGATAAAGAATACCATTAGATTACATTATTCAAAAAAATCAAGATCCCTAAAAACCTTGTGAATCTTTAATATATATTACTTTAATTTATAAAATTATACTTGTATAAACTAAACTTTAGTGAAAATGAATTTATATATAAGGTCATGCAAAGATGAAAATTGTCTACTAAATTTTGTAACCTTTATACTAGTTGTAGTAATAAAAATTTCCACGTAACGTGCAACATGCGTGCCATATTACCAGTAAACATATAAGATTTTGAGTTAAACATAACAAATATGTTGAGAATGATAAAGACAAATACAAATTCTTTCTATGGATAGAAATTCCATTTTTTTAAAAATGTAGGAATGTAGTGTAGCTTCCTCATTAGGATCCCACGATGGTCTCTTTTCTTGGGATCCATCTAACTCAATCGTGATAACTATAATAGATTCCTGAAATAGTTTAAAATCATTTTTAACTAAATCCCTGTTTTTACTACTTTGATTGATTATGCTATTAAAAGGAAGATGAAGTCCCGCTATGGCGGAGTTCTTGTGATGTGGTAGTGAGTTAAATCTCCAGACATCAAATCAACATGATTCGGGTTTACCTGCTTGAGAGTTCCCTAAAATCTGAAAGAGCCTGCAATGGTCCGGTCCCACATTTCTAATTTTGTCATTTTCAAAATTTGTTTGGAGAACTAAGAAATTTATAGGAGTAGCTAATCATATAATAGAAGTTTTACACTACTATGAATAAGCAATATACAAAAGTATATGTATAGCAACCAAATCTCAAATTCTAAAATTTTTATATTCATCATTTATGATCAATAATGAGTTATTTGTCTCTTATTCAATTATAACTGAATTTAGGAGAAAGTTTGCATCAATTGATTAAATACCATTAGTATTTTTTGTTGCAATGAGACCTTCATGTGTCTCTTAGACGAAGTTGTTCAAAAGAAATACTATTCTTAATTGATCATTTAGTGCTTCTAGAATGTTAAATATTATTTTTAATATAATCTAGGAAGTGAAAATATATAAATGTTCTTATGCAAAGTTTAAATGTTGGACCATCCATAGGAGGTAGTTGCTCCATAGAATCAATAAGGTTATCATCCAAAGGAAATTGAACAAAATCATTTTGTTACCATAACAAAGTTTTTAGGAAAAGCTATTCGAGCTAATGCTATTTTATTAATAGATCATGGGAAAAGCGTTTTATCACTTGAGTTGCACTTTATTGTCAGAACAAATAACATTTTTTAGTGCAACTTTCAACCTATAATTCTCAATATTTCATTTCTTATTCTCAGTTCTAAGTATAGCGTTATCTGCCTAACACATTAAATATTATTATAAGTACATTACTATATTTAAGCAAATAACAGGATCTACAATACAAAGTTCTAAATGTAAATTTATTCAATTAATATTGATTATATTATATGGTTAGATAATCAAATAACAAAATTGGACCTATGTACACATTATTAAAACCATAAAACCATTTCACAAATTCATGGCAATTGAATTGTTAATTTAATAGTATTCAAATATCACTTTCATAGTCAATCTGACATACTATTGATATGATGTAATTTATTTCTTACCAATTCATGCAAATTTCCAAATAGTTTTACTATTTGACAAATTTTTATATTTGATATGTTTTAATGAACTTATATTGTTGGTTTCATAGGTATACTATATCAATGTGTATTACGACAAAAACAATAATTCACATATTGCAAGGGATGACAACAAGACCAGGTTGATAACACTATACTTAAAGTTGAGAATAAAAACTTAAAGAATGATAACTAGAGGTTGATACTTGCAATGACAAATATTGTTTCCCCTAATTGTTTAGAAACTTACATGAATTTGTAACAATAGTATAAAGTCCTAGGTGTACAATTATCCAATATTTGTACACCTATAATAATTATATTATATGATTATAAAATCAAATAATAAAATTCAACCTGTGTACACAATATTAGAGTGTGAAAACTAATTCATAATGGTCATGAAAATTGAATTGTTAATTTTGTATTATTCAAATATGGTTTCCATGGTCAAATTGAATTACTATAGATACGTGTAATCTTCTTTGTTTTCAATTCATGCGAGTTTCAAAATAGTTTACAATTTGACAAATATCTATAAATGATATGTTCCAAGGAACTTATATTGTTATTTTTGTGGGTATACAACATGAATGTGTATAGCAACAAAAATAATGACCCATGCATTGTATGGGATGATAGCTAGCTTTGGTGAGTTGTTTTTTAATTGAGAAAAAGTCTCAACTTTGGTGAATTTTAAGTCTTGCATATTCTCGTCTTAGCAGATATCGTCAATATTCTCCAAGATTTATTGTCGGAATGACCAATAGTTACTTGAATTTTAATTTATATTGACTTAATAAGTGCTAGTGTCTTTTCGATTTATCTTCATATAATAAAAACTTAGTGAATTTTAGTTAGCATTGTAAAATGCCTCTGCAGCTTGTAATTAGGCTAATTAAGTTTTTGCTTTCTCAAGTAAGTAGTTTGCCTTTCACACATAAGAATTTTTCTAAAAAATAGAATTATTTCTACACCAAAAAAAAAAAAAAAAAAGCCAACACAAAGTTTTTCCTTCATGAATAAAAGATAAGTATTCCCCTCATCTCAAAGGATTAAATTAGGCACAAATTTCAATTATATTGATAAGTTTGAAGTTAAAATTAGAAGAGAGTGTTTCTTTGGTATTTCATCTCTTCTTCTCACAACTACCATGTAGGTCAAGTTGTTATTGATTTTTTTGAATATGTTAGTTGATACTGCTTTTTTTTTTTTTTTTTTTTTTGAAGTAAGTATGATGACACGTGCTTTGCACATATTGCAAGAGTGTTTATTATTACACTTATTATAATGGTTTCAACTTTTAGTAGATAATATTCATTATTGTCATGTGTGAAAATTTAAATGCATTTTAAATAAAGTTGAGTTTACAAAAGTAAACGTTTTATCAATTAAAATAATATTATATGAAAGCTAGCAATGATCTAGATTTTGATTTTTACAATATTGTCTTCTAGTGCATTCTTTCTTCTTCTTTTTTTTTTTCATTGTTGTTATTTAGGAAATGCTATTCCAGCTGATGTTATTTTATTAATAAGTTATAAGAAAAGTGTATTACCACCTAAGTTACACTATGTTGTCTAAACAGATAACATTTATTAGTGTAGCTTTCAACCTATAGTTCTCAATTTTTAAGTTCTTATTCTGAACTCTAAGTATGGCATTATCAGCCTGGTCTTGTTGTGCCTACAAAACGTAACTCACTGAATATCATTACAAGTGCATTACCGTATTTAAGTAATTAAAAGGATCAATAGTATAAAGTTCTAGACGTGCAATTATCTAATAATATTAATTATAGCATATGATCATAAAATCAAATAATAAAATCTATTGTACTCATGTACACATATTAAAATTCATAAAACCAAATCATGAAAAAGTTCATGGCAATTGAATTGTTAATTTTATATTATTGAAATATAGTTTCCATTGCCAAATTGAATTACTATTGATATGATGTAATTTTCTTTGTTACCAATTCTTGTAAGTTTCAAAATAGCTTACAATGTGACAAATATCTATATTTGATATGTTTTAATGAACTTATACGTTACTTTCATGGGTATACTACATCAATATGTATAACTACAAACACAATAATCAACACATTGTAGTAGATGACAACTAGCTTTGGCGAGTTGTCTTTTAACTAACAAAAAACTTCAATTTTGGTGAATTTGGTGTTTTGTTTATCCTTGTTTTATGTGATATGGTTAACATTCTCCAAGATTTGTTGTTGGAAGGACCAATAGTTACTTGAATTTTGATTTATATTGACTTAACAAGTACTAGTTTTTTAGTTCAACTTCACATAATAGAAACTTAGCGAACTTTAGTTATCATTGAAAAATTCTTTTGCAGCAAGTAATTTGCTTAGTTTAATTTTTTCTTTCTTATGTAAATAGTCTCCTTTACACCCAAAATAATTTTATTTCTACACCAAAAAGCCACTACAAAGTTTTCCTTTCATGGAAACAAGGATAAGTAATCCCCTCATGTCAAGGGATCAAATTAGACACAAAATTCAATTGTATTGTTAAGCTTAAAGTTAAAATTAGAAGAAAGTGTTTCTACAGTATTTCATCTCTTCTTCTCGTAATTTGACTAGGAATCTGGCACGTGCATTGAACGTGATTTGACACCTTTGATTTGAGGGGAGATTTTTGTACATTGATGAATTATTTATTTTAGCTTGGAAAGAAAATGAGTTTCAATAATTTAAAGAGTATCTTAGGGTAAAAAATATAGTGTAGAAAGAAAACAATAAAGAAGACAATTTTCCTTTTGTTGAGTACATTGTTTAGTTTGAAATGTGGTTAATGACTTTTCTTAAATTCATTCAAAACTTAATTTCTCATAACTAGCTAAAAATGAAAGTTTTAATTTAGATCTTTATTAAGACTATTTTGCACTATTTGTTGATATAAAACTTTTAAGGTGTTTGGAGTAGTATTAAGGTTGAAATCTTTATTTTTCTAGTATTACCTTTTTTGGATGATTATGAAGTAAAAATTTGAGGAAACTTTTGGAATAAAAATATCAAAAAATTAAGCCAAATCAAACATCTATGTATATATAGATTAAATATTTTCTATAAAGAATTTTTATACTAAATTTTTTTTAATTTTCATTGAGATTGGATCTTATGATTATTTATTGCACTACTAGTTGTGAATAATAGTCTAATTTATTTTCTTTATTTGGTTTATATTGAGTGTTTAATAGAGTTTTTTTTTATTTTTTATTTAGTTCACAAATTTGGATTTAGACATAAAATGGTTTGAGTTTATTCTTTGTTAATGACAAACTCTATTTTATTTGTTTCTATTTTTGGAAATAAATTTTGATTTCATGTTTTATTAAAGTATTTAAGTAGGCAATATTTCAATTATGGAGTGTACATTTTATTAAAATTATTTTTTAATATTCATTCTCTCAAGAGCTGTTAATGTATATGGAACTATTAAGATTGTATTTTGTGCCTATTCTATGTGTTTTCACTAATGTTCTATTTTGTAATGATTGTGTAGTACAAAATTGAGGGATTTGAAATAAAAAATGCTAGAACATAAAACAACTCATATATATATATATATATATATATGTATATATACTTCTTTTTTTTCTTTGATTGAAATACTAATACGATGACACGTATATTAATTATTACAGTTAATGTTAAATGATGTTTATCTTCTTTGTGAATTTATCTATACTAGTAGTTATTTGTTGTACTTGTACTTATCTTATACTTATTTTTCAGCCTATATGTAGGTTCAATCATTATACTTGTTCAATTATTATACTTGGAAGAGAATCTCATTGAATATACTTCTATCATGGTATCAGCGCCATCTACCTCCTTGAGGCCTGATAAAACGCTTCTGCCATAGCATATTCGTTCTAATTTGTTAAAATATTATTTCCATGTTAGTTCCAAACAAAAACAAACACCGGAATCCAAAAGAAGAAGACAAGAAGATCACAACTGTGCAAAATTCAACTGAAAAGAAGCACGCACGCACCTCCAAGTGCAACAAGAAGCTTCTGCTAGTCCAAATGCACCACGCGTGTAATTTGCGTACCGATCACCATCTCAGCCGTACGTGAATCACACGCGCCATAACAGCGCGTCAGATACTTGAGCAGATCAACACGCTGACTCATTGCCAAGTCATCACCATGTCATTGCCACGTCATCGCCATATCAACGACACATCAGCTCCACTGCCTTGTTCTCAGTCTTGACCAACTGGCAGATTCAACCGACAGCTTAACATTTCCACCGATTTGTCCACATTCTAACCAGTTCTTTCAGTGGTTAGGCTAGCTCCTAGGGCTTTTTAGTGTTCTGAATTCATTTTCGGCTCACGCTCCATTTATGCAAATTTTGTTAGAAAACTGTTGTACTTCTGTCTATTGTCTATAAGTTTTCTTCATCATTATGACTTCTAATCCTACTTCCAATGTTACCCATCCAACAAATATCACTCTTGAAGGAAGTAGCTATGGAATTTGATGCAAGCCATGCGAAGTTTCCTCAAAGGCAGTAAGTTTTGGCAATATATAACTAGAGCTCAAGTCAAATCGACGGAAGATATCAAAGAGTCATATGATAAATATGCTGATAGATTGGAGGACTAGGATAGGATCGATCACAAGATCATTTCTTGGTTTATTAATACATCTACTCCTTCCATCAGATCTCTTCTCAATGGATTTGAGACTGGCAAAGAAGCTTGGCACTTCCTGTAAGAACGATACACCACAATTGATCTTGCTCATCAGTACCAGATTATAAGCAAGCTATAACTTCTCTGCCAAGAATTTGGACAATCTATTGATGATTTTTACTCTAAAATGAATAGTCTTTGGGATGTCTAAACAATTGGCTTTGTCTGAGCCTGTGTTCTCTCATGCCAAAGATGCTGCAATTTAGACTGTTGATAGAGATAATCTTCGGTTGATTCAGTTTCTTATGGCTTTGAGAAATGATTTTGAACCTACTAAAGCTAGTCTTTTACATTGCCAGCCTTTGCCTAAACTCCACTCAGTTTTATCAGAATTAATCTCTGAAGAAACTCTCTTACAGAGTTTACATCCAAAAACTACTAAAGCAGTCATGGCCTCTACTTTTTCAAAAACTCAACCATCTCAGCAAAAAGGAAAGCAACCTAGAAAGAAATGTGATTATTGTGGACGTTGGGGACATAATTTTGCAGAATGTCACAAATGTATTGCTGCTCAGTGCCGAGAAGGTTACAAACCTATTGCAGCTGTGCAAGCAGATTCTAGTACAAACATTAGTCATGGTAATCTACATCCTTCTATGTCAATATCAGACTTGGAGGTGTTAATCAATCAAGTCCTATCTCGTAGGGACTCTACTTCCTCTTCTATTATTTCTGCCACACCAAGTAGTTCTTCATGGCTTATAGATTCTGAATGTTTTCATCATATGTCATCCTTCAACATTATTCACAAATAAAACACCAGTATCTAAACCTTGTCTTGTGCACACTGCTAATGGCTCATCCTTACACATTAGTCATATTGGTACCGTTGCTAATTCTGAGTTTAGCATTCCAGATACTTACTATGTCCCTGACTTGTCTTTTAATTTACTTTATGTTGGACAACTATGTGTTCTTAATCTTGATTTACATTTTTCTAAACATGGTTGCACTATTTAGGATCTACAGACAAGTACGCAGGTTGGGAGAGGTTGTATAGTTGGTCGCTTGTTTGAGTAGACATCCCTATGTCTTCCTCTTCATACCAGTGCTGTTGTTTAGAATAAAAACTATTCTTTATTACAGTTATGGTATTCTCTTCTCGATCATGCTTCATTAGCTTGAGTTCATCATTTAATGTCTAGTGGTCTTTTAGGTCTCATACTCAGGATAAATCATTTAATTTTATTTCCTGTCAGCTAGGAAAACAACATGCTTTACCATTTAATTTAAGTGAATCTATTTCATCCAATCCTTTTGATATTTGGGGTTCGTCTCCTACTCCTATTATGGGAGGATCCTGATATTTTATTATTTTTATAGATAATTATTCTCGCTTTACCTAGATTTACTTGACGGAACATAGGTCAGAATTTTTGCAAATTTATCATGGATTTCGTAGCATGATTAGAACTTAGTTTCTAACAATATTAAACTCTTCTGCTCCGATAATGCAGTAGAATATATAGACTCTTCCTTTATTTCCATTCTTCATGAAGATGGAACCATTCCTCAAAGATCTTTTCTAGGGACATCTCAATAAAATGGTCTAACTGAACGAAAACATCGTCATGTCCTAGACACTACTCTAGCTTTATCACTCTCCTTAAATATTCCTGAATCCTTCTGGAGAGAAGCCATTCTTACAGCAGTTTTCACCATCAATTGATTTAGAGTATAAGAGAAGATGAGTTTCTTCTCCTACTACTGAAAACAAATCTCCTTATAAGCATCTTTACGGTACACTTCTGGATTATCAAATTCTCAAAGTTTTTGGATGTGCTTGTTTGGTCTTACTTCCTCCTCATGAGTGAACTAAATTAGAGCCTCGCTCTAGACTATGTTGTTTTCTTGGCTATGGCATACAACACAAGGGCTGTCGATGTTATGATCCCGTAGCTAAATGGCTGTGAGTATCTCGTTATGAGAGCATAAACCCTTTTCCAGCATATCCACATTTCATGTCTCATCTTCTAGTCCTTTGCAGTTCTTTACTAATGAACTCATCAATCTTTTTCCATATGAAACTTCTTCTGATGCAGGTTCTGTCAACCTTCCTAGCGACCTTCCGATGGCATCTTTTGAACCTACTTGGTGGTTTGTGGATCATTCAGAACCTTCCTCTCCTTCTCCTCGTCTTTCAATTAAGGTAAGAGTTCCTTGCAGTCATTTTAATGACTATCATTCTTATTTATCTCTTGCTACCCTATATGAGCCTCAAACTTTCTGAGAGGCTTGTTCTAATCCTCTTTGGTAGAAAGCAATGATAGAGAAATTGGAGGCTTTTACAAAAACACATACATGGGATCTGGTTGATTTACCATTAAGTAAATCTACAATTGGGTATAAATGGATCTACAAGATCAAAACACAATCTGATGGTTCAGTTGAGTGCTACATATCTCAGTTGGTTGCTAAGGGAATTACCCAAGAATATGGAATTGACTATGAAGAGACCTTTGCTCCTGTTGCTGGTATAACATCCGTGAGATCCTTACTGCAGTTGCTGCTGCTCGCAGTAGGGATCTGTTCCACATGGATACTTAATTTCAGTTGGGATCTCTTCCACATAGACGTCAAAAATGCTTTTCTCAATGGCAATCTTATTAAGGATGTGTACATGAAACCTCCTCCTGGGTATGATCATCCACCCAACAAAGTTTGTCATCTATGAAAAGCCCTTTATGGGCTCAAGCACAGCTCCTCGAGCTTGGTATTCAAAATTCAGTACCACTTTGGAAAAGATTGGCTTTTCTATTAGCGCATATGATTCTTCTTTATTCATTAAACATTCTTCGTCAGGTATTATTCTTCTTCTTCTTTATATAGATGACATGATCATCACAGGTAACGATATCTCAGGGGTTCTAAAATTGAAAGAGTTTCTCAATACACAATTCGAAATGAAAGACTTGGGATCACTCAGCTATTTTCTTGGTTTGGAAGTTTTTAAATCTTCCATAGGCTATCATTTGTTCCAGACCAAATATATCTTCGATTTGCCTTCCGGTGTGGGGATCATGGATGCTCGAACTATGGATACTCCATTTGGTTGGTAGTCTTGTCTATCTGACTGTTCTCGACCAGATATAGCTTATGTTGTACATGTAGCGAGTCAGTTCATGTCTGCTCTGCTCTCTATCCATTTTGCTCCTGCCCTTCGGATTTTGAGATATGTGAAATGTACAATCTTTTATGGATTAGTTAGTTATGGGCTGCTGATTGGGCTGGAGATCCTACTGATCATCGTTCTACTACTGGATATTGTTTCTTTTTGCGTGATTCACTTATTTTCTGGCGTAGTAAGAAACAGTTTGTTGTTTCTCACTCCAATTCAGAATCTGAGTACCGTGGTCTTGCTGAGACTACATATGAACTTCTTCGGTTGCGATGGCTTCTTCATGACATGGGTGTTTCTTTTTCAAAACACCTATCAATTGTGATAGCAAAAGTGCCATCCAAATCACTCACAATGACATTTTCCATGAACGTACAAAGCACATTGAGATTGATTGTCACTTTGTATGTCATCACTTCCTACAACAGACGTCCTCACTCATATCTATTTCTTCTGAGCATCAGGTTGCTGATCTTTTCACTAAGACACATTCACCTGCCCGTTTTCATGCACTTGTGAACAAACTCAAGTTGTTGTCAACTTTTCCACCTTGAGTTTGAGAGGGGGTGTTAGATGATGTTTATCTTCTTTGTGTACCATTTGTCTATGCTAGTAGTTATCTATTATACTTGTACTTATGCTTATTTTTCAGCCTATATAGGCTCGACTATTGTACTTGGAAGAGAATATACAATTCAATAATTCACTTCTTCTATCACTTAATATAAAGGTTTTAAATTTTACTAGATAATATTCATTGTTGTGTGAAAATATAAATGCATTTTAAATAAAGTTAGTTTAAAAAAGTAAACTTTTTATCAATGAAAGTAATATTATACGTACTGAAGTTTAGCTAGGTTTTTAATCTTGAGATTTCCAATATTCTCTTCTAGTATATTCTTCATTTTTTTCATTGTTCTTATCATAAGGAAGTATTTAGGAAATGTTATTCGAGCCAATGCATTTTTAGTAATAGGCCATGGAAAAAGTGGTTTACCACCTAAGCTGTAATTCGTTATCAGGACAAACAATATTTGTTGCTGTAGTTTTCACCTATAGTTCTCTTTCTCATGTCTAAGTATTATCAACCAGGTCTGGTTTGGGCCTACAACAACTAACACATTAAGTATCATTACTAGTACACTATCACAGTGTTCAAAAGTCAATTAAGTTGAACTACTGTGTTGAGTCAAGTCAAAAAAATTGACTTTACTTGTTCGACTTTCGACTCGATATTGACTTGAAGTGAATTAAGTAATCATCTTCTCGAATCGACTTTAACTTCAGTTTTCATGTCAAATTGCCAGTCAAATAAGTCAAACCGTTACATTTTTTTTTAATATTTAGCCGTATATTGTAATAATATATTAATGTACTTATGTAAATAATATGTTAGCTATAATATTATTAGTTCTTAGTAATTAAATATCTGAATAACGGATAACATTCTTAATTCCTAATACTTAAATATCTTTTCTTTGTATAATTGTTGAAGTTATTAATGCAATGTTTCACATTATGTACAATTTATGTACATATACATTAATATAAGTGTAAAATTTATTAATATAACACTTTTGTTTTAATAATTAAATAAATTGATCCAGATCACCAGTTTACATTTAATACATACAGAGATACTTCTCTCTTTTCTCTCTTCTCTCTATAGTTTCTTTCTCTATAACTGGTTCTCAGGCACTGCCGAACATGCAGCCCTTTAACCTTCTACTGAAGGGCAAGCAAGATCATTTGCTTAGGTGGTTCAAGGACCTCAACGGTCGATTCCTCCACCCCCAAAAGTGGATTGACCATTGAAGAAACTGGAGTCCTACAAAGGAGAACTAGCCATTTTTTCACTGAGGATGAAGTAAAGAATTGGCTAAGCCATTTCGTTTCACTCTTGATGGAAACTTCCCAAAGGGCAACAAACATGGAAACAGTTTGGCAAAGTTTCATGACAATAAGATTCAGGGGAATTTTCACCGTTAGTCTTCTGGATTACAAACATGTGCTCATGCGTTTTTTCTTGGAAGAGGAATATTTGAGGTGTTGGTTGAAAAATACTTGGTTCATCAATGGTTTTCTCATGAGAGTGCTCAAGTGTACCCATTGTACAAGCCGAAAATTGAACCATCCATTGTTCCAGCATGGATAACAATAGAAGGCCTGCCTTCCAACAGTCTTTTTCACTGAACACTCAGTGTTTTCTGTTGCTCAAGCAGTAGGAACACAACTCAAACTTGATCTGGCTACAATTAATTTTACCCGGTCAAACACAGCCCAAAGTTTGTGTGGAAATTGACCTTTTAGCCAAACTGCCTTCAAGGATATGGTTAGGGATGGGTAAAAGAGGTCAACAGAAAAAATTTGTTGTGATTAACTTCCCCATTATTGTACAAAGTGCCATAAAATTGGACACAATCCATCAGATTGCCAAGTTTGGGTAGTTGTGAATCAAGAAATTTCAATAAAGAATCCATAAAAACAAGTAGAAGCTAAGGTCCAGAAGGGTGCTAAAGCAAATCAGAAGCAATCCAAATCTAAATGGGTTCCAATCAACATTTTGGAGGCTGGTTCATCAGGTGTAGCTTAGGAAAAGGATTTTGAAGGTGCTAAAGCTGATCAGGTAGCTCAGAAGGTTTCGATAGGAATTTGGGTTTCAGGAGGTTCCATCACCAGTTTTAGCAACCCTAGAGAAGGAGCCACCCCTGGAGGTGGAAGAACAGACTCGAACGGTTGCTGTACAAGCTAAAAATCTGCCATTTTCTAAGGACATTCAAATACAAATTTGAAATTCTCTTTCAAAGTGAATTAGTTAGAGGAATTAGCTTCGGATAGTACTTCCTCAATTCCCTTAAATTTGGATAATCAGGATTTTCCAAGTCAAAGTCAAATTCCAGTTACCATTCTGGATGAGTCAGCAATCCACGTCCAAATCTATCCACTAACCAGATTCCTTCATTATTCTCTATAAATATCCCCCCCAAATTAAAAAAACAAAAATTAACAATGTTTTATTTTCATTTTCCCTCTCTCCTTATACAAATTCCAATTTTCAATTTTCAATTTTCATCCATGGCTCCTCCTTCCAAAACCGCCGTTACCGGAAAACTAGCAAAGGCTCCAGCAACCGAAACTTGCCCTGCTAGCAAAGCCAAAAAAGCTCTAGCTGCGAAGAAAGTCTGATCTCATCCTACTTATTTGAGGTATGAAATCCTAAAGTTTTTTGATCTGATTGGATTATTAATATGATTAAATAGATTAATTATTAATTAATTTTTATGTGTGATTTTTAGATGATTATGGAGGCGATTGTGGCATTGAAGGAGAGGATTGGTTCGAGTCTGTATGTAATTATGAAGTTTACCGAAGTGAAGTAGAAGGATTTGCTTGCGAATTTCAAGAAGCTTGTGTCGATTCAGTTGAAAAAGCTTGTGACATCGGGAAAACTGACGAAGGTGAAGAATTCGTTCAAATTCAGCACTCCGAAGTAGCCATTTTTTATGTCAAAAGAAATGTTTGGAAGGGTTTTTGCTTTTGTGGCTATTGCAAAGGTGGATGAATTTTTAGGTCAGCCAATTTGGTTATGTGAAAAGTGGGGGAAGGTTTGCTTTTGTTTGGATAATTTCATCCCTAAAAGTATCCACAAAATGTGGGACGCAAGCGACACACTAACAAAGAGTCAACTGAGAAATTTAACGAAATGGGAAAAAATGACATTTTTCAAAGTTCAGTGACCTTTTTGGATACAAAATTAGTTTAGTGACTAGAATTTGTAGAGTTTAAAGGTATAGTAATCTTTTTGGTTGTTTGCTGTGACAAAAAAGTGTCTACAAGGAAAAGGAAAGTAAATATATGAAATGTCTAATTTGATAAAAATTTAAAAATAATTCATATCTAAAAACAAAGTTGATGAAACAATAATTAAAAAGTATACTGGGAAAAAAATCAAGTATTCCTGTTCAAAAATTGGTTTCAAATTTGTAATCATAACTAACCAAGAAAAATAAACAAAAAAATACCCACAAGAATTATCAAAAAATCAAGATCTAGAAACCTTGGAAATGATGAATGTAATATAATTTTAATTCATTGAAATTTTATTTCAACAAGGTCTCCGTTAGTTAAAACGAATTTATGTGGTCATGCAATTGTGATAAATTAACTATTAAAATTTCCAACATTTATAAAAGACGTAGTCAAAGAAACATCAACGCTACGTGCAATGCATGCGTTATGTTACTCATATATGTATAAATTTCATTGTTAAAGATAACGACTGATACATACATACATATACATATACATACATATATATATATATATATAAAATAAAATTAACACATAAATTCTCTTTAATTCTCTTTTCTATGTAACATCTCATTGGAATGTGTATTATACTGGCTCTTCACTGCTTCCACAAATTTCTCCCACACTCCACCATTTCTTCATCCCTGTCGGTCTATCTTCTATCACTATTTTTATTATTCATCTCCATTCTCCCAATCTATCAAGATATCTTCTTATCTACTTTGAAAATCAAATTCAAGAATTAAAACTTATCAGTAATCTCTATGCTTTTCATTTCAGATTCTAGATCTTCTGTTACAATTTAGAGCCCTAGAAACATCCTCACTTTTACATGTTTATGGCTCTTTTTCCTCACCTCTCTTGCATTTCCACATTACCATCATCATCATTTTCTCCGGCTAATTGTTTAGAATAGGATTGTTTTTGTTGATACAAAAATTTTGGGCTAGGGTTAGCCTGTGTGGAGTATCGTCCAAAGTAAAAGTTGGGACCACGCGTAGTACCCACGTCCACCTGAAATAAAAAGGGCGGGGCTTTGTCCCCCGGGGTAGGCTCCGACGCTCAAGTCAGTACTTAGATCAAAGAGTAAAATTCAATAAAAATTCAGAGTTTTAATAATTAGGAAAGTAATAATTTTTTGAATCTGACCTGTCACTTTGGTATTTATACCCGAAACCAATGGGTTGGATTGATCCGTGGGTCAAATATATAATACCTGATCCATTCGGGCCTATTTGAGCCATATGGGTATAATTACTAAAATACCTTTAGTAGACCCAGGCTCGGAGCCACGTGTAATATTGTCATTGGGTATAATATTTTGGCATCATCATTTGTCCCCTAGTCTCAAGTCAAAATACTTTTTCGATTTGAGAGTGCCAAATACTTGATGTCGTATTTGTACCCTCACCGAAGCCGTGGTATTGACAGGGCCAATTTTATGACTTAAAAAATTATTTTTCCAGAGAAAAATATTTTTTAATATTTATTTGAGAATTATTTAAAAAAATTTGTCTACCAGAGTAGAAAATAAAAAAATTTAATTACACCGGAGTGTACCTGAGTCATGACTTAGATTGTTGTATAGAATTTTTCTTATAGTAGATATCCTTAGGATTTCTCTGTCATAGGTACCATGTTGTAGACTTCCTTACTGCTTCAAAATAGTGCCATGGAATTTCCTACTACTGTGGCCGTTGTAGAGTAGTGCTGTGGAACTCCTTACTGCTGTGGAGTTCCTTACTGCTGTGGAGCTCCCTACTGCTATGGAGTTCCTTACGGCTATAGAACTCCCTACTACTGTGGAACTCCCTACTGCTATGGAACTCCTTATTGCTGTGAAACTCTTTAGTACTGTAGAACTCCTTACTTGAATATCGACTATAATTTTAGGATTTTGGATTGCATCAGTAGTACGACAATTCCACGTCCAGGGAATAGCAGTACTATTACTATTTGTCCACAACAAAGTACTACAGTACCATTAAGACTATTCCCAAGTCACCTACGTGACTTCAAAGTAAAGCCTCCAAAGTCTTTTTTTATTTATTATTATTATTATTTTTTATTTTTAAGTCATTGCCGTGTGTTCTTAATCAAACATGCCTTAGGATCAATTTCTTCTTAATCATATTGCAGCCGTCAATGTGACTATCCCAAGACCATCAAATATATGTATTTTAATTATCAAATCCTTTAATGCAATTAATCCCATGGCTAACAATAATATCAACCCGGGACTGAATTTCAAATAATTAATCCACAGCCAGATAGAATTTCACTCCACAGATTTAACCCTTAGGCTTAAAATCCACGACGGAAAAGAACAACACTAAGCCTAAAATGTGAAGGAATAAGGAGAAGGATCTAGATGTGGATTTTAGTAACTATTAGAATAATACAGGCATCACGAATTTTCTTGTGACAATGTTGCACCCTTCTCCTCGGCCGACCATAGTTCTTCCTCAGACATGGGTACCTCCATTTTCCCAATCAACTGTTGTTCCACTAATGGTGTCAAGGACGACCATGTGAAAATTATCGACGACCAAAACTTTGATGATGACCAGGATATTAACAATAATCTTGCTCTGGAAACTGTTGATAGTTTAGATTTTTTTTTTTTTTACCACAACGACAGAACCGGTTGGGATAGCAATAAAGACATAATTGATGCAGGAGGTGTCCCTGAGTCAGACAGAACTCAGCAACCCATACTTAGTGAT
This sequence comes from Cinchona pubescens, assembly GCA_025175665.1. Classification (NCBI taxonomy): domain Eukaryota; kingdom Viridiplantae; phylum Streptophyta; class Magnoliopsida; order Gentianales; family Rubiaceae; genus Cinchona; species Cinchona pubescens. Next base: position 1,003,915 of record JANKKI010000304.1, on the reverse strand, counting down.
GTCTGAGGTCTTCCACCATATAGATACAGGAGACGTGATTTTCTCCCGTATACATCCAAAGAGTGCAGTTTTTCACCGTGTAGACCTAGAGTGTCACTTGTCCAATATCACTACCTCATGTGCTGGCATGTCTCATTTGCCCCCATACCTTAGCCAAGGTAGAGGATTGCCACGCCGTAATTTCAACACATACAGTTGAGAGCGAAGTAGTGCAGGGGTGAATCAAGTGGGGTGAGACTTCTCTGTCTTACCAGGGAAAAATTACAAAAGATTCGGGGTGAGCCAAGGACCTTAAGGATATTTACCCCAAGCTTTCGGTCCCTCAGAAGGTTGCATTGATGACACTCAGAAGAGTAAGTCCTCCTCGTTGAAGTAGGTATGACATATGTACTTCACTTTGGAAGTCTATGGAATTGCCCCCGGAGGGATAAGTCATACTTTGGAGAGTAGGTATGTAATAGGTTCTTCATTTTGAAAGTCCATGGAATTGTCCTCGGAGGAGTAAGGTATCCCGGATGGTGAGATATTTGACCCTTGGAAGGGTGAGTCTCACTCTTGGGGTAAGACTTAGCTTGTAGGAGCTTTCAGTTGGGAAGATTTAGACTTGCCCTCGGAAGGGTGAGGAGATCCCGAAGAATGAGTATTTGACCCTCGGAAGGGTGATCTCACTCTTGGAGTGAGACTTAGCTTGTGCTTCCACTAGAGGTATGATGTGACCCTGGAAGGTACTTGAGTCCTGAAAAACAAATGCCTTCGAAAAACCTGAGTATGTGGGATCCTTCTTGCTTAACCTCTTTTGTATTGAACTATTTATTGTAGATGGTTAATTACAATATTCAAAGGATAAAAAGACTTAGAAAACTTTCATTTATTGAACATAAGATGTTTGCAAGGTGTACAAGCAATTTCACCTCAAACAGGGTGTAGCATGCCTAAGAAAGTACATGAAAAGTTATACAAGATATTAGGTGTACTATTCTTTAAGGCTTAGCTGGTAACACCTTCTCTAGGTGTTCAATTGGGGACTACCTACTTCGTTCTTAATCATGGATAAACTGTTTCAAGTATCCTCTTCGGATCAAGTCCTCGATTACATTTTTTAAGGAGATGCAATCATTAGTATCATGGCCGTGGTCTTTGTGGAAGTAACACCACTTGTTTTTGTTGCGACATTCTCGGCCGATCCTCATTGCTCCTGGCCACTTCACATAGGGCTCCTTCTCAATCACTGCTAGAATTCGTGTGGGCGTGGTATTAAGTGGAGTGTAGGCCTTAGGAGGTTCGGGACTCCTCCTATGGGGCACGGCTATAGATAGTCGGTCCCTCACATTACTCTTCTTTGAAGGCCCTGCTGCATTAGCTACACCATTAGCCTTCCTTTTCTTGCCTTCGGCTCCACCTGCTCCAGTCTCTCTCTTTTTCTTCTCACCTTCATCTGCTTGGGCAAACTTTTCAGTCCTACGAAAAAGATCACTGAGAGTAGTCGGAGGTTTGAAGTTGAGGTCGAACGAGAATTTTCCTGGTCTCACTCCAATCTAGAAGGCCATGATTTGCATATCTTCTGTAGCTCCTTGGATTCCAATAGTCTCTTTTTTGAACCTATCCATATAATCCATGAGCGATTCATCGGGTTTTTGCTTAAGTGTAAGCAAGTGTGTTCTCGTCTTTGGAATCCTCTTTTGATTCCCAAATTTATTTAAAAACAAATCAATACCAGTTAATTAAAATTTTTGATGTTGCCCTTCTTATACCCTCGAAACCAATTTGAGGCAGTGCCCTTGAGGGTTCCGGGAAACCCTCGACAGAGGATAGCATCAGATGCTCCTTGGAGGCACATTTTGGAGCGGTAAGCATCCAGGTGCTCCCATGGATCAGTGCTCCCATCATAAGAGTCAAAGTGGGGAGTCTGCCATCTTCTAGGAGGAGGTTCTTGCATGATATCGTCAGTGAAGGAAAGTGAATACTTGTATCTAGTACTCCTTCCTTCTCTATCATCCATTCTGTCCACTCTAACTTGCAACTCTTCCAACCTCTTCCTTAGGTTCTCTTCCCTTTCGGGGACTACCAACATAGTATAGTCCCTCTCTTGGCGTCTTCTTCTCTCGTGAGCTACAGATACTGCTTCACCTAGGCTCCTTTCCCTAATACCACTCGGCCTATAAGGCCGCTCTTCTGGATTCTAGCCTGGTAGTTTGGCCCGTTCATTCTTGCCTGATAGGGACGACTGATGAGGGTGCTCCTGCCTGGCAGACCCCACCGAAATTAGTTCCCTAGTCCTCTGTTCCTCTCTGTTCCCCTCTTCTTGAGTTCTCTTTTCTCGCTCGCCAGCACGAAGTTAGGGATGGACAATCTGGGGATTGCTACCTGAATGGTGAAGGTGTTGTTCGCCTTGAGATAGGTGTTGCTCCAATTGTTGCCTACTGAGCATTTCCTTTAACTGAGCATTTTGCTGCCTCAACGTGTGAATCTCTTCATCCTTGTCCACAACCTGAGGACCGGAATCCCCTTCGTGTTCCCCCTGCCGATCGATTTCCCTGTGGGATCGACCGGAGTAATGTTGAGTTGAAATTTCTTTGCCTTTGTCAGCATTGTTCCTATGAGTGTTACACGTACTAGGTGCCATGTCCTAGTATTGACTTTTAGTTCAGTTTTCCCACAGACGGCGCCAAATGTTGATACAAAAATTTTGGGCTAAGGTTAGCCCGTATGCAGTATCGTCCAAAGTAAAAGTTGGGACTACGCATAGTACCCACGTCCACCTGAAATAAAAAGGGCGGGGCTTTGTCCCCTGGGGTAGGCTCCGACGCTCAAGTCAGTACTTAGACCAGAGAGTAAAATTCAACAACAATTCAGAGCTTTAATAATTAGGAAAGTAATAATTTTTTGAATCTAACCTGTCACTTTGATATTCATACCCGAAACCAATGGATTGGATCGATTCGTGGGTCGAATATATAATACCTGATCCATTCGGGCCTATTTGAGCCACATGGGTATAATTACTAAAATACGCTTAGTAGACCCGGGTTTGGAGCCACGTGTAATATTGTCATTGGGTATAATATCTTGGCATCATCAGTTTTTAAAATTTATAGCGCAAATTTGACTATTTTTAAAACGTATTCTGGAATTGTGACTTTCGCACTTTCAAAGTGCGTAATAATTTGATTACACACTTCCAAGATGCGTAATCTAAAAGTGAACAAATTTTTTTTAAAAAAAAAAATTGAAGATTTCGCACTTTAGAAGTACGAATGATTAGATAAAAATTGATGTAAAGATTAATCGGGATTTGGTACATTGATTTTCCTGTTTTGTTAAATGTTTTTCATCGCAGATTGGAAGTATGTATATGATTGGTTTGTTTTCTATTTGAATTTTGGGAACCTGTTTGCTATGTTTAATCCTGTGCAAAGTAGAATTGGTCTGCACGAAAGGCATAGAAACATATGTCCTTTTATTGGAGAATATTGTGCTTCTGCACTTCTTGATCATGTGATTTTTACAGAATAGTTGCATCTAATGGTTGAAGCTAATCCTGTTAGGTTTGGTTGATTGATTGTTTTATTCAATTAAATATTATAGTGGTGATTCGTTTATCAAGATTTAACTAAAGAAGCGTGCTGGTTCAACCAAACTCTTGATCGTTTCTCCCCATACGTAATCAGCCCTATTTGATTATGAAAGCACGCCCTCTTCGTAATAGTATCAAGGTTTTAGGTGAATCCGATCAAAGTGTTTGACAAAAGGCCTCAATCAGAGAATGTAACCCAGTAAAACTCGGAATAATTATGTATATACTGTTTAGTTGTAGTCAGTCAGTCATATCAATCAAGTTCGTTTACTCTTTGCTGCTCTGCAACTTTTTACGATCATCGTCAATTCCAGCAGTAGTACTATGAATTCCTCGATCACTTTTGTGTTCCTGATGGGCCAATCTTTATGAAAATCTTTGGTGAATCTGAGTGTCCTGGGATATCCAATGACTATCTCGGTGTAAGTTTTATCAACTTTGTTGATGCTAGAATCTTCAAGGACATTTTGATGGTAGAATCTTTTAATGGTGTAAATGTACGAACCAGATTTTAATCTAAAAACGATTATCTGACCCCTCTATCGTTTAACAGGTTTTGGCAAAAACGTTTGGAGCTGCTGTGATTTCTCGAGCATCATTATTATGGGAAGTGTTCGCCCTTCAACTCTTTTACCACTGATAATTTGAGATTTCTTTCTTCAAAGAAGGCTCTTCTTGACTTGGCGTGTTTTCCATGAATATTATCAGGTAAATGCGTCTTAGATATAAAATTCTTTTTCTTGCTACTATTAATCTTAAAGTCCAGCCGATAGTTTTCGATAGAAAGAGTTTGGTAGGACCAGTGTACTTCTTTAGTTGAATCTTCATAAGATGATGGTGGTTCGTTTTTTGTTCTACTTTTTTGTTTTTTTGTTTTTTTTTATCAATTTTCATCCGGATTAATTTGTAATTATATGGGTGTGCTTTCTGAATGTCAATTAGTTACTTAAAGAATGAGCATTCCATTCTTTAATACAGATTAATTTTCAGGTTTAGTGCTTGTCGAACAAAAACTTTCTAACTGAACTTTATAATTTCAACGTGATGGTTGACAGTCCAATATATGTTCTGCAGACAAACCATGCATGCGTGCAATTGGCAAGCACATTATGGAGTTAACTTGCTAATATTTAAGATTGTAATTCCTGGGGAACTATAGCACATTGTAATTTAGGAGAATACAAGTTTTAATGAACTGAACCATGAATTTTCTAATGGATATGCTCATTCTATGTGTCATTCATTTAGGATGTTTTAAGTATTTGAACTAGCAACTTTATTTTATTTTATTATTATAATTTTTTTTTTTTTTGAGATTTCCCACCCCAAAATTCTATTTTTTCATATGCACTCTTCGCATTGAGGATAGAATCCTATTTTAGAAGTTGGCGGGGATTCACATTGTGTCTAATTTTATGAGATATTAATGGAAATGACACACTTCAATGTCTGTGCAAAACAAAAGAAAGAGTGAAAGTTACGAGAAATTATTACAAGTTTTTTTGATAATATTTAATTTGTTACAAAAAAAATATTTGATGAGGATAATAATGGTGACATATACCAACTTTGGAGTTCATACTTTATATATAGTTGATTGCTTGATCTAGGTAGAATTCAAATTTAAAAATAAACAAGTAATAATTAACCTCATAAAATTACTATACTCTACCTCACTTCCACAAGTATACGACATCAGTTGATAGTAGTATAGGATGAGTGGATATCGTTCCCACGAAGATTATTTGGCAAACAATTACCAAGATTTACGGATCTTTCTATAGTTAAGCAAATTCAAACAATAGGAGATGAAACTACACTACTCAAAGTCATAACTAAAACTCAAGCAATTAAAACCTAAATTAAGCTAAATTATCTACTAAAGCAAGTAAATGGAACTAAACAATTACGAAATTGGGAAACTAACTACTATATCCTAATAAAAGAAATTAAATAAAAACACTTAATTCTACTCTAAATTAACCAAAATAAAACTAAAATTAAAAAAGCAAGTAATTAACCAGATTAAAAAGACTACATAAAAGAAGTTTTGAAGACTAGAAGCAACCATTTCTAAACTAGAATTTGGAAAGAGTTAAAATTGAAATCTAATTTTTTTTTGGATTTTTGATAATAATAAAGAAAGCCCACTAAAAAGTAATTAGAAATTAATGTAAGGAATTCAGAATTCTTAACAAAAATGCAATAAATCAACAAGAACCCTAATTTCTCTATGAAACCCTAGAATGAAAGCAAAGAAATTCTCATTAATCTAAACTAGAAAGCAAGTAAAAATTATATCTACTTGAACCTAATAATTAACCCACTACAATTATCTAATCAAAATTTGAACTTGCAAGAAAATTAAAACTAGATCTATAGGATGATTAAAGAGAACTTTTCATTAAAAGAAAATTTGACAGTTAAGCTATTCTAATTTAGCCTAAAAATTACTAACTACCAACTTACTCTATTCCTACTTACCTCTCTATTACAACTTTAAAGTATGTTAAATAGTTGAGTATTGCACAAGGCAAAATCAGAAATTAGTTGCTAGAATATTATAAAATTGCCCTTACAACTTAAACTATCAGCGAGTCCATATCGCGATATGGAATTTGAGATCGCGATATGGACTGCCAAATCACTCAATTCATTTTTCCGAATCCAGATCGCGATATGGAGGAATCTAGATCGCGATCTGCGGATTCTTCTCCTAGCAAGCCATCATTTCTTCTACAATTGCATTTCGGTCAATGAGCTTTGTTCATTCCAACTTCCAACCTCTAATTTAGACCTCTAATTTAGACTTGCATATTAACCCAATTAAGCAATTAACTTAGCTAAATTTTAATAAAATCTCATCACATTTAACAAGAACAAAAATATAAACACATATGAAAAAAATTAACTAAAACCTTCAATTAATTACCCAAAGTTTGCCATTTAAACTATCAAAATGCCTTAATTTATAGTAAAATAACTCTAGTTTACTAGAGTTATCACACCCTCAAACTTAGCGTTTTGCTAGTCCTGAGCAAAACAAAGTTTAAAAGAATCCTACTAATACTTAAACACATAAACACCACCAGAATTGATAAAACAATTGATGAATTGTGGATGTACTTAGAACAATTAAGAAATCTCTCAAGAAACTTTCAATACTATATGATAAGTGAAGTGTTTAAATGAGTCAATCTAAATTGTTTCCTGCAATTTTTCTTCAAAGAAGCACACGTTCATTTACTACACAATACTTCAAGTCACTAAGAATTACTATTTTCAAAAAGAATTACCAAACATTTTAGTTCTAACCATTTAAAACATCATTGCTTCTCAAATTGAAAATATTGTGGAGTTAGTCAATTATCCTGACTAGGCCTCATGAAAATAGAAGTTCATTTAGGAATCTACTTAAATGCAAATGTCACACATTTTGAGAATAGACCTCTAATAAGGAATAAGTAATATGAAATCGATAATAAGTATTACAAACATTTACTCAACTTATTGGTATATTAAAACATAATTCCTAATGGCTTAATTCAGAGAAACAACATGGGTACATGTCGGAATCCCGTACTCACCTTATTACTACTCTAATGGCTTATTTTGGAGAAACAACACGGGTACATGTCGGAATCCCATACTTGCCTTATTCTTCAATTCAAAATATTTTATTTTATTTTTTATTTTTTGATTAAAGACTACCGGTAAACCAAGGAAAAGGAGTGAAATGTACTTAAAATTAATCTCAAATATCAATTATTCACAAATTAGAAGAACATTCCCTATGCAAACACACAAAATGTCCCAAAATTTCTTCTATTTCATTTAACTCACTTTTTTTTTTCCCAAAAGATAATTCATCTAACAAAATAATATAAGTGATTTGATTAGAAACAATATTTCAAATAAATTTTCCTAAATTTTCAGTACTTCTTTTTGAAAAAATAGTAATGCCAAGTTTTTGAAATCTTTATGTTGTAAAAGAACTACTTACTCACACTTTAAATCAATGAAATGACCCAATCAAATATTTCAATCATATAGTATTGTACGTAAAATATTCATCATCATCGAGTACTTATTTGATCACTTTTTCATCCATTTGATACATCAAGTGACATCAATATGAACAAAATAACCATTCCGAACACAAAAAATAAACAACCCCAAATTTGTCTCTTTTATTCAAGTTGATGAATAAATCATCCTTCCACACAGAGTTATCCAAAATCCAACATAAAGACATGTCCACCAATAACAAGAACTAATCAAACTACGACACAATTTTAAGCTAACAATTAAAACTAATTAAAAGTGCTAAGAGCATTTAATCATGCATCTCATCAATTAAGGTCCATGGAAATCAACATCCAATTCAAATCATAAACAATTGTAAACATGGAATCAGCTTAAGGCCCTTAGCCAATCTACTCTTATTAGTCAATAAAAATGACCAAAAACTACACCAAGTATCCAACAAGCAATTCTCAAAAAGATTTAATCCATGAAGAATCAAAAAGATATCTACTTAGCGTCAGCTTAAGGCCATTAGCCAATCTACTCAAACTAAAAAAAACTAAAATATCCCAAATCAAAATACTGCAAATAAAAGTCAAGGTGCTAAATCATGAAAAACAGAGAAAGTGTTCATCTTCAACGAAGTACTTCAATTGCTCAGATTGTAGATCATCAAAGTTCAATGCAGCTAGTTGCATTTGACAATCTTCTTGTTCCATCTCGTCTTGACCATACTTGGCATGACTAGGTTGTACTTCTTCATGATCGTCATCTTGATCCCCTCTGGTCGTACCTTCTTTTTTGGATCCCTCTTGATGTGTTGAAACTACAGGTGAAGTGTAATATTATCCACGAGGTGGACTAAAATAGGGGTGTAAACGAGCCGAATCGAGCACGAATAGTGCCCTACTCGAACTCGAACTCGAAATTTTTTCTGATACTCGAACTCGAGCTCGAGCTCGAGTTCAAAAATTTTGACATAGTTCGAGCTCGATTCGAGCTCGCTCGAAAATAAGTAAAACGAGCTCGAATTCGAGCTCGAACTCGAGTAGTTCGACTTTTTGTAGGTAAAATGGTAATTTTTTTAAAAAGTATGGATATTTTAGTAATTTTACATATAATAAAAAAATTAAAAAAAAAATTATATAATGCTCGAAAAGCTCGACGAGCACTCGAGCATATTATACTTATGCTCGAGATCGGCTCGTCAAGAGCCTATTTCGAACTCGAGCTCGGTCAACTCGAGCTCAAGTCGAGTTTTTGACCGAGCAGCTCGGTTCGTTTACACCCCTAGACTAAAATACCAAACCGGAGATGGTGGTAGCCGAACCGTGTACCCAATAAGGTAGTCTTCAGGGCTTCTCTTATTAATGTCAAGTTGTTATGCATCACCAGCTGGCTGTACATCCAATACATTGTAATTCATTCTTTTCCTATTCACTGATCGAAGCATTCGACACAAATCCAAGGGGAATCAGCATATAGGAAGTACTCTTAGGCGGTGGTGGCGGTGGCTGCGTTGGGTGTTCTTCTTGATGGTGCTTTTCATATCCTCTCACCATTCTATAAAAATACTCCCAATTAATACTGACTCTTGGATATGTCATTGGCTCTGCAGGATCAATGGGATAACCTGCCAAAGTGCACAAATGGTGAATCAAATTAGGGGCATAAAAGATAGGTCGGCCGGACCTTCCACTATCCAAGAACCCCTGTCCAACACATAGACTACTAATATTTACTGGTACCCCTATCATAATAGCATACACCAAGAATACTTTGTCCCGATGAATATAACTCAAAGCATTGGGCCCCCAAATTCGGTAGCTAATAGAATAAAACCATAAATTTGCTACCAATGAGAGTCCTTGACATGCAAATCTCAATTCAGTATTAGAGGAAGCACTCTAAGTCCAATCAACATAAAAATCACAAATGGCATTTTTAATTATATTCATATCTTTCTCCTTATCATTCAACAATCCCAAATATTGATTGGAAGATACAGGGGTATGTTAAAATAGGTATTAATCAATTTCGAACTAAAATCCACCAATACCTCCCGTATTCTCACTTTGCCATCCTCCAATTCAAACAAATTATACTGAAATTCCTTCACTAACTAAGGCCCCGGAGTTAATTGAAGTATTAAACCCTTTCCAATGTTTTGACCTAATTTGCTCTTTAATTTGTTTTCTAGCTTCTTTATAAGCCCGCCAATGTATATGACAAGTATAGGTCAAAGTTCCTTTCCCGGATAACCTCATGCTTCTAATTGTTTTTGTAAAACTATTGGGCTCTATTACTCGAGAATTGAGCTTCTATATGCCCACCACTTCAAAAGGTTGTTGTATGCCCCTTTCTCTATTCGTTTCTTCTCCAGCCTTTCTTTTCCTTGATCCCGTTCCTCTTCCCCTAAGTCTGGCTCTTCTTGTAGCATCTCCATACACTCCCCTCGTCATTTTCGCAGCAAAAGTCAACCAAGTATTCAGACAAGCACCAACAGTTCCAAGAACACAACTAATAAAATTAATTTACCAAATTTTCAACACAATTTCACAATTTCTAAACAAAAACTCAAACCAATCCAAACCACAATTCAATAATTCAGAGAATTGAGCAATTTAATGTCATAATTTTTCTCAAAAAATTTGCACCAATTTATTTCCCAAAAATCAACAATTAGCTACCAATAATTCCACCACAAATTCACTCAAAAATATCCGACAAGTATCTTCATAATAATTTGAACAATTGGAACCACAAATTTAACGAAGGATTTACCCGATTATGGACTAAAAATTTCCTAAAAAAAAACTCTTGTGTGTAAATTCCTTCTTGATGTTCAAATTTCTCGAAGGAATCTCCCAAAATATCCTTGCTTTGATGATCCTAGAATGAAGTAAAATGATGTTAATGGTCGTTATGAAGGTTGGAGTGATTTTGAAGAGAAGAAAATGGAAGAATTGAGGGGTTGGGGAGAGGTGTTCTTCGGTTTCGAGAGAAAAAAGTGAGAAGATTGTGAGAAAGGGAGAAGAATAGTTGAATAAGAAGACGTTTTTGTCCGTCGAGATCGCGATCTAGGTTTTCCATATCGTGATCTGGATGGAGTTGAGATCGATTTTTCAACTCGGATGAAAAATAGGCTTTGCAGAAGTTTGAGTTCCATATCGCGATCTGGAACAAATGGCCAAAATACCCTCCAAAAGTTTGAGCTCCATATCGCGATATGGAATTTGAGATGTCATTGTTCCGCGATCTAGGGCTGAACTTCTGCAAAGTGTATTTTCAACACTTAACCAAAATTTCTCCACTCTTCATCACTTTTCTCCAATTCCATGCACAACCTACAAACACAAAATTAACAAGTTAAGATGACAATTTTCCTCATTCTTTATCACCATTTATTCAATTCAAAAAATTATATTTTTAAACTAAAATTCTAACCTAATTCAAACCAAATTACACAAAATTAAACTAATTAAAAATCACACAAAAGAAAACAATAATAACTATTAAAGACTTGGGTTGCCTCCCAAGAAGCGCTCTTTCATAGTCTCTAGCTTGACTTTGGCATGGGCTTCATTCCAAGTACTTGAGGATGATTGACCCGCCTTTTCCTTTTGGAGTCCACGGAAAAAGTTTGATCCCCTTTTTCATCATTAAAACTTGATTCTTGGTTTTCCCATGCACAAGTTCTTTCTTCCTAATCTTAGCCATTGCTAGTGCCCCAATTAACATCTCCAATTGTTTCTCTAAACCATTTTGTTTTCTTTTTGCAACTTTTCAACTTCTTGATATCACTATTTTGCCGATCCTTAGCAAAAATCTCTTAATTCTTCATCAACTCACATCCCTTATCGGGTGATTTTTCTTTCAATTCAAATCATATCTTGGATCTTCTTTTATTTTCAACACTTACTTGAGTAAATTGCCTTGTTTAACTTCTTTTTTTTCCTCATTTGACCTAGCAAGGAAATAATTAAGAGATTGGTTAGCACATTTTTCTTCAACAATGGGAATATTATCATTATATTCAAACACATCAAATTCAATTGATTCATTTTCAACTCGTAAAGCCAACTTGCCTTTGTTTACATCAATTAATGCATGAGCGGTTGACAAGAAAGGCCTTCCTAGAATCAATGGAATCTCACTCTCTTCAATCGTATCTAGCACAAAGAAATCAACGGCAAATACTAACTTTTTAACTTGTACAAGCACATCCTCCAACAAGCCATATGGTTTCCTCTCAGATAAATCTTGACTATGCCAATTGGAGTGCGATATTAGTGGTCTTGACATTTTTGATCCATAAATTGTCATAAATGGCCTTTGTCATAATATTTATGCTCGCCTCCAAATCACAAAGTGATCGATGTCACGTTTTTCCTCCAATATTCACCGGTATCATAAAACTACCGAGATCTTTGAGTTTATGGTGTAGCTGCCTTTGAACAATGGCACTACACTGGGCATCAAGGCATACCTTCTCATCATCATCCCACTTTCGCTTTCTTGCCAAAAGATCTTTCGTGAAACGAGTATAGTTAGCATCTTGGTGAGGACATCAATCAAAGGAATGTTGACATGAATCTTTTTCAACATATCCAAGAAGTGGGTGAATTGCTTCTCTCTTTCCTCTTTACTTGGATCAATGAGCTTTTGAGGGAATGGCACTTTTAGTGATGAGTCCATCTTCAAAGGTTTCTCCACATGCTTCGTTTAGATACCTTGATCTCATTCTTTTGTTCCTTTTTGTCTTCATCATTGGTGGAGCAACAACTTCCCTTTCATTCTTAAATGCCTTCAACTTTTGTTCCTTATTTCCTTCCTCCACCTTTCTCTTCTCCTTAGATTCCACCAATTCTTTTCCACTTCTTAGGGTTATGGCATTGCATTGCTCCTTGGGGTTTGGAATGTTATCACTCGGAAGTGCCCCTAGAGGTCTTTCATTATTCAACATTGCCAATTGCCCCAATTGAATTTCCAAATTTCTTGTTGAAACTTTCAAATTCTCATAATCTCTCTTATGTTCTTCTTTTTTTCTTGCCAACTCTCTTCTCAAATGCTTGGCTTATCTTTTCCAACCATCTTCACACACATTCTCTCTTAGAGCATATTGGTCATGATACATAGGTTGGGAAGAATTTGCATATTGAAAAGGAGGCCTTGGTTGTTGGTTTTGAAACGAAGGGTCAGGGAAAGATTAATATGAGTTGGTTTGAAAATTTCTTTGACGTGGCGGTTGACAAGGACTAGGTGAGGAACTTGAAGCTTGATTGTGTTGGACATTTTGAGGTGGGGGATTTGGTTGATAAGGAGGACTGGATTGATTGTTGGTGTTGCTCCACAAAAAATTTGGATGATTCCTCCAAGAGGGATTATATGTGTTCCCATAAACTCCGGATGGGTTCCTTGGAAATGATGATTGATTAGACACATAATTGAATTGCTCATTGGACCCATAAGGCATTTCATCTTCTCCATTTGCATGACCACCTCCACAAGAATCACATACCATGCTTGGTTGGGTTAGAGAAAAAGACATTGCATTCACACTACTTGGTTTCCCTAAGTTCTCCAATGCCTTTGCAACGTTGTTCATCACATTCATGAACATACTTTGTTGTGCCAAAAAAACATCTTGCATGTTCAAATTCAACACTCCACTTTGTGCATTAGCTTGATTGGCTTGGTGTTGAGCCACCGATGGAGTCATTGGTCTATGATAATAATAATTTATGCCATTCTATTGAGAAACTCTTGAGTTTCCTCCGGTGTCTTAGATTGTATAAGAGATAGAACCATCGACGGCGGCATCCACTATGGATTTTGTCTCTTGAGTCAAACCATTATAGAAAGTTTGGATTTGAAGCCACAAAAGGAATCGCATGGTGAGGACATTTTCTTAGCAACTCCTTGAACCACTCCCTTCTCCTAAGCTTTCACCAACATCTTGCATAAAGGAGGTAATTTCATTTCTCAATTTGGCGGTTCTTGCAGGTGGAAAATGCTTTGCCAAGAATTCTTGAGGAAGTTGATTCCATGTGGTAAATGTTCTTTGGGCGTGAGATAGAAGCAATGATTTTTCCCTATCCCTTAGAGAGAAAGGAACACCCTCATTGATACACAATCTGGGTGCACACTATTGAATTTGAACGTGTCCAAAACTTCCTCAAAGTTCATGAGATGTGTATAGGGATCTTCATTAGGACCACCCTCAAACATTGCATGAGCTTGTAACATTTGTATCAAGGTGGGCTTAATTTCAAAATTGTTAGCTTGCACGGGCAATCTGTGCAATGCTAGAATTTGCCCCATCAAAGTTTGATAATGCATATTCTCTGAATGGCCTTCCATTCCCATTCATGCCATTCCTATTTCCATAACCACATATTCCATTATTTCCGGCAACCTCTTCTTCATCGTTCTTCACATTCAAATTCCTTTGATTTTGATTAGCATTTGCCATTTCAATTCTTTCTTGCTCTTGTTGTACTCTTCTCAACTTCCCGATTTCCCTTAGCTCTTTTTCCCTTTCTTCGTCCAAGCAAATAAACGGTCCTTTATCTCCTCTTACCAGCCACTACAAAAACCAAAGCAAATAGTCAATTCAACTGCCAAGACAATTCCACAAGACAAACAACCAACATAAGCGAATAAGCAAAATTAACAACTAAATTAAACTAAAGTGCTTAATCTACCCGACCCGTAAAGCGCTAATATTGCCAAATACCAAGGAAAATCCTCGGTAACGGCGCCAAACTTGTTTTCTTAATCTAGGTAGAGTTCAACAACTTTAAAAACAAACAAGCCATAATTAACCTCACAAAATCACTATACTCTACCTCACTTCTGCAAGTATACGGAGTTGATAGTAGTATAGGATGAGTGGGTATCGTTCCCACGAAGATTGTTTGGCACGCAATTAACAAGATTTATAAAGTTGCAAGTTAAGCAAATTAAAACAATAGGAGATGAAACTACACTACTTAAAGCCATAATTAAACTCAAGCAATTAAAACCTAAATTAAGCTAAATTATCTACAAAAGAAAGTAAATGGAACTAAACAATTACGAAATTGAGAAACTAGCTACTATATCCTAATAAAAGTAATTAAATAATAGCACTCAATTCTAATGTAAATTAATGAGAATAAAACTAAAATAAAAAAGAAAGTAATTAACCAAATTAAAAAGACTACATAAAAGAAGTTCTGAAGACTAGACGTAACCATTTCTAAACTAGAATTTTGAAAGAGTTAAAATTAAAATCTAAATATTTTTTGGATTTTTGATACAATAATAAAGAAAGCCCACTAAAAATTATCTGGAAATTAATGCAAAGAATTGAGAATTCTTAACCAAAAAGCAATAAATCAACAAGAACCCTAATTTCTCTATGAAACCTTAGAATGAAAGGAAAGAAATTCTCATTAATTTAAACTAGAAAGCAAGTAAAAATATATAATTGAAGCTAACGATTAACCCACTACAATTATCTAATAAAAATTTAAACTTGCAAGAAAATTAAAACTAGATCTAAAGGATGATTAAAGAGAATTTTTCATTAAAAGGACACTCGTAAGTTAAGCTATTCTAATCTACCCTAAAAATTACTACCTAGTTAAGCTATTCTAATCTACCCTAAAAATTACTAACTACCTACTTACTCTATAATATTACAAAATTGCCCTTACAACTTAAACTATCAGCGAGTCCATATCGTGATATGGATTGGTAAATCACTTAAGTCAATTTCTCATGATCACGATATGGAGGAATCCAGATCACGATCTGGACGCTCTCCTCCTAGCAAGCCTTCATTTCTTCTATAATTGCATTTCGGTCCTTGAATTTTGTTCATTCCAACTTCCAACCTCTAATTTAGATCAGCATAATATTAATCCAATTAAGCAATTAATTTAGCTAAAATTTTAATAAAAACTTATCACATTTAACAGGAACAAAAATATAAACACATATGAAAGAAATTAACTAAAACTTTCAATTAATTACCCAAAGTTTAGAATTTAAACTATTAAAATAACTCTAGTTTACTAGAGTTATCAATAGTATATATTCTTTTTCTAATGCTATTTTTGTTTTTTTTGGGGAGGGGGAGGAAGGGATAGAAAAGGGAGAAAGCGACTTTAAAGTTTTTATGAAATCATATTGTAAGATTGACTTGACCATTTTCATCTAATTTTGATATTTTTATTATTTGGGCTTTGTTTGTCATTTACTATAGTGAAATAGGTTAATTCAATGAGTGATTTATGAATGGCTTTTTAAAGATTAAGTATGTTTTAATAGTTATTAAGAAAACATCATAATAAAGTGAACAAAAAATTATTTGCTACTCACTCCGCATTCTGAAATGAGAGTTACAAGTCCTTAGATGATTGAAAAGTAAGGGGTTCCACTACTTTTTAAATTATTTCAACGGTTGTCATACCCATTCCGCATTGTAGTGAGTAGTTAAGATTTACTCAAAGGAAACACGTCAATTTTCCTCCGTGCAACAATCGTGTTAAAAACTACAATATTCGTTCTATATGCAAAAATTGATAAAAGATTGTGCTCAACATGCAAATGTTAATACAAGATTGCTCCATTACAATATTTTAAAACAAAGTTGCCGTTTTTTTTATTTTTTTTAAGTTACTTAATTTTCTTAATCATAAAATCTGTCCAAATTTTAATATTCCCATATCATCTATTTATATTTCTAAAATCTAATCTAATCTATATATATATGATAAAGTGACGTACATCCCTCACTTTTAGTAATAACTAACATGGACAATCTCATCTCTTGTTTGTCATGTACACAAATAATGCTTGATTTGGATAATCTATTATTGTGCTATGTGTACAGAAAATTTAAAATTTAAACAAAGCAATTTTAAATTTGGATCATCCAATTTTCCCAATATTTATTCTTCCTTTTGAATTTTTTGCTATCTAAATACCTCTTTAGCCAGTAACTCCAACTGACTGTTTCCATCCTCAACACCTAACATTTATCTTATTTTTTTTGACTTAAAATTTAAATAAAAAATTATCCTTATCATCAATGATCTCTTTATATTCTTATATATGGGTCCTATCCCTTCAATCAGTTATTTCAATTTATATAGGTCGTATCCCTTCAGTCGATTATTTCATTTTATATAAGTCCTATCCCTTCAACCGATTATCTCATTTTACATTTTTTCCTTTCTTATTCTTCCCTATGACTTTAGTTTATGAAGCTGGTTACTGTAAAAAAGCTCTCAAATTTCAAAATCCAATTGTCGAATATTCTACTAATTTTATGTTCATTTGCATGTGGTTATTTTAATTTTGAATTTTCTATGCAGGCCTTTAAAAGAAGTCTCATGGTGTACTTTTTATGTGCATAGAAGATTACGTGTCAACATACTTTTCAATTGGCTTATGACTTTGATGGATTAGTGAATGCATTTTGTTCTTTCTAAGAGCAGGATTTACTTCTATTTAGTCATTAACCGTGTTTTACTACTATAGTTAATGAATTATTAACTTTAATGTCTTCATAATATCATAAATAATACTTTATTATCATCTATTTATATTTATGACATTTTTATATATTGTATTGTAAGAAATGGTGCAAGTAATGGGTAGAAAATCTTTTTATCTTTCCCCATTTAAATTTGTTTATTCATTTTTAAAACAATTTTATAATACAAAATAAAATCCCATTTAATGAACAGGGTCACAACTAGTATACTATGAAAGATAAAAAAAAGAATACCATTACTCGTTGTGGATGGAAATTTCCCTTCTCAAGAATGCAAAAAATATTCTGTATAGTCTTTTAATTCAAAGGCCATAATGGTCCATTTATCAAGATCCACCTGCTTAATAATAAAGAGATTACAACTAATTCCGCCTATAGCTAACATGCTTCTTCACTAAATCCTTGCACTTCTTTGAGTGATGGAGTCTATCTTCTTAAGCTAACTGTTAACAAAAAGGTCAAGTCTTGCTTTAAACTTTAGTAGAGTCGTTGTATGACCATTGCTAACCTAAACCCCCAAACATCAAATTAGCATGATTTACATTTGTTTGTTCGAGAGATTGATAACTTTCTCAAGTCGCAGCTTTTAAATGAGCCGTAATGCTCTAGTTAAAGATGGACTGATAATGCCTAAGTCAAGCACTTGAGATTTTTTGTTCACTTTTTTAACAAGTGCAAGGTTGTTATTGCTTCTACGCCTCAACTCTTCATTCATCGTGTCCTTTATTTAAGTCTTAACTAGAAGAAGAATTCACTTCTATATTTAAGTCAATGGCTACTACTATGACATCTCACTCAATGGTCTTCATAGTATCTCACCTAGTAGCCTTAATATTAGTAGCAACGTTGCTTGGACCATTTTTCTCCTTTCATTTCGGAGACATCTTAGTTATTCTCAAATGACCACGGACAACTTTAGAGAGATCATTGCACAAATAAATCTAACCCTCAGATTCAACATTTTCTAGCCCAGGAGATTTAAGTAGCATGATTCTCTTTTTCACATCTTTGAGCTATCATTTTCACCTAGAAGGTTACACAGTAGCCAACCTTTCGTACTTTTATACATAACATACTAGTTCAGTTTTTGATTTTCTTGCATTGGTATCATTTAAATTTAGCCACTTTGCTGACAAATTCATAACTACTAGATATACTTGTGTTGTTACTTGTGTTGGGAGCAATTTATGTTTACTAGAGTTGGCAGTTTTTTATAACTCACAAGGAGTGTTGGTATCACTGTCATCAACACTTATCTATTTATTGCCATGACCTGCATATATGGTTTTATCTTTGTGAATATGGTCAAAATTTAGAGCCAATATCAAATTAACACCCGCTATTTCCTTTAATATAGAAAAATATGCAAAAATTATAAGAAATTCAATGTAGTTACATTTCTCCAAGAAGAGCATCTCCAATTATGCCTTCTTCAAAAATAATTGGGGGCACTGAGAAATTTATAGGCATACAATTAAGCCATATGATAGAAGTTTTATACAATTGTAACAAATCTTGTAGAGAAGGATATAGTAGCCAAATATCCAATTCTTGCATTTTTGGATTAAGAAAACTTTAGATTTATGAAGCACTATCAATTATAATTGTTTTAAGGGAAACATTGCATCAACGACTTGAATACGCGCATTACTTGTTGTTGCAGGACCTTCATGTGTCTCATAGAGCACTGTAACTGCGTTACCTAAAAGACGATTTATAAAAGATGTGCTATCATTAATTGATAGATCAGAAAAATAGTTAGAAAGAGCTCGTTCAGTACTATTAAAATTGTAAATATTTTAACTGATATATTGTAGAAAGCACCAATATCTAAATGTTAGAACATCCATAAGAGATATTTTCTCCATGGAATCATCAGGGTTACCATCTAAAGGAAACATATCGCGTCTAAAAAGACACAAACATCTTGTTATAAAATAACAATATCAACAATACAAAGTCCTGGATATACAATAAATCAGATAATAAAGTTGTACCCATGTATACATTCTTAAAAGCATTAAACCAATCCATCAAATTCATCGCAATTAAATTGTTAATTTAATTTTACTCGAATATTTATTTTCATGGCCAATTTGAATTACGATTGATGTGATGCAATCTTATTTGTTACCAATTAACATAAATTTTCAAATAGTTTTACAGTCTGATAAATTTTTATATTTCATATGTTTTAACAAACATATATTGTTGGTTTCATACGTATACTACGTCAATGTGTTGTTTAAACAAAACAATATTCCATACATTGCAGGGGCAGACAAGAAGACCTAGTTGATAATGCAATGTGGACTTAGATATGAGAATGAGAACATAGAGAATAAGAACTAGAGGTTGAAAGCTACACTAGCAAATATTGTTAGCCATAATTTTTTGGAAACTTACATGAATTGGTTACAACGGTATAAAGTCATAGGTGTATAATCATCTAGTAATATTAATTGTGTCGTATGATCAAAAAATGAAATAATAAAATTGATCCCCTGTACGCATTATTAAACCACAAAACTAATTCATGGAGGTCATGACAATTCAATTGTTAATTTTATATTATTCATATGTGGTTACTAAGGCCAAACCAAATTACTATTGATTTGATGTAATCTTCTTTGTCACCAATTCATGTAAGTTTCCTAATAGTTTTACAATTTGACAAATATCTGTATTTTTTATGTTTTAATGAACTTGTACCATTATTTTCATAGATATACTACATCAATGTATAGAGTGACAAAAACAATAATCCAGGCACTAGCTTTGGTAAGTTGTCTTTTAATTGGGAAAAAACTTAAATTTCATGATAAATTTAGAGATCTATACATCTTGATTTTAATAGATATGGTCAATATTCTCCAAAATTTGTTGTCAAAATGGTCAATAATTATTTCAATTTATATTTATATTGACTTAATGAGTTCTAGATTTTTAATTTATTTTAACATTAGTAAAACAACGAATTTTATTACCATTGCTAAACATTTTGCATTGTGTAATTAGCTTAATTAAATTTATTGTTTTGTAAGTAAGTAGTCACCTTTTCACCCAAAAGAATTGAATTACAAAATAGAATTATTTCTACATTAAAAAACCACTATGAAGTTTTCCGTTCGTGATAACAGTAAAAGTAATCCCCTCATAACAAGGGATCAATCTATTCACAAATTTCAATTGTATTGATAAACTTGAAGTTAAAATTAGAATAAAATATTTCTTTGGTATTTCATTTCTTCTTCTAAAAATTCTCTAGTAGGCCAAGTTATTGTTGATCTATCCAATATTTCAGTTCGTACTCTTTTTTTCTTCTATTATTGAAGTACTAGTGAGATGACACATGATTTGCACAGAGTTTAGGAATATTCATTATTATACTTAATATAAAGGTTTCAAATTTTAGTAGATAATATTCATAGTTGGAAGAAAATATAACATTTTAAAAAAGTTGAGTTTACAAAAGTAAAATTTGTATCAACTAAAGTAATATTATGTTGAAGGTTTGCCAGGTTATATATCTTGCTTTTTTCTTGTATTTTCTTCTATTGTATTGTTTCTTTGTTTTTCATTATTGTTATCATAGTGAAGTACTTATCAAATGTTATTCGAGATGATGTTTTGTTTAAAGGTCATGGGGAAGCGTCTTACTACCTAAATTACATTTTGTTATCAGGGCAACATTCATTAGTGCAGTTTTCGACCTATAGTTTCCGTCCTTTAAGTTCTCATTCTCAGTTGTAAGTAGTGCATTACCTACCTGATCTTTTTGCACTTACAAAATGTAACAAAAAATATCATTGCAAGTACGTTACCAAATTTAATATATAATTAACAGGATCAACTGTATAAAGTTCTAGACATATAATTATTGAATAATAATAATTATATCATATGATCATAAAATCAAATAATAAAATTTGACTCGTGTACTTATCATTAAAACTATAAAACCAATTTATGGAGTTCTTGGAAAAAGAATTTTATATTTTATATTTTTAAAACTGGCATTAATTGCACGGGATAATATAATTATTTTCAAAATTTATGGCGTATTAGTATAAAACTATTTCTAAAGGAACAAAAATCTAAATGAGACTATAAAAGTAAAATCCAAATAAATATTTAATTTACTTAGTAGCTTAAAATAAAGTAACACGTGGTATCCTCCTGTAATTTCTTACCAAAGGAATTTTGCTTTACTATATTGCATAGATATGGTTTCCCTGGCCAATTCGACCTATTATTCATATTATGTAATTGAAATCATGTAAGTTTCCAAATAGTTTTATAGTTTGACATATATATATATATATTTGATATATTTTGAATGAATTTATACCATTGTTTTATTAGGTATACTACTTCAATGTGTATAATAACGAAAAGAATATTCCACTCATTGCAGGGATAACAACTAGCTTTGGTGAGTTTTGTCTTTTCACAGCATAAAGCTTCAATTTTTGTAAATTTGGAGCTTGACTACCCTCAATATTTAGTCTCATAACCTTCATTTTTCTCCTAGATCATGTAAGCTACATTAGAATGAAAAAATTGTATTAATGAAGTTATACTATTGATTCATCGAACAGAACAACTGTTAGAAAGAATTTGTTCTGTACTTGTTGCACTATAAATGTTTTTAATATAATTTGCAAAGCACAAATTTCAAAATGTTGGTAAATCCATAAGAAATAATTGCTCTGTAAAATCACAAAGGTTAAAATGCAATGAAAACTATACAAAACCATTTCGATTACTTCTCTTCTTCTCAATAGTACATCCACTGCTAGAAAATAAGCATAAATGGAGTATTGCAATTCAAAAAAATCACTATAAATCACCTATTCGGCCGCAAGTACGTTTAAGTATAGCTATCATTTTATATTCTATATTGATTATTTTAATTACCGTTTCCAATAATTTTGATTATTGCCCAATGAGAGCCCTCCACACAACTAAAATTATTTTCGGGAAATAAAAAGAAATCTATCTTCTATATTCAAAGCAAAAATTTATCCAATGCTAGGTGTAAGATTAAATTGCTTGCTCACCTGTTTCATAATTTGTTGCTTAACTATTAAGAACTAATCTTCAAATAAAGGAACAACCAAGAGTACAAAACAATGTATTCTTCTTCCAAACGAATTTTCATGATTAATCCTTTCTATGAAATACATCCCTTCGGCCATTTCCCCTCATCTTTCATTGTCTCATCCCCAATTTTATTTTTTATTATTATTATTTTGTGTAAATCAATTCTCTAAAAAGAACATACAGAAAGGTAGACATAAGGGTAATTGCGTGCGTGCACCACAGAAAACAAAGGATGAAACAGAAGATGTCTATCCCGTCAGGCTAACGTGCACTTTAGAGAGGTTCCCTTGCTATCGTGCTCCCAACCCAGATATTCAATACTTTTTCGTCAATTTTTGTGTTTTTGTTGGTGTTTCTGTTTAATCAATATTGGATTAAGCTTGTGACGGTTGTTATTTATCTGCTATGAGGAGAAAGGAACCAAAGAGTATTTTGAGTAAGAGTAAACCTACAGAAGTAATTCTTTAATAGGTGATTCAGTTGGTTTGGAAGGTGATTACTAGATGCAGAAGAGTGAGCGAAATGAGGGAGAATTGAGACCTGCCATCCCTTGGAAATTTTCTCAATGCATTTTTAAGATTATGAGACAGTTTTGTAGATGATTATGTATAGTTTCTTAAGGCTTTGCTTGCTGCAGTTTATTATTGCTATGTTTTTTGTTGAATATATTGTAAATTCTTGAGACATTGATGATTGATTAATGGAAGGAGCTAAAGGCTCCGGTAATGAAACCTGCCCGACTAGGAAATCCAAAATATTCAGCTCCAGCTATGAAGAAAGTCCAATCTCATCCTACTTATTGAAGGTGTGAAATCTTGAAGTTTTTCGATCAGATTGGATTATTAATTTGATTAATTAGGTTAATTATTAGTTTATTTTTTTTGTACAATTTTCAAATGATTAAGGAGGCAATTGTAGCATTGAAGGAATGATTGGTTCGAGTCCGTATGCGATTACAAAGTTTACCGAAGTGAAACAAAAGGGTTTGCCGATGAATTTCAAGAAGCTTGTGTCAATTTAGATGAAAAAGCTCGTGACGTTGGGAAAACTGACGAATGTAAAGAATTCGAGCAAGAATCCATTTTTGAGTGTTAAAAGAAATGTTTGGAAGGGTTTTTGCTTTTGTGGCTATTGGAATGGTGGATGTTTTTTAGGTTAGCCAATTTGGTAAAGTGAAATGTTAGGAAAGGTTTACTTTTGTTTGGACAATTTTGTTCCTGAGCGTATCATATGGGAGGCACGTGACACATACTAACAGAGAGTTACGACTAAAAAATTTAACAAAATGGGAAAAAAATGACATTTTTAGAAGTTCAGTGACCTTTTTTGCCACAAAATTAGTTTAGTGACTAGAACAAATTGAGTTTAAAAGTATAGTGACTTTTTCAACCGTTTGTTTTGACAAGAAAGTGTCTGCAAGAAAAAGGAAGTAAAGATATGAAATGTCTGATTTGTAAAAGTTTAAAAGATAATTCAAATCCAAAAGCAATGTTGATCAAACAATAATAAAGAAACTATACCAAGAAACAAATCAAGTATTCTCACCCAAAATTTTGTTTCGAACTTGTAATCATAACTAACCAAGAAAAATAAACAAAAATACCCACAAGAATATATTATCAGAAAATCAAGATCTAGAAACCTTGGGAATGATTAACGTAATATAATTTTAATTGATAGAAATTTTACTTCAGCAAGATCAACATTAGTTGAAATGAATTTATGTGGTCATGCAATTATGAATATTATCAATTAAAATTTCCAACGTTTATGAATAGATATAGTCAAAGAAACATCAACACCGCATGCAATGCACGTGCTATGTTACCCATATATGTATAAGTGTGATTGTCAAAGGTAACGAATATACTATGAAAGGTAAAATAGGAATACCACTACATCATGTGGATGGAAATTTATCTTCTCAAGAGTGTAGAAATTGTTTACAATCTTTTCATTCAAAGCCTGTAATGATCCATTTACCGAGATCCATCTGACTCAATGAAGAGAATTATAACTGATTCCTCCTATAGTTAACATGCTTCATCACTAAATCCCTACACTTCTTTGTATGATAGTGTCAATCTTCTTAACGTAATTGTTAAGAGAAAGATCAAGTCTTGCTTTAAACTTTAGTAGAATCGTTGTGCGATGATTGTGGACTTGAAGCACCAAACATTAAATTGACACGATTCAGATTTGTTTGTTTGAGAGATTGATAACTTCCTCAAGTGATAGCTTTTGAATAAGCCTGCAATGCTTTAGTTAAAGATGCTTAACAGACTGATAATGTCAAAATCAAGCACTTCAGATTTTTTTTTCATTTTTTTAAACAAGTGCAAGGCTATTATTGCTTCTATACCTCAAGTCTTCATTCATCGTGTCTTTTAATAAGAGTTAACTACCAGAGGAATTCACTTCTACATTTAAGTCAACGGCTACTACCATCATAAAGGCCTTCATAGTATCTTACCTAGTAGCCTTAATATTTGTAGAAATGTTGCTTGGACCATTTTTCTCCTCTCGTTTCGGTGATATCTTAGTTATTCTGAAATGACTATAGACACCTTTCGAAAGATCATTGCATGGATAAATCTAACCCTCTGATCCAACATTTTCTAGCCAGGGAGATTTAAGTAGCATTATTCTCTTTTTCACATCTTTGAGAGATCATTTTCACCTAGAAGGTTATACAATAGCCAACCTTTTGTACTTTTCTACACAGTTCAGTTTTTGTTTTATTGGCATTAATGTCATTCAAATTTAGCCACTTTGTCGACAAATTTATAAGAGACACTCACCACTAGATATACTTGTGTTGGGAGCAATTTATGTTTACTAGAGTTAGTAGATTTTTATAACTCACAAAGAGTGTTGATACCATAGTCACCAACACTCATCCATATATTGCCAAGACCTGCATCTATAGTTTTATTTATGTGAATCAGAACATAGAGCCAATATATACCCACTATTACCTTTGATATAGAAAAATATGCAAAAGTTATATGAAATTTAATACAGTTACATTTCTCTAAGAAAAGCATCTCCAATTATGCCACCTTCAAAAATAATTGGGAGCATTGAGAAATTCATAGGCATACAACTAAGCCATATGATAGAAGTTTTACACAATTGCAACAAATCATATAAAGAATGATATATAGTAGCTAAATATCCAAATCTTGCATTTTTGTATTAGGAGAGCTTTAGATTTATGAAGCACTATCAATTATAATTGTGTTAAGGGAAACATTGAATCAATACTTGAATATACATAGTACCTATCTTTGCAGGACTACTTCATGTGTCTCATAGAGCACTGTAACTGCATTACCATAAAAACATCGTATAAAAGATGTGCTATCATTAATTGATGGATCAAAAAAATAGTTAGAAAGAACTCGTTCATTATTACTAACATTGTAAACATTTTAACATATTCTTGGAAGCATCAATCTTTAAATGTTAGAACATCCATAAGAGATATTTGCTCCATGGAATCATCTGGGTTACCATCCAAAGGAAATTCGTCGTGCCAAAAAAGATAGAATCATCTAGTTATAAAATAACATGATGAATAATATACAGTCCTAGACATAAAATTATCCAATAATATTGATCACATCATTTGACCATAAAATCAAATAATAAAATTGGACCCATGTACACATTACTAAAAACATTATACCAATTCGGGAAATTCATGGCAATTGAATTGTTAATTTAATTTTATTCGAATATAATTTTTGTTGCCAATTTGAATGACGATTGATATGATGTAATCTTATTTGTTACCGATTCATATATATAAATTTCTGAATAGTTTTACAGTCTGACAAATTTTTATATTTGTATATTTTATCGAACATATATTGTTGGCTTCATAAGTACACTAAGTGAACTTGTAGTATAAAAAAACAATGTTCCATACATTGCAGGGGATGACAAGAAGACCTAGTTGATAATGCTACACTTAGTTGAGAATGAGAACATAAAGAATGAGAACTGGAGGTTGAAAGCTACACTAACAAATATTGTTTGCCCTAAGTTTTTGAAAACTTTCACAAATTGGTGAGAACAGTGCAAAGTCCTAGGTGTATAATCAGCCAGTAATATTAATTGTGTATATGATCATGAAATTAAATAATAAAATTTGACCCCCTGTACACATTATTAAACAATAAAACAAATTCATGGAGGTCATGACAATTCAAATTTTAATTTTATATTATTCACATAAGGTTACTATGGCCAAACCAAATTACTATTGATATGATGTAATCTTTTTTGTTACCAATTCGTGCAAGTTTTCTAAGCTAGTTTACAATTTGACAAATATCTATATTTGTTATGTTTTAATGAACTTATGCCGTTGCTTTCATTGGAATATTACATCAATATGTAGAGTGACAAAAACAATAATCCGGGCACTAGCTTTGGTGAGTTGTCTTTTAATTGGGAAAAAACTTAAATTTCGATAAATTTGGAGATCTATACATCTTGATTTTAATAGATATGGTCAATATTCTCCAAGATTTGTTGTCGGAATGACCAATTTATTTGAATTTATATTTATTTTGACTTAATAATTTCTAGTTTTTCGATTTTTTTTAACATTACTAAAACTTAGTGAATTTTATTAGCATTGCTAAATTCTTTTGCAGTTGCCATTAGCTTAAATAAGTTTATTCTTTCATAAGTATGTACTCAGCTTTTCACCCACAGGAATTTAGCTATAAAATAGCATTATTTCAACATAAAAAAACAACTATGAAGTTTTCCGTTCACAATAACAGTAAAAGTAATCCCCTCATAATAAGGGTTAAAACTATTCACAAATTTCAATTGTATTAATGACTTAAATTTCAAATTAGAATAAAATGTTCCTTTGGTATTTCACCTCTTCTTCCAACAATTTCCTAGCAGGGCAAGTTATTGTTGATCTATTCAATATTTTAGGTCATACTCTTTTTACTTATTGAAGTAAAAGTAAGATGACACGTGCTTTGCAAATAGTTTAGGAATATTTATTATTACACGTCATGATTTCAAAATTTAGTACATAATATTGGCTGTTGGAAGAAAATATATCATTTTGAAAAAAGTTGAGTTTACAAAAATAAAATTTTTATCAACTAAAGTAATATTATGTTGAAGGTTTGCAAGGTTATATATCCTAATTTTTCTTGTGTTTTCTTCTTGTGTGTTCTTTGTCTATTTTTCATTATTGTTATCATAGTGAAGTGTTTATCAAATGCTACTCGAGATGATGTTTCATTAGTAGGTCATGGGGAAGCGTCTTACTACTTAAATTGTATTTTCATTTGTCGAGGCAATATTCATTAGTGCCGCTTTCAACCTAAAGTTTCCATTCTTTCAGTTCTCATTCTTAGCTATAAGTAATGCATTATCAACCCTTACAAAATGTAACACAAAATATTGTTGAAGTACATTAACACATTTAAGTAACTAACAGGATCAACAATATAAAGTTCTAGACATACAATTAGCGAATAATGTTAATTATATCATATGACCATAAAATCATATAATAAAATCTGGCTCGTGTACATATCATTAAAAACATAAAACCAATTTATGATCTTCATGGAAAGTGAAGTTTTAATTTTATATTTTTAAAACTAGCATTAATTGCACATATATAATATAATTATTTTCAAAATTTATGGTGTTTTAGTGTAACATTATTTCTAAGAAAATAGAATTCGAAATGAGACTATAACAACAAAATCCAAATAAATATGTAATTTATTTAGTTGCTTAAAATGAAGTAACACGGAGTGTCTTCCTTTAATTTCTAACAACAAAATAAGGAGTTTTGCTTTACTAAATTGCATAGATATGGTGGTTTCCATGGCCAATTCAAATTACTATTCATACTATGTAATTCAAATCATGTAAATTTCTAAATAGTTTTACAGTTTGAAAGATATCTATATTTGATATATTTAAATGAATTTATACCATTATTTTATTAGGTATACTACTTAAATGTGTAGAATGAAAAAAAGAATATTCTACTTCGTTGAAGAGGATAACAACTAGATTGGGTTTGTTTTGTCTTTTCACTGCATAAATCATCAATTTTTGCAAATTTTGAGCTTGATTTCCCTCAATATTTAGTCCCATGACCTTCATTTGTCTCCTAGATCATGTAGGTTACATTACTATGAAAGCATTGTATTAAAGAAGTAATATTATTGATTGATCGAACAGAACAACTGTTAGAAAGAATTCGTTCAGTAGTTGTGTGTTGTAAATTTCTTTAATATAATTTGCAAAACACAAATTTCAAAATGTTGATAAATCCATATTAGATGTAGTTGCTCTATAGAATCACAAGGGATAGAATCCAAGGGAAACAATACAAAATTATTTTGACGACTTCTTCTCTTCTCTATAGTACATCCACAACTAGAAAATTAGATGATATTTGAAAAAAACAACAATTTTGCAAAATAAGCATAAATGGGTCATTACAATTTAGAAAAATTATAAATTAGTTATTTGGCCGCAACAACATTTTAAGAATTACAATCATTTTAGTTCCACATTGATTATTTTAGTTATAGTTTCTAGTGATTTCAATTATTCCCCATCGACAGCACTCCACACAACTAAAATTATTATTTGGAAATGAAATTAAATCTATCTTCTATATTAGAAGCAATAGTTAATCCAATGCTATTAAGAACTACATCTTCAAAGAATGGAACAACCAAGAGTAGAAAACGATGTATTCTTTTTCCAAACACATTGGCATTATTAATCCTTTCTGAAAAATACATCCTTTTAGCTATTTCCCCTCATCTTTCATTAATTCTCAACCCCATTTTTTTTTATATTTTTTTTTTGTAAATGAATTCACTAAAAAGATCACACAGAAAGGAAGACATAAGGGCAATTGTGAGCGTGCATCACAAAAAACAAGGGATGAAACACAATCATGTCAGGCCAACGTGCACTTGAGAGAGGTTCCCTTGCTATCGTGTTCTCAACCCAGATATGCAATATTTTTTCACCAATTTTTGTGTTTTAGTTGGTGATTCAATTTAATTAATATTGTATTAAGCTTGTGACGAGTGTTATTTATGTGTTATGGGGAGAAAGGAACCATAGAGTATTTTGAGTAAGAGTAAACCTACAGAAGTAATTCTTGAATAGGAGATTCAGTTGGTCTAGATGGTGATTGCTGGATGGAGAAGATTGAGCAAAACGAAGGAGAACTGAGAGATGTCATCACTTGGAAATTTTCTCAATGCATCTTTGAAGATTAGGAGACAGTTTTGTAGATGGCTATGTACAGTTTCTTGAGGTTTTGCTTGCTGCGAGTTGATTATTGCTGTGTTTTTAGTAGATACATTGTAAATTCTTGAGGCTTTGATGATTGATTAATAGAAGGAGCTAAAATTTTCTAGAAAAATGATGTATTATTATATTTTTGCATGTTGTTGAAGGATCCAATACTTTTATTACAACTATATACTTGCCAATAAGCAGCTAAAAAGTTTCAATTTTTCCTATCATATTAACAAAAAGAGCAAATGGCCAAAAAAGTCTATATACTTTTAAAGTCTACAGGTTTTAGTCACTAAAATAAATTTACGGCTAAAAATGTTATAGGACTCTTAAAAATATCATTTTTTACCCATTCCATTAAATTTCACAGTTAACTCTCCGTTAGTATGTGTCACATGCCGCTCACGTGACACACTTGGGGACAAAATTGTCCAAACAAATGCAAAAACCCTTCCTATGCACCAGAAAAAGCTGAAGGTTGCAGCACGCACCCCATCATCCTCCTCAACAAACTAGGTCTGTCACATCTCTTTTTATTAAGGTTCTCATTTTCCAAATTAAAGTAGACTTTCCCACTTCGGATCGCAATCCATGTCCAAATCTATCCACCAATCAGATTCCTCCATTATTCTCCATAAATATCCTCCCCAAATTAAAAAACAAAAATTAGCAATTTTTCTTTTCATTTTCCCTCTCCCCTTATCCAAATTCCAATTTTCAATTTTCATCCAAGGCTTCTCCTTCCGAAATCCCCGTCGCTAAAAAACTTGCAAAGGATCTAGCTATGAAACCTACCCTGCTAGCAAAGCCAAAAAAGCTCCAGTTGGAAAGAAAGTCCTATCTCATCCTACTTATTCGAGGTAAGAAATCCTTAAGTTTTTTGATTCAATCAGATTAGTAATATGTTTCATTAGATTAATTATTAAATAAAATTTTTGTGTGATTTTCAGATGATTAAGGAGTCGATTGTGGCTTTGAAGGAGTGAATTAGTTTGAGTCTGTAAGCGATTACGAAGTTTACAGAAACGAAGCAGAAATATTTGCTGATGAATATTCAAGAAGCTTTGTCGATTCATTTGAAAAAGCTTGAGACGTCCGAAAAACTGACAAAGGTGAAGAATTAGTTCAAGCTCGGCACACCGAAGTAGCCATTTTTGAGTGTTAAAAGAAATGTATAGAAGGGTTATTGCCTTTGTGGCCATTACAATGGTGAATGATTTTTTAGGTCAGCCAAATTGGTAAAGTGAAAAGAGGAAAAGGTCTACTTTTGGTTGGACAATTTTTTCCCTAATCGTATCATAGGGGAGGCACGTGACATGCACTCATGGAGAGTTAACTGAGAAATTTAACAAAATGGGAAAAAACTGATATTTTTAGAAGTTCAGTGACCCTTTTGGCCACGAAATTAGTTTAGTGACTAGAACCCATAAAGTTTAAAAGTATAGTGAACCTTTTGGCTATTTTCTCTAACAAAAAAATGTCTTCAAGGAAAAGGAAAGTAGAGATATGAAATGCCTAATTTGGTAAAAGTTTAAAAGATAATTCAAATCCAAAATGACAAAGTTGACTTATAAGTTCATAATTGTGCTATATTTTATAAGTGTCATTTACCACGTTTTTATTTGTTGTAAGCAAGATTTGAGTTACTATTGAGCTTAATTTGGTTATTCTTAGTTTTTGCGGGGTTAAAGTTAAAAAGAGCTGAAAAAGATGGAAAAGATGAAAGGAAATGCTAAGGGGGAAATGTGCACAAGTATGAAGCCATTCTGGACACTATTTCGTATTTTAAGCGTAACTTTCAAGTCCAAACTCCGATTGAGTTGATTCAAGATCTGTTGGAAAGCTAAGATAGAAAGATACAACTTTCGTGTTTACACTTTTCCAAATTCCAAAATATTCTAGTCAAAATTGAAGCCAAAAGTGCATGTGCGCTGTGTCCAGAGAGGAAAATTTTAGAACGTGCTGGAGTGCACATGCTTGAAAGCAACTAGAGCATGTGCACTTGATACAGTGGTGTTGTGTGATTTATGATTTTCGTCTGATTTCTTCGTCCGGTTGGACTCTATTTTCATATGATTTGACGCTCTTATCCTTAGACAATGTAACCCTAGCATTCACTATAAATACCCCATGTAGGGAGATTAGAAGAGAATCGACACTTTATTTTCTCATTTTAACTGGGGTTTTCAGCATAGAAAATTTTGGTTATTCGTTCATGGCACTTAGTGCCCAAAACCATTTTTTTGGTCGAGGGAATTGAAGCCATGATTAATTCTACTATGTTGTGAGACTTTTTGTGCTTGAACTTATTCACTTTTATATCAATTATTTATTTTTTTCTGTAATTAATGTAATGATTTTCTTTTTGACATGCTATTGCTATAGAATAATAAGTTATTAGAATTAATCTATAGCTGGGTTGTTTTAATCACCTGTGCTTATCTCAATCTTTGAAACAACGAAGTTTGATAATTGCTCGATTAGTTTGATTGAATTTAGGAAAAATAATCAACTAATTGGCATCACTGCGTGTGTTTATGTTTAATTAGTCTAATTGCTCTTGTTGATCTAGCAAAGAGTTTAATTGTTCTATTAATTAATCTTTGGCGCGTCAAGGTTAAATTAGTGGTTAGGGTTAATTGGATCACGTGTTGAAAATTAACCAACTTTAGAAACAAATAAGAATCAGCATTGAATTGGAATTCGGGTTAATTCTACAATTAGTGCTGGGTATACAAATTGAATTATCTTTGGTGCCAAGGATCGACTGCTAAAATTGTCATGGTGGATATGACCAATACCAAGATTCTTCTTAAATTGAATTCCCTCCAATTTACTTTATTGTTTTAGTTTTTAGATTAAAAGCATTGAAAAACCCCCTTTTTCTTTTGAGCACAAGAATAAACTCCATTCTTTGTGGGATGACCTGTACTCACCACTACTACATTATTATTGAGAACTGTTTAATTTTGGGTGCCTACGACAGCATAGACCAAAATTTTGGTGCCGTTGCCGGGGAATGGTTTGATTTATCTTTGTCCTTTAAATTTTTTTATTTAACTATGTATACTTGTTACTTGATCCCTTATCTATCATGGTTACCAATTCGTGTGAGATTTATTGCTCTGATTTCATTATTGAGTAATTAGAAGATAGGCGACGAGCAATGACTTATGAGATTTGTGGTGACAATCTCCTAACTGACATGTGCCCTAACTCTCAAAGCAATGAATGGTTCACAAATCCACCACAACCTTAGTATGACCCTTACACGTATAAGTACAATCAAGAATGGATGGATTATTCTGAATTTGGTTATCCATCACAAGATTTTCACTGTATACAACTTGTTGTAGCACAACAACTTTATACCCAACCTGGTAAGTCTTTGGAAGAACTAGTTAATTCTTTAGCTGCTAATACTTTGGAATTTCAATAGGAAACAAGAGCCAATCTGCAAAGTTTGGAGCATCAACTAAGTCAACTAAATTCTTCCATAAGTAGACTAGAATCTCAAGTAATTGAGGGTGGAATAGATGAAGAAAAGGAGCGAGAAATAGAAATGGGATTCATAGATGATGAACCTATTGTAGGATAACTCGTGTTCATTGTTTCCGGTTTCAATGCCTCAAGACCTTCTAGAGCAAGAACCAATTAAGGTTTTAGACTTAGCTATGGAGAAATCACAAGAGATTCTAACTACGGTGAAGGATCACCACTTGGCTGTTAATAAAGATTGTATTGTGGTGTCAGTATATCCCATATTCTGTATGGATCGACCTTAAGAGCTGAAAATCAGGAATTCGATATCATCGATTCTCTTAAGGGTCATAAGGAAGGGGTTAAGCTGGTTTGCATAGATAACAATGGGGTCAGAGTTGAGTTTCTAACTGATGAAGTCAAGAAGGAGGTTGAGGATAAGTATATGGTGAGCAATTACAAGGAGAGTGCCTATGGACTTTAAGATCTCTTTTCTTTGGTATAGAGACGGTTATTCTGACTATCTTGTTCACAGTCAAGCTATGGACTTTAAAGGAGCGTTGCACGGGAGGGAACCCATCTCCATTTAAATTTTATTCTATTTATTTATTTTTGAAGTCTTACTTTTGTTTATTTTATTTTTAGGGTGAACATAGTTTTATTGTGTTTTAGTCCTGGAAATCAACTTAATTGATAAGTTAAATTGATAAAATGGTCCTTCGAAAGGGACAGGGGAGAGGTCCTATCCACATTTCCATCTTTTCCTCCTTTCCTGCAGGATTTGGGGCCAAATGTTCCTTGAGCTTTTTTGGATTTCATACCCTATGTTTAGGGCCATTTTGTCGATCTTTTACTTTGCAATTGATTTCTCTGATAATTTTAGTTGTTGTTATTTTATTAGACATTTTAGTTAGTTAATTTCGTTTTAGCTAGGTTTTAATTTTCGTTATGTTGTTTTTGTTTATTTCTGTCGTGTATTCTCTTAAGAGTGTAAGTTTTTCCTAATTATTGTAGGATTCTTTTCTACAATAATCTCGTTTTTCTTATTGTCTCAAGGAAATTAGTTGTTTTGTTCTGTTTTGTTTAGTGTTACTCTAGCTTTCATTCGAAGGGGATATTTCTTAATGGATAATGCTCCAAACACGAATTAAATCCACAGAAGCTTTTCTTTTTCCCATTTTATGCTTTTATTTTTGCATTGAGGACAATTCTTATTTTTAAGTGTGGGGTTGGAGAGTTATTTGGATTTTTAAGTTGTTTGGTGTATTTTGCTCGATTTTCCTGCAATATTTTGACTTTGATTTGAGAGTTTGTCAAAATTTTTGTGAATTAATTGACAATAATTTTTTTTCCATTTTTGAAATTTTTTGCTCAATGTATTTCCCCATTTCTCTGCATAATAAATCTTTAATTGAACTATACATGAATGAGCAGTCGGTGTTAATATTTTTCATTCATGATTTTCAAGACTTTTGAGCACTATAAGCCGTACATTAATTTTTGATTTGGGAAATTTAGAGAAATTTATGTAGATTCAATTATGTTGCATCTCAAAAATTTACTTTATTGCATTTTTTAAATAAATCTTAGATGACCTGATTTAGTTTAAAAATGAGGGTAGTGCCTGATATCTTCGTTTGTTAAACCTTGCTAGCCAACCATTTTAACAATTTATTTTTTAGTACCTTGTTTGGGTCTTATTCTTGTGAAGGGAAACACCATTCACCTTCTTTCCTTTAAACTCAATTTACATACGCTTATTAAGCTTAATATTTCTTTTAATTGTTTTTTCCTAAATTATCCCTTTAACAGCTTTATGGTGCCCATCATATGTCCAGGGAATATAAGGGTGGAAGTATGTAAGAAGTAGGTGGTGGACATTTATTTAGCGAAATTGGGTATTGGAAAAAATTGTTGAAGATTAAAAATAATAATAATGAGAGTTTTTTTTATTTACAAGTGGCGCCTATCACTAGTACTTGTATTTGCATGGTAGTACCCATCACTGGTACCTGTGTGTTTATATGTTGTGGGTAGTGCTTACCACTGGTACCCTTACTGTGAGCAGACAGAAAAAAAATAAAATAGTGATGTGATGCATATATGTCCGGAAGGAGGTTGGAATGTTTGGCTAATCCCTCGAGGAAGGGGAACTTATAAGATTATTGGTTGTTCGGAATTTTTCATGGGTGTTTGTTACTCATGTGTGGGGTTGTGGATACATGATATTTTGCAAGTGAATAGAAGTTTTATTTTAATGTGTGGCCACCATTACTATAAAGCTCTTGCTCTTATTTGTTATATCCTCTCCCCTCTTTGGGTAACTAATTTCCTAACCTATAATTCGAGCTAAATGTCCTATATAATTTAAATAGAATCGGTTGTCCAGAGTAGTGGAAGGGTGTAAGAAGAGTGAGTTATGGGGTGTTTAGAAAAATTTTGAGGGTCTACATGATTTAATGTAGATATTTTTAAATCTAAGTTTTTAAATGGCTATACACGCAGACACACAAATTTCATATTTTGGTTTTTATTAGCATTTGAGCTCTTTGGTTCTTAAACTACTCTGATTGGCGGATTGATTATTGATTATTTATGTGAATATTTGAGGGAATATGTTGAATGGAATTTTGTTGTGCTTAAGTGTTTTAATTTTATGTTTGCTCGAGGACAATCAAAGGTTACGTGTGGGGTAATTTGATAAGTTCATAATTGTGCTATATTTTATGTGCCATTTACCACATTTTTATGTGTTGTAAGCAAAATTTGAGTTATTATTGAGTTTAATTTGGTTGTTCTTAGTTTTTGTATGGTTTAAAAAGAGTTGAAAAAGATGAAAGGAAATGCTAAGGGCGAAATGTGCACGAGTATGAAGCCATTCTGGACACTGTTTCATATTTTAAGCTTAACTTTCTAGCCCGAACTTCGATTGAGTTGATTCAAGATCCGTTTGGAAAGTTAAGAAAGAGAGATACAACTTTTGTGTTTTACACTTTCCCAAATTCCAAAAGAATCTTGGTCAAAATTGAAGTCAAAATTGAAGTACAATTTGAAGGCCTAGCGCACATGCACTGGGGTTGTGTAACGCATGTGCGCTGTGTCTAGAGAGGAAAATTTCAGAACAAGCTGGAGTGAACATGTGTTCACTGTGCTTCGCAATTAGCTAGAGCATGTGCGCTCAATACAGTGGTGTTACGTGATTTTTCATTTTTGGTAGATTTCTTCATCTGATTGGACTTTTTTTCATACTCTTTCACGTTCTTATCCTTAGATAATGATTGTAACCCTAGTATTCATTATAAATACCTCATGAAGGGTGATTAGATGAGAGTCGACACTTTATTTTCTCGTTTTAGCTAGGGTTTTCTGTAGAGAAAATTTTTGGTTATTTATTTGTGGCACTTAGTGTGTAAAACCTTTTTCTTGGTCGAGGGAATTGAACCCCTGATCAATTCTACTATATTGTGAGACTTTTTGTGCTTGAACTTATTTACTTTTATATCAAGTATTGATTATTTTTCTACCATTAATTTTATGATTGTTCTTTTTTAACTTGCTATTGCTGCAGAATAATAAATTATTAGAATTAATCTATAGCTAGATTGTTTTAACCGCATGTGCTTTATTCAATCTGTGAAGCAACTAACTTTGATAATTGCTC
The DNA here is from genome assembly GCA_025175665.1 of Cinchona pubescens. Classification (NCBI taxonomy): domain Eukaryota; kingdom Viridiplantae; phylum Streptophyta; class Magnoliopsida; order Gentianales; family Rubiaceae; genus Cinchona; species Cinchona pubescens. The sequence goes on along the minus strand of JANKKI010000304.1, from coordinate 967,195 downwards.
AGTTAAATTAGTGATTGAATTTAGAGAAAATAATCAACTAATTGGCATAACTGCGTTTGTTTATGTTTAATTAGTCTAGCTATTCTTGTTGATTTTAATGCTTCTATTACTTAATCTTTGGTGCGTGTCTGGGTTAAATTAATGGTTAGGTTAATTGGATCGCGTGTTAAAAATGAATCAACTTTAGAAAGAAATAAGAATCAACTTTGAATTGGAATTCAGGTTAATTCTTCAATTAGTACTTGGTATAGAAATTGAATTATCTTTGGTGTCAAGGATCGACTGGTAAAATTGTCACAGTGGATATGACCAAAACTAAGATTCTTTTTAAATTGAATTCCTTCCAATTTACTTTATTTTTTAGTTTTTAGATTCAAATCATTCAGAAACCCCCTCCCCCTTTTTTCTTTTGAGCACAAGAATAAACTCCGTTCTCTGTGGGACGACCTGTACTCACCACTACTATATTATTATTGAGAATTGTTAATTTGGATGCCTATGACAGCATATACCATTATTTATTATAAAACAATAATAAAAAACAATACTGGGAAACAAATCACCCACTCAAAATTTGATATCAAACTTATAATCATAACTAACCAGGAAAAATAAAAAATAAATATCCACAAGAATATATTATTAGAAAATCAAGATCTAGAAATCTTGGGAATGATGAATGCAATTCAGTAAGATCAACATTAGTGAAATCAAATTTATGTGGTCATGCAATTGTGACTATTATCTATTAGAACTTCCAACATTTATGAAAGGTGTAGTGAAAGAAACATCAACACTGTGTGCAATGCATGTGCTGTGTTACCCATATATGTATAAGTTTCATTGTTAAAGATAACGAATATACTATAAAAGACAAAATAGGAATACCATTTCTACATATGGATGGAAATTTCCCTTCTTAAGTGTGTTGTAATTCCGTACAGTCTTTTAATTCAAAGCCCATAAAGGTCCATTTATCGAGATCCATCTGCCTCAATAAAGAGAATTACAATTGATTCCTGCATTGATATTTATTTCCAATAGTTAACATGTTTCTTCACCAAATCCTTGCAGTTCTTTGAGTGATAGTGTCAATCTTCTTAAGGTACCTGATAAGAAAAAGATCAAGTCTTGCTTTAAGCTTTAGTAGAGTCGTTGTGTGATGGTTGTAGACTTAAAGCCCCAAATGTTAAATTAATAGGATTCAGATTTGTTTGTTGGAGAGAATGATAGCCTTGTTAAGTCATAGCATTTAAATGAGACTGCAATGCTCTAGTTAAAGATGCACTGTAATGCCAAAATTATGCACTTGAGATTTTTTGTTCGTTTTCTTTACAAATGCAAGGATGTTATTGCTTGTACGCCTCAACTCTTCATTCATCGTGTCATTTAATAAGCCTTAACCAATGGAGGAATTAACTTCTACACTTAAATCAAGGGCTACTACCATCATAATGCCTTTCACAATGTCTCGCCTAGTAGCATTAATATTCGTAGCAATGTTGCTTGGACCATTTTTCTCCTCTCCTTCTGGAGACTCTTATCTTAGATATTCTCAAATGGCCACAGATACCTTTAGAAAGATCATTGCCAAATAAATCTAACCCTCAGATCCAACATTTTCTAGCGCAGGAGATTTTAGTAGCATGATTCTCTTTTTCATATCTTTGAGCTATCATTTTCACCTAGAAGGTTACACTATACCAACCTTTCGTACTTTTCTACATAACATACTAGTTCAGTTTTAGTTTTACTGGCATTGATGTCATTCAAATTTAGCCACTTTGTTGACAAATTCATAACCACTAGATATACTTGTGTTGTTACTTGTGTTGGGAGCAATTTATGTTTACTAGAGTTTGCAGATTTTTAAAACTCTCAAAGAGTGTTGATATCATTATCATCAACACTTATCTATATATTTCCATGACCTGCATATATGGTTTTGTTTTTGTGAAGCAGAACACAAAGCCATATCAAATTAATACCCACTATTGCCTTTAATATAGAAAAATATGCAAAAATTTGAAGAAATTCAATACAGTATCACATTTTTCTAAGAAAAGCATCTCCAATTATGCCTCCTTAAAAAATAATTGGGAGCGCTGAGAAATGTAAAGGCATACAATTAAGCCATATGATAGAGTTTTTACACAATTGTAACAAATCATATAGAAAAGCATATATAGTAGCCGAATATCCAATTCTTGCATTTTTTTATTGTGAGAACTTTATATTTATGAAGCACTACCAATTATAATTGTATTAAGGGAAACATTGCATCAACGACTTGAATACGCACAGTGCTGGTTGTTGCAGGACATTCGTGTGTTTCTTAGAGCACTCTAACTGCATTACCATAAAGACATTGTATAAAAGATGTGCTATCATTAATAGGTATATTAGAAAAATAGTTAGAAAGTACTCATTCAGTACTGGTAACATTGTAAATATTTTAAAAAATTCTAGGAAGCACTGATATCTAAATGTTAGAACATCCATAAGAGATATTTGCTGCACGGAATCATTAGGGTTCATCAAAAGGAAACGTATCGCGCCTAAAAAGACGTAAACATCTTGTTGTAAAATAACAGGATCAACAATATAAAGTCCTAAACGTAAAATTACCCAATAATATTGATCATATCATATGGTCATCAAAATCAAGAAATAAAAATCGGACCCATGTAAACATTATAAAAAACATTAAACCAATCCGTGAAATTCATCGGAATTCAATTGTTAATTTAATTTTATTCGAATATCATTTTCATGCCAATTTGAATTACGATTGATATGATGTAATCTTATTTGTTACCAATTCATGTAAGTTTCCAAATAGTTTTATAGTCTAAGAAATTTTATATTTCATATGTTTTAATGAACATATATTGTTGATTCCATAGGTACACTACATCAATGTGTAAAATGAAAAAAACAATATTCGATGCATTGCAAGGGATGACAAGAAGACCTAGTTGATGACGCTATACTTAAAGCTGATAATGAGATCATACAGAATAAGAACTAGAGGTTCAAAGATACACTAGAAAATTCATTGTACGCCCTAATTTTTTGGAAACTTACATAAATTGGCAACAACGGTATAAAGTCATAGGTGTATAATCATACAGTAATATTAATTCTGTCATATGCTCATAAAATCAAATAATAAAATTCGACACCCGGTACATATCAGTAACCCATAAAACCAATTCATGGAGGTCACGACAATTCAATTATTCATTTTATATTATTCATATATGGTTACCATGGCCAAACCAAATTACCATTTATATGATGTAATATTCTTTGTTACCAATTAATGTAAGTTTGCTAATAGTTTTGCAATTTGGCAAATATTTATATTTCTTATGTTTTGATGAACTTATACTGTTACTTTCGTAAGTATACTACATCAATGTGTCGAGTGACAAAAACAATAATCCAGGCACTAGCTTTGGTAAGTTGTCTTTTAATTGAGAAAAAACTTAAAATTTGGTAAATTTGGAGATCTGTACATCCTGATTTTAATAGAAATAGTCAATATTCTCAAAGAACGTAAAAATTTGTTGTCGGAATGGCCAATAATTTTTTGAATTTGTATTTATATTTACTTAATAAGTTCTAGTTTTTCAATTTATTTTAACATAACTAAAACTTAGCGAATTTTATCAGCATTGCTAAATTCTTTTGCAGCGTGTAATTAGCTTAATTAAATTTCTTCTTTCATAAGTATGTAGTGACCTTTTCATAAAAAACCACTATGAAGTTTTCCGTTCATGTTAATTGCAACAGTAATCCCCTCATAACAAGGGATCAATCTATTCACAAATTTCAATTGTATTGATAAACTTAAAGTTACAATTAGAATAAATTGTTTATTTTGTATTTCATCTCTTCTTATAACATTTTCCTAGGAGGCCAAATTATGGTTGATCTATTCAATATTTTAGTTCATACTCTATTTTTCTAATTAAAGTACTAGTAAGATGACACGTGCTTTGCACATAGTTTAGGAATATTTATTATTATACTTAATATAAAGGTTTCAAATTCAGTAGATAATATCATCATTTTTGGAAGAAAATATAACATTTTAAATAAAGTTGAGTTCACAAAAGTAAAATTTGTATCAACTAAAGTAATATTACGTTGAAGGTTTGCAAGGTTATATATCTTGATTTTTCTTGTATTTTCTTCTAGTCTATTCTTTGTTTGTTTTTCATTATTGTTATCATAGTGAAGTGCTTATCAAATGCTATTCGAGATGATGTTTTACTAGTAGGTTATGGGGAAGCGTCTTACCACTTAAATCGCATTTGTGTATAAAATATTCATTAGTACAGCTTTCCACATATAGTTCCCGTTTTTTAAGTTTTCATTCTCAGCTATAAGTAATCATTATCAACCCAATCTTTTTACACCTACAAAATGTTACACAAAATATCATTGCAAGTATGCTACCACATTTAAATAATTAACAGGATCAACAATATAAAGTTCTAGACTTACAATTATCAGTTAATATTAATTATATCATATGATCATAAAATCAATTACTAAAATTTGATGTACTCATGTACATATCATTAAAACCATAAAACTAATTTATGAAGTTCACGGAAAGTGAATTTTTAATTTATATTTTTAAAACTAGCATTAATTGGCAGGATAATACAATTATTTTAAAAATTGATGGTGTTTTAATATAAAACAATTTCTACGAAAGCAAAAATCTAAATGAGACTATAACAATAAAATCCAAATATGTATTTAATTTATTTAGCTGCATAAAATGAAGTAAAATGTGGTGTCTTCCTGTAATTCCTTTCAGAAGGAGTTTTGCTATATTACATTGCATAGATATGGTTTCCATGGCCAATTCAAATTACTATTCATATTATGTAATCCAAATCATGTAAGTTTCCAAATAGTTTTATAGTTTTGCAAATATCTATATTTGATATATTTTAATTGTATTTTCTTCTAGTGTATTCTTTGTTTGTTTTTCATTATTGTTATCTTAGTGAAGTGCTTATCATACGCCATTCAAGATGATGTTTTATTAGTAGGTCATCTGAGGAAGTGTCTTACCACTTAAATTGTAGTTTGTTGTTAGAGCAATATTCATTAGTGTGGCTTTCAACCTATAGATCCCATTCTTTTAGTTCTCATTATCACTTGTAAGTAATGCATTATCAACCTGATCTTTTTGCACTTCCAAAATGTAATACAAAATATCATTGCAAGTACGTTACCACATTTAAGCACAAGACAGGATCAACATTATAAAGTTCTAGATGTACAATTTTCGAATAATATTAATTATATCACACGATCATAAAATCAAATAATAAAATTTGACTCCGTGTACATATCATTAAAACCATAAAACCAATTTATTTTAAGTCCATGGAAAATGAATTTTTAATTTTATATTTTTTAAACTAGCATTAATTGCACAAGATAATATAATTATTTTTAAAATTTATGGTGTTTTAGTATAAAACTATTTCTAGGAAAACAAAAATCAAAATGTGACTATAACAATAAAATTCAAATAAATATTTAATTTATTTGGTGAATTTACTTAAAATGAAGTAACACGTGGTGTCCTCCTGTAATTTCTTACAAAAGGAGTTTTGCTTTACTATTTTGCATGGATGTGGTTTCCATGGCCAATTCGAAATTACTATTCATATTATGTAATCCAAATCATGTAAGTTTCCACATAATTCTATAGTTTCACAAGCATATATATTTGATATATTTAAATGAATTTATACCATTGTTTTATTAGGTATACTACTTCAATGTGTATAATGACAAAAAGTACATCCCACTCATTGCAGGGGATAACAACTGGCTTTGGTGAGTTTGGTCTTTTCACTGTGTAAATATTGAGTTTGCTCTCAATATTTTGTCTCATGACGTTCATTTGTCTCCTAGATCATGTAAGCTACATTACTATGAAAACATTGTATTAAAGAATTTATACCATTAATTGATTGAATAGAACAACTATTGGTAAGAATTCGTTCAGTACTTGTTGCACTGTAAATGTTTTTAACATAATTTGCGAAACACAAATTTTATTTCGAAATGTTGGTAAATCCATAAGAGGTAGTTGCTCTGTAGAATAACAAGGGTTAGAATCCAAGGGAAACAATAGAAAACCATTTCAATTACTTTTGTTCTTCTCAATAGTACATTCACTAGTAGAAAATTAGAAGATATTTGATGAAAACAACTTTGCAAAGCAAGCATAAATAGGGTATTACAATTCAGAAAAATTATAAATCACCTATTTGGCCGCAGCTATATTTTAAGAATTACCATCATTTTATATTCTATATTGATTATTTTGGATATGATTTCTAGTGATTTTGATTATTCCCAGCGAGAACACTCCACACAACTAAAATTACTATTGGGAAACAAAATGAAATCCACCTTCTATATTACAAGCAATAATTAATCCAATGCTATGTGTAAGATTAAATTGCTTGCTCACCTATATCATAATTTGTTATTTAACTATTAAGAACTATATCTTCAAAGAATGGAACAATAAAGAATAGAAAGCGATGTATTCTTCTTCTTCCAAACGCATTTGCATGATTAATCCTTTCTGAGAAATACATCCCTTCAGCCATTTCCCTTCAAATTTCATTTTCTCATCCACAATTTTATATTTTTATTTTTTGCAATTAAATTCGCTTAATAGATCACATAGAAAGGTAGACAAAAGGGAAATTGCACGCGCACATCATAGAAAACATGGAGATGAAACCCAATCATGTCATGCTAACTTGCACTTGAGAGAGGTTCCCTTGCAATCGTGCTCCCAACCCTGATATGCAACATTTTTCCATCAATTTCTATGTTCTGTTGGTGATTCTATTTAGTCAATATTGGATTAAGCTTGTGACGGGTTTTATTTATGTGCTATGGAGAGAAAGGAACCAAATACTACTTTGAGTAAGAGTAAACCTATGGAAGTAATTCTTGAATAGGTGATTCAGTTGGTCTAGATGGTGATTGCTGGATGAAGAAGAGTGAACAAAACGAATAAGAACTGAAAGATGTCATCACTTGAAATAGACTTTTCTCAATGCATTCTTGATGATTAGGAGATAGTTTTGTAGATGGTTATGTACAGTTTTTTAAGGTTTTGCTTGTTACAGTTGAGTGTTATTGTGCTTTTAGTTGATACATTTTAAATTCTTGGCACTTCTAAAAATATTGTTTTTTCCCCATTCTATTAAATTTCATAGATAACTCTCTGTTAGTGCGTGTCACAAGCCTCTTACGTGACACGCTCAGGGACAAAATTGTCCAAACAAAAGTAGAAACCCTTCCCATGCAGCAGAAAATGCCGAAGCTTGCGCTACTCATCTTCTCTGGCACCAAAAAACTCAGCCAGCATCATCCTCCTCAGCAAACCAGCTCTGTCTCCTCTTTTTTTTTTCTAATTTTCCAAACAAAAGTAGACCTTCTTACTTTGGGTAGCAATTGACGTCCAAAATCTATCCACCAATCAAATTCCTCCATTATTCTCTATAAATATCCTCCCTAAATTTAAAACAAAAAAATCAGCCATTTTTCATTTGTAAGTTTCATTTTCCCTCTCTCCTTATCGAAATTCCAATTTTCAATTTTTATCCATGGCACCTCCTTCTGAAACAGCAGCCGCCAAAAAACCAGCAAAGGCTCCAATAATGAAACTTGCCTTGTTAACAAAGCCAAAAAAGCTCCGGCTATGAAGAAAGTCCGATCTCATCCTACTTATTCAAGGCATGAAATCTTGAAGTTTTTCTGTCGGATCAGATTATTAATATGATTAATTAGATCAATTATTAATTTATTTTTTATGATATTTTCATATGATTAAGGAGGCGATTGTGGCCTTGAAGGGAAGGATTAGTTTAAGTTCGTATGCGATTACGAAGTTTAATGAAGTGAAACAAAAGGATTTGGCGATGAATTTCAAGAAGCTTGTGTCGATTTAGATGAAAAAGCTTGTGTTGTCCTAAAAACTGATGAAGGTGAAGAATTCAATCAAGCTCAATGCTTTTAAGTAGCCATTTTTTAGTGTTAAAATAAATGTTTGTAATGGTTTTATGCTTGCTTTTGTGGCTATTGCAATGGTGGATGATTTTTTAGGTTAGCCAATTTGGTAAAGTGAAATGTGGGGGAAGGTCTGCTTTTGTTTGGATAATTTTGTCCCTAAGCGTGTCATGTGGGAGGCATGCGTGTACTAACGGAGTGCTAACTGAAAAATTTAACGAAATGGGAAAAAATGACATTTTTAGAAGTTCAGTGACCTTTTTAGCCACAAAATTAGTTTGGTGACTTGAACCCGTAGAGTTTAAAAGTATATGACTTTTTTAGCCGTTTGTTCTAACAAAAAAGTGTTGCAAGAAAAAGGAAAGCAAAGATATGAAATGTTAAAGGTTTAAAAGAAAATTTAGATCCAAAAGCAATGTTGATGAAAAAATAATAAAAAACTATGCTATGAAACAAATCAAGTATTCCACTCAAAATTTGGTTTCAAACTTGTAATCATAACTAACCAAGAAAAATAAACAAAAAATACCCACAAGAATATATTATCAGAAAATCAAGATCTAGAATACTATTGGAATGATTAGTGTGATATAATTTTAATTGATAGAAATTTTACCTTTGCACTATCTACGTTAGTTAAAACAAATTTATGTGGTCATGAAATTGTGAATATTATATATTAAAATTTCCAACGCTTATAAAAGGTGTTGTCAAAGAAACATCAACACTAAGTGGAATGCATGTGTCATGTTATCCATATATGTATAAGTTTCATTGTCAAAGATAATGAATATACTGTGAAAGATAAAGTAGGAATACCATTACTCCATGTGGATGGAAATTTCCCTTCTATAGAGTGTAGAAATTTTGTACAGTCTTTCCATTCAAAGCCCATAAAGGTCCATTTATCAAGATCTATCTGACTTACTGAAAAGAATTATAGTTGATTCCATCTATAGTTAACATGCTTTTTCACCAAATTCTTGCACTTCTTTGAGTGATAGTGTCAATCTTCTTAAGGTAACTGTAAAGAAAAAGAGTCTTTGTGCGATGATTGTGGACTTAAACAGTGCCAAACATCAAATTGATACGATTCAGATTTGTTTGTTCGAGAGATTGATAACTTTTGCAAGTCATAGCTTTTGAATGAGCTTGTAGTGCTCTAGTTAGAGATGGACTGATAATGCCAAAATCAAGCACTTGAGGTTTTTTGTTCATTTTTTTAACAGGTGCAAGGCTGTTATTGCTTCTACGCCTCAAATCTTCTTTCATCGTGTCATTAAATAAGCCTTAACTAGTCGAGGAATTCACTTCCACATTTATGCCAAGGGCTACTATCATCATAAAGGCCTTAATATTTGTAGCAATGTTGCTTGGACCATTTTTTTTCCTCTCCTTTCAAAGACATCTTAGTTATTCTCAAATGACTATAGACACCTTTAGAAAAATCATTGCATTGATAAATCTGACACTCAGATCCAACATTTTCTAGCTGAGGAGATTTAAGTAGCATGATTCTCTCTTTCACATCATTGAGCTATCATTTTCTCCTAGAAGGTTAGTCAATAGTCAACTACTTTCATACTTTTCTATACAATGTACTAGTTCAGTTTTTGTTTTAATTGCATTGATGTCATTCAAATTTAGCCACTTTGCCATCAAATTCATAACCACTAGATATACTTGTGTTGTTACTTGTGTCAGGAGCAATTTATGTTTACTAGAGTTTGTAAATTTTTATAACTCACAAAAAAATGTTGATATCATCGTCATCAACACTTACTTATATACTACCATGATTTGCATATATGGTTTTATTTTTGTGAATCAGAACATCGAACCAATATGAAATTGATACCCGTTATTTCCTTTAATATAGAAAAATATGCATAAATTATAAGAAATTCAATATAGTTACATTTCTCCAAGAAGAGCATCTCCAATTATGCCACCTTCGGAAATAATTTGGAGGACTGAGAAATTCATAGGCATACAACTAAGCCATATGATAGAAGTTTTACACAATTGTAACAAATCATATAGAGAATGATATGTAGCAACCAAAAATCCAATTCTTTCATTGTTTTGTATTAGGAGAACTTTAGATTTATGAAGCACTGTCAATTATAATTGTTTAAGGGAAGAATTGCATCAAAGATTTGAATACGCACAATACCTATTGTGCAGGACCTTCATGTGTCTCACGGAGCACTATAGCTGAATTACCATAAAGACGTTGTATAAAAGATGTGCTATCATTAATTGATAGATCAAAAAAATTGTTAGAAAGAAGTCGTTCAGTACTACTAACAATGTAAATATTTTAACATATTCTCAGAAGCACCAATATCTAAATGTTAGAACATCAATAAGAGATATTTGCTCTGCGGAATCATCTGGGTTACCATCCACAGGAAACGTGTTGTGTCTAAAAAGACATAAAATCTAGTTATAAAATAACAGGATCAACAACATAAAGCCCTAGACATAAAATTATCCAATAATATTGATCATATCATTTGGTCATAAAATCAAATAATAAAATCGGACCCATGTACACATTATTAAAAGTATTAAAACAATCTGTGATAATTCATGGAAATTCAATTGATAATTTAATTTTAATAAAATATCATTTCCATGGCCAATTTGAATAACGATTGATATGATGTAATCTTATTTGATACCAATTCATGTAACTTTCCAAATAGTTAATAGTCTGACAAATTTTTATATTTTGTATGTTTTAACGAACATATATGGTTGGTTTCTTATGTACACAGTGTGAATGTGTACTATGAGAAAACCAATATTCCAAACATTGCAGGGGATGATGTGAAGACCTAGTTGATAATGCTTTACTTAGAGCTGAGAATGAGAAGATAAAGAATAATAACTACAGGTTGAAAGCTACACTAGAAAATATTGTTTGCTCTAATTTTTTGGAAACTTACATGCATTGGTAACAATAATATAAAGTCATTGGTGTATAGTCATCTAGTAATATAAATTGTGTCATATGACCAAAAAATCAAATAATAATTTTTGACCGCTTGTACACATTATTAAACAATAAAACCAATTCATGGAGGTCTCACGACAATTCAATTGTTAATTTTATATTATTCAAATATGGTTACTTTGCCCAAACCAAATTACTATTGATATGATGTAATCTTCTTTGTTACCAATTCATGTAAGTTTCCTATTAGTTTTACATTTCGACAAATAGCTATATTTTTTTTGTTTTAATGAACTTATATTGTTACTTTCATAGGTATACTACATCAATGTATAGTGTGAAAAAAACAATAATCCAGGCACTAGCTTTGGTGAGTTGTCTTTTAATTGGAAAAAAACTTAAATTTTAGTAAATTTAGAGATTTGTACATCCCAATTTTAATAGATATGGCTAATATTCACCAATATTTCTTTTCGAGATGACTAATTATTATTTGAATTTATAATTATATTGACTTAATAAGTTCTAGTTTTTTAATTTATTTTAACATAACTAAAACTTAGCAAATTTTATTAGCATTGCTAAATTCTTTTGTGGTGTGTAATTAGCTTAATTAGGTTTATTCTTTCGTAAGTAAGACTAGTCAGCTTTTCACCCAAAAAAATTTAATAATAAAATAGAATTATTTCGGCATAGAAAAACCGCTATGAAGTTTTCCATTCATGACAAAGGTAAAAGTAGTCCTCTCATATCAAGGGATCAAACTATTCACAAATATCAATTTTATTAATAAACTTAAAGTTAAAATTAGAGTAGAAGGTTTATTTAGTATTCATCTCTTCTCCTAACAATTCCCTAGTAGGCCAAGTTATTGTTGATCTATTCAATATTTTAGTTGATACACATGTTTTCTTATTGAATCACTAGTAAGATTACACGTGCTTTGTACACAGTTTAGGAATATTTGTTATTAAACTTAATATAAAGTTTACAAATTTTAGTGGACAATATTCATTGTTGGAAGAAAATATAACATTTTAAATAAAGTTGAGTTTACAAAAGTAATATTATGTTGAAGGTTTGCAAGGTTATATATCTTGATTTTCTTGTATTTTCTTCTAGTGTATTCTTTGTTTGTTTTTTTCTCATTATTGCTATAACAGTGAAGTGCTTATCAAATGCCATACGAGATGATGTTTTACTTGTAGGTAATGGGGAAGCGCCTTACCCCCTAAATTGCATTTTGTTGTCAAGACAATATTTATTAGTACAGCTTTAAACCTATATTACCATTCTTTATGTTCTCATAAGAGACAGTTGTAAGTAACGCATTATCAACTCGATCTTTTTGCACTTACAAAATATAACACAAAATAGCATTGAAAGTATGTTACCACATTTAAGTAATTAACAGGATAAAAAATATCAAGTTCTAAACATACAATTATCGCATAATATCAATTCTATCATAAAATCAAATAATTAAAATTTGAATCGTGTTCAAATCAACAAAACCAAAAAACCAATGTATGAAGTACACGGAAAGTGAATTTTTAATTTTATATTTTTAAAACAAGCATTAATTGCACGGGATAATATGATTATTTTTAAAATTGATGGTGTTTTAGTATAAAACTATTTCTAAGAAAATAAATAAATCTAAACGAGACTATAACAATAAAATCCAAATATGTATTTAATTTATTTAGTAGCATAAAATGAAGTAACACGTGTTGTCTTCCTGTAATTCCTTTCAAAAGGAGTTTTACTATACTACATTGCATAGATATGGATTCCATGGCCAATTCGATTACTATTCATATTATGTAATGAAAATCATGTTAGTTTCCAAATAGTCTTATAGTTTGAAAAATATCTGTATTTGATAATTTTAATGAATTTATACCTTTGTTTTATTAGGTATAATACTTCAATGTGTAAAACAACAAAAAGAATATTCCACTCATTGCAGGGGATAATAACTAGCTTTGGTGGCTTTTGTCTTTTCACTGTGTAAAGCTTAAAATTTTGTGAATTTGGAGCTTGATTTCCCATGATGTTTAGTCTCATGACCTTCATTTGTCTCCTAGATCATATAAGCTACATTACTATGAAAACATTGTATTAAAAAAGTTGTAACATTGATTGATCGAAAGATCTTGCAACAGTTAGAAAGAATTCATTCAATACTTAGTTGCACTGTAAATGTTTTTAATATAATTTGTGAAACACAAACTTCCAAATGTTGGAAAATCCATAAAGGTTGTTGCTCTATAGAATCACAAGGGTTAGAATCCAAGGGAAACAATACAAACCATTTCGATTAGTTCTTTTCTTCTCAATGGTACATCCATTGCTAGAAAATTAGAAGATATGTGAAGAAAATAAGAACTTTGCAAAGTAAGCATAAATAGGGTATTGCAATTCAGAAAAATTATAAGTCACCTATTTGGCCGCAAATACATGTTAAGAATTACTATCATTTTATATTCTATATTGATTATTTTAATTATGGTTTCCAATGATTTTGATTATTCCCCAGCGAGAGCCCTCCCTACAACTAAAATTATTATCAGGAAACAAAATGAAATCTACTCCATATTAGAAGCAACAGTTAATCCAATGCAAGGTATAAGATTAAATTCCGTACTCACCTACTTCATAATTTATTACTTAACTATTAAGAACTATATCTTCAAAGAATGGAACAACCAAGAGTAAAAAACGATGTATTCTTCTTCCAAACGCATTTGCATGATTAATCCTTTCTTAGAAATATATCCCTTCGGCCATTTCCCGTCATCTTTCATTTTCTCAACCCCAATTTTTTTTTTTTTTTTTTTTTTTTGAATGAATTCACTAAAGATCACATAGAAAATGTAGACATAAGGGCAATTGCACGCGAGCATCACAGAAAACAAGGAATGAAACATAATCATGTCAGGTTAATGTGCACTTGAGAGAGGTTCCCTTGCTATTGTGTACCCAACCCAAATATGCCATATTTTTCCATCAATTTCTGTGTTTTTGTTGGTGATTCTGTTTACTTAATATTGGATTAAGCTTATGAAAAGTATTATTTATATGCTGTGGAAAGAAAGGAACCAAAGAGTATTTTGAGTAAGAGCAAACCTATAGAAGTAATTCTTGAATAAGTGATTTAGTTGGTTTCAGGTGGTGATAGTTGAATGGAGAAGAGTGAGGAAAATGAAGGAAAACTGAGAGATGTAATCACTAGGAAATTTTCTCAATGCATTTTTGTAAAGATTAGGAGACAGTTTTCTAGATGGTTATGTACAGTTTCTTGTGGTTTTGCTCGCTCCAGTTGATTATTGTTGTGTTTTTAGTTGATACATTGTAAATTCTTGAAATTTTGATAATTGATTATAGAAAGATCTAAAATTTACCTAAAAATTGATGTACTGTTATATTTTAGTTTACATGTTATTGGAGGATCCGATACTTTTACTACAACTATACACTTACCAATTTGCAAGTAAAAAGATTCAATTTTTCCTATCATATTAAAAGATCTAACGATCTAAAAAGTCTATATACTTTTAAAGTCTACGGGTTTTACTTACTAAACTAATTTTGTGACAAAAAAGGTCATTGGACTTCTAATTTTTTTGTCCAATCTATTAAATTTCACGGTTAACTGTCCGTTAATGCGTGTCCCTGACATGACACGCTTAGGGACAAAATTGTTCAAATAAAAGAACTAACCCTTCCAATACACCAGAAACAGCCGAAGCTTATACCACCCACCTTTTCTGCCACCGAAAAAACTTGGCCACCATTATCCTCGTCAACAAACTAGGTTTGTCTCCACTCTTTTTTCCCATTTTGTAAACAAAAGAATACCTTCCTACATCTAATTGCAATCCGCGTCCAAATCTATCCATCAATCAGATTCCTCTGTTATTCTCTATAAATATCGTCCCAAATTAAAACAAAAAAACAATCAAAAAATTTTCATTTTCATTTTCCCTCTCTTCTTATCCAAATTCAAATTTTCAATTTTCATCTGTGGCTCCTCTTCCAAAATTACCATCAACAAAAAACCCGTAAAAGCTCTAGCAACGATACTTAACACCATAGTAAAGCCAAAAAAGCTCCCGTTGCGAAGAAAGTTCGATCTCATCCTACTTATTTCGAGGTATGAAATCCTAAAGTTTTTTGATCTGGTCAAGATAATTAATTTGATTGATTAGATTAATTATTATTTATATTTTTTGTGTGATTTTCAGATTATTAAAGAGGCGATTGTGGTGTTGAAGCAGAGGATTGGTTTGAGTCCGTATGCGATTACAAAGTGCATCAAAGTGAAGCAGTTGAATTTGCCGACGAATTTCAAGAAGCTTTTGTTGATTCAGTTGAAAAAGCTCATGGCATGGGAAAAACAAACGAAGGTGAAGAATTCATTCAATCTTGGTGCTCTGAAAGTAGCCATTTTTTAGTGTCAAAAGAAATGTTTGGAAGGTTTTTTGCTTTTGTGGCTATTGCAATGGTGGATGATTTTTTAGGTCAACCAATTTGGAAAAGTGAAAAGTGGGGGATGGTCTGCTTTTGTTTGGACAATTTTGCCCCTAAGCATATCATATCGGAGCACATTATATTCACATATAGAGAGTTAATTGAGAAATTTAACAGAATGGGCAAAAAATGACATTTTTAGAAGTTTAGAGACCTTTTTTGCCAGTTACACATACAAAATTAGTTTAGTGACTAGAACCTGTAGAGTTTAAAAGTTTATTCACCTTTTTGGCCGTTTCCTCGAATAAAAAAGTGTTTGGAAGAAAAAGGAAAGTAAAGATACGAAGTGTCCAATATGGTAAAAGCTTAAAAGATAATTCAAATCTAAAAGCATAGTTGATGAAACAATAATAAAATAATATAATGGGAAACAAATCAAGTATTCCCACTCAAAAATTGGTTTCAAACTTGTAATCATAACTAAAAAAGAAAATAAACAAAAATATATCCACAAGAATATATTATCGGAATATTAAGATCTAGAAACCTCAGAAATGATTAATGTAATATAATTATAACTGGTAGAAATTTTACTTCAATGAGATCTACATTAGTGAAAATGAATTTACATGGTCATGCAATTGTCAATATTATATAATGAAATTTCCAATGTTTACAAAAGGTGCGCCAAAGAAACATCAACACTACGTGCAATGCACGTGTTATGTTACCCATATATGGCATATGTTTCATAGTTAAAGATAACAAATATACTATGAAACATAAAATAGGAATACCATTATTCCATGTGGATGAAAATTTCCCTTCTCAAGAGTGTAGAAATTTTGTAAAGTCTTTTCATTCGAAGACCGTAAAGGTCCATTTATCGAGACCCATCTGACTAAATGAAGAGAATTATAACTGATTCCTCATATTGTTAACATGCTTCTTCGCCAAATCCTGGCACTTCTTTGTGTGATATTGTCAATCTTCTTAAGGTAACTGTTAAGAAAAAGATCAAGTCTTGCTTTAAGCTTGGGTAGAGTCATTGTGCAATGGCTATGTAGTTAAAGCACCAAACATCAAATTAACATGATTCAGATTTGTTAGTTCGAGAGATTGATAACTTCCTCAAGTCCCAACTTTTAAATGAGCCTGTAATGCTCTAGTTAAAGATGGACTAATAATGCCAAAACCAAGCACTTGAGATTTTTTGTTCATTTTTTTAACAAGTGCAAGGCTAATGAACTATCACTTCTATGCCACAATTCTTCATTCATTGTGCCATTTAATAAGACTTAACTAGTAGAGGAATTGATTTCTACATTTAAGTAAAGGTCTACTACCATCATAATGGCCTTCACATTCTCCCACCTAGTAGCCTAACTATTTGTAGCAATGTAGATTTGACCATTTTTTCTTCTCTCCTTCTGGAGACATCTTAGTTATTCCCAAATGACCGCGGACACCTTTAGAAAGATCGATGCACAGATAAATCTGATCCTCAGATCCAACATTTTCTAGACTAGGAGATTTAAGTTGCATGATTCTCTTTTTCACATCTTTGAGCTATCATTTTCACCTAGAAGATTACACAACAGCTAACCATTCGTACTTTTCTACACAACATAGTAGTTCAGTTTTTGTTTTATTGGCATTGATGTCATTCTAAATTACCCACTTTGCCCACTTTGCCAACTAATTCATAACCACTAGACATACTTGTGTTGGGAGCAATTTATGTTTACTAAAAGAGTTAGCAGATTTTTATAACTCACAAAGATTGTTGATATCATCATCATAAACACTTATATTTTATTTCCATGTCCTCCATATATGGTTTTATATTTGTGAATCAGAACACAGAGCCAGTATCAAATTAATACCCACTATTACCTTTAATACAAAAAATACGCAAAAAATATAAGAAACTAACTATTGTAACATTTCTCTAAGAAGAGCATCTCCAATTATGCCTCCTTCAAAATTAATTGGGAGCACGGAGAAATTCATAGGCATACAAATAAGCCATATGATAGAGGTTTTACACAATTCTAACAAATCATATAAAGAAGGATATATAGTAGGAAAATATCCAATTCTTGCATTTGTGTGTTAGGAGAACTTTAGATTTATGAAGCATTATCAATTATAATTGTATTATGGGAAACATTACATCAACAACTTGAATACGCGTAGTAGTTTCAAGACATCATGTGTCTCATAGAGTACTATAACTGCATTATCATTAAAACGTTAAATTCGTATAAAAGTTATGCGATCACTAATTGATAGATCAGAAAAGTGGTTAGAAAGCACTCGTTCAGTCCTACTAACACTATAAATATTTAACATACTTTAGGAAGCACCAATATCTAAATATTACAACATCCATAAGTGATATTTGTTCCATGGATATCATCAGGGTTACCATCAAAAAGAAATATGTCGTGTCTAAAAAGACATAAACATCTAGTTGTAAAATAATAGGTTCAACAATATAAAGTCCTAAACATAAAATTTTCCAATAATATTATCATATCATACGGTCATAAAATCAAATAATAGCATTGGACCCATGTACATATTATTAAAAACATTAAACCAATTCGTTAAATTCATTGCAATTCAATTGTTAATTTAATTTTATTCTAATATTATTGTCTTGGTCAATTTGAATTACGATTGATATGATGTAATCTTATTTGTTATCAATTCATGTCCATTTCCAAATAGTTTTACATATTTTTATTTCGTATGTTGTAATGGAACGAATATATATTGTTGGTTTCATAGGTACACTATGTCAATGTGTACAATAAAAAAAACAATATTCCATATATTACAGGGGATGAAAACATGACCTGGTTGATAATGCTAGACATAGAGCTGAGAATGACAACATAAAGAATACACTGAGATGACATTGGTTTTGAGAGATGTTAAACATGCACTGGATGTTTGTTCTAAATTTGATTTCAATGGATGTGTGGGATGATGTGGGTTATATTAGCACCCAAGATAATGGGTAGTGCAAGATAATCAAGGGTTTTTTATTGTAATTCGCAAGAAGAAGTATTTGGACTTGTACTAAACCAAGGCTTTCATGTGCATTGATAATGTCAATATAGTTGAAGACAATGCCTTTTTAGTAGTTTAGCACAACAGACTTAGACACATCACTGAGAAGGGATTTAGTTGTTTGGTCAAGAAGAATTTACTTTCTGGATTGAAGATTGCTAAACTAGAAAACTATGCACATTGCTTGTTAGGGTCTAGAAACAGAACAAGGTCTTTTTCTAGAGTCATCATTCGGCAAGAGAATTAGAATTACTTGATTTAGTGCATTTAGATATCTGTGGTCCTATGAACATGAATATATTTGGTGGTATACTTTATTTTGTTATATTTATTGATGATTATTCAAGAAAACTGTGGATGTATGCCTTGAAGTCTAAAGATCAAGTGCTTGGTGTTTTTAAGCATGTTTAGACTTCTATTGAGAAGGAGGCATGTCTGAACCTGAAATGTATTCAAACTTATAATAGTGGCGAATATCTTGGACTGATTGATGACTATTGCAGACAATAGGGCATAAGACACTGGAAGACCCATCTCAAGGCTCCTCAATTGAATGACCTAGCAGAGAGGATGAATAGGACATTAGTGGAGCGAGTAAGATTTTTGCCTTCTGAAGCAAAATTTCCAATGTATTTCGAGTGGGACATTATTTACTAGAACAAGAGGTTGAAAGCTACACTGACAAATGTTGTTTGGCATATATCCATTTTTTGGAAACTTACATGAATTGGCAACAACAGTATAAAGTCCTAGTTGTATAATCATCTAGTAATATTAATTGTTTCACATGATTATAAAATCACATAAAAAATTCGAGGCCCTATACTTATTATTAAACCATAAAACAAATTCATGGTGGTCACAACAATTCAATTGTTAATTTTGTATTTTTCATATATGGTTACTATGGACAAACCAAATTGCTATTTTTATGATGTAATCTTCTTTGTTACCAATTCATGTAAGTTTCCATATAGTTTTTCAATTTGACAAATACCTATATTTGTTATGTTTTAATGAACTTACACTGTTACTTTCATAGGTATACTACATCAACGTGTACAGTGACAAAAATAATAATCCAGGCACTAGCTTTAGTGAGTTGTCTTTTAATGGGGAAAAAACTTATATTTTGGTAAATTGGGAGATCTGTACATCTTGATTTTAATAGATATGGCCAATATTCTCCAAGATTTGTTGTCGGAATGACCATTGTCATGATTATTTGAATTTATATTTATATTGACTTAATAAATTCTAGTTTTTCAATTTATTTTAACATAACTAAAACTTAGCGAATTTTATTAGCACTTCTAAATTTTTTCTCCATGTGTAATTATCTTAATTAAGTTTATTTTTTTGTGTGTAAGTGGTCACCTTTTCGCCCGACAAAATTTAATTATAAAATAAAATTATTTCTACATAAGTAAACCACTATGAAGTTTCCGTTCATGATAACAGTAAAAGGGATCAATCTATTCACAAATTTCAATTGTACGGATCAATGTAAATTTAAAATTAGAATAAAATGTTTCTTAGGTATTTTATCTCTTCGTTTAACAATTCCCAAGCAGGCCAAGTTATTGTTGATCTATTCAATATTTTAGTTCATACTCCTTTTATCTTATTCAAGTACTAGTTAGATGACACCTGCTTTGCACACAGTTTAGAAATATTTAGTATTACACTAAACCTAAAGGTTTCAAATTTTAATAGATACAGCATATTCATTGTTGGAAAAAAATATGACATTTTAAATAAAGTTGAGTTCAAAAGTAAAATTTGTATAACCTAAGTAATATTATGTTGAAGGTTTGCGATGTTATATATCTTGATTTTTCTTGTATTTTCTTTTAGTGTATTCTTTGTTTGTTTTTCATTATTGTTATCATAGTGAAGTGCTTATCAAATGCTAATCGAGATGATGTTTTATTAGTAGGTCTTGGGGAAGTGTCTAACCACCGAAATTGCAATTTGTTGTCAAAGCAATATTCATTAGTGCTACTTTCAGCCTATAGTTCCCATTCTTTGATTTCTCGTTCTCAGCTGTAAGTAATGCATTATTAACCCGATCTTTTTGCACTTACAAAATGTAACACAAAATATCATTGCAAGTACATTACCACATTTAAGTAATTAGCAAGATCAACAATATAAAGTTCTAGAAGTACAATTATCGAATAATACTAAATATATCATATGATGATAAAATCAAATAATAAAATTCAATGTAAAGACTCTTGCACATATCATTAAAACCATAAAAACCAATTTATTA
Organism: Cinchona pubescens; assembly: GCA_025175665.1. Taxonomy (NCBI): domain Eukaryota; kingdom Viridiplantae; phylum Streptophyta; class Magnoliopsida; order Gentianales; family Rubiaceae; genus Cinchona; species Cinchona pubescens. The sequence continues at coordinate 946,325 of JANKKI010000304.1, read as the reverse complement.
AATTCATGGAAACTGAATTTTTAATTTTATATTTTAAAACTAGAATTAATTGCACGGAATAATATAATTATTTTCAAAATTTATTGTGTTTTAGTACAAAACAATTTTGAAGAAATCAAAAATCTAAATGAGACTATAACAATAAAATCCAAATAAGTATTTAATTTATTTTGTTGCATAAAATGAAGTAACACACAGTGTCTTTCTGTAATTTCTTACAAAAGGAATTTTGCTATACTATATTGCATAGATATAGTTTCCATGGCAAATTTGAATTACTATTCATAGTATATAATCCCAATCATGTAAGCTTCAAATGGTTTTATAGTTTGACAAATATCTATATTTGATGTGTTTTAATGAATTTATACCATTGTTTTGTCAGGTAAACTATTTCAATGTGTACAGAGAGAAAAAGAATATTCCACAATTGCAGGGGATAACAATTAGGTTAGGTGATTTTTCTAGTTTTGACTTTTTACTACATAAAGCTTCAATTTTTTTGAATTTGGAGCTTGATTGCCCTCAATATTTAGTCTCATGGCCTTTATTTGTCTCCTAGATCATATAAGCTACATTACTATGAAAACATTGTATTAAAGAAATACCATTGATTGATCAAAAAAATAACTGTTAGAAAGAATTTGTTCGGAACTTGTTGCATTATAAATGTTTTTCATATAATTTACAAAACACAAATTTCAAAATGTTAGTAAATCCACAAGCGGTAGTTGCTCTATAGAGTGACAAGGGTTAGAATCTAAGGAAAACAACACAAAACCATTTTGATTACATCTCTTCTTCTCAATAGTACATCCACTAGTAGGAAATTAAAAGACATTTGAAGAAAACAACAACTTTGCAAAATAAGCATAAATGGGGTTGTACAATTTAGCAAAATTATAAATCACCTATTGGGCCACAACTACATTTTAAGAATTACTATCATTTTACATTCTATATTGATCTGTATTTTAATTATGGTTTCCAATGATTTTGATTATTCCCCAATGAGACCACTCCACACAACTAAAAGTATTATCAGGAAATAAAATGAAATCTACCATCTACATTAGAAGCTATAGTTAATCCAATAATAAGTGTAAGATTAAATTGCTTGCTCACCTGGTTCATAATTTGCTAATTCGTTATTAATAATAATATCTTCGAAGAATGGAACAACCAAGAGTAGAAAATGATGTATTCTTCTTCCAAATGCATTTGCATGCTTAATCCTTTCTGTGAAATACATCCCATCAGCCATTTCTCCTCATCTTTCATTCTCTCATTCCCAATTTTTTTTTTTTAAAAAAATTGTAAATAAATTCACTAAAAAGATCACACAAAAAGGTAGATATAAGGGCAATTGTGCACGTGCATCACAGAAAACAAAGGATGAAACACAAGCATGTCAAGTTAATGTGCAATTGAGAGATGTTTCCTTGCTATCATGCTCACAATCTCGATATGCAATATTTATCTCTTTCCATCAATTTTTGTGTTTTTGTTGTTGATTTTGTTTACTCAATATTGGATTAAGCTCATGATGGGTGTTATTTATGTGTAATGGAAAGAAAGAAACCAAAGAGTATTTTGAATAAGAGTAAACCGGTAGATGTAATTCTTGAATTAGTGATTCAGTAGGTCTAGATGGTGATAGCTGGATGGAGAAGAGTGAGCAAAAGAAGGAGAACTGAGAGATGTCATTACATGGAAATTTTCTCATTGCATTTTTGAAGATTAGGAGACAGTTTTGTAGATGGTTATGCACGGTTTCTTAAGGTTTTGCTTACTGCAGTTGATTATTGCTGTGTTTTAAGTTGATACATTGTAAATTCTTGAGACTTTGATGATTGATTAATAGAAAGAACTAAAATTTACCTAAAAATGATGTATTATTATTTTTTATTTTAAATGTTGTTGAAGGATCCGATACTTTTATCACAACTATATACTTACCAATTTGCAACGGAAAAGTTTCAATTTTTATCCTATCATATTAACAAAACGAGCAAATGGCCAAAAGAGTCTATATACTTTATACTTTTCAAGTCTACGGTTTTAGTCACGAAACTAATTTTGTGGCCAAAAAGGTCTCTGGAGTTCTAATAATACCGTTTTTTGCCCATTCCGTTAAATTTCACAATTAACTCTCCGTTACTGCATGCACATGCCTGTCACATGACACGACTCAAGGACAAAATTTTCCAAACAAAAGCAGAAACCCTTCCCATACACCAGAAAAATCCAAAGCTTCCACCACCCACCTCCTCTACCACCGAAAAACTCAGCCACCATTATCCTCCTCAACAAACCATGTCTATCTCCTCTCTTTTTTCTCATTTTCCAAACAAAAGAACACCATCCCATTTCGGATTGCAATCCATGTCCAAATCTATCCACCAATATGAGATTCCTCTATTACTATCTATAAATATCCTCCCCAAATTACAAAAAAATGAGCAATTTTTCATTTTCATTTTCCTTCCCTCCTTAGGTCCAATTTCCAATTTTCAATTTTCATACATGGCTCCTCCTTCCAAAGCTTCCGACACTGGAAAACCCGCAAAAGCTTCGGCAACAAAACTTGCCACTGCTAGTAAAGCCAATAAAGCTCCAGCTACAAAGAAAGTTTGATCTATCTTACTTATCTCGAGGTATGAAATCCTAAAGTTTTCCTATCCGATTGGATTATTAGTTTGATTAATTAGATTAATTACTAAATAACTTTTTGAGTGATTTTCTGATGATTAAGGTGGCAATTGTGGCATTGAAAGAAAAGATTGGTCCGAGTCCGTATGTGATTATGAAGTTTACAGAAGTGACGCAGAAAGATTTGTCGATGAATATCAAGAATCTTTTGTCGATTCAGTTGAAAGCGCGATGTCGGGAAAACTAACAAAGGTGAAGAATTCGTTCAAGCTTGGCACATCGAAGTAGCCATTTTTGAGTGTTAAAAGAAATGTTTGGAAAGGTTTTTTCTTTTGTGGCTATTGCACTGGTGGATGGCCCATGATTTTTTAGGTCAGTCAATTTGGTCAAGCGAAAAGTAGGGGAAAGTCTTTTATTTGAACAATTTGTACCCGAGTGTATCATGTGGAACATGGCACACACTAATGGAGAGTTAACTGAGAACTTAACGAAATGGGTGAAAAATGACGTTTTTAGAAGTTTAGAGAACTTTTTGACTACAAAATTAGTTGAGTAACTAGAACCCGTAATAGTAACATTTCTACTTATTTGCTCTAACAAAAAATTGTCTGGAAGAAAAAGAATAGTAAAGATACGAAACTAATTTGGTAAAAGTTTAAAAGATAATTCAGATCAAAAAGCAAAGTTGATGAAACAATAATAAAAAACTACATTGGGAAACAAATCAAGTATTCCCACTCAAATTTTGTTTTCAAACTTGTAATCATAACTAACAAAGTAAAATAAACAAAAAATACCCACCGCTTCTGCCACCAAAAAACTCGGCCACCATCATCCTCCTCAACAAACTAGGTCCATTTCCTCTCTTTTTCCTCATTTTCCAAACAAAAGCAGACCATCCCACTTCGGATCGCAATCCACGTCCAAATCTATCCACCAATCAGATTCCTCCATTATTCGCTATAAATATCCTCCCCAAATTTTAAAAAAATCAGAAATTTTTCATTTTCATTTTTATTTTCCCTCTCTCCTTCTCCAAATTCCAATTTTCAATTTTCATCCATGGCTCCTCCTTCCAAAACCACCGTCGCTAGAAAATTCACAAAAGGTTCGGCAATGAAACCTGCCACCGCTAGCAAAGCCAAAAAAAGCTCCGAATGCAAAAAAGTTCAATCTATCCTACTTATTTTGAGGTATGAAATCCTGATGTTTTCTGATCTGATTGGATTATTAATTTGATTAAATAGATTAATTACTGAATAATTTTTTGTGTGATTTTAAGATGATTAATGTGGCGATTGTGGCATTCAAATAAAGGATTGGTTCGAGTCCGACGTGATTATGAAGTTTACAGAAGTGAAGCAGAAGGATTTTCCGATGAGAAATATCAAGCATCTTTTGTCTATTTAGTTGAAAAAGCTCGTGACGTCGAGAAAATGAACAAAGATGAAGAATTCGTTCAAGCTTGGCACATCGAAGCAACCATTTCTGAGTGTTAAAAGAAATGTTTGGAAGGGTTTTTTCTTTTGTGGCTATTGCAATGGTTGATGTTTGGTAAAGCAAAAAGTGGGGGAAGGTCTACTTTTATTTGGACAATTTTGTCCCTGAGTGTATCACATGGAACATGGCATGCACTAATGGAGAGTTAACTGAGAAATTTAACTTTTTTAGAAGTTCAGTGATCCTTTTGACTACAAAATTAGTATAGTGACTAGAACCCGTAGAGTTTAAAAGTATAGTGACCTTCTCTACCTGTTTGCTCTAACAAAAAATTGCCTGCAAGAAAATGGAAAGTGAAGATATGAAATGTCTGATTTGATAAAAGTTTAAAAGGTAATTCAGATCCAAAAGAAAAGTTGATGAAACAATAATAAAAAACTGCATTGGGAATATTTATGTACAATTCAAGTATTCCCACTCAAATTTTGTTTTCAAACATGTAATAATAACTAACAAAGAAAAATAAACAAAAAATATCCACAGCAATATAATATCAGAAAATCGAGATCTAGAAACCTTGGGAATGATTAATGTAATATAATTTTAGAATTTTACTTCAACGAGATCTACATTAGTGAAAACAAATTTATATGGTCATGCAATTGTGAATATTATCTATTTAAATTTCTGATGTTCAAAAAATGTGCAATCAAAGAAACACAACATCACGTGCAATGCACGTCCTATATTGCCAATGTATGTATAAGTTTCATTGTTAAATATAATGAATATATTATGAAACATAAAATAGGAATACCATTACTCCATGTGGATGGAAATTTCCCTTCTCGAGAGTGTTGAAATTCGATACAGCCTTTTCATTCAAAGCCCATAACGATCCATTTATTGAGATCCAACCGACTCAATGAAGAGAATTATAACAGATTCCTCCTACTTTTCATGGTCATTGTGTTGCTTATTAAGCCTTAACTAGCAGAGGAATTCATATCTACATTTAAGTCAAGGGCTACTACCATCATAATGGCCTTCACGGTATCCCACCTATTAGCCTTAATATTTGTAGCAACATTGCTTGGACCATTTTTCTCCTCTCCTTCTAGAGACGTCTTAGTTATTCTCAAATGGCTACAGACACCTTTAGAAAGATGATTTCCTGGATAAATCTAACTCTCAGAACCCACATTTTCTAGTTCAACAGATTTAAGTATCATGATTCTCATTTTCATATCTTTGAGCTATCATTTTTACCTAGAAGGTTACATAATAGCCAACCTTTCATACATTTCTACACAACATACTAGTTTAGTTTTTATTTTTTTGGCATTAATGTCATTCAAATTTAGCCACTTTATTGATAAATTCATAACCACTAGATATACTTGTGTAGTTACTTGTGTTGGGAGGAATTTATGCTTACTAGAGTTAGCAGATTTTTATAACTCACATATGTAAATGAGTGTTCATATCATTGTGATCAACACTTATCTATATATTGCCATGACCTCCATATATGGTTTTATTTTTGTGAATCAGAACATAAAGCCAGTACCAAATTAATACCCACTATTACCTTTAATACAGTAAAATATGCAAAAATTATAAGGAATTCAATATAGTTACATTTCCCTAAGAAGAGAATCTCCAATTATGCCTCCTTCGAAAATGACTAGGGGCACTGAGAAATTCATAGGCATGCAACTAAGCCATCTGATAGAAGTTTTACACAATTGTAACAAATTATAAACAAAAATAGCAGCCAAATATCTAAGTCTTGTATTTTTGTATTAGAACTTTAGATTTATGAAGCACTATCAATTATAATTGTATCAAGGGAAACGTTGCATCAATGACTTGAATACGCGCAATACTGGTTGTTGAAGGGCCTTCACGTTTTGATAGAGCACTATAACTACATTATCATAAACACGTTGTATAAAAGATGTGCTATCATTAATTGATATTACCATCAGAAAATAGTTAGAAACTGCTCGTTTAGTACTAGTAACATTGTAAATACTTTAACATATTCTAGGAAGCACCAATATCTAAATGTTGGAACATCTATAAGAATCATCTGCGTTACTATCCAAAGGAAACGTGTTGCATCTAAAAATACATAAACATCTAGTTATAAAATAATAGGACTAACAATACAAAGTCATAGATGGAAAATTATCCAATAATATCGATCATATCATGTGGTCATAAAATCAAATAAAAAAATTGGAACAATGTACACTTTATTAAAAATATTAAACCAATAAGAGAAATTCATGCCAATTCAATTGTTAATTTAATTTTATTCGAATATAATTTTCATGGCCAATTTGAATTATGATTGATATGATGTAATCTTATTTGTTACCAATTCAGGTAACTTTCCAAATAGTTTTACATTCTGACAAATTTTTATATTTCGTATGTTTTAACGAACATATATTGTTGGTTTCATAGGTACACCATGTCATCATGTGTAATATTGAAAAAAAACAATATTCCACACATTGCATGGGATGACAACAAGGCCATGTTAATAATGCTACACTTAGAGCTGAGAATGAGAACATAAAGAATAAGAACAAGAGGTTAAAAGCTACACTGAGAAATGTTGTTTGCCCTAATTTTTTTGGAAACATACATGAATTGGTAACAACAGTATAAAGCCCTAGGTGCATAATCACCTAGTAATATTAATTTTTTCATGTGATCATAAAATCAAATAATAAAATTCAACCCCTTGTACACATTGTTAAACCATAAAAACAATTCATAGAGATCACGACAATTCAATTGTTAATTTTATATTTTTCATGTACGGTTACCATTGCCAAACGAAATTACTATTGATATGATGAAACCTTCTTTGTTACCAATTCATGTAAATTTCCAAATAGTTTTACAATTTGACAAATATCTAATACTTGTTATGTTTTAATGAACTTATGCCATAACTTTCATAGGTATACTACATCAATTCGCAGAGTGACAAAAACAATAATCCAAGCACTAGCTTTGGTAGGTTGTCTTTTAATTGGGAAAAAAACTTAAATTTTGGTAAATTTGGAGATCCGTACAGCTTGATTTTAATAGATATGATAAATATTCTACAAGATTCATTTTTGGAATGACCAATAATTATCTGAATTTATATTTATATTGACTTAATAAGTTGTAGTTTTTCAATTTATTTAACTAAAACTTAGAGAATTTTATTTGCATTGCTAAATTCTTTTGCTGTGTGTAAGTAGCTTAATTAAGTTTATTCTTTCGTAAGTAAGTGGTCACCATTTTACCCAAAAGAATTCAATCATAAAATATAATTATTTCTACATACAAAAACCACAATGAAGTTTCCCTTTCATGATAACGGTAACAGTAATCCCTCATAACAAGGATCAAACTATTCACAAATTTCAATTGTATTGATAAGCTTAATGTTAAAATTAGAATAAAATACTTTTTTGGTATATCATATCTTCTTAACTAACAATTACCGAGTAGGCCAAGTTATTGTTGATCTATTCAACACTTTCTCATACTTTTTTTCTTATTGAAATACTAGTAAGATGACACCTTCTTTGCACACAGTTCAGGAATATTTGTTATTACATTTAATGTAATGGTTTCAAATTTTAGTTGATAATATTCACTGTAGGAAGAAAATGTAACATTTTAAATAAAGTTGAGTTTACAAAAGTAAAATTTGTATCAACTAAAATAATATTATGTTGAAGGTTTGCAAGATTATATATGATGATTTATCTTGTATTTTCTAATAGAGTAATCTTTGTTTGTTTTTCATTATCATTTGAGATGTTGTTTTATTAGTAGGTCATGGGGAAGCGTCTTACCACCAAAATTGAATTTTGTTTTCAAGGCAATATCTATTAGTGTTGCTTTCAACCTATAGTTCTTGTTCTTTAAGTTCTCATTCTTAGTTGTAAGTAATACATTATCAACTTGATCTTTTTGCACTTACGAAATGTATCAAACACAAAATATCATTGAAAGCATGCTACCACATTTAAGTAATTAATGGGATCAACAATATAAAGTTCTAGACATACATTTATCGAGTAATATTAATTATATCATATGATCATAAAATCAAATACTAAAATTTGACTTGTGTACATATTATTAATACCATAAAACCAACTTATGAAGTTGATGGAAAGTGAATTTTTAATTTTATACTTTTAAATATAGCATTAATTGCACTAGATAATATAATTATTTTCAAAATTATGGTGTTTTAGTATAAAACTATTTCTATGGAAACAAAAGTCTAAATGAGACTATAAGAATAAAATCCAAATAAGTATTCAATTTATTTAGTTGCATAAAATGATGTAGCACGTGGTGTCTTCCTGTAATTTCTTACAAAAGGAGTTTTGCTATACTATATTGCATTAGATATGGTTTCCATGGCCAATTTTAATTACTATTCATATTATATAATCCAAATCATGTAAGTTTCCAAATAGTTGTTTATAGTTTGAAAAATATCTATATTTGATATATTTTAATGAATTTATACAATTGTTTTATTTGGTATACTACTTCAATGCGTACAGCGACAAAAAGAATATTCTACTCATTGTAAGGGATAACAACTTGCTTTGGTGAGTTTTGTCCCTTTACTGTGTAAATCTTCAATTTTTGTGAATTTGGAGCTTGATTGCCTTCAATATTTAGTCTCATGACCTTCATTTGTCTCCTAGATCATGTAAGATACATTACTATGAAAACGTTGTATTAAAGAAATTACACAATTGATTGGTCGAATAGAACAACTGTTAGAAAGAAATTTTCAGTACTTTTTGCACTATAAATGTTTTTAATAAAATTTGCGAAACACAAATTTTGAAATGTTGGCATATCCATAAGAGGTAGTTTCTCTATAGAATCACAAGGTTTAGAATCCAAGGAAAATAATACAAAACCATTTTGATTACTTCTCTTCTTCTCAATAGTACATCCACTGCTAACTAAAAATTTGAGGATATTTGGAAAAAAATAAGAACTTTGCAAAGTAATCATAAATAAGGTATTATAATTCAAAAAAAATATAAATCACCTTTTTGACCGCAACTACATTTTAAGAATTACTATCATTTTATATTCAATATTGATTATTTTAATTGTCCTTTCCGGTGATTTTGATTATTCCCAGACGAGAGCACTCGCCACAACTAAAATTATTATCGGGAAATAAAATGAAATCTACCTTCTATATTAGAAGCAACAGTTAATCCAATGTGACGTCTAAGATTAAATTCCCTACTCACCTACTTCATAATTTATTACTTAACTATAAGAACTATATCTTCAAAGAATGGAACAACCAAGAGTACAAAACGACGTATTCTTTTCCCAAACGCATTTGCACGATTAATCGTTTCTCAAAAATACATCCCTGCTTCCATTCTGCTCATCTTTCATTTTCTCATCCCAAATTTTTTGTATTTTTTTTTTTGTTGAAAATGAATTCAATAATTAACTCACACAGAAAGGTAGACATAAGGGCAACTATGCACGATCATCACAGAAAATAGGGGATGAAACACAATCATGTCAAGTTAACGTGTACTTGAGAGAGGTTCCCTTGCTACGTGCTCCCAATCTAGATATGCCATATTTTTCCATCAATTTATGTGTTTTTGTTGGTGATTCTGTTTATTGAGTATTGGATTAAGCTTCTGACAAGTATTATTTATGTGCTGTGGAGAGAAAGGAACCAAAGAGTATTTTGAGTAAGAGTAAACCTACAGAAGTAATTCTTGAATAGATGATTCAGTTGGTCTAGATGGTGATTGTTGAATGGCGAAAAGTGAGCAAAACAAAGGAGAACTGAGAGATGTCATCACTTGGAAACTTTCTGAATGCATATTTGAAGATTAGGAGACAGTTTTCTAGATGGTTATGTACAGTTTCTTGAGGTTTTGCTTACTGCAGTTGATTATTACTGTGTTTTTAGTTGATATATTGTAAATTCTTGAGACTTTGATGGATCGATTATTAGTAAGAGCTAAAATTTACCTAAAATATGATGTATTGTTATATTTTAGTTTAAATGTTTTTGAAGGATCCGATACTTAGATTACAAATATATGCTTACCAATTCGCAACTAAAAAAGTTTCAATTTTTCCTATCATATTAACAAAAAGAGCAAACGGCCAAAAAAGTCCATATACTTTTAAAGTCTATGAGTTTTAGTTACTAAACTAATTTTGTGGCCAAAATGTCATTGGACTTCTAAAAATATCATTTTTTGCCCATTCTGTTAAATTTCACAGTTAATTCTCTGTTAGTGGTTGTCACATGCCTCTCACATCACAAGCTCAGGGACGAAATTGTCCAAACAAAAGCAAAAACCCTTCTGAAACACTAGAAACAGCCGAAGCTTGCACCACCCACCTTATCTACCACTATCATCCTTCTCCACAGACTAGGTCTGTCTTCTTCTTTTTTTCTCATTTCCCAAACAAAAGTAGACCTTCCCACTTCAGATCGCAATGCCACATCCAAATCTATCCTCCAATCAGATTCCTCCATCATTCTCTATAAATATCCTCCCCAAATTAAAAAAAAAAAATTAGCAATTTTCCATTTTCATTTTCCTTCTCTCTTATCCAAATTATAATTTTCAATTTTCATCCATGGCTCCTCCTTCAAATTGTAGTTGCCCGAAACCCCACAAAAGCTCTGGCAGCGGACTCTGCCACCGCTAGCAAAGCAAAAAAAGCTCTGGCTATGAAGAAAATCCGATCTCATCCTACTCATTTCGAGGTATAAAATCCTGAAGTTTTTCGATATGATCAGATTATTATTTATATTAATTAGATTAATTATTAATTAATTTTTTTTGTGTGACTTTCAGATGATTAAGGATGCGATTGTGGCATTGAAGAAAATGATTGGTTCGAGTTCGTATGTGATTACGAAGTTTATCAAAGTAAAACAGAAGGATTTATCGACGAATTTCAAGAAGCTTTTGTCGATTCAGTTGAGAAAGCTCGTGGTGACGGTGAAAACTGACGAAGGTGAACATTTCGTTCATGCTCAAAGCTCAAAAGTAGCCATTTTTTAGTGCAAAAAATAAATGTTTTCAACGGTTTTTGCTTCTGTGTCTATTGCAATGGTGGATGATTTTTTAGGTCAGCCAGTTTGGTAAAATAAAAAGTAGGGGATGATTGTCTTTTGTTCGGACAATTTTGTCACTGAGCATATCATGTCGGAGGCACGGACACACACTGATGAAGAGTTATTGAGAAATTTAACGGAATGAGCAAAAAACAATATTTTTAGATGTTTAGTGACCTTTTTGGCGACAAAATTAGTTTAGTGATTAGAACTTGTAGAGTTTAAAAGTAAAACGAACTTTTTGGCTGTTTGCTCTAACAAAAAAATTTCGGCAAGAAAACGGAAAGTAAAGATACGAAATATTTGATTTGGTAAAACTTTAAAAGATAATTCAAATCCAAAAGAAAAGTTGATGAAACAATAATAAAAAACTATATTGGGAAACAAATCAAGTAAGTATATTTCCTACTCAAAATTTGGTTTCAAACTTGTAATTATAACAAACAAAGAAAAATAAACAAAAAATGCCCACAAGAATATATTTTTAGAAAACTAAGATCTAGAAACCTTGGGAATGATTAATGTAATATAATTTTAATTGATCGAAATTTTACTTCAGCAAGATCTATATCACTGAAAAATAATTTATATGGTCATACAATTGTGAATATTATCTATTAAAATTTTCAACGTTAATAAAAGGTATAGTCAAAGAAACATCAACACCGTGTGCAATGCACGTACTCTATTACCCATATATGTATAATTTTCATTGTTAAAGATGATGAATATTTAAGAAAGATAAAATAGGAATACAATTACTCCATGTCGATGGAAATTTACCTTCTCAAGAGTGTTGAAATTTTGTATAGTCTTTTCACTCAAAACCCATAAGAGCTCACTTATCGAGATCCATCTGACTCAACGAAGACAATTATAAATGATTCCTCCTATAGTTAACATGTAGAACTTCTTCTTGCACCACTTTGAGTGATAGTGCCAATATTCATAATGTAACTATTAAGAAAAAGATCAAGACTTTCTTTATGCTTTAGCAGAGTTGTTGTGTGATGGTTGTGGACTTAAAGCACCAAAAATCAAATTAACACGACTCATATTTGTTTCTTCAAGAGATTCATAATATCCTCAAGCCCCAGGTTTTGAAAGAGCCTGTAAGGCTCTAGTTAAATATGGACAGATAATGCCAAAATCTAGCACTTGATATTTTTTGTACATTTTTCTTTTAACGAGTGCAAGGCTGTTATTGCTTCAATACCTCAGCTCTTCATTCATCGTGTCATTTAATAAGCCTTAACTAGAAGAGGAATTGACTTCTATATTTAAGTCAAGGGCTTCTACCATCATAATAGCCTTCACAGTATGTCTCCTAGTAGCCTTAATATTTGTAGCAACGTTGCTTGGACCGTTTTTCTCTTCTCCTTCCAGAGACATCTTAGTTATTTTCAAATGAGACAACTTATATCTACAGATACCTTTATAAAGATCATTGCACGAATAAATCTGACCCTAAGATCCAACATTTTCTTGCCTTGGAGATTTTTGTAGCATGATTCTCTTTTCTCACATCTTTCATCTATCATTTTGACCTCGAAGGTTACACAATAGCCAACCTTTCGTACTTTTCTACACAACATACTAGTTCAATTTTGTTTTACTAGCATTGATCTCATTCAAATTTAACCACTTTGCAGACAAATGCTTAACCACTAGATATACTTGTGTTGGGAGGAACTTTATTTTTACTAGAGTTAGCATATTTTATAACTCACAAAGAGTGTTGAAATCATCGTCATCAACACTTTTCTATATATTTGCCATGACCTCCATATTAGGTTTTATTAAGCACATCTTAACATAAAGGCAATATCAAATTAATACCCACTTTTATCTTTATTGCAAAAAAATATTCAAAAATTATAAGAAATTCAATATAATTACATTTCTTTAAGAAAAGCATCTCCAAAAATTTATGCCTCCTTCAAAAATAATTGGGAGCACTGAGAAATTCATCTGCATACAACTAAGTCATATGATAGAAGTTTTACACAATTGTAACAAATCATATAAAAAAGGATATATAGTGGCTAAATATCCAATTCTTGCATTTTTGTATTATAAAAACTTTAGATTTATGATGTAATATCAATTATAATTTTATTAAGGGAAACATTGCATCAATGACATGAATACCTGCAGTACTTGTTGTCGCAGGACTTTAATGTGTCCCATACGAGTTTAATGGTTAATTGATTTTATGACCATATGATACGACTAATATTACTGGATAATTTTACGTCTAGGACTTTATATTATTGATCTTGTTATTTTACAACTAGATGTTTATGTCTTCTTAGATGCAACACGTTTCCTTTAGATGGTAACCCTGATGATTCCATGGAGCAAATATATCTTATCGATGTTCTAATATTTAGATGTTGGTGCTTCCTAGAATACGTTAAAATATTTACATCAACATGACAGCAGTATTGAACAAGTTCTTTCTAACTATGTTTCTGATCTATCAATTAATGATAGCACATCTTTTATACAAACTTTTTATGGTATTGTAGTTATAGTATTCAATTAACCATTAAAATAATTCGTGAAATTAATGGCTATTCAATTGTTAATTTAATACTATTCAAACATCATTTTCATGGCCAATTTCAATCACGATTGACATGATGTAATCTTATTTGTTGCCAATTCATTTAAATTTCCAAATAGTTTTACAGTCTATCAAAGTTTTGTATTTGGTATGTTTTAACGAACTTATAGTGTTGGTTTCATAGGTACACTATATCAATATGTACTATGAAAAACACAATATTCCATACATTGCAGGGGATGACAACAAGACCTAGTTGATAATGTTATACTCAGTGCTGAGAATGAGAATTGAAAGAATAAGAACTGGAGGTTGAAAGTTGCAGTGACAAATATTGTTTGCCCTACAAACTTACATGAATTCATAACAATAAGTATAAAGTTCTAGGTGTACAATTATCCAATAATATTAGTTATATCATATGATCATAAAATCAAATAATAAAATTTGTCCCATTTACACATCATCAAACCATAAAAACCAATTCCTGAAACTCATTGCAGTTGAATTGTTAATTTTATATTATTCAATTAAGGTTTCCATGGTCAAACTGATTTACTGTTGATATGAGGTAATCTTCTTTGTTACCGATTCATGTAACATTCAAAATAGTTTACAATTTGACAAATATCTATATTTGATATGTTTTAAAGAACATATACCATTACCTTCGTGGGTCTGCTACATCAATGTGTATAGTGACAAAAACAATAATCCACACAAAGTAGGAGATGACCACCAGCTTTAGTGAGTTTTCTTTTAATTGAGAAAAAAATTCAATTTTTGTGAATTTGGAGCTTCCTTTATCCTTATTTTAGTTGCTATGGTCAATATTCCCCAAGATTTGTTGTTGGAAGGACCAATAGTTACTTGACAAATTAATTTGATTTATACTGACATAACAAGTATTATTTTTTCTAGTTTATCTTCGTATAATAAAAACTTAGTGAATTTTAGTTACCATTGTAATTTTTTTTTTTTGTGACATGTAATTTGCTTAATATAGTTTTTTCTTTCTTAAGTAAGTAGCTTCCTTTTCATCCAAAAGAATTTTATTTCCTCACCAAAAACCACTACGAATTTTTCTTTTGTATTTCAATTGTATAGCTAAGTTTAAAGTCAAAATTAGAAAAAAGTGTTTCTTTAGTATTTCATCTCTTCTTTTGGCAATTGCTAAGTAGGCAAAGTAGTTATTGATCTTTTCAATATTTAAGTTG
The DNA here is from genome assembly GCA_025175665.1 of Cinchona pubescens. Lineage (NCBI taxonomy): Eukaryota > Viridiplantae > Streptophyta > Magnoliopsida > Gentianales > Rubiaceae > Cinchona > Cinchona pubescens. Next base: position 931,279 of record JANKKI010000304.1, on the reverse strand, counting down.
ATACTTCTTTTTTTTTTTTGGAAATACTAGTAAGATGACACATGTTGTGCACGTAAAAAAAAAAAAATTTAAATTTTTTCAACTTTGTGACAACTCTTTTGTGACGAACCCTTGATTCATTAGAAAAGGATAAGATTTTATGACAAAACTCTACTTTTGTTAGGAATATACTATATCTATTTTTCTTGATGATGTCAAACCATTGTCAATAAAAGAATGTCTCCCCATCACTAAATAAAGGGGTCGATACTTTTATATATACATTTCTATTTATTTAATTTTTTTTACCATTCTTTTCCACAATTGAGAACCACATCCTCATCAGGGAAAGTTTTCATGTTCCCTCCATTATTTCCCACCTTTTAATTTCTCAAATTTTAGCCACAAATTTGACTTACTGGGAGAATAACTCTTTCAATTGCGATGTCGTACCTTTCTAATGATTGCAATGATATCCATACACTGCAACATTTGTGAACAAAAAACCCAAACATTTATTCATTGTGATAAACCCAAATCATAGTCACTCCAAAACTTCATAAAATCCAAAGAATAATGATCCTCAAACTCTCAAAACATCTCTCAACAACAGCTCTATTACTACATTCGCTCAGCACTCCTAAAGATTTGGTATGCTCTTGATTCTTATTTTATTTTTGAATTTAATTTTATACTATATGTTGGACTTTTATTTTTCAAATCTTTAGGTGAGGGCCAAATAGATACTTTCCGATTGCCTTTCCAGTAATTAAAGTCCTCTAAAATGGATATTGAATTTTTATGGCTTCATAGAAAGTTGGGATATTTTCTACCAAACTTGTAATTTTTTTTAACACCGACGAATTTTTGCTTTAGATTTTTTTATTTTTTATATTTTCCCGATTTGATTTATATTTAGCAGAATATAACATTTTTCTTGTCTTTTTGTAGCTTTTGTTGATGATGTTTATCATAGTAACTGGGAATTAAAATGCATGTATCAATATTAGTACTCTTGTATTTCGCAATTTCTTGTGTTGTCAAAATTTTGTTGTAAGGAAATTTTTGGATATCTAAAAAGTCCATAGAGGAAGGGGAGGGGTTGAAACCAAAGATTTGGTTAGTAAATTATTTTTTCACTGATATTTTGTCACATTACTTGTGTTGTTGAGCATGGAATATGAATGTGACCTGCTACTGAGAAAGATAGGTACAGGATTGATCTTGTTTTAGTTGATGAATACATGTTAATTCTCATGAAACTATAAAGTTTACACAAGCCCTTTCTTGAAGTTCTTAATTGGAAATTAATAAAATTATTATTTGATCCAAATCAAGAAAGGCTTTGGGTGTTTGTGATTATAGATCTATATGTAACTTATATATCTAAGTCTAAATCTAAAATCCATCTTTTCCTCCTAATTTTTGTAGTCATAAACTGAAGGCATCTTTTGACCTAATTATTGGTATTTTTGTGTCATTGGTAATTGAGAACCGTCTACTGTAAGTCAGTAAATATCTTGCACTGAAGCTATAAACAAGCAAGAACATTGATTGACTTTTGTTTTGGTAAATTAATTATAATACTGATTCATAGTGACTTAGATTTAAAAAAGAAAAGAATATCGATAACTTTGATTCTTAAAAAATCATAAATTTACAGAGGTAAGCATATAAGAGAGACAGGTACTTATATTACAATTGTATGTTAATAGTCTTTATTCTTCAACTTTCTTTTTGTTATTATTGTTATTATTGTATACTTAATTGCACTTTATTGTCAAAACTAAAAAGGTTTATTACTGTAGCTTTCAAGCTATAGTTCTCGTTCTTTATGTTCTCATTTCAACTCTAAGAATGGCATTATCCACCCGATCTTTTTGCTCTTACAAAATGTAACATATAAAATATCATTACAAGTATATTACCACATTTAAGTAATCAACAGGATGAAAAATATAAAGTACTAGATGTACAATTATCCAATACTATTAATTATATCATATGATCATAAATCAAATAATAAAATTTGACCTGTGTAATTAACATTAAAACCATAAAACCAATTCATGAAGTTCATGGAAAGTGAATTTTTATTTTTATTTTTTCCAAACTAGAATTAATAACCTGTGCAATGCACGAGATAATATAATTATTTTCAAAATTTATGCTGTTTTAGTATAAAAAAAAAATTGATTATTCCCAAGTGAGAGCATTCCACACAACTAAAACAATTACTATCTGGAAATAAAACAAAATCTACTTCAGTATTAGAAGCAATGTTAATCCAATGCTAGGTGTAAGATTAAATTGCTCGCCCGCCTGCTTCATAATTTGTTGTTAACTATTCAAAACTATATCTTCATAGAATGGAACAACCAAGAGTACAAAATGATGCATTCTTCTTCCAAATGCATTTGCGTGATTGATCCTTCCTGAGCAATAAATCCCTCAAACCATTTTCCCTCATCTATCAATTTCTCATCCTCAATTTTTTTTTCTTTTTTTGAAAATCAATTCACTAAAAAACCATACAGAAATGTACATTTAAGGGCAGTTGTGTGCGAGCATCACAAAAAAACAAGGGATGAAACACAATTGAGTCAGGCCAACATGCATTTAAGAGCGGTTCCCTAGCTATTGTGCTCCCAATCCGGAATTGCAATATTTCTCCATCATTTTGTGTGTTTTTTTTTTTTTTTTTTGTGATTCTATTTACCCAATATTGGAATAAGCTTGTGAAGGAAGTGTTATAGGGGTTTTCCCTAAAAGAAGGAATGGCTTTTGCTATTGTCTCTGGCATTGTTGAGAGAATTTAGTTTGCTAAATTTTCCTTGCAATTTTCCAATAAATGGCATCTTCTTCTACTTGAGGGGCTCATAAATGAGTAATATCTCAAAAACAATTTACTAATTTGGATTCTAGTCAACTTATTCCTTTGAATCTGGTTGTGGGAGGTAGAACTTAGGGTTAGGTAGTTCAGAAGAGTAGGAGTACGCATGAGAGTTTGGGTTTGCCATACTATATAGTATAGATATGGTTTCCATGGCCAATTCAATTTAATATTAATATTATGTAATCCAAATCATATAAGTTTCCCAATAGTTTTACAGTTTTAAAAATATCTATATTTGATATATTTTAAAGAATTTATGTTGTTGTTTTAATAGGTACACTACTTCCACCTGTATAACGACAAAAAGATATTCCAGTCATTGCAGGGGATAACAACTATCTTTGGTGAGTTTGGAATTTATCTTTCAATTGAGAAAAAAATCTTCGATTTTGGTGAATTTGGAACTTGATTTCCCACAATATTTAGCCTCATGACCTTCATTTTTCTCCTATATCACGTTAGCGACATTACTATGAAAACATTGTATTAATGAAGTTATATCATTGATTAATCAATCAGAACAATTGTTAGTAGAATTCATTCAGTACTAATAGCACTTTAAATGTTTTTAATATAATCTAGGAAGCACAAATATATGAATATTAGAAAATCCATAAGAGATAGTTGCTCTATACAATCACAAGGGTTACAATCCACGGGAAACAATACAAAACCATTTTGATTACTTCTCTTCTTCTCAGTAATACATCCATATCTAGAAAACTAGAAGATATTTGAAGTAAACAATAGCCTTGCAAAGTAAGCATAAATTGGGCAATACAATTCAGAAAAATTGTAAATTACATATTTGGCCTCAACTGAATTTTATGAATCAGTATCATTTTGTATTCTATATAGATTATAAGAAGTTGTAATCATGGTTTCCAGTTATTCTTAGTATTCCTGAGTAAGAGCATGCCACACAAATAGAATTATTGTCAGGAAATAAAATGAACTCTACCTTCTATATAAGAAGCAATAGTTAATTCAAAGCAAGGTGTAATATTAAATTGCTTGCTCACCTACTTCATAATTTTTTACCCAACTATTCAAAACTACATCTTTACAGAATGGAGCAATCAAGAGTACAAAATGATGTATTCTTCTTCCTAACTAATTCGCATGATTAATCCTTTCTAAGCAATACATCCCTCTTGCCATTTCCCCTCATCTTTATTTTCTCATCCTCGATTTTTTTTTTTAAATTTTTCACAAATTGATTCACTAAAAAACCACACAGAAAGGTAGATATAAGGGAAATTATGTGCATGCATCACATAAAACAAGGGATGAAATACAATCAAGTCAGGCTAATGTGCACTTGAGAGCGGTTCCCTTGCTACGGTGCTCCCAACCCGGATCTGCAATATTTCTCCATATCAGTTTCTATGCTTTTGTTCGTGATTCTATTTACCCAATATTGGAATAAGCTTCTGAGAGGTGTTGTAGGTGTTTTCCCCAAAAAAGGGATGGCTTTCGATGTGATCTCCGGCACTATTGACAGAATTTAATTTTTTAAAATTTTCCTTGAAATTTTCTAATAAATGGCATATTTTTCTACTGAAAGGGATAATAAATGAGTAATATCTCAAGACCAATTTACTACTTAGATTCTAGTCAACATATTCCTTTGAATCTGGTTGTAGGAGGTAGAACATAGGCAGAGTAGTTTGAAATAGTAGGAGTAAATATGAGAGTTTGGGTTTCCTACACTATTTACTATGGATTCGGTTTCCATGTCCAATTCGAATTACTATTAATATTATTTACTCAATCATGGAAGTTTTCAAATGGCTTTATAGTTTGGCAAATACATGTATTTTATATATTTTAATGAATTTATACTGTTGTTTTAATAGGTATACAATATCAATGTGTAGTCAACAACAAAAAGAATATTCCACTCATTGCAGGGGATAACAACTAGCTTTGGTGAGTTTTTTATTTTAATTGAGAAAAAGCTTAAGTTTTTGTGAATTTGGAGTTAGATTTCCCTTAAAAGTTTAGTCTAGTGACCTTTATTTGTCTCCTAGGTCACATTAGCTACATTACTAGGAAAACATTGAATTGATTGATCATACACAATAGTTAGAATGAATTCATTCAATACTAATGGCATTGTAACTGTTTTGGGAAGCACAAATATCTAAATGTTGGAAAATCCATAAGAGGTAGTTTCTCTATAGAATCACAAGAGTTACAATAAGTAACACAACCAATAGAAGCCATATCTTGAGAGAATGCAGCTAAAACAATGTATTAGTCATCAAAATTGGAAAAAAAATCCGATGACACAATTAAGTGTGACAAATTTTTGCATTCATGTTTCTTCCATATGTGGAAATTTATAACTGAATACTAAACAAGGAGAGGGCTTCCATTAAGATTGGGAAAAAAGTGAAAAAGGGAAATTGAATGGCGGTTTTAAACTTTTCTTATCATTTTTCTCTTCAATAAAAATTTATCTTGATACATTGTGGGTCTTAATTTATCTTGATACCTAGACACTTCTAAAAACTTTGGGTACTATATCTAAAGGTAATGGCTAGACTAGTTCGAGATTAAATAGAAATTTTGACCACTTCAAGTATTTCATCAAAATTGGTACTAAAAAGTAAATGCAAACAAATTACACTTTTTTGAAGGATAAAAGGGAAACATGTAATCTGTTACATATAAGCAACTATCCTTTTTCTTGCACAATATATAATGAACCCTAAGTTTTGTTTATTTCTTTAGATTAATGGAATAATGTTAGAAAATTCAAAAAGGAGTTCATCAAAACTTAAAATATTAATTAGGATGGGTTTTTATTTTGTATATCCTTCTTTGATAGATATGCTCAATATTCTACAAAAGCATTTACCCAAACAACATACATAATTGAGAAGCTCTTATAAACTACTAAGCAATTTTGCCCTTCTTGGCTGCTTTTGCAAGACAAGCAAAAAATAATATACTATACTATACCTTTCTTCATGTTCATATGAAGGATAAGCATATGTCAAGGAAGTATATTTAAAAAATGTCAGACATCATTAGCCAAGATTACTTTTTTAAAGCAAAATTCAACTATTATTTATCCACATAAAAGAAAAGACCATGAACCTAATCAGGGCAATCTTGTACAAATTAATTGAGCAATATACATAGAAGATATTGTCCAGGCTAAATGAGGACAAGCTTGTGTAATGTAACCAAGAGAGAAATTGCTCGAACACATTCATATAGATATTGCTTATTATATCAATTATTGAAATCCCGCAAAATATGTTGAGAGTTTTAAATCCAAAAAAGTTAAGGTCCTAATATAAAGTAACATATGATATGATGACTTAACCAAGAATTACTAGTTTTAGTTTGAAACATCCTATATTACTAAATAAGTTTTAGTTTGAAACATAACCTACATTACTAAATAATAATTTGCATATCTCAAGAGGAGGGGTTTTGTGCATGCCAACTTATAGACTTGGCCTTTCCTAACTTTTAGACTTGGCCTTTGTAACATTCTACTTCTTTACATCATTAACTTTAATAATTGAAGGGCTCTCCCCTGATGAATTCCTCCTTCAAAATTTTAGATCCCTTGCAAAGATTTTGAATTCACATCTAGCTTCAGACAGGCTACAATTAGCAGGGTTTTGGTTCAAGCTAAACCTCATTTCTTTGGGCACGCCCCTTACTGTCCAAACTCTTCCATATACATTATTGGCCTCTGATAACTCTAGAAAACTAGAGTTATATGTACTCTAAATTTAAAGGTTTGGCTAACTTCGTTGTGTCATGTCATGTCATTATTCACTTGTAGAATTGTGTCATGTCATTGACTTAACTTCGTTGGGATTAAGTTTTCGTTCGTCTTTGCTTGTCATTCATTTTTTGGGCAATTTTGTGAGAATTTTATTTATAGAAAGAATATATTTATGTATCATTTTAAGTGTTTATTATATATAATAATACTCTCCTATGTGTTAGGGTCACATAAAAAAAAATGGCACATCAATCGGACGTTGGATGAAGATTTTCGAAGCAAAACTGTGAAGTGCAACATTCAGAAGTTTCAGTCCAGATTGTGATCTGGAGGCGGCTGGAGCAAAAATGGCTTTGTTCGGGGCTGATTTTTGCTGCATTATTATCCCACGACCCTAGCACTATTTATACCCCTTTTAAGCATCATTTGAGGCATAGAAGACCCATTAGAAAGCTAGTAGAAGTAGGCTTGATTATAGAGTAATTTTTTTCCTTTTTCCTCCCCATTTGGGGAGGATTTTCTTAGATTAGAGTAGATTAGGACTTCTCTTTCTTGTAGAAAGAATGTATCTAAGCTAAAGATTGAAACTTTTTAGTTGTAAGTTCTTTGTTTATGTTAAAACTCCTTTAGTCAAGCTCTAATTTCATGTTCCTTTAGTTAATTACTTTAATTTCTTTACAGATATATCTAATTGTTTCCTTTATTTGTTTTCTTAGAGTAATTGTTAGATTAGTTTATGGACTTTCTTTAAAAATATATTTTTTTAGTATAATTTGTAGCTTAGATTGGTTAATTAGGATAGATTAGTTTATGGGCTTTTCATGTAATTGCGTTCTTTACTTGCTTTCCTAGTTTAATTGGTAGATTAGTTAATGGGTTTTCCTTAATTGTACTTTTTTAATGTTAATTTGTAGTTTAGGCCAATTAATTGCTTTCTAAAAGTGCTTTCTTTTTGCATGCTTTCATCGAATAGTGTATGGGATTTCATTAATTATGATTTCTTAGTGGTAATTACTAGTCTAGATTAGTTAATTGCTTCTTTAAGTTGTTTTTCCCTTTTAATTGCTTCTAAAAAATGACTTCTTTTTACATGCTTCCATTTTACTTGCTTTCTTAAACATGCTTTCTTAGTATTAGTCTTTACTTTAATGCAATGGATAGTCTTTAAATTGCTTTCATAGTTCTTTAATTGTTTCTAGTTTTAGTTAAATTTCTTCTCTTAATCAATCGGTTCAATTTGTAATCTAACTAAATAATCGGTAATTATCGACCAATCCTTATGGATACGATCCTTACTTCTCTTTACTGCTAGTTGATAACGGTATACTTGTGGAATACCACCTAGTTAGTAGTAGGATTTAGGTGTTTTATAAATTTATAACTAGTTGTGTAAAGCATCAGCCTCTTCTACTTGAATCTTCAACACTGTGAAGCTTTTGGGCCTCCTCGATAATTTAATTAACTTTTGAAATGTTATTTATATCTTATAAGTAATTATCCACTAAAAAAAGATACAATAACAGTGCGAAAAGTGTAGTTCCATTCTAATTGAATAAGAGGATGTGGAATGTTATTTTCCTATGTAAAAAATAGACCATTGGCTTATTGGCCACTAGGAGCATCTTAAGTCACTACTGGGGCTGGAAATCTAGGGATCAAATCCTGACACCTGCAGTCAAAATAGCCAAGATCATGAATAAGATAGAAAAGCCTCACTATGTGTGGCTTGGTGCTTCATTGTATTGAATCTCACTATGTGGTCATATATATAAAATATCATCTCCCCCATATGATTATTTTATCCCTTGTGCAAGGATTAATTTGGTTATGTGGGATAACTAATCTCATGTGTAAAAACCAACCAAACATAGGACGACATGAGATTAGTTATCCAATTCTATATCAATCGCATTTACCAAAAGGACCCTAAATGTACACAAAAATCGAAACTTAAATTGGCCATGAGTTTCTCTTATATCAAAGGAAAACAAAAACTATTTTACATCCATTTACATCTCATTATCTTATTGCAAGATTGATTCATGTAAACTTTTATACATAAATAATTCAACATGGGACTGTATTTTAAAGTTATTTGTCAAATTTTAGTTCATACATTTAATAATTTTCATTTCTTTCTTTGTTTAAAAATCAATTCACCAAATACAAATAAAAAAGAACGTCTGAATGCCATGATTTAAGTTATTGTGAAAGAATATACGTACTCTTAATTTACAGAAAGATATATGTAAACATTAATTAAAAAAGAGTTGCACAACTTATTTAAGGAGGACAAGCAACAAAATGTATGCCGAATCCAAAATTTTGTCAACTACTGGTTTTTTTTTAATTTTCTTAACAATTACAATTTCTTTAAATTCAAAAATATCATAAAAAAGGAAACTAATCAATATATAGTAAATAATGTGTGTAAAAATTAATATTTTCAAAATCTTAATAGTTTAAGAAGTTGCAAACACGTAGCGATTACATTGTGAACTTTACCAAATTGCGGTGCACTATTATTCTTGAACATGTTTATGCTGTAAAAACCTTATTGTTTTTCTAGTTAATTTAAATGAAAATTGAGGTCAATGTTTCCCTTTGAAAATAATTTGGCAAGAATCAAGTATATTTTTTTAGAAATAATAGTATAAAACCTGGCTCGGAGAGTATCTAAAATATCTATCAAGTTTTAAAGGATAAATTGCATATTAGTCACATAAGTCTTTACTTGGTGTCAAATTTGTGACTAATTCGTTACACCAAACTACTCAAAGCAACTATAAACCCGTTTGAAAGTATGTTATTATTATAATTTGGATATTCCCATTAAGAATTTAATTTCAAACTTGTAATCATAACGTCAACAAAAAAATAGATAAATAATAGCATTAGGTTACATTCTTGGAAAAAATCAAGAACCCCAAAAACCTTGTGAACCTTTAATATATATTACTTTAATTTTTAAAATTATACTTCTACAAACTCAACTTTAGTGAAAATGAATGTATATATATGGTCATGCAACGATGAAAATTATCTACTAAATTTTGTAACCTTCAAACTAATTGTAGTAATAAAAATTTCCACGTCAGGTGCCATCTTAGTAGTAAACGTGTAAGATTTAGAGTTAAAGATAACGAATATGTTGAGAACAATAAAGATGAATACCAATTCTTCCTATAGATACAAATTCCATTTTTTAAATATGTAGGAATCATTGTTGTGTAGCTTTGTCATTAAGATCCCGTGATTGCCATTTTCTTGAGATCCATCTAACTCAATCGTGAGAACTGTAACATGTTCCTCAAATAACTCAAAATCAGTTTTAACCGAATCCCTACTTTTACTACTTTGATTGATAATGTTAATCTTCTTGAAAAAAACTATTAAGAGGAAGATGAAGTCCTGCTATGATGGAGATCTTGTGACGTGGCAATGAGTTAAATCTCCAAACATTAAATCAACTCGATTTGGATCAACTTGTTTGAGAGTTTCCCGAAAATCTGAAGGAGCCTGAAATTGTCACAAATTTCCAATTTTGTCATTTTCAAAAGGGTTAAATGCGTTAAACCCCTTAGGGTTTGGGTTGTTTTGGACTAACCCCCTAATGTTATTTTTTTTCTCACTTTGCCCCTTTGACTAATAGTCAAATATAATTATGCCGTTAGTTTTTTTTGCAAAGACAAATTTACCCCTAAAGATCAATTGTGGTAAACCCCCATAAGGTTTAAACGAAATTTCACTTTATCCCCTCAGGTAAGTTTTGTTGCATTTAATAGATTGGGATAAAATTAAAATTCAATAATATTATCAATATTCTTAAATATATAAATATGCTCCAAATTAATTACTAATATTCTAATTCTCAAATTATATTTTCTTTAATATTTAACTTTAAAAATACGATGAAATAATTAATTTAAAATTTTTTGATGAATTATTAACGGTATTTCATCTAAATTATTTTAATTTAAGTTTTTATTTATATGATAAAGTTCCTTCGTATAATTTAGGTATTATTTAAATTATATTAACAAAGAGAAAAATTAAGAAGAAAATTATTTTAAATAAACATAAAGAAAAGTAAAAGGAAAATAGATTGATATAACTATAATAGATGGTTATAAGTCTCGTATATTTAAAAATTTATTTTTACATGAAAATAAAATATAATAAAAAAACCAAAAAATAACAAAAGTACTAGAAAATTTTCATATTTAAATTTTTTCCCAAGTATTTTAAAGAATCGCTGGTGTTGGTGGACATCATTATATTTTTAGCTGTTTTAATAATATTTTTATATTGATTAATTGATACAAAACTTGAATTAGGGACTAAAATGACAAATATAATAAACTTTAAGGGGTTAATTTTATATATTCTTTTAGTGTCTTGGGATAAAAATATCTTTTTTGACTTTTTAATAGTCAAATTGATGATGGAAGAGGCAAAGTGAGAAAAAAATAACGTTAGGGAGTTTAGTACAAAACAGCCTGAACCTTAAGAGGGTTTAATGTATTTAACCCTTTTCAAAAATTGTTTGGGGAACTAAGAAATTCATAGCAATAGCTAATCATATAATAGAAGTTTTACACTATTATAAATAAACAATATAGAAAAGCATATGTATAGCAACCAAAATATCCAATTCTATAATTTTTTATATTCTCAAAACCTGAGTTATGAAGGACCTTCTAGTATAATTGAATTTAAGAGAAAGTTTGCAACAATTGAGTATATTTTGACGTTGAATACAATTAGTATTTATTGTTCCATGTCCTTCATGTGTCTCCTAGACGAAGTTGTATAAAAGAAATGTTATTCTTAATTGATCATTTAGTAATTATTGTTGCAGGACCTTCATGTGTCTCCTAGATGAAGTTGTATAAAAGAAATGTTATTGTTAATTGATCATTTAATACTTCTAGCACTTTAAATATTATTTTTTGTATATTCTAGGAAGTGAAAATATTTAAATGTTCTTACCGAAAGAAAGAAAAATTTTAAGTGTTGGAACATCCATAATAGGTAGTTACTCCATAGAATCACTAGGGTTACCATCCAAAGGAAACTAAACAAAACCATTTTGTTATCATAACGAAATATTTAGGAAATGCTATTCAAGCTAATGTTATTTTATTAATAGATCATGGGAAAATGTTGGTCGTCCGTTTGGTATTTGTGAAGAGTTTTGTTGGGCCTATTTTGTGGATGAAGAATGGGCTTGCGTTAAGTACAAATTTGGGACTCACCTTTGTTGGAAAAGGTGGAGTTGTGTTGATCCATTTGTGAATCGAGAATCTAGACTATTGAGCTTTTGTGGAGAAAATGGAGAATTTCATTTTGTGAAGATTTGCCATTTTACGAGGATTTATTATGCGATACAAGTCAAGGTGGAGATTTGTTGGGTATGCCTTATATCTTTTGTTTTGTCCCACATTGGTTTAGGAAGAGTATTTCTCTCCCACCCAATGTTATAAATTAAGGATCTTAATTAAGGTTTAGTGAGCTTTCAAAACCTTTATGACCATCTAGCCTTTTATCTTATTTGGGTTCTCTTGTGCTTTTGTTATAATGGTGCCTATAGTCCATTTTGTGGAGGCCTCTCCAAATTTGTAATTCTCTTAAATTAGGGGATGTTTTCCCCTTCGCTCATGGACGTAGGTCGATTTGTCCGAACCATGTAAATCTTTGTATCCCTTTTATTATTATATTTCTCTTTATTTTTATTCGTTATTATCTTCAAGGGCTTATCTATAAGTAATTTTCACAAATATCCGGGGTTCTAATCCTAACAGAAAAGCATTGTACCACCTAAACTGCATTTCATTGTCAGAACAAATAACATTTGTTAGTGCAGCTTTCAACCTATAATTCTCAATCTTTCATTTCTCATTCTTTGCTCTAAGTATCGCTTTATCTATCCGATTTTGTTGCACCTACAAAACATAACTCATTAAATATCATTATAAGTACATTACTATATTTAAGCAAATAACAGGATCAACAATATAAAGTTCTAGCCCTAAAATTATCGATTAATATTGATTATGTCATATGATCAAGAAATCAAATAACAAAATTGGACCTGTGTACATATATTAAAACCATAAAATGAATTCACAAAATTCATGGTAATTGAATTGCTAATTTTATATTATTCAAATTCACTTTCATGGCCAATCCAACATACTATTGATATAATGTAATTTATTTGTTACCAATTCATGTAAATTTCCAAATAACACATTGCAAGGAAGAGTGACAACAAGACCCAGCTGATAATGCTAAACTTAGAGATGAGAATGAGAACTTAAAGAATGAGAACTAGATGTTGACACTTACAGTGACAAATATTGTTTGCCCTAATTGTTTGGAAACTTACATGAATTTGTAACAATAGTATAAAGTCCTAGGTGTACAATTATATTGTAATATAAGTTATATAATATGATCGTAAAATCAAATAATAAATTCAACCCATGTACACATCATTTGAGTATAAAAACCAATTCATGAAGGTCGAGGCAATTGAAATGTTAATTTTATAATATTCAAATATGGTTTCCATAGTCAAAGTGAATTACTATGGATAATCTTCTTTGTTACCGACTCATAGAAGTTTCAAAATAGTTTATAATTTGACAAATATCTGTATATGATATATTTTAAAGAATTTATACTATTACTTTCATACGTATACAACATGAATGTGTATAATGACAAAAACATTAATCAATACATTGCAGGGGATGACAACTAGGCCTGTCTTGGTGAGTAATTTTTTAATTAACAAAAAGCTTCAATTTTGGTGAATTTGAAGTCTTTCATATTCTCGTCTTAGTAGATTTGGTCAATATTCTCCTACATTTGTTGTCGGAATGACCAATAATTACTTTAATTTTAATTTACATTGACTTAATAAGTGCTAGCTTTTCAGTTTATCTTCACATAATAAAAACTTGGCAAATTTTAGTTGGCATTGTAAAATTCTTTTGCAACATGTAATTAGGTTAATTAAGTTTTTTCTTTCTTAGGTAAGTAGTCTCCTTTTCACCCAAAGGAATTTTATTAAACAATAGAATTATTTCTACATAAAAAGAAAAAACCAATGCAAAGTTTTTCATTCATGAAAAAGGATAAGTAATCCCCTCATTTCAAGGGATTAAATTAGGCACAAATTTCAGTTGTAAGGATAAGTTTTAAGTGAAAATTAGAAGAAAATATTTCTTTGTTATTTCATCTCTTCTTCTTGCAATTGCCAAGTAGGTCAATTTGTCATTATTGGTTTTTTCAATATGTTAGTTGATATTTCTTTTCTTTATTTTTTAAAGTAGTAGTATGATGACACATGCTTTGCACTTGTTGCAAGGGTATTTATTATTACCCTTAATGTAAAGGGTTCAAATTTTAGTAGATAATATTAATTGTTGTGTGAAAATATAAGTGCATTTGAAATAAAGTTGAGTTTAAAAAAGTAAAACTTTTATCAGCTAAAGTCATTTTCTTTGAAGGTTAGCAATGATCTAGATTTTGTTTTCTACAATATTGTCTTCTATTGGATTCTTTCTTAACATTTATTAGTGCACCGTTCAACCTAGCTATAGTTCCCAATTATTAAGTTCTCATTCTAAACTCTAAGTATGGAATTATGACCCCGATCTTGTTGTGCCTACAAAACGTAACACATTAAATAACATCACTGGTAAATTACCACATTTAAGTAATTAAAAGGACCAATAGTATAAACTTCTAGACGTACAATTATCCAATAATGTTAAGATTATATCATATCATCATAAAATAAATAATAAAATTTAACGTGTGTACATATCATAAAACCAATTCATGAAGAAGTTCATGTTAATTTAATTATTAATTTTATATTATTGAAATATGGTTTCCATTGCCAAACTGAATTGGTATTGAAATGATGTAATTTTCTTCGTAACGAATTCTTGTAAGTTTCAAAATTGTTTAGAATTTGACAAATATCTGTATTTGACATGTTTTAATAAACTTATACCGTTACTTTCATGGGTATACTACATCAATATGTATAAGGACAAAAACAATAATCCACACATTGTTGGAGATGACAACTAGCTTTGGTGAGTTGTAATTTGATTGAGGAAAAACTTCAATTTTGGTGAATTTGGAGATTTTTTTATCATTGTTTTAGTTGATATGTCCGAGATTTTTTGTTGGAAGGACCAATAGTTACTTGAATTTTGATTTATATTAACTTTACAAGTACAAGTTTTCAGTTTAACTTAACATAATCTCTAGAAACTTAGCGAATTTTAGTTACCATTGAAAAACTTTTTTGCAACATGTAATTTGCTTAGTTTAGCTTTTTCTTTCTTACTTAAGTGGTCTCCCTCACACCCAAAACAATTTTATTTCTACACAAAAAAAAAAAACCACTACAAAGTTTTCCGTTTGTGAAAACAAGGATAAGTAATCCCCTCATCTCAAGGGATTTAGTCACAAATTTAAATTGTATTGCTAAGCTTAAAGTTAAAATTAGAAGAAATTGTTTCTTTAATATTTCATCTTTTCTTCTCGTAATTGCCAAATTGGTAAACTTGTTATTGATCTTTTCATTATTTAAATTGACTAGGAATCCGGCACGTGCATTAGTATGGTTTGACACATTTGATTTGACGGGTGATTCTTATGTGTTGGCAAATTATTTATTTTTTTGGAAAGAAAATGAGTTTCGATATTTTAAAGTGTATCTCTCGGTAAAAGATATAGTGTAGGAAGAAAAAAAAAAAAAGGAGACAATTTTTTTCTCTTGTGGAGTACATCGTTTAGTTTGAATTATGGTTAATGACTTTTCTCAAATTCTTTCAAAACATAATTTCTCATAACTAACGAAAAATGAAAGTTTTTGTTTACATGTTTATACTAATTGTAGGAATAAGAAATTCAATATAGCTTGCAACTTTCGAATTATACATATTAAAACATAAAATTATAATATTTTATTGTATAAATAATAAAAAATTTACTAATTAAAATTCTTAGAATTGAGAATTTAAACATTAATCTTAGAATTTTAGAATTCAAGACTTTTCTATTTGGACAAATTGGAGTTTTACTCGTTATAAAAATTAGATATGATTTAATCAACCATCTAAAAAAAATATACTTATACCTTATGTGCTATTTATTTTTTTACTTAGAGCATAGAAATTTAAATGTATCTACATTGTTTGTTCCTTTTAAAAAAGCTTTGTCTATGTCCCAAGATCTCTCATTTTTGGTTCTATTTTGTTTTATTTTTTATTTTTGAAGGGACAACCAATTGTCTTTTAGTAACAAACACAAATATCTTATCTATTCCCAAAATAATTTATCCTACTTTTTCCCAATCAATGAAGCAATCAACTTATTATTATAGAGACAATAGCAGGTACAAAATAAACATATATACGTGATTCGATATCGAGACAATACTAGATGGGAATGGCCTAATATATTTTTATTGTGTATGACTATAGTTTCAAAAGCTTATAGAGAAATCTATAGAGAAGCATATTGTGGAGAAGAAAGTTAATGAATTAAGTGATTTTTCCCAAGAATTTCTATACTACAAAAATATTCCTAACATTTGGATGGTGATTGGATTTTTTGCTTCTTTAACAGTAATACACTCCAAGTTGTACATAATAGTCTATTTTTTGTTTTAATTTAATTGCTTTACATAGAGAATTTAATATGGGTTTACATTACCTGTAATCATAACTTACAAAGAAAATAAACAAAAAAGACCCACAAGAATATTTTATCAAAAAATCAAGATCAAGATAGAAAGCTTGGGAATAATTAATGTAATATAATTTTAATTGTTAGAAATTTTACTTTAGCAAGATCAACATTAGTGAAAACGAATTTATATGGTCAAGCAATTGAGAAAATTATCTATTAAAATTTCCAACGTTTATAAAAAGTGTAGTCCAAGAAACATCAACACCGTGTGCAATGGACATGCTATGTTTCCCATATATGTATAAGTTTCATTGTTAAAGATAACGAATATACAATGAGAGATAAAATAGGAATATCATTACTCCATGTGGATGGAAATTTCTATTCTAAAGAGTGTAGAAATTCTATATAGTCTTTTCATTCAAAAACCATAACGGTTCATTTATCAAAATTCTTCTGACTCAATGAAGACAATTATAACTGATTCCACCAATAGTTAACAAGCTGCTTCACCAAATGCTTGCACTTCATTTAGTGATAGTGTCAATTTTCTTAAAGTAACTGTTAAGAAAATGATCAAGTCTTGATTTAATCTTTAGTAGAGAATACTTGTCGTTGTGCGATGGTTGTGGACTTAAAGCACCAAACATCAAACTAATACAATTCAGATCTGTTTGTTCGAGAGACTGACAACTTTCTCAAGTCATAACTTTTGAATGAGACTGTAATGCTCTAGTTAAAGATGGATTGATAATGCCAAAATCAAGCACTTGAGATTTTTTGTTCATTTTTATTAACAAGTGCAAGGCTGTTATTGCTTCGATGCCTCAACTGTTCATTCATCATGTCGTTTAATAACCCTTGACAAGCAGAGGAATTCACTTCTACATTTAAGTCAATGGTACTACAATCATAATAGCCTTCACAATATCTCACCAAGTAGCCTTAATATTTGTTACAACGTTGCCTGGACCATTTTTGTCCTCTCCTTCTAGAGACATCTTAGTTATTCTCAAATGACTGTGGAAAACCTTTTGAAAGATCATTGCACGAATAAATCAGACCCTCAGATCCCATATTTTCTAGCCCAGGAGATTTTAGTAGCATGATTCTCTACGTAAATCATTTTCAGATCTTTGAGCTACCATTATAATCTAGAAGATTACACAATAGCCAACATTTCGTACTTTTCCATACAACATACTACTTTAGTTTTTGTTTTATTGGCATTGAAGTAATTCAAATTTAGCCACTTTGCCAACAAATTCATAACCACCAGATATACTTGTATTGGGAGCAATTTATGTTTACTAGAGTTAGCAGATTTTTATAACTCACAAAGAGTGTTGATATCGTTGTCATCAACACTTATCTATATATTGCCATGACCTGCATATATGGTTTTATTTTTGTGAATCAGAACATAGAGCCAATATCAAATTAATACCCACTATTACCTTTAATATAAAAAAGTATGCAAAATTGTAAGAAAATAATATATAGTTACACTCTCTAAGAAGAGTATGTCTGATTATGCCTCCTTAAAAAATAATAGGGAGCACTGAGAAATTTATAGGCACACAACTAAGCCATATGATAGAAATTTTACACAATTGCAACAAATCATATACGATTTAGAGAAGGATATATAGTAGCCAAATATCCAATTTTTGCACTTTTTGTATTAGGACAACTTTAGATTTATGAAGCACTATCAATTATAATTGTGTTAAGGGAAAATTGCATCAACAACTTGAATACGTGCAGTACTTGTTGTTGTAGGACTTTGATGTGTCTCATAGAGCACTATAACTACATTACCAGAAAGACGTTGTATAAAAGATGTGCTATCATTAATTGATAGATCAGAAAAAAAATGAAAGTTAGAAAGAAATCGTTCAGTAATACTAACATTATAAATTTTTTAACACATTCTAGGAAGTACCAATATCTAAATGTTTGAACATCCATAAGAGTTATTTGCTGCATGGAATCATCGGGGTTACCATCCAAAGGAAACGTGTTGCATCTGAAAAGAAGTAAACATCTAGTTATAAAATAACAAGATCAACAATATATAGTGCTAGACGTAAAATTATCCAATAATATTGATCACATCATATGGTCAAAAAATCAAATAATAATATCATTAGACCCATGTACACATTAATAAAAACGTTAAACCAATTTGCGAAATTTAGGACAATTCAACTGTTAACTTAATTTTATTCGACTATCATTTTCATGGTCAATTTTACATGCGACTAATATGATGTAATCTTGTTTGTAACCAATTCATGCAAATTTCCAAATAGTTTTATAGTCTGACAAATTTTTATATTTCGTATGTTTTAACAAACTTATATTGTTGGTTTCATCGGTACACTACGTCAATGTGTGCTATGAAAAAAACAATATTCCACACATTGCAGGGGATGACCAGATGACCTGGTTGATAATGTTAAAATTAGACCTAAGAAATAGAACATAAAGAATAGGAACTAGAGGTTGAAAGCTACATTGACAAATATTGTTTGCCCTAATTTTTTGGAGACTTACATGAATTGCTAACAATAGTATAAAGTCTTTTGGGCATAATCATCCAGTAATATTAATTGTGTCATATCATAATAAAATCAAATAATAAAATTCTTGACCCCATGTACACATTATTAAACCATAAAACAAATTCAGGGTGGTCACGAAAATTCAATTGTTAATTTATATTTTTCATATATGGTTCCTAGGACACAACCAAATTACTATTGATATGATGTAATCTTCTTTTTTACCAATTCGCATAAGTTTCCTAATAGATTCACATTTTGACAAATATCTATATTTGTTATGTTTTAATGAACTTATACTGTTACTTTCATAGGTATACCACATCAACGTGTGCAGTGACAAAAACAATAATCCGGCACTAACTTTGGTGAGTTGTCTTTTAATTAGAAAACACTTAAATTTTGGTAAATTTAGAGATCTTTACATCTTGATTTTAATAGCTATGGTCAATATTCTCCAAGATTTGTTGTTGGAATGCACAATAATTATTTGAATATATATTGATATTAACTTAATAAATTCTGGTTTTTCAATTTATTTTAATATAACTAAAACTTAGGGAATTTTATTATCATTGCTAAATTCTTTACCAGTGTGCAATTAGATTAATTAAATTATTCTTTCATAGGTAAGTAGTCACCTTTTCACCCAAAATAATTTAATTGTAAAAAAAAATTATTTCTACATAAAAAAACCACTATGAAATTTTCCATTCATGGTAACGGTAAAAGTAATCCCCTCATAATATGGGATCAAACTATTCATAAATTCAATTGTATTCATAAACTTAAAGTTAAAATTAGAATTAAATGTTTCTTTTCGTATTTCATCTCTTCTTCTAACAATTCCCTATAGGCCAAGTTATTGTTGATCTATTCAATATTTTAGTTCATACTCTTTTTTTCTTGTTGAAGTACTAGTAAGATGACACGTGCTTTGCGCACAGTTTAGGAATATTTATTATTGCACTTAATATAAAGGTTTCAAAGTATAGTAGATAATATTCATTGTTGGAAGAAAATATAACATTTTAAATAAAGTTGAATTTACAAAAGCAAAATTTGTATCAAAAAAGTAATATTATGTTGACGGTATAATATATCTTGATTTTTCTTGTATTTTCTTCTTGTGTATTCTTTGTTTGTTTTTCATTATCGTTATCATAGTGAAGTGCTTATCAAATGCTATTCGAGATGATGTTTTATTTGTAGATCATGGGGAATTTTCTTACCGCCTAAATTGTATTTTACTGTCAAGAAAATATTCATTAGTGTAGCTTTCCATCTATAGTTCCCGTTCTTTAAGTTTTCATTCTCAACTGTAAGTAATGCATTATCAACCCAATCTTTTTGCACTTACGAAATGTAACACAAAATATCATTGTAAGTATGCCACCACATTTAAGTAATTAACAAGATCAATAGTACAAAGTTCTAGACGTATAATTATCAATTAATATTAATTATATCATATGATCATAAAATCAAATACTAAAATTTAACTCGTGTACATATCACTAAAACCATAAAACTAATTTACGAAGATCATGGAAAGTGAATTTTTAATTTATATTTTTAAAACTAGCATTAATTGCACGGGATGATAATATAATTATTTTAAAAATTTATGGTGTTTTAGTATAAAACAATTTCTAAGAAAACAAAAATCTAAACGAGACTATGACAATAAAATACAAATATATATTTAATTTATTTAGCTGCAAAAAATGAAGTAAAATGTGGTGTCTTCCTGTAATTTCTTTCAAAAGGTGTTTTGCTATACTACATTGCATAGATATGGTTTCCACGACCAATTCAAATTTCTATTCATATTATGTAATCCAAATCATGTAAGTTTCCAAATTGTTTTATAGTTTGACAAATATCTATATTTGATATATTTTAAAGAATTTATACCTTTGTTTTACAAGGTATACTACTTCATTGTGTATACTGACAAAAATAATATTCCACTCATTGAAGGGGATAACAACTAGCTTTGGTGACTTTTGTCTTTTCACTACGTAAAGCTCCAATTTTTGTGAATTTGGAGCTTGATTGCCCCCCAATATTTAGTCTCATGACCTTCATTTGTCTCCTAGATCATCAGATGTAAGCTACATTACTGTGAAAACATTGTATTAAAAAAGGTTTACCATTGACTGATACAGCAAAACAACATTAGAAAGATATTTTCAGCACTTGTTGCACTGTAAATGTTTTAAATATAATTTGCGAAACACAAATTTTGAAATGTTGGAAAATCCATAAGAGGTTGTTGCTCTATAGAATCACAAGGGTTAGAACCCAAGGAAAGAAATACAAAACTGTTTCGATTACTTTTCTTCTTTTAGATAGTACTTTCACTACTAGAAAATTACAAGATATTTGCAGGAAACTACAACTTTGCAAAGTAAGCATAAATAAGGTATTACAATTCAGAAAAATCATAAATACCCTATTTGGCCGCAACTGCATTTAAAAAGTTGCTATCATTTTATATTCTATATTTATTATTTTAATTATAGTTTCCAGCTATTTTGATTTTTCCCCAGCGAGAGCACTCCACACAACTAAAATTATTATCGGGAAATACAATGAAATATACCATCTATAACTACTTATTAGAAGCAGTAGTTAATCTACTGCTTGGTGTAAGATTAAATCGCTTGCTCACCTGCTTCATAATTTGTTACTTAACTATTAGGAACTATATCTTCAAAGAATAGAACAACCAAGAGTACAAAACTATGCATTCTTCTTCCAACTGCATTTGAATGATTAATTGTTTCTAAGAAATAAATCCCTTCAGCCATTTCCCCTCATCTTTCATTTTATAATCCCCAATTTTTCTTTTTTTTTTTTTTGTAATTGGATTCATTAAAGATCACACAAAAATGTAGATGTAAGGGCAATTGTGCCCAAGCATCGCAGAAAACAAGGGGTGAAACACAATCATGTTAGGTTAACGTGCACTTGAGAGAGGTTCCCTTGCTATCGTGCACCCAACCAAAATGTGCCATATATTTCCATCAATGTTTGTGTTTTTGTTGGTGATTCTGTTTACTCGATATTGGATTAAGCTTGTGACAAGTGTTTTTTTATATGTTGTGGAAAGAAACGAACCAAAGAGCCAGAATATTTTGAGTAAGAGAAAACCTAAAGAAGTAATTCCTGAATAGGTGATTCAGTTGGTCTAGGCGATGATAGCTGAATGGAGAAGAGTGGAGAAAACAAAGGCAAACTGAGAGATGTCATCACTTGGAATTTTTTCAATACATTTTTTAAGATTAGGAGACAGATTTCTAGATGGTTATGTACAGTTTCTTGAGGTTTTGCTCACTACAGTTGAATATTGCTGTGTTTTTAGTTGATACATTGTAAATTCTTGTGATTTTGATGATTGATTAATAGAAAGAGCTAAAATTTACCTAAAAAATGATGTATTGTTATATTTTAGTTGACATGTTAATGAAGTGTCTGATACTTTTACTACAACTATATACTTACCAATTTGCAACTAAAAAGTTTCAATTTTTCCTATCATATTAACAAAAAGAGCAAACGGCCAAAAAAGTCTATATACTTTTAAAGTCTCTGGGTTTTAGTTACTAAACTAATTTTGTGACAAAAAAAGCTCATTGGACTTCCGTATAAAAATATCGTTTTGTCCGATTTGTTAAATTTCACAATTAACTCGCCGTTAGTGCATGTGACATGCCTCTCATGTGACACGCTTAGGGACAAAATTGTCCAAACAAAAGTAGAAACCCTTTCGATACACAAAAAATAGCCGAATCTTGTACCCCCTATCTTTTCTGCTACCAAAAAAACTTGGCCACCATTATCCTTCTTAATAAAGAAGGTCTGTCTCCATTCTTTTTTCCCATTTTGTAAACAAAAGCAAACCTTCCTACCTCGAATTACAATCCATGTCCAAATCTATCCACCAATCAGATTCATCTATTATTCTCTATAAATATCCTCCCCAAATTAAAAATAAAAAATCACCAATTTCTCATTTTCATTTTCCCTCTCTCCTTATCCAAATTCAAAATTTCAATTTTCATCCGTGGCTCCTCCTTCCAAAATCGCCGTCATCGAAAAACCTATAAAAGTTCTAGCAACGATACCTGCCACCACTAGCAAAGCCAAAAAACCTCCCTCCAGTGAAGAAAGTCCAATCTCATCCTACTTATTTTGAGCTATGAAATCCTAAAGTTTTTTGATTTGGTCAGATGATTAATTTGATTGATTAGATTAATTATTAATTAACTTTTTTGTGTGATTTTCATACTATTAAAGAGGCGATTGTGGTGTTGAAGTATAATATTGGTTCGAGTCCGTATGCGATTGCAAAGCGCACCAAAGTGAAGCAGTTGGATTTGCCGACAAATTTCAAGAAGCATTTGTCGATTCAGTTGAAAAACTCGTGGCGTATAAAAAACAAATGAAGGTGAAGAATTCGTTCAAGCTTGGCGCTCTGAAGTAGCCATTTTTGAGTGTTAAAAGAAATGCTTGGAAGGGTTTTTGCTTTTGTGGCTATTGCAATGGTGGATGATTTTTTAGGTCAGCCAATTTGAAAAAGTGAAAAATGGGGGAAGGTCTGCTTTTGTTTGGACAATTTTGCCCCTGAGCGTATCATGTGGGAGCACGTGATGTGTACAAATGGAGAGCCTTAGTTAATTGAGAAATTTAATAGAATGGGCAAAAAATGACATTTTAGAAGTTTAGCGATCTTTTTTGCCACAAAAATAATTTATTGACTAGAACCCATAGAGTTTAAAAGTTTATTCACTTTTTTGGCTATTTCCTCGAGCAAAAAGTTGTTTGGAAGAAAAAGGAAAGTAAAGATATGAAATGTCTGATTTGGTAAAAGATTAAAAGATAATTCAAATTTAAAAGAAAAGTGAATGAAACAATAATAAAATACTATATTCAGAAACAAATCAAGTATTCCCACTCAAAATTTGGTTGCAAACTTGTAATCATACTAACAAAGAAAATAAACAAAAAATACCCACAAGAAAATATGATCGGAAAATCAATATCTAGAAACCTTGGGAATGATTAATGTCATATAATTTTAATTGATAGAAATTTTACTTCAGCGAGATCTACATTAGTGAAAATGAATTTATATGGTCATGCAATTATGAATATTGTCTAATGAAATTTCCAACATTTCATATAAAAGGTGCATCAAAGAAACATCAACACCGTGTGCAATGCACATGCTATGTTACCCGTGTATATATATATATATATATAAGTTTCATAGTTAAAGATAATGAATATATTATGAAACATAAAATAGGAATACCATTTCTCCGTGTGGATGGAAATTTCCCTTCTTAACATGCTTCTTCGCCAAATCCTTGCACCTCTTTGAATGATATTGTCAGTCTTCTTAAGGTAACTGTTAAGAAAAAGATCAAGTCTTGTTTCAAGCTTGGGTAGAGTCGTTGTGCGATGGCTGTGGAGTTAAAGCACCAAACATTAAATTAACATGATTTATATATGTTTGTTCGAGAGAATGATAACTTCCTGAAGTCGCAGCTTTTGAATGAGCCTGTAATGCTAAAGATGGATTGATAATGCCAAAACCAAGCACTTGAGATTTTTTGTTCATTTTTTTTAACAAGTGCAAGGTTGTTATTGCTTCTATGCCACAACTCTTCATTCATCGTGTTATAGTGTTTAATAAGACTTAACTAGTAGAGGAATTCACTTCTACATTTAAATAAAGGTCTACAACCATCATAATGGCCTTCACATTATCCCACCTAGCAGCCTAACTAATTGTAGCAACGTAGCTTTGACCATTTTTCTCCTCTCCTTCTAGAGACATCTTAGTTATTCTCAAATGACTATAGACACCTTTAGAAAGATCAATGCACGGAAAAATCTGACCCTCAGATCCAACATTTTCTAGACCAAGAAATTTAAGTTGCATGATTATCTTTTTCACATCTTTGAGCTATCATTTTCACCTAGAAGATTACAAAATAGCTAACCGTTCGTACTTTTCTACACAACATATTAGTTCAGTTTTTGTTTTACTGGCATTGATGTCTTTCTAATTTAACCACTTTGCCGACTAATTCATAACCACTAGACATACTTGTGTTGGGAGCAATTTATGTTTACTAGAGTTAGCAGATTTTTATAACTCACAAAGATTGTTGATATCATCATTTCATAAACACTTATATTTATATTGCCATGACCTCCATGTATGGTTTTATTTTTGTGAATCAGAACATGGAGCCAGTATCAAATTAATAGCCACTATTACCTCTAATACAGAAAAATATGCAAAAATTATAAGAAACTAACTATTGTAACATTTCTCTAAGAAGAACATCTCCAATTATGCCTCCTTTAGAAATAACTGGGAGCACTGAGAAATTCATAGGCTTACAAACAAGCCATATGATAAAAGTTTTACACAAGTGTAACAAATCATATAGAGAAGGATATATAGTAACTAAATATCCAATTCTTGCATTTTTGTATTAGGAGAACTTTAGATTTATGAAGAACTATCAATTATAATTGTATTAAGGGAAACATTGCATCAACGACTTGAATACACGCAGTTTTTGTTGTTTCAGGACCTTCATGTTTCTCAGAGCACTATAACTGCATTATAATACAAACATTGTATAAAAGTTGTGCTATCATTAATTGATAGATTAGAAACTAGATGTTATAAAAGTGGTTAGAAAGCACTCATTCAGTACTACTAACATTGTAAACATTTTAACATATTTAGGAAGCACCAATATCTAAATGTTACAACATCCATAAGTGATATTTGCTCCATGGATATCATTAAGGTTACCATCAAAAGGAAATGTGTCACGTCTAAAAAGACATAAATATCTAGTTATAAAATAACAGGTTCAACAATATAAAGTCCTAGACGTAAAATTATCCAATAATATTATCATGTCATATGGTCATAAAATCAAATAATAACATTGGACCCATGTATATATTATTAAAAACATTAAACCAATTCGTTAAATTCATGGCAATTTAATTGTTAATTTTATTTTATTTGAATATTGTTGTCATGGCCAATTTTAATTACGATTGATATGATGTAATCTAATTTGTTTCCAATGCATGTCAATTTCCAAATAGTTTTACATTTTTATATTTCGTATGTTTTAACGAACATATATTGGTGGTTTCATAGGTACACTACGATCAATGTGTACAATGAAAAACATAATATTCCATATATTATAAGGGATGAGAACATGACCTAGTTGATAATGCTATACATAGAGCTGAGATTAAGAACACAAAGAATAAGAACTAGAGGTTGAAAGCTGCACTGACGCATATTGTTTGCCCTAATTTTTTGGAAACTTACATGAATTGGTAACAACAGTATAAAGTCCTAGTTGTATAATCATCCAGAAATATTAATTCTGTCATATGATTATAAAATCACATAATAAATTTTGTCCCCCTATACTTATTATTAAACCACAAAAGCAATTCATGGTGGTCACGACAATTCAATGGTTAATTTTGTATTTTTCATATATGGTTACTATGGACAAACCAAATTGCTATTGATATGATGTAATCTTCTTTGTTACCAATTCATGTAAGTTTCCATATAGTTTTACAATTCGAAGAATATCTATATATTAATGAACTTCTATCGTTACTTTCATAGGTATACAGTGACAAAAACAATATATATCTAGGCACTAGCTTTAGTGAGTTGTCTTTTAATTCGGAAAAAACTTATATTTTGGTAAATTTGGAGATCTGTAGATCTTGATTTTAATAAATATGGCCAATATTCTCCAATTTTGTTGTTGGAGTGACCAATAATTATTTGAATTTATATTTATACTGACTTAATAAGTTCTTATTTTTCAGTTTATTTTAACATAACTAAAACTTAGCGAATTTTATTAGCATTGCTAAATTCTTTCGCCATGTGTAATTATCTTAATTAAGTTTATTTTTTTGTAAGTAAGTGGCCACCTTTTCACCCGAAAGAATTTAATTATAAATAGAATTGTTTCTACATAAATAAACCACTATGAAGTTTCCGTTCATGATAACGATAAAGGTAATCCCCTCATAACAAGGGATCAATCTATTCACAAAATTTCAATTGTGCTGATCAATGTAAAGTTAAAATTATAATAAAATGTTTCTTTGGTATTTCATCTCTTCATTTAACAATTCCCGAAGTAGGGCAAGTTATTGTTGATCTATTCAACATTTTAGTTCATACTCTTTTTTTCTTCTTGAAGTACTAGTTAGATGACACGTGGTTTGCACATAGTTTAGAAATATTTATTATTACATTTAATCTAAAGGTTTCAAATTTTAGTAGATAATAATCATTATTGGAAGAAAGTATAACATTTTAAATAAAGTTGTGTTTTCAAAAGTAAAATTTGTATAAACTAAAGTAATATAATGTTGAAGGTTTGCGATGTTTTATATCTTGATTTTTCTTGTATTTTCTTCTAGTGTATTCTTTATTTGGTTTTCATTATTGTCATCATAGTGAAGTGCTTATCAAATGCTATTCAAAATGATGTTTTATTAGTAGGTCATGGGGAAGCGTCTTACCACCTAAATTGCATTTTGTTGTCAATGCAATATTCATTAGTGCAACTTTCATCATATAGTTCCCATTCTTCAAATTCTCTTTCTCAGTTGTAAATAATGTAACACAAAATAAGGTCATTGCAAGTACGTTACCACATATAAGTAATTAACAAGATCAAAAATATAAAGTTCTAGAAGTACAATTACTGAATAATATTTATTATATCATATGATGATAAAATCAAATAATAAAATTCGACTCATGTACATATCATTAAAACTGTAAAACCAATTTATGAAATTCATGGAAACTTAACTTTTAATTTTATATTTTAAAACTAGCAGTAATTGCACGGAAAAATATAATTATTTTTAAAATTTATGGTGTTTTAGTACAAAACAATTTCTAAGAATAAAAAATCTAAATGAGACTATAACAATAAAATCCAAATAAGTATTTAATTTATTTTACTGCATAAAATGAAGTAACACATGGTGTCTTTTTGGAATTTCTTACAAAAGGAGTTTTGCTATACTATATTGCATAGATATGGTTTCCATGGCCAATTCAAACTACTATTCATATTATATAATCCCAATCATGTAAGCTACCAAACAGTTTTATAGTTTGACAAAAGTATATATATTTGATGTGTTTTAATGAATTTATACCATTGTTTTCTCAGGTAAACTATTTCAATGTGTATAGCGACATAAAGAATATTCCACGATAGCAGGGGATAACAACTAAGTTTGTTGAGTTTTGTCTTTTTGCTACATAAAGCTTCAATTTTTTTTGAATTTCGAGCTTGATTGCCCTCAATTTTTGGTCTCATGACCTTTATTTGTCTTCTAGATCATGTAAGCTAATTACTATGAAAACATATTACAGAAATACCATTGATTGATCAAAAAAATAACTGTTAGAAATAATTCGTTCGGTACTTGTTTAACTGTAAATGTTTTTAATATAATTTGTGAAACACAAATTTCAAAATGTTGGTAAATCCATAAGTGGTAGTTTCTCTATAGAGTGACAAGGGTTGGAATCCAAGAGAAACAATACAAAACCATTTCGATTACATCTCTTCTTCTCAATAGTACATCCACTAGTAGAAAAATAGAAGATACTTGAAGAATCTAGCTCAACAACAACTTCGCAAAATAAGCATAAATGGGGTAGTACAATTCAGAAAAATTATAAATCACCTATTTGGCCACCACCACATTTTAAGAATTAAGGTCATTTTATATTCTATATTGTTTATTTTAATTATGGTTTCCAATGATTTTGATTATTCCCTAATGAGACCACTCCACACAACTAAAATTATTATCGGGAAATAAAATGAAATCTACCGTCTATATTAGAAGCTATAGTTAATCCAATACAATGTGTAAGATTAAATTGCTTGCTCACCTACTTCATAATTTGCTAATTAATTATTAAGAACAATATCTTCCAAGAATAGAACAACCAAGAGTACAAAATGATGCATTCTTCTTCCAAATGCATTTGCATGCTTAATCCTTTCGAAGAAATACATCCCATCAGCCATTTCCCCTCATCTTTCATTCTCTCATGCCCAATTTTTATTTTTTAGTAAATAACTTCACTAAAAAGATCACACAAAAAGGTAAACATAAAGAATGCAATTGCGTGCATGCATCATAGAAAACAAAGGATGAAACACAATCATGTTAGGCTAACGTGCACTTGAGAGATGTTCCCTTGCTATCATGCTCCCAATCTAGATATGCAATACTTTTCTATCAATTTCTGTGTTTTTGTTGCTGATTTCGTTTACTCAGTATTGGATTAAGCTTGTGACAGGTGTTATTTATGTGGAATGGAGAGAAAGGAACCAAACAGTATTTTGAGTAAGAGTAAACCTGTAGATGTAATTCTTGAAATAGTGATTCAGTTGGTCTAGATGCTGATAGCTGGATGGAGAATAGTAAGCAAAAGAAGGAGAACTGAGAGATGTCATCACATGGAAATTTTCTCAATGCATTTTTGAAGATTCGGAGACAGTTTTGTAGATGGTTTTGCACAGTTTCTTGAGGTTTTGCTTACTACAGTTGATTATTGCTGGTGTTTTTAGTTGATACATTGTAAATTCTTGAGACTTTGATGATTGATTAATAGAAAGAAAGAAGGAGATAAAATTTACCTAAAAATGATGTATTATTGTTTTTTATTTTACATGTTGTTGAAGGATTCGATACTTTTATCACAACTATGTACTTACCAATTTGTAAATAAAAAGTTTCAATTTTTCCTATCATATTAACAAAACGAGCAAACGGCCAAAAAAGTCTATATACTTTTAAAATCTATGGGTTTTAGTTTCTAAACTAATTTTGTGGCCAAAAAGGTCACTGGAGTTCTAATAATATCATTTTTTGCCCATTCCTTTAAATTTCACAATTAACTCTCTGTTAGTGCATGTCTCATGCTAGTCACATGAAACACTCAAGGACAAAATTTTCCAAACAATAGCAAAAACCCTTCCTATAAATCAGAAAAATCCAAAGCTTCAACCACCCACCTTGTCTGCCACCAAAAAACTCGTAACCATCATCCTCCTCAACAAACCAGGTCTATCTCCTTTTTTCTTTCTCATTTTCCAAACAAAAGTAGGCTATCCCATTTTGGATCACAATCACATATCCAAATCTATCCACCAATTAGATTCCTCCATTATTCTCTATAAATATCCTCCCCAAATTAAAAAAAATAATAATCAGCAATTTTTTATTTTCATTTTCCCTCTCTCCTTATCCAAATTCCAATTTTCAATTTTCATCCATGGCTCATCCTTCCAAAATCGTTGTCGCTGGAAAACCTACAAAAGCTCTGGCAACGAAGCCTGCCACCGCTAGGAAAGCCAAAAAAGCTCCAACTGTAAAGAAAGTCCGATCTATCCTACTTATTTTGAGGTATGAAATCCTGAAGTTTTCCAATCTAATTGGATTATTAAGTTGATTAATTAGATTAATTACTAAATATTTTTTGTGTGATTTTCAAATGATTAAGGTGGCTATTGTGGCATTGAAAGAAAGGATTGGTTCCAGTCCATATGTATAAGAGAAGTTTACAGAAGTCTCTTAGAAGGATTTGTCGATGAATATCAAGAATCTTTTGTCGATTCAGTTGAAAAAGCTCGTGACCTTGGGAAAACATAACAAACAAAGGTGAAGAATTTGTTCAAGCTTGGCACATCGAAGTACCAATTTTTGAGTGTTAAAAGAAATGTTTGGAAGGGTTTTTTTCTTTTGAGGCTATTGCAATGGTGGATGATTTTTTAGGTCAACCAATTTGGTAAAGCGAAAAGCGGGGAAAGGTCTACTTTTATTTGGACAATTTTGCGCCTGAGTGTATCATGTGGAACGTGACACTCACTAATGGAGAGTTAACTAAGAAATTTAATGAAATGGGCAAAAAAAGACAGTTTTAGAAGTTCAGTGGTCTTTTTCACTACAAAATTAGTTTAATGACTAGAACCCGTAGAGTTTAAAAGTATAGTGAACTTTCTGCCTATTTGCTCTAACCAAAAATTGTCTGCAAGAAAAAAGAAAGTAAAGATACAAAATGTCTGATTTGGTAAATGTTTAAAAGATAATTCAGACCCAAAAGTAAAGTTGATGAAACAATAATAAAAAACTACATTAGGAAACAATTCAAGTAACCCTGTTTGTAAACCTTTACCAACTCAAATTTTGTTTTCAAACTTGTAATCATAACTAACAAAGAAAAATAAACAAAAAATACCCACAACAATATAATATCAGAAAATGAAGTTCTAGAAACCTTGGGAATGATTAATGTAATACAATTTTAATTTATAGAAATTTTACTTCAATGAGATCTACATTAGTGAAAACAAATCTATATGGTGATGCAATTGTGAATATTATCTATTAAAATTTCCAATGTTTATAAAAGGTGTAGTCAAAGAAATACAACCTTGTATAAATTTCATACACGTGCTATGTTACCCATGTATGTATAAGTTTCATTGTTAAAGATAATGAATATATTATGAAACATAAAATAGGAATACCATTACTCCATGTGGATGGAAATTTCCCTTCTCAAGAGTGTTGAAATTCTATACAGCCTTTTCATTCAAAGCCCGTAACGGTTCATTTATCGAGATCCAACCGACTCAATGAAGAGAATTATAACTGATTTCTCGTATAGTTGACATGCTTCAACATCATCACGAAATCCTTGCACTTTTTTGAGTGATAGTGTCAATCTTCTTAAGGAAACTATTAGGAAATGATCAAGTCTTGCTTTGAGCTTTAGTTGAGTCGTTGTGCGATGGTTGTGAACTTCAAGCACCAAATATCAAATTAACATGATTCAGATTTTTTTTCGAGAGATTGATAACTTCCTCTAGTCGTAGCTCTTGAATGAGCATGTAATGCTCAAGTTAAAGATAGACTGATAATGCCAAAACCAAGCACTTGAGATTTTTTTGTTCATGTTTTTTAACAAGTGCAGGCTGTTATTGCTTCTACGCCTCAACTTTTCATTCATTGTGTTGTTTAATAAGCCTTAACTAGCAGAGGAATTCGCTTCTACATTTAAGTCAAGGGCTACTACCGTCATAATGGCCTTCACAGTATCTTCCCTATTAGCCTTAATATTTGTAGCAACATTTCTTGGACCATTTTCTCCTCTCCTTCTAGAGACATCTCAGTTATTCTCAAATGACTACAGGACACCTTTAGAAAGATGATTGCCTGGATAAACCTAACCCTCAGTACCAACATTTTCTAGTTTTGGAGATTTAAGTATTATGATTCTCTTTTTTCACATCTTTTAGCTATCAGTTTCGACTAGAAGGTTACATAATAGCCAACCTTTCATACATTTCTACACAACATACTAGTTTAGTTTTTATTTTTCTGGCACTAATGTAATTCAAATTCAGCCACTTTGCTGACAAATTTATAACCACTAGATATACTTGTGTAGTTACTTGTGCTGGGTGGAATTTGTGCTTACTAGAGTTACAGATTTTTATAACTCACAAAGAATGTTGATATCATCATGATCAACACTTATCCATATATTGCCATGACCTCGATATATGGTTTTGTTTTTGTAAATTAGAACATAAAGCTAGTATCAAATTAATACCCACTATTACCTTTAATACAGTAAAATATGCAAAAATTATAAGAAATTCATTATAGTTACATTTCCCTACAAAGAGAATACTCTCCAATTATGCCTCCTTCAAAAATAACTAAGAGCACTGAGAAATTCATAGGCAAGCCACATGATTGAAGTTTTGCACAATTGTAACAAATTATATAGAAAAATAGTAGCCAAATATCTAAGTCTTGTATTTCTGTATTAGAACTTTAGATTTATGAAGCACTATCAATTATAACTGTATTAAGGGAAACATTGCATCAACGACTTGAATATGCACAGTACTGGTTGTTGCAGGACCTTCATGTGTTTCATACAGCACTATAACTGCATTACCATCAAGTTGTTGTATAAAAGATGTACTATCATTAATTGATACATCAAAAAAATGGTTAGAAAGTACTCGTTTAGTACTACTAACATTGTAAATATTTTAACATATTCTAGGAAGCACCAATATCTAAATGTTGGAACATCTATAAGAGACATTTGTTCCATGGAATCATCTCCGTTACCTTCCAAAGGAAATGTGTCGCATCCAAAAAGACATAAACATCTAGTTATAAATTATAATAGGATCAACAATACAAAGTCCTAGATGCAAAATTATCCAATAATATTGATCATATCATATGGTCATAAAATCAAATAATAAAATTGGAACATTTTACACTTTATTAAAAACATTAAACCGATTCACAAAATTCATGCCAATTCAATTGTTAATTTAATTTTATTCGGATATCATTTTCACGGCCAATTTGAATTATGATAATATGATGTAATCTTACTTGTTACCAATTCATGTAAATTTCCAAATAGTTCAACAGTTTGACAAATTTTTATATTTCAAATGTTTTAACAAACATATATTGTTGGTTTCATAGGTACACTATGTCAATGTGTAATATGAAAAAAAAAACAATATTGCACACATTGTAGCGGATAACAACAAGACCAGGTTGATAATGCTACACTTAGAGCTGAGAATGAGAACATAAAGAATAAGAACTAGAGGTTAAAAGCTACACTGACAAATGTTGTTTGCCCTAATTTTTTGGAAACTTACATGACAACCTCTAGGATTGGTAACAAAAGTATAAAGCCCTAGGTGTATAATCACCCAGTAATATGAATTGTGTCATATGATCATAAAATCAAATAATAAAATTCAACCCCTTCTACACATTATTAAACCATGAAAACAATTGATGGAGGTCACGACAATTCAATTGTTAATTTTATATTTTTCATGTATGGTTACCATTTCCAAACCAAATTACTATTGGTATGATGTAATCTTCTTTATTACCAATTCATGCAAATTTCCTAATAGTTTTACAATTCGACAAATATCTATACTTGTTATGTTCTAATGAAATTAAGCCATAACTTTCATAGGTACACTACATCAATGCGTAGAGCGACAAAAACAATAATCCAAGCACTAGCTTTGTGAGTTGTCTTTTAATTGGGAAAAAACTTAAATTTTGGTAAATTTGGAGATCTGTATAGCCTTATTTTAATAGATATGGTAAATATTCTACAAGATTTGTTGTTGGAATGACCAATAATTATCTGAATTTATGGATATTTATATTAACTTAATAAGTTGTAGTTTTTCAATTTATTTTAACATAACTAAAACTTAGCGAATTTTATTCGCATTGCTAAAATCTTTTGCAGTGTGTAATTAGCTTAATTAAGTTTATTCTTTCGTAAGTAAATAGTCACCTTTTTACCCAAAAGAATTCAATCATAAAATATAATTATTTCTACATACAAAAACCACAATGAAGTTTCCCATTCAAGATAACGGTAATAGTAATCCCTTATAACAAGGGATCAAACTATTCACAAATGTCAATTGTATTGATAAGTTTAATTTTAAAATTTGAATAAAATGTTTCTTTGGTAGTTCATCTCTTCTTCTAACAATTCCCGAGTAGGCCAAATTATTGTTGATCTATTCAACATTTTAGTTCATACTTTTTTTTTTCTAATTGAAGTACTTGTAAGATAACATTTGCTTTGCACACTGTTCAGGAATATTTGTTATTACACTTAATATAAAGGTTTCAAATTTTAGTAGACAGTATTCATCTCTTCTTCTTGTATTTTCTTCTAGTGTAATCTTTGTTAGTTTTTCATTATCATTCGAGATGATGTTTTATTAGTAGGTCATGGGGATGCGTCTTTCCACCTAAATTGCATTTTATTTTCAAAGCAATATCCATTAGTGGAGCTTTCAACCTATAGTTCTTGTTCTTTCAGTTCTCATTCTCAGTTGTAAGTAATACATTATCAACTCGATCTTTTGGCACTTACAAAATGTAACACAAAATATCATTGAAAGCATGTTACCACATTTAAGTAATTAACGGGATCAACAATATAAAGTTCTAGACGTGCATTTAAAGAGTAATATTAATTATATCGTATGATCATAAAATCAAATAATAAAATTCGACTTGTGTAAATTTATTAATACCATAAACCCAACTTATGAAGTTGACGGAAAGTGAATTTTTAATTTTATACTTTAAATCTAGCATTAATTGCAACGGATAATATAATTATTTTCAAAATTTATGGTCTTTTAGTATAAAACTATTTCTAAGGAAACAAAAGTCTAAATGAGACTATAACAATAAAATCCAATAAGTATTCAATTTGTTTAGTTGCATAAAATGATGTAACACGTGGTGTCTTCCTGTAATTTCTTACAAAAGGAGTTTTGTTATACTATATTGCATTAGATATGGTTTCCATGGCCAACTTGAATTACTATTCATATTATGTAATCCAAATCATGTAAGTTTCCAAATAGTTGTATAGTTTGAAAAATATCTATATTAGATATATTTTAATGAATTTATACAATTGTTTTATTTGGTATACTACTTCAATGCGTATAGCGACAAAAAGAATATTCTACTCATTGCAAGGGATAACAACTAGCTTTGGTGAGTTTTGTCCTTTCACTGTGTAAATCTTCAATTTTTGTGAATTTGGAGCTTGATTGCCCTCAATATTTAGTCTCATGACCTTCATTTGTCTCCTAGACCATGTAAGATACATTACTATGAAAGCATTCTGTATTAAAGAAGTTACCATTGATTGACTGAATAGAACAATTGTCAGAAAGAATTTTTCAATACTTGTTGCACTATAAATATTTTTAATATAATTTGCAAAACACAAATTTCGAAATGTTGGCATATCCATAAGAGGTAGTTTCTCTATAGAATCACAAGGGTTAGAATCCAATGAAAATAAAACAAAACCATTTTGATTACTTCTCTTCTTCTCCATAGCGCTTCCACTGCTAAAAAATTTAGAGGATATTTGAAAAAAATGACTTTGAAAAGTAAGCATAAATAGGGTATTATAATTCAAAAAAAATTATAAATCACCTATTTGGCCTCAACTGCACTTTAAGAATTACTATCATTTTATATTCTATATTGATTATTTTAATTATGCTTTCCAATGATTTTGATTATTCCCTAGCAAGAGAACTCCCCGCAACTGAAATTATTATCGGGAAACACAATGAAATCTACCTTCAATATTAGAAGCAAAAATTAATCCAAAGCGAGGTGAGTAAGATTGAATTCCCTGCTCACCAACTTCATAATTTATTACTTACCTATTAAGAACTATATCTTCAAAGAATGGAATAACCAAGAGTACAAAACAATGTATTCTTTTTCCAAACGCATTTTCATGATTAATCGTTTCTAAAAAATACATCCCTTCGGCCATTTCTCCTCATCTATCATTTTCTCATCCCCAATTTTTTTTTTTTTTTTTTTATGTTTTTGTAAATGAATTCGCTAAAGATCACATAGAAAGGTAGATATAAGGGCAATTATGCACGAGCATCGCAAAAAACAAGGGATGAAACACAATCATGTCACGTTAACGTGCACTTGAGAGAGGTTCCCTTGCTATCGTGCTCCCAACGCAGATATGCCATATTTTTCCATCAATTTCTTTGTTTTTTATGGTGATTTTGTTTACTGAATATTGGATTAAGCCTTTGACGGGTATTATTTATGTGTTGAAGAGAGAAAGGAACCAAAGAGCATTTTGAGTAAGAGTAAATCTACAGAAGTCAAATTCTTTAATAGGTGATTCAGTTGGTCTAGATGATGATTGTTGAATGTACAAAAGTGAGCAAAACGAAGTAGAACTGAGAGATGTCATCACTGCAAAACTTTCTCAATGCATTTTTGAAGATTAGGAGACAGTTTTCTAGATAGTTATGTACAGTTTCTTGAGGTTTTGCTTGCTGTAGTTGATTATTGTTGTGTTTTTAGTTGATATATTGTAAATTCTTGAGACTTTGATGATTGATTAATAGAGAGAGCCAAATTTTACCTAAAAAATGATGTATTGTTATATTTTAGTTTACATGTTGCTGAAGTATCCGATACTTTTTTTACAAATTTATGCTTACCAATTTGTAACTAAAAAGTTTCAATTTTATCCTATCATATTAACAGAAAGATCAAACGGCCAAAAAAGTCTATATACTTTAAAAGTCTATGGGTTTTAGTTAATTTTGAGGCCAAAAAGGTCATTGGAATTCTAAAAATATCGTTTTTTGTCCATTCTGTTAAATTTATTACACAGTTAATTCTCCATTAGTGCGTGTCACATGCCTCTCACACGACACGCTCAGGGACAAAATTGTCCAAACAAAAGCAAAAACCCTCCCAAAACACCAGAAATAGCTGAAGCTTGCACCACCCACCCTATCTACCACCATCATCCTCCTCAACAAACTAGATCTGTCTCCTCTCTTTTTTCTCATTTTCCAAACAAAAGTAGACCTTCCCACTTCGGATCGCAATCCATGTCCAAATCTATCCACCAATCAGATTCCTCCATTATTCTCTATAAATATCCTCTCCAAATTAAAAAAAAATATCTGCAATTTTTCATTTTCATTTTCCTTCTCTCTTATCCAAATTCTAATTTTCAGTTTTCATCCACGGCTCCTCCTTCCAAAATCGCAGTTGCCTGAAACCCCACAAAAGCTCTGCCTATGAAGAAATTCTGATCTCGTCCTACTTATTTTGAGCTATAAAATCCTAAAGTTTTTCGATTTGATCAGATAATTAATTACATTAATAGTAGATTAATTTTTAATTTTTTTTTTGTGGTTTTTAGATGATTAAGGAGGCGATTTTGGCAATGAAGGAAAGGATTGGTTCGAGTCTGTATGTGATTATGAAGTTTACCGAAGTGAAACAGTAGGATTTGTTGAAAAATTTCAAGAAGCTTTTGTCGATTCAGTTGAGAAAGCTCGTGGTGATGGGAAAACTAACAAAGGTGAACAATTCATTCAAGCTCGACACTCCAAAGTAGCCATTTTTTAGTGTTAAAAAAAATGTTTTCAAGGTTTTTGCTTCTATGACTATTGCAATGGTGGATGATTTTTTAGGTCAGCCAATTTGGAAAAATAAAAGTAAGGGATGGTCGTCTTTTGTTTGGATAATTTTGTCCTTGAGCATATCACGTCGGAGGCACGTGACATACGCGTTGATGAAGAGTTAACTGAGAAATTTAACGGAATAAGCTAAAACAAATAACATTTTTAGATGTTTAGCGACCTTTTTGGCCACAAATTAGTTGAGTGATTATTGAACTTGTAGAGTTTAAAAGTATAATGACCATTTTGGAAATTCGCTCTAACAAAAAAATGTTTGCAAGGAAAAGAAAACTAGAGATACGAAATGTCTGATTTGGTGAAAGTTTTAAAGGTAATTCAGATCCAAAAGCAAAGTTGATGAAACAATAATAAAAAACTATATTGGGAAACAAATCATGTATTCCTACTCAATATTTGGTTTCAAACTTGTAATTATAACAAACACAGAAAAATAAACAAAAAATACCCTCAAGAATATATTATCAGAAAACTAAGATCTAGAAACCTTGGGAATGATTAATGTAATATAATTTTAATTGCTCAAAATTTTACTTCAGCAAGATCTATATCAGTGAAAATGAATTTATATGGTCATACAATTATGAATATTATCTATTAAAATTTCCAAGGTTAATAAAAGGTGTAGTCAAAGAAACATAAACACCATGTGCAATGCACGTACTATGTTACCCATATATGTATAAGTTTCATTGTTAATATAACTATCAGATAATGAATATACCATGAAAGATAAAACAGGAATACCATTACTCCATGTCGATGGAAATTTCCCTTCTCTATAGTGTTGAAATACTGTACAGTCTTTTCATTTAAAGCCCATAATAGTTCATTTATCAAGATCCATTTGACTCAATGAAGAGAATTATAACTGATTCCTCCTATAGTTAATATGCTTCTCCTTGCACCTCTTTGAGTGATAGTGTCAATCTTCTTAATGTAACTATTAAGAAAAATATCAACACTTGCTTTATGCTTCGGTAGAGTTGTTGCGCGATGGTTGTGGACTTAAAGCACCAAACATCAAATTAACACAATTCAGATTTGTTTGTTCGAGAGATTGATAATATCCTCAAGCCCCAGCTTTTGAAGGAGCCTGTAAGGCTCTAGTTAAAAATTGACTGATAATGCCAAAATCTAGCACCTTGAGATTTTTTGTTCATTTTTCTTTTAACGAGTGCAAGGCTGTTATTGCTTCAATACCTCAACTCTTCTTCATGAGTTCATCATGTCATTTAATAAGCCTTAACTAGAAGAGGATTTAACTTTTACATTTAAGTCAAGGGCTTCTACCATCATAATGGCCTTCACAGTATGTCTCCTAGTAGCCTTAATATTTGTAGCAACGTTGCTTGGACCGTTTTTCTCTTCTTCTTCCGGAGACATCTTAGTTATTTTCAAATGACTACAGACACCTTTAGAAAGATCATTGCGTGGATAAATCTAACCCTAAGATCCAACATTTTCTAGTCTAGGAGATTTGAGTAGCATGATTCTCTTTTCTCACATCTTTCACCTATCATTTTGACCTAGAAGGTTACACAATAACCAATCTTTCATACTTTTCTACAATACATACTAGTTTTGTTTTGTTTTACTGGCATTGATCTCATTCAAATTTAACCACTTTGCTGACAAATTCTTAACCACTAGATATACTTGTGTTGTTACTTGTGTTGGGAGGAACTTTATGTTTACTAGAGTTAGCAGATTTTAAAACTCTTATAAAAGGAGTGTTGAAATCATCTTCATTAACACTTTTCTATATATTTGCCATGACCATATATGGTTTTATTAAGCAAATCTTAACATAAAGCCAATATCAAATTAATAC
This sequence comes from Cinchona pubescens, assembly GCA_025175665.1. Lineage (NCBI taxonomy): Eukaryota > Viridiplantae > Streptophyta > Magnoliopsida > Gentianales > Rubiaceae > Cinchona > Cinchona pubescens. Next base: position 891,297 of record JANKKI010000304.1, on the reverse strand, counting down.
CCACTATTTTCTTTAATGCAAAAAAATATTCAAAAATTATAAGAAATTCAATATAATTACATTTCTATAAAAAGAGCATTTCCAATTATGCCTCCTTTAAAAATAATTGGGAGCACTAAGAAATTCATTTGCATACAACTAAGCCATATGATAGAAGTTTTACACAATTGTAACAAATCATATAAAAAAGGATATATAGTAGCTAAATATCCAATTCTTGCATTTTTTGTATTTTAAGAACTTTAGATTTATGAAGTATTATCAATTATAATTTTATTAAGGGAAACATAGTAACAACGACTTGAATACTTGCAGTAATTGTTGTCGCTGGACCTTAATGTGTCCCATAGAACACTATAACTACATTACCATAAAAGTGTTGTATAAAAGATGTGCTATTTCTCCATTAATTGATAGATCAAAAAAATAGTTAGAAAGAACTCATTCAATACTGCTAACATTGTAAATATTTTAACATATTCTAGGAAGCACCAACATCTAAATGTTAGAACATCCATAACACACATTTGCTTCAAGGAATCATCAGGGTTACCATCCAAAAGAAACATGTGACATCTAAAAAGATATAAGCTTCTAGTTATAAAATAACAAGATCAATAATATAAAGTCCTAGACACAAAATTATCCAATAATATTGATCATATCATATGGTCATAAAATCAAATAATAAAATTGGACCTAAGCGCACATTATTAAAACCATTAAAATAATCCATTAAATTCATGGCTATTCAATTGTTATTTTAATATTATTCAATCATCATTTTCATGGTCAATTTCAATCACAATTGATATGATGTAATCTTATTTGTTGCCAATTCATGTAAATTTCCAAATAGTTTTCCAATCTATCAAATTTTTATATTTGATATGTTCTAACGAACTTGTTATAGTGTTGGTTTCATAGGTACACTATTCAATGTGCACTATGACAAAAACAATATTTCATACATTGCAGAGGATGACAACAAAACATGGTTGATAATGCTATACTTAGTGCTGAGAATGAGAACTTAAAGAATAAGAACTGGATGTTGAAAGTTGCACTGACAAATTATTGTTTTCCCTAATTGTTTAGAAACTTACTTGAATTCAAAACAATAGTATAAAGTCCTAGGGGTACAATTATCCAATAATATTAGTTATATCATATGATCATAAAATCAAATAATAAAATTCGACCTATTTACACATCATTAAACCATAAAAACCAATTCCTGAAGATCATTGCAATTGCATTGTTAATTTTATATTATTCAAATAAGGTTTCCATGGTCAAACTGATTTACTATTGATATGATGTAATATTCTTTGTTACCGATTCATGTAACTTTCAAAATAGTTTACAATTTGACAATTATCTATATTTGATATGTTTTAAAGAACTTACATACCATTACCTTCGTGGGTTTACTACATCAATGTGTATAATGACGAAAACAATAATCCACACAAAGTAGGAAATGACCACTAGCTTTAGTGAGTTTTCTTTTAATTGAGAAAAAAAATTCAATTTTTGTGAATCTGGAGTTTCATTTATCTTTATTTTAGATGATATGGTCAATATTCCCCAAGATTTGTTGTTGTAAGGATCAATAGTTACTTGAATTTTGATTTATATTGACATAACAAGTATTATTTTTCTTGTTTATCTTCATATAATATAAACTAAGTGAATTTTAGTTACCATTGTAAATTTTTTTTTTTCTGGCATGTAATTTGCTTAATTTTTTTTCATTCTTAATTATGTAGTTTCCTTTTCATCCAAAAGAATTTATTTCCGCACCAAAAACCACTACGAATTTTTTTGTTCATGAAAACAAGGATAAGTAGTCCCCTCATTTCAAGGGATCAAATTAGGCACAAATTTCAATTGTATAGCTAAGTTTAAAGTCAAAATGACTACATTAGAAAAAAGTGTTTCTTTAGTATTTCATCTCTTCTTTTGGCAATTGCTAAGTAGGCAAACTAGTTATTAATCTTTTCAATATTTAAGTTGATACTTCTTTTCTTTTTTTTTTTTTTGGAAATAGTAGTAAGGTGACACTTGTTGTGCATGTATTGCAGGAGTACTACGAAAAAATCATTTTGTGACAACTCTTTTGTGACGAACCCATTATTCATCAGAAAAAGATAAGATTTTATGACAAAACCCTGCTTTTGTCAGGAATAATCTATTTTTCTTAACTATGTCAAACCATCGTTAATAAAAGCATGTCTCCCCATCATGAAATAAAGGGGTCGATACTTTTATATATACATTTCTATTTATTTAATTTTTTACAATTCTTTTCCACTATTGGGAACCACATCCTCGACAGGGAAAGTTTTCACGTTCCCTCAATTATTTCCCACCTACATTCGAATTATAGAGCTATGACACAATCAAACCCAAACGAATGGGCTGACGCCTATCCGTCAGTGCCGGAAGGTTAAGAAAGTTGGTGACTTGATGACCGGTAAGCCGACAATTTACTTATGATACTTAGTAGACATTCATAAAAAGTATCTAATGAACTATGAGTTCAATACATCCTATTTAGTAGAAAGACGGATCTTCCTTGTTCATTATCAGACAATCACTTATTCATGAACATTCGTGTCGGGCTAACAGTTTTCAATTCCTATTTCATGGAAAACTCCTTTTAATTTCTCAATTTTTAGCCACAAATTTGACTTACCAAGAGAATAACTCTTTCAATTGCGATGTCATTCCTTTCTAATGATTGCAATGATATCCATACATATGCTGCAACATATGTGAACAAAAAACCCAAATATTTATTCATTGTGATAAACCCAAATCATAGTCTCTCCAAAACTTCATAAAATCCAAAGAACAATGATCCTCAAACTCTCAAAACATCTCTCAACAATATTCTATTTCTGCAATCACTCGGCACTCCTAAAGATTTGGCATGTGTAGTTAATCTTGATTCTTATTTTATTTTTGAATTTAATTTTATACTCTTTTGTTTTTCAAATCTTTAGATGAGGGCCAAATAGATACTTTCCTATTGCCTTTCCAGTAATTAATTTCCTCTAAAATGGATATTGAATTTTTATGGCTTCATAGAAAGTTGGGATATTTTCTACCAAACTTGTATTTTTTTTTAAAACCCATGAATTTTTGCTTTAGATTTTTTTATTTTTTATATTTTCCCGATTTGATTTATATATAGCCAAACATAACATTTTTCCAGTCCTTTTGTAGTTTTTGTTGATGCTGTTTATCATAGTAACTGGGAATTAGAATGCATTTATCAATATTAGTATTCTTGTGTTTTGCAATTTCTCGTGTTGTCTAAATTTTTTTGTAAAGAATTTTTTGGATATCTAAAAAGTCCATAGAGGAAGGGGAGGGGTTGAAACCTAAGATTTGATTAATAAATTATTTTTTCACTAATATTTTGTAACATTACTTGTGTTCTTGAGCAATTGTGGAATATGAATATGACCTACTACTGAGAAAGATAGGTCAGGATTGACCCTATTTTAGTTGATGAATACATGTTAATTCCCATGAAACTATAAAATTTACACAAGCCCTTTCTTGAAATTCTTAATTGCACATTAATAAATTTATTATTTGATCCAAATCAAGAAAGGCTTTGGGTGTTTGTGATTATGGATCTATATGTAACTTATATATCCAAGTCTGAATCTGAAATCCATCTTTTCCTCCTAATTTTTGTAGTCATGAACAAAAGGCATCTTTTGATCTAATTATTGATATTTTTTTTGTCATTGGTAATTGAGAACCGTCTACTACAAGTCACTAGATATCTTGCACTGAAGCTACAAACAAGCAAGAACATTGAATGACTTTTCTTTTGGTAAATTAATTAGAATTAACATTTATAGACTGATTAATGGTGAGTTAGATTTAAAAAAGAAAAGAATGTCAAAGATTTTGATTCTTAAAAAACCATAAATTTACACAGGTAAGCTTGATATATTAGAGAGATGGGTAATTATATTGCAATTGTATGTATCATTACAAGTACATTACCACATTTAAGTAATCAACAGGATAAAAAATATAAAGTACTAGATGTACAATTATCCAATACTATTAATTATATCAATTGATAATAAATCAAATAATAAAATTCGACCCGTGTAATTATCATCAAAACCATAAAAACCAATTCATGAAGTTCATGGAAAGTGAATTTTTAATTTAATTTTTTCCGAACTAGCATTAATAACCCATGCAATGCACGAGATAATATAATTATTTTCAAAATTTGTGTTGTTTTAGTATCAAACAATTTTTTATTATACCCAAGTGAGAGCATTCCACAAACTAAAATTACTATCTCGAAATAAAACAAAATCTACTTCTATGTTAGAAGCAATAGTTAATCCACATCCTAAGTGTAAGATTAAATTGCTTGCTCGCCTGCTTCATAATTTGTTATTTAACTATACAAAACTATATCTTCATAGAATGGAACGAACCAAGAATACAAAATGATGCATTCTTCTTCCAAATGCATTTGCATGATTGATCCTTTCTGAGCAATAAATGCCTCAAACCATTTCCCCTCACCTTTCATTTTCTCATCCTCAATTTTTTTTTCTTTTTTCCTAAATCAATTCACTAAAAAACCATACAAAAAGGTACATATAAGGGCAATTGTGTGCGTGCATCATAGAAAACAAGGGATGAAACACAATCGAGTCAGGCCAACATGCAATTGAGAGCGATTCCCTTGCTATCGTACTCCCAACTCGGATTTACAATATTTCTCCATCAATTTCAGTGTGATGGGTGTTGCAGGGGTTTTCCCTGAAAGAAGGGATGGCTTTTGCTATTCTCTCTAGTATTGTTGAAAGAATTTAGTTTTCTAAATTTTCCTTGCAATTTTCCAATAAATCACATCTTCTTCTACTGGAGGGGCTCATAAATGAGTAATACCTCATGAACAATTTACTAATTTGGATTCTAGTCAACTTATTCCTTTGAAGGAATTTGTTTGTGGGAGGTTGAACATGGGCTGAGGTAGTTTGGAAAGTAAAAGTACGTATAAGAGTTTGGGTTTGCTATACCATATACTATGGATAGGGTTTCCATGGCCAATTCAAATTACTATTAATATTATGTAATCCAAATCATGTAAGTTTCCAAATAGTTTTGTAGTTTGACAAATATCCATATTTGATATATTTCAAAGAATTTATGTTGTTGTTTTAATAGGTATACTACTTCCATCTACATAATGACAAAAAGAATATTCCACTCATTGCATAGGATGACAATTAGCCTTGGTGAGTTTGGTCTTTTAATTGAGAAAAAAAAAATCTTCAATTTTGATGAATTTGGAACTTGATTGCCCTCAATATTTAGTCTCATGACCTTCACTTTTCTCCTATATCACGTTAGCTACATTACTATGAAAACATTGTATTAAAGAAGTTACACCATTGATTAATCAATCAAAACAACTGTCAGAAGAATTCATTCAATACTAATAATTGAGCACTTTATATGTTTTTAATATAATCTAGGAAGCACAAATATCTAAATATTAGAAAATCCATAAGAGGTAGTTGCTCTATAGAATCACAAGGGTTACAATCCAAGTGAAACAATACAAAACCATTTTGATTACTTCTATTCTTCTCAGTAGTACATCCATAGCTAGAAAACTAGAAGATATTTGAAGTAAACAATAGCCTTGCAAAGTAAGCATAAATTGGGCAATATAATTCAGAAAAATTGTACATGACATATTTGGCCGCAACTAAATTTGAAGAATTAGTATCATTTTGTATTCTAAATTGATTATTGTAATCATGGTTACCAGTTATTCTGATTATTCCCGAGTAAGAGCAGTCCACACAAACAGAATTATTGTTGAGAAATAAAATGTACTCTACCTTCTATATAAGAACCAATAGTTAATTCAATGCAAGGTGTAAGATTAAATTGCTTGCTCACCTGCCTCAGAATTTGCTACACAACTATTCAAATCCACATCTTTAGCGAATGGAGCAACCAAGAGTACAAAATGATGTATTCTTCTTTCTAACGTATTTGCATGATTAATCCTTTCTAAGCAATACATCCCTCCAGCCATTTCCCTTATCCTTTGTTTTCTCATCCTCAATTTTTTTTTTTTTTTTTTTTTCAAATTCATTCACTGAAAAACCACATAGAAAGGTAGATATAAGGGAAATTATGCACATGCATCACATAAAACAAGGGATGAAATACAATCAAGTCAAGCTAATGTGTAATTGAGAGCAGATCCCTTGCTACGATGCTTCCAACCCGAATCTGTAATATTTCTCCATTAGTTTCTACGCTTCTGTTCATGATTCTATTTACCCAATATTGGAATAAGCTTGTGAAGGGTCTTGCAGGGGTTTTCCGCAAAAAAGGGATGGCTTTTGATGTTCTCTCGAGCACTCTTGAGAGAATTTAGTTTTTTAAAATTTTTCTTGCAATTTTCCAATAAATGGCAGCTTTTTCTACTGAAAGGGAATAATAAATGAATAATATCTCAAGACCAATTTACAAATTTAGATTCTAGTCAACTTATTCCTTGGAATTTGGTTGTATGAGGTAGAACATGGGCCGAGGTAGTTTGAAATAGTAGTACATATGAGAGTTTGGGTTTCCTATACTATATACAATAGATTTGGTTTCCATGTTCAATTCGAATTACTATTATCTAATCAATCATGGAAGTTTCCAAATGGCATTATAGTTTGACAAATACCTATCTTTTACATATTTCATAGAATTTATACTGTTGTTTTAATAGGTATACAACATCAATGTGTCTAACAACAAAAAGAATATTCCACTCATTGCAGGGGATAACAACTAGCTTTGGTGAGTTTTGTATTTTAATCGAGAAAAAGCTTCAATTTTTGTCAATTTGGAGCTTGATTTCCCTTAATAGTTTAGTCTAGTGACCTTTATTCATCTGCTAGGTCACATTAGCTACATTACTACGAAAACATTGAATTAAAGGAGTTATATAACCATCGATTGATCAAACACAATAGTTAGAAAGAATTCGTTCAGTACAAATGAATGGTTCTTGAACTCCTCTCACCATGCACTACACAACCAAGGCAAATAGTCAATTGTAATTCCAAGTCAATTCCACAAGATATCCAACAAACATAAAAAATCACAAAATTAACAACTAAACTAAACTAAACTAAAGAGCTTAATCTACATGACCCGTAAAGCGCTTGATATTGCCAAAAACCGAAGACAATCTCTAGCAACGGCGCCAAAAATTTGATGCCTTAACACACCTAGTTATAAATTAATAAAACACCTAAATCCTACTACTAACTAGGTAGCATCCCGCAAGTATACGGTTGTCAACTAGTAGTAAAGGAAAGTAGGGATCATTCCCTCAAGGATTGTTGGAAGGCAATTACCAAGATTTACGGATATTTGTGTAGTTAAGCAAAATCAAACAAAAGATGATGGAACTATTCTAATAAAAACCATAATTAAATGAAAGCGATTTGTAATTTAAAAATATAGTTTAAAACTAGATTAACTAAAAACAAATAAGTGAAAATAACTAATTACGATATTAAGGAACTAATTAAGCTATTCTAGTAGAAGCAAGTAAAGAAAAGCACTTAATTCTAACCTAAATTTACCAAATTAAGACTAAAATTAAAACCAAGCAAATTACCCAATTAAAAGGACTACAAATAAGAAACCTTGAATACTAAAAGCAACAATTTCTAAACTAGAAATCGGAAAGAGTTAAACTAGAAATCTAAATATTTTTGGATTTTTGATAGAAATAAAGAAAGCCCACTAGAATTAACTAGAAATTAAAGCAAGAAATTGAGAATTCTTAAATAGAAAGCAAGAAATTAACAAGAATCCTAATTTTCCTAAGAAACCCTAGATTGCAAGTAAAGAAATTCTTACTAAAAGCGAATAAAATTAAATCTACTCAAAGCTTGCGATTAACCCACTAGATTATCTAATCAAAATTTGAACTTGACAAGAAATTAAAAATTCAATTTCAGAATCTGAGAGAAAATTAAAGAGAAATTTCTATTAAAGAAGTAAACTTGGAGTTCAAGCTATCCTAAACTATCCTAAAATCTAACTAAAACTATCTACTACTTACTCTTACTAATTTTTAATTAGCTTAAATAGTCTAATATTACACTAGGCAAAAAATAAGGAGTTACTGGCTGAAAGTTTACAAAATTGGCCTTACAACTTAACTCTCAATGAGTCGAAATCGCGGTCTGGAACATTTGAGATCGTGATCTCGACTCTAATATAGTAAGACAATTTTCTGAGTCAAGATCGCGGTTTAGAACAGTCGAGATCGCGATCTCGACTCTCTTCCCAGCATTCTTCATTTCATCCATTTTTGCAATCTGGTCCCTTGAGCTTTGTTCCTTTCAATTTTTGACCTTTAATTTTTAACCTGCATAATATTAACACCATTAAGCACTTAATTAAACTAAAAATTTAACAAAAACATATCATAATTAATTCAAGAACGAAAATACAAAATTTACGTCTCACATATGAAAGAAATTAACTAAAATCCTTAATTACTTATCCAACTTCGGAATTTAAACTATCAAAATGCTATAATTTAGAGGGAAATAACTCCAGTTTACTATAGTTATCACACCCCCAAACTTAGCGTTTTGCTAGTCCTGAGTAAAACAAAGATTAACATTAAACGAAACCTACTAATATTCAAATATATAAACACCTCAAGGTTGACGTGACACTTGATGAATCATGGATGTTCTTAGAACAATTAAGCGATCTCTCAAGAAATGTTCAAGACTACGTGATATGTGAACTAAATGAGTAAATCAATCCAAAATTGAAATTTTGTTTTACATAGAAGCACACATTCATTCACTGCACAAGATTTCACATCACCAAGCATTACCATTCTCAAAAAGAGTTACCAAAAGTTTTACTTCTTTTCATTTGAAACATCATTACTTCTAAAATCACAAATATTATGAAGTTAATCAACTCTCTCAACTAGGCATCATGAAAATAGAAGTTCAATTAGGAATCAACTTAAATGCAATTGTCACGCATTTCGGGAATAAACCTCTAACAAGGAATAAGTAATATGAGATTAATGATAAGTATTACAAACATTTACTCCTTAACTTATTGGTATATTAAAATGCAATTCCTAATAATTTAATTTGGAGAAACAACTTGGGTACATGTTGGAATCCCATACTCGCCTTATTACTACTCTAATGGCTTATTTCGGAGAAACAACATGGGTACATGTCGGAATCCCTTACTCGCCTTATTCCTTTTTTTTATTTGGCCCTAAACCAAGGAAAATGAGTGAATTGTACCAAAAATTAATCTCGAATATCAATTAGTCACAAGTTAGAAGAACATTCCCTACGCAAACACACGAAATGTCCCAAAATTCCTTCTACTTCATTTAACTCATTTCTTTCCAAAAGATAGTTCATCAATCACATAATATAAGTGATTTGATAAGAAACAACATTTCAAATAAAATTTCCTAAAATTTAAGCAGATGCACTTCTTTTTAAAAAATAGTAATGCTATGTTTATGAATTCTTTATGTTGCAAATGAACTACTCACTCACATACAAATTCTTGAAATGAATCAATCATATACTTCAATCACAAAGCATTGAACATCAAAATTTATTATCATTGAATACCTAATTGATCAATTTTCCATCCATTAAATATCAAGTGGCAATGATATGTATAAAATAACCATTCCCAGCACAAAGAAATAGACACCCCCAAACTTGTCTCTTTTATTCTAATTGATGAATAAATCATCCTTCCACTCACCCAAAATTAAGCACAAAGACAAACCCAAAAATAACAAAAACTACTCAAATCATGATATAACTATAAACTAAGAACTAAAATTGGGTAAAAATGCTAAGAGTGATAAACTGTGCCATGCATCTCACCATTCAAGCTTCAAACAAAATCAGCATTCAATTCAACTCATCAACTAATGCAAAGATGGCATCATCTTAGGGGCCTTAGCCACCTACTTCTCTTATTAAGCAATGACCAAACTTCACCAAGTGTCAAACATGCGATTCCAAAAGAAATTCAATCCATAAAGCATCAAAATGTATCAACATGGCATCAGCTTAAGACCATTAGCCAAACTACTTAAAAAGAAAAACAAAAATACTTCAATTCCAAAGACTGAAAGTAAAACAAAAGTAATCCAAAGTAATCAAAAGTTATGGTGTTCAATAAAAACAGAGAGAATTATCATCATCCATCAAATCTCCAGTGATCAGGGTTGGTCTTCATCCATGCTCAAACTAATGGTGGCTTCATCTCTTCATTCCATCTCTTCTTGACCCTTCTCAGCATCACTAGGTTGGGCCTCTTCATGATCATCATCCATGTCCCCTCCAGTCGCACCCACGTAGCTAGATCCCTCATGATATGTGGTAGCCGCCGATGGTATGTAGTACTGTCCACGAGGTGGACCAAAGTGCCATGCCGGAGGTGATGGTGGTTGGACCCAAGTGCCTAATGAAGTAAATCTTTAAAGCTTCTCCAAGATGGCCTAGTTGTCATGCATCACCATTTGACTATACGACCAGTACCCTTGTAGATCATTCCTTTCTTCTTCATTTACCGGAGCATTAAATACCAAACCTGGGGTATCAGAATCATTGAAGTTCTCTGAGATGGTGGTGGTGGCCGTGGTTGGGTGGGGTGCTTCTCCTGGTGGTGCTTTTCATATTCTCTCACCATCCTATAGACGTATTCCCGATTGATCCTTCCTCTAGGATGTGTCAATGGTTCCAAATGACCAATCGGGCAACCCACTATGGTGCAATGATGGTGAATTAGACTAGGGTCATAAAATATGGGTAGTCCAGGCCTACCACTCTCTAAAAATCCCTATCTATTAAGGTGACCGATATTCACCGAGACCCCAGTCATGATTGTTGGTCCCAAAGTAACCTAAGAGGGGGGTGAATTAGGTTTCTAAAACTACTTTTGGAAAGATTAAACTTAATGAAATTTTACAACTAACAAATATTAATATAATGAAGATAGAATCGATGAAACTGTAAAGAAAGAAAGAGAGAAAATTAAACAGCCAATACTCCCAAACTAACAAGCTTGAAGTATTAATCCACTAGAATGCTTCACACACTTGGTGAGCCAATAATCTCTACAAAGTAGAGGAATTCTTGCCCACACTAAAACTCTTTTAGTTGAGCCAAGAATTTTACTCACAATCTCACTTTTGTAAAAGATTATCACTCCACTCAAAAAGGAACTGCACTCTAAGCCACACACTAATACCATATAGCACTATGGCCCATTTACACTCAAATTGCTCTTTTATAAGGCTTATATATAATGTATTAGATGATTTTTATAGAATAATAGAGCAGGTATTTATAGGAGCAATAAATGGTGGTTGTAACTACTTCCTAACGGCTAAATAATAAATGCACAAAAACTAGTCGTCGAGGTTTCGAACGTCCAAGATAAGTATGATGCGTCCAACACAACGTCCAATCTTCGTGCAGTTTGTTGAAGGACATCGTTCGGACGGCCGTGCATGCGTCCATTCCATCGTCTGAACAGAGTTTCGGACGGTCGTGTTCGTCCGAAAAAAACTTTGTTCGGATAGTTGTATGCATCCATAGAGACGCATTAAGAAACTTGCTTTCTACCTGTTAGTTCGGACGGTGAAATACGATCGAGAGACTTGACATAGTTCGGACGGTGTACTGCGTTCGAACACCCTGTTTCCAGTAGAAAAAGTAACAGACCTACAAAGATTGTTTTCAGAGTTTAGTTCTTATGTCATCATCAAAATAAGGTTTGAAAAACATCAATGATGGCATAAACTAAGACTACTTTTTCCCTTTGGATAAAGCTCACAGTATTGGACCCCCAAATGTGGCTACAGATAAAATAAAACCATAACTTAGCCACTAATGAAAGTCATTGAAGAGCAAATTTTAACTCAGTGGCACACTCTACCCTTCTATCACAAATGGCATCTTTGATTGCATTCATATCCTTATTTAGTTTGTTGTTCAAAAATGCCAAATATTGACTAGAAGGTACGGGGGGTATGATGAAATACGCATTAATCACATCAGCACTAAAATCTACCATAACCCCCCGTATGCGCACCTTGCCATCTTCTAACTCACATAAATTACAATGGAACTCTTTGAGTAACTGGGTAGCCCTGGGGTCAACCTAAGTGTTAAAACCCTCTCAATGCCTTGACCTAATTTGTACTTCTATCGCTCGCCTAGCATTTTCATATATTCCCCAATGCATGGATGGTTCAAAATTCCTTTCTCTAATAACCTCATGCTTCTCGTTATTCTTGAATAATTGCTGAGCCCTATCACTCGAGAACTGAGGGTCAATTTGCTCACCACCCTCAAATGGTTGTTCCGAACCCCCTTCTCCGCTAGTATCCTTTCCGGATTTCCTTTTTCTAGAACTAGTTCCTCTCCCTTTCATTCTAACTTTTCTTTCAGCACTACCATATACCCCTCTCGTCATTTTCTTTGTGCAAATGAATCGGAATTCAATCACCAATTTAAAAATCCAACCTTCAATCAAGAACCACCACAAAATCACAATCACAAATTCCCAAAACTTTTCGAATATTTCAATTCAACTCAATTCACAAATCAAACCAATAATTCCAACAATTGTGCAATTCAAAATCACAATTCTTCTAAAACAAATTAGCACCAATTACTTGTCCACAATTAAATAATTAAATACCAAAAATTTGCCACAATTTAATCCACAAATGTCCACAAACGTCTTCAAAAATTTCCAATTACAACTAATACTCCAAAGAAGGATATTACCCGTTCTTTTTCGAATTAAATTTTTCAAAGAATTTCTTGTGTGTCAATCCCTCTTGAAGCCAAATTTTTTCAAAAATCCTCAAAAAGATGCTTGCTTTGATGTTCCTAGAGAAAAGTAAAATGATATTAGTGATATGTGTGGAGTTTTAAGTCATTTTTGGTGAAGATGAGGGAAGAATTTCAGGAGTTGGGGTTAGGGCTTTCGGAGTAAGAAAAAAAGAATAGGGAAAATTTGTGAAAAGAAAAGAAAGATTGAAGCTTTTAAAAAAAAATTCAGTCATTCTAGATCACGGTCTCAGTTTTGAGATCGCAATCTGACTTGATGTCGAGATGGCGGTCTCAATTTTGATATCTCGATTTTGAAAGATTTGAGATCTCGATCTCAGATTTGAGACCGCGATCTGGACTCACATCAAAAATAGCCTTTGCAGAAGTTTGGAGTTGAAACCAAGATCTCAAATTTGAGATCGCAATCTCAACCCAAATTACCATTCTGCCCTCCAGAAGTTTGAGTTTGAGACCGCGATCTCAAATTTGAGATTTCGGTCTCAAGCTCAATTTCCGCAAAGTGAATTTTCACACTTAGCCGAAATTGCTTCACTTTTGACCACTTTTCTCCATTTGCAAGGGTAACCTACAAACAAAAAATTCACAAGTCATAATGACAATTTTCACTCATTCTATAGCACCATTTATTCAATTCAAAAAAACCTCAACTTTCATGTCTTTTTTCCAACAAAAATTCTAACCTAATTCAAACCAATTTACTCAAAATTGTTGAACCCCAGTTATGTTAATCATGTTTTGATGATGACCAAATCATACTAATGGTTTGATAACAAGTGTGCAGAAAAACAGGTAGGTTCAGACGCAAATGATCGTCCGAACAAAACAACCACAAGACTTCACGGACGCAAATGACTGTCCAAATGACATCGTCCGACACAAAGAATTTGAAGCAAGCCTCGGACAAAGAACAGCGTCCGATCATTTTCCAGAAGACTTCGCTTCGATCGGACACATGTTCGGACGCATCCTCGGACATCCGAACGAGTACCCTCAGAGAACGGACACAGTTTCGGACGCAGAGTTTAGCAGCGGCCATCCGAACGGTCCAACGACTAGTTTGTTCGGACGCACTCTTGCTGCATCGGCCGTCCGAAAGGTCCAATGGCTAGTTTTCCAGTAAACAGAAAATAGCCGTTGGGAAGCTGTTGGAAGCAGACATTTTGGCATCACTATAAATACCCCTAGGTCTGATTTAATGAAAAAGGGACTTCTACATTGATTACAAACAATTCTTGAGCTATTTGGGAGAAATAGTGAGTACAAGTGTTGTAATAGTGTAGGTAGTGTGAAAAGAGCTTAGAAGTGTAAAAGTTCTTCAAGTGTGAGAGTGGAGAGATAGCAATTGTAACAAAGGGAGGTTGTGAGTGTAAAACTCTTGGCTCAACTAAAGGAAATTAGTGTGAGCAAGAGTGATCCTCATTTGTGTACAAGAGGTTATTGTCTCACCTACTTTGAAGAGACTTTTAATGGCTGAACTTCAAGTTGTGAACTTGGTAGTTGCCTTGTAAGAAGCTCTTTGTAGTTGCAAGCTCCAAACTTGAGAAGCTAGGGAGTTTGGTTTGATTCTCTTAATCTCAATATTCTTATTTGTTCTTTAAGCTTAAATTGTTGAATATCTATTGTGTTCATTTGTGCTTAAGTTTTTCATTTGGTGCATAAAATTTGAATTCATAAATCTATTAAGCACATAAAAAGGTTTGTTTTAGAGACAACCTAATTCACCCCCCCTCTTAGGTTGCTTTTGGGGCCAACAAAAATCAAGCCAATTAAAAATCACACCAAAAGAAAGAAATAAAAACTAAATTAAAGACTTGGGTTGCCTCCTAAGAAGCATTCTTTTATAGTCACTAGCTTGACTATGGCATAACCCTCATTCTTGTGTTAATCGGACGATTTCTCGTCCACCTTCAATGATTCCTCCAAAGTAGGGTTTAAGCCGATGTCCATTGACCTTGAAAGCTCCCTCTTTCCCCTTTATTTTCACCGTTCCATGACAAAAGGTTTGGACCACTTCAAAGGGACCACTTCAAAGGGACCACTCCATCTTGACTTAAGCTTTCTCGGATATAACTTGAGTCTTGAATTATAAAGGAGCACCAAATCACTGACTTTAAATTCCTTCCTTTGGATATGTTTGTCATGCCATGCCTTTGTCTTCTCCTTATAAATTAAAGAATTTTCAAATGCCTCCCTCCGGAATTCATTCAAATCAAGCATCTTTTTTTCATATGCCTCCGTCAACTCAAAATTCAAGTTCTTTATGGCCCAATATGCCCTATGTTCAAGTTCGATCGGCAAGTGACACGCTGTTCCATACACAATACGGTACGGAGACATGCCCATGGGAGTTTTAAATGTTGTACGATAAGCCCACAAAGTGTCATCTAACTTCAATGCCCAATCTTTCCTAGCATTATTCACCATTTTCTCTAGGATTCTCTTCAATTCTCGGTTTGGCACCTCCACTTGACCCGATGTTTGTGGGTGATAAGCTAAAGCAACCTTGTGTTTACCCCATATTTTGTCATTAATGCCTCAATTTGAGAATTCTTGAAATGTGATCCCCCATCACTAATGATATCCCGAGGAACTCCAAACCGAGAAAAGATATTCTTGCAAAGGAATTTAGTAACCACCTTCGTCTCATTGGTTGGAGTAGCAATTGCTTCAACCCACTTCGACACAATTATAGTCCACCGCAACCAAAATGTACTTATTGGAGTATGAGACCGAAAAGGTCCCATGAAATCAATCCCCCATGCATCAAATACCTTCAACTCAATAATGCCATGAAGAGGCATTTCATGTTTCCTTGAAATATTACCTACCCGTTGACATTCATCACATTTGAGCACCAAATCCCGGGAATCCTTGAACATAGTTGGCCAAAATAAACCACTTTGTGAGACCTTGAAAGCCGTCTATTGAGCTCTATGGTGCCCCCCAACCGGAGATGAATGACAATGTCTTAATATATTGGATACTTCACATTTCGGAACACATCTCCTTAGGACTTGATCATTGCACTTTCGAAACAAATACGGTTCTTCCCAAAAATAATGTTTAAGTTCCGTAAAGAAGTTCCTCCTCTCATTGATGTTTAGCATCTTTGGTACTATCCTTGCCACAAGATAATTCACAATATCCGCATACCATGGACTCACCTCCTTCACCTCAAACAACTTCTCAATTGTGAGATTCTTCATTGATTATCCCTTCTTCAAGATTGACAAGTGTAGATGCCCCAATTATTGACAAATGGTTGGCTACCATGTTTTCCACACCCTTTTTGTCGACCACCTGCCAATCAAACTCTTGCAACAAAAGTATCCATTTCAATAAACGTGGCTTGGCATCTTGCTTAGAAAATAAATACTTTAATGCAGAGTGATTGGTATGAACAATTACCTTTGATCCAATCAAATATGATCTAAACTTATCAAATGCAAAAACTATAGCAAGTAGTTCCTTCTCTGTTGTTGAATAATTAATTTGTGCATCATTTAAGGTCTTACTAGCATAGTAAATGACATGTAACATCTTGCTCACTTTTTGACATAGCACGGCACCTATTGCATAGTCACTAGCATCACACATGAGCTCAAAGGGAAGAGAACAATTTGGTGCTACAATAACCGGTGCAATCACAAGAGCGTGTTTTAACTCATTGAATGCTTTCAAACAAGAATCATCAAAATGAAATTGACAATCTTTTCGAAGTAACAAGCACAGTGGTCTAGCAATATGAGAGAAATTCCTAATGAATCTTCTATAAAAACCCTCATGACCTAAGAAACTTCTTACCCCTTTAACATTGATCGGAGGAGGTAAATTTTCAATTACCTCTACCTTTGCCCTATCAACTTTTATTCCCTTTGATGAGTGTGACCCAAAACGATTCCTTCTCTCATCATGAAATGACATTTTTCCCAATTGACAACTAAATTAGTTTTCACACACCACTTTAACACCTTGGACAAATTTGCAAGACAATCATCAAATGAGTCACCAAAAGCACTAAATTCATCCATGAAAATCTCTATGCTCTTTCCAACCATGTCATGAAAAATAGCAAACATACAACGTTGAAATTTACTTGGAGCATTGCAAAGTCCAAAGGGCATTCTCCTATATGCAAAGGTACCAAATGGGCATGTGAAAGTTGTTTTATCTTGGTCTTCCGGAGAAATGACAATTGTCTTGAAGGTATCCCGAATAACCATCAAGAAAAGAGTAATATGCAAAACCGGCCAACCTCTCAAGCATTTGATCAATAAAAGTTAAGGGAAAATGATCCTTTCGGGTGGCTTCATTCAACTTTTGAAAATCAATGCACATTCGCCAACCCGTAACCGGGGAGGAACTCATTGGTTTCACTTATGATTACGGTAAAACCACCCTTTTTGGGAACAACTTGAGTGGGGTTAACCCACTCACTATCGCTAATAGGCTAAATAATACCGGTTTTCAAAAACTTAAGAACCTCCTTCCTCACAACCTCTTTTAAAGTAGGATTCAATCTCCTTTGAGGTTGCCTTACAGGTTTATTCCCTTCATTCATCAAAATTTCATGCATGCGTATGAAAGGGCTTATTCCCTTTATATCATCAATAGACCAAGCAAAGGCATTTTTATTCCTTTTAAGCAACACAATCAATCTTTCAAGTTGCTCATTTCTCAAATATGCATGCACAATCACCGGGACCATATGTCTCATTTTCACCAAGATATGCATACATTAAATGGGTAGGAAGGGAATTTAGCCCTAAATTGGGGGATTTGTTGGTCAGAGACCCCCCTTTACCTTCTTCTTGATTCTCTTCATCTTCCTTTTGCAATAAGTTATCATCCTCTAAGTGATTCACATCCTTCATTCCTTCATCATCATCTTGATTTGGTGCATTTGACTCCAAGACCTCTTTCTTCATTAAGAAATTCTCCATTGCATTCCTACAACAATCATCAATTAAGTCATCTACCACATTTATATTCATGACATCTTCAAAAATTGAAGGAAGCTTTAATGAATTAAAAACATTAAATGTAACAATTTCATCATTATTCAGAATTCCAACTTCCCTTCTTGAACATCAATAAGTGCACAGCCGGTAGCAAGGAAAGGTCTCCCAAGAATAATTGGCATCTCTTCATCCTCTTCCATATTAAGCACAATGAAATCGGCCGGTTTGTCGATTTTCACAATCACATCTTCAAAATGATCCCCTTCGAAAACTTTATGCTTCGATCCGTAAATTGCAATGAGACACTTGTTTGCTTCATTTGACCTCCATTTAGCTTCTTGAATACTCCAAAAGGCATGAGATTTATTGAAGCTCCCAAGTCACATAATGCTCTTCCAAATTGCAAACCCCCAATCTCGCAAGGTATAGAAAATGAACCGGGATCTTTGAGCTTTGGTGGCAACTTCTTTGTAAGTAGTGCACTACAATGCTCCGTTAAGCACAAAATTTCATCACCATGCAATTTTCTTTTTTAAGTAAGGACTTGTTTCATGAATTTGGCATAGGTAGGATTGTTCTCAAGTGCCTCCATGAAAGGGATGTTGATTTCAAGCTTTTTGAAAATCTCTAGAAATTTCTTGAATTTCTTTGCCTTTTCTTCATCCCTTAGCCTTTGAGGAAATGGCACATTAACATGTTTTGGCTCATAATGCTTAGGATCATTGCCTTCAGTGCTTTGTGAGTTGGGCATAATAGATTCTCATTCATCATTTTGTCTTGTCCATTTGAAGACTCCCCTTTTTCTTTATCTTCATCCTCAACCCCTTCTTGTTCCCCATTCTTCATTGAATTTCTCCTAAATCTTTCATCCAACTCTTTACCACTCCTAAGGGTAATAGCCTTGCATTGCTCCATAGGGTTTGGAATGGTGTCACTCAGAAGCATTCCTAATGGCCTCTCATTGTTCAACCTTGCCAATTGTCCAAATTGAATCTCCAAATTCCTTGTCGAAGCCTTCAAATTTTCATAATCTCTTTTGTCCTCTTCCGTTTTCCTATCCAATTCTCTTCTCAAATACTCGGCTTCTTTTTTCCAACCTTCTTCACTCAAATTCTTTCTAGGAGCATATTGATCATGATACATGGGTTGGGAAGAATTTGCATAATGGAAAGGAGGTCTTTGTTTTTGGTTTTGAAATGAAGGATTGGGAAAATTTTGATATGAGTTGGGTTGGACATTTCTTTGATGTGACGGTTGATAAGGTCAAGATGAGGAATTCGGGGTTTGAGTGTGTTGGGCATTTTGAGGTGGGAGATTTGGTTGGTAAGAAGGATTGGATTGGTTGTTGGTGTTACTCTATGAGAAATTTGGGTGATTCCTCCAAGAGGGATTGTAAGTGTTCCCATAAGCTCCGGATTGGTTCCCTGGAAATGAAGATTGATTAGCCACATAATTGATTTGTTTATTAGCTCTATATGGCATCTCACAATTCCCATTGGCATGGCCGCTTCCACAAAAATCACATGTCATGTTTGGTTGAGTTGGAGAAGAAGTCATAGCATTTACACTACTAGGTTTCTCGAGATTCTTCAACACCTTTGCCATGTTGTTCATCACACTCATGACATGCTTTGTTAAGCCAAAAGGGCATCTTGCATGTTTAGATTCAACGCTCCACTACTTGCATTGGTTTGATTAGCTTGGTGTTGAACCACCGGTGGTGTTATCGGTCCATGATGGTAGTGGTTGTATGCCATCCTATTCATCATAACTCTTGAGCTTCTTCCAGAGTTTTATACAAGATAGAGCCATTGATGGAGGCATCTACGATGGATTTCGTCTCTTGAGGTTTGGACTTGAAGCCACAAAGGAATGGCGTGATGAGGGCATTTTTTTA
Organism: Cinchona pubescens; assembly: GCA_025175665.1. NCBI lineage: Eukaryota > Viridiplantae > Streptophyta > Magnoliopsida > Gentianales > Rubiaceae > Cinchona > Cinchona pubescens. The sequence goes on along the minus strand of JANKKI010000304.1, from coordinate 871,474 downwards.
GCAACTCTTTGAATCTTTCCCAAGCTTCCCCTAGGTTTTCACCAACATCTTGTTTGAACGATGTAATCTCATTCCTTAATTTAGCGGTTGTTGCGGGTTGAAAGTACTTTGCCGAGAACTCTTGAGCAAGTTGGTTCCCAGTGGTGAATATTCCCTTGGCGTGGGATTGCAACCATGACTTTGCCCTATCACGAAGAGAGAAAGGAAACACCCTCATCCGCACACAATCTGGGTGTGCTCCATTAAACTTAAATGTGTCCAAGACTTCTTCAAAATTCATCAGATATGTGTAGGGGTCCTCATTTGGTCCACCTCCGAACATGGCATGGGCTTGGAGCATTTGGATAAGGGCGGGCTTGAGTTCGAAATTGTTGGCTTGCACGGGCATCCAGCAATGCTTGAGTTCGCCCCATCAAAATTAGGTAAAGCATACTTCCTCAATGGCCTTCCATTCCCATTCATGCCATTTCTATTCCTATAGCCACCAATTCCATTATTTCCAACTACCTCTTCTTCTTCGTTTTTCATGTTCACATTCCCATGATGAGCTTTAGCATTTGCCATTTCTATCTTTTCTTGCTCTTGTTGTACCCTTCTCAACCTTCGAATTTCTCTTGGCTCTTTCTCCTGCTTCTTGTCTAAGCTAATGAATGACTCTTGAGCTCCTCTTACCATGCACTACACAACCAAGGCAAATAGTCAATTGTAATTCCAAGTCAATTCCACAAGATATCCAACAAACATAAAAATTCACAAAATTAACAACTAAACTAAACTAAACTAAAGTGCTTAATCTACACGACCCGTAAAGCGCTTGATATTGCCAAAAACTGAAGACAATCCCCGACAACGGCTCCAAAAACTTGATGTCTTACTGGACACACATAGTTATAAATTAATAAAACACCTAAATCCTACTACTAACTAGGTGGCATCCCGCAAGTATACGGTTGTCAACTAGTCGTAAAGGAAAGTTGGGATCATTCCCCTAAGGATTGTTGGTAGGCAATTACCAAGATTTACGGATATTTGTGTAGTTAAGCAAAATCAAACAAAAGATGATGGAACTATTCTAATAAAAACCATAATTAAATGAAAACGATAAAACTTAATTTAAAGCTAGATTAACTAAAAGCAAGTAAGTGAAAATAACTAATTACGATATTAAGGAACTAATTAAGCTATTCTAGTAGAAGCAAGTAAAGGAAAGGACTTAATTCTAACCTAAATTAACCAAATTAAGACTAAAATTAAAAGCAAGCAAATTACCCAATTAAAAAGACTACAAATAAGAAACCTTGAATACTAAAAACAACCATTTCTAAACTAGAAATTGGAAAGAGTTAAACTAGAAATCTAAATATTTTTGGATTTTTGATAGTAATGTAGAAATAAAGAAAGCCCACTAAGAATTAGATTTGTGTATAAAAGAAGAAATTGAGAATTCTTAAATAGAAAGCAAGAAATTAACAAGAACCCTAATTTTCCTAAGAAACCCTAGATTGCAAGTAAAGAAATTCTTACTAAATTAGACAAGAAAGAAAATAAAAATTATATCTACGCGAAGCTTACGATTAACCCACTATGATTATCTAACCAAAATTCGAACTTGACAAGAAATTAAAAGAAGATCTAAGAGAAAATTAAAGAGAAATTTCTGTTAAAGAAGTAAACTTGGAGTTCAAGCTATCCTGAGCTATCCTGAAATCTAATTAAAACTATCTACTGCTCTTACTAATTTTTAATTAGCTTAAATAGTCTAATATTACACTAGGCAAAAAATCAGGAGTTACTGGCTAAAAGTTTACAAAATTGCCCTTACAACTTAACTCTCAGTGAGTCGAGATCGCGGTCTGGAATATTAGAGACCGCGATCTCGACTCTAATACAATAAGACAATTTCCTGAGTCGAGATCGCGGTATGGAACAGTCGAGATCGCGATCTCGACTCTCTTCCCAGCATTCTTCATTTCATCCATTTTTGCAATCTAGTCCCTTGAGCTTTTTTCCTTCCAACTTCCAACCTTTAATTTTTAACCTGCATAATATTAACACCATTAAGCACTTAATTAAAATAAAAATTTAACAAAAACTTACATAATTAATTCAAGAACGAAAATACAAATACATATGAAAGAAATTAACTAAAATCCTCAATTACTTATCCAGCTTCGGAATTTAAACTATCAAAATACTATAATTTAGAGGGAAATAACTCTAGTTTACTAGAGTTATCAAGCCACAAGGAGCATCTTAAGTCACTACTGGGGCTGGAAGTCTAGGGATCAAATCCTAGTACCTATAGTTAAGTCAAAACAGCCAAGAGCATGAACAAAGAATGAGCCTCAGCAGAGGAAAAAGAATGCATTCAAGCTTTACTCGAGCAACGAAGTAGTATGGATAGGAGTAGGGTATTTAGTGGTAGTGTAGTTTCACTATATGTAAATTTGATTTTAGCAAATGTTAGTATTTATCTCACTATGTGTGGGGCTTTGGTGCTTCATTGTATTGAATCCCACTATTGTGGTCATATACACAAAATACCATCTCCCCTATATGATTGTTTAATCCCTTGTGCAAGGGATTAATTTGGTTATGTGGGATAACTAATCTCATGTGTAAAAACCAACCAAACATAGGATGACATTAGATTAGTTATCCAATCCTATATCATCACATTAACCAAAAGGACCCTAAATGTATACAAAAATCCAAACTTAAATTGGACATGAGTTTCTCTCATATCAAAGAAAAAAAACGGTTTTACATCTATTTACATCTCATTATCTTATTGCAAGATTGATTCGTGTAAATATTTATATATAAATATATCAACATGGGAATGTATTTAAAAGTTGTTTATCAAAAATTAGTTCATACATTTAATAATTTTCATTTCTTTAAATTCTTTGTTTAAAAATAAATTCACCAAATACAAATAAACAAAAATGTATGAATGCCATGATTTAAGTTATTGAAAGAATATACATACTCTTAATTTACAAAAAGATATACCTAAACATTAATTAAAAAAGAGTTGCACAACTTATTTAAAGAGGACAACCAACAAAATTATGCCGAATCCAAAATTTTTGTAGACTACTAGTTTTTCTTCAATTTTCTTAACAATTGCAATTTCTTTAAATTCAAAAATATTATAAAAGAAAAAATAATCAATATAAAGTAAAGAATGTATATAAAAATTAATATTTTAAAATCTTAAAAGTTTAAGAAGTTGCAAACACGCAACAATTTCATTGTGAACTTTACCAAAGTGAAGTGCACTACTATTCTCGAAGATGTTTGTGCTATCTAAACCTTATTGTTTTTATAGTTTAATTAAGTACAAATTGAGGTCAATATTTCCTCTTGAAAATGATCTGGTAAGAATCAATTATATTTTTTTACATTGAATTTGCAAATAATCGTATAAGACTTGGCTCGGAGAGTATCTACAATATTTGTCAAGTTTTAAAGGATATATTACATAACTCAGATATGTCTTTACTTGGGGTCAAATATGTGAGTAATTCGTTACACCAAACTACACAGTAAGAAAAAGTTTGCAAGAAAAATAGTTATTTAAACATCTTAAAGTATCAAATAGTTTTATTACAACTATAAACCAGTTTGAAAGTAGGTTATTATTATAAATTGGGTATTCCCACTAAGAAATTAATTTCAAACTTGTAATCATAACTGCAACAAAAAAAAAAAAGATAAATAATACCACTAGATTACATTATTGGAAAAATCAAGAACTCTAAAAACCTTGTGAACATTTAATATGTATTATTTTAATTTATAAAATTATACTTCTACAAACCCAACTTTAGTGAAAATGAATTTTTATATATGGTCATGCAATGATGAAAATTATCTACTAAATTTTGTAGCCTTCATACTAATTGTAGTAATAAAAATTTCCACATCACATGCAACATGCGTGCCATATTACCAGTAAACGTGTAAGATTTAGAGTTAAAGATAATGAATATGTTGAGAACGATAAAGACAAATACCAATTCTTCCTATAGACAGAAATTCAATTTTTAAAAAATGTAGGAATGCTGTGTAGCTTCCTCATTAAGATCCCATGATGGTCATTTTCTTGAGATCCATATAACTCAATCGTGAGAGCTGTAACAGATTCCCCAAACACCTTAAAATCATTTTTAACCAAATCCCTATTTTTACTACTTTGATTGATAATGTTAATCTTCTTGAAAAAACTATTAAGGGAAGACGAAATCCTGCAATGGTGGGGTTCTTCAACGTGGTAGTGAGTTAAATCTCTAGACATCAGATCAACACAAATCGGGTCAACTTGTTTGAGAGTTTCCCCAAATCTAAAGGAGCCTGCAATGGTCTCACATTTCCAATTTTGTCATTTTCAAAAATTGTTTGGAGAACTAAGAACTTCATAGCATACCATATCTAATCATATTACAGAAGTTTTACACTATTATAAATAAACAATATAAAAAAGCAATATGTATGGCAACCAAAAATATCCAATTCTATAATTTTTTATACTCTCAAAACCAGAGTTATGAAGGATCTTCTATTATAATTGAATTTAAGAGAAAGTTTGCAACAATTGATTGAATACAATTAGCACTTATTGTTGCAGGACCTTCATGTGTCTCCAAGACGAAGTTGTATAAAAGAAATGTTATTGTTAATTGATTATTTAGTACTTCTAGAACTTTAAATATTATTTTTAGTATATTCTAGGAAGTGAAAATATTTAAATGTTCTCACCAAAAGAAAGAAAAATTTTAAATGTTGGAACATCCATAATAGGTAGTTGCTCCATAGAATCACTAGGGTTAGCATCCAAAGGAAACTGAACAAAACCATTTTGTACTCATAATGAAGTATTTAGGAAATGTTGTTCAAGCTAATGTTATTTTATTAATAGATCATGGGAAATTAGCATTTTATCACTTGAGTTGCATTTCGTTGTTATAACAATTAACATTTGTTAGTGCAACTTTCAACCTATAATACTCAATCTTACATTTCTCATTCTTGGCTCTAAGTATAGCTTTATCTGCCCAATTTTGTTGGACCTACAAAAAATAACACATTAAATATCATTATAAGTACATTACTATATTTAAGCAAATAACAGGATAAACAATATAAAGTTCTAGACGTAAAATTATCGATAAATATTGATTATATCATATGATCATAAAATCAAATAACAAAATTAGACCTATGTACACATTATTAAAACTATAAAACAAATTCACATCTATTCATGGTAATTGAATGGCTAATTTTATATTATTCAAATTCACTTTCATGGCCAATTCGACTTACTATTGATATGGTGTAATTTATTTGTCACCAATTCATGTAAATTTCCAAATAGCTCTACTGTTTGACAAATTTCTATGTTTGGTATGTTTTAATGAACTTATATTCTTGGTTAGATGTATATTTCATAGGTATATTACATCAATGTGTATTACAACAAAAAAAAAATATTCCACACATTCCAAGGATTGACAACAAGATACCCGCCTGATAATGCTATACTTAGAGTTGAGAATGAGAACTAGATGTTGATACTTCCAGTGACAAATAATGTTTGCCCTAATTGTTTGGAAACTTACATGAATTTGTAACAATAGTATAAAGTCCTCGTGTACAATTATCTTATACTATTAGTTATATAATATGTTCACAAAATCAAATAATAAAATTCGACCCATGTACACATAATTAAAGTATAAAAACCAACTCATGAAGGTCATGACAATTGAATTGTTAATTTTATATTATTCAAATATGGTTTCCATAGTCAAACTGAATTACGATGGATACGATGTAATTTTCTTTCTTACCAATTCATGTAAGTTTCCAAATAGTTTATAATTTGACAAACATCTATATATGATATATTTTAATGAACTTATACCACTACTTTAGTGGGTATACAGATACATACGTGAATGTGTATAACGACAAAAACATTAATCCATACATTGCAGGGGATGACAACGGGGCTTGGTCAGTAATTTTTTAATTAAGAAAAAGCTTCAATTTTGGTGAATTTGAAGTCTTTCATATCCTCATCTTAGTAGATTTGGTAAATATTCTCCAAGATTTGTTGTCGAAATGACCAATAATTACTTTAATTTTAATTTATATTGACTTAATAAGTTCTAGTTTTTCAGTTTATTTTCACATAATAAAAACTTGGTGAATTTTAGTTAGCACTGTAAAATTCTTTTGCAAAGTGTAATTAGGTTAATAAAGTTTTTCCTTTCTCAGGTAAGTAGTCTCCTTTTCACCCAAAAGAATTTTACTAAATAATAGAATTATTTCTACACACACACCAAAAAAAAGAAAACAATACAAAGTTTTTCGTTCATGAAAAAGGATAAGTAATCCCTCATCTCAAGGGATCAAATTAGGCACAAATTTCTGTTGTATTGATAAGTTTTAAGTAAATGTTAAAATTAGAAGAAAATGTTTCTTTGGTATTTCATCTCTTCTTCTCGCACTTGTTAAGTATGCCAAGTTGTTATTGGTTTTTTTCAATATGTTAGTTGAGACTTCTTTTTTTTTTAATTACTAGTATGATGACACGTGCTTTGGACATGTTGCAAGAGTATTACTATTACATTTAGTATAACACATTAAATATCATTACGTGCTATAGTTCTCAATTATTAAGTTCTCATTTTGAACTCTAAGTGTGGCATTATCAACCCGATCTTGTTGGACCTAAAAAATGTAACACATTAAATATCATTACAAGTACATTACCACATTTAAGTAATTAAAAGGATCAATAGTATAAACTTCTAAACGTACAATTATCCAATAATATTAATTATATCATATGATCATAAAATCAAATAATAATTTGACTAGTGTACCCATCATAAAAATCATAAAACCAATCCATGAAGTTCATGGTAATTGAATTATTAATTTTATATTATTGAAATATTAGGTTTCTATTGCCAAACTAAATTGCTATTGATATGATGTAAGTTTCTTAGCCACCAATTCTTGTAAGTTTCAAAATTGTATACAATTTGACAAATATCTATATTTGATATGCTTTAATGAACTTATACCGTTACTTTCATGGGTATACTACATCAATATGTATAACGACAAAAACAATAATCCACACCTTGTAGGAGATGACAACTAGCTTTGGTGAGTTGTCCTTTGATTGAAAAAAAACTTCAATTTTGGTGAATTTGGAGTTTTGTTTATCCTTGTTTTATTTGATATGGTTAATCTTCTCCGGGATTTGTTGTTGGAAGGACCGATAGTTGCTTGAATTTTGATTTATATTGACTTAACAAGTACAAGTTTTTCAGTTTAACTTCACATAATAAAAACTTAGCAAATTTTAGTCGCCATTGAAAATTTTTTTGCAGCATGTAATTTGCTTAGTTTTTCTTTTTCTTTCTTATTTAAGTGGTCTCCTTACACCCAAAACAATTTTACTTCTACAAAAAGAAACCACTCCAAAGTTTTCCATTCATGGAAACAAGGATACGTAGTACCCTCATCTCAAGGGATCACGCCCCAAAAACGGGACCGTAACACGCCGCGCTAATGGCACACCGGTCCAAAACGCAAGGCACAAACGAACAGAGCAACAAACTTAACCGCAATGTAATAGAACCATCAAGCCATTTCTCAACTATAAAACCAAATATTTCATTTTACACAAAAATGTGAATTACAAAATTTGGTTCTTAGTACAAAAGATGCTACAACGAAAATAAAGTTCATCAATACAAAACTTATCTAATACACTACAGTCTAGATGTGTAAATGGGGCCAAGCATTTCGATAAAAAGAAAACATAAAGATAATAACATTTTAAAATAACCATAGTCATGAAGCAGTTTCTAAAATGTCTCATGCCATTTAAACGTCAATAAACCATAATCATAAGTAGTTTCTAAAATGTCTCATGCCATTTAAACGTTAGGCATGTCCAAAACATAGCCAAAAAGATCCAATCATTTCAAAACATAGTATGCTAAAGCATAGCGAATAAATCCAAGTACAGTTTCAAATCCAGAATATAATAAAGTAGCATAAGTATCTTTTAGGCTCGAAGGTATGACTTTCAGTACTAGCCAGATCTAGTAATCTACCACACCTACTAGTCTGACCGGGAGGTCAAGTTATCCCATCACAAGACCCCGTATCAGAGAGTTCATAACATTCACAGAAGTCACCACGGCGTCCCATGGATGACTATAGAACCGGTGCACCCCAAATCAAACATTTCCAAATACATCCAAAATTATATACCTCGGTCACCTATGAAAACCAAAACAGTCATAAAATGCTTTCATATCAAAAGAGTTTGCAAATATATCAATTGATTAACATAACATAGTTTGGTCCCGATTTCATATATAATAATTCCAAAACTTGGTAAAAGTGCAGTTCCAAACATCATACACATTTTAAAATCCATCCAAACATATTTCGAAAGTCGTTAAACAAAATACAAGTGGAAAAGGGTCTATGTTACCCAGGCTTTAATATGTATAGTTCGAAAGCTGAAGCAGAGCTTGGCAGCATTGGTTGTTCAATCTACACTGGTGGATCGCATTAANTCCGAAAAACTGAAAACTTCGCCTCCCTAGGCTATAATTAGGCTATCCTCCCCGCCAATAAAATCCAATTCCAAGGTATTCAAGGGACCTTGGTTACAACCCAACTCAAAACAACATATTCAACCAACCAACAAAATCCATTTCCAAGGTATTCAAGGGACCTTGGTTACAACCCAATTCAAAACAACATATTCAACCAACAAAATCCATAAACGGAAAGATTCACCGGAGCAATAGCCGGGACTATATCAATAGCATTCCACAACAATGGAAAACACCTAAAACCATCAAAAGATCATTAAAGACCCTTTAAACATAACCAATTATCCAAATTATCCTAGTTGCGCCAAACTTCCGCTTACTTACAAAATGAATGGAAATCAATTCCACTTGGTTTCAAGTCTCAATTCCTATCCAAACTAACCTTAAAACACTCTTAAAACATCATTATGTGCATAGACATAAGCATTCATAGCATAACACTCTAGGCCACATATGGAGGTATTTTCCAAGACAAAACCCTAACTCATAATCTTAAAATTTGTAATCTAACCATGGAAAGTTGTTAAAAATCAACCCCAATCACTTCCCAACCTCCAAAACACTAAGAACAACCCATAACATACATAAATCAACATATATAAGGCTGCAAAGAGGGTTTATTTTCAGCCCTAAGAATCCTACAAAACTTGAAATTAAAGCTTAAATCATAAAGCCCATAAGCCATAAATGCTAAAATACATAAAATCTTACCTTCCAAGTGATTCCTACTTGAAAACCAAGAAAATTTTTTGGGGAAAATGGAGGAGAGGAGTTTGGCTGCTGCTGGAAGAAAATGAGGAAGAAAAAAACAAGAAGAAGACTTAAAAAGAAATTCCAAGGTTGACCAAATAGTACCCCATTGACCAAATAGTCTCCAAGTTGACTATTTGACCCAAAAACTAATTTTTGCTACTAAATTAACATTATAAATCAGTCATCAAACAACACTCACACACCACAATGCACTAATTACATTTTGTCTAATTTTTGACCCGTTTACCCGGTATCGAAATCGCGTAAATCGAAAAATTTGCCGAATTGAAGAACGAATAAGTTGAAGTACCTTATGACTAAAAATAATATGAAAAACATTTTAAACCAATTAAAATCAAAGAACAAGGCTAATAAAATAGGCACAAATTTCAATTGTATTGCTCAGTTTAAAGTTAAAATTAGAAGAAATTTTTTCTTTAATATTTCATCTTTTCTTCTCACAATTGCCATGTATGTAAACTTGTTATTGATCTTTCCAATATTTAAGTTGACTAGGAATCCGGCATGTGCATTACTATGGTTTGACACATTTGATTTGAGGGGTGATTTTTAGTGTGTTGTCGAATTATTTATTTTTTTGGAAAGAAAATGAGTTTTGATATTTTAAAGAGTATCTCTCGGTAAAAGATATAGTGTAGAAAGAAAATAAAAAAGAAGACAATTTTTCTCTTGTTGAGAACATTGTTTAGTTTGAATTACTTCCCTGCTTAATGACTTTTCTTAAATTCTTTCAAAACTTATTTTCTCATAACTAACTAAAAATGAAAGTTTTACTTTAGATCTTTATACTAATTGTAGGAATAAGAAATTCAATATCACTTGCAACTTTCGAATTATACATATTAAAGCATAAAACTATAATATTTTATTTTATAAATAATAAAAAATTGACAGATTAAAATTCTCGCAATTGAGAATTTAAACATTAATCTTAATTTACTATTAATATTATATTAATTTTAGAATTCAAGACTTTTCTATTTGGACGAATTAGAGTTTTCATTATTATCAAAATTAGATATGATTCAATCAACCATCTAAACAATAGACTTGTACTTTTGTGCTATTTATTTTTTACTTCGAACACAGAAATTTAAATGTATCTACATTTTTGGTTTCTTTTTAAAAAGCTTTGACTATGTCCCAAGATCTCTCATTTTTTGTTCTATTCTATTTTATTTTTTTTAATTTTTGAACAACCAATTGTCTTTTAGATTAAAGAGTAACAAACACAAAACTCTTATCTATTCCCAAAAATAATTTGTCCTACTTTTTCCCAATCAATGAAGCAATCAACTTATTATTATAGAGACAAAAACAGGTACAAAATCAACATATATATGTGATTCGATATCGAGGCAATTCTAGATAGGAATGACCTAATATATTGTTATTGTGTATGACTATAGTTTCAAAAGCTTATAGACAAATCCATGAAGAAGTAGATTTAGGAGAAGAAAGTTAATGAATTAAGTCATTTTCCCCAAGAATTTCTATATTGCAAAAGAATTCCTAACATTTTGATGGTCATTGGATTTTTTGCTTCTTTTCCAGTAATACACTCCAGGTTGTACATAATAGTCTATTTTTTGTTTTAATTTAATTGATTTACATAGAGAATATAAGGTAGGTTGATTTTTCCTGGTTGATAACAATCACTTTTTTCTTTGTTCTTTTGAAAAATTTAGTTTGGAGCGGAAAAGTTTATCCAAACAAAAAAGGTCAGTACTAGAAATATTAAACCAAGTCATACATATGTGGCGAATAAGTTTGGATCGGCATGTTTTTTGGACCTTATAAGTTAAATTTGAATGTATCAAACAGGTATGCATAGTTTCCTCAAAGGTTAGAAGAATTCAATGCTGGTTATATTTGCTTGATACATGTATTGAGTATGGAGTAAGCCCCATTTCAATTTTGATTGTTTATATTAAGACTATTTTGCACTATACGTTCATATAAGATATTTTAGATGTTTGGAGTAGTAATAAGGTTAAAATTAATATCCTCTTTATTTTTCCACTAAAATCAATATCCTCTTTATTTTTCCACTATTTTCCCTTTTGAATGATTGTGAAGTACATAATTGAGGAACTCTTGGAATAAAAATGTCAAATCACCATAAAAAAAATTAAGCCAGATCATACATTTAAATATATTTTATATTAAATATTTTGTATAAATAATTTTTATACTAAAAAATCTTAATTTTCATTGTGATTGGATCTTATGAACACTTATTCATTGCACTCCTAGTTGTGAATAATAGTCTCTCTTTTTTTTTGATTTGTTAATATTTAGTGTTTAATAGTGCTTTTCAATTAGTTCATAAATTTGGATTTAAACCTAAAATTGTTTGAGTTTATTCTTTGTTAATGCCAAAGTCTTTTTTATTTGTTTCCTTTCTTGGAATTAAGTTTTGATTTTGTTTAATTAAAGTATTTAAGTGGGCTCTATTTCAATTATGGAGTGTACATTTTATTAAAATTATTGTTAATATTCATTCTCACAAGAACTTGTAATGTATACGGAACAGTTAAGATTGGATTTAATGCCTATTCTATGTGTTTCCATTAATGTTCCATTTTATAATGATTTTGTAGTACAAAATTGAGGGAATTATTGAAATAAAAAATGTCAAAAAAAATGAAATAACTCATTCTTTTATATATGTTACAGATATAGATACTTCTTTTTTTTTTCTTTGTTTGAAATACTAACAAGATGGCGCATGTTGTGCATGAATATATTAATTATTACACTTAATATAAAGGTTTCAAATTTTTGTAGATAATATTCATTATTGTGTGAAAATATAAATGCATTTTAAATAAAGTTAGTTCACAAAGTAAACTTTTTATCAATGGAAGTTATATTATATTGAAGTTTAGCTAGGTTCTTAATTTTGATTTTTCCAATATTGTCTTCTAGTATACTCTTCATTTTTTTCATTTTTCTTATCACAAGGAAGTATTTAGGAAATGTTATTCGTGCTAATGCTATTTTAGTAATACGTCATAGAAAAATCAATTTACCACTAAAGCTACACTTGGATGCTCTTTACACACCTAGTTAAAATATTTATAAAACACCTAACTCCTACTACTAACTAGGTGGCATCCCGCAAGTATACGGTTGTCAACAGTAGTACAGGGAAGTAGAGAACGTTCCCACTAGGATTGTTGAAATGAAAATACCGAGATATACGGGTATTTGTATAGTTAAGCAAAAATCAATGAGTGAGAGAACTGAAACTACACTAATCAAGTTCATATTTATACTCAAGTAAACAATACCAAATTAAGCTAATTTATCAACTAAAACTAGTAATGAAAACTAAACAATTACGAAATTAAGAGACTAGCTATTAAATTCTAACAATAGCTGTTAACTAAAAGTACTTAATTCTACCCTAGATTTACCAAAATAAAGCTAAAATTAAAAGCAAGCAAGTTACCCAATTAAAAGAACTACAAATAAGAACCTTGAAAACTAAAAGCAATCATTTATACACTAGAAATTGGAACAAGTTAAAATTGATATCTAAATATTTTTTGGATTTTTTATGATAATAAAGAAAGCCCACTAAAAATTAACTAGAAATTAATGCAAGAAATTGAGAACTCTTAACTAAAAAGCAAGAAATTAATAAGAACCCCAATTCTTCAAAGAACCCTAGATTGCAAGCAAAGAGATTTTCACTAAATTAAACTAGAAAGCAAGTAAAAATTATATCTACTTGAAGCTAATAGACAATAAACCCACTATAACTATCTAATCAAAAGTTAAACCTGCAAAGAAATTAAAGTAGATCTAAGAAATGACTAAAGAGGATTTTTCATTCAAAAGAAACTTAAGGGTCAAGTTTTCCTAATCTATCCTAAAATCTCCTAATTTTCTAAGTAAAACTATCCTACTTACCTATTACAATCTTTTAGTAGCTTAAATAGTTTAGTATTATACAAGGCAAAAACCAGGAGTTGTTTGCTGAAAGATTACAAAATTGTCCTCACAACTTATCCCTCACCGAGTCGAGATCGCGATCTGGGATTTTGAGATCGCAATCTCTCCTGGTCTAACGTATTTAGACATTTTTTCGAGTCGAGATATCAATTTGAAGGAATCCAGATCGCGATCTGGACCCTCTTTCCAACATTCTTCCATTTCTTCCATTATTGCACTTTGGTCCCTTGGGCTTTGTTCATTCCAGCTTCCAATCTCTAATTTTGACCTGCATAATATTAACACCATTAATCAATTAATGTAAGTTAGAAATTTAATAAAAACTTATCATATTTAACAAGAACGGAAATACAAACACATATGAAAGAAATTAACTAAAATCTTCAATTACTTACCCAAAGTTCGGGATTTAAACTATCAAAATACTATAATTTAGAGGGAAATAACTCTAGTTTACTAGAGTTATCACACACCCAAACTTAGCATTTTGCTAGTCCCAAGCAAAACAAAAAAGAAAAAAGAAAAGAAGCCTGCTAACACTTAAACACATAAACACCACCAAAATTGACGACATACTTGTTGAATCGTGGATGTACTTAGAACAATTAAGCAATCTCTCAAAAAACTTTCAATACTATATGACAGGTGAAGTATTCAAGTGAGTCAATCCAAGTTGTAATTTTTTTTTTTTACAAAGAAGCACACGTTCATTCGCTACAAAGATTTCACATCACTAAGAATTACTATTCTTAAAAAGAGTTACCAAAAGTTTTAGTTCTATTCATTTGAAATGTCATTGCTTCCCAAATTTTGACATCACAAATATTATGAAATTAGTCAATTATCCCGACTAGACATCACGAAAATAGAAGTTCATTTAGGAATCAACTTAAATGCAAATGTCACACATTTTGGGAATAGACCTCTAACAAGGAATAAGTGATATGAGATCAATGATAAGTATTACAAAAATTTACTCCTTAACTTATTTATACATACTAAAATGCAATTCCTAATGGCTTAATTCGGAGAAACAACATGGGTATATGTCGCAATCCCGTACTCGCCTTATTACTACTCTAACGGCTTATTTCGAAGAAACAACATGGGTATATATCAGAATCCCGTACTTGCCTTATTCCTAAATTATTATTTTTGATTAAAGACGGTCCTATACCAAGAAAAATGAGTGAAATGTACTTAAAATTAATCTCGAATATCAATTATTCACAAATTAGAAGAACATTCCCTATGCAAACACACAAAATGTCCCAAAATTCCTTCTATTTCATTTAACTCATTCTTTTCAAAAGATAAATCTTACATATCAAACAAAATAATATAAGTGATTTGATCAGCAACAATATTTTGAGTGAATTTTCCTAAATTTTCGGCGCTTCTTTTTGAAAAATAGAAACTCTAAGTTTTTGAAATCTTTATGTTGTAAAAGAACTACTCACTCACACTTAAGTCCATGAAATGACCTAATCAAATACTTTAATCATTTAGTATTGTACGTCATAATACATCATCATTGAGTACTCAACTGATCAATTTTCCATCCATTATGCATCAAGTGACATCAACTTACATAAAACAACCGATCCCAAAATAAAAAATAAACACCCCCAAACTTTTTATTTTATTCAAAAACATAACAACATATCCAACAATAATAATAATTACTCAACTCGACACCATTTAAAGCTGAAAGTTAAAACTAAGTAAAAGAGCTAAGAGTGTTAAACCAAGTCCCATAAAAATCAACATCTAATTCAATTCATCAACAAATGCAAAAATGGCATCAGCTCAGGGCCCTTAGCCATTCTACTCTTATTAGGCAATGACATGACCAAAACTACACCAAGTATCCAACAAGTAATTCCCAAAAAGATTTAATCGATGAAGCATCACAATAGATATCTACTTGGCGTCAGCTTAAGGCCATTAGGCAATCTACTAAAAAGGAAAATTAAACTACTCCAAATCAAAGGACTGAAAGTAAAAATAAAAATAGTCAAATATCAAGGTGCTAAGTAATGAAAAATAGATAAAATTTTTCATCTTCCACAAATGGCTTCAATTGCTTAGTTGGATGTCATCAATGCTCGATATAGTTGGTGGTGTCAATCCTCTTACTCCATCTTCTCCTGACCTTCCTCGGCATCACTGGGTTGGGCTTCCCCATGATCATCATCTAGCTCTCCTCTGGTCGCACCCGCTTAGCTGGATCTTTCTTGATGTGCTGAAAATGCAGGTGGTGTGTAGTGTTGTCCACGAGGTGGACCAAAATGCCATGCCGAAGGTGATCGTGGCCTAACCCATGTACCCATTGCATGAAGTGGTCTTGAGAGCATATCCAATCAAGGTCAAGTTGTTGTGCATCACCATTTGACTGTATGTCCAATGCCCTTGCAATTCATTTCTCGCATCTTCATTAACCAGAGCATTTATGACATAACCTGGAGGCATCGAAAAGCAAGAAGTACTCTGAGGTACTGGTGGTGGTGGCAGTGGTTGGGTAGGGTGTTTTTGTTGATGGTGTTTGTTGAACTCCAGTTATGATAATCATGTTTTGATGATGACCAAACCATACTACTGGTTTGCAAACAAGTGTGCAGAAAAACAGGAAGGATCGGATGAAAATGATCATCCAAATACAATCAAGAAAAACAACCAAAAGTTGAACAACACCTTTCGGACGATGAAGAGCGTCTGAAAGAAAGGAGATCGGACGCAAGGGAGCGTCCGAAAAAAGGAGCTCAAAATGAAGTAATTTTTCTGTCAGAGCTGTAGGACGCATATGACCGTCCGAGACACTGTTCATCAAGCTGTAGGACGCCATGAACGGATGTCCGAACCCACCGTCCGAACCCCTAACGGCTAGTTTTTAACAGCTAGTTTTTTTACCGTTAGAGCTCAAATTTCAGCACATCTTTCATCTATAAATAGCCCAAGGACTTCCAAATGATATGAGGAACTACTACATTCAATACAAACACTTGTAAGAGCTATTTGGGGAGAAATAGGTTAAAATATTGTGGGTTGTATTGGTTTGAGTAGTATAGTTCTCTTGGCTCAACTAGTGGGAATTAGTGTGAGCAAGAGTAGACTGGTGAGTGATCTTCAAGTGTAAGAGTGGAGGGATAACAAGTGTACAAAAGTGAGGTTTTAGTGTAAAACCCTTTGGCTCAACTAGAGGAACTTAGTTGGTGCAAATGTGAGCCTACTTTGTGTACAAGAAGGTTATTGCCTCACCTTCTTTGAAGAGGCACTACTAGTGGATGTACTCCAAGCTTGAGAAGCTTCGGAGTTTGGTTTGATATTCTTTATCTCAATCTTTACTACTATTTATTCTTTAAGCTTTGATTGTTAAATATTTATCTTTGATCATTTGTGCTTAAGTATTCATTTGTTGCACAAAGTTTGTATTTTCATTAAGCACTTCAAAAGGTTTATTTTTTGAGACAACCTAATTCATCCCCCCTCTTAGGTTGCTTTGGGGCCAACAATTGGTATCAGAGCTTGGTCTTATATATTGAGTTTAATTTCTTTTGAGTAAAGATCATTATGGCAACCAATAATGCTTTGTTTTTAGAGGGGCATTCTATCACTAGACCTCCCATGTTTAATGGCATTAATTTTGTTTATTGGAGGGATAGAATGAAAATTTTTGTTCAGTCTATTAATATTGAATTGTGGTATATTATTTATGAAGGTCCTTTTGAGGCAAATATTCTTGACGAAAATACTCATAGATTAAGGCCTAAGACTAGATATGAGTTAAATGCACAAGATAAAATAAATTTATCTTTAAATGCTAAAGCCATTAATATTTTGTATAATGCTTTGGAGCTCTAAGATGCAGATGAGTTTTCTAAAGTAAAAGGTTGCATATCGGCCAAGGAGATATGGGACAAATTAAAAGAAATTCATGAAGGAAGTGAAGATATAAGAGAGCAAAAGAAGTCACTTCTTGTGGCTAAATATGAATCCTTCAAAATGGAACCTCATGAGAACATTGACAAGATGTATTGTAGGTTCAATGATATGATAAAGGATTTGGAAAGTTTGGGTAAAGAATATTCCTTGGGTGAAAAGAATAGAAAATTTTTGAATGCTTTACCTAAGGCATGGGAACCTAAATCCATTGCCATAGAAGAGTCTAAAAATTTAAATTCTATGCCTATTGATTCATTGATCAATTCTCTAACCTCCTTTGAATTGAAGTTGAAATACAAGGTACAAGTTGAGGAGGAAAAAAGAAGCATAGCATTTAAAGCTTCATCAAAAAGGAGAAAAGACTCAAGGAAGCCTCACTTCAACAACTTTCAAATCACTTGGGATGATTGCAATTCGGATGGCAGAGGTTGAAGAAGAATATGAGGAGGCTCAAATGGCTTTTATGGCACTTGGCAATAATGAGGTATCCTCTAGTTGTGATTCTTGTGATAATTCATGTGATAATGATGATGATGATGTTGAATCATTTATTTTTAAAATGCATGAATGTTTGAAAGAATCATATGCTAAGAACAAAGAGTTAAAAATTAAAGTTAATACCTTA
The DNA here is from genome assembly GCA_025175665.1 of Cinchona pubescens. Classification (NCBI taxonomy): domain Eukaryota; kingdom Viridiplantae; phylum Streptophyta; class Magnoliopsida; order Gentianales; family Rubiaceae; genus Cinchona; species Cinchona pubescens. Next base: position 853,510 of record JANKKI010000304.1, on the reverse strand, counting down.
TTGAGTGCCAACTCAAAACTTGTGCATGAAAATATTCTTTGACAAAAGAAAATGATGTTTTGAAAGAAAAATTTGTTGGAAAAACCAAGATCATGGAAGAACAAGCTTCATTGAAGAAGAGATTAGATGATCTTGATGTTATTTTGAAAAAGAAGAAAGAAAATGTTTGTGAAAAGAAAAGAACTAGAAATATGTTTTTTTAACAAAAATTTTATCACCTTTAGAAAAAATGATTTGTGCTTTGTTAAATCTAAATCTTCTTTTTATGGCTATAAGAATATTATTTGTAATTATTGTCAGCCATCATCATGGCCATATAAAGAAAAATTGTTATGCTAAAAGAAATGAAAATTTGGGAATAAATTCTATTTGGGTGATTAAGCATGTTACTAATCCAATTGGACCCAAGAAAGTTTGGGTACCAAAAGTTATTGCTTAACTTTGTATGTAGGTATGCTTGGAGAGCACCAAGGAATTCAAGATAGATTATCTATGAAGGGTGTTCAAGGCATATGGGCTAAGATGATATTGAAATGGGTAACATCTAAAATTTTGTGTGCTTTCATTTATCAAGTTGAACTATGTTCTCTTGAATATTACTCATCTATGTGATTGAATTTGTTTAGAATGATAGGAAATATGTATCCCCAAATTGTTTTCTATAGTAAGTCATTACTTGCAAAAGAAAGGGGGAGCATTCTCTTTTTTAAATGGACTATTTTGCATTACATATGCTTTATTGTTTTGATGATGCTTTTTAGCAAGGAATGAGCAAAAAATGTTTTGATCCTAATTCTTTGCATGAATATTGGTCCCTCATATCTACTTGAATACATATTCTTGAAGGGAAGAAACATTTTACATAACTTGACTTATTATCCATGTACTCATATTGAATTATATTCACCTTTCAAGGAAGGGAATAAACTCAAGGGGAGCTTAAATTGCATTATCTTTCTTATGTTTTGATGATGCCAAAATGGGGAGAAAATAATGGACAAAACTTCTTGATTGATGCTTCATATTTTATTATTGTTTTTAGAATTGTTCAAATGATTTGTCATCATCAAAAAGGGGGAGATTGTTGAACTCCAGTTATGATAATCATGTTTTGATGATGACCAAATCATACTAATGGTTTGCAAACAAGTGTGCAGAAAAACAGGAAGGATCGGATGAAAATGATCATCCAAACACAATCAAGAAAAACAACCAAAAGTTGAACAACACCTTTCGGACGATGAAGAGCTTCCGAAAGAAAGGAGATCGGACGCAAGGGAGCGTCCGAAAACAGGAGCTCGAAATGAAGTAATTTTTAACTGTCAGAGCTGTAGGACGCATATGACTGTCCGAGACACTGTTCATCAAGCTGTAGGACGCACATGACCGTCGGAGACACTGTTCATCAAGCTGTAGGATGCATGAATGGACGTCCGAACCCACCGTCCGAACCCCTAACGGCTAGTTTTTAACAGCTAGTTTTTTTACCGTTAGAGCTCAAATTTCAGCACATCTTTCATCTATAAATAGCCCAAGGACTTCCAAATGATATGAGGAACTACTACATTCAATACAAACACTTGTAAGAGCTATTTGGGGAGAAATAGGTTAAAATATTGTGGGTTGTATTGGTTTGAGTAGTATAGTTCTCTTGGCTCAACTAGTGGGAATTAGTGTGAGCAAGAGTAGACTGGTGAGTGATCTTCAAGTGTAAGAGTGGAGGGATAACAAGTGTACAAAAGTGAGGTTTTAGTGTAAAACCCTTTGGCTCAACTAGAGGAACTTAGTTGGTGCAAGGGTGAGCCTACTTTGTGTACAAGAAGGTTAATTGCCTCACCTTCTTTGAAGAGGCACTACTAGTGGATGTACTCCAAGCTTGAGAAGCTTGGGAGTTTGGATTGATATTCTTTAAATCAATCTTTTATTTGTTCTTTAAGCTTTGATTGTTAAATATTTATCTTTGATCATTTGTGCTTAAGTATTCATTTGTTGCACAAAGTTTGTATTTTCATTAAGCACTTCAAATGGTTTGTTTTTTGAGACAACCTAATTCACCCCCCCCTCTTAGGTTGCTTTGGGGCCAACAGTGTTTTTTTTACTCTCTCACTATTCGGCAAACATACTCCTGATTAATCCTTCCTCATTGATAGGCCATTGACTCCGCAGGATCAATCGGGTAACCTGCTTAAGTACACAAATGATGAATCAAGCTAGGGGCATAAAATATAGGTCGCCCGGACCTCTCACTGTCAAAGAACCCCAGCCTGACAAGGCTACCAATGTTCACCGGTACCCCCGTCATAATTGCATACACTAGGAGTACTTTATCCCTCTGAATACAAATAATTCAAGGCATTGGAACCCCAAATTCGGCAGCTGATAAAGTAAAACCATAATTTGGCTACCAAAGAGAGTCCCTAACATGCAAATTTCAAATCAATATTCGAGGAAGCACTCATAACCCAATCAACTTGCCTATCACAAATGGAATCTTTAATAGCATTCATGTCTTTCTCTTTGTCATTTAAGAATGCCAAATATTGACTGCATAATACGCGTCGGCGGCCGGGGAGGGGGTATGTTAGATAAGCATTAATCAAATCTGCACTAAAGTCCACAACACTCCCCGTACTCGCACCATACCATTCTCCAACTCACACAGATTACAGTGAAACTCTTTCACTAATTGGGAAGCCTCGGAGTCAATTGGAGTGTTGAATCCCTCCCAATGTCTCGACCTAATTTGCTCCTCAATCTCTTTTCTAGCTTCATCATAATCTCCCCAATGCATTTAAAGGTCAAAATTTTGCTCTCTAATAACCTCGTGTTTCTCATTGTTCTTATACAACTAAAGGGCTTAGCCCTATCACTAAAAAACTGTTGTTCTACTTGTCCACCACCCTTCAACTGTTGTTCCATGCCTCCTTCTCCACTAGTACCTTTTCCGGCTTTCTCTTCCTAGAACCCACTCCTCTTGCTCTCATCCTAGCCTTTCTTTTGGCACTTTCATAAACCCCTCTAGTCATTTTAACAGTACAATCCAATCACAATTCAAACAATTTCGAACAATTCCAAGAATCACACCCAACACAATCAATTCACCAAATTTCCAACAAACTTTCAAAATTTCTCAACACAATTCAAACCAATCGAAATACCAAGCCAACAATTCAAATAATTGAACAATTTAACTTCAAAATTTTTCTATAAAAAAAATTCACAAAATTTATTGCTTAACAATTGGCCATCAAAATTTTCATCAACAAAACCCAACAATTATCTTCAATCAATTGAAACATGGAATCACAAATTCAAAGACAGATATTACCCAGTGTTGGATTGAGAATTTCCAAAAAGTCTTGGAATGATGTCCAAAATCCTCCAAGAAATCTTCCAAAAGTGTTCTTGCTTTGATGCTCCTCAAAGGAGTTAGATGGAGTTAGTGGTGATTATGTAATTTGGAATAGTTTTTAAGTGAAGATTACGGAAGAAATTAAGGAATGGGAACCTAAATCCATTGCCATAGAGGAGTCTAAAAATTTAAATTCTATGCCTATTGAGTCTTTGATTAATTCTCTAACCTCCTTTGAATTGAAGATGAAATACAAGGTACAAGATGATGAGGAGGCAAAGGGAAAAAGAAGCATAGCATTTCAAGCTTCATCTAAAAGGAGAAAAGACTCAAGGAATCCTCACTTCAACAACTTCCAAATCACTTGGGATGATTGCAATTCGAATGGAGAAGTTAAAAAAGAATATGAGGTGGCTCAAATGGCTTTTATGGCACTTGGCAATAATGAGGTATCCTCTAGTTGTGATTCTTGTGATGATTCTTGTGATGATGATAATGATGATGTTGAATCGTTTATTTTTAAAATGCATCAATGTTTGAAAGAAACATATGCTAAAAGCAAAGAATTAAAAATTAAAGTTAATACTTTATTGAGTGCCAACTCAAAACTTGTGCATGAAAATAATTCTTTGACAAAAGAAAATGATGTTTTGAAGAAAAAATTTGTTGGAAAAACCAAGATCATGGAAGAACAAGCTTCATTGAAGAAGAGATTAGATGATCTTGATAATATTTTGAAGAAGAAGAAAGAAAATGTTTTTGAAAAGAAAAGAATTAGAAATATATTTTTGAACAAAAATTTTATCACCTTTAGAAAAGATGATTTGTGCTATGTTAAATCTAAATCTTCTTTTTATGGCAATAAGAATATTATTTGTAATTATTGCCATCAACATAGCCATATACAAATTGTTATGTTAAAAGAAATGAAAATTTGGGAATAAATTCTATTTGGGTGATTAAGCATGTTACTAACCTAATTGGACCCAAGCAAGTTTGGGTACCAAAAGTTGTTGTCGCCTAACTTTGCATTTAGGTATGCTTGGAGAGCACCAAGGAATTCAAAATAGATTATCAATGGAAGGTGTTCAAAGCATATGAGCAAAAATGACATTAAAATGGGTAACATCTAAAATTTTGTGTTAAGAATGTGCTTTCATTTTTTTTAAAAGATGAACTATGTTCTCTTAAATGTTACTCATCTATGTGATTGAATTTGTTTAAAATGCTAGGGAATGTGTATCCCCAATTTTTGTCTATAATAAGTCACTACTTACAAAAGAAATGGGGAGCATTCTCTTCTTTTTTTTTCTTTTTTTTAAATGGATTATTTTGCATTACAAGAAATTGCATCACACATGCTTCATTATTTTGATGATGCTTTTTGGTAAGGAATGAGCGAAAATTGTTTTGATCCTAATTCTTTGCATGAATTCCCTCATATCTTATTGAATACATATTCTTAAAGGGAAGAATTGTTTTGCATAACTTGACCTATTCTCCATGTACTCATGTGAATCATATTCAGTCTGCATCTTTCAAGGGGGAGAATAAACTTAGGGGGAGCTTAAATTGCAGTATTTTTATGTTTTGATGATGCCAAAAGGGGGAGAAAATAAAGGACAAAAATCTCTTGTATTGTGCTTCATATTTTATGGTTGCTTTTAGAATTGTCCAAATGATTTGTCATCATCAAAAAGGGGGAGATTGTTGAACCCCAGTTATGATAACCATGTTTTGATGATGACCAAATCATACTAATGGTTTGCAATCAAGTGTGCATAAGCAGGACAATTCGGACGCAAGGGAGCGTCCGACAAAGAAAGGTGTTCGGACACAAGGGAGCGTCCGACAAAGAAGTATTTGAAGCAGCCTCGGACGCTGAAGACAGTCCGATGGATTGAACCCAAGATGAAAGGACGATGAAGCCTGTCCGAGACAAGGAATCTGAAGCCAAAGAAGTTTCTATCCTCAAGGATCGAAGGCTGAAGACCGTCCGACAGACAGAGCTTCGGATGAAGCATAATGTTCGAATAGCTCTGTGCGTGTCAAGTGGAATTGACCAAAGTATCGGACGCAAGACCGGACACAGAGGCCATGCATCGGATTTACAAAAGATCCAACGGCTAGTTCGTTCGAACGCACACTCACAGCATTGGCCATCCGAAAGACCAAACGGTTAGTTTCTCAGGAAATAGAACATAGCCATTAAAGAGCTATTAGAAGCAATTTTTTGGCTTCTATAAATACCCCCCAAGTCTGTAAATGTAAAAGATAGAGAGTAGGCCTACTGCTTTCAATACAAACATTTTTAAGAGCTATTTGAGAAGAAATAGGCTAAAATACTGTGGGTTGTATTGGTTTAACTAGTGTAGTTCTCTTGGCTCAACTAGAAGGAATTAGTGTGAGAAAGAGTAGACTAGTGAGTGATCTTCAAGTATAAGAGTGGAGGGATAACAGTGTACAAAAGTGAGGTTGTTGTGTAAAACCCTTTGGCTCAACTAGAGGGATTTAGTCGGTACAAGGGTGAGCCTACTTTGTGAACTAGAAGGTTATGTCCGTATTGTCTCACCTTCTTTGAAAAGGCACTATTAGTGGAAATACTCCAAACTTGAGAAGCTTGGGAGTTTGGTTTGATACTCTCTATCTCTATCTTTATATTTCTTCTTTAAGCTTTATTTGTTGAATATTTATTATATTCATTTGTGCTTAAGTGTTTATTTGTTGCATTTCCATTAAGCACATTAAAAAGGTTTATTTTTAAAACAACCTAATTCACCGTCCCTCTTAGGTTGCTTTTGGGGCCAACAGGCACGTCTTTATTCTTGCACAAATTGGACAATCTCTCATCCGCCTTCAATGATTCCTTCAAAGTAGGGTCTGAGCCGATGACCATTAACCTTGAAAGCTCCCTCTTTCCCTTTTATTTCCACCGCACCATGAGAAAAAGTTTGAACCACTTCAAGGAGGCAACTCCACCTTTACTTGAGTTTTTTTGGGAATAACTTGAGCCTTGAATTATAAAGTAGCACCAAATCACCAACTTTAAATTCCTTCCTTAGGATGGAGCTTGTCATGACATGCCTTAGTTTTCTCCTTATAGGTCAAAGAAATTTCAAATGCTTCCCCCCGGAATTCATCCAACTCATTCAAATCAAGCATTCTCTTTTCATATGCTTCTTTCAAATCAAAATTCAAGTTCTTTATTGCCCAATATGCTCTATGCTCAAGTTCCACCGACAAGTGGCATGCCGACCATACGGAGACATGCCTCTGGGGGTATTAAATGCTGTCCGATAGGCACACAATGTGTCATCTAACTTAAGTATAATCCTTCAGGCTAGCATTATTTAACATCTTCTCTATAAGATCCTTCTTCATTCAAAAGTTTGAAACCTCAAATTAGCCCAATGTTTGAAGGATGATAATTAAAGCAACCTTGTGTTCCACACCATACTTTGTCCTCAAAGCCTCAAAATCTGAATTTTTGAAGTGAGAGACCCCATCACTAATGATAGCTCGAGCCACTCCAAACTGAGAGAAGATGTTCTTTCGAAGGAATTTAGTGACCACTTTCCGGCCTCATTGGTTGGAGTGGCGATTGCTTCAACCCACTTGACACATAGTCTACCGAAACCAAAATGTATTTGTTGTAATATGAAACTGGGAAAGGTCCCATAAAATCAATTCCCCATCATCAAATACCTCCAACTCAATAATGCCATGATGGGGCATTTAATTTTTTCTCTAAATATTACCCACCCTTTGACATTCATCACACTTGAGCACAAATTCCCGAGAATCCTTGAACATAGTTGGCCAATACAAACCAGTTCAAAGAACCTTGAAAGCCTTTCGTTGAGCTCCATGGTGCCCTCCAATCGGAGATGAATGAAAATATCTCAATACATCGGTAATTTCACATTCCAAGACACATCTCCTAAGGACTTGATCATTGCACCTTCGGAACAAATATGGCTCTTCCCAAAGTAATGTTTAAGTTCCGCGAAGAATTTCCTTTTCTCATTGACATTTAGCATCTTTGGTACTATCCTTGCCACAAGATAATTCACAATATTCGACGTACCATGGACTCATTTCCTTGACCTCAAACAATTTCTCAATTGATGATTTTTCATGATTGACAAGTCTAGATGCTTTAATCCTCGACAAATGATCGGCTACCATGTTTTTCACAACCTTCTTGTCCACTACCTCCCAATCAAACTCCTACAATAAAAGTATCCATCTCAATAACCGTGGCTTGGCATCTTATTTAGAAAATAAATACTTTAATGCTGAGTGATCGGAATGAACAATTACCTCGATCCAATCAAGTATGATCTAAACTTATCAAAAGCAAAAACTATAGCAAGTAGTTCTTTCTCAGTTGTAGAATAATTAAATTGTGCATCATTTAACGTCCTACTTGCATCGTAAATGACCTGCAACAGCTAATTTACCTTTTGACATGAAACGGCACCTATTGCATAGTCACTAGCATCACACATAAGCTCAGATGGAAGAGACCAATTTGGTGCTACAATGAGCGGTGCAATCACAAGAGCATGTTTTAACTCATAATGAATGCTTCCGAACAAGAATCATCAAAATGAAAAGGACAATCTTTTTGAAGTAATAAGCACAAAGGTCTAGCGACATGTGAAAAAATCCAAATGAATCTTCTATAAAAGCCCGCATGACCTAAAAAACTTCTTACCCCCTTAACATTAATTGGAGGAGGCAACTTTACAATCACCTCGACCTTTGCCCTATCAACTTCTATCCCTTTTGATGAAACTTTGTGACCCAAAATAATTCCTTCCGTCACCATAAAATGACACTTTTCCCAATTGAGAACCAAATTAGTTTCTACACACTTTTTTAACACATTGGATAAATTTCACCAAGTACACAAAAATCATCTATGAAGATCTCTATACTCTTTTCAACCATTTCATGGAAGATGGCAAACATACAAGGTTGAAATGTGCTTGAAGCATTGCAAAGCCCAAAGGACATTCTCCCATATGCAAAGTACCAAAATGGGAATGTAAAAGTTGTTTTGTCTTGATCTTTCGGACAAATGCACAATTTGGAGATAACTAGAATAACCATCAAGGAAACAATAATCTGCAAAACCGGCTAACCTGTCAATCATTTGATCAATAAAAGGTAAAGCAAAATGATCCTTTCAGGTGGCCTCATTCAACCTTCCAAAATCAATGCACATTCGCCAACCCATAACCAATCTAGAGGGGAGGAGCTCATTGGTTTCACTTATGATTACGGTAATACCACCCTTCTTTGGAACGACTTGAGTGGGACTAACCCACTCGATATCACTAATAGACTAAATAATATCAGCTTTCAAAAGTTTGAGAATCTCCTTCCTCACAACCTTTTTTAAAGTAAGATTCAATCTTCTTTGAGGTTGTCTTACCAGTTTATTTCGATCATTCAACAAGATTTTATGCATGCATAAGGAAGGGCTAAGTCCCTTAATATTATCAATGGACCAAGCAATGGCATATTTATGCATTTTAAGCACCATAATCAATCTTTCAAGTTGCTCACTTTTCAAAGATGCATTCACCTGTCTCAATCCCCGGGTATGTCTCATTTTCACCAAGATATGCATACATTAAGTGAGTAGGAAAAGGTTTAAGCTCCAACTTGGGGGGTTCATTGGTCGAAGACCTCCCTTTACCTTTTTCTTGATTCTCCTCATCTTCCTTTTGCAACAATGTATCATTCTCCAATTGATTCAAATTCTTCATCCCTTCTTCATCATCTTAATTTAGAGCATTTTACTCTAAGACCTCTTCCTCCATTGAGAAATTCTCCATTGCATTCCTACAACAATCATCAATTAGATCATCTACTACATTTATATTCGCGACATATTCAAAAATTGAAGGAAGTTTTAATGAACTAAAAACATAAATGTAACAATTTCATCATTTATCCAAAATTCCAACTTCTCTTCTTGAACATCAATAAGTGCACGGCCGGTAGCAAGGAAAGGTCTCCCAAGAATGATTGGCATCTCTTAATCTTCTTCCAGTTCAAGCATAATGAAATCGGGCGGAAGGTAGAATTTGACACTGTAATTTTCACAATCACATCCTCAATGATCCCTTTTGGGAACTTTATGCTCTGGTCCACAAGTTGCAATTAGATACTTGTTGGCTTCAATTTTCCTCCATTTAACTTCTTGAATACCGCAAAAGGCATGAGATTTATTGAAGCTCCCAAGTCATTCAACGCTCTTCCAAATTATAAACCCCCAATCTCGCAAGGTATGAAAAATGATCCGGTGTCCTTGAGATTTGGTGGCAAACTCTTTGTAAGCGGTGCATTACAATTCTCCGTTAAGCATAAGATTTCATCCCCATGCAATTTTCTTTTTGAAGTGAGGACTTGTTTCATGAATTTAGCATAGGAGGGCATGTTCTCAAGTGCCTTCATGAATGGAATGTTGATTTAAAACTTTTTGAAAATCTCAAGAAACTTCTTGAACTTCTTTGCCTTTTCTGCATCCTTTAGCCTTTGAGGAAAGAGCACATTAACATGTTTCGGTTCATGATTCTTCGGATCCTTACCTTCATTGCTTGATTCAAATGAAGACAAAAGTGCAAAGTGGGCATAGTAGACTCATTCATCATTTTGTCTTACCCATTTGAAGACTCTTTTTTTCTTCTCTTCATCCTCAACTCCTTCTTTTTCTCTACTTTTCAACAAATTTCTCCCAATCATTTCTTCCAATTGTTTACCACTCCTAAGGGTGATGGTCTTGCATTGCTCCTTGGGGTTTGGAATGGTATCACTCGAAAGCACCCCTAAAGGTCTCTCATTGTTCAATCTCACCAACTGCCCCAATTAAATCTCCAAATTCCTCGTAGATGCCTTCAAGTTGTCATAATCTCTCTTGTGTTCCTCATTTTTCCTATCCAACTCTCTTCTGAAGTACTCGGCTTCTCTTTTCCAACCATCTTCTCCCACATTCTCTCTTGGAGCATATTGGTCATGATACATTGGTTGGGAAGAGTTTTCATATTGAAAATGAGGCCTTGGTTGTTGGTTTTGAAATGAAGGATTAGGAAAAGATTGATATGAGTTGGGTTGGAAAATTCTTTGATTGTGGCAGTTGATAAGGTCTAGGTGATGAACTTGAGGCTTGAGTGTGTTGGACATTTTGAAGTGGGGGATTTGGTTGGTAAGGAGGATTGGATTGATTGTTGATGTTTCTCCATGAAAAATTATGATGGTTTCTCCAAGAAGGATTATATGTGTTCCCATAAGTTCCGGATGGGTGTCTTGGAAATGATCAAATAATTGAGTTGCTCATTGGACATATAAGGCATCTCACATTGTCCATTTGCATGACTACCTCTACAAAAATCACATATCATGCTTGGTTGGGTTGGAGAAGAAGACATGGCATTTACACTAATTGGTTTCCCCAAGTTCTCCAATGCCTTTGGAATGTTATTCATCACACTCATGAGCATATTTTGTTGTGCCAAAAGAGCATCTTGTATGTTCAAATTCAACACTCCACTATTGGCATTGGCTTGATTGGCTTGATTGGCTTGGTGTTGAGCCACCGGTGGAGTCATCGGTCCATGATAATAGTGATTGCTATGCCATCCTATTGAGCAACTCTTGAGTTTCCTCCAGAGTCTTGTATGAGATGGACCTATCGCCGGAAGCATCCACTATGGATTTGGTCTCTTGAATCAAACCATTATAGAAAGTTTGGATTTGAAGCCACAAAGGGATCACGTGATGAGGGCATTTCCTTAGCAACTCCTTGAACCGCTCCCAAGCTCCTCCTAAGCTTTCACCAACGTCTTGCTTAAAGGAGGTGATTTTATTTCTCAATTTTACGATTCTTGCGGGTGGAAAATGCTTTGCCAAGAACTCTTGAGCAATTTGATTCCAACTAGTAAGCAGTCCTTGGACGTGGGATTGTAACCATGACTCTGCCCTATCCCGGAGAGAGAAAGAAAACACCTTCATTCACACACAATCCGAGTGTACTCCAATGAACTTGAACGTGTCCAAAACTTCCTCAAAGTTCATGAGGTATGTATAGGGATCTTTATTGGGGCTACCTCCGAACATGACATGAGTTTGCAGCATAGATTTGGATTAAGGCGGACTTAATTTGAAAGTTGTTAACTTGCACGGGCATCCGTGCAATGCTAGAGTTCGCTCCATCAAAATTCGGCAAGGCATATTCTTTTAATGGCCTTCCATTCCCATTCATGCCATTTCCATTCCCATAACCACCTATCCCATTATTTCCAACAACCTTTTCTTCTTCATTTTCCATATTCAAATTCCTTTTATGAGCATTACTATTTCCCGTTTCAATCCTTTCTTGCTCTTGTTGTAACCTTCTCAACTTCTGGATTTCCCTTAGCTCTCTTTCCTTTTCCTTGTCTAAGCAAATGAATGCCCTTTATCACCTCTTACCATGCACTACAACAAAATCAAAGCAAATAGTCAATTGAAGTGCTAAGTTAATTCCACAAGAAAACCAACAAACATAAAAATTAACAAAATTAACAACTAAATTAAACTAAAGTGCTTAATCTACACGACCTGTATAGCCCTAGATATTGACAAAAACCAAGGACAATCCCCGGGACAATGGTGCCAAAAACTTGATGCTCTTTACACACCTAGTTAAATAATTTATAAAACACCTAACTCCTACTACTAACTAGGTGGCATCCCGCAAGTATACGGTTGTCAACTAGTAGTAAAGGGAAGTAGGGATCATTCCTACTAGGATTGTTGGAAGGCAAATACCGAGATATACGGGTATTTGTATAGTTAAGCGAAAATCAATAAGTGAGAGATGAAACTACACTAATCAAGTTCATATTTAAACTCAAGTAAACAAAACCTAATTAAGCTAATTTATCTACTAAAACCAGTAATGAAAACTAAGCAATTACGAAATTAAGAGACTAGCTATTAAATTCTAACAAAAGCAATTAACTAAAAGCACTTAATTCTATCCTAGATTTACCAAAATAAAGCTAAAATTAAAAGCAAGCATGTTACGCAATTAAAAGGACTACAAATAAGAACCTTGAAGACTAAAATCAATCATTTCTACACTAAAAATTGGAACAAGTTAGTAAATTGAAATCTAAATGTTTTTGAATTTTTGATGATGATAAAGAAAGCCTACTAAAAATTAACTAGAAATTAATGCAAGAAATTGAGAATTCTTAACTAAAAAGCAAGAAATTAACAAGAACCCTAATTCTTCTAAGAACCCTAGATTGCAAGCAAAGAGATTTTCACTAAATTAAACAATAAAGCAAGTAAAAACTATATCTACTTGAATCTAATGATAAACCCACTATAACTATCTAATCAAAATTTAAACTTGCAAAGATTTAAAAGTAGACCTAAGAAATGACAAATAGATGATTTTTCATTCAATAAGAAACTTAAGGGTCAAGTTTTCCTAATCTATCCTAAAATCTTCTCATTTTCTATCTAAAACTATCCTACTTACCAATTACAATCTTTTTAGTAGCTTAAATAGTGTAGTAACATACCAGGCAAAAATCAGGAATTGTTTGTTGGAAGATTACAAAATTGCCCTTATAACTTATCCCTCAATGAGTTGAGTTCATATCGCGATCTAGGATTTTGAGATCGCGATCGCGACTCTAATATATTTAGACATTTTCCCGAGTTGAGATCGCGATCTGGACTCTCTTCTCAGTATTTTTCCATTTCTTTCATTATTGCACTTTGGTCCTTTGAGCTTTGGTCATTCCAACTTCCAACCTCTAATTTTAACCTGCATAATATTAACACCATTAAACAATTAATTAAGCTAGAATTTAATGAAAACTTATCATATATAACAAGAATGAAAATACAAATACATATGAAAGAAATCAACTAAAATCTTTAATTCCTTACCCAAATTTGGGATTTAAACTATCAAAATACCATCATTTAGAGAGAAATAACTCTAATTTACTAGAGTTATCACACTTCGTTGTCGGAACAAACAATATTTGTCAGTGCAGCTTTCACCTATAGTTTTCATTCTCATCTCTAAGTATAGCATTATCAGCCCGGCCTAATTGTGCCTATAAAACTTAACACATTAAATATCATTACAAGTTGGTACATTATCTCAAAAGGGTGTTCAAAAGTCAGTTAAGTCAAACTACCAAGTCGTGTGAAGTCGAAAAATTTGACTTGACTTGCTCGACTTTCGACTCAACTTTGACTCGAAGTCAACTAAGTAATCGTCTTCTTGAATTGACTTTGACTTCAGTTACTATGTCAAATTACCCGTCGAACGATTACATTTTTCTAATATTTTAGCTATATATCATAATAATATATAAATATATTTGTTTACATAATATTTTAGCCTTAATATTATTAGTTCTTAATAATTAAATATATTAATAGCTGATAACATTCTTAATTCCTAATACTTAAATATCTTTCCTATGAATAATTGTTGAAGTTATTAGTGTACTATTGCACATTATGTACAATTTATGAACTTATACATTAATATAAGTGTAAAACTTAATAATGTAACACTTTTGTTTTAATAAATAAATAGATTACTAGTTTCCATTTAATACATATAGAGATTATAGTTAAGTAATTATTAATATATACTTTAAGTCTTATTGAAATATCTATATATGTATACATACATGTTCTGATATTCATACAGAGACTAGGGATAAGTAATTATATATACTTAATTACTTAGTGAAGAATGTTGTGATTGTTAACTATTTCTAACTAAGTTATGTATTTGGTTTGTATTAGCTATAAACTTGTAATCTTTATGCTAATTTGTATTTCTAGAATGTCATATTTTGAATGTGAGGAATGATAATATATCATATTTTGAATATGTGGAATGTAATAAATTTTAGAATTAGAATATGAAATTTTTGGAATGATGTAGTAAATTTTGGAATTAGAATGTAGAATGAAAGTGGATTTTTGCTCGACCTATTTGACATGTATGACTTACCGACTGAATAAGTCGAATTTAAATGACTCGACTTTAATTGACTTTAGATCTATATGACTTAACTTTGACTATGAGATTTTCAATTCGAAAGTTAAACAATTCAAGTTAAATAAGCCAAAAAATTGAATACAAACGGTCAAATCAACACCCATACCACAATTAAGTAATTAACATAGATGTACAATTATTCAATAATATTAATAATATCATATGATTATAAAATCAAACAATAAAATTCAACCCATGTACACATCATTAAAACTATAAAACTAATTCATGAAGAATATAATGGCAATTTAATTGTAAATTTCATATTATTCAAATATAGTTTCCACGACAAATCTGAATTACTATTGGTATGATGTAATTTTCGTTGTTAACAATCCATGTAAGTTTACAAATACTTGTATAGTTGGACAAGTTTCCATATTCGATATGTTTTGATGAACTTATACCAATGCTTCAATAGGTATACTATATTAACATGTATGACGACAAAAATAATATTCCATGCATTGTAGGGGAAGATAAGTTGGACAAGTTTCCATATTCGATATGTTTTGATGAACTTATACCAATGCTTCAATAGGTATACTATATTAACATGTATGACGACAAAAATAATATTCCATGCAACCATTGTAGGGGAAGATAAGTTGGACAAGTTTCCATATTCGATATGTTTTGATGAACTTATACCAATGCTTCAATAGATATAATATATCAATATGCATGATGACAAAAATAATATTCCATGTATTGTAGGGAAAGATAAGTTGGACAAGTTTCCATATTCGATATGTTTTGATGAACTTATACCAATGCTTCAATAGGTATACTATATCAATATGTATGACGACAAAAATAATATTCCATGCATTGTAGGGGAAGATAACAAGACCAGGATGATAATGTTGCACTTAGACCTAAGAATGAGATATAGGTTGAAAGCTACACTAACAAATATTGTTTGCCCTATTTTTTGGAAACTTACACGAATTGGGAAAAACAATATAAAGTCCTAGGTGTGCAATCATCCAACATTATTAATTGTGTCATATGATCATAAAATCAAACAATAAAATTCACCCCCTATACACATTACTAAACCATAAAACTGATTCATGAATGTCACGACAATAAGGTCAATTGTTAATTTTATATTATTCATATATGGTTCCAAATTACTACTGATAAGATTTAATCTTTTTTGTTACCAATTCATGTATGCTTCCAAATAGTTTTACAATTTGACGGATATCTATATTTGTTATTTTTCAATGAATTTATATTGTTACTTTCATAGGTATACTACATCAATGTGTAGAAAGACAAAATCAATAATCCACGCACTAGCATTGGTAAGTTGTCTTTTAATTGGGGAAAAAAAAAACTTCAATTTTGGAGAATTTGGAGATCTATACATCTTGATTTTAATAGATATGGTCAACATTCTCCAAGATTGATTTTCGGAATGACCAATAATTACTTGAATTTAAATCTATATTGACTTAATAATTTCTAGTTTTTCAATTTATTTTAACATAACTAAAATTCAGTGAATTTTAATTAGCATTGCTAAATTCTTTTGCATGTGTGTAATTAGCTTAATTTTTTTATTCTTTCTTAAGTATGTAGTCACCTTGTTACCCAAAAGAATTTTATTAAAAAAATTGAACTATTTTTACATTAAAAAAACCACTATAAAATTTTTCGTTCATGATAACAATAGAAGTAATCCCCTCATAACAAAGGATCCAACTAGTCACAAATTTCAATTTTATTGATAAAATTAAAGTTGAAATTAGAATAAATTGTTTCTTTGATATTTCATCTCTTCTTCTAATAATTTCCTCGTAGGCTAAGTTATTGTTGATCTTTTCAATATTTTAGTTCAAACTCTTTATTTTGTTCGAAGTATTAGTAAGATGACATGTGCTTTGCACAAGTTTAGTATTATTTATTATTACACTTAATATAAAAGTTTCAAATTTTAATATACAATATTCATTGTTGGATGAAAACATAAATGCATTTTAAATAAAGTTGAGTTTACAAAAGTAAACTTTGTATCAAATAAAGTAATATTATGTTGAAGGTTTACAAGGTTATATATCTTGATATTTATAAATATTTTCTTCTAGTGTACTCTTTGTTTGTTGTTTTTTTTCATTATTGTTATCATAGTGAAGTGTCTATCAAATGCTATTCGAGATGATGGGAGAAACATCTTACTATCTAAATTGTATTTTGTTGTCATGGCAATATTCATTAGTGTAGCAGCTTATAACCTGCAGTTCTTGTTCTTTAACTTCTCATTCTCAGCTCTAAATATAGCATTATCAATCCAATCTTTTTGCGCTTACAAAATGTAACACTGAATATAATTACAAGTATATTACCACATTTAAGTGAATAACAGGATCAATAATATAAAGTTCTAGAGGTACAATTATCAAATAAAATTAATTATATCATACTATCATAAAATCAAATAACAACATTCGACTCCTGTACATGTCATGAAAAGCATAAAACCAATTCATGAAGTTCATGGAAAGTGAATTTTTAATTATATTTTTAAAACTAGCATGAATAATTCATGCAATGCATGAGTTTCAAAATTTATGGTGTTTCAATATAAAACTATTTCTAAGAAAACAGTGAAAATCTTATTGAGAATATAAAACTAAATTCCAAACAATTATTTAATTCATTTACTTGCATAAAATGAGGCGACACGTGGTTTCTTCCTATAATTTCTTACAAAAGTGCTATACTATATAGTATAGATATGGTTTCCATGGCCAGTTCAAATTTTTATTAATATTATGTAATCCAAATCATGGAAGTTCTTAAATAGTTTTATAGTTTGACAAATATCTATATTTGATATATTTTAAAGAATTTTTACCATTGTTTTAATAGGTATACTACTTCAATGTGTATAATGACAAAAAGAATATTCCACTCATTGTAGCGAATAACAATTAGCTTTGGTGAGTTTTGTCTTTTCATTGAGAAAAGCTTCAATTTTTGTGAATTTGGTGCTTGACTGCCCTCTATTTAGTCTCATGACCTTCATTTGTCTCCTAGATCTACATTACTATGAAAAAATTGGATTAAAGAAGTTAAACCATTGATTGATTGATCAAAACAACTATTCTTCAAAAGAATTCACTCAGTACTAATAGCACTATAAATGTTTTAGTATAATCTGTGAAACATAAATATCTCAATGTTAGTAAATCCACAGAATAACAAGGGGTACATTACAAGGGAAACAATACAAAACCATTTTGATTACTTCTCTTCTTCTAAATTGTACATCTACTGCTAGAAAAATAGAAGATATTTGAAGAGAACAACAGCTTTGCAAAGTAAGCATAAATAGGATAATACAATTTAGAAAAATTATAAATCACCTATTTGGTCGCAACTACATTTCAAGAATTACTATCATTTTATATTCTATATTGATTATTTTAATTATGGTTTCCATTGGTTTTGATTATTCCCTAGTAAGAGCACACCCCACAACAAAAATTACTATCGGGAAATAAAACGAAATCTACCTTCTATATTAGAAGCAAAAGTCAATCAAGTGTTTGGTGTAAGATTAAATAGCTTGCTCTCTTGCTTTATAATTTTTTACTTAACTATTCAGAACTATATATTTTCAAAGAATGGAACAACCAATAATACAAAATGATGTAATCTTCTTCTAAACGCATTTGCATGATTAATCCTTTCTGAGAAATACATCCCTCCAACCATTCCCCTCATCTTTCATTTTCTCATCCTTCTTCTTTTTCATTTTTTTTTAAAAATGAATTCGCTAAAAAGACCACACAAAAAGGTAGACATAAGGGAAATTGTGCGTGTACATCGTAGAAAACAAGGGATGAAACACAATCATGTCGGGTTAACATGCACTCAAGAAAGGTTCCCTTGCTATTGTGCTCCCAACCCATTTATGCAATATTTCTCCATCAATTTTTGTGTTTTTTGGTGATTCTGTTTACTCAATATTGGATTAAGCTTGTGACAAGTTTATTTATGTGCTATGGAGAGAAAGGAACCAAAGAGTGTTTTGAGTAAAAGTAAACCTACAGAAGTAATTCTTGAAGAGGTGATTCAGTTGGTCCAAATATTGATTGTTGGATGGAGAAAAGTGAGCAGAACGAAGGAGAACTAAGAGATGTTATCACTTGGAAATTTTCTCTATGCATTTTTTAAGTTTAGGAGACAATTTTGTAGATGGTTATGTATAACCTCTTTACATTTTGCTAGCTGCAATTGATTATTGCTATGTTTGTAGTTGATACATTGTAAATTCTTGAAACTTTGATGATTGATTAATAGAAGGAGCTAAAATTTACCTAAAAAATGATGTATTATACTTTATTTTATTTATTTCAACTATATAATAACAAATTTCCAACTAAAAAGTTTAAATTTTTCCCATCATATTAACAAAAAAGTGTCTGCAAGAAAAAGGAAAGTAAAGATACGAAATGTATGAATTTGTAAAAGTTAGAAAGATTAATTCAAATCCAAAAGCAAAGTTGACGAAACAATAATAAAAAACTATATAGGAAACAAAGCAAGTATTCCCACTCAAAATTTTGTCTCAAACTTGTAATCATAACTAACAAAAAAAAATTAAAAAATACCCACCAGAATATATTCATCAGAAAAACAAGATCTAGAAACCTTGCGAATGATTAATGTAATATAATTTTAATTGATAGAAATTTTACTTCAAAAAGATCTACATTAGTGAAAATGAATTTATATGGTCTTGCAATTGTGCATATTATCTATTAAAATTTCCTACGTTTATAATAGGTGTAGCCAAAGAAACTTCAACACCGCATGCAATGCACGTGCTAATTATGTATAAGTTTCATTGTTAAAGATAATGAATATACTGTGAAAGACAAAATAGGAATACCATTACTCCATGTGGATGGAAATTTCCCTTCTCAACAGTGTAGAAATTCTGAGCAGCCTTTTCATTCAAAACCCATAATGGTCCACTTATCAAGATCCATCTGACTCAATGAAAAGAATTATAACTGATTCCTCCTATAGTTGACATGCTTCTTCACAAAATCCTTGCACTTCTTTGAGTCATAGAGCCAATCTTCTCAAGCTAACTGTTAAGCGAAATATTAAGACTTGCTTTATGAACTTTAGTAGAGTTGTTGTGCGATGGTAGTGGACTCAAAGCACCAGACATCAAATTAACACAATTCAGATTTCTTTGTTTCAGAGATTGATAACTTCCTCAAGTCACAACTTTTGAAGAAGCCTGTAATGCTCTAATTAAACATGGATTGATAATGCCAAAATAATGCACTTCATATTTTTTGTTCATGTTTTTAAACACATGCAAGGCTATTATTGGTTCTATGCCTCAACTATTCATTCATCGTGCCATTTAAAGAGCCTTTACTACCAGAGAAATTCACTTCGACATTCGAGTCAAGTGCTTCTACCATCATAATGGACTTTGCATTATCTTTCCTAGTAGCCTTAATATTTAAAGCAACTTTGCTTGGACCATTTTTCTCCTCCTCTTCCTGAGACATCTTAGTTATTCTCAAATGACTACGGAAACCTTCGGAAAGATCATTACATAGATAAATTTGACCCCCAAATCCAACATTTTTTAGCCCAAGAGATTTAAGTAGGTCATGATTCTCTTTTGTTTACATCTTTGAGGTATCATTTTCACCTAGAAGGTTACACAATAGCCAACCTTTTGTACTTTTCTACACAACATATTAGTTCAGTTTTTGTTTTCCTGCCATTGATCTCATTCACATTCAAACACATTGCCATCAAATTCATAAGTTGTTACATGTGTTGGAAGGAAATTTATGTTTGCTAGAGTTAGCAGATTTTTATAACTTACAAAGAGTGTTGATATAGTCATCATCAACACTTATCTATATATTGCCATGAGTTCTAATATTAAATTAAAACCCACTATTACGTTTAGCATAGAAAAATATACAAAAATTATAAGAAATTCCATATAGTTACATTTTTCTATAAAGAACATCTCCAATTATGCCACCTTCAAAAATAATTTGGAGTAGTTAGAAATTCATAGGCAAAAAACTAAGTCATACAAATAAAATTTTTATACTATTGTAAACCAATCATATAAAACATATATAGTAGCCAAATATCACTCAAATTCTTGCATTTTTGTATTGTTAGAACTTTAGAGTTATGAAGAACTATCAATTATAGTTGCTTTGAAAGAAACTTTTCATCAACGGTTGAATGCCCGCAGTACGTGTTGTTACAGAACCTTCAATTGTCTCATAGATCACTATAACTTCATTACAATAAAAGATTGTAATAAAGAAGTCTTATCCTTATTTGATAGATCAGAACAATAGTTGGAAAGAACTCGTCCAGTACTACTAGAATTGTAAATATTTTAATATATTCTAAGAAGCACCAATATCTAAATGTTAAAACATCCATAAGAGATATTCCTACATGGAATCATCAGGGTTATCATCAAAAGAAAACAACCCAGAACCATTTTGATTATTTCTTCCCTTCTCAATATTACATCCAATGCAAGAAAATAATAAGACATATGAATAAAGTAAAAACATTGTGTAGTAAGCATCACAATATAAAGAATTTAGAACTTGCAGATTATACATTTGGCTGCAACTAAAGACACTTTTTTAGAATGACTTTCTTTTATTCTTCATTGATTATTGAAGATTAATAACTTCCAATTATTCTAATTATTCCCTAATACTCTACAAAACTAAGAATCCTAATGCAAAACTAAAATAAATCAACATTATATAATGGGATAAATTACAAGGAACCCCCTCGTGGTTTGACTAATTCTCATATTACCACTTAGAATCACAAATATGCAATTCATTCCCTTATAAATTGGATTAGAGTGAAACTGTTTAATATTTCATTTGTTGACCACTAGGAGGCTAAAATTTTATTGAGAGGGTTATTTTAGTCATTTAGAGCATCTGTGAAAGATTAGTTATGTATTTTAATATAAAACACAATCCCTCCCTTCTGACAGAGGGTGTTTCTGGTATAAAGGTACTAGGGTTAGGGGTATCTTTGACTTTTTTGCACATTAGGTTTTAACATTCCAACCATTTTACAAAAAATTAAAAAATCCAAACCACAGGGGGTGGATTGTAGATTTGCAATTGTGACTTAAACATGCATAAGGGAGTAATCTGAACATTAACCAAATCACGAGGGGTTTCCTTGTAACAATAATTAATCACTTCGAGATAGGATTTCTATCACCTTTTCCCTAATAAGTAACACAATCAATAGAAACCATATCTTGAGAGGATATATAGAGCTAAAACAATGTATTAGTCATAAAAATTGGAAAAAAAATCCGATTACACAATTAAGTGTGACAAATTTTTTGCATTCATGCTTCTACCTTATGTAGATTATTTGTAAACTGAATACATTATTAATGGAGGAGAGAGCTGCCATATCAATCTAAAAAAGTGAAAAAGGGAAAGGTAAATGGCGGTTCTTAACTTTTCTTATCATTTTTCTCTCCGATAAAATTTTATCTTGTTTCATTATGGGTTTTAATTTATCTTCATACCTAGACACTTCTAAAAATTTTAGGTATGATATCAATAGGTCATGGCTAGACAAAGTTGAGATTAAATAGAAATTTTGATTACTTTAAGTATTTCACTAAAATTTCAGTCAAATGGTGCTAAAAACTGAATGCAAACAAATTACACTTTTTTTAAGGATAAAATATTAACATGTCATTTATCACATATAAGCTATCATTTTTCTTGCACAATATATAATGAGCCTTAAGTTCTGTTTCTTTCTTTAGACTAAAGGAATAATGTTAGAAAAAAAAAACTATTTTGTATCCATTTACATCTCATTATCTTATTGCAAGATTGATTCTTATAAACCAAACACATCAACATGGGAATGTATGTATAAGTTGTTTATCAAAAATTAGTTCATGCGTTTAACAACTTTCATTTCTTTCTTTGCTTTAAAACAAATTCACCTAAAACAAGCAAATAAAAATGTCTGAATGTCATGATGAAAGTTATTGAAAGAATATATATATATATTCTTTCAATAACTTTCATCATGACACTCTTAATTTGCAAAAGATATACATAAACATTAATCGAAAAAAAGTTTCACAACTTATTTAATGAGGACAAGCAACTAAATGTATGTCAAATCCAAACTATTTTTGTCGACTACTGGTTTTCATCAATTTTCCTAACAACTGCAATTTCTATAATTTCCAAAATATTTCTTGAAGATGTTTTTACTATCAAAACCTTATTGTTTTTCTAGTTAAATTAAGTGAAAGTTGAGGTCAATGTTTTCCATGTGTAAATGATCTGGCAAGACTCACTTATATTTTTACAAAGAATCGTATAAGACTTGGCTTGAAGACTCAAAACTATCTACAATATCTCTCAGATTTTAAAGGATATATTGCATGAGTCACATAAGTCTTTTCTTGGTGTCAACTATGTGACTAATTTTTTTCACCAAACTACACAAAGTTAGAAAAAAAATTGCAAGAAAAAAAAATTAAACAACTAAAAGGATCAGATATTTTTATTACAACTATAAACTAGTTTAAAAGCCTGTTATTATTATAAATTCCAACTAAGAATTGACTTTCAAACTTCTAATTATAACTAAAACAAAAAAAAATAGATAAAGAATACCACTAGATTACATCTCATATTGGAAAAAATCAAGATCCTTAGAAAACTTGTGAACCTTTAATATATATTACTTTAATTTATAAAATTACACTTCTACAAACTCAAATTTAGTGAAAATGAATTTATATATATGGTCATGCAATGACGAAATTATCTACTAAATTTTGTAACATTTATAATAATTGTAGTAATAAAAATTTCAACATCACGTGCAACATGCGTGCAGTATTACCAGTAAGCATATAAGATTTAGAGACAAAGTAATGAATATTTTAAGAACGATAAAGAGGAATACCAGTTCTTTCTATGGATAGAAATTAAATTTTTTGAAAACATGGGAATGTTGTGGAGCTTTCTCATTAAGATCCCATGATCATCTTCTTTTTATGATCCATCTAACTCATTCGTGAGAACTGTAACAAATTCTTTAAATAGCTTAACATCATTTTTAACGAATCTCTACTTTCACTACGTTGATTGATAATGTTGATCTTAACATCTACCATGTGTAAAATAAATATCATTACTAGCCCTACTATGGTAGAGTTCTTGTGACATGGTAGTAAGTTAAATGTCCAGATATCAAATCAACACGATTCGAGTCTACTTGTTTGAGAGTTTCCCAAAATCCAAAAGAACATGCAATAGTCTCATATTTCCAATTTTGTCATTTTCAAAAATTGTTTGGAGAACTAAGAAATTCATTGGAATAGGTAATCATATAATAGAAGTTTTACACTATTATAAATAAAAAATTAACAAAAGCATATGTATAGCAACCAAATCTCCAATTCTAAATTTTTTTCTCAAAACCTGAGTTATGAAGAATGTTCAATTATAACTAAATTTTAAGGGAAAGTTTGCATCAATTACCTGAATACCATTAGTATTTATTTTTGCAAGACCTTCATGTGTCTCCAAGACGAAGTTGTATAAAACAAATGTTATAGTTAATTGATCAACCAAAATAACATTAAGAAATAACTAAGTTAGTACTTCTAGCACTTTTAAATATTATTTTTAATACATTATGTGTTCCTAGGATGCAAAAATATTTAAATGTTCTTTACCAAAAGAAAGAAAATTTTTAAATGTTGGAACATCCAAAAGAGATAGTTGCTCCATAGAATCACTAGGGTTACCATCCAAAGGAAATTGAACAAAACCATTTTATTATCATAACAATGTACTTAGGAAATTCTATTCAAGCTAATGCTGTTTTATTAATAGATCATAGGAAAAGTGTTTTATCACCTAACTTGCACTTCATTATCAGAACAAATAACATTTGTGAGTGCACCTTTCAACCTATAATTCTCAATCTTTCAGTTCTCATTCTCAACTCTAGGTATAGCATTATCTACCTAGTTTTGTTGTGCCTACAAAACGTAACGCATTGAATATTATTGTAATTACATTATCATATTTAAGTAAATGACAGGATCAACAATATATAGTCCTAAACATAATATCAATTAATATTTATTATATCATACGGTCATAAAATCATAACAAAATTGGACCTATGTACATATTATTAGAAAACAATAAAACCAATTCACAAAATTCATGGCAATTGATTTGATAATTTTATATTATTCAAATATCACTTTCATGGTCAATCTGACTAACTATTGATATGATGCAATCTTATTTGTTACCAATTCATGTAAATTTCTAAATAATTTTATAGTTTGACAAATTTCTATATTTGATATGTTTTAATGAACTTATATTATTGGTTTCATAGGTATAGTACATCAATGTCTATTACGACAAAAACAATATTCCACACATTGCAATGGATGACGACAACAACTGACTACTATACTTAGAGCTGAGAATGAGAACTTAAAGAATGAGAGGTAGAGGTTGAAAGTTACAGTGACAAATATCATTTGCCCTAATTATATGGAAACTTACATGAATTTGTAACAATTGTAAAGTTCTAGGTGCACAATTATCCAATAATATTAGTTATATCAATTAATCATAAAATCAAATAATAAAATTTGACCCATGTAGACATCATAAAACCATAAATGACCAATTCATAATGGTCATGGCAATTGAATTACTATTGATACAATGTAATCTTCTTTGTTACCAATTCATGTAAGTTTCAAAATAGTTTAAAATTTGGCAAATATCTATATTTGATATGTTTTAATGAACTTATATCGTTACTTTCGTGGTATACTACATGAATGTGCATAATGACAAAAACCTTAATCCATACATCGTAGGGATGACAATTAGCTTTAGTAAGTTATTTTTAAATTGAGAAAAATCTTCAAATTTGGTTAATTTAAAGTCTTTCATATCATTGACTTAGTAGATAGGGTCAATATTCTCCAACATCTTTTGTCGGAATGACCAATTAGTGCTTGAGTTTTAATTTATATTGACTTAATAAGTGCTAGTTTTTTAGTTTATCTTCACATAATGAAAACTTAGCAAATTTTAGTTAGCATTGTAAAATTCTTTTTATTGTTTAATTAGCTTAATTAAGTGTGTTCTTTCTCAAGTAAGTAGTCTCCTTTTCAATCCCAAAAGAATTTTATTAAAAAATAAAATTATTTCTACGCCAAAACAAAAAACAATACAAAGTTTTTCGTTCATGAAAAAAATAATAAGTTATCCTCTCATCTGAAGGGATCAAATTAATAATAAGTTATCCTCTCATCTGAAGGGATCAAATTAGACACAAATTTCAATTGTATTGATAAGTTTAAGGTTATTTTTTTTATTAGCTAACTACCAATACCATGGTAGGAGTGAGGGTGTTAAGTTTTGACATGACACAATAACACGACACGAATATGATACGAAATTTGGGATATTTAGGGGGTTAGGGTTGGGGTTTCATGACACAAACACGATTATGACACGACATGTTTAAACATGAGAACCAATGGGTCGACACGAAAGTAAACAGGTCGACACGATTGACATGTTCATTGTGTTGTATGCAATTATATATATGAAAATATATTACGATATTTTAAAATTTATATTGTAACTTTTTTAACCTCATATATAATTTCCTTTCTTATCATTATTTATTTAAATTAAAATCCTCTATTATGGAAGACTTTTAAGGTTGACTTCGGAGTAAAAAATACACATTATAAACGTAATACTATATTTTTATGTGAAATTATATAAAATTCTAAGTATTTAAGATCACTATGACTTTATAATCTTAAAGAAAAAAATTATTTGTACTCTTGAGAGTCATTGTTACATATCATAAAATTCTTTTGTTTGGTTAATTTAGTACTATCAATAGTAAACAGGTTAAATAGGTTAGACACGACACGAAATGAAAATAAACAACTCATACATGACACGACATGATTATTAATTGGGTAGGGTTAGGGTTGAAGTTTTATGACCCGAACACGATTATAACACGACAGGATAAACCGCGACACGACACAATTGACACCCCTAGGTATGAGGACGCTACTCCCAAATTTTATTTATTAAATAATGATTGTACACGGAGGGGGACTAGGCCAAAATCTCCTATAAAGAGCAAAAGAAGAAGGTACATCAATATACAAGTAAAAAAAACATATTAGCTACTACCAAGTCTAAGAGAAGGAATTTGAATATGTTCCAAATTAACAAGACCACAAATGGAGGTAGGAATATGTGAGTCAAAAGTTAGACTAAGTCCCGTCAAACTAGCCAATTTAGCTAAAGAATCTGCAAGCCTGTTACCCTCTCTATAAAAAAGATAAAGCTAAAAATTGCCTGAAGAGATGTGTGACCGAATCCTGCAAAGAAGTGTGTCTAATTTCAAGATTGAAGAAGTGGTACCTTGTATCACTTGATAAAGAACCAATGAGTCCATCTCATTAAGCACGTTAAACCAACCATTATCCACACAAAAATGAATTCCCATCTCCAACGCCAAAGCCTCTGCCTCCATAAACGATTTGACACCAAAACCGTTAGAAAAGCCTGAAAAATGAACCATCCACATTCAATTTGAGATATCCCAATGGAAGAGGTTTCCACAAAACTAATAAGGGTCCAATTGATTTATGCAATTGCTGTTGGTAAGTGACAAAACTACTTACGTGCCAAGAAGGATGAATTCCAATCCGTGCCTAACAAGTGGTCATGCTATCGCAGGCATCCAAAATTGATCAAATTTTCAATACTAATATAACAGTAGAGAGTCTGAGTCACCCCACAAGGAATGGAATCTATTATTCGTACTCAAGTAGAAATGGAGTTTTGAATAATTTTTAATACTAAAAACTATTGCAAGAATTAAAACGGTAGGAAACTTGGTCACATCCACCATGGAAATCGAATTAGTTGATCATTGACACAAAAGCATACAGCAATCATTCACCAAATACTAATTGAAGAACTACTTTATCATCCCGTTCAATGTGTATTCTTATTTTTTCTCTTAATTTTAGTTAATCTTCAACAAGCGACTCAATTAACCCTAGCTATCAATTATATCCAGACAAGCGTCGAAAGATTAATTAATAGAAGTAATAAGAACTAGGAAAACAATTAGGCTAAAATAGCATAAGCACATGTAGTTATGCACTAATTAGTTGATTATTTTTCCCAGATTCAATCACCTATAACCCAGCAATTATTAAATATAATCACTTCACAGATTAAATCAGACAAAGCGGCCAACATTAATCTAGCTATAGATTGATTCAAATAATTAACTACAATGCACATATAAAAATTAAAAGAAAACAATCATAAAAATTAATAGTGAAAAAAATAATCAATACTTGGAAAAATGAATTGAATTAAAATAAAAATGAAAGTCTCACAACATCACAGTTCCCACAACTTCAGTTTCCTACACCTAAAAGAAAGGTTTAGGAACAAATGGTCATGAAAAAGTACAAAACTACTAAAGAAACTCACAATCATGAGTTCTTCGTATCTCTCTTTTCTATTCACCTATTAAGGGGTATTTATAGGAAATATTAGGTTTAAAATCCCTATCTACTGATAGCAATGTGAAAACACTTGAAAAAGAATCCAATCGAATGAAAAAATCTGCTAAAAATAATAATTTCATAAACCCTCGACTGCTACACCCCCACATGCGTGCCTGAGTCTTGTACATGTGTGCGAGAAACTCCTCCTCAAGACGTACTTTCCAAAAGTTGCACATGTGCATAGGCTTTGGGTCACACACGTGCGCAACTTTCAAAGCCTGTACTTCAATTTCAACTTTGATTTTGACCTTGATGCTAATGGAATTTGGAAAAATTCAAAACATAAAAGTTGTAGTTCTTTCTCTTAACTTTCCAACACATCTTAAATCAACTCAATAGGAGGTTGGACAAGAAAGTTGTGCTAAAAATACAAAACAGTTTCTAGATTTGTTCCATACTCGTGCACGCTCCAACTTTGTAATTCTTCTTCATCTTTTTCATCCTTTTTCACCTCAACCCTACAAAAACTAAGAATAAACTAACTAAGTCTTCATACATAGTAAAATTTTCCATAAAAATTTCTATTATACTTTCTACATGATCAAAAAATACACTAATCATACAGTGCTGGAAGATGGCTAGCGTATTGAGGCACAGACCAAATAGACAAGTGAAAGTTGTCTCCTCTTGCTCCTCAGGAGCAATAGGAATCTAAAAATAACCAGAATAACTATGAAGGAAACAATAAAAAGCACAACCAACTAACCTTTCTAACATTTGATCAATAAAAGGCAACAAAAAATGGTCCTTTCCAGTCAAAGCATTTAATTTTCTGTAGTCAACAACCCTCTGCCTATTTTGCACACAGGTGGGCACCAACTCCTCTTTTTGATTCTTCACCACAGTGATTCTAGTATTCTTTGGCACCACCTGAACTAGGCCTAACCACTCACTATCCGAAATAGGGAAGATTATCCCTAAGAAGTTTGAGCACCTCTTGTTTAACCATCTTTTTCAAAAGTAGGTTAAGCCTTCTTTGTGGTTGACAGATTGGCTTAGCTTCATCTTCAAACAAAATGTGATGCACACATGTAGCTAGGCTAATCCCTTTGATGTCAGCAATCGTCCATCCAATTGCAGCTTTGTACTTCTTAAGTAAATGCTCTGCTGCCAACTTTTCTTCTTGAGTGGTGTCAAGCTCATTGGAAATAATCACCGAGTATGATTCTCCTTCTCCAAGAAAATTGTACTTTAAGTGACTAGGAAGATTTTTTTAGAGATGATTTGGAATCTTGCATCAAATAAGGTAGAGAACGTTTAGTAACATTTGGCAAACTTGTGGAAAATACATTACCTTCTTTAGAGGTTGACTTATCAATCTCTTTAACAACTTCTCCATTGATCATCTCGTGTTCTTCTTCAAAAACTTCCTATGTTAAAGAATCAATAACATCCAAAGTAGACACAAAAAGATCTTTATATGGATATTTCATGCCTTCATAGATATTATGCTTGAATATTGTGCCATTAAATTCCACTATTAGCAAATCTGTTTCAACATCTATCTTAGTTTTAGTAGTTTTCAAAAATGTTGGCATTAGGAGTGATGCCAAATATTATGACTGGGAAGATCCATATTTATGGAAGTATTGTTTTGATCAAGTTGATAAGTTATAACTCAAATTTTGTCACTCTTATTATTTTGGAGGACATTTTGGAGCTAAAAGAACAGATAGGAAACTTTTAGATTATGGATTTTTCTGGCCATCTTTATTTCGAGATGCGTTTTTATTTTGCCAATCATGTGAAAAGGGTCAAAGGATTAGAAATACAACCAAAAGGAATGAAATGCTACAAACCCCAAAATGGCCTTCCTAGCAGAATAATTGCATTCCTATTATCATTTTCCATTTCAAGAACATAAAATTCTGCTAGAAAAAATAAATCATCTACTTGAACCAAGACATCTTCCACTATACCTTTCGGATAGGTAGTGGGTCGATCAACTAACTAAATAATCAAGTTAGTTTCTTACAATGGACCAAGTTTTAGTGCATCATATATGGAATAAGGCATTATATTAGTAGACGCTTCTAAATCTACCATGCCTCTCTCAATTCTTATATTACCAATCTTACAAGGTACAGAAAACATACCTGGATCACTATTATAAGAGACTTTTCTAATAAGTTTTGTTGGATAATGGCTGATACATTTTTACCCAACTTCACCTTACCGGTCTTTTTCTCCATTTGTTTCCGCTGGTGAGTACATAATTCCTTAAGAAACTTTGCATAATGAGGTACTTGCTTAATAGCATCAAACAAAGGAATATTGAACTCACATTTATGAAAAGTTTCATACGTGTCCATGTTGGGATTTTTCTCCCATTCTTTAAATGTTTGAGAAAAAACGAGTTTAGGTTTTTCACCGATCTCTTCAATGCTCTTAACTTTACTTACCTTCTCTTTCACTAGAATGACATCTTTCTCTTCCACAACCTTTTTCCTTCCCCTTCTCTCGAGGTGCTTCACTTGCTTCCCACTTCTTAACTCAATGGCATTTGCATTTTCCCTTGACTTAATCACTATCTGTGAGGGTAGCTTCCCAGCATTCTGGGCTTCTAATCGACTTACTTTTGTTGCCATTTGTCCTATCTGATGTGTCAATTGCTAGAATCTATGCTTGTCTTGGTATCTTGCTGGAATTGTTTCATATCCTGTTGAAATTGTATGTATTAGTGGCCAAGGTATTCACAATGTCTTCTAATAACTTAACATATTGAGTACCTGAGTGGATTGTTGTCTTTGAGCGAATGGTGGCCTGTATGGTTGGAAATTCTATTGATTTTATTGGGGGAATTATTATGCTGGATTTTCGTATCTGAGTTTTGGATGATCCCACCGTCCAGGATTATACGTATTAGAATAAGGATCATTAATTGCTCGAGCTTGCCCTGAAATCCTCCCGCTGCATTGATTTGTTCTTGAGACTCATCTTGCAAGATTGGATACATATCTGTCAGATGTCCCTCATTTGAACAAATCCCGTAAGTTTGCATCGGTTGCATAGTTCCTAAACAAAATTAACGGGCAAAAGAAGTTAAACTTGCCATTTGTTGTTCCAAAGAAGAAACACTTACCTTATTAACACATTTGGGAGGTTGTTCATGTCTCATTCCAAACTATGTCTGAGAACGTGCTGCCGTATTTGATATCAATTCACAGGTAGCTTCGACGGTCAAATTATCCAACGCTCCTCCACTTGTAGTGTCAATCATATTTCTCTCATTAATGAATAGTCCTTCATAAAAGTTTTAAATTAGTAAAGAATCACTAATTTGAAGGTGAGGAAAACTTACATAGAGTTTCTTGAAACGTTCCCAATACTCATATAAGGACTCATCGTTAAACTATCTTATTTCACAGATTTGTTTCCTTATATTTGCCATTCTGGAGGCTAGGAAATATTTGGCCACAAACAACCTATTCTTCTGCTCCCGTGTTATAATACTTCTCAAAGATAAATCGAACAGCCAGTCATTCACCTCATTTTTGTGTGAGAAATAAGAATGCCTTTAACTTGATGTGCTCTTCCAAAACCCCATAGGTTTCATACTCATGCATACCGCATGGAACTCCTTCAAGTGCTTATTTGGATCCTCGCATGGCAATCCACGAAAATAAGGTAAAAGATGATGTTTTAGTCCAGATTTTAACTCAAAAGTAATATTTGCATCCAAATCAAGGTAAATAATGCAAAAAGGTTGTTGATTTAATTTGGGGCCGCCAATTACCTAAGAGTTCTTTGCGCCATGATAGTTTCACCCTGTATCTCTTGATTCTTAGCAAAAAGAAAGTCAAAAAATTGATTATTCCCTAGCTGTCTATCTCACAATTCCTTCCCTAATCTGCGTAGCGTTCTCTGTATTTTCTTATCAAATTAGAATTCAACTTGTCCAACAGATTGTGTCACGGGCATACACAATTAGTGGAAGAAAAAATAAAAAAAGAAAATAAAAATAGAAATTAATAGCACAAAAATAAATCAAACCGTTTTCCCCAGCAATCGCGCCAAAATTTTGTTCCCACTATCGCAAGCATCGAATATTGATCAAATTTGCAATACTAATGTTGTAGTAACGAGTCCAAATTATCTCACAGAGAATGGAGTCTATTATTCGTGTTCAAGTAAAGAAGGGAACGTTTTGAATAATTTTTAACACTAAAAACTATTGCAAGAATTAAAACTGTAGGAAATTCAATGAAAGAAAGGTCTTGGTTTCAGTCACATCCACAATGGAAATCGAATTAATTGATCACTGACATAAATGCATACATCAATTCACCAAATACTAATTGATTAATTAGTTTATCATCCAATTCAAAACTTATTCTTATTTCATCACTTATTTTAGTTCATCTTCAACAAGCGATTCAATTAACCCTGCTATCAAATTTATCTGGACAAGCGTCAAAAATTAATTAATAGAAGCATTAAGGACTGGGAAGAAAATTAGGCTAAAATAACATAAGCACAAGAGGTTATACTAATTAACAGACTATTTTCCCTAGATTCAATAACCCATAACCTAGTAATTATTAAGTCTAATCACTTCACAATTAAATTGAACAAAGCAACCAATATTGATCTGGCTATAGATTGATTCAAATAATTAATGGGTAGATATTGCCGTAGGCACCAAAAATTGAAACAACCTCTCAAGAATAATATAGTAGTGGTGAGTCAAGTCCGTCCCACAGAGAATGGAGTTTATTCTTGTGCTAAACTAAAAAGAGGGGGTTTTGAATGTTTTTAATCTAAAAACTAAAACAATAAAGTAAATTGCAGAGAATTCAATTTAAGAAGAATCTTTGTTTTGGTCATATCCATCCATGAAAATTTTAAGACTCCTTGACACCAAAGATAACTCAATTTCCATACCAAGCACTAATTGAAGAAGTAACCCGAATTCCAATTCAAAATTGATTCTTGTTTCTTTCTAAAGTTGGCTAATTTTCAACATGCGATCCAATTAACCCTAACAATTAATTTAATCCAAACACACGCCAAAGATTAATTAATAGAAGTGTTAAAATCAACAAGAACAATTAGGCTAATTAAACATAAACACACAAGGTTAGGCCAATTAGTTGATTATTTTCCCTAAATTCAATAACACTAATCAAGTACTTATCAAATTTAGTTACCCTTCACAGATTGAATTAAGCACACATAGTTAAAACAATCTAGCTATAGACTGATTCCAATAACTCAATTATTCTGCAGCAACAACAAGTTAAAAGAACAATCATAAAATTAATCGCAGAAAAATAATCAATACTTGAAATAAAATTGATAAAGTTCAAGAACAAAGAGTCTCACAATATAGTAGAATTGACTATAGTTTCAAATCCCTCGACCAAGAAAAAGAGTCGAGGCATTAAGTGCCATGAAAAATAATCAATAATTTCGCTGCTGAAAACCCTAGCTAAATGTGAAAATAAAAGTGTTCTCCCTTTTTTCTCACCCTACTTGGGGTATTTATAATGAGTACTAGGGTTACCATAATTGTCTAAGGATAAGTGTGAAATAGTATGAAAAAGAGTCCAACCGAGTGAAGAAATCTACCAAAAATCAAAAAATCGCATAAGCTCGCTGTTTGGGGTGCACATGCACTGCCTGTTTTGGGCACATATGCGCCCTAGCACATTCTGGGATAGTTAGCACCATTTTTCTTCTGGACTCAGCACACATGCTCTGCACAACCCCAGTGCATGTGCACAAGCCTTTCTCATTGTTCCTTGCCTTCGGCTTTAGTTTTGACCCTGATGTTTTTGGAATTTTAAAATGTGTAAAATATGAAATTTGTAGCTCTCCATCTTAGCTTTCTAACACATCTTGAATCATATCAATCGGAGCTTAGAATCAAAAGTTATACTAGAAATAAAAAAAAATTGTGTCCAAAATAGCGTCATACTCGCGCATGCTCCGCCCTAGCATTTTCTTTCATCTTTTCCATCTTTTTCAGCTCTTTTTCACTTTAACCCTACAAAAACTAAGAATAACCAAATTAAGTTAAATAAAAACTCAAATCTTGCTTACAACACATAAAAACATGGTGAATGATACATAAAATATAGCACAATTATGAACTTATCAAATTATCCCACACTTAGCCTTTGATCGACCTCGAGCAAACATAAAATTAAAACATTTAATCATTACAAAATTTCACTCAACATATTCCCTAAAATATCCACATAAATAATCAATAATCAATCCATCAATCAGAGTAGTCTAAGAACCCAAGAGCTCAAATGCTAACAAAAACTAAAACATGAAATTCGTGTGTATGTGTGTATAGCCATTCAAAAACTTAGATTTGGAAATATTTAGATTAAATCATGACGACTTTCAAAATTTTTCTCAACACCCCAGAGCTCATTCTTCTTACAACCCTCCACAAATCTAGACTACAGATTCAATTTTAATTTAGGTAGGACTTTCAACTCGAAATATAGGTTAGGATATTAGTTAGCCAAAGAAGGGAAAGAATATAACAAATAAGAACAAGAGCTTTATAGTAATGGCGGCCACACATTAAAATAAAACTTCTCTTCCCTTGCAAAATCTCATATATCCACAATCCCACACTTAAGTAACAAACACGCATGAAAAATTTCGAACAACCAACAAGCATATAAGTTCCCCCTCCTCGAATTAGCCAAATGTGCCAACATTCTTCTAGAGATATATACATCACAACATTATTTTATTTTTTTATGTCCACTCACAGTACGGGTATCAGTGATAGACACTAGCCGCAACATATAAACACACAGGTACCAGTGATAGGCACTACCTACAAATACATGTACCAATGATGGGCAGTACCTGCAAATATCAAAAACTCCCATTTTAATTTTTCTCATTATTCAACAATTTTTCCAATACCCCATTTTGCTCTATAAATGTACACCATCCACTTCTCACAAACTTTCACCCTTACATCCCCCTAGCATATAATATACACCATAAATCTCTTAAAGGGACAATTTAGGATAAAATAATTAGAAGAAACATTTAGCTCAATAAGAGTAGATAAATTGAGTTTAAGTGAAAGAAGGAGAATGATGTTTCTCTTCACAAGAATAAGGTTCAAATAAGGTATTTAGAAATAAATTGTTAAAATGGTTGGCTAGAAAAGCTCAACTAACGAAAAAGGCACTACCCTCATCTTTAAGAACACTAAATCAAGTCGTCTAAGAATTAGCTTCGAAAATGTAATAAAGTGAGTTATTGGGATGCAATATAATTGATTCTACATAAATTTCTTTAAATATCCCCAAATCAAAAATTAATGTATGACTTAGTGCTCAAAAGTCTTGAAAATCATGAATGAAAAATATTAACACTGACTACTCATTCATGCATGGTTCAATTAAAGATTTATTATGTAGAAAAATAGAAAAATTATGTTAAGAAAAATTTTCTGAAAATTTTCAAAAAAATTGTCAAATAACTCACAAAAATTTTCAAAAATTTTGACATGCTCTCAAATCAAAAGAAAAGTCAAAATATTACAGCAAAATCGAGTAAAATACACCAAACAACTTAAAAATCTAAATAACTCCCCCCCAACCCACATTAAAAATAAGCATTGTCCTTAATGCAAAAGTAAAAAGATAAAATGGGAAAAGGAAAAGTTTCTCTGGATTTAATTCAAGTTTGGAGCAGTATCCGCTATAAATATTCCCCCTGTCACGAATCAAAGTTGGAGTAACACTAAACAAAACACAACAAAACAAATAATTCCTTTGAGACAATAAGAAAAACAAGAAAATTGTAGAAAAGTATTATACAATAATCAAGAAAAAACTTACTCCCTTAAGGGAATAAACCACATAAATAAACGAAAAACACCATTACGAAATTTAAAAACCTAGCTAAAAGGAAATTAACTAACTAAAACATCTAATAAAATAAAATGGCAACTAAAATTGTTTGAGAAATCAACTGCCAAAATTTAAAAAGAAAATAGCCCAAAACATAGGCATGAAAAGCTCAAGGATAATGCGGTCCCAAATCCTGCAGGAAAAGAGGAAACGGTGGAAACGTCAATGGATCCTTTCCCCGCTCCTTGGCCATTTGGCGAGCCTCCACAGTCTGCTGCCAGGCATACTAGTATTGAATAAATGAATCAACATGGTGGCTCATCCTCTATTGCTCCGCCAGGATTTGTTGTAAAAACTCTTCCTAAGTCTTGCTGCGATGCAAGCACAGGCTCATCTTCAGAATCATCAGCCTCTTCTGCATGCGATGTAGAGGCTTGGGACCGAGTGCATTTAATCGGAGCTCTTAACTGTCCAGGCTTTAGTTTTTCTTCAAAATGATCAATCACAACACCACTTTCCAAACACAGAGCAGTAATCAAGTGGGAAAACCATAAGCCCAGTTGCTTGTTGGTAGCGGAATAGAAAATTTGTTGACGTATGAGCTAACTGACATCTATAGATTTCCCTTCAACAATGCAATACAAGAGCTTTGCTCTCTCCATAGTGATGTGTGCAAGATGATTAACCGAAATGAGTCGAGCACAAAGAAACTTAAACCAGACAAACCAAGTTGGTTTAAGTGTGTTGGCATTAAAATATCGAGCCACGGTGCCATCCACCATATAAGTCCATTCAACTTCCCCATTGTAAAGAACACTTGTGATTTCCTGCAACTCCATGTTAACATATTTGGTATCGGGCCATTCGTCATCATCTTATTACGTACATGATTGACCATCAAAACTCTATTAATTTCAAAGGCAGAGACACCCATATCTTTTCCCCTTACATATACTGTTGGTATCACTATAATGGGCAAATTTGAGAAAAATTATCGCACCAACAATATGATTGCTTCGATAAAAGTGGAGGTGAAAAGATCTCATCCACGATTGTGAATGGTTAACTTGATCTCGGGCACCCCTGCCAATGGAACTTGGATGCCCCTTTCCTTGACCACAGCCTGTTTAGAGATGTCATTATCATATTTTTGTTGCGTGTTGTAGTCACGAATCTCACTCCTCCACCTACTCTAGGCTGTTGAGTCTCGAATGATGAGAATGCTCCAGCACTCTTGCCTGTGGTTGTTTTCTTTGTCGTTCTTCCCATTCCTACAAAATATAAATATGTGTCATGGCCTCCCAATAATCAAATAACTGTAACACTCTACACTTAAATAAAAGGCCATTCCCCAAATCATAAGCCTTAGAATATACATGAAGATCATTCAAGCAAAATAATGCCTAAAACTAAGGCTTATATACATTCCAAGAAAATTCCTATGCATGAAAATTACTCAAAAAGATATCAACGTATAATCAATATGCTAGGAATTAAAATCATGCACCAATGCCTTGTGTTTTAACGTTTTTTTTCATTGAGACAATTTATCGTACACATGGCATGCATAGCGAAAAAGGAAATTTTTGTGTATAAATTGAACATGAAATTCATCCTCAATCAATAATCCAAACAATAATCACACCAATCACAAGGTTAAATTTCAATCCATAAGAGATTTAGTCAATCAAAGCATAAAAAAAATCAATACATTCTGGATAATTAATTGAAACCTATAAGGAAAAATTGAAGAAAGAGAAAGAAATTCACACCTTGATGATTTTCCCTAGAAAAAGAAGAAGTTTGGGTGTGAAATTGATTAATTTGGGGCAATTTGAGGAAGAAGTAGGAGTGAGGAATATTGAGGTTTGAGAGGAATTTGAAAGGAAGAATAATGAATGGAGAGTATTCGGTGTTATGTTTGACAAAGAAGGGTTTAAACCCTTATAATTCTTCGCACACACATGAGCTACTAGTTCAGCATGCATATGAACGCTAATCAGAAGGTTTGGGTGCTTATTCTCCCTCGCGCACGCATGTGCGCGCAAGGCAAAGGCTCAATTTCCCAATCAAGCTCGTGTACATGCACTGGAAATTCAGCGCGCATGTGTGTGAGAGGGTAGAAAACAAATTTTCAGAAATTTTTTTTTTTATTTCACAAGACAACTTTTAAAGAATAAAAATTCTCTACCCTAAATCACCCACATAACATGCAAAATCTTCAAAGGACCATTTTATCATTTTAGCTCTCGAATAAAGTCGATTTCCCAACTAGCAATGAAATTAAAATAAGCTGACCTTTAAAACTAAAATAAACAAAAATAAAGTTACAAAAATTAAATAACGGAACAAAATTAAATTGGACATGGGTTGCCTCCCATGCAGCGCCTTTGTTTACTATCGTTGGTCGCTCGACTTGATGGTATTTCACTTCAAGTAACTCCCATGTTAAGGAGTCCAAGGATCTTCCGCTTCACAGTTTTCACAAATAAAGAATTCAATCTCCTTTATTCTTTCAGAACATGAACAAGTTGCTATTCTCGTGAGTTGCTAAGTTGATTTGAGACGATCAGCCTCTCCTTATCCTTCAAACATATGATTTAAGGTGACCAGGAAGGCAATTGTAATCTGGAATTGTTCCCTAGACAACGGATAACATCAACTTCTCGTTAGAGAGTGGTAAAGCATTAGGACCTCCTTTACTTGCTTGCTGCGACAAGTTCTTATTCTTTTCCTCAATATGTTCTTCATGATTCATGTCAACTTCCTTATGTTGGTATGTCCATGACCTTCCTGTATTGGAGGCTTACACACATCAATTATAGAAACAAGTTTAGTATGGTCAGACAGTTCAACATCATCATAAATGCTAAACTTAACACTTGTATCACCAAATTCCATACTAAGAGTGCACATTAAGAACATCTATCTTAGTTTGTGAAGTGGCTAGAAATGGTCTTCCTAATAAAATAGGAGCACTAGAATCACCTAATTAGCAGAAAAAATGAGACTTCCCACTTGAACTGAGATATCCTCTACTATTTCCCTAGGATAGGCTGAAGATCTATCAGCCAACTGAATTACCATACCAGTTTTATTCAATGGACCAATTTTCAATGCATCATACATAGAATATGGTATTACATTAATAGATGTACCTAAGTCCAGCATGGCTTTCTCGATTTGTATATTTCCTAT
The DNA here is from genome assembly GCA_025175665.1 of Cinchona pubescens. Taxonomy (NCBI): domain Eukaryota; kingdom Viridiplantae; phylum Streptophyta; class Magnoliopsida; order Gentianales; family Rubiaceae; genus Cinchona; species Cinchona pubescens. The sequence goes on along the minus strand of JANKKI010000304.1, from coordinate 814,319 downwards.
CTTACAAGGAACAAAAAACATACCTAGGTCCTTACACTTTTCAGGTATGGATGTTTGAATAATAAACGATATATACCTCCCAACCTCTACCTTTCTAACCTTATTCTCTTTTTGCTTTCGTTTGTGAGTACACAATTCCTTCAAAAACTTAGCATAGTGAGATATTTGTTTAATAGTGTCTAATAAAGGAATATTAACGTCGCACTTACGAAAAATATCAACGCATAACTCTCTATCGGGATCTTCCTTTGTTAAACTCTTTCAATGCTTCAGGAAATGGGGGTTCGGGCTTATATTCTGGCGATACGGGAACATCTTTGTCTTCACTGCCGCTGCTTCTCTTCTCGCTTGGGACAACCTCTTTTTTAACTTTGGTCTCCTTCTCCTCGGCCTCAACATGTTCAGGAACTATTTTGCATTGCACTTCAACCTCTGTGCCACTCCTGAACATAATTGTACTCACATTTTTCTTGGGGTTGATGATAGTTTGAGACGGCAACTTTCTAGAACTTTGCAATTCTAATCAGCTGATTGCAGTCGCCATTTGTCCCATTTGGTGCTGTAATTGCTGAATACTGGACTTGGTTTCCTGTTGAAATTGCATAGTATTAGCGTTAAAAGCATTCAACATTTCCTCTAAAGCCTTTCCAGACTGATTATTCATATTAGCTTGTTGTCTTTGAGCAAATGGAGGCATGTATGGTTGGAAATTCTATCGATTCTATTGAGGTTGAGGAGGTTGTACTAGATTCCCATATCTCAAATTAGGATGATCCCTCCTCCAGGATTATACGTGTTTGTGGTTTTCCTGGAAATCCTCCCGCCACATTTACTTGCTCATGGGATTCCTCTTGTAATGTGGGATACATGTCTATGAATGTTCCTCGTTTGAGCAAATGCCACAAGGTTGTGCTGTCTGTGCAGTCCTGAAGCCAATTGTCATACAAAAGAAATCAAACTAGCCATTTATTGTTCTGAAGATGAAACATTTACCTTGTTAACACATTTGAGAAGTTGATCACGTCGCGTCCCAAACTTTTGAGAATGCGTGGCCATATTCGGTATAAGCTCACGAGGAGCATCTATAGTCAAATTATCAAACGCCCATCCACTCACAGCGTCGACCATATTCCTTTCATTCATCAACAAACCTTCATAAAAATTATTGGATTCATAAGGAGTCACTTATCTGATAATGTGGACAGCTTGCACACAATTTCTTGAAACGCTCCCATGTACTCATACAAAGACTCATCATTGAACTACCTTATGCCACAAATTTCCTTTCGAATATTCACAGTCTGAGAGGCTGGAAAATATTTAGCCAAGAATAGTCTGTTCATCTACTCCCAAGTTGTAATATTGCCTGAAGGTAAATCGAACAGCCAATCCTTCGCCTCATCCTTAAGCGAGAACAGAAATCTGTCAATTTAATATGCTCCTTTGACACTCCAATGGGTCTCATACTTGTGCAAACTACGTGGAACTCCTTAAGATGCTTACTCGGATCTTTACTTGGCAATCCATGAAAAGAAGGTAATGGATGGATCAGTCCAGATTTTAATTCAAATGTGACATTTGTATCTAATTCAGGATATGTAATGTATAAAGGTTGCTCATTTAAAGTGGGCACTGCTAATTCTCTCAAAGTTCGTTGTGCTATATTCGTCTCTTCTTGTTGTTCCTTATCACCAGCAAAGATAAAATTGAACAACTGTTCTTCCCCTAACTGTCTTTCTCCTAATTCTTTCCCTAATTTGCTCTGCGTGGTGTTCTCTATATTTTCGAATCAAATTAAAATTCAACTTGTCAAGCAGATCGCATCACTGGCATACACAAATAGCGAAAGAATAATAATAAAATGAAAGAAAAGAAAAAATGAAATAAATAGCACAAAAATAATTCAAACCGTTCCTCGGCAACTGTGCCAAAAATTTTCGGTAGATGCTGTCATAGGCACCCAAAAATAAACAATCTCTTAAGAATAATGTAGTAGTGGTGAGTCAAGTTTATCCCACAGAAAACGGAGTTTATTCTTGTGCTAAACTAAGAAGGGGAATTTTGAATGCTTTTAATCTAAAAACTAAAACAATAATGTAAATTGGAGAGAATTCAATTTAGGAATAATCTTGGTTTTGGTCATATCCACCATGAAAATTTTACTAGTCGATCCTTGACACCAAAGATAATTTAATTTCTATACCAAGCACTAATTGAATAATTAACCCAAATTCCAATTCAAAGTTGATTCTTGTTTCTTTCTAAAGGTTTTTGTAGGCTAATTTTTAAAACGCGGTCCAATTAACCCTATCTATTAATTTAATCCAGACACGCACCAAAAATTAATTAATAGAAACATTAAAATCAACAAGAACAATTAGGCTAATTAAATATAAACACACACGGTTATGCCAATTAGTTGATTATTTTTCCTAAATTCAATAACACTAATCGATTACTTATCAAATTTAGGCTTCACAGATTGAATTAAGCACATGCGGATAAAACAATCTAACTATAGATTAATCCCAATAACTCAATTATTCTGCAGGAATAACAAGGTAAAAAGAACAATTATAAAATTAATTGTCGAAAAATAATCAATACTTGATATAAAATTGAATAAGTGCAAGAAAAAAGAGTCTCACAACATAGTAGAATTGACATGGCTTCAAATCCCTCGACCAAGAAAAACAGTTTAGGCACTAAGTGCCATGAAAGAATAATCAATAATTTCTCTGCTGAAAACCTTAGCTAAACATGAAAATAAAATTGTTGCTCCCTTTTTTCTTACCCTACATGGGGTATTTATAATTATTACTAGGGTTATAATAATTGTCTAAGGATAAGAACCCGAAATCGTCTGAAAAAAAGTCCAACCGAGCGAAGAAATCTGTCAAAAACTAGAAAATCGCATAAGCTCGCTGTTTTGGGCGCACATGCGCTACCTGTTTTGGACACATGTGTGCCCTAGCACATTCTGGGAATTTTTCTTCTGGACTCAGCGCACATGCGCTGCACAACCCCAGCGCATGTGTGCTGGCCTTCCTCACTGTGCCTCGCCTTCGACTCTAGTGTTAACCTTGATGCTTTTGGAATTTGAAAAAGTGTAAAACATGAAAGTTGTACATCTTCATCTTAGCTTTCCAACACATCTTGAATCATCTCATCCGAATCTTGGACTCAAAAGTTATGCTTGAAATACAAAATAGTATCCATAATAGTGTCATACTCGCGCATGCTCTGTCCTTAGCATTTTCTTTCATCTTTTCCATCTTTTTCAGCTCATCATTTCACTTTAACCCTATAAAAATTAAGAATAACCAAATGAAGCTCAATAATAACTCAAATCATGCTTACAACACATAAAAATATGGTAAATGATACATTAAATATAGCACAATTATGAATTTATCAATTAACTACAGTGCACATATAGCAATTAAAAGAAAACAACCATAAAAATTAATAGCGTAGAAAAATAATCAATGCTTGAAATAATTTGAATTAAAATAAAAACGAAACTCTCACAACATCAAAGTTCCCATGGCTTCAATTTAGGGTATACCAAGAAGAAGGGTTTAGGCACAAATGACCATGAAAGAATGCAAAGCTATAAAAAAATTCTCACGATTGTGTGTTTATCATATCTCCCTTTTCTATTCACCTATCAAGGGGTCTTTATAGGGAATACTAGGGTTAAAATCCCTATCTACTGATAAGAACGTGAAAACGCTTGAAAAAGAATCCAACCGAACAAAGAAATCTGCTGAAAATAATAATTTTGTAAATCGGTCTTGCTACTAAGCGCACACATGCGCACCTGAGCCTCACACATGTGCGTGAGAAACTCCTCAGGACATGCTTTCTGGAAGTTGCGCATGTGGGCAAGCATGTGTGACTTCCAAAACCTATGCTTCAACTTCAATTTCGATCTTGACCTCGATGCCAATAGAGTTTGAAAAAACTCAAAAAATAAAAGTTGTAGCTTTTTTTCTTAGCTTTCCAATATCTTGAATCAACTCAATCGGAGCTCAGACAAGAAAGTTGTGCTAAAAATACAAAACAGTGTCCAGATTTGCTCCATACTCGTGCACGCTCCAACTTTGCAAATTCTTCTTGCTTTTTTCATCCTTTTCACTTAAACCTTACAAAAACTAAGAATAAACCAATTAAGCTTATTATTAATTCAAATCCTGCTTACAATACATAAAAAATATAGTAAATGATATATAAAACGTAAGACATTTGCTAGCTTATCAACGAGGAAAGGGATTTGCCCAACTGATCATGGCCAAATCTTCCAAATATTCCACAAAGCTAGAACCAGAATTAAAGTGCAAAGCTGTCAGTTTTCCTTCACCCAAGAAGACAAGCTCCAGGTTTGGAGCATGTGTTGAATGGAGCTTATGCAAGGACTCCCAAAATTCACCTCCAATCATCCCATAAGCAAGCTGCCAAAGGACAAGTTAAGAAGCCATGCACCAAAGAATCCCCATCCTCACAAAAACAACATTTTGAAGGCAAATGAAAGGCCATATAAGTAAGAATATCATCAAAAGAAATTAAACCATTGAGCAGCCTCCACAAAAAAAAAATGGAAATTTTGATGGGAATTCGAGAACTCCAAGCCACCTTTCTGAGTTCATGATGTTCCTTTTTGACGTACAAGGTAAAAGGACATCTGAGTTGAAAATGCACCATTTTCCGTTATTTTCTAAACCACCTTGTCTTTCTCCATAGAGAAAAAAAAGCTTGATTCAAAATAATTTGTAACATATGGTTTGGTAGAGCATGTCAAACCTCAACTCAAGTGATTACCCCATATTATTTGAATAAAAATCCTTGATTCGGGCATTAGGCAAAATCACCTCTGATACTACATCAACTAGATGACCAAGCCCCAACAAATTACTATGCCAAAAGGAAGCATTACCCAGCCTTATAATAGTTTGAATATTTGAAATCACCGCGTCTCACACCGTTAGCATTCTCCTCCATACATGGGAAGGATTAGAGGCACCACTTGATTTGTATCTAGCTCGCATGAAAGAGGCCCAAAGTGAAGAGGAAGTGTAAAAATTCCACCAAAGAATAACGGTGAAAGCCAGCACAATATCAAATAACCGTCTTAAACCAAGACCATTTTCTTCAATAGAGAAACAAAGGTCTTGCCAATTTCTCTAATGTCTGCGTCAGCGAAATGTTGAATTCCCTAGAAGAAGTTTGCCATTGAGTGTTCTAGCTATGCTAAAACACTCTTTGGTGGGTCAATGGTTGAGAGAATATGAATCAAGATGGAAGATAAGGGAACGTATTTAATTAGAATCAAATGACTGCCCAAAGAAAGAAGTTTGTGTTTCCATCCCATCAACTGAATCTTGAATTTGTCAATCAAATTTGCAAAATGCTGAATCTTTGCTCTACCAAGAACTATCAGAAAACCAAGATAATTAAAAAGAAAATCACCACGTCTCATTCCCGTAATCCTCAAGATAGGAGCAACCTTTGTGCACTGGCGGAGAAAGCAAAACCGAGCTCTTTGAATAGGTTATTCTTTGACCTGAACCCAATTGATAAACATTTAAAACTCTATCAAATTGTCAATCGACGCAATGAGCTCTTGTCTCCCTTAGTAAAAATGAGAATGTCATTTGTAAAGGCCAAATAAGACACCATAGGACATCCTCCTAGAACTTCAAAAGGAGAAATGCAGTTATCTTCCATCAACGATAAGCTTCCGCAACAACAATAAAGAGCAATGGTGATAAAAGGATCTCCTTGTTTCACACCACATGCAGATTTAAAATAGTATAATGTCCTATGACCTCACCATTTAGTCAAAGAGAAAACTAACTAGCTGAGAGATTGTTGAGGACAAACCGAATAGAGTGATGGGGAAAATCGAATTTGTCATCACGATCTCAAGAAATCTCCTCAAACCCTATCGAAATCCTTCATCATGTCCATTTTGATAGCCACATTGTGCCCCCACCCTTTTTTCCGCAGAGACATAAATATCTCCTTAGCCAACAAAACGCTATCAGTTGCCGTTCTACCATTAAAAAACCCTAATTACTCCTTGGAAATCAACAACGGAAGTATTTTAAAGAGCTGGGCAGCCAAGATTTTGGTGAATATTTCATTTGAAAAGTTGCAAAAAGAGATGGGTCAGAAATCCTTAAAAGATGACGAATTCTCTGATTTTGGAATAAGAACTAGTAAAGCACTAGATATGGCTGAGGTAAAGGAACCCCTACAAAAAATTCCTGGACCGTCTGAATAAGATCCGCGGCAATGATATCCCAACAATTTCTATAAAAGTAAGATTCGGGGTAATAGAACCTGTAAAGCCATTCAATCCTACCACAGCTTCTTTATCTAGTTTGAAAACCACTTCCTTGACCTCCTCCATATTTATAGGTTTTAAAAACTCCAAACTATTCTCAAAGAAAAGACTATAAGGATATAAGATAATAATTGCTGAAGTCAAGTGTACTCCACTCCCTCATCAGTGAACAAAGATTGAAAAAACCCAACCGCTTCATTTCTGATTTCATCAAAATTATCCAGCCAATCCCCCGCTGAATTCTTAATACGCCTCTAGTTAAACGGGATTTTTTAGCCATCATGGAAGTGTGAAAAAATTTAGTGCTAGAATCCCTTTTTGCAAGCCATTTGCACCTAGCCTTTTGCTTCCAAAAAATCTCCTCATTCCTCAATTTGCTAAAAAGGTTAGGCGGCAAAGAGCCCTTGTAGATTAGCGCCACCCTGCCGATACCGGAGGATCGGCTTGAGCACGGTGGAGGGCCTTTCTATCTTCAAGTGAATGACTAGAATCATACAAACCCTATTCATGTTCAAGTCATAAGACAACATATTCAGCTTGCTTCATAAAATCGAAAACATTGCCAAAAGTATTCTTGTTCCAATCTCGTAATTTCTACTTCAGACGTTTTAGTTTCCAAGCAAAAGCTGACATACCCGAACCAAAAGTTAGCCGAGACCAATCTTCAACCATAGTATCAACGAAAGAGACATGGTTTAACCACGTGTTGAACCTGGAATAATTTTGGTGCTCTCCTATCTCTCCTATCACAGTTCACTGGCAGATAAGCATGATCTGAATCTGATCTATTCAAATGATAAACTGAAGAATCTAAAAAAATATGCATCTACTCAGGATTAACCAAAATTCAGTCCAAACACTTCCAGGCTGGACCACTATGATGTTCGCCCGACCAAATGAAAGGGCTACCTGAGTAAGGCTAAGCCAACATACTACAAACATTCACCACCGATGAGAAGCCATCCATGTCTCTCAAATTTTGAATTGCACGGCCAAATATTCAACAAAAGTATGGAAAGGATAGCATTAAAATCCCCCCAGTGAACCAGGGACCATAACCGAGGAAGACAAAGAAGCCAAACCGAACCGCAAATTCATTCTCTCAATCGCAGTTGAATTGGCATAAACAAAAGTGGCATGAATAAGAGAATCCTATTCCAAATTGTGAACTTGCAAATGGATATATTGATTATTATTCTGCAAGACATTAACAGAAAAAGCAGCACTCCGAAACAACCAAAATTTTTTATAACAAATTCAACATACAGCTGTGAAATTCCAGTTGAATATAGAAATCCCCAAAACGAGAGGGATCAACACTAGGTTCTGAAATAACTGAAAAGGTAACACCATTCAACTACCATTTTCATTACTTCTCTTCTTCTCAATAGTATATCCACTACTAGAAAATTAGAAGATATTTGCAGAAAACAATAGCTTTGCAAAGTAAGCATACATAGGGTAATATATTTCAAAAAAATTGTAAATCATCTATTTAGCCGTAACTACATTTTATTACAGAATTAGTATCGTTTTATATTCTATATTGATTGTTTTAATTATAGTTTCCAGTGATTCTGATTATTCTCGAGTGAAGGCACTCCACACAACTAAAATTACTATTGAGAAAAAAAATGAAATCTACCTTCTATATTGGAAGCAATAGTTAATCCAATGCCTGGTGTAAGATTAAATTGCTCACTCATTTGCTTCATAATTTGTTACTTAACTATTCAGAAATATATTTTCAAAGAATGGAACAACAAAGAGTACAAAATGATGTAATCTTCTTCCACGTCCATTTGCATGATTAATCCTTTCTAAGCAATACATCCCTCTAGCCATTTCGCTCATATTCATTTTGTCATCCTCTATTTTTCTATTTTTTCATAAATCGATTTACTAAAACAATTGCACAGAAAGGTAGACATAAGAGCAATTGCACGCGTGCATCATAGAAAACAAAGGATGAAACACAATCATGTCAGCATAATGTGCACTTGAGAGCCGTTCCATTGCATGTGTATGTAATATTTCTCTGTCAATTCTGGATAAAATTAATATCCTTTTTATTTTTCCAATATTTCCCTTTTTGGATGATTGTGAAGTATAAAATTGAGGAAACTCTTGGAATAAAATGTCAAAAAATTAAGCCTAATCATACATTTATATATAGTATAAATTAAATATTTTGTATAAAGAATTTTTATACTAAAAAAAATCATAATTTTCATTATGATTGGGTCTTATGATTATTTATTGCACTTCTACATGTAAATAATAGTCTAATCTATTTCGTTTGATTGGTTTATATTGAGTGTTTAATAGTGTTTTTTTCATTTAGTTCATAAATTTGGATTTAGACTTAAAATATTTGAGTTTATTCTTTTTAATGCAAAACTCTATTTTATTTGTTTCTTTTTTGGAAATAAGTTTTGAGTATGTTTTATTAAAGTATTTAAGTGAGCCCTATTTCAATTATCGAGTGCACATTTTATTAAAATTATTTTTTTAACATTCATTCTCACAATTAGACCTTTTAATGTATATGGAACTATTAAGATTGGATTTAGTGCCTATTCTATGTGTTACCATCAATGTCGTACTTCGTAATGATTTTGTAGTACAAAATTGCGGGAATTTTTGAAATAAAAAATGCCAAAAACATTATAAAAAAATATGCACACTTTTATGTATATTATAGATACTTCTATTTTTATTTTGTTTGAAATACTAGTAAGATGACACATGATGTGCACATAGTGCAGGAGTATTAATTATTACACTTAATGTAAAGGTTTCAAATTTGTAGTAGATAATATTCATTGTTGTGTGAAAATATAAATGTATTTTAAATAAAATTAGTTTGCAAAAGTAATTTTTTTATCAATGAAAGCAATGTTCTATTGAAGTTTAGCTAGGTTGTTAATCTTGAGTTTTCCAATATTGTCTTCTTCGAGTGTATCTTCATTTTTTTGTTTATTGTTATTATCATAAGGAAGTGTTTAGGAAATGTTATTCAAGCTAATGTTGTTTATTAATAGTAATAGGTCATGGGAAAAGCGTTTTACCATCTAACCTACATTTTGTTATCAGAACAGACAATATTTGTCGGTGTAGTTTTCATCTATAGTTCTCATTCTCATCTCTAAGTATTATTAGCCTAGTTTGGCTATTCCTACAAAATCTAGTACGTTAAATATCATTACAAGTACATTATCATGTAGGAGTGTTCAAAAGTCAGTTAAGTCAAACTACCAAGTCGAGTCAAGTTGAAAAAAAATGACTTGATTTGTTCGACTTTTGACTCGACTTTGACTCGAAATTAATTAAGTAATCGTCTTCTCGACTTGACTTGGACTTTAATTTCCAAGTCAAATTGCCGGTCGAATAAGTTAAAATATTATATTTTTTTAATATTTTAGCTATACATTATAATAATATATTAATGTATTTGTGTACATAATATTTTATCTATAATATTATTAGTTCTTAATAATTAAATATCTTAATAACCATAACATTCTTGTATAATTGTTGAAGTTCCCTATTTATGTAATATTTCACATTATGTACAATTATTTATTTATAGTAAATATAAGTGTACAACTTATTAATGTAACACTTTTGCTTTAATAATTAAATAAATAGATTACTATTTTCCTTTTAATACATATAGAGATTATAGTTAAATAATTATATATACTTTAATACTTATTGAAATATCTATATATGTAAGCATACATGTTCTGATATTCATACAGAGACTGGAGATAAGTAATTATATATGCTTTAATACTTATTGAAGAATGTTGTGATTGTCAACTTTTTCTAACTTGGTTATGTATTTGGTTTGTATTAGCTATGAACTTGTAATCTTATATTAATTTCTATTTCTAGTAAGTCATATTTGAATGTGTAGAATGATAATGTGTCATATTTTGAATATGTGGAATGTAAAATTTTAGAATTAGAATATGAAATTTATGAAATGACGTAGTAAATTTTTGAATTAGAATATAAAATTTATGGAATGATGTAGTAAATTTTATTGGCATGAAATTAGAATATGGAATGAAAGTGTATTTTTGTTCGACTTATTCAATTGATATGACTTTCTAACCCAATAAGTCGAATTTATTACTCAACTTTAATTGACTTTAGATTTATAACTTGACTTTGACTTTGAGATAAATAAACAAATTAAATAAGTCAAAAATTTGAACATAGGTCGAATGAACATCCTCCCACCTTTAAGTAATTAACATGATCAAAAGTGTAAAGTCCTAGATATACAATTATTCAATAATATTAATAATATCATATAATTATAATATCAAATAATATGACCCATGCGCATATCATTGAAACCATAAGACTAATTCACTAAGAAGGGCATGGCAATTTAACTGTAGAATTTATGTTGTTTAAATACGGTTTCAATGGCCAATCTGAATTACTTTTCACATGATGTAATATTGAGTGTTAACAATTCATGTAAGTTTACAAATACTTTTAAAATTTAACAAGTTTCTATATTGAATATGTTTTGATGGATGTTATACCAATGCTTTCATAGGTACACTACATCAATATGTATGACACCAAAAATAATATTCTATGCATTGCAGCGGATGACAACAAGACCTGGTTGATAATACTATACTTAGACCTCAGAATGAGATTTAGGTTGAAAGCTACACTAACAAATATTTTTTGCTGTAATTTTTTAGAAACTTAAGTGTACAATTAGCCGATAATATTAATTCAATCATATGATCATAAAATCAAATAATAAAATTTGACCCCCTATACACGTTATTAAACCATAAAACAAATTCATGAAGGTCATGACAATTGAATTGTTAATTTATATTATTCATATATGGTTCCTATGGCCAATCCAAATTACTATTGATATGATGTAATCTTCTTTGTTACCAAATCATATAAGTTTCCAGATAATTTTACAATTTGACAAATATCTATATTTGTTACTCACTTCGTCATAATATATTTGTCACGTTTGACTTTTTTGGTCAATAACTCAACTTTTGAATGCTTATCGATCTTTTATAGATTTTGTTATTTTTTTTTAAAGATTTTAAGTTTTTATATGGTAATATTTGATATAAATTTCACTTTTAGTGAAATAACTTCATAAAAAATCAAATAAATCTACATATATTATTGATTACAAAATCAATTAGTTTGACCATAAAAGTCAAATTGTGACAAAATATATGGGACGAAAATAGTATGTTTTAATGAACTTATACTATTTCTTACATATGTAAACTACATCAATGTGTAGAGTGACAAAAACAATAATCCAAGCACTATCTTTTGGTGAGTTGCCTTTCAATTGAGAAAAAAACTTCAGTTTTGGTGAATTTGGAGATTTGTACATCTTGGTTTTAATAGATATGGTTTTTATCCTCCAAGATTTGTTGTTGGAAAGACCAATAATTACTTGAATTTATATTTATATTGATTTAATAAGTTCAAGTTTTTCAATTTATTTTAACAAAACTAAAACTTTGAGAATTTTAATTAACATTGCTAAATTCTTTTGTACAGTGTGTAATTAGCTTAATTAAGTTTGTTCTTTCTTAAGAAAGTAGTCACTTTTCACCCAAAAGAATTTTATTAAAAAAATAGAATTATTTAAACATAAAAAAACAACTATGAAGTGTTTTGTTCATGATTACAAGTAGAAGTAATCCCCTCGTAACAAGAGATCAAACTATTCACAAATTTCATTTATATTTATAACCTTAAAATTAGAATGAAATGTTTCTTTGATATTTCATCTCTTCTTCTCGAAATTACCATTCTAGCCAAGTTATTGTTGATCTTTTCAATATTTTAGTTCATACTCATTTGTTGTTTGAAGTACTAGTAAGATGACACGTGCTTTACACACAGCATAGGAATATTTATTATTACACTTAATATAAAGGTTTCAAATTTTAGTAGATAATATTCATTATTGCATAAAAATATAAATGCATTTTAAATAAAGTTGAGTTTACAAAAGTAAAAATTTTATCAACTAAAGTAATATGATGTTGAAGGTCTGATTGCAAGGTTGTAGATCTTGATTTTTCTTATATTTTCTTCTAGTGTATTCTTTGTTTGTTTTTCACTATTATTATCATAGTGAAGTGCTTGTTAAATGCCATTCAGGCTTATGGTTTTTTTCTAGTAAGTCAAGGAGGAAGCGTCTTACCACCTAAATTGTATGATAAGTTCATAATTGTACTATATTTTATGTGTCAATTACCATAGTTTTTATGTGTTGTAAGAAAGTTTTGATTTATTATTGAGTTTAATTTGGTTATTCTCAGTTTTTGTAGGGTTACAGTGAAAAATAGTTGAAAAGGATGCAAAACGATGAAAGGAAATGCTAAGAACGGAACATGCACGAATACGAAGTCATTCCAGACACTATTGTGTATTTCAAGCATAACTTTTGATCCCAAGCACCAATTAAGGTGATTTAAGAAGTATTGGAAAGCTAAGACATATAGCTGTAACTTTTATGTTTTGAATTTTCCCAAATAATTCAAGAATCAAGGTGAAAATCAAAGCCGAAGGTGGAGCACAATTGAGGAAGTTAGCGCACAAGCGCTGGAGTTGGCCTGCGCATGTGCGCTAAGTCCAGAAACTTCAATTCCAGAAACAGTTCGCGCGCACATGAGCGCTAGGACCTCTGCGCATGTGCGCAATGTACAAAACATGCCTGGAACTTACTGCCTCGCCCGCACATGCGCGCAAATGAGCCTACGCATATGCGCAGAGGCCAGTAGCAGAAACGTGTTTTTGAATCTTTGAGGGATTTCTTCAGTTGGTTAGACTCTTTTTCACCCGATTTCACATTCTTATCTGTAGGCATTATTTGCCCTAAATACTCATTATAAATACCCCAAGTTGGGTGAGAAAAAGGGGATCGACACTTTTATTTTCTTGTTGGCAAGGGTTTTAGCAGAAAATTTTTCTCTTTATTCTTTCATGGCACTTTGTGCCTAAACTCTTTTCTTGGTAGAGGGAATTGAAGCCATGGTCAATTCTACAAAGTTGTGAGACTTCTTGTGCTTAAATTATTCACTTTTATCTCAGGTATTGATTATTTTTCTGCGATTAAATTTATGATTATTCTTTTTAGCTTATTATTGCTGCAGAATACTAAGTTATTAGAATTAATATACCGCTAGATTGTTTTAACCGCGTGTTGTGTTATTGAATTTAGGGAAATTAATCATCTAATTAGCATAACTGCATGTGTTTATGTTTAATTAGCCTAATTGTTCTTGTTGATTTTAAATCTTCTATTAATTGACCTTTGGCACGTGTTTGGGTTAAATTAATAGTTAGGGTTAATTGGATCGCGTGTTGAAAATTAACCAACTTTAGAAAGAAATAAGAATCAACTATGAATTGATATCCGTTCGGGTTAATTCTTCAATTAGTTCTTGATATAAATTGAATTATCTTGTGTGTCAATGATCGACTAGTGAAATTGTCATGGTGGATATGACCAAAACCAAGATCTTTCTTAATTGAATTCTCTTCAGTTATTTTCTTGTTACACTCAATTAATTTTTAGTTAAAAAGCATTCAAACCCCCCCTGTTCTATTAGCACGAAGATAAACCCCCGTTCTCTGTGGGACGAACTCAACTCACCACTACTATATTAGAGTTGTTAAATTTGGGTGCTTACGACAGCATTGCAACTCGGCAGCATAATTTTCGCACACCATTGTACTTTGTTGTCAGGACAATATTTGTTCTTGTAGCTTTCAACCTATAGCTCTCATTCTTTAAGTTATCATTCTCAGCTCTAAATATTACTTATCAAACTGATCTTTTTGCGCTTACAAAATGTAAAAATATCATTACATTTACATAACCATATTTAAGTAATTAACCACATTTAAGTAATTAATAGGATCAATAATATAAAGTTGTAAATGCACAATTATCGAATAATATTAATTATATCATATGATTATATTATCAAATAATAAAATTTGACCCGTGTACACATCATTAAAACCATAAAACCAATTCATGAAGATCATGGAAAGCAAATTTTTAATCATTTATTTTTTTAAAACTAGCATTAATAACCCATGCAATGCATGGGACAATATAATTATTTTCAAAATTTATGTTGTTTTAGTATAAAACTATATCTAAGAAAACAAAAATCTGAATGAGACTATAACAATAAAATCCAAATAAGTATCTAATTTGTTTTGTTGCATAAAATGACGTGACAAGTGGTGTGTTCTTGTAATTTCTTACAAAAGGGGTTTTGCTATACTGTAAAGTATAGATATGGCTTCCATGGCCAATTCAAATTACTATTAATATTATGTAAATCAAATCATGTAAGTTTTGAAATAGTTTTATCGTTTGACAGATATCCATATTTGATGTATTTTACTAAATTTATACTATTGTTTTAATAGATATGCTACTTCAATGTGTATAACAAGAAAAGAATATTCCACTCATTGCAAGGGATAACAACTAGCTTTGGTGAGTTGTCTTTTAATTGAGAAAAAACTTCAATTTTGGTGAATTTCGAGCTTGATTACAACCAACCTCGATATTTTGTCTCATGACATCAATTGTCTCCTAGATCATGTTAGGTACATTACTATGAAAACATTTTATTAAAAAAGTTATACCATTGATTAATCAATCAAAACAACTGTTAGAAAGAATTCGTTCAGTGTTAATAGCACTTAAATGTTTTTAATATAATATGGGAAGCACAAATATCTAAATGTTAAAAAATCCATAAGAGGTAGTTGCTCTATGGAATCACAAGGGTAACAGTCCCAGGAAAACAATGCAAAACCAATTTGATTACTTTTCTTCTTCTCAATAGTACTTCCACTACTAGAAAATTAGAAGATATTTGAAGAAAACAATAGCTAAAGTATAAATAGGGTACTACAGTTCAACAACAATTGTCAATCACCTATTTGGCCGCAACTATATTTTAAGAATTACTAATTTTAATTATAGTTTCCAGTGATTCTGATTATTCCCGAGTGAAAGCACTCCACGTAACTAAAATTACTATCAGAAAATAAATTGAAATATCTACCTACTATATTAGAAGCAATAGTTAATCCAATGCTAGGTGTAAGCTTAAATTGCTTGCTCACCTGCTTCATAATTTGTTACTTAACTATTCAGAACAATATCTTCAAAGAATCGAACAACCAAGAGTACAAAATGATGTATTCTTCTTCAAAACACATTTTCATGATTAGTCCTTTTTGAGAAATACATCCCTTCAACCATTTCCCCTCATCTTTGTAAATGTTATACCTAGTCTATCGGGAAAATAAGTGATAAACACTCCGTTATGCCTTATCTATTTGAGTAGATAAAAGGTAGATCTGGATCTAGTGCTGGGAAGACTTTTGTGAAGGATGAGCTCATTGGCATTTGCATTTTAATTATTGATAATGTCTCGTATATTGTACCCTGCATTGTTTATATACGTGTTATCTATAATTGGGTTTAATGTTATTGACTAAGAATTACATGCTTACCCATTATTGTCAGCCCTTTTGTTTGCAATCGAGGACCAACAAGTAATGTAGGTGATAGCAGGTCCTAAGTCAAGTGCCAACCTAGGAAGAGATTACAGTACGGATCCCAATTACTAGAGTTAGAGTTTCTCGTTACCATCTTAGTGTGAGGTTTTTTTTGTTTTGTTTTGTTTAGTTATGTGTGCCTTGGGACTAGTTAGATTTTTCCATTTATATAGAACTCCGTATTGCCATTTTTAAGTTTGTGGTTCGATGCTTGTACATAGGTGTGATTTGGTTATCGTGAATTGTTATGGTTATGATTGTTGAACATACTTCTTGTGGTTTTGTCTTGGCTGATCTTGAGATCTAATGACGTGTGTTATGACTTGTTTATTACTCTTGTACTGTGCCTTGTATGCTTAAAGCGATCCCGAGGTGTGGTGTGTCATTGTCCAGTTTTGAGGGTATGACACAGAGCCTATTCACAGTGATTGGAAGATGATTCATCCACAGAAATAATCTTAGTACCAGAGGTAGAAGCCATTTCTTTGAAATGGGCACAAAAAATTCAACTAAAACTCTAAGAAACTTCTCTTTAAAAAGTGGAAACAACAACTTCAAGTGATTAGGAGATCAAAGTACTAAAAATTGAATTACTGGTATGTACGTAGAAAAAAAAAGTATGAACAAAGCAAAGAAAGAGATATGTATAAGAAAACTTAAAAGGGTTTACACATATGTCCCCGATCCAGTCTTGACTTGGTTATAATCTCTACGTGTTCTTGGCGATGGGCCGATTTCCTGCAACAAATCGGATCACATCCCCTAATTATTTCTTGATCGGGAAAATAGAAGACCAAAAATATTGTGGTTAGTAAACGAAAAGACATGGAAATTAATGTGCACTAATATCGAGGCAAAACATTCTGTGGGAAGGGCATGTTCAGAAATTGCCCTACAAAATACACGGATCAAATCTAGATTTTAGAAGAATATCAACAACAGAGCCAAAATTTGGACTTCATACCATCTTGAAAGACATCTCAAAAAGTTGTCCTTCACAATACGATAAAACTCCAGAGGATCAAAGAGAATATGGTATGAACTCACCAAAGTACTTTAATAGGTCCAAAACCAAACAAAAAGCAAACACTTGGTACAAACTCCTTGAAGTACATTAAGAAGTTCAAAACCAAATAGAGGCAAAGCATTAATTATGATTGGTGACCTAAAAGCAAAAATATACATGGTATAAACTCATAGAAGTGCTCCAAGAGTTTCGAAACCAAATAGAGGCTGAACAATGATTAAGATTAGTAGCTTGAAAACAAAAATATAAATGTTATGAACTTGTCGAAGTGTATGTTCAAAACCAATACAAAAAAGAATATGCTAAAAAAATAGAATGTAGAGATCCACTGAAAAGCACATTAGTGATCAGAACAAAAGTAATACATATCAATTTCCGGTCAAGATAAAGTAATTGGTCGAAAAACCAGTTCTTTCCCCACTTGACATTTTTTATGCAGGGTTGACCATGGGAATTTTTATGATCAATAAACCTACCCTCAACAAAAATGATTTACTTACTTATTTATAGACATTCACAATTAGAGGCTACTTGTGTTGGACAAACAAAAGCCTCATCAAACTAAACTAGATCTTATATTTGGAGAAACTCAATTACTTCTTATTGATAAGAGTTATTCAAAAATTCATATCATCAAAATCTACAGCCATGCCTAAATTCAAAAAAGGTCCTTAAAATAACTATTTGCATTGGACGATTAGTCAATTACTAATACAGATCGTATTGGATGGTCCCCCTACAATTCAAAGAAAATTGAACACACAAAGAAAGAAGAGAGAATATCTAGAAAGATGTTCTATTTATTATCAAGATCAAGAGTACAGATTACTAAAGGAAGCCAAACAAGTAAAATTTCAAAACAAAAATAAAAAAGAAAACATAAGGAAATCATCTCCAATATTGAGCAACAAGATCTCAACAAACTTGGGAAAGATATTCCTGACATCAAACGGCAAGTTTTCAACTAGCTGAGGGAATATTATTACCAATATTGGGTAACAACGTTCTCAAAATATGGGTAGCAATGTCAACTTGACATGCTGATCCCGCAAAAATCTACAAAAGAGAAGTCGAGCAGTGGTCTCGTACTTGCAGGTCAAGTTAGAAATGTTTTGAATTGTTGAAACAACCAATTGAATCTCTTATATCTTCTACTAGAGGGATGTTAATTAGAAACAAACATCCAACTATAAATTCTCTCAACTGAAAGAGGATTTTTCATTGAAAACAAGCATCCAAATTGGATACATGCTTGGCAAACCTATGCCATCACAAGAAAAACTAACCGTAACTGATATGTAAAATATCTAGTTATAAAATTTATAATCTCCTAATCCAACTGTTAATTAGATAACGCACTGCAAGTATACGGGATCAATAGTATATAGCAGAAATATGGGTCAAACCCACAAGAATTGATTTAACAATTACTGGTTATTTGAATCAAATGCTATTTGAAGAAATGATTATGGAAGAGATTTGACTAAAATTAACCTAAGAACTAAGATACAATTATAATTAATCTATAAAAGCACATAAACTACTCTACCTATTAATCTATGAAAAGAAATTAAAGAAAATATTAAATTGAAGGCATGGAAAATACTTCTAAACCCTAGAAAGCATTTAAAAGGACAATAAAGCTAGAACTAAATGGAGTAAAAAATATTTAAAAGTTTCAAGAATGCTTTTCTACTGAAGAATAGCAAGTTTTCAGTCCAAGGTTGTCAATTTTGAACCTTTCTTCAACCCATCTAAGAAAAACAATGAAAACCCTAGTCTAATTTTGCAGCCCCTAAAGGGAAGCTGAAAGAAAAACATGATTTTGAGGTCCTAAGCCCACTTATTTATAGTTTTTAAATGTTATATAGCGTAGGGCTCTAAATAAGTTTTGAAACGCATATTTATGGGCCTAAAAGGACACCTGAAGCCCTAGAAAACACCAAAATAGCATAGCAGCCCAACATAGGCGAGCACAACATGTGCACATATGCACAAGAACTCGCACATGTGTGTGCACGAGAGGATTATCCTAGAATTTTGATTCTGGAATTTGTGCACATGCGCATGGATTCTCGTGCATGTACGCGGTTTTCGATACACATATACCAAATTTCACCTCAATTTTGATCTCAGTGCTGGCAGAATTTGAAAAAACACAAAATATAAAATTGTAGCTCTTCCTCTTAGCTTTTAAAATCATCTTGAATCACCTCAATTGAAGCTCGAACAAAAAATTTATGCTCAAAATACCAAACAATGTCTAAACATGTGCGCGATTTTATAGTACTTGCGCTGCTTCACTGTTTTCCTTCTAAAATCTCCGTCTAACATCAAATTGATGTGTTGTTTTTTCCTACCTGACCCTAGAAAAAAATACACATTATTATCTATAATATAACTACAAAATAACACTTAAACATTTACTAAATGAAGAACAAAAAAGCACAAAGAACTCTAATTCTGAAAATAATTTGGTAAACAATTTAAACACAACCCGAAATACATAGACACCTAAATTAGGATAAGTTAAATAACATAAAATAAACATTAAAACACTATAATTAACATATAGAAATGCATAGAAACAAAAATGCACGAAAACGAACACTAAAAACCTAAAAGTGCCAAAACTAGTGCAAAAACTATACGAAAAAAGAATAAGAATAATCCTAATTTCTTAAGGCTATAAAACAACCCCCAACTTAAGATTTTGCTAGTTTGCAAAACAATATAAACAAAATCACAAAACACATTAACTCTCTTCAATATATCAACAATTGTAACAAGAAAAATTATACTGGTAGAGAAATGAAGCAAAATGTATATATAAGAGAATTTTGACAATCAAACCCAATTCACCATAAAAGTAACAATCTCTCCACTCATGAAAGCGGACATCTATCTCTCACTATCAATGAAAAACCCATTGAAAAAAAGTTTAGCAAATAACAAACATGTTGGAAGAAATTAGCACATACTATACTCACTAATACAAATGAATTCAAACCAAGTATCAAATAATAGAACGGTCTTTAAAACTTATAGCATAGGCTAGGGATAAAGATAGGATGTGTGTGTGTGTGTGTGTGTGTGTGTGTGTGTGGATAAAAGAAGCTCATATCACCTTAGATACATTATTGAATCATTCGGAACATAATCCTTTAGATCATTCCCAGAAAAATTGTAGTATTTAACCGACTATCACTTGAGACGACAAAAATGTACTTTCTTATTACAACTTGGAAGGAATTTTTCATCTTTATTCCTAACACTTAACAGAACTTTGAAGGAATTGTCCTTCTTTTATTTATATTTTTTTCTTTTTCAACATTTTTTTCTTTTTTTCTTTTTTTTCAACAAAACTTTGCCTAACATAGGGGATTATTACAAATATTAAAGTCATAGAATAGACTTTTTCCCCAACAAACACAATATATCTTCTTCCCAACCATCCATCGCATTGTACACACAGTATTGATGTTGACCATCCATACTAACTAGTAAGGTGATGGGTAGAAAGAAGGATAAAATAATTTTCAAGAAGTAAGTCGGCAAAATAACATAGTTAAACAAAGAAATATGGCTTTTAAGGCCCAAAAGGAGACACTAAGGATAAAATGACATTTCGGGTGGCATTTTGGCTCAAACAATCCAAAGAATTTACCCAAATCATTTCCTTGGTCTAATGTTCACTCATACTTTGCAAGTATAAAAATCACACACAATTTCAACGAATGTCACAAAAAGAAAACAAATATCACAAGGCAATCATGATTAACACTCATTGAAAATTATCTTGTCTTTTAGACCCACACTCAAGGGAATATAGATGTGTATAGTGATAACACTTTTATAATTCAAAGGGATTAAAAAGCAAAGAACTTATATACACTTTCATTCCAAATACTCTAACACTTAGTTTCCTTGAAACATTTTTTAATTATTGAAAAATATCACAAAAGTCAATGAACTCAAAAACTTTTAAAAATAGAAAATCTTTCTGTTTAACCCTCTACAATACTTCAGGCAAAGATGGTATAGTAAATCGTGAAGGCTTTCATCTGGTAGTTAGGGAGACTTTCAAAAGTCAGATCCTCTAGACTGATACTCTAACCACTAAGACACTAAATAAAAGAAAAGAAAATCTTTTTGGATTTCATTTTTAAAAAATTTCTATTTTTTTCCAAAGATAACCCTCATGAAACGCTTATAACAATACTTGACCAACCTATCATCACTGTCATCAACTATACAAGTCTAACGAAAAGTAATTCACAATCTAAAACACATAAAATTAACTAATCACGAGATTTAAAGCCTTTATTACCCCTACTGGGTTCTTAAACAAAAGCATTTAATAAATTAAACCATAAATAAAAAAATAGAATTAAAAGAAATACTCCCCTAGTAAAGCCAAGAAATCTTGCCGATGATGTTGCAATCCTTAGTAAATGTGCTTTACTGCTTAGCACATCCAAAGTTCCCAAGGACAGCTGAAACTTTGGCATATGTATTCATTATCTTCTCCCTAACTCTTTTTAGAAGGTATCCTTCTTCTTCTACTGCGTAAGTCAGTTCTTCATCCATGGACACTCTGAATGGAACCTCTTTTGTTGTAATCGAGATAATTTTACACTCATGCAAAGAGAAAGTTAGTGATTCCGCTAAATAAGAGTTGAACATCCCGGTTGTTGTGACTTCAAATTCATGAGGCTCTAGGGAACCGATTTCTTTCAAGACCTTTTCAATTGGTTCCTCTTGAATCAGTCCTTTACCCATTAGTAAAAGTGTTAGAGTCCATTGTTCTTCACCATTTATCATTCCTTGAATTTGGACAAGTTAGTTTTATAATATTTTGATGAATTCTTTCGAAACATAGAACACTGTTCTCGAAGTTCTTGAATTTCAATTCACATGTCCATTGATCTTGCCTCATCATACTCTTCGATTGATGGGTGAAAGGATTGAGGTTCCAATGATTCATATAAAGGCTTTATAGGTGTAGGGAAAGAATAAGGATAATTTTGATAACTTGAGAAAGCATTTGGACAGTTCTTTTGTTGAACCCCAGTTATGATAATCATGTTTTCATGATGACCAAATCGCACTAATAGTTTGAAAACAAGTGTGCAGAAAAATAGGTAGGTTCGGACGCAAATGATCATCTAAACAAAACAACTAGAAGACTCCACGGACGCAAATGACTGTCCGAAAGACAGACACAAAGAATTTGAAGCAAGTCTCAGACGAAGAAAAGCATCCGATCATATTTCCAGAAGACTTTGCTTCGATCAAACGCATCCTCGGACGTCCGAACAAATACCCTCAGAGAATGAACGCAGCGTCGGACGCAGAAGTTAGCAGCGGCCGTCCGAAATGTCCAATGGCTAGTTTTTCAGTAAACAGAAAATAGCCGCTGGAAAGTTGTTGGAAGCAGTTTTTGGGCAACTATAAATACCCCTAAGCCTGAATTAAATATGGAGAGGCTTCTACATTGATTACAAGTAATACTTGAGCTATTTGGGAGAAATAGTGGATACAAGTGTTGTAATAGTGTAGTCTTAGTAGTTTTGTGAAAAGAGCTTAGTAGTGTAAGAGTTCTTCAAGTGTAAGAGTAGAGAGATAAGAATTGTAACAAAAGAAGGTTGTGAGTGTAAAACTCTTGGCTCAACTAAAGGAAATTAGTGTGAGCAAGAGTGATCCTCATTTGTGTACAAGAGGTTATTGTATCACCTACTTTGAAGAGACTTTTAGTGGCTAAACTTCAAGTTGAGAACTTTTTAGTTGCCTTGTAAGAAGCTCTTTGTGGTTTTAAGCTCCAAGCTTGAGAAGCTTGGGAGTTTGGTTTGATACTCTTAATCTCAATCTTCTTATTTGTTCTTTACGCTTAAATTGTTGAATATCTATTGTATTCATTTGTGCTTAAATCTTTATTTGGTGCATAAAGTTTGTATTTCTTATTAAGCACATCAAAAGATTTGTTTTAGAAACAACCTAATTCACCTTCCTCTTAGATTGCTCTTTTGGACCAACAAGTTTGACCGGTCGTTTGATAGTCATATGAAATCTTCGCACTAAGGATAATTATAAAAAATATGCTCATTGTTCATGCCTCTATAGTCATAAAGATGATAATATCCTTCGTATGAATTATTCTAATTCATCCCTTGCATGTTCTTATAAAACCGACACAAAAAAAAGAAAAAAAAAACACACACACACACACACACAAAAGCAAGTACTAACACAAAAGCACACAAACAAGAAAAATGGGGGAGTTTAGACTAGTAGCTATCCAAAACTATCCACTAATAGAGAAAATCTTTGTGTATTTTTTTTAATAAAAATGGCCCAAACCACAAAAAGGGAACGTCCTTTTGGTTTGTTCCAAAATATTGAAAACACACAACGAAACTAAAAAAAAAATAAAACCAATTTACACTTCAAAGTAGTATTCTTGTCAAATTATTCTGATATTGCTGAAGACCAATCTCTGGCAACGGCACCAAAAACTTCAAACGTAAAATATCTATTTATAAAATTTATAATCTCCTAATCCAACTACTAACTAGATAACGCACCGCTGTCAAGTGTACGGGATCAATAGTATTTAGCAGAAGTAGGGATCAAACCTATAAGGATTGGTTTAACAATTACCGATTATTTGACTCAAACGCTACTTGAAGAAATCATTACGGAAGAGTTGACTAAATTTAATCTAAGAACTAAAACTATAATTAATCTACCAAAGCAAATAAAATACTCCACCCGTTAATCTATGAAAAGTAATTAAAGAAAACATTAATTTGAAGGCATGGAAAAATACCTCTAAACCTAGAAAGCATTTAAAAGGACAATAAAATTAGAATTAAATGGCATAAAAAATATTTAAAAAGATTCAAGAATGCTTATCTACTGAAGAATAGCAAGTTTTTAGTCCAAGGTTGTCAATCTTGAACCTCTCTTCAACTCTTCTAAGAAAAATAATGAAAACCCTAATCTAATCTTGCAGCCCCCAAAGGAAAGCTTTAAAAAAATGTGATTTTTAGGTCTTAAACCCTCTTATTTATAGTTTTTAAAAGTTACATAGCATTACATGGGTTCATGGGGATCTGAATAAGCTTTGAAATGCATATTTACGAGCCCAAAAGGAAAATCGGAGCTCCAGAAAATACCAAAATCGTATAGCAGCCTAACATAGCAAGCACAACGCGCGCACATGCACATGGGAACTTGCGCATGTGTGCAGGAGGATCATCCTAGAGCTTTGATTCTGGAATTTGTGCACATGCACAAGGATTCTCGAGTATGTGAGCAGTTTTCAGTGCACATGTACCAATTTCCATCTCGATTTTGGCCTCGATGCTGACAGAATGTGGAAAACACGTAAAACATAAACGTTGTAGCTCTTCCTCTTAGCTTTTCAAATCATCTTGAATCATCTCAATAGGAACTCAGACAAGAAAGTTATGATCAACAAACCAAACAGTGTCCAAACATGTGCACAATTTCCAGTACTTGTGCTACTTCACCTTTTTACTTCTAAAATCTTCATCCAAAGTGCGATTGATGTACTATTTTTCCTATGTGACCCTAGAACAAAAATACACATTAACTTATTATCTATAATATAACTCTAAAATAACAATTAAACACTTACTAAACTAAACACAAATGATGACCAAAAACGCACAAAGAACTCTAATTTCGGAAAGAATTAGGTAAACAACCTAAACACAACCCTAAACACATAGGCACATAAATATAAGTTAAATTACAAACACTATACTTAACATATATTGAAAAAAAATGCATGAAAACAAATACATAAAACCTAAAAGAGCTAAAACTAATACAAAAACGGTACGAAAAAAATAACCCTATTTCTTAAGCCTTTCAATAGCACACTTAGAATTCCCAATGGAACCATGGCAATTCTAGAACTAGAAGTCACTAATTCGGTAAAGTGCTGAAGACAAGAATTTATAGACAAAAGAAGGCAAAGAGTTGGAAGGTAAATAGCTGTGATAGATAGAAATCACAAAACAGATTCCACTAATTATACATGAAAAATGACTATTGCGTTAATTGCATATTAAAAAATGGAAAATGTGTGTATCCAAAAGGCAAAAAAAAAGTGGCTAAGGTTATTTAAATTCACACATGTTATAGGCCAATAATTGCAACTGACCAGTTATTGGTGCTTTTTTGACAACACCTAGTTATAAAATTTATAAAAACACTCAAATCCTAATACTAACTGGGCAACATCCCGCAAGTATACGGTTGTCAACTAATAGTAGAGGGAAGTAGGGATCGAACTCACAAAGATTAGTTGGTGACTACTGATTATTTGGTTAGATTATTAGTTGAAGTGATTGATTAAAAGATGAGTTTTAACTAAAACTAGAATTTAAAACACTAGAAATCAATTTAAAGACTAACCAGTAAATCAAATTAAACACTTCCGTAAGAGAATCATTTTATATAGAGCAATGAAAGTAGGCGTGTAAAAGGAAGGCATTTTAGAAAGCAATTAAAGAAAGCATGTAACATAGAAAACATCTTAAGAGATCAATAAACTAATCTAAACTACTAATTATCACTAATCATGAACAATCAAATAGAAGGCCCATTAACTAACCTACTCTAATTAACTAACCTAAATAACAAATTATCACTAAGAAAGCATTTTTAAGGAAAGCCCATAAACTAATTATCAATTAATCTAAGAAATCAAGTGAAGAAAGTAATTAAATGAAAAATCCATAAATTAATTCTACTAATTAAACTAAGAAAGCAATTTAAACTAAACTACATTAATTTAACACAAAACAAATAGAATTAGACATAAATTAAAGATAACTAATTACTAGAAGTCTTCAATCTACAACTAGGAACTTAGAAATTACACTAATCTACATCTAATCTAAGAAAATTCTCCCCAAATGGGGAGGAAAATGAAGAACAAATCTAGCCTACAACTACACCTACTACCACACTCTAACTATTTGGAAAAAAATGGCTTAAATGTGCTATTTATAGTGCTAGGGTTGGATGAAAAGTTTCAGTCACAAAATAGCCTCGTTCTGGATATTTTTGACCTTCTGGATCTTTGATTGCGGTCATAACGATTCAGTTGGAGAACTCCTTCACTATTTTTCTCCGAAAATCCTCATCCAATGTCTGTTGATGTGCCATTTTTTTCATGGGACCCTAACACATAAGTGCACATTATTAGCTATAATAAATGCTTAAAATAACTCTTAAACACTGAAATAAAATAATCACAAAAGAGAGCAAAAATGAAAGGTGAACAAACACTAATGAAAACCTAACACCTAATAGGATTAGGTTCAAGATAAGACACAAATTCTGAACAAAAAAACTACTAAAATATGATAATTAACATGTAATTAAGTACTAAAATACTTAATAAACACATACTAATACATTCTAACACATAAAAGTAAAAATAGAAAAAACACGCCTTAAAGCACTAAGAATGTTCGAAACTACGGGCAAAATACTCAATTTTAAGATATATATATAGCTTTACTTTTCTAAAGTTATCACACCCCCCAAATTTAAATGTTTGCTAGTCCCAAACAAAATAAAGATAAGAAAAGAAAAATTCAAAGAAACAACTTAACACAAAACACATAACACCACCAAGGAATTGAAATTAAAATGTTCAACTCTAGTGCACTTGTCAAAAGTGAAAATGGGGTTTTAACTCAAAAAACTCAACATTTTCATCCATTCCTTCATTATACACTGGTTTTGGTCACAAATATTATTTTGACTATTGAAGTATTTATGAACTGTCAATTCAAATATATGTTGATCTAAAGCAAACAAGTCGAGTTTTTTAAAAATTGTCCCAAGTACAGAAAGATTACTAGGACTTACTTTGAAAAGCACAAATTAATGTAAATGAACACACAAATATTTGTTGGCACCACAAGTATTAGCAAAGAACATCAATCAAAGTAATACTTTACCCCCAACTTTCTAATATCTATTAGCCCAGATTAAGGATTATTTAGGATTTTTAAATATTGTAATGAAGGCTAACTAATAAGATAGCATAAATTTGGATAAAAGTTACTTAAATTACCATAATCAATCCAGTACAAATTTCTTGGACAACTACCTAAATTTATAAGTCCCAAAACCAACTTTAGTTAAACAATTTACACTTTGAAGTATAAAAACATTATTTCATACTAGGTCAACTTTTGAAGGTAAGATGAACCTTTTTTATTCAATAAAAATAACACACTTTCAATTTTATTTTCTTTTCTTTTTTTATTTTCTTTTTCCTTTTTTTCAAAAGAAGAATTTCATGGATAACAACAATTATATAAATCAATCAATTACAACAAGGGGGATAAAATTAACATTAAGCATCTTAATTTCAATTTCTGAAACAATTTACACAAAAATCTCTTTCAACCATTGTAAGATTCTTGAATTATTACATTAGAGACGAAAGCAGATCCACAATGACTAAAGTGATGGGAAGAGAATAAACAAAGTGAAATGGCTAAACTATGTGGTAAACAAATAAATTAGGCTATAAGGCTCAACGGACACTAGGGATAATATCAATGTAAGGTAGGCCTTTTCGCTCAAACAATCCAAGATAAATACCTAAATCATTTCCAAAATCCGGCTAACTTGGCTAAAATAGGAGATTTACACTACCCCAATCAATGTACTAAGACAAATCTCAAAAAAACCTACAAAATATCCCAAAAATATAAGTTCATACAACATGATCAAATGATAGCTTAAGAGGTTTCTTTCTACACTCAAAATTATTTTTCAAAATCTTGAAATATTTAACCATATCAATCATCAATTGAACTTGGAATTAGAAAAACTGTACAAAAAAAGTAAGAGTTTGAGATTAAAACTAGTTTAAAAAACCATTTATGAAGCGCTTAAAAATATTGTTGAGTTTCAAGAGTTAAATCCCATTTTTTACATGGAATGCATCCTATATTAAGCACCTATTTCTAACTATCACAAACGACAAAAACAATACCATTCCCAATTAACAAGACAATAGACACTACCTCATTTACCAACTTATTCATTGACGAGTACAACTCATTCTACCACTCACCTA
Source organism: Cinchona pubescens (assembly GCA_025175665.1). NCBI lineage: Eukaryota > Viridiplantae > Streptophyta > Magnoliopsida > Gentianales > Rubiaceae > Cinchona > Cinchona pubescens. The sequence continues at coordinate 786,179 of JANKKI010000304.1, read as the reverse complement.
TATCACAAGAAACAAAGCGTTTTGGTAATATACTAGTATAAAGTATAAACTGTCTAGACATAATCTAAGACAATAATTCCGAACTATATTTGGACAACAAAAAGTTCATCAGGAAAATGGACAACATAACAATCAAATGACTGCGAATGTGAACAATTAAGCACAAAGCGAATTAGAACAACAGTTATAACCTTAATTATGGAATTTATCAAAATTAGGCTCACTAAACAAACTAAACAATGAGCAATTCCAAATAAACTGTATAAATGCAATATGAATTAAGCACATAAGTCTTAAAAACTGAATTTCTTTCAACCACTAATCATGGATACACTAAGAAGACGAGTTATTGGGGATTCTCGGAGATCAAACAATTAAGGAAAAGGTAAAACACATGTAAGGGTAATAAGGTTTATCACAACAAATAGGTTATCTAAATGCCCAACTCATCCCCCTCTCCCAAACTTAGTTTCTCGCATAATTAGCTTCAAAGAAACATACCAACAAGACTACTCTCAATGTAATTTATTTATTAACCATACAAATATTTTAATTGAATTTGGATTTTAATCGGATTAGAACAACTGGATCCATATACAATCCATTTTTTATAATAAATAAACAGATTTGGATAATCTTTTCGGATTCGTTTATTTGGGTCGGCATTAATATGTAAATTCGATTACTTAAATCTTTCCGAATCTAGACCCGATCCTTTTATAGGCCTACCTCTAAATGAATCTACAAAATAATAGGTATTCATTCTTTTAAATCCAAATGCTTATTTTGAAATATTTTTTTGCATCTAAACAATTATTTCATTATTTCAAAAGTCAATGGTGTTGTATGGACAACCATTATTCTTGAAAATTTTTTTGTAAAAATACTGTAGCAACTTTTTTTTATGTAATATATGTGAGATAAAAATATGGCTACAAAACATGTGTAAATGATTACAAAATATTGTTCAGAGAAAAGTAAAAATTATTTGATATCCAAACAACAGTAATATTATTTTCAAAAATCACTAAATTCAAAATAATCAAATATTATTTTCCAAATAACACCACTTTATTTGCAATCCAAATGAACCTATTAACTTATCTAATCAAAATTCCATAAACTTCCTATAAATTCAAAATCGAATCTAACTAAATATTTTCATCCACTTAAAAACAAAATCATGGTGACGACGTAATCCTCCAAAATCTCTAGTAGGATCTATTAGATCAAGGCAAATATTTAGGTAAATTTAGTTTTTTACCGCACTGGTGGAGTGAATTAAACCTTAAAAAAATTTATGACATCAGCTGATGTAAACAAAATCTTTTAAAATTTAATTATGACCACAAGATCTATAAGGGTTTACCTAAGTATTTTCCTTTCATCAAATATTGAAAATACAAACAACTATAGCATAGCCGTTCGATCAACACTTTTAACCTGAACCATTAGATCATTCCCTCCCCTTCATTCTCACCTTTTACTTCCTTCCAATTCAATTTCGAAAACAGAGGGAGGAGAGGACGCCCACACAACTCCGGCTTCCCACAGGCTACTTAACGCCGTCTGTTAATCATGCAGACGTCAATTCACGGTGATCCTTTGCAAGGTTTCAGAAAATGACGGCCATTAACGGCGTTAACTCAACCATCATTTCAGTTGATTAAAAAAAATTTAATCTTTTTCAAAATATTGATTATGATGGAACGAAGAGAAGCTTCGTCGTCGGCGGCGGTCGTGATGACGACGGAGAGTGAATTTCAGGCGAAGAGCCTGGCGAGGCAGTTAGATTTTACGGCGTCAACAATATGTCGACCGTCAGCAAATGTGATATTGCCGGAGCTTCCGCAGGCGCAATTACAATCGAAGTTACTTGCTCTTGCTAAGCAGCAGCCGCCGCCTGCACTTGTTTCGCAGCAGCAGACTACTCCGTTGCGAGCGAAATCGCCTCCGGCGCGGATACTGCAACATCGTCGGAAGCCGACGGTTCCGGTGGTAGTGCGTCTAGCTCATCCCGTTCGTCGGCCGACTACGGAACAAGTAAAGTGAGTTTTTAACTAGGACATTGTTAAGGCATGTAATTAATAATTGGTGCTTTTTTGGGTCAAAATTGGAAATTTTCTTTTAATGTATATGATTTTTGTGATGTAAAATGATTAGTGTTTGTAGTAATTTTAATGTATATGCAGAATGATTGCTTAATTTTGTTGTTTTAATTGAGAAAAAAGATTCAACTTTTATGGAAATTTTAAAAAATGTTGATTTAATAATATGGTAACAAAAAACTCATTAATATGCTCTTAATAAGATCAAATGATGAAAACTCAATGCTTAGAAAGAATTTTGGCTAACAAAAACCAGTCTTTCGGCAAAAATGGATATACAGTAATACACTTTAGAAAAGATTTTGCTTTTCTTGAATTAATTTCTGTTTTGAAGAAAAGGAACAATTTTCTTTGTTTTTAAGGTACATTTGGATGCTGAAAGTTCCATTTCAGGCAAATGAAGTGACTCCTAGATATTTGAGTTGTACTTCGAACATTATTGCGTGATTCTTATGTTAAAAGTAATAAAACTTTTTAATTAAGTTGAGTCTGGAAAGGTTTAGGAGACTGAAAAACAGATTTTGGACTTTAAAAGTTTTGTGATTTATGTAAAATTATTTATTGCATTTATCTCCCTCTAAGTTTTTGTTTAATCAGCAAACAAGAGTCACCAAAGTTTCAAGAACGGAATACTGTTGAGTTGAAGGATGCTTCTCCAAAGAAGCAGAAGCAATGTAATTGCAAAAATTCGCGATGCTTGAAGTTGTAAGTACATTTGCCTCTGCTCTTGAAATTTTCTTTTGTTGCAATTAACATGTTTATATTTTCTCAAGTCACACAGGGGCGCCATGTAATTCAATCTTGTTATAGAGAGGAGTACCTCAACTATGTCAGAGATAAATAGGACTTTTCCAGTATTATTAAGAATTATCTCCTACACGCAGAAGAATTGGGAGAAGAGGGAAACCACAGAATTGCATAAGACCTTTTCTAAGTTGAACTTTGACATCCTACCTGCCAATATAAGGAAAGCCCAGTTGCCTTTTCTCCCTTGCTTCATGTTCCTCCCTTTGATCTGCGCATTTTTTATGTCATGCCGAAATAATAATAGACTAACAGACACTATTACAATAATTAGTATACTACCAACTTCGTTTTGTGTTCAGATTGGTCTTTAAGTTGCAGCTGGGAATCCAGTGTGAGTTTTATTTTGTTGGAGTCACTTATAATATATGTAAGTTACTTACTATTAGGGAAATTAGATGTGAATCTACTTTAAGCATAGCTTCTGAAAGAGACACCTGAATTATGCTGCCCTTATGAATACCAGGTATTGTGAATGCTTTGCCTCTGGAATATACTGCAAGGGTTGCAATTGCACAAAATGTAATAATACATCAGAGCTTGAGGCTCTAAGGAAGGAGGCGATTGAAATAATCCTAGAGAGAAATCCATATGCATTCAGACCAAAGATAGCTAACAGCCGTTTAGGAATCAGGGATGGTTTGGTATGTTGTTTGAATCCTCTGCTATTTTTCAGACAAAACATGTTACTGATTACCAATTATTCAATTCCATGGTGTTTGTTCTAAACGTGTTGGATTTCTCTTTAAAATAAGCTTCTTGCTGTTGCCTAAATTATCTACTGAATAAGCTATAAGTTGATTAACCTCAACTTATTTGGGTTTTAATGGTCACATAATATTTATATCGTTTTCATCGTTAATTAGTCCAACTTTTTTCATCAAAAGACCTACATTGGCTAACATTTTGAAAGATGAGGGACTAAATTAGTTTTTCTAATACATAAGAGACCAAATTGGGGCATACGCCAAAGGTAAAACCAAAATTGTCTTTTTCCTTATTTTAATTGGTTAAACTTATTCAGATGGCATATCAGTTAATTTCAACATTCAACGTTCTTTCTTTGCTATTATACCAACTTAATTTTAAATGTCTTAAGACCAACCAGGTAGAGGAAAGTGAGGTCACAATCATGGGTAAGCACAACAAAGGATGCAATTGCAAGTCAGGTCTGGGTGCCTCAAGAAATACTGCGAGTGTTTCCAAGCTAATGCTCTGTGCTCTGAAAACTGCAAATGCTTAGACTGCAAGAATTTTGAAGGGAGCAAAGAGAGAAAATATATTTTTGATGAAGGTCCTGCAAATGATTTGACAATTGTTAATCATGCAGTAAATGCAGCCATTTGTGGAGTCTCCAAATCTTCTGATTTTAACAATATTCCTGCAACAAAGAAGAGGAAAGCTGAGCAACTTGTATTCAGAGTAATATCAGCTGATGAACCAATGAACAGGCTTGAACATATTAGACAGGTATTTCAATCGTGGGAATTCAAGTTGAAAACTATCTATCAGTTTCGTTACTATTAGACAGGCATGTGTAGCTTTACAATAGATAAGCTTAACTCTTTTGTAATTGGTTACATGTATGGCTATACAACTTAAATGGGCATGCATTTCTTTGCATTGATGGCTTGTTTGCTCGAGTCTCTCCATACTTGATTTTATGTTGCACAGATTTAATGAACAAATCTACCTTTTGTTTCCCTTTTCCAACTCAAGGAGGACACGAAAAAACGAAAAAAGTTTTGATCTTTGATCTGTGACTTCACAAAATTGGTTGCAGTTTCAAAATAGGTTAGAAGATTAATTCATCATAGTGTCCTGGGTCTCATAGTATCTATACCTTTTCTGTTGAATTACGTTATTTCTGAAATGATTTCTGGGATTTCCAGTTGTGTAATTTTCATCTACATACTAGGTCATTTATAGTGTCAAAAATAAGGTGAAAAATTGCTTCAGGCTAAAGTTACCCTTGTTGGTCTAGACCAGAAAGTGAGACTGGTCAATTTAGACAGATTCTGTGATATTTCTCCAGAAAGTGCCGTGTGGATGTGAATGTGTATGTGACGAGCATGTATAGCCTGAGGTAGCTGTATTTTATTCTTGATGGTCACCACATTGATGTTAGTGCTTGTTTGACCCCAACATGGAGGTGTTCATGAGAGCTCTACATGATGTCAGAACTCTCTCCTTTTAGCAATTGAAATTTCAAAATTTCCTTAAGTTGGTAACTTCATTTTTTTTGTTTGTCAGGAAAATCATTTAGCACCTACCACAGCCTCTTTTTCCACACTGTCTATTCCATCTACTCAGCCTACTACGGAGATGTGGGGGATTTCACAAATTAGGCACAGGTATATGTTTTTGAACTTCTTACTCTTGAAAGTGTTGCAAAATTTTAAGTATTTGACGCTTCTGATCAAAACAGAAGTTCCCATATCAATTGAATCCAACCACTATTATTCCCTATGATTGAAGGTCTATAGCAGATGTCCTCCAACCCCAGCATCTGAAGGAACTATGTTCTCTTCTGGTCATAGTTTCAGCTGAAGCAGCAAAGAAAATTTCAGGTTATGCTGCTACTTGACACAATAAGTTTTGCAGGTTCTCTTGGACTCTTAAAGTTGGTTTACCTTTGGGTAATGATTTTTCACAATTTTAAAACGTGTTTGTGCATGTCTAATTTTCTTTTATGTTACCAACCATGAGTTTGCTTCATTTCATAAAAAACAAATCATGGCAGATCTATTGCTGAGCCAAGACAATGTAAAATGGCATTGTATTGGGGATAAGTTAGGTCTTTTCTACGAGTACTTTTCTTCAAAATGGGCTTGCTTTTGTGAGGACTTACTTCTTGGCTACTGATTAAATGGATGGGCTCTCTGTATATCTGTGTGTGCGCATGTCCTAGCACCATTGTGCTATCTGCTTCACATGTATACTGGAGCAAAATTTTGTACTGTGAGTTTGACTTGCAGATAAAAGATCTGTTGACTGCAGTTTATGGAGACTGGCTGCTCTCAAGGTCCTCCCTTAAGTGAAATCCTTTTTCACATTCTCTTGTGGTGTACTTGATATTTGTCCTTCTTCAAATCTTATTAGCTTTAAGTGCACTATGGTATTTTCATTTTCAATTTATCGGTAGTCTCTTTGCGATTGCTGTGTTAGCTTCAAGTGCACAGTTGCTGCAATTTTTAGAATTTTTACATCTATTCTATGTGGTGAGCTTTGCCCATCTTCTGTTCATGTGGAAGCAAGGAGCACCAAATGCTTTTTATTGGTTTCATATTTGATTAAATACCTAAAATTTGTTCACCCAGGCTGCATGAACTTAAAAACTGATTTTGTTTGTTTTGATTTAAGACATGCTTATAAAATTTCCCAATTGTCTTTTCAGGAAAGAAACATTGCAGGAATAAAGGTGACATAGAAGAGGTTGAAACTTCCATTGCTTCGTTAACTCAAGAAAGTAAAGATGTTCACAATCGACAAGTTGGAAGGGCACTCTCTCCTGAGACTCTTGCATTAACGTGTGATGAAAGAGATGTTATAACTGAAAAAGGCAACTTTCCAACTAGAGTTTCCATCCTGAAAAGAAGTACAACGGTTAAGTCATCTTGCACACAAGTCATTAAGGAGGTAGATGCAGAACAAGAAAGGCTTGTTCTGACCAAATTTTGTGGTTTTCGTCTTAACAGACTCATAACTTGCAGTAGCATAAAAGGTGAGTATTATTCTTCTGTACTCTGACTTAATATTTTTACGTTTGAAAACAAGAAAACTTGGCACTATGTCCTAGTTTTTGTATTGTTGACTTGGCACCTTTTTCGATCTCACAAACCTTAGGTGTTTTCCAATTATAGGCATTTAAATAATAGTAAATGACAATCTACTATGCTCAACTAATTTCTTCCAGGACATTATGCTTTCCTTGTGTTTTTTCAAGATGTAATTTTATCAGTGCTAGCACTAGCCATTCTTTATCCCAAATAGGCATCTGATAATGTAGATAAGACTACAGATTATTGTTGCATCACTGGTCAAAAATTTCTTTTTGACGATTTAGAAAATGGAAAGTTCCTTTTGGGTGGAGGGCCCCCTTGGGGGGGTGGGGGTGGAGTAGGGGTTTCATAATCAACCATTGTTTTTTCAGGCCCCTAAACCTGTGCAACACTGCAGCTGATAGAAGTATTCCAGATTATTTCTTCCTTCTTTCCTTAGCTCCTGCTTTATATTACCTAGTTAACAGCTTCTTGCAGATAATTTCTGGTTGGTAGAAAGTGTTGCTTGAATTTGTGGTCACCCATATATGAATGTCACTATATCCTTTTCATTAATTTCACTTTGTCACCATGTTCTGTGTGTAACAAACAGCTAAAGATCTATTATCTCAACTGTAACAAGAACTGTACTTTGCTGTACTTTCTGCATCCTCTTTCTTGTTCTCAAAATTTCATTTTGGCGGTGATTTTTCTCAAGATGGTATTTCTGTTTAGAGCTTTCTAAAGTGTTTTGTCTTAATGTCAACAGTGCCTTGAGGCTGGGATACTTAGTGATGATTTAAATACACCATGATTTTGGGCTTTAAAACAGAACTTATCTTTACATCTTCTGCATAAGGGTATTCCTTCTATATTGCAATATGATCTAATGAAAGATAATCAGCTTCCAAATTGCAGAAATTTCTTCTTTGTCTTTGATGGATGGAGAAATGGACTGGAAAGCCATCCAAGAGTAGTGCAAAATTGTGATTCCAAAATATTCAAACAAGACAGGAGTTTGAAGATAACGACAGCAGGAGATTCCAAACTGATCTGAAGTGGCTCACAATTTTTGCGATAGAAACTTCTTCCGGTGGATTACCTCAAAAGGATATATCGCTTAAAGGAAATGCAAACTCCATTTTTGAAACTAGGAGTTGTCAAAAATTATTTTGCACATGATATTGCATGCCTATATGGTTGAAATGGTTTTGTTGCAACGAGATTATATGGTTCAATAATCAGTAGTTGAAACTTGAAATAGTTCTTTATTAAGTAATTATTAGCATCAGGCCCTTCCCTCCTCTTTACTACCAACTCAGATGTTCATAAGCAATTTTCTGGTTGTGCTATTTTTGCTGTAATGCACTTTATGATGTGAATCAGAGCTTTGATGAAGAGATGGATCCTTAGTATATGCCATATCCAAGATCATGATACTGCATCTATTCTCTCATTGAGTATGTTTTTAGTATCTTTTCTAAAGCATATGAAATTTGCAGGAAATGCTTACTATCATTCGGATAATTGATTGAGACAGTTTACTTCAACAATGATTATCAATTTATCACAATAGTTCTATTCTTCCATATAGAAAATGATCGCAGGGATGGCTGTTTATTCTTGAATCACTGTAAATAACTACAGAAATTTTGTCTGTCATACTTTTTTGTACTGAATTGCTGTGCTAATATCATATGCTTGTCGGATTGGAGGTTCCTTTAACCTTGTTTCCTTGGCTGTATTTTTTTGGAAAAAAAGTCATAAATTCCAGCTTCAGCTTCCCTACCCAGTCCCATGAGTAACCCTATGTACAACAGATTCAGAATGAATGAAAACTGGAAGAAGTTTGGTCCTAGCTCTTTTACTTTCAGGTTCTTAGGCAACCCCCACATTTTATTAGCATAGCTCTTTATCCCAATACAGTTCTCAACCTCGTCCCCCATGTGTACCTTTCGCAGAACACTAAGTTTGTGCTTCTCTAGCCCTTCTTTGACATCTATTTCACACAAATTAGCTCCTGTTATCTATCTCCATGTTAGATAGTGTGCAAATTCACCATCAGCTTAACTAAGTCATACGCCACACTAAGCTAGAAAGCTAGAAAATTAAATGGAATCTAAATATGCTTAAGGAACATTTTATGGCTTTAGCTCTTTTGTCCTCCAACGTCTGGAATGTAAGAATAAGGCTGTAATGATTGGAGTTTAGAGTAAATGTTTGTTGCAGATCTAAAGCTCAAAGATTCACGGCAGAGATTTGAGAGGGAATTAATGTGATTTTAGGATTTTCAATGTTTTGAATTCCTTTATATATGAAGGAAAACTCTTATTTAGAGAGAGAAGCTCTCATTTAGAGAGATTTTTCTGTTGACTATACTCCTTATCTACAATCCTATATTTAAGATTTGGATTCTTAATGACTAGGATAGGAACACGTAGGGACCACCTTGACTGTCTATCTCGGCCTTAAAAAAATAATTTTTATAGCTATTTTAATTAATTGTGAAAGGTAAATATGTGATCATTCTAATTGTGATAGAGAAGTTTTAAAATGTTGAATTCTTAAAATTGTGATATAGGAACTCAGAAATTGTTGATACATGAGTTTTAAAAGGTCGAATTCTTAAAATTGTAACATAAGAACTCTTAGAAAATATTGATAGAGGAGTTTTAAAAGGTCAAATTCTTAATCTTATATGGCTATTTATAGTCTTGTACCATCATACTCTGATTAACTTGTGTAGAGTCTTGTTCAAAAAAAAATTCGTCTCTTTTCATTTTATTTTGATTAAAAAAAGTTAAAAACACAGTCCTCTAGAAATTAGAACAAAATTTTGAACAAATGATTTTAGTAGGATTAAAATGCATAGGCTATTATTCTTCCATCTTTTTTTTTTTTCAACACCAAACACAAAAAACACGAAGGAAAGAAAAAAAAAAAAACACCAAGAATCATCAGAAGACTGTCAAATCACCCTCCTCTCTCGTCAAAATGTTGTTGATATCAATGGCAGCACTAATCACCTGATTTTGGATCATAGAGGAATCGCTATTGGCGTGCATATGCTTATGTAATGCGTCTATGAATCTGCGACGTTGTGAGAATTATGAGACTCTCAGTGATGGGCTATTCAAAAATCAAGAGATATGCGATGATTTGTACACGACCGATCAAAGGATATGTCATGGGAGCTAGAACACTAAATTGAAGTCAAGGAACCCTTTTTCAATTTGGAGAATGCTTTGAAGATTACTCCAACAAAGTAAAAGTTTTAGAACAGTATCGCGGTCGAAAGTTTTACCCCTACACCCTCGGTCCTTGATAAGAACCAAAATTGTATAAAAATTTCATTGACACGAACATAAATTATCTTCAAGTTAGAAGCCACTTGAACCCTCCTTGACAAAATATAAACCGTCTCCAAATTCCAAGTGAAGAGTGACATGATTCCATATTCTTCCTTACCCACAAATTTGGAGTATTGAACTAATGGACTTGGTATGGTAGCTAAGTTTTGAATTTTAGCTAATGAACGTGGACAGAGAGACTCAATTTACGGGGGTTTGTGCCATTTTGCAAGTGGGAATACATTCATTTCTAGAGTTTTGAGATTAAACTGACACTTGAAAATGAAATCAGTGTGAAAAGGGAGTAATACAACAGCCCAAAAAAAAAAAAAAACAAAAACCCCTCAATACTTTATATCACACGGAGGAAAGCAGAAATTTGGAGTATAGAAGGGAAGTTGCACTACATAATTTTAAAAGGAGATTAAAAATAAACTGGTTTCAAGGTCCAGAATCACACATCGCAGCTGAATAGGATTGAATGATTCAAGTTTACTTCGACATATAACCGTAGTACAAGACACTTCCACGTAGTCGCCCCAAAGAAAGAACAGCTTTTCTCCCTTAGTTCTTCAATTTTTTGACTGGTTGTTGCCCTCCTAAGCAGAGCGGTGCTCAAGATGAGCATACATCTCACTGCCACAAGAGTGAGCAAAAAATATGCTTGTGTTTAAGTGCAAAACAAGGACACATACATCTACGGTTGCAAAATCAGTGATTACCTTCTAGGCAATTTATTACAGATGTTACACACAGACCTGTAATTAAATTACTAAAGTACAAAGTCCAAGAACACGGTGCAAACATATTATGTTAACATGAACAACATGAGCCAATGAAATTGTGACTTCATCCCTTCTTTGGCATGGCTGCAAGCCTAGTGTACATCCTTGCCATTGACTGATATCCTCTGATATCCCCAGAACGAAGGAGATTGCCTAACAAAAGCAAGACACAATGCATCAGCATCACTTTACAACAACTTAATCTTTGCAAATGCAATTAAGGAAAAATAGGAAAACTATTTGAAAAGATAAGAAAATCATTCACAAATCTGAAAACTGTAGCCTGACAGATGGTGTGCAGGACAAGAATGTTTGAGGTAGTTCCTCCGTTTTGAAATGGAGGCCTTATCTGATTCAACATATATATATATAAAAAGAGCATAAAATAGAAAGGAACGAGTATTGTTTAGATTTAAAAATCACAGAAGGATTAATTTTCAGGCAAAACATGCCTTGACAGGACCTTGCACACCTAAAATCGAACCGTATCTTAAACAACGATGACTGATTCTCTGTTATGATGATGCCCAAATTGTATTAGAAGAACTCAAGAAGGCATTCGATTTTCATGCTTCTTTCGCCATCTTACTCTGGGATCTGAAACATTCCACATCTTGGCAATACCACTAACCATTTTACCATCACAAGAAACGACAAAAGATACAGAGGATGCAAGCCATTAAAGTTTATTCACTCTGTCCAAATATGCGAGTCATACTGCCATTCCAACATTTTTGGTTCAATTCAATCATTAAGTCTGCACGAGGTGGCCTTAGGTAAATTTAAGATCAAACCCACTAATTCAAAATATTTATTCAGTAGAAGTGTGAAGTGTATTGGTATTTGGCTAAAAAGTTGCTCTTACACATACATAACAGCTAAAGGTTAAGCTTTTGTACATGCATTCATAGACTGTTGTTTTGGGTTGTGAGAAACATGATATTAACAAGATTGGAGAGAGAACAAAAGGTCACTGGACAAAACTTGGTGACATCAGCAACTCATACCAATCAATGGCATTTCCAGCTAACTTGATGTCTTATATACGCAACCATAATCCACACACATGGTGGAAACTTACATTACTGAGACAACATATACACGCAAAATGTGGCTAAACATGTAAAAATATTTAAATTTTCAAAGCACTAGCTTCATAAATCGAGCTAAGATTGACGTGAATTCTAATTTTCACGAGTCACACCCTTTTCACATAGAAAGAAAACCAAAGATGGGCTGAAAGGAGTCACAATATTTAGAAGCTAAACAAGGTTCACAAGGACAGGTAACTGAACATTGGGTCCAAAGTACACATAATGCTGACACTACCTGAATCGCAGTTTAAAGGGCTATCCGGTTCAGGATGAGCCATTAGAGCAATTATAGCCCTACAAACAGATTGAAGCGTCCAAGCTGGACTCCATGCGTTCTTCAAGATATCAAGGCAAATCTCCCCAGTCTGAGTAGTGAATAGAAGGGTTAAGTTATCAGAATAGATAAACGAATTCACCTTATCAGTTACACCTACGTCAGCACCTTCATAAATATTACGTAGTTCTTTTTTCAACTAAATTTTTTAATGAGCGTCAACCAAGTCCTTTATTAATAAATCTTCAGAGGAAAGCAAAACAACTCATTGTTATGCCCATCTAGAACACATCTTCTTGAACAATGACCAAAACCACACACAATTTAACCTCATGCTGTATTAATACTAAGCTTACCTTGGAAGCCACAGGAGCATGTGTGCAGAGGTGGATTGTACCTTATGATGTAGTTTGAAACTTAAACTCCTTTTATACCAATTACAGGAATGAACAAACTAGATTTCTTGTTTTGTATTTTCCCAATTCTAAATCAGAATAAGAGCAAGCTCAAATTTTGTCCCAACTGTCAAATGTTAATATGTTTTCTCACAAGGAACATGTACAGAAATTCACTACCCCAAGCTACTTGATTTCACGAACTAAAAGCAATTCAAGTGAAACCAGCTTTAAGTTTTTCTTTCCAAACATCCTTGATAGCACATGTTGATACAAAGGTAATTACTAAGACAGACTACAAACTAATTGCTGCAGTTAGTATGGGGAGGAATAACAACCAACATCAAATCACCTCATCATAAGTCAAAACTCAAAAGCAACATTACAAGAAGATTGGGAAAAAGAATCAGACCTTAAAATGTACATTAGGATGGAATATTTTGGTCAAGAACCTCACTTGAGGCGGCTGCAAAGGATACTGCTCTGGCACAGAAAATGCTAGCTGGAAAACTCCACCCTCAAAAGGTGTCTCTGATGGCCCCTAAATTATTGGCACACCGTAAAATATCAACAGAAATAATGTTATTATCTTCATCATCGGGATCCCCGGAACACAACTCTTTCACCCAAAAGCAAGGAAAGAAAAACAAGAAAAGGAGAATAAAAAGATGAAGTCGTTTTACCCAAGAGTTGCATACCTTGATAAGAGCAGTCCACTTAAATATATTTGAATCATCACAAACTAGTTGGATATCTGGATCAGCTGATTTCTCTCGCTGCACTTCCTTGTACTCCTTGAACAGCCTTGCTCTTGATGCCTATTTGCAATACACAAATCAAAAACAATATGAAACAGAATAAAACAAAAAGCTGCAACTAGAAAGCAAAAACAAACCTAATAAGGTTTACCGGTAAGATCTAAACCTCAAAATAGAACTTCAATAAATTCCTTAGCTCTATTGGTGTTACGTCTCCGCCAAAAATAAAACGGAAAAAGGAGAAGAATACTTGCAGATTTATCACCTTATCTAAATAAAACTACTGAACTCCAACAGAGTGAGGGGCAATTTATCAGCAAAACATGGCCTTTTCAAAGATGCAATGGTAGTATTAGTTGAAAGTTCGTTATTGTAACTAAATTGTTTGGTTACTGGTTAAGAGCGTTTCACTTTAATATATCGGAACAGGACTAGTTAAGCCAACCACACAACTCCTCACCTTAAAACTTCATTTCAATTCCCATTCAACGTTAATTCACAACCAAGTCATATCAACAAATTCAAAATGATGGAAGGAGTGTTTACTGTCACAAACCTGCATCTTTTCTGAAAGTTAGTAACAAAATGTGTGTGATCCCAATAACTGCAGACATAAAACATTGAATTATAAACAACCAAAATGTTCTACTTAATAGCTGAATAATCTCAGATAAACAACAACCAAAAAAATAAAAATAAAAATAAAAAAACCCATAACAATTTTTTCCTTCCACATTCAGCTTTATCTGAAACCAAAGCTCAATTGTTTATAGTTATTTTTAAGTGGAAAGTATTAACAGGGAAGAACAACATTACAGCAATTCAAAGATTCAAAACTGTAACTTGACAAAGAAGGCTGATAAAATTCTCTTCCAATCAAAAAAGAGTACATTTTTTTCCTTCATCATTTTCTTTTTTAATTTCAACGAAATAAAATCCAATCTTTTTCAGTTTCCTGATTAAAATGAAAGGGCAAAAAAACCCAGAAATATTATGGCGATCCAAACACCAAACATACATATTTAAACAAATTCAGATATTAAAAACCTAGCAGTAAAACTTGAGGAACAAAGATTAATCTTACCCCAGATAGATTCAGAAACTATTCGAGTTTGTTCTTGGATATAAAGGGTCTCGGCTTCTCCGTCGGAGGATGTGAGTGGCGGAGATTGGTGGCAGTTGAGGTGGCGCTGTTGATCTGGGAGGTGGGATGAATAAATGCAAGATAAAACAATAAAATGGGTAATGAAGAGTAAGCTTTGTTCTAATATTTGGATTTAATTAAAGGGTAAATTACAATAAACCCGTTGTGGTTTGGCTAATACTCAAATTACCACTATTTAATTTATAAAAACTTTATAATTCACCCCTTTATAATTTGAGTTAGAATAAAATTGTTAAATATTCTGTTAAGTGGTCATTAGAGTGCTACAAAATTTTGATTTAAAGTTATTTTAATCATTTAAAGTTTCTAATCAATGTTAGTTATATATTTTAATATAAAATATAACTCATTCCTTTCGTCATAAGGTTTCGGCCTTTTAGGGCGACAGAAAGTATAAGACTTCGAAGTATTCTTGACTTTTTGCATAAATTTGTTAACTTTTTAACTTCCCATCCATTTTGCCAAAAAAATAAATAAATAGAAATAAGGGGCGAATTGCAAGTTTGCAAATTATAGAGTAAAACTCTAAATATTTGCTAAACTATAAGGGGCTTATTGTAATTTACCCTTAATTGAAAGAGAAGCTTGATATGGTGTTAATTATGCTTTCAATACATGAAGTTTGTCCAAACTACAATTGGGCCACTTAAGATTTGAAAACTACATTTAACCACTGATAAATCTGAGTAAGAAATAACTGGCCATGCTAGTTTAATTGAGAAATTCTCGGTGGAGAGGACTTTTAGTTTTGTTCCATAACAACTGTCAATTTGGTTGAATTTTCCATTTAATGTTCGAATGACTAAACAACCCTCCCCAAACAAACTTTGTCAAGGCTCATATTCTGTCATTACTTGTACCTACCATGCCAATACCTGTGGGCACGGGTGATACATGCCCTCAATAGATTCGGCTCTTCACTTGTCTGGTCAGTCATTTTTTTACTCTAATATGACCCTTACATATAGGGTAGCTGGAGAGTAGGTACCCGATGAAGAGGATTGAGTACCAGCCTATCCTATGATCATTCATTTTTTTTAAAATAATAATAAATTAAAACTAAATTAACCTCACTTTGAACAACAAACTTTCAATAATTTTTAAAACTAATAAGTTGACTAACAAATATTCTATATAAAATGGAGATTAACAAAGGAAAAAAAGAAACCTAATATTAGCGTGTTCCACCAAAAAAAAATCAATTAAAAATTTCTACTATCACATCATTTCTTGAAACTAAAAAGAAAAACTAAAGTAGCATAATATTTTTCCAGGAAAAGCCAGATAAAATTAATACAAGTATAAATCAAGAATTATAAAATGAATAAAAGACTTGTTTACTCCAACAATTGTAGCAAAAATTATATATGCGGGTCGGATTGGATATTCGCAAGTTTTTAAAACCCTAATCCACGTTCGACTCTCATAGAAGCGAGTAGTCAGCCCTAGTTGACCCGGTCAATAAATGAAAGTTAATACACCCTTTTTATAGGGCGGTATGAGCAGGTTGGCAGATTTCTATATATTTTGCCCATCCCTGTCTACCAAATAAGAAAGTTTCTCATGGTCGTACTTGATTGGACTTGATATTTTTTATTGTGTTTCCTTGAAAATTTTTCCATACAGAAAAATTAGATGTAATCCATTATGCAAACTTTATATAAATTTGAAATTTTATTTTTATGTGACACGTCTAAAGTTGATTTTATAAAAAATTTCTCACATCTTTAAAATAGGAAAAATTAGTTCTTTATATTAATGATTAAGCTGATAGTGTATGTCTTGGCCACGATGTTTGTCTCTTTGTCTCTTTGTCTCTTAGTTATGACAAAATATTACACACACTATTCTAACAAAACTGGGCCAGATACAGACAAAGAAAAAAAAAACAAGTATTATGTTTGTTGAAAATGTAATAGGTAAATCTTAAACAAATTTGGATATTCATTCTATTTTTACCAGATATTAGTCGCATAGGGCATTAGATGTTTCTAGCTTTTTCAATTTTTTTTTATTCTCAAATTAAATTGGTTTTGCAAGGGATTTTCTTCTTTCAAATGTTACTTTATATATAGGCCATTGATTTTGACACTCTACAATTAGCTTTAGATACTCCAATTAAGACTGTAAATGAATTCAAACTACTCAATACTAAAATCGAACTCGATTTAGTAAGAGCCGGTTCGAACTTGGTTCATCAATAATCAAGCCAAGGTTAAACAAAATTTAGCATTCATTCTGAAATTTTATTTTTTTTATTTAGCTTGAACTCGACTTGATAAGCTAAAAATTTTAAATCTACATGTAAACATTCCAAAGTATTCTAGCTCAATTTGAATTCGACTCAATAATAGCTCATTTACATTGGATGCAAAAGATAAACAAGTCAAATTTGAACAAAATTTCCGATTACCTAAAGAAATTAGGGTTATTTCTATTCTTTTTCATACGGTTTGGGTACTAGTTTTGGTACTTTTAGATTTTACATATGTGTGTCATGCATTTCCATTTTTATATGGTAATATATGTTTAGTGTAGTGTTTTAGTGTTATTTCATGTTATTTAACTTATATTTTTGTGTGTAAGTATTTAGGGTTGTATTTAAGTTATTGACCTAATTCCTATCAGAATTAGAGATCTTTATGCGTTCTTATTTGTCATTTGCTTATGATTTTAGTGCTATACTATAGATATTAATGTGTGTTTTTATTTTAAGGTCGTGCAGCAACAAACGGTGCAACAATGTACAGACATCAGATGAAAATTTTAGAGACGAAATGGCGAAATCTCGCAAAACTGTTAAGGGCCATTCGTTGAGAGCAAACAGCCAAGGCCAAATCTTTCATTGCCAGTGAATGGAACAGAAGTCCATTCATTGACAGCGAGGCAATAAAGGAAAATCAATCATTGTCAGTGATTAGGTCAACTGGACCGTCGGCCTGTGCAATTTCTTATGATTTTTAGAGTTTTGGGTGTCTATTTTGTGTCTTTTTTAGTATATTTCAAACCTTATTTTGAATCCTAAACTTTGTTACTCTTAAAAACTATAAATAAGGATTTCTAAAACCTCAATAACAAGTTTCCTTTCACCTTCCCTTCGAGGGCTACAAGATTAGATTAGGGATTTTTTTCTTTTTCAATAAGGGTTGAAAAAGAAGTTCAAAATTGACAACCTTAGACCAAAAACTTGTGATTCTTCATTAGACAACCTTTCTTAAACCTTTTTAGATCTTTATTATGCTATTTAATTCAACAGCAGTTTTATGCTTTTTATCATTTTCCTTCAACCAATGCTTTATTTATTTGCTTTCTTAGATTAATATTTAGACTAGTTTTCATACTTTTAATATTCGCTTGTGTGGTAATACTTTCGTTTATATTCTAAATAGCACGAATTAAGGTTAGATGATGTCGATTCCTTCAGGTAATAATTGATTTGATCATTAATTGGAATAATCACAATAGTTGGGTACTAATTGATACAAAATGACAATTTTAGAAAGTAGCTAGCCCTAGATTTAGTTGAGTTGGCCGAGGTAATACGCAAGTTGATCCTCCATCATACAACCGTGTTAATTGTTAGATAATTTAATTCGTGATCAAAGTGGTCGGATTAATTAATTAGTTCACATAATTCCATATTAGATAAGACTCGAATTTATTCATTAATTAATTAATTTGATAGAACTCAATCACCAAAAGTCGAGGTTGAGTTGATAATTGAGAATTGAACTTGCATGCATTATAATTGGACAAATAATTAATTGAATTAATGAAAATTGGGAATTGGAAAATCTTTACCCTAATCTATTATTTTCATTAGTTAAAGTTGTTAATTCTAGTTTATTTAATTCTTTCTTCTGTTATCGATTCTTCAAACAACGTTTAAACCAAGTAACCAGTACTTGCTATACCAATTCTTGTGGTTGGACCCCTACTTTCGCTATATACTATTTGATCTTGTATACTTGGGTGTATTATATAGCTAATAGTAGAGTTGGGTGTTTGTAGATTTTATAATTAGATATTTTATATATCAAGTTTTTGACGCCATTATCAGGAATCGAGTCTTTGGAAATATTGGTATAATTTGGCAAGAATACTACTTCGAAGTGTAAATTGTGTTTTATTTGTGTGGTGTCATTGTGTGTTCTCAATATTTTAGAACAACCAAAAAAGATTTTCCCTTTGTTGTGATTTGTGTTTTTTTATTGAACAATCTAAAAAGATTTTCTCTTTTTAATGAATAGTTTAGGCTAGCTTCACCAAATCTAAATTCTTCCAATTTTTCTTTTTGTGTGCTTTTGTGTTAGCACTTGTTTTGTGTTTTGTTTTTGTGTCTTATAAGAATATAAAAAATATGAATTGGAATAACTCATAACAAGGATATTATTATTCTTGTGATTTTGGAGCCATGACCAATGGGAATGGTTCTTATAATGTTTTGGATGCACTCAAGATTGATTATTGTGATATGTCAATCCAATTAATAGCTTTAGTCAAACAAATAAGTAATTTTTGTTCTAAATTCTAATACAATTCCTTGTAATGATTTATATTGTGATTCTTTTACAGGTATCCATGCTAATAGGGAATGTGCATACCTGTATGATCCCCACCCTTATGATTATCAAATAAGATGGTCTAAACATCCAAATTTTCTTCAACCTACCAAGATTATCCTTATTCTTTTCTTATACCTCAAGAGCCTATGTATGAACAAATGGAACCTTATAATGAATACAAATGGTCTGCATTGATGAATTTTCGTCTACTCAAGGGAACTTCCATGACCAACCAAATACCATGGAAGGGTATGGTGAAAAAATTCACATGAACAATTACTACTCACCCTTACCTATGGGAAAATGCAAGTTTAGGAAGAATACCATTCATGGAGACACTTATGACTGTTATGGTTATGACTACACTCAATCACCACTAATTGAAGAAGAAGATGCTAATGCAAGATTTGAAAGGAAGATGATTGCCTTTATGGAGAACCAAGATGAATCATTAAAGTGCCAAAATGAATCCATAAAGAAATTAGCAGACCAAATTACAAGACTCGTAAGTAAGTTGGTGGGTGAAATTCAAAGGACTCCTAAACCAATCATAGATGAAGGGAAGAGTGGTCACCTTGAAGGTAATTTTGAGATGACCGGATCATGGAGCCTGAGCAATGAAGATGAACCAAAAGATTACTTGCATAACCCGATCATACATTCCATAAAGGTGCCTTCTGGTGTGTTGATAAAGTTGGTTTAATGAATAGAAAGATAAGGGGTATCTATTAAAAAGAGTTCGGGAGAGGATGAGTTCATATGTTGGAGTTTTACTTGTCTTTGGGAACTTCGGATGTACTATACAATGCAAACAGCTGAGCACAGACTATAACATTCTCGGCAAGCCTCCTTGGCCTTACTAGGGAAATTTTTTTTATATTTTTTTATTTATGTTTTAATTATTTATATGCTTTAGTTTAAGAACCCAGTGGGGTAATAAAAACTTTAAGCCTATCGACTAATTAAGTTTATGTATTTTATATTATATATTACCTTTGATTATGTTTGGATAATATGTGTTTAGCTTATAACAATGAAAATGGAATTTATGCTTACTTGATGTATTGTGGTTGTCATGGAAGTTTCAATTGAACTTGAACTTGTTTTGATATTTGATTGTGAAATTACTAGCTTTTGACACATTCTCTTTGTCAGGTATTTGAGTAGTTTGATAAGAGTTGTGTGGATCCCTGGTTTGACCTTTTCATTTTCATGGTTTAAAGCCCCTTCATTGAATCCTTTTCATTTTCTTGGTTTGTGACCTATATTTTGTGATAAACTTTCTTACCATTAGTTAATAGCCTTTTATTTTTAATTGTTGAACTCCATAAAATCCCAATGACTACCAATTATGTTTGTTGTGTTAGTTGGAAAAGGGGAATATAAATACCTAGATTTTGTGTTTTGGTTGAACTTGTGTTCTTATGAGTTAAATTAACTTGCTATTATACTAGGTAAGGTTTTTAATGTAATTTGTGAGTATTTTCCCTAATTAAAAGTGAAACCTAAGTTTTAAATTGAATTTTGCTCATTTGATTGTTTTCACATTCATCTTTTATGCATATTATTCATCATCTTATAGAGTTTTGATTGTCCAAGTATACGTACAAGCGGTTCACTAGTATTATGTTTAGTTATGTCTATGTGTTTACATGATATTTTGTGTTTTAGGGTTAGTTTGTGGTTTGAAAAAAAATAAAATTGATAAATTTTTCTAAAAATCCAAAAAGGTAACAAATTATTTATTTATTTATTTGTTGTCTTAGTAGTAGAGAGTATTAGTCTTGAAAATCTAATTGTTTAAAAGACTCCCTAGCTATCGGACAGTAACCTTCAGAATTTCTATACTCTCTCCCTGAAGTATTGTAGAGAGTTAAAAAAAAATAAAAAAAAATCTGTTATTTTTATTAGGTTTTTGTATTTTGTTGGCTTTGATAATTGTTTTGTGACATTATGGGGGAATGGCATGCTACTATTGGGCTTGATATTAATTATCAATGACATAGCAACCTAGTATTTTTAAACCATGTGATTCCATGTCTCATATTTTTCCTTAAATGGGTGGAAATTCCGATTTATATCAAGTTGTACTTTCTTGAATATAAAATTTTTGAACTCAATAATATTAGAAAGGTGTTGCGTAAAATTATTTTGATTGATAATACTTATTTGGAAGTTATTGAAATCATTTCTTTATGATTTATTGATAATGATAGAGTTTGATATGAGGTAGTCCTTTGCTTGTTCAGCTATGTGTGTTAGTAAGTATTTAGTTCTATTACAATTGTTTAAGTCTTACAAATGCTTATAACCCATTCTTCCGTGGCTAGTTCTTAAGTGCCCTAGTGTGTCTAAAAAAAAAATAGCTTGCTTTGCGTGAAAATATATAGACCTAACAAGAAAATAATAAATATAACTTTGCTTGCATAAAAATGTCTTGCTGAGCCAAAATAAAAGATAAGCCAAATAAAAGGTGGTCCTAAAGGAATGATGAAAAGTTGTGTTACCATTTTGAATTAAACAATTTTAATGGTTCTAAAATGTTTTATCGTTGTGTGACTTTTTGCATGCTTATCAGTATAAGGCTCTGTTGATCTTTTTCTGCTTATTCATGGTTATAAGGTTTTGATTTCAAGAATATTTTGATTGGTCGTGGGAAGTCAAAGTATTTTGCGTGATGTGGCCCATATTAGTTCATTTGAATTTTTGAATTTGCCTTTTTAGAAGGTCTGCTTGAGGTGGATCCATGTGATAGGCACTGTTTTGGTATATGTACTTGTGTGATGTGAGTTTTATACAGTTGTTTGGATCTCGATTGGGTTTATGAGCCAATTACTTCAATCCAATTTTAGTGTCGTCATTCCTTTGTTCACGTATAGTCATGTTTGTATTTTGCCTTTTATTTTGTTTGTTTTGTTTTGCTCAAGACTGGCAAAATCTTAAGTTGGGAGTGTTGATAACCTTAAGAAATTAGGGTTATTCCTATTCTTTTTCGCATTGTTTTTGCACTAATTTTGGCACTTTTAGGTTTTATATGTGTTTTCGTGTATTTCAGTTTCTACGTATTAATATATGTTTAGTGTAGTGTTTCAATATTATTTGTTGTTATTCAACTTAAATTTATGTGTGTATGTGTTTAGCATTGCATTTAGATTGTTTACCTAATTTCTATCGAAATTAGAGGTCTTTGTAAGTTCTTATTTTTTTTATATTTTGGTAAGTGTTTAAGCATTATTTTAGTATTACATATAGATATTAGTGTGTGTGTTTTTGTTCTAGGGTTGTGTAGGAACAAACGGTACGTCAATTAGATGTCAGATGAAAATTTTACAAACAAAACAGCTAAACCGCACGAAACTATTAGGGGCAAAGCCAAGGCCAAATCATTCGTTGTCAATGAATGAAATAGAAGGACATTTGCTGACAGTGAGCCAACAAAGGGAAATCAATCGCTGTTAGCGATTAGGTCAACTAGACCATCGGCCTACACGATTTTTGGAATTGCAAGTGCCCATTTTGGCTCCGTTTTAGTGTGTTTTGAAACTTATTCAAACCCCACACTTTGTAACTCTTAGAAACTATAAATAAGGGTTTCTAGAACCTCAAAAACAAGTTCTCTTTCAACTTTCCTTCGGAGGTTGGAAGATTAGATTAGGATTTTCTTTCTTTTTGAAGAAAGGTTGAATAAGAGGTTTAAGATTGAACACTTGGGACCAAGAACTTGCTATTCTTCATTATAGAACCTTTCTTAAAACTTTTTAGATCAAGCGATGTATTATTCTATTTAAATCTAGTTTTATTGTTGTTTATTGTTTTCCTTCAATCAATTATTTATTTATTTGCTTTCTCAGATTAATGTTTAGACTAATTTACTTTCTTTTTATATTTTCTTGTGTGTTATTACTTTTGTTTATATTCTGAATAGTGTGAATTAAGGTTGGATGATGTTGATTCCTTTAGGTAATGATTAACTTGATAATCAATTAGAATAATCATAATAGTTGGTAATAATTAGCACAAATTGACAATTTTAGAGAATAGCTAGCTCTAGATTTGGTTACGTTAGCCAAAGTGATACGAAAGTTGACCCCCCGTCATAGACTCGTGTTAATGGTTAGATTAATTTAATTCAAGATCAAAGTGACTGGATTAATGAATTAGTTAATGATAATTTAATATAGATAAAACTCGACTTTATTAATTTATGACACAGGGAAATCCATCCCTAGTTAATTAATTTGATAGGACCTAATCGTTAAAAGTCGGGGTTAGGTTGTTCTACATAATTAAAAATTGAACTTCTATGCATTACAATTGGACCTATTAATTAATTAAATTGATCAAAATCAGAAATTGGCTAATCTTATTCCTAACTTATTGTTTTCATTAGTTAAAATTGTTCATTCTATTTTATTTAATTCTTTATTCCGTAGTTGATTTTTCAAATAGCATTTGAACTAAATAACCAGTACTTGTTAAACCAATTTTTGTGGGTTCGACTCCTACTTTTACTATATACTATTTGATCTCGTACACTTGCGATGCTTGTCTAATTAATAGTAGAGCTAGGTGTTTAGAGTTAGGTGTTTATAAATTTTATAATTAGATATTTTGCGTATTAATTTTGAACTCGTTAAAATAATCAAATAAGTTTTAACACAAGAGTATCTGGCTTGTTTTTGTTCATTTATACTCCTAATTCCAGTTGCACTTTTCATTATTAGAAATAACCTAAATATTTATACCTTAAGGTAAAATCTATACAAAGTAATAGTAAATAAATAATAGCCTTTCATGAACATATACTAAACAAAATATAAAATAACAAATAAAAAGTCTTAAAATTAAAAGTATTAGAAAAATTAAAATAGGAAGTTAATAAAAATGCATGCACCATATAAAATTTTCTTGTCTAATATCATAATAATTATTATTGTTTTGACTAAAGAATTATTTTTTATTTCCTTTAAAAAAGAACTTAGTATCTTGAGAAAATAGTAACAAATTAATTAAAAAGTGAATATTCAAAATTTTCCGCCAAGATAAAATATTTTCTTTAGTAGCAAATATATGAAGGGAAGTTCCTAAACTAAATTTTTTTTGGATTGTTTAAGTCATTTTATTAGTGACAAATTAGGGGTGACGTGCCTAAATTTTAATGTGGAATGTCAAAATCATCGCCTTATATTTATCAACTTTGCCTATTATGCAAATATTCTTATGAAGGCACATTAAACACATAAGTTTCTACCAAATATAAGGGCTTGAAATATGCTTTCATAAGTCTCATGTAACACTACACAATATATTCATAAGAACTCTATGAGAGTTATATACTATTAGATAATTTGTTGAGTTAAAGCATCAAATAGTCTCCGGAGGCAATCCCCACCAATCCTTGAAAAACGTACACTTCAAGCTGTCAATCAGAGAGTCGGAATGACCAATTTTTACACTAACATTTAGCACCATTTGTGGGAAACATTAAGCAAAACCTTTGCGCTCTCCTACTCAGATGTAAGTTCAATCTCCTTGAAAACAATCCTATGTAGTTATGGTTAACGCCAAAACAACAACTCACAAGCACACTCTCTGGCTACTCTGCTATAGCATGATACCCTCCATAGCAAGACAACCCTGCCAGGCAAGGCCCGCGAAGGGCCCTAGAATGAAAGATACCCTGAGAGGTACACATGAAAAGAATAACAGCCTCAAAACTCCAGGTGGAGACTCTCCTTTCTCAACTGGTACTCTAACAAGAGAATAGTGAAAAGGCATAACAACCTGAATATTTGGCCTATGGCGCAAAGCCTACTTGTGAAATTTCAAAATGCTAAACCCTAGAGATTTCCCATAGAAAGTACTCGTCATGACTTCCAAGAAAGTTCAAATTTAAGCTAAGAAGAAACACTCTGAGTTACATGATTATTTGTTATGTTATTTTTATTTGTCTTAGAGTTTTTTTATTGTCTTCAGTTAACGAAATTTCTCGTATCTATCAAGCTGTCACAAGCTATGGGTAGAAAATTTCATCAAGTGATAGTCACAAAATGGGTACAAGGACACTTTTACACTAGGACTCTTCTAATAAAAGGGTGATTCAACCCTTGTCCATAAGAGAAGAGCTTGATTTGCTATACTATCTCACTACAGGGCGTTAAGTTCAATTTAGCCCGACTCAGTCGACTTCTATTCTCTCAATCAACACCGCAAGTTCCTAGCTAATTTCTTACAATCATTGTATCAACTTGGTAGCATATCTTTACAATACTTATTACGTAGCCAATTCAAGTTTAAGATGCTTTTATGAAGATAGAAGCAATTAAGGCACGCTTAAAGTGTGGCCTCCTAGGTTACATATCCAATTACCATTAACTCTACTCAAATTCTAAATTTTCTTACTTTTATTATTGATCTTTACTGATAATGGTTATCTTTCCATTCTATATGTACGTCTTAGACAATGACAAGATATCAAGAGAAATTAAACAACTATAAGAGAGCGCTTGACAATACTCCCACTTGACAAAAATCCCTAGAGGGTATATATTATAACATCCGTATGGGTTATTATAAAAAATCCCAACAGGATGGTTACAAAGAATATCCCGGGGTACTGAAGTGGCGTAATTGACCAATCTACTAAAGACCCTCTAGGATGATGAAGCGACTTAGTTATCTTATTCTATAAGGAAACAAGGATTCTCCAAGTAGCTTTCCACAAAGCATCTTGATTGTTCAACAACTTTGGCCAACTAACGGGGCACAATGCCATTGTGCATATAGTGCCTATTAAAAGGCCACAATATCATCGAGCATATTTAGTGTCTATTAATAGGTCACTTACATTGACTAATGGGAAACAAAAACTAAATATGGCAATATACCCTACCCTTTCTAGTATCGACTAACAAGCTATCATTGCCAGTGAGTATACAATCTATTATCAGCACTTTGAACACCCATACATTTACAATACTTGACTAAGTGATCATTTGGTCAGCATTATGACTTGGTATCAACTTTTCTTCAATCATATCATCATTTATTCAACTAAGTGTGGGACATACTTATATTTAACTCTATGATTCTGAGGATTCACCCTTAAGCCTGTCTGTTTGCCTGGCCACTCCCTCAAGTGAAAAGCAGTTAGCCGTGCCCATTCTAATTTCCAAAGGATGCCTCACAACCTATATCCTTGGGGGTATATGCAACCCCACTTTTTTTGGACGCAGCAGAGCCATGCCCCTTTCTCTTCTATGTCGGCCTCTCACTCTTTACCATTTGTGCTATGGCTTTTAATGATTCTTCCTTTGGGATTTTTCTTGATTGTATAGAGACTATTTAATCCAATCTAGACTCATATCATCTTCAACCTAATTACTAAAGTATACAAATAGGGATCTCTCCATGAGATTTTCTAAGTTATGGAAGTTCATATTAATATATAAACAAAGGCACGTACAAGGATGAAGTCAGCAAGGGACAAGATTTCTATTTGGCATGTCTCTCTTGGAGGAAACCAACTACTTGACTATAAAGAATCAAGTAGTCCTCCTACAAGGTTGCCTAAATAGAGTAGAAGTCTACCAAGACTCTTCTCTTGCTCCAGACATTACTCCAGACATTAATTGTGATTAATAAAACGTATCTTTTTTCAATTTTCTCCTTCAGGCAACTACTATAGTGAATAGGCTTTTCAACTATCAGCCTCTCCAACCACTAAGCATATAACTCTATCAAACATATTACTTACACTCTAGTTATAATACTTTAGGATTTGACAGGTTAGAACCAAGAGTATGGGGAAACTCTTACAAAATAAATTGACCTTCAACAAATATATTGCTACACAACATAATACGTTTCATAACTCCAACTTTGATAAGGGCCCATTAGACCAATAACTCTCTTATAAATACAAGGTTTCGAGCTACAATTTCATAAGTCTCATACAACTACACACACATTCAAAATAACTTTGTATGAATTCTTTCTATTATTTAAATACTAAATAGACTTAAATATCGAAATGTCTTAGAATGCAACTCCTACCACTCCTTGCAGGTACACTTGAACTTGTCAATCAAAGAGTTGGATTGACCAATTGTTACAATAACAACTTCTAAACAACCTCAATCAGTTGCCTTATTTATGCGCTATCAATTTGGCACCTAATAAGGTTTAGTGTATTTTATGCAATTTATTACATCTCTCATTGTATTTTCATATTAGAACACAACTTACAAGGTGCAATGATGGAGAAGATGAATGTTGATAAAGGAGATCAAGCACCTAATTTATTACTAATCCCTCATATAGCATTCATGCTCTCACTTTCTGATCAGGAAATTGGTCCGGGAATAAGACAAAATTATTTTTTAACAACCCACTGCAAAAATAATAAAAAATAAAATAAACAAAATTAGGTACTAACAAATAAGTGGTTTGGTCAATTAAACCTACATCCATAGGTAAAAAAGGAGAATTTCATTAATTTGACAAAAGAAATATAAATTGGAGAGACCTCCACAAAATCAAACAAAATATCCAAATATCTCAAACGAAATTTATTAAAAATAGAGAGTTTACAAAGGATTTATTACTCTCTCTATTGGTCAAATATTTTGTGTACATCAAAATTTCCAAAAGGCCCGAATTTATAGGTCATTGTTTCTCTATGCATTCACAGATTATTAAAAGGACTTGACGGCTTTTCCACAGACGTACAATTGTTTTTCTGATATAAGAGAGCTTTGAATAGTAGCCCTGTAATGAATCAATAATAATATTCAACTTTTAGTTGTTGAGTGCAAGACATCTATCAGTATCCCCAATATTTCCTGACAAATACTCCAGCTTGACTTATATCCAACATAATGAAAATAGTAAACTTGCTCCATATTATCCACAAAAGCCTTAATGGGCCAAATCAACAATAGAAGAACAAACTAAACCCAAAGAACACTTGAACTTATTTACTGGATCAACATCTACAATGATAGAATCTTGCAAAATATATGAACTACCAAGCATGAAAGTTTTCATAACAAGAAAAGTATTTTTACGAACTTTTATGACTCCACCTTCAGCTATATATTCAAACTCCAACAGCATCAGAGTATCTAAGGAGATGATATTCTTGCCCAATTCAGGAATATATATGTAATCATAGAGTGTGCCCTCATAACACTATCATGCATATTAATTTGGATCGTGTCTTTACCAATAACTTTATAAGAAACATTATTGGTTATAAATTATTTTCATTATCAACAGGTTTGTAAATAGAAAATTAATTTCTATTGAAACAAATGTGATGAGAACAACTTGAATTTAAAAGTCAATCATTCTTATTAAACACAGTGATTATCACCAACAAAGAAAATATCTCCATCACATTTATATACCAAATACTAGCTTTAGGGGATCTTTGTTTATCTTCATGCTCAACTTTTACTTTCTTTTTCTTATTTTTTAATTTAAAACACTCAGATTTGATGTGTCCCTTCTCATGAAAATAATTATCCTCTAAATCTTTACATTTTTTTTTTTGATATTCCCCTAACAAACTAAGTATGTCCTTGATTATCACTAGTTTCTTTAGGCTTAGTTTGTGAGTTTAAGAGAGAAAAGAAAGGAATAGAAGGTTTAAACTAGTATAGAATAGAAGAAAATGAAAGAAAAAGTAATATCCTTCCATGTTGTTTGGAGTTTGGGAAGGAAAAGCAAAAAATTTGCAACTTTATCCTTTTAATTAAATATAGGACAAATTTCACTTATAGCCCATATAGTTTGGTCATTTTTACATAACTCCCATATGCTTTAAAAAACTACAAACACCCCCATGTGATGTCGGTTTAAATGATCTAGTGGATGGAAAATGATCCCACCAATGGAAATTTGAACATCATGTGCGAGCAATATATCTGGTTATGAAAAAATTTACATCCTTGAAAGTCTCTTCTCAATTTACCCTTTAAGTCTCTTCTCAATTTACCCTTTATTAAATATCAATTGAATGATGTTGAATTAATTTGAGCCAAAATACAATTGTACAAATTTTTTGGGGTTAACTTGTAAACCAAAAAGAGTTTCTCCTTCCCAGCCTACACCACTAACCTCCTTGCAACCACCAGTTTCCACCCCAACCCCCTCACCACCTCTTTACAAATACCAGCCACCCCAAACCTTACCCCTGCCACCTTCACCTTTTTCCTTGCCTGCAATCCAACCCCACCATCTCCTCCATATCCCAAGCCCCATAGTCACTCATTCTCCACCAACACGATCCCCTACACCAACACCTTGTTCATAAAAATCTCCCCAATCTACCACCCCAACCTATTACAATTTTAGTTTTCTTCTCCAGGCATGCAAATCAAACCATAATTTGTATTAATATATAATTAGATTATATATTATATTCAAGTCAATTAACATGTGTTTGTGTGCAATTTACAAAGCCATTTAAATCTTCAAAACCTTGAATGATGGACAAAGAATAGAAGAAGAAGAGGGGGATGGGGTAGGCACTAGGGAATGGGAGGAGGGCTAGAGGTGTAGATTTGACAAGACAGGAGGCTGGAGGAGAGGGAGGGAGGTGGGAGAGGAAATGCCGGGGCTAGGGAGAAGGAGGGGCTTATGGATCTAGCTATGGAGAAGTTAGGAAAGGGAAGAAGTTGCAAGAAGTGGCAGGAGACAAAGGAGATGGTGGGTTAGTGGATCGTGTAGGGAAAGGAATTTTGGAGAGAAAATGAGGTAGGCAGGGAGGATGAGGAGGACGAGAAGGAAGGCGGAGATGTTGATGGAAGGAGTGGTTATGGAGGTAGAAAAAAGTGAATGAGGTGGCTGAAGGAGGTGGAAGAAGGTGTTCATTTTACTTTTTTTTTTTTCCAAAAATTAGAACTGGAGTTGGTAATTGGTGATTTGTTGTTGTTTTCTATTACGAGATTTCTATTTTTTTTTTTTTATTCTCTAAAATTTTCTTTTAATATATCATTTTTGTATTTCTTTTTTCTTTTTTTTTTATTTTGAATCTTTCAAAACTTTTTTTTATGATTTTCATTTTATTCTTTTTCCAAAATTATTTTTATAATAAGGAGAGTTAGTTTGAAAAGGAGAAAAAAGAAGATTAGACGAGACGTGGGGATATAATTATCCAAAATAACAACTCTATTAGTAGGATAATTTTTTAACCATTGGACGTTTAAACCGAAAGCACAAGGAGTCTTTGTAGGATTTTAAAACATATAGAGGTTATGTGGAAAATAGCCAAGCCACAGGGGGTATAAGTGGTATTTGCCCTTAAATATATTGACATATATTTAGTGAAAAATTCTTACATGTATCATGTTCATGGCATAGTGTCATGAACCCCTTAATCCAAGTAAGGCCTATGACACATCACCCCACGTCACCTTATGAACCTCTTGGTCCAAGTAATTACTTCAAATATAATCGATTTTCATTTGTTTTCTTATGGACAATGTATCTAGTTTGCTGCATAAATCTTGAGATGTCTTTTTACCAACAACTTCATGCAAGACCTCATCAAAGAGGTTCAAAATGATACATGAACAAGCCTTTTATTAATTTCATCAAATTCTTTATCAATCATTTTCGAAGATTTTTTCTCCTTTCCTAATAGTGCCTTTTATATTTCATCCTAAGTCAAGACTGCTTTTATCTTGAGCTGTTATAAACAAAAATTGACACTCAGATCAAATTTTTTTCAAAATAACCTTTGTTATTGTCACAACGGCTGTCAAAACTTAACTCAATATTCTTGAAATCCAATACTAGCTTGTTAGGAAATTGGTTCAGGGATAAAACAATTACTTTTTGGACAAACCCACATAGAAAAATAACAAAAGATAAAATAAAAAGATCGGAGCCAACATATGTATGCACATGGTTTGGTTAATTAGACCAATATTCACAGGCAAAGGAAGAGATCTCTCTTGATTTTTAACAACAGAAATACAAATAAGAGCAATTTCTAAAAAACAACAAACTCCAAAAAAAAAATACTCAAGTATCTTAGAAAACGGAGATATACTAAAGAAGAAAATTTACAAAGAATTTACTACTCTCTGTCTATCTCTATTGGTTGAATATTACGTGTACATCAAAACTTAAAGATCTCAATCTATAGGCCTTTCGGCTATCTCTGCGTTCACGAATTATTAAAAGGTTTTGACGGCTTTGCACAGACAAGTCCTTCTAATATCTGCAAGCTTTGACAAGAAGCAAAATAAACAGTAACAATATTTGATTTTTAGTTATTGGATACAAGACATGTACATGTGTGCAACAACTACCACGTTTTATCTATACTTTATACTATATATAGAGTATTGAGAGAGGATTTTGATATCCGTCATTTTATAATATATCAAATTTACCTTCACTCACAGCACTCTTTTTATTATCTATTAATTAACTACTTAGGCTATAACTTCTTTTCATAACTCCCTTCTCACATTTCATTCTTCACTCCCTTAATTTTTTGTTAGCATATCCATAATATATTCTTTTTTCTTTTTAAAATTGTGAGTAATTTTTTTTTTTTTAAATTACACACTCGTAAGATGTACCTTCCCTCCTAATATGAGATAATCTACACATATCAAAACTTATACATTATCCACTTATTTGTCCATCAACAAATATATTACATGCAACCATAAAGACAATTCAATAGCACTAATCATGACACTTAAAAATTGCAAAGTTTCTCCCAATTCCAACTCTGAATTTAGTGCGCACATATAAAAGCAATCCCATTTCCAGTTGTAACTTATAAAATCACAAAGAGCAACAAATTTTCAAACAAAAGACACCAAACAGAAAAACTATTGTAGTTTGACATCCAACAATCTAACAAAATATATTTAACAAATTAGCAATCTACAATAACTTTAAGATCTTTTTTTTCTTTTTTCTTTTTTGTTTATTTGGTGAGCTCCTAGGATTATATTGTTCAGAAATCTTCAATAAAATTGGAATAATTACATATGAGATCGAGAAAGTTTTTTAGAGAAAGATCTTTTTGTTTGAGTGGAGTACAGTTCACAGTTTATATAACAAACTGAGAATTGAATACAAACTGTGAACTGAACCAATAAAAATTGATACAACTAGTTTACATGCAGTTCTTTTTAACATGGCGAATTTTTTTCATTTTGTGGTTAGAAACCGTAGAACAGCTCTAGTGGTTTTCATGGAGGGGCCGCGGTGTGGAACTCGTGTGCTTTGGTACTACAAAGGGCCTAAGAAGTGTCATTATAATTATTTCCCGATTTTTCTTTTTTATAAAAAAAATGTTGTCTGAAGTGTGACAGATTATCATATTATCGTATCAAGTGTGTCTTATTTCTCAAACCACTTCTAAAAGTACACATTTTTAACTAAATTTTAATAATATTTGATTAATAATAGGTGTGAAATTCGATTCTTATCGTGGCGTATTTGTGTTTGAGTAGATCGGATTTGTATTCGATCCGTTTACTATTAACAAAAAGAGTCAACATATTTAACAAATTACATAACTTACAATCTATTTAAATTAAAATCTCTAATTTTAATTATTTAATAATTTAAACAATTATTACTAATCTTGTTATCATAATAATTTAAAAACACATAATTAAATTTATTAAAAAAATTTAGATAATATTTAAAATAATTATTATATTTGATTTAATAATCTATATTAAATCTATTATTCACAACCTTAAAGTATACTATATTAAATTATAATAAAGAAAAAATTTTAACAAAATTTATCTATACAGTAACTTAACGAATTATCGTATCAACTCATGGGTTAACCCTACCCAACCCGTTTAATTTCATATCATAAACGGGTTATCCTGTTAATTTCGTATCATATTATTGAATAGTATCAGAAATTACAAGTGGTGAATAAGGACAAAAAATAACAATAAAATCAGAAAAATATATTAAAAAAAAAAAGAGAAAAAAAAATAAAAATGAATTCCAGGCTCCCGTATGCAAACATAACAAAGTGCTAATAATAATCCTTCTTCCTTCAAAAACCATTTGCACAATATAAAAAAAAACGAAGGCCACAGGAAAGTAGTTAAAAATTACCACAATAAAAACCAAAGCCGCAGCCAACGATCATTGATGATAGAGAAGGTAAAAATGCAACTTTAAGTTACAATCATGGCAAGATAAGTACAGGGCAAATTTTATTCATCAGATGGGCAAATATAATATGACCCTCGCAAAAGATTACAATTGTTTTACATATTAGAACAGTGTACAAACCAAAATATAGCTTTTACATAAATATATAAACCATGATAAAAACAACAGACATGTATTCACCCTGAAAATTTCCAAAATCCGTTTCATTTGTTTGTTCTCATCTTTTCTACAATTAATGTACAACTCCTAAAAGGATACCAAATAGAACAATTTTCAGTATAGAATAAAAGATCATATATATAATGGTAAAAATCTAAAGTAAAACAAAGAAATTGAAAGGCAAAAAATGGATTGGCAAAAGTTTGCAAACAAAAATTAAATGAAATGCAAAACTGGTCATTATCACATGCTACCAGCCCGGCCAGGAGTGGTTTTTATAGGTTTGAATTTGGATATGTCAACTAGGTCTCCAAATAACTTGTCTTCAGGCTTCGAGGGCTTTCCTGAAGGCACATGCACATAGGAAGGAGTGGAACCAGGATAAGATGAGGTGCCCAGGACACTGTCATCCCTCATAGAAAACCCAGACATTCTTTGGTCAAGGTACTGAGTACTTTGTTGCTGGCCATAACCATAACCATAACCTCCCATTTGGTTTCCATACATTTGCTGAGGATACATGTAAGGCATCTGGCCTGGTTGCATTGGTTGAGGATACATACCCATTGATGCCCCCCCTTGCATCTGCTGTTGTTGCATGCCTACAAATTGATTGCTTTGGATATATAGCCTGTTGGTTCATTGATGTAAGCTGCCCACTGGTAATAGGCTGAATGAACATACCAACATACTGGTCATTTGCCACAGGTTGTGATGGATATGCGGCACTTGGCAATGGCTGAGACTGCATTACAACCACCTGCGTAACTTGTTGAGGTTTTGGGCTACCTGGCAATTGGCTGCTATCTCCTGGCTGAGCCTCCCAAGGAGGAGGTGGAAATGAACCACCAGTTTGACCACCTGCCAAACAACATAAATGGGTAAAACATTTAAATTCTGTGATAACATGAGAAATATTTGGTTGCATCCTCTCACTGAAGTTAACTCTAGTCAATGAACACAGATCAGTGGATCAAATCTTTATCTAAATCAGTATCTCTAGTTAAATCAGCTCTAATTATCAAAATTCCAATCAATCAGGCAAAGTATAATATGCTGCTTTTGGGGTTTATTTTAGGTAAACTGTTCACAATATTCAACACTGTGAAAAAAAGGAACCTAAAATACATTTCCTGCAATCAGTGTCTGATTTCTCACCGACACAATTGAACCCATCTGGTTACCACTCCCTAGCACAAGCACAGATCCCCAGGGAAATATTTGTAATTGAAGCAGCAGAAAGACTAAGCGCACAAGGATATACCATAAACTGGTGAAGATGGCTGCTGTTGCTGAACCATTGCCCCATTCCAGGCACTGTTAGACCCTTGAGCATAGAGTGACTGTTCATATGGGGGTAACGCTGCACCAGGAGTACTCCCATTTGGGTATATTGGCGATTGAGGAGTCTGAAAATTCTGGTGCTGCGGGATTTGAGGGGAAGTAGGATATGTTTGTCCAAAAGAACTCACTGGTTGAGCATTGTTACTTTGTGAAAACATGTCAACAAGAGCTAGGGCATTCTGCTGAGAAACAGGACTCACTGGCTGAGGTTCCCCTATAGTTACAGGAACAATCGCCATTGGATTCTCAGCAGTAGGTGAGCTAAAATCATCTCCACTCAAAAGAAGATCCATCTTTGTGTTAGCCTTGGTTGGAGTTGTTGATGGACCATTAGCTGTCAGAGGGGCAGGAAGGAGTAACTGTGTCCTTAGACTGGCATTAGAAGAAGATCTACAAAAAGACAGATTTTACTTCTTAAGAGCAATTCAATCAGCATGGTAGATTGTTAGAAGCCATTGCAGTAAACTTAATCTAGACAATACATTAACAAAGCACCAGTGTAGATGCAATAGTAAATTTAGTTGTAAAATGTGAACTGACATGTGCAAAAGTAATTGACCAACATATTGATTGTTTTTATAGCATGTTACTATTCAGCCGGTCTTAACCCCTCCCCCCCAAAAAAAAAACAAAACCCACCAAAAAAAAAAAAAAAACCTAGTATTTACCTCATTAACATGCCCCCATGCTAGTTCATCCGAAGGTCACCCCATCAATTTGTACCAGAGAAACTAGTAAACTTACCTAGTTACCTCTCCTAGGTGTCTCTGAAAATATTGCATATGCATGTTCACTGTTCTAATATACTTATCTGACTAGAAGTGCCAAACTCCTAGAAAACCAAAGACACTAGCAAACAATCAGCTCTAGGAACAAGATTGTGAATAGAATTTTACTATAATTTCATCCTGATTAAGCATATGGCATATAGTAGTAAGAAATTTCATTAAGTGAAGAACCCAATCCAACAAGAAACCAAGAATGTACAACAAAATACAGAAGCAAACTCATTTACCCTTGGTAAGAAGGTTTGTCATCTCCAGTATCAATAAGAAGAGAATCAACATCCACAAGGGATTTAACAGGTTCTGGCTTTGGTTTCTCTGTTTGAACTGAACTTCCCGAAGCAATTGCTTCATGTTTAGCCAGCACACGTTGCAAGTCATCATTTAGTGCTAGTCCTTGGCATAATAGTGATTCATCTCTGATTGGGTAAAAAAGAAATGCACATTAATAAATTAAATAAAAACACACTTCGACATTAGGTCATGAGGGTAGAAAATGCATAAAAGCGTAACACATTACGCCATGAAAGGTTTAGAAACCCCACTCCATAAAATAATAAAAGAAGTACTCTATTATAATACCCTCTTCCAAAAACTGAAAGTAGCCAACTAGGGTCTCCAGTTCTGAAGGTTTTTGGAAGCTATCAATCTTGAGAAATAACTCGTATGACAGGTGAATTACCTAATTTTCTTTCCAAAGTTCAGTACCCCTAGCTTGACAAATTGTTCAGCTGTTATAGACAGATCAAGAAGCACATTAAACATCACCACCATACTCTTCAACCCCTCTTATAATTGAAACCAACGGCCAAAAGCATTTATTGAAACAAATAGCTTCTCCAGAAAAGCTAGAATGTTTACAACCTTTAAGATAAATCTAGAGCATTTAAGAACAAGATGGGCTGAAAATAGCTGCACTCACACAATCTTGCAACTAAAATATTTTAAAATGTGAGCATATGAAGGTTGGGGGGGGGTGAAGAAAAAAAAAAAAAGTCCTTATGCAGATGGTCTCCCTTTTTGCTGAATATCTTTACCAATTCTAAGCTTCTAATTAAGAATACCTACTCCCTTCCTGCTGAAACTTACTTCATGTCTATTCTTCTTGTCTCTTTCCGGAAGGAGGGGACTTCTTTATCATGTAGATAATTTCTTGTTAATAACAGTTCACTCTCAAGCAAATATACAAGAAGATAATTAACTAGCATCATTGTTCATTAAACGAAGTTTTAAAGATTAATTTCTAAATAAATTTATCTTTCACATTCTTTTTTCCCACCTTAACCGAGGGGACAATCACATGATAAGTAGTATCTATAATCTTTAACAAATGAACCAAGAAAACTAGTCATTTTCAGAGTTGGTAGGAAATATAATTTAAGATCAACCATAAACCACATGAAACAATACTAAAGACGTTGACCACATTATCCCCATACATCACATTATTTTGGCATGTTTGTTTATATCATTAAGTTCATAAGCTCTCAACCACTCTGCATATACTTTGCAAATTTTCAGTTATCCACATGAAAAGAAAAAGGATAGAAAAAGGCAAAGAGAACAAACTATAAAAGAGGAAGACAGAAAGGAGATTTAAATAACTGCACATAATAGATAGTGATAGAAGTAAGGGCTTACGAAGTCGAGTTAACAAGGTGTACCACTCTTTGCTTGTATGTACGGCATTGTTCCACCAAGTCAACAATAACATCCTGTCTAACTCCCTGACATCCAAATAGAAAATGGACTCTGGATTACAATTTTGCAGATATGAAGACGGCTTGTGATGTTAACAAAAACTTCTACAGAACAGAATGTTTGAAGGGATCCATTGTACTGGTCACTGTCAAGGCATATACTAGCTGATGTAGTAGCAAATTCTAAATCCGATTTCCAAAATTGGAAATGGTCATACCGCCTCATGTCTCAGCATCAAAATTGACGCAAATAATGCCATCATTTTAAAGTTGCATACTTCCAAATGTACTAGATATGTGGTAAGTTTAAAAGGAACACACACCACCAAGAGCAAAGGGCGTGGGCGTTGCACGGAAGGAAATTTCCCTTTAATCTCTCAGAAAAGAACTCTTACCTCTTTGTTCCCTGGATCTAAAGCATTTAGCATTTCTGCAAGGACATCCATAATTCCACGTGCATTTTGAATTTCGGTCAGACTAGCAAAGAAGATAACTGCTGTTAGAAATAATAGAAATAAATAGATAACTTGTAACTCGAACACCAATATGCAAACAATAGAAAACTCAATTGCAAGTTTCAGATCTAATTTAGCATTCACAAGCTAGCAGAAATGAGAGTAATCAATTGTACAATTGCTAGATCAAAATATCTCACTAACTAGCATGAAATAAGAAAGCGAAAAAAATGGGCTTGGTCAGGTTACTAGCTCATGCAACTGAAACAGATAAAGAAGACGAGAGTTGCAGATCACATGTTCACAGTTTCAAACATCAGTAAGCTGAATATGCGGGATGATGCAACACTATCAGGACGAGGCAAGTCAAGCTATTCATATTTTTGAACTTCTCTTCCTTTGAACAGAAAAAAAGTATTTAATATATACCTTAAGGTAGGAAATTCAGCCTCTGCTGAAGACTCCGCTTCCTGTCTAGATTCTGGATCGCGAAGATTCTGCGGATGGGATGCCAGAGGCTGTGTTTGAGGGGGTGTAAACACAGGTGCTGACCTCTCAGATCTCTGAGGAAAAACTGCTCCAAGTCGCTGAAAATTCAAGGGCTTGAATTAAGAAAACTTCATAGAAATTGGCAGCACATCAACAACCAGACATCAAATATTCACTTTAATCACGAAAATAAAAGACACGACAACAATCAGGAAGCCAACCAATAATTCCTGGTATGCTGCAAAGTACTGTGGATATCTTGCTCTTGGTCCTCCAAATGCTTCTTGCCAAGTATCTATGAGAATCAATATCTTCTCTTTGACATGAAAGTCGGGCTACAGTAGCAAAATAGAATGTCACTTCCAACTTCAACGCCAGAAAACAAAAGGAAAAAAGAAAAAAAGGAATCACATCTGTGCAAGTAATAACCTTCTTTTTGACAATTTTCACCATCTCATGGAGCAGATCTTTCTCAGCAACATGCATATGGACAATGTCACCACAGTTCTTGACAATTGTCTCTAAAAGCTAGAATATGATAAAAACCGAGCAAATCAAACTACAATTGATCTTAAAATAAAAGAGATTGACTAAAGTTCTATAATGCTCTGTATATGCCAAGTAACCACTATAGATAATATTGCACAAAGAAATCAATCAAAATTTTTGCAGATTCCAGGAGTACCATAACAAAAGTTTGCTTTCCAATAAAGCACCTACACTTCAGTATTGGAAGAATCACTGGAGGACTTCTAAGACTGCATAAATAAAAAATTGCAGATACTCTTTATGTTATCTAAAGTAACCAGGATTTTCAAAATAAACAATCAGTATGAATGCAATTTTACCAAATCCTGCTCAACAAAATGCAATTTCAGTAACTTTGCACTTAAATTAATTCAGTTTTAAACTCTCTTCAATAAACTCTTATTCTCTTAATTCCAGCCTCACATACTGCATGTCAATCAAAGTACAAAACTATTAGGTAAATGTACCCCATCCCCACAAAACCCCTCCCCCAACCCCCCAAAAAAAAATAAAAAAGAAGAAAAAACAAAACAATGAACAGATAAAAAGCAGGCCATGAAGATTCAAATACCAAGAGCAACAAAATTACTATTGTGAGATACCATGAACTCTAATTTTCATAATATAAAAATACAATACAACCACACCAATAGTCCTTTTGTTTCGTGGAAACTTTAGAAGAGACNGCACCAAATATGATGCTATTGTGTTCACTTCTCCAGATTTTGGGTACAAATAATTTATAAGGAGTGCAAAGCTCATCCTTTTACATGCCCATCCATAACAGGAAAATCAGTTTGCTTCCTACCTTTGCCTTTCAATACACAACCTAACGCTGTGGAAAAACTTACAACGACATTTTCTTTGGGAACTGATACAAAAGGTAAAAGAAACAAAAGATTTTTTCCCACCACTCCCCTAAAAATTCTACGACATAGAAGGATGTGTTTCCAATTGTTTTGAACATCACATTGGGAAAGCTGTAATTGTAAAAGAATATAAATGAACAAGTTGGAACTTCCTACACTAGGTGCAACATGTTCATTACAGCTTTTGAACTCCATTATATGAAAAAGAAGAAATTGATATCAGAAACTGTGACAGATCCAGTCCACTGTCAAGCAAGAACCTAGAAGTGTAAATACAGAGACACAAACCAAAATGCAAGCTCCCATTATTGCAAAATCTTCTTGCAGACTGTCTTATATTCTTTTGGAATATTTACATTAGGGGTGGGAACTTTGTAAATTCATAAAGAGCATGGAACTTTTGCTGTATGTGTAATAAAGGCAATGTAAACACCTTTTGGTGAATGTAAAACGTTTTATGTTTACACTGTCCACGAAAGCATGAACAATAAGCAAAAGTTGCAAACTCTACGGTTTTAGAAACCTCTGCCACCCCTAATGCAAATTTTCCCTATTCCTTCTGGATGTTCCAAAACTGAGTACATTTTCTTTAAATGAGGGATTAAATTATAAATAGTTACTTATTTCTATTCCTTTGCAAACTAGAAAAGACAGTAAACATAAGCTAATAGTGTCCCCATATGTTTACCAATTTCAGCTTTAAGTTATCATAACATTCAAGATTTCCTCAATAGGTATGTCTAACCAAAATAGGATAATCACTTCCAAGAACATGGAAAATTTTATAAACAAATGACCACATGCATTGTTGGGGAAAGTTGCATTCAACATTATGCATTTCATTTGAATTCCCTACAGTTATGTAACTTGGCATCATTACAAGATTGGTGACATGCCCAACCACATTAGGATCACAAATAAGCATTTAAACAAATAGACAGACATGGGCTGTTAGATTCATGTTTGTTATTTGCTTCTGTTATTAACGTATCTAACCTGACAACAAGTCATGTCTGAAAAGCACCCCCATTCAAGTCAAACTTTTAACTACCATTCAAATTCTTAGATGGTGTTCTAGAAATAATTCTGACAAAGTACTTTATAGAAGAGTAAACAGAAGAGGCCTACATCTAGTTGATTTGCATGGATGAACCCAAGATGGAGGCCATTAACTATCACTCAAAAAGGAATGATGCAGAAATACAAGTCATGAAATTGTAATGCATCAAATCCCAAAAAATACACCAGAGGCCAGAAGCATTATACAGTCAAGAAAGATGAACAGCAGGGGAAAAAAAAAAGGTACTAAAGAAAGATAGACTTAAGAAAATATAAAGTGAAAGGTGAAAAAGATAAGTAAAGCATAAATATAGTTTCTGATGCTTACTGTTAAGGCAAGAAGCTGGACTTTTGGATTCTTACTACCAAGACGTTTTTTTATGCCTTTTACAACATCCTTTGCTTGCCTGGTATACCAAAACCAAATTAGATATCACGAAATTTTCACAACAAAAGTAAATAGTAATAACTATTACCAAAGCAATATTGCATTAATTACGCCCAAGACACCAACTAGTGAAAATACACGAGTAGAACACAGATTCACCAGTTAGTAGTTATGTGAAAAAGTTCTTCAAAACTATGAGAACATAAGATAACACAGAAAGCATCTTGAATCATAACAAATTCCAAGCGAAATAATGTCAAGTTGACTACATTTCCTTATTAGAATATAGCTACAACAATGTTAGATCATCATCAACGCAGGGATCACATAAAAAATTGACATTTCAGTATTTCAGGAGTAGCCACTAGCTCAGAAAAATATCCCAGAAGAACCTGTAGTAAAACTCAGTCTAAGGACATTTCTCTGGTGAATAAAATCTTATTCATTGATTTGCCCAAAGGAAGTACTTCTGCGAAGGAAAGCCATACAGTCTCAAGACCAGAGAGTATGTAACTCAGAACAAATGTTGCCCCCCATATAAAAGATATTAGAAGAACATTCCTGTAGTCAACCTCGAATACATTGGAATAAAGGTCTTGTTGAGCTCAGTGCAACTAATCCTCGAAAATATTCCTTAGACTTAGTTTACAAGGACAAGCAAAACCGACAGATAAAAAAAAATAATAATGTTGCAGAAACCAATGTCAACAGGGAAGCAGGCATGCAGTGAATTGGAGGGTGGCGAGAGGGTACAAGGGGCAGTATTAACAAGAACAGAAAGCAACGAAGGCTACGCAAACATAAAATATTTCTCAAAAAGGATAATGGTTAGCCTTTTTTTGAAAAGAAATCACTACAGGTCTGCAATAAAGGACAATGATTTGTGATTTAAAAAGTTGATATGGTGGCAATAGGAATTGGTGAGGAAATGGTTCGTGATAGAGTGTAATGGTGTATGAGGATCCATACAACCGACCCCACCTCCTGGTGTTAAGGCTAGTTGTTGCTGTAGTTGTTAATTTGTTATTTGAAAACCAAACAAACAGTGTAATTTATACCACAGCATTGAATGAAAAAAAATAGGAAAAAAAAAAACCAAATGCAAGAGAATCACATAAACAACTGTTCAGTAAGATGGCATTGAATTCCAATGTTTCAAGTTTGGCCAATGATATTGCCACGGCAACTTTCTTAAAGCCACTGCACATTTTCTAACAAATGACAAAATTGCCCTAAAAAAGCCAACATTTCTCCCCACCTAAATTAACCGCAGGCCCCACAGCATCAATGCCTACTGCTCCACAGCCATCTGCTAGTCTTCCTTCACCAGAAACAGCCGCATGAGGGTCACGCCGGGCTTATGTGTAGAAAACCCAATGAAACAATAAATATTGTCTTCCCTTATGGGAAGAATTGCCATTTACAAGAAACCTGATACCCACCTCCCAAAATCAAACCTTTTTAGTTTATAACTTCTATTGCCAAATCACATTCTTTTTATTTTCCCCTAATTTGCCTTTGGTTTCTTTCATTTCTTAATTGGGGAAGAAGAACCCGAAAATTTTGAGAAAATTGGCCAATTAAAACATCAGAAAAAAATAAGAGAACAGGCTTGGATCGACTGAGAGTGACCAAATATAAGCCACTTTCTGCCTCCTAAAATTCTCTTTGAATTAACACACCAAAAAAAAAAAAGAGAGACTGGCTCCATCAACTCCAAAGAGACTGGCTCCATCAACTCCAAACAGCTCATGGCACTGAACTCACTGAACAGAGGAAGGGAGAGGGAGAGGATAGAGAAAGCTGTCGGCTGATTAATGAGAGGAGAATAAGAGAGAGAGCGGCGGGCTGAGATTGAGAATCAAGAATGTGGGGAGAAGTGTTAGGGGTGGGATAAGTCCCACAGGAGATGTCTCGTTTGCTAACTTGACTGAGGGCAATTTTGGCATTTACAAAGCGTTTGATGTGGCATTAAGATAAATGCTGTGGCAATGTCATTGCCCTTCAAGTTCAAATGAAGGTGATAGATGGTTTATTCTTGTAGTAGAACTAGATTTTTATAAATTGTAATTTGCGTAACTTTTTCATCCTATTACTAAATACACCATAAAACAACATATTATGCGAAAAACTAAATATTAAAAATCAATATGATGTGAACTCCGGGGCAACAAAAACTTTCTCATAGTAATTGGCAAAAGAAAAAAAAAATCTGGTTCTGAATAGACGGTTCTCCTTTGTACCAGCTAGGTTAAATTGGTTGATTACTGAATTGCCCCCATTCTTTACTCCAAAACAGAACCTCATCTGCCTCCTCTCATATGGAAGCTAAAAAATAAATAAAAAAAAGGAAAAAAAATAAACAACTCTTTTTTGTCCCATTTTTCCAGACAAACATGAAACATAGAATGTCATTGTCAAATCTCACACAGCCTCTGCCCTGCCTTACCGCAAGTTAGTCATTACTTGACAGGCAGGGGCAGAGCCACCTTATGATGAGCCCCATTTCAATTTTCAAAAAATTACAAAGTAAGCTAGTAAAATTTTTAGTTTTTAGAATTTATCTCACATTTGCTCCCCGTAATTTTTAAATTTCTTTTTCCCCCATAAATTTTTAAATTCTTTTTATCCTTTACATTACCCGTAGAGAAATTAAATTTTTACCATAATTCTATACAAAAATTGAAAAAATCACAATAAGAATAGGGAGAATTTGAAAGATTGTAAAATTAAATAGTACAAGATAACAATTTCACATTGTATCTGACCTGTACGAACCAAAGCGGTTCCCCCCACCCCACTCTTGAGGTCCTGGCTCCGCCTCTAT
This sequence comes from Cinchona pubescens, assembly GCA_025175665.1. Taxonomy (NCBI): domain Eukaryota; kingdom Viridiplantae; phylum Streptophyta; class Magnoliopsida; order Gentianales; family Rubiaceae; genus Cinchona; species Cinchona pubescens. Next base: position 742,339 of record JANKKI010000304.1, on the reverse strand, counting down.
TGGCAATCCTAAATCCCACATCCAATGAGCTTCTGTCCACAATCTTTATACTAATATTATCACTCCCTAGCTCAAACCACCAATTTAACCCTTTCAGTTTCAGGGTCATACTGGTTCGTCTTCAAATAACTACTTACACAAAATCATAATCCGCGAATTTCAGCATTTCTTAATTCCCAACTTGTCCAAAATCCAGCAAATTCAATTCTTCTACATAACAAAGCATTTAATCAATTCCCAAAAATAAATTAAATACTCAAGCAATTAAAAGTATCATTTTTTTTACAAAATTATTATTTAATAATTGCTTTACATTGTACTCTCATCATAATTCAACCAATAAAATAGTAAAAAAAATGTATATCAGAAACTCACACACAAAAACACACACAGAGACATATAGAGAGAGAGGCATACGCAGGATCGTGATTGCACATATCGCAGATCTCGATATTCATAGCCCAATCAGGACCGATGAGCATGTCGCTCGTCGCTCTCTCCACCATCGCATTCACCATCTTCTTCCTCTTCTTCTCCTTCTGACTCTCTTTTTCTTCAATATATACGTAATCAATTCAACCCTAACCCTAGCTTCGACGGAGATCAATCGGAATCTCAATCTACATCGCGGTCAGATCAAAAAAAATTTAAAAATAAAAAATAAAATAAAATCAGAACTATAATTATTCCAATAAAAACAATTATCAAAAAATAGAACTTTTCGGAGTCCTCAAAACAAATTATTGTCTCTCTCCCTTCCACCTCCTCCACTTATTCTTTCTCTCTCTAATTTTATTTATTAACGAAATTTGTGTGATCGAATTTTTTTATTTTTCTGTTGAGAAATTAGATTTGAATCAAAGGTAGGAGATTTTGGGATTATCAAATGAAACAGGGAAAGGAAGAGAATTTCTTTTCAAGTTGTCTAAGAGTTTTTGATGAAAAAATTTATTAATGTTAATATTTTATTAAAATATTTTTTTTTTATATTTTAGTATTATATTTGAAAGATAAATATGATATTTTATAATTAGTGATAAAATAATTTAAAAAAATTATTTTTTTTACTTATAAAAGGAAAATTATTTCAAAATTTTATGTCTCTATTTTTCTTCTTTTCCCTTAATTTTTTCCTCAAATAAAAACTCTCAAATACCTTAAAAAAACTTCAATTTCTCCCCCCTTTCTCTTCTCTTCCTTCCAAATTTTTTTTTTATCCTAAGTTATTTAGGGAGGAAAATTTAGAGAATTTACTCGCATTTCTATAAAATTTTGAATTAATTGAATATGCACCCCTAAACTATTATTGATTTTCACTTTGCCCCAAACTATGAATTTTAGCAACTTGACCTCAGATTTTTGACAAGTTGCTCAAATCGATTCTTCAATAAAACTTTAAATACTTTTGAGAAAAAAAAAACTTTAATATTTGTAACTTGTGGTTCCTCAAATGTTTATTCATCTATTGGTATTAAAATTTTGTCAATTAAAAAAGATATCAAAATGCTCTATTTGGACATTTATTGAAATATTATTTTAAAATGCATTGTAAAAACTTTTTGTACGTAATATATGCAAAACAAAAAGATAGTTCAAAAATGCGTACAAAATAATTGTAAATTATTATTTAAATAATAATTAAAAAAAGAGCCACCATCCAGGAGTCTTTGCCAACTGTTTGAATAATTTTAAATATATATATATATATATATAGCAAAAGGTACTATTAAAGTGATAAATTTGATAATCCAGGAGTGAAATGTAAATAAGTGATAGTTTAGGAGCGCATATTGCAATTAACCTTAAAAGTTTTTAAACAGCAGAACATGAAGTTCCAATGATGTAAGAACACGTGTTAGGTTTACATGTCACGAGTTCGTCTAGTTGGGTTGATACTGTAGCTTTGGCCGACTTTTTTAATCGGGCGGTCCGTGTTGGTCTAAAAGGCTTTTTTTTTTATTGGTTTTTGTGGGACTGGAATAATGGAAAGGCAAATGATTTGCCTCAGCTGGTTTTCTCCAAATACCAAGACTGCCCTCATGAAGTCAACATCCCCACACAAAAACATCTCCGCCTTTCTTCATTAATCTTAATCAAATATACCTAGCATTTTTAGCATTCCTACTGATTTTTTCCCTTTGCATATAGAAATTTTCAAATATATCTAGATTGGCTTTAGTGTTGAAGTTTGTATCAATTGGTTGGGCTAGAATTTAAAAATACCTGTAGAATTTTTGTATGTATATATTTAGGTGAAGAGAAAAGAAAAATAGAGTTGGATTGATTTGGGGAAAATAGAGTTCGATTGATTTCGTAGAATTTTATTTGGTAACTGTTTAGGTGAACTTTTTGTTGATTTGGAGTTGTCGAAGGATGAGGATGAGGGGTATGGGAGGAAAGAATTGTAGGGAGTTTCCCAACTTCTGGAAGAAGAAGTCTGGCGCATAAAGATAGATAATGGGATCCAGAATAATTGATGAGAAAGAGAAGGACAAAGACTTAAATAGATCACTTTTTGGTCTCGTAATTTTTGTACTGTAGATTAAATTTTAGAAAATTTATGACATTAATTGATGTAAGTAAGATTTTTTTAAATTTAATCCTGACCACAGGATTTACAAGTGGGGTAAAAAATCGGGTCTACTTCAGTATTTTCCGTAATGGCCTGAGAAGTTATCAATTTTGACTTCTGAAGGTTAAAACAGTCACTTTGTATAAATTTGCTGTGGCAATATCATCGGCCTGGGCAATACTGTTGAGAAGACTTGAGAGGTAATTATGTTATTTGGTAGAAATTTGCTGTGGCAATAAGATTTTTGCTGTGGCAATATCACTCAATCCCATATAGCTCCTCCACTCTCTTTGTCTAAGGGGGTGTTTGTTAATACTGAATACTGAATACTGAATTCTGAATTGTAAGTTTTGAAAGTGTTAATTGCTGAATTAATAAATTTATTTGCGTTTGATAATCAACTTAATTCAATCTCTGAATTAAATGTCACTTCATACATGTATTAATTTATAATAAATAATTTTCATATATACGTAGAAAAGAAAATGAATAATTAAGGATGGTATAAATGTATATAAGAGAGAATATGTGTGTGATAAGGTATGTATATGTGTGTGAGAGAATTTGTGTGTGATAGAGTGTGTGTATGTGAGTGAGAGAGTAATATGCATGTGTGTGATAGAGTGTGAATGAGTATGAAAAAGTACAAGAGAGAATGTATGTGAGAGACTAAGTGTGTATATGTGTGAAAGAGAGACAATGTATATGTGAGGAAGTGTGTGTTTTTGTGTGTGAGAGAGTATATGTTTGCGTGAGAATGTGTGTGTGCAAGTGAGAGAAAGTGTGGGTGAATATGTGTGAGAGAGAGTATGTGTGTGTTAGACTATGTATTTGCACATTTATTTAAAATTCAGCAGATTAAGTGAAAATATTTTCACTTAAATTTTTGAATACAAATTAAGTAGTGCTTAATGTATTAAGTAATAAGAGAATTATGTTATCAAACTTGTTGAATTCAAAAATTTCTTAATCAATTAATTTTCAACATTAAGTTAAGTTATCAAATAGACCCTAAGAGAGCTGCCCCTTCCTCCTCCAGATACACTCAGAGGAAACAACAATTAGAATTGAAGAAAAAATTAAATCGTCCCCTTGAAATAAAAATCTAAGGAAAATCTAAGATCCCATATATCTCATGATCTGAAAACAAACCCCAACTCGCACCATGGAGGTTTCTTGCTCATCCTCCCACCACCACCAGCGATACCGCAGTTTCCCCGTTGGAAGCTCCACCGAGGATCTCTGCAATGGGGTCGACATCTTCTCTCTCAAAGTAATCTCCAGCATCAACACCACTTGCATAATACCCCAATTGATTGTTCTTGTTAAGGAAATTTGTGATATTGCTTGTGGGGAAGATGATTTTTTTGCATCGGTTCTGTTGTTGGGTTCGTAAAATTTTCTATTTGATGGATAAAGATAATTTGGCAGTTTGGATTTAAAAAAAACAAACAAACAAACAAAGAAAAAAATAATAATAATTTGGTAGAAGGGAGATTTATTATAGTGACAAGTAGGCCTGCAAAAAATGGGATGTTTGTGTGGCCGTGAGGGTTGAGCTGAGGCCCCGGCGGAAAGGGTAGACTTGAGATCCTGATTTGATAAGGTTAGTTTTGTCATTTGTTGGCAAAATTTGATGTGGCAATAAGATTTTTGTTGTGGCAATATCATTGACCAATGGAAATAGGCCTGTAAACGGGTCGGATCTAGCATATCCAGACGTGGATCCAATTAATATAATCAGATTTTTGACAGGTTTATAAAAGTAGATCCATACTCGGATCCATCGAGTCTAGTCGGATTCGGATCCGGGTTTTAATATTCTTTTTATAACTTTTAAAATTATATATAGAACTATTACAATTTATCGAATTTTCTCTTTTTGTTAATTATAAAAAAGTATTTATTTCATATTTTTTTATTATAAAAAAGTATTTATTTCATAATTACTATTTATGCATGTATTCTACATTAAATATTAATTAAATGGACAATTCACATAACATATATGTGTGTGTATATACATATATATATATATATACATATATATATATATATATAAATAATACTAATATATAATAATGTTATTATATGTTAAATATTTTAATCAGATTCGGGTTTTAATCGGGTCAGTTAAACACCAAAATCTAGATCCGACCCATTTATTATAATAGATAAACGAGTCCAGATTGGTCCGGGTAATCAAAATTTATCATAGATCCAGACCCGGATAAACAGGTCCGGGTCTAGACCTGACTCATTGATAGGCCTAAATGGAAAGGGTTAAATACATTAAACCCCCTTTAGTTTGAGCAGTTTCGCAAAAAACTCCGTGACATTATTTTTTTCTTCCTTTACTCCTTTGACTAGCAATCAAATTTAACTCCACTGTTAATCTTTTCAAAAAAACAAATTTACTAATAGGGGTTAATTGTGGTAAACCCTCTTAAGATTTAAGTGTAATTTCACTTTACTCCCTCATTTAACTTATGTACCATTTAACGTTTTAGGTTAACAATAAAATGAAATACTGTTGTCAATATTATTTAGAATATAAGTCTGCCTGAACTTAATTAATTTTTTATTTCTCAAATTATGGTTTCTTCAATATTTAAAACTTAAAGAATGCAGTGAAATAATTATTTTTATAAAATTTTTGATGAATTTTTAAAAATATTTCATCTAAGTTATTTACATTTGAGTTTTAGTTTACATGTATAGAGTAACTTCATGCATATTTAGGTAATAGTTGAATTATATTAATAATGAAAAAAAGAAGAAAATCATTTTTAATAACACAAAGAAAAGAGAAGGTTTGAACTTTAATAGATGATTATGAGTATTGTATATTTAAATTAAATTTAACATATATTTTGGTGTCATTTTCTTTCATTTCAAAATGAATTTTTTTTTACAAGAAATAAAATATGACAAAAAAATGAAAAAAAAAATAGCGATGGTGTTAGGATATTTTTGTATTTAAAATTATTTTCACAACACAAGTATTAAAAAATCACTGGTGTTAGTGGGTATCTTTATATTTTTAGTTGTTTTGACAATATTTTTATATTGATTAATGATTAAGTTGGGTTAATTGACACAAAACTTGAGTTAGGTACTATAATGACAAATACAATCAACTTGAAGGGATTCATTTCTTATGTTTTCTTATAGTATTTAGGGGTAAAAATATTTTTTTTATTTTTTTAATAATCAAATTGTTCCTGTATACTAATAAAAAGGATAAAGTGAAATAAAATAATCTAAATCTTAAAGGGGTTTACTATACTTAACCCTAATGAAAACTCCATTATTCTATTTTTATTGAGAACACGTAATTGAAAAAAAGGGAAAAAAAAAAGAATGAAATGGTGACCATTAAGGACCTAACTAGGGTACCCAGGAGTACAACCCAACCACATGTACAATAGAACAAGGAAGGAAAACAAAATTAACGATTAAAGATAGAAGGTTCCTAAGAAAATACAAAAGTGACAAAATATCCCACTACATTATACTATCAACAAAGGAAAATATTTAGATAAATCAGATCTTTGGCCCCACTTATAGATTTTGTGGTCAGAATTAAATTTTAAAAAATCTTGCTTACATCAATTAATATCATAGATTCTCTAAAATTAATCCACACTATGAAATTTATAGGTGACGGTCAAAAATCGGATCTATCTAAATCTTTACCATCAATGAAAACATGGGTGGACCGTTAGGATATGGGAAGAGCACCCGCCCCTCCAAGAATTCTTTGTTACACCATATAGTATACGGAAATTCTATATGTATTTAATAAGAGTTTGGTAGTAAAAAAATTAATATTTGCTCTTGCCAAACTTTTTTTTAATTATTATGAGAAAATGACTTTAAGTCCCTCACATTTTACATTTATACTTTTTTTAGTTTTTTACATTCAAAATGAAGTATTTTAGTCTGTCACAAATTCAAAACGCACCATTTTGGTCGTTCAACACAATTACGAACATATTTTGATTTGAAATACTCACATACTTATCAAATGTAACATATATTTAAGCATAAAATTGACAATATATAATCTTAAATACTAAATTATTCTAAAAAGAAGAGGATTGGGGTTGTTAGAGTAGAGGTGGTGGAGGAAAAACGACAGAGATAAGGGAATATAAATGGTGATGGTACATGAGAAATTTGGGATGGTGGTGGAGAAGATTTTAAGTAGTGTCATTTAGTATTTCAATTTTGTGTCTTATCAATTTTGCCAATGAAAAATACAACATTCGATACCCATGTGAGTATTACTAGCCAAAATATGCAATTAATTGTGTAGAGGGATCAAAATTGTGTGTTTTGAATTTTTGAGAGACTAAAATGCATCATTTTAAATGTAAGAGACTAAAAAAATGTCAATGTGAAATATGAGGGACTATTAAGTTGTTTTCCCAATTATTATTTAGGATTAATTACACTTTGTCCCCTTAACTATGTAGGTGATTACATTTTGCCCCCCTAAATTACAAAAATTACAATTTGCCCCCATTCACATTATTCATCCTTTAAAAATTATAAAACATAAAATAAAAAAAAATCTAGTTAAATGACTAAAATACACTTAGTATTACATTTTGATTTTTCATGTATTCAATTTTAATGTTCGATAGTTATAAAATAATAGGAAAAAATAAGCTAAAACTTACAACAAATTGATACCTTTGACTTTAGGAGTGAAAATGTGATAAATATTAAATTAAATTACATCCGACATTGCAATTTGCACAGGTTAAGTACAATATTAAAAGTATAACATATTAAGAGAAGTCAAAAAAATCACAAAAGTTTTATAAAAAAATATATCGTTACACAATACCTTTGAAAAAACTCAATACGAAAATAAGTCCATTTGGAAATTGTTTTACCAATATTTTTTGGATTAATTTTGTTCTATCAATATAATTAAACATTTAAATTCGAAATAATATAAAAAAAATCCAAAAATTGACCAAGAAATATATTGAAATATTATATATTTTATTTTTTCTTATTTTAAATAATATCACATCACTATCAAAATTTTAATATATAAAAAATCAAAATATATTACCAAGGATATTTTAGTCATTTAACTAGATTATCTTGATTGTTTTAAAATTGTTAATGAATGAATATGTTAATGGGGGCAAAGTGTATATTTTGTTACTTTAGCAGGGGTAAAGTGTATATTTTGTTACTTTAGGGGGGACAAAGTGTAATTACCCACCTGGTTCAGGGGGCAAAGTGTTATTAACACTATTATTTATTCATTGCTCCTAGACTTTTATTTTGTTTGTTAGAATTTAGGTTATCCATATCTCATTATCATTTTAACTCATAATATATGTATTATTTTCAAGGATTTTTATTGGTATTGTTTTTTTTATTCAAATCTATTTCTACATTTTCCCCAAACTTTAAATTTTTAATGACTAAAGAAATTTTTGTTAGTGATTTTTATTAGATTTTGAAAAAATCAAACTTTTGTTGTTTTTTTAAACACTCTTAATAACTCAAAAATATTTCTTATAAAGACCCACTCTATACATTCCCCATTCTTTTAGTGGATGAACATGGTTCTATTTAGGTTTTTTTCCTTTTTGCATCTAGAAAAGTTTAATTTCTTTTAATAAATTAATATTTACATTATTTTTAAAAGTTAGTCTTTCACTTATTTTTCCTTAGAAGTGGAATATTTAACCTACAATTGAAATTCAAATAAATTAATTTACTGTTATTTTTTATTTTATTTCATTCTAAAAATTGGAATTAATTATTTAAAAGTTGCCTCATTTTTAGATAATAAAGGCTGGAATAATTTTTTAATAATTTGAAATTGAGTTCGAGGGCGAGTATGTTTGATTCAATATTAGATTCATTTGAATCAAGCACAAACTCACCACACATATGCCAAGCTTGAATTCCAATTGAGGTATTTTATTGTACTACAATTCAATCACTCATACACCTATCATATTCGAATTTGAACATACCACTATTTTCCTATACAAAAAAAGAAGCAAATTTGAAATTCTCACAATTTCCAAACATGCTTCTAATACCACTGATATGGCGATACTTGCAAAGAACAAAAGAAAAATTAAGTTGAAACAACATTTTGTTTGAATCAATGGTTTTAAAATAAAATTTAATTAGTCGACTCATCCGGTTCATTCAGGACTAGCCACATCACACTCCGGTCCAGTCAAATGCTCAAGTCGAAAAAAAGATAATAATAAAAAAATGATTGAATCTGTATTTGAACATTAAAACCAATTGAACCAGAATTAGTTTAATCGATTTTGGAAATTTTACTTTTTGTAATTTTCTGAATTTTTTATTTTAAAAAAGATTATAATATACTTTTTAGGGTTAATAGTACTAAACCTCCTTGAATTACACCTGTAGTTGTATTTTATCCCCTCCAACTCATTTTATAGACATTTAACCCTTCCTTTTTATATGATTGGACAAAAGTACTCTTACTAAGTAATTGTTTTTCTTTTTCTTTTTTCAATTATTCTTTCTCACTTTTTTTTTTCCCTTTTCCCCTTCTTCCTTTTTCTTCTTTTATTTGTTTTTTCTTTTCTCTCTACTAACTTGCCATTAGCTATTGCTATAAATATTTGTACACTTAAAATAAAAAATTTTATTTTCTTTAATTAATTATTTATTTTGTTGTCTTTGTTTATTTTTTATTTCTTATTTTATAAGAGGATATATTTTTTATATTGATAAAGTATTTTTAATCTAAATTAAATTATAAAAACATATATAAACAAGTTAGATTTATAATTATTCAACTATAGTAAAAACAAATAAGCAAATTAATGAACTAGTAATATCTTTATTTGTTGTTTTTTTACATTGATATATAAGCAAATTATTATTTTTATAAGAGGATATATATATATATATATTTGTGTATATTGATACAGTATTTTTAACTAAATTAAATTATAAATTACCAAAAACATATATAAAACAAGTTGGATTTATAATTAGTAAACAATATTGAAAACAAATAAGCAAATTAATCAACTAGTAATATTTTTATTTCTTGTTTTTTTTACAATGAGAAATTATTAATTATCTTATTTATTAATGTAAAAAAAAATAACAAATAAAAATATTACTAGTTGATTAATTTGCTTATTGTTTTTTCTATAGTTGAATAATTATAAATTTAACTTGTTTATATATATTTTTGTAATCTTAATTTTAGATAAACATACTTTATTAATATAACAAATATATATTGTTATAATAAGAATTAAAAATAAACAAAAGCAATAAAATAAATAATTGGTCAAAGAAAATTAAAAAATTTATTTTAAGTGTACAAATATTTATATCAGAACGAATGAAGTAGGTAATGGCACGTGAGAAAGGAGAAAAAGACAAATAAAAGAAGAAAAAAGAAAAAGGGGAAAAGAGAAAAAATGTGAGAAAGAATAATTGAAAAAAGAAAAAAAATTATTTAACAAGAGTATTTTTGTCCAGTCATATAAAAATGAGAAGTTAAGTGCCTATAAAATGAGTTGGAGGGGGCAAAATACAACTAAAGGTGTAGTTTAGGGGGATTTAGTACTATTAACCCTACTTTTTATTATATTTAGTGAATGAATTAACAATTTCTAAGTTTTTTTTAGTATGTAGTCTAAATTTTAAATTTTAGTTTATTTTATAAAATTGTATATTAATTATTAAAATTTTTAACTAAAAAAGAATGTTATCAGTTGAACCGTAAAACTTAAAACTACCGTGGTGCCAATCCACTTGTCCGTTCGAATTTAAAAACATTGGTTTTAACTTTAATTCTTATTAATTTATAATGTGTTTTAACTTGACTATGTGAAAGAACGCCATCACTTCAGAACATTACTAATAACTATCTTACTGTTTGATAGTTACGAGGAGCAATTTTCATTCCTTGAAAAGCAAAAAAATTAAAATGATAAGGAAAAAGGAAGAAAAACATTCTTTATATTTGTGAAAAAAAAAAAAATGTGTATCCCTCATCTTTTTAAAAAATGTCGATTTCATTTTTTACATTTAAAACATACTAATTTCGTCTATCACATTTCTTAAATATAACAATTTCACCTCTCATATTTTCAAAATATACCAATTTCGTCACGATATGAAATTATATTTTGATGCTTTTTTCAATGTAAAGTAATTGTTATCGAAAAAAGTATCAAAAAATCTCAGATTCGTCATACAAGTGATCAAAATCCCCTTTCATGTGTGAAATATTAGCAAGACCAAAATAAAAATCTATCGTAACGTGTAGAGACTTTAAAAGATCTAATTAAGTAAGGAAATTAACAAAAAAAATGTCAAATTCATTGAACCTAAAATAAAAAACCTCACTTCAGAAATTTTAATATTTAGTTATAGTTATAATTAAATAACGTAAACACCTTTCTTAGAGTTTGAACAAGCTATTTCGACCAATTCTTAGACAAGAAACCAAATTTTTGATGATTGACAACCATAATTTAATCGGGATTTGGTGCTGTATGATATTGGTACATTGAAAAATGTGATGGAGGAATTAGCATCGTTTTAAATGTGAAAAACAAAAAGAAAAAAGAAGAAGAAGAGTGTTTTGTAAAAATATAAGGGACAAAATTTGTACATTTTTAAATATTTGAGGGATGAATTTAATTTGCATCAATTAAAAGAGAGAGAGAGAATATTTTTTCAAATGTAAGGAATGTATTTAGTCATTTTTTCAAGTGAGATATGTATTTGTGTGTGTGTTTGTGTATGGTGTGTGTGTGTGTATATATATATATATATATATATATATATATGTATGTAAATTATCTAAATATGATTATACACAAAATCGTTTGTCAATTGTCTTTTATCACTTTTCAGTTGTTTGATAGACGTTTATTAGATAATTTATGTTAATTATGTAAATGTTGTTTTTACATATCTATTTCCAATCTTATACACATCTAGATGTGTTCTTCTATTAATTATGAAAGAAACATAAGTACCCATTTAACAATAATACCTTCATTAACTATGAAATAGTCTTTATTGAAGGGTGGATTCCCATACTTGAGCTAGATCTATAGGTTTTGGAGCTTCGAGACGAGAGTGAGACCAAGAATTGCTTCTCAAAGAGCGTGGAAATGAATGATGTTAGGTTGAGATCTTTGTGAAAAGTGTAGGGGTAATGGTAACGAGTGTTTGGTATTCTGATTGAATTACTCCGACTTCCTTTGCCCACTGGTGCCCCTTTTTCCTTTTATACTCCCATGTAGCAGGATTAATCTCTTGTCGACTTGTCTTCGGCCAGTTTTCAAAGTCTGACCAACATTCTTCCTTAATTTGTGATAAATGTCAGGGACATGAAATACTAGGGCAATGGTATTGCCACATCTAAATCCTTAATGCCACAGTAAAAGCTACCTTAAATGACATTAATACCCTTAAAAACTCATCAAAATTACTCACCCAAATTTTCCCACTACTGCCTCCCTCAATCATCAATACTCTTGCTTCTAATTTATTCCAAGAATTCCCTTTGGATTCAAGAAGCAACATAGTCTATCAAGTGGGTTGAGAAAATTCCACCTAATGAGGTAGGGTTAGAAAATTCCAACAGGTGTGGGGAGGACGGGGTAGGGTCACAAGGCTGGTATGGGGAGGGGTTAATTTACAGGGCTGGGGAGAGGTGGGGTTTGTGGGATGCGGAGGAACCGGAGAGAAGAGAAGGGAATGGTTGGAAAAGGGCCGCGGGAGCTGGAAAAGAGGGGGGTGGGTTGTGGGCTGTATTTGATGACTTTTGAAGAAGGATAAATTTGTAAATTAATTTAAATTTTGCTGTGGTAATATCATTGTCCTAAATGCTAGGATCTTAAATATCTTGAGTATTAAATGTCCATTTCCTTTTCTCTTTTTCTCAAATATAGCATTAAATCCCAAGAATTAATTCTCGTCTTTTCAGCCATATTTTGTGCAACTTCTGTTTATTCGCTTAGATGGAGTGCTTTAAGTTGTCTTCTATCACTTCCAGGTGGTGACAGCATTCTTTTTGTCATGATAACTCGCGTGGTCTTGCTACCATCCTATCCTAGTCGTGCCACGTCAAAGATACGTTGTTTCTCTCCTTTTTGCTTTGCGATTGCGTAGCATACCAGAGTGCAATGACCTCGCATACTAGGCAGCATACTCGGGCCATTACCTTTTTACCCTTACCCTACAGGTCCTTACTTTGGAGGGTGTAATGACCTCATGCACAAGTCGAGCCTTTCTCGCGAGGACAACCATTTCATCTTAAGTCATCCTTTTCCAAGAACAGGCGCCTCAGCAAACTTATTACCTCTTTTCCCAAAGGGATCTGAGCCCTGCAACCATGCCCAAACCCTCCATGCTGCCCTGTCATTAGATAGAGATACCTGAGTGCATTTGCTCTTAGATGCGAGCAGCTTTCGAGACCCCCTCGGATCCTATAACCGCCTATTTGCCTTAATAAATTGGTAGAGCAAACATATTCTGCAATGTGGCAACTGATTTAACCTCTACCTACAACCTATGCGTATTTGATGTATCAACTATTTTTTTAAAATGTTTTATTTTTAACCAAAAGGAGTTATTTAACACCATTGACGCTAGACATTTAACAAATTTATTCTCCAAATGAAGTAAAAAAAACATTAAAAAATCCTTTTTTTTAAGTAAATTTACTTTAATTACTTAACACCACTTTTGAAGAGTTTGTCAAGATGTATATAATATATTGTTTGAACTATTAAAAAAATATTTAGAAAACACACTTTGTTCAGACTCGATTTATTTCGTTTTATAATCTTACAGATCAAAACCAAATGAATAATTATTAGCTTTTGTTCGATTTACCCCGTTTTGGTTGATTCGATTTAATAGTTTATGTGGATTCCATCGGTTTACAAATAAATTTATACGACCCTATTACACATGGTATGAGTCTATCACTACCATGTTCAATAACTATCGACATTTACTCACAAGTTGTGTATATGCTCCTAATGCATTTATAAGTTCTAAGTTTTTAATTTTTGTATTCTTAATTAATGTTAGCACTTTTGTTGGGCAAATGACTTAAAAAGCTTGGATAATGATACCATATCAGATGTGGAATAGTTACAAAGTTCAGTTCCGTACGCTGTCATAACATATAGGTATTTCGTTTAATATTGTTTTTTTCTAGTAATTTGGAAGGAGAAAGGAATTGATAAATCACATCAAGCACAAAAATCATTAGGGAGCACAAAGAAAGAGATTTGTGAAGCTTGAGAAATTAGGGGTGTCTGCTCATAGATCGGATATCCGGTCCATGAGGTAAAAAAAGTACCCGACCCTTACTGACCGGGTCAAAAAAATTCCGACCCTCTATCCAATCCATACAAAACTGGTACCCGATAAAAAAAAAAACCATACAAAACTGGTACCCGACCTATCGGGTACCAGCAAAAGAAGGTCGGGTTGACTGGATACCCAACCCTCACCAGTAACAAAACAAAAATATTTAAATAATAATAATTAGACAAGTTAATTTCACAACTACGTCAACAACAATTAAGTGTAAGTTACAAAATACATCATAATATTACGTCCCAATAGCAACAAACTAACAAATAGCAATAAGCCAATAGCAACAAACTAACAAGTAGCAATAAGCCAATAGCAACAACATTTAAATCACAAAATACATCTCAACAGATGAGAGTGTGAGGAATGATGATGTGAATAAGAGGAAGGGAAGAGATGATTGGACCGGGTCGGGTACCCGCCGGGTCACAAAAATGTTACCCCCTACTCGACCCTCAACCTGAGTGACCTGACCCGCTTTCATAATGCGGTTCGGGGTCCCTCTTTTTCCGGTTCGAATCGGATCGGATCAACGAGTTTTTCACGTCGGCAAATCAAAATGAACACCGCTAAGAGAAATGGTTTGTGTCATCTTATAAAACTACAAAAACTACAGGAGAAAGAAGGAATTGACAAACAAACAACCATGGCATGAAGGAATTAACAACTCCGTTTATTCGTACCAAGGCCCAAGGGCAGTCAACAATGATGCTAAAACACAGCTCCAAAATATGCAACTACAGGAAATTTGGAACCAAATTTTGTGATACATAACTAGACCAAGCTCCAATAGATGCAACCATAGAACATGATCGCGTCTTCTCCCTGTCAAACCCATGTAACAATGCTGAGGAAAATTTGCAAACAGGCTAGTAAGGAACAGGAACACGTACGGAAGCAGGCCCTGATTTCATGTCCTCCAGAATAAGGTTTAGTAGAGCCTGAGACACAGGGCCTTCTTTGCCTACACAGTAAGAAATGAATGCAGCAGTCATTATTTAATCCATTTTTTCAGGTTATCTAAGAGTAGCAATCGTCCACAGTGTCAACCAACTTTGTCAGCAAAGTGTAACTCTAGTTAATGAGACAGATGAACACGAACAGGTCTAGCATGCTCTAATTTCAACTTTATTAGTGATATGCTGAAATTCAATGCATAGACCAAAATAAAGGAGAGTTTAATCTACAACCTACGAGTCAATATTATCTTCTGAAGCTACTCCTTTAACAAGGCTGGTAATACACGTACACAATGAATCTTGAATTCTGGATTCAAAGCTGTTATTCCTGGAAGACCTTTTATTCAACGGGGCTATTAGAGAATCTACTAGCATATAGTATCTTAAAGGGAACACAATTTACTGCAAAGAAACTGGATATTCAAGTACAAGATCACCCTGCATACATAAACCACGACATGCAAAGGTTATTCTTTGGTGTATAAGGCTACAACAGCATTTTGTGGGTTTATGGCTGAAGAATCTTAAGCTTTGACAAGGAAATAGGAATTCAGAAGAAATTTCTTCCCTTAAAAAGAAATGTGCTATCATTTACCAGTTTCTCATTGTGAAACATAAGCAAGACATTGAGTACTTTATGCTGTACTGGGAACAATAATTTAAGTAATGAACCAGGTATATAACTTTACTGAAACATAAGATTCGCATATTGATCATCTCAGAGAATATAAATCTTACCATCACCAATGATCTGTTCATCCCATTGCACCACTGGACGAACGAGAACTCCACTGCCAATTAGCATCATTTCATCTGCTTTCTTCCCTTCTTCCACAGTTACTTTTTCTACTCGTATTCCCTGAAGCATTCCCTCCTTCACAAGACTTTCTGCAAGCACCAAAACCCTTTTAGCTGTACAGCCACTGAGAATTTTGTCAAATTCAGGCATCAGTAGTTCCTTTTCTTTTGTGACAAAAGCCACATTCATGTTAGGGCCTTCAGCTATAAAGCCATCTAAAATCCAGCCATATTGCTGCATATGCACCGTTCTCCTCAGCTTCCATCTTTGAAAGTGTATTAGGAAGATAATTCACGCTCTTCATGACAGCAAACTGAGGAGGTTTAATTGGAATTGATGAAGTTACAACTTTGATACCACCATAATCAGGTGGTGACTGATTTTCAATAACTATAGCATAAAGAGCTGGTTGATGGCAGCCTGATGGAGATAGCTGAAAATCACCAGGTCCTGTCGAAAGCCAGTATCTTAGTGAGCCTTTTCTGCACTCGGAAGCACTTACAGTTTGTATGAGGATCCTCCTAATACTCTCCCTATCGAATGGTTGCTTAATCTTGGCCATGGTTGCTGACCTTATGAAACGGTCAAGGTGTTGATCTAATTCATAGAGATATCTGGGATGTGAAGGAAATCAAATGAGTGATCTGAGATTTAGTAATCATTTAATGAAGTTCCCCCCCCCCCCCCTCCTTCTGTAATAAATAAGAATTGTAACAGTAAAGAACATTCCAAGAAACATATGTTGACTAAAGAAGGCTTTAGGATTTGAGCCAGTGGTATGTTCATAAAGCAGAATTTATAAGAAAATAATGACAACTTTTATGAGAAATGTACAAATGGAATATAAAATTCATTTGCTTTAAATTTTATTCATCGAAACATTCAGAAAGGACAAAGGAAAAATCTGAAGCAAGAGAAACTCGCTTCACAGAAACTCAAAACTGATATCATAAAACAAAAGCAAAAGGAAATATGTTTCTCATAAAACAACTAGTACCAAAAGCACACTTTAAAATATGACAGAAAATTTCTTTAAACCTCTACAAGTCAATTCGAGAAATTCAGCATGCTAACAATAGTTGCATAAAAGAATCTTGCAGCACACTTTAAAGCTAGAGAGAATCTTGTGACTGCAGAGATGAGTGTAGAATTCTAACCCGTCCATGATTGCAGCAGTGTCAAAAACTCCATGCCCTCTATGGACCATGTGGTCATCCATAGGGATTACTAGGCATTGCAGACGAATCCATTGTGATTCCACCAAAAACACTAGAGTACATAGCTAAATACTGCTCTTTGCTTTTGTAAGTTTCTCTACTCATCCTTAATCTCTCAATAGCCTTCACAATAACATAATACAAGAAAACAATAATGTTAACTACATCATCCTCCACAACCATTCTATCGATAACTTCATTTTTTTTTTCTATCTTTTTCTCTTACATTTTTTTTCTTGGCAAGTCAATTTGATCACACATTTGCAATATTCTGAATTTTCCTTTATACACATACTTAAACCCAAAATTAAGCTTATATTCTCAGTTTAATAACAACTATCTTTTATGCTTAATAATGCACAAAATACAACATTCTTCAATTCATAATTAAATTTAATGCATAAACACACAAGAACAAAGAAATTAGAACATAAATATAGAAAAAGACAGAATGAAGAACAAAAAAAAAAAAAAAAAAACCTCTGAGCAAGAAAGAATTGGGACTTCAGATACTATAGTCTAGATTCTGTCTCTGCAACATTAAAGAATAATAAGTATTGCAAGAAAAATTAACAAAAATGAGGAAATACTTATTATATTTACTGTATTTCAAGAAAGAGTGTATATATATATAGCATCAAACTTACTGGTTGAGGACTCTGTTTGATATGAATTCTTGATAGAAACTGATGGTTTTAGACGAATTTTTACGAGCTGAGATTGAAAACAGCAGAACCCACTTCTTGAAAACGAGAGATTTTTTGAAAAAGAGTGAGAATTTGAGAATTGATCACTCAACTTTAGTACAAAGAGTGAAGTTTCTGAGACGGGTCTGGTCAGAGATGAGAAAGAAGCCATTCAAGAAAGGTGACTTTCAGTGAAATAGATGATCAGAGTACTGTAATTTTTGTTGAAGAAAAATCTTGAATCATCAAATATAAGGACAAGTGGGGTGGTGGTGCTGGATTAAATTGGAGGAAAGATTCTAACAACCCTGCACCAAAGAAGAGTACAAACAAGAATCTGTTAAGAGCGAATCTGTTGAATAATAATTTTTTGGGTGGAAACGAACAACGTAAAAGTTGAGAACCGATTTATTTAGGGTTAATTTCACTTTACCCTTAAAGTTTAGGGTTACTATTACTTTAGTCCATAATATTATTTTTTAGATAATTAAGTCTTTCCATTCAATTTAACTCAATATTCAATTTAACTCAATATTCATTCTCCTTTTGACAGAAATACTTTATTCTCTCTTCTTTGTTTTTTGTTCATTTTTATGTGATTCATTTTTCCCCATCTTTTATCTTATGTTAACATAAACAAGCAAACAAACCAAATCTTAATCTCACTAAGTAGAGTCAGTTGTATGAATCATGTTATGCCATTATACTCTATCATGGACTATGTTCTCCTAAATTCTTAGATGGGATATATCTTTCTTATAAGTTATCCACCAAATCTTTTTCGATATTCCTCTACCCCTATTATGTTAACTACTCTCTCTAAAATTTTTATTCGTCTGATAGGCACACTTCTACTGGTCGTATTAACACATGGCCTAACTACCTTAAGAGTGTTTCTCTTATCTTCTCATCAATAGATGTTACTCTTTTCATAAATATGCTCATTTCATATCTTATCCATCCTAGTATACCCACACATCCATCTTAATATTCGCATTTCTGCTATTCTCATCTTTTGCTCATGTGTGTGTTTCACTGCCCAACACTCAGACCATAGTTTTTAGGATCGGAATCCTAGATAGGATCGCTTTTAGGTTATCAGAATCGGATCCTACTAAAAATATCTAAAATAAATAAATCAATAATTTTTGAATTAATAAGTCACAAAATCAAGATTTAAAACTATACTGCATATGAAATAAGTATAAAAATTATATTTTTTTTAATCTACTTTGCGATATGGAGAAGAAAGAACATAGAAGTAATGAAATTATATAACATCAGCATAATACCACTTGTAACAAGCTCCAATTCACAAAGATCACACACCCAATACAAGTTGAAATACACACAATAAATATCACAAGCTAACATGTGCTACAGCCTATTAGCCACAAGGAGTAACATTACTTTTCCAGAAACTACAACATTATCAGTATCACAAGGAAGTAAACAGGATAAGAAAAGTCAGCAACAACAATAGTAAAAGAAATTAAAGAACTTGTTCAATAATCATCTTTATCTTCATCTTCATCATACTCATCATCACCATAACCAAGATTCTCCAAATCCAAATCATTGTTATTGATATTGGTGTCCATATCATAAGACTCGTAACCCCAATTTGATCTATAACTATTATAATCAATCTCATTCTCATAAGATTCCTCTTGGACATTATTTTCATCACCTATATCAGTTCTTCCTTGGGTAGAATCTTCAGGAGCCATATCATGGTAATCATCACCACCACGATGGAATTCTCTCAGAGAGCCTTCATCTTCATCATCATCAACAGCATGAACTTCGTTCACTTGATTGGCTTGTCTCTTGTGGCCGCGGGACTTACGACAATCATCAGATCAACTACATAATCATAAATAAGCAACTGTGAATTGTGATCTTTTCAATATATCATGAGTTTGATATATTTTCTTTTTTTTGCAAAAGAAAAAAGGCTGAGGAAATATGCATATCCAAAACTACTATTTTGCTTACATACATAATTTTAACAAATAAAAATTAACTTACGAGCTCTTTTTAGATTCCTTGTAATAACTTCAACTTCATCTTCATTTTGCTCTTCATCTGAAGTATCATTTCCTGGATTGTCCTCTAAAATCCTTAGCCAATTACTCCCTTGTGGAAGGGCTAGATTTTCTCTTTCCGTTATCCAATCATCATCCTAAGGCAAGTCTTCAAAAGGAACTTCATCACAAATACTTTGCCTTTGCCTTTGTCGCTCTTGCAATTTCAAGTTATACATGACAAAAACTAGATCATTCATCCTTTTTTGTGTCAAACGATTTCTTCTTTTCAAATGCACCTATTGAATATTAAAAGACCAATGCAAAGTTATTGTGATTGAGGGCGTTAGAAAACCATAATCTAAAAAATCTCAGACTACTTAAAATGATAATAAACATATGAAAGATAGGGAAAAAAGATCTAACTAATTCAATTGCACTCCAATTACGTTCATATCCAGAAGAGCTACAAGTTAAACTCAAGATCCTAATAACAAATCTTTTCAGCTCTGGGCATTCATCCCCGTAAGATTCCCACCAATTAGCTATAATAAAAATAAAATAGACAAGTTAACATGACTTTAAAAGGAAAAAAAATTCTTCTACAAATGAAGCCAAACAAGTACTAATCCAACCTGGAGCCTTCTTATTTCTTGTCAGAATAGCATTTTGAATGCCAAACAATCCCTTAGCATCTCTAAAGTAATCTATCTGCATGTCAATTTTTAGTCTTTCATTAGGATCTGCAACCAATGCAGTCATAGAGACCACGTTTGACATTAACATCTGATTGGAAGTCTAGACTATACTGAAATTGAGGATTCAAAAAGTAACCCGTAGCATGTAACAGGTTGACCAAGTTGATATTCCCATCTTTTGTCTATGATTTCAAATACTTTCTCATATCTACAACAACAATCATGATGATTTGCATAAATATAACTGGTAAATCATAAGCATATATAGCATATACACAAGGAGATAAAAATAATTACAACTCTAACTATGATTGAAAAAAATGTATTAAAAAAATTACCTTCTTTGGACATTATCCACATTCACTTTAATTTCTTCCTTAGCATGGTCTATTGCCTTGTAAAGAAAAGCCATTGCACGTTTGTCATCAGAATCCACCATTCTAAACACTTTTATAAGAGGTGAAGCAATCTTTAAACACATATCCAAGTTTGCCCAAAACCCTTGATTGTCAAAAACAATATCATAAATCTCTTTCCCTTTTTTCTTCTTGCATACACACTTCCTTTCCACTTATCAGATGTGAAAAAGTTATATAAGGCACCTCTTTGCTCACTAAGCCTTCTCATAGTCAAGTATGCAGTGGCAAATCGTGTAACTCTTGGTCGAATAAGTTCCTTACCCTTTGTGAACTGTTTCATTCAATTAACAACTGTATCCCGTGAATATATGTAAGAATCAACCTTCCTTGCTTGGTTATTGTAACTTTATGGATCACATCATTCTTCTCTAAGTCTTCTAACATCAAGTGTATGCAATGTGCAGAACAAGGGGTCCAAAACAATCTTTTTCTTTTTTCCATCAACAATTTTCCAGCTGCTTTATAATTTGAAGCATTATCAGTAACAATTTGGACGACATTATCCTCGCCAACTTTATCCACAACATCATCTAACAATTCAAATAAATGTTTACCAGTTTTAGAAACATCAGTAGTATCAACAGCGTGTAGAAATACAGTTCATGCTGGACTATTTACAAGAAAATTAGCCATCGACTACTTCCTTTTATCCATCCACCCATCTGACATAATACTACAACCAGTCTTTTTCCATTGTTCTTTGTATTTCTGAAGAATGTTTAATGTCTCTTGCACTTCCTTTCATGTTTTTCAAAAATGTCACTCTCATTTCATGGTAAGAAGGTGGTTTCAATCCTTTCCCAAATTCTCCCATCTTTTTAATAACTAGGGAAAATAAAGGGTTATTTACTGCATTAAAAGGAAGTGCACTTGTGTAAAACCAACGAGCCATAAGTTGACAAATTTGATCCCTTTCTTGTTTCCTCCACTTTTCATTTATAGTAGTTTGTCTTGACCCTTGCCCCTACCTCTAACAACAAATTCATCCATTGACCCTTTTCCCAAGTCAAACATTTGCTCAACTTCTTTTTCATGTTCTTGTGAAACATCCCCTACATCATAGAAAGTTTTCTTCTTTTTCCTTGATTCTTCAAAATTGGCACTAAGTAAGTCAAACATTTCTTGCCTAACATCATCAGGAACTTGAGGGCATGGTTCAATATTTTGGTGAGTGCAAGCTAAATGGTGCTTAAGCCTAAAAATAACACCCGATCGAATGACTTTGCAATACTTACATTGCACTTTCTTGAGAAAATAGGATCAATATCCAACCCGTGGGCCCATCCAGGATCAGTCCGACTACCACTTGCATTTTTCTTCTTGTCTTTCCCTCTTTTTGAAGCCGACATTGTGATAGAAATACCTTTCTCTGTTAAAGTAATAAAAAAATAAGAAAATGAATAAAATAATATACAAGCTAATTGGAAAAATTTATAAAGGTATATTACCAATAACCAACATAAAAGGACTTCATTTATATCAAGTAGCATACAATTTACAAATGAACAGTACGGCCAAAGTGGCAGTAAGCAAGCATATGTTTACTTTATTTATCTTGATAATTGATCATATTAAGTTAGTTTCAATTTTCAATCAAAATAAATCCAACAGTGAGTAAACAATATTGAATACAATTCAACACTTCACAAATTACATCTGAAACAAAAAAAAAATGATAATTCTGAAATACTAAATTGCAAGAAAAAAAATTAGATTATAGAAAAAGTAAAAAAATTATAGAATTTATTTCAAGAAACTAATGATAATTAAGAGTTAAGGCTTAAACAAAATGGTAAAAAAAAAAAAAAAAGCAGTCCAACAACCCGAAAAAATGAAAACACCCAACAAAAAATAAGAATAATACCTCCTTATGACAGAGATAGAGTGATCGATTAAAGTCTTCAAATTTTTGCTGATCAATTGAGGGCTATTGCCTTCTAATGATTTCCAGTACTATTATGATTCTACTACTCCAACCCACTATATCTACACGAATATTTGGCAGAGTCTTAAGCAGCAGCAGTAAGTACACAACATATACACCTCAAACCATATAGTATTAATTAATAGTACCAAGTAATTTATAATTTAGAGATTTGGATTTTTGGTAGGTTCTGAAAATAAGATTGGTGTAAAATCGACTGTAAAATTTAGGGAAAATTTTCAAAACAAAACCAACAAAACCATGGATACTCAAGTAAATCAGTTGTATACATATTTACAATTAGATTAGAAATCTAAAAAATAATTAAACCCAAATTTGAGAGATTTTTCCAAAAGAAAACTGCAAAAGATTTTGTTTAAAAAAAATTAAAATTGCATATAACTGTCTCTGAAATTTCACTAGTAGAGATATCAGTGAGGAGGAGATGATTTCCATTACCTGAATCGGTGTGAATCGGAGCGGCGTCGAGTCGGTGGCGTCGAGGCTCGAGGGTATTCTATCGCCGCTGCCCATCTCTCTCTGATCTGTTTTGAGGTATTTTGGTTTGGAGTCTTTGGACTTGGAGATTTGGACTTTGGAGTTTGGACTTTTGAGTTTGGAAATTGGTAGGTTGGGGACCTTGGGCCTATGTAAAATTGATGTTTTTCAAACCTTATTTTGATGATGACATAAACACTTAACTCTGTAAGCAAGTTTTTGCAGGTCTGTTATCTGTTTTGCTAGAGATAGGGCTTTCGGACGCACTGAACTGTCCGAACTGGGTCAAAACTTCTCGGACGCATTGCACTGTCAGAACGAAAAGGAAGAAAGAAATAGGATCCTACTGCTTCTCTTTACGGACGAACATGACCATCCGAAACCTCTATCGGACAAAGGAACGGACGCATGCACGGACGTCCGAACGAAGCTCTTCAACAACTGCATGAAGATCGGACGCTATGTCGGACGCTTCCAATATGTCTCGAACGTCCGAAACCCCAACGGCTACTTTTTGTGCATTTATTATTTAGCCGTTAGGAAGTAGTTGCAACCACCATTTATTGCTCTTATAAATAACTGCTTTGACATTAAGAAAAAATCATCTAATACATTGAATACAAGCCTTAGAGAAAAGTAATTTGAGTACAAATTGGCTATAGTGCTTAGTTGTATTAGTGTGCAGTTGTGAGTGCAATTCAACTCTGAGTGGAGTGATAATCTTGTACGAAAGTGTGGTTGTAAGTAAGATTCTTGGCTCAACTAAAAGAGTTTTAGTGTGAGCAAGAAGTTTCAAACTTTGTAAAGATTATTGGCTCACCAAGTGTGTGAAGTATTCTATTGATTTAATACTTCAAGCTTGCTAGCTTGATAAATGTGGAAGTATTGGTTGTTTAATTTTCTCTCTTTACTTCAGTGTTCCATTGATTTTATTATATCAGTTTATATTTGGAAAATCTCAATATTTCTAAAAGTATATATTTTTAAGAAACCTAATTTACCCCCCTCTCTTAGGTTGCTTTGGGACTAACAAAAACGATACCTAAGCCTCTTAAACTAGAAAACAAGCAAAGCCCAAAACAAATTGAAGGATAAAAAAAAAATGCCTACTTTGGTAGGATCGTAGGATCTCTTTGGATCGGACGATCCTACGATCCTACTACGATCTTATCAGATTTTTTATTCTTAATACGATCCGGATCGCTTGGGGGGCGTGGGATCGTAGGATCGTACGATCCTACGATCCAAGATCGCGATTTTGATAACTATGACTCAGACCTATAGAGTATCGCTGGCCTAATTGCCGTTTTATAAAATTTATCCTTAAATCGTAAAGGAATTTTGCGGTCATATAATATCCTTATGCCATTCTTCATTTAGTCCATCGTAGACCGCTTGTATCTGATGTGTACCATCTCGATCTATACCACCATTACTCTGAATAGCTGATCCTAAATATTTAAAATTTTTACTTATGGGTATCTCTTGATTTCTAATACTAACCCCTATTCCATTTCTATGTGCACCCTTGCTAAAATTAAAGTCTATATATTCTGTTTTTGATCTACTAATTTTAAACCCTTTTGCCTCAAGCGTCTCTCTCCAAATCTCGAGTTTAGCATTAACCCCATCTTTTGTTTCATCTGTTAATACAATGCATTACAAATAATATACACTACAGTATTTCATCCTATATGTGCCTTGTAAATTCAACTATGACCAACACAAATAGATAAGGAGTTAGAGCTGAACCTTGGCGTAAACCTATATTTATAAGAAATTCTTGTGTTAACCCTCCTGGTATTCTCACACTTGTAACCACATTCTTGTACATCTCATTTATTAATTCTATATTTGTTACTCTAACTTCTTTTTTTTTCTAAAATTCTCCACATAAGAGCTTCTCTAGGTATTCTATCGTATGCCTTTTCAAAATCAATAAAAACCACATGTAAATCCTTTTCTTTATTCCGGTATCTCTCAATAAGTTTCCTTAAGAGATGTATGGGTTCAGTAGTTGATCCCCCTGGTATAAAACTAAATTGATTATTTGACACTTTAGTCTCATTTCTTAACCTTCTTTCTATCACCCTTTCCCAAAATTTCATTGTATGACTCATTAACTTAATACCTATATAATCGCAAAATTTTGTATATCCTCTTTATTTTTGAATATGAGTATGAGAGTATTTTTTTTTCACTAGTCAGGTATTTTCTACTCTTCAATATTTTATTGAAAATATTGGTAAGCCAACTTGTGCCCTTCTTTCCTAAGCATTTCCATACCTTGATTGGGATATCATCAGAGCCAACTACTTTTCCTTTCTTCATTTTCTTCAAAGCCTCATTCACCTCTGATTCCTGAATCCTTCGATAATATATTGTATTTTTATTATTCATCATCATGTCTAAATTTTATCAAACTATATTTATGAAAAAAATAAAATATTTTAAGTATCATGGGAAAGGAGTTAGAATTATCATTTTAGGTTAAAAATCTAATATCTTTAGTTTTGACCGTTAGTCCAATGAGTTAAGTGTCTAACTTATAACGTTAGAAATTAAAATAATAATGTTCCTAAATGTTAAGGGTTAAAATGAAATTTAACCATTTTATTTAGCCGTTGATAGATGACATGACAGCAAAATAATACAAAATTAAAATGCCATTTATAGGATCAACTCATTTATGACAAAAAATCAATCTGTTTAGGTGGGGTCAACATGTGAATTGATATGATAATTCGTTAAATTATTAATAAATATATTTTATTAAAGTATTACCTCAATTATAATTTAATATAATATATTTTAAAATCGTAAATATTAGTTTTAATGTAAGATTATTAAATCAAATATAATAATTTTCCTAAATACTATCTGAAAATTTTTAATAATACATTTTAAGTTGCAGGTTATGAGAACAATGTTAGTATTAATAATTGTTTAAATTATTAAATAATTAAAATTTGAGACTTTAATTTAAATGGGTTGCAAGTTATTGAATTTGTCAAATAGACGAGCACATCTATGGTAGAAGTAAACGGGTTAGACATAGACGTACATGAATATAAATGGGTCAAATATAAATACGATACGATAAGAAACAAGACCCACATAACACAATACATCATGATAAAAACGAGTCTCACTTGAGATGGTACAATATAATAATGACACGATACAATCCATTATCACTCCCTAATTACAACCAAATTACAAAACAATGCCTACAAAAGATGCACTCCAACATGAAAGACATTCCAAAAAAAAAAAGAAGCGTTACAAAAGGTTTTTGCATTTAACCGAAACACAAATAAAAATTATCCAAAATGACTTTTAAAATGTTTTCCAAGAAAAATTATTTTCCTAAGGAAAAGATTTTACATCCAGCCAAACAGATCCTAAGGGTCTATTTATATGGTCAGAGCTGATTTTTCAAATATTCTCTTAGTGACAAACATTGAAAAATATTTTTTTATGTAAAATATTTTTCAATTTTCATCCCTCTAACTAAATATAATTTATGAAAATTTTGAACATAAGTTTTTTTTTTTTTTTTTTTTCAAATAGTTCAAGGGTGGTATTAAACCCCAAATACTCACTTTTATAATTTCATTTACTAAACTTTTGTTGAATTAATTACTTGTGAAGTATTTATTACACTTGTTATAAATGTTTTCAATTCACATTCATAAAATTAAAGATGAAAAAGTTTAAAAATTATATTTCAAAATATTTTTATTTTATCAACTAAGCATTGAAAAATTATATGAAAAATATTTTCAAATTTTCATAAGAAAAATATTTAACATCTAACCAAATCGACCTAAATGTTCATTTTCCATAGGCCACAAGAAAAGTAAATTTAAGTGCTGATTGCAACTCACATACTAAAGTATCATGATTTTGCACTTTGCATTCAAAATTATAAATTTCTGCAATTAACCAACTCCAATTCCTAATTTTTAGCACATTACATCAATGAACATTATTATTGGAGTAAGTCTTGACTACTCACTCTGTAATACGGAAGTGGATGACAAAAAGCAAGAGAGTCCCATTACTTTTCAATCATCCAATGGCTTGTAATACTCACTCCACGTTGCAGAGCGAGTAACAAAGAATTTTTCTTATTATTGACATACATATCCTCATTATTTTATCTAAATTTACAAAGTGAATAACAAAGAATTTTTCTTATTATTAACCTACAGGTCCTTATTATTTTACCCAAAATTTCAAAGTAGTCGCATAATCACACAAACATAATACACACACGATACTACTTTGAGTATGCTTGTGTATATTTGTGTGTGCATGATTATGGTCTGGGTGTGTGCTAATATGCACATTTTACGAAATTAGGCAAAATAATGAGCATATATAAGATATTAATAGCGTTAGGGGTGTTCAAATACAATCCAACCCACACCCAAATGAATTTGGGGTTAAATAGGTTAGATTATTGGGTTTCAAGTTATTTAGGTTGAGATATCCTAATTTAGTTGAGTTGGGTTGGGTTGGGTTGGGTTGGGTTGGGTTGGGTTGGGTTGGGTTGGGTTGTTACAAAACCCAACCCAACCCAATAATACAATAACCCAAATATAATTTACTTATATATTTTTTTATTATTTTCTTTTTAATATCATCTAACTTATAATCTTTTTTTTTTTTTTTTTCATTCTTGACATAACATTCATCTAAGATATTATATAAATTTTCGTTCTCAGATCTAACCATTTTACATTTTGACAAAAATATATTTTTTAATGGATACTCTTACAACAATATTTTTTTTGATATTTTTGAAATTTTAGCCTAAATAACACGAAAATTCGAGTAATCCCCCCGAGTACACTTAGGTTGGACTTATTTGTGTTTTTATATTACTTGAGTTGGGTTGGCTTTTAAATTATAAACCCAAAAACCTAATAACTCGAATATCTGAAAATTCGCCAATCTAATAACCCAATTCATGAATACCCCTAAATAGCGTTTACTAGTGCAATTTGTTGAAAATTAAAGTTGAAGCCTTGGAGGCGGTTAACTATTAAAATATATACTTTTGAATACAAAGTGTAAAATCATCACATATTTAGGGATGCAAACTGTAATTAGTTCTAAATTTGTTAAGTTACCTATATATATATATATATGAAATCCTATGGTCTCGTACCGTTCTATTTTAAGGCATTGTACTGCACAAATTTTAAAAATATATGATATTGTATTGTACAAGTATTCAAAGTACAACGGTACAATACTCTAACGGTATGGGTAGGCACGGGGTGAGTACCTGCCCCTCACACCATTGGGTATCTAGAGAGTGGGTACATGATAAAGAGGGTCGACTACTTGCGGGTACCCGATCCTATCCCATCATTATTCATTAAAAAAAAAAAACTAAACTAACTTCACTTTGAATGCCAAAAATTCATAGAACTAACAAGAGTTGATTAATAAATATTTCTAAAAAACAGAGAAGAACAAAGAAAAAAACCCAATATTAACTTGTTCGAAAAAAAGACTTAACAAAATTAAAATTTAAAAAATTACATAATTTGTTGAAAACAAAAAGATAAAACAAAAGTAGTATAATATTTATCCAAGAAAAGTTAGATAAAATCAATAAAACTATAAATCAAGAATTTTAAAATCAATGAATTACTTGTTTATACATGTGGGTCGAATTGAATACCCGTAGATTTTCAAAATCGGATATGCATTTGATCTTTACATACCTGACTCTCAGTTGACCCGATCAACAGATGGGAATTAGATACCCTCTTTTTTTGTAGTGGTGCGGCGCAAGTTGAACGGGTATTTTTGCCTACCTTTAGGTAACTGCATCGTAGAATCTTCCAAAAAGTATATACTAATTTAATTAAGGGAAAATGACTTTAATAACCCTTGCATTTCATATTTGTACTTTTTAGTCCCTCACATTCAAAGTACAGTATTGTATTTTAGTCCATCATAAATGTAAAACCTACCAATTTAGTCCCTCGACACAAATAAAGATATATTTTGGCATGAAATACTCACATGCGTATTGGAATGTAATATATTTGAGTGCAAAATTAACAATAAATAATTTTAAATGCTAAATTGTTTGAAAAAAGAAGAGGATTGAGGTTGTTGGAGTAAGGAGCCATTACCAAGGAGCTAATTCGTTCAGAACTCAGTTGACTGCTTCTATA
This sequence comes from Cinchona pubescens, assembly GCA_025175665.1. Taxonomy (NCBI): domain Eukaryota; kingdom Viridiplantae; phylum Streptophyta; class Magnoliopsida; order Gentianales; family Rubiaceae; genus Cinchona; species Cinchona pubescens. The sequence continues at coordinate 712,943 of JANKKI010000304.1, read as the reverse complement.
GATAAGGCGGCTTTGAGGTTTAAAACTTGGTTGCGCTCCTCCGAATCCCTTCACCTAGACATGATTGATCTCGTACCTTCGCCCACCCACCATGTTAGAGAAAATGTGGTGAGGAAAGAAAATAGAGATGGTCATGGTAGGTGAGAATTTTATAGTTATGGTGGAAGAATTTTAAGTGGTGGAAGAGATTTTAAGTAGTGTCATTTAACATTTAAAATTTGTGTGTTGTCAATTTTATCCATGAAAAATATAACATTCAATAGGTATGTTAGAGTATTTCAGGCCAAAATATACTCGTAATTGTGTCGAGAGACCAAAATAAAGTGTTTTGAATTTGTAAGGGATTAAAATGCATTATGTTAAATGTGAGAGACTAAAAAAATATAAAAGTGAAATATGAAGGACTATTAGGTTGTTCACCCTTTAATTAACTTTGTTGTCAAAATAACAAAAGAAAAGAAAAGAAAAAAAAATTACTACTAAATTAGGGTAGAAATGGAGAAGGAAGAGTCTAAGAGGGAAGAAAAAGGGCAAAAAAGGGAAAACGGAAAATAACAAAATGTAAAACACACAGTACTAACATATAAAATGGTTGCTAGTATTACTATTATGGTATTGAGAGTAGAAAATAAAGGAAGGAAGAAAGAAAGCAAAGAAAATGACAGTGGCAGCTGGGATTGGGTACGCATTGTTAGCCTTAGGCCCATCACTTTCTCTCTTCGTTGCCGTAATCTCTCACAAACCCTTTTTAATACTCACTGTCCTCTCCAGGTATCTTATGCGACTTTTATCTTCTTCTAATACCTAAATTTACCCTTTCAATTTTGAGCCCAAATTTCGCTCTTTTTTCGATGTTTTTGCTGATTTTTGGTGAAATTTGATTGTGATTTTGTTGTTTCTAAGTACTTTGGTATGGCTGATGAGTTTGATTGTGCTGGCGGGATTGTGGAGGGCGTTTCTCCCCATCAAAACGACGTCGTCCGCCTGGTTGCCCTATTCAATTCTTTTATTGACCTCTGTGGTATTTCAAGAAGGCCTCCGTCTTCTCTTCTGGAGAGTTTACAAGTTAGTTTTATCCAATTTTTAATTTCTTTTTCTATTTTTTTTTGGTGATTAAATTTGGATGTTGCAAAAAAGAATACCGAAAATGAAACTCCTTTTCAGACTAAATTATGAAAAGGGTTGGGGAAATTAATCAAAGCTATAATAATGAAAAGCCTAGTTTTATTTCGAGTTTATGTTTCTTCTGTTATGCTTTTTTAAGTGACTTTTAGGTCAAACATGTGACAACTTTTTACTTCACTTCGTTAACTAAATTTAGGAAGCTGGAAGATATATTGGATGGTTTTGCTGACAGAATTTCGAAACCTCGGCTCTTCCTGACTGATAAGATGCAAATTGCCCTTGGTGATGCTCCTTATATATATGTTCACATTTATACATGTGTTAGTGTGCGTTTTGTGTGCACGTGTGTATGTAGGCTTGTCCAGTTGTTAGGCTTAAGTGCTGTTGGCATTATAGTTTGTTACAAAATTTGGTGTCAACTTCTTTAATTTAATTTCAATTAGTGTGGTGTGTAATATGGGATTGTTTTTAGTTAATTTCATGTTCTTCAGTTTCTATACTTAAGTTATATTCCTGAGGCATTATATATAAGCTTTGTACTATAGGAAATCCACATGTTTCAAATTAATTGTCTGAAGATCTACATCTTAGAAGGATATAGTTGCATTTCTTTACTTTTTGTTCTCTCATTTTTGCCAATATTGTAATTCTTGGCTTCAATTTGTAATTGTGAAATGGGAGGTTTAAATCATGCTGGACTGGTTGACCACCCTCAGGCTAATGTTTGTGGCTGCGCGTGCATTGTGATTCTAATTAGGCATGGTGGAGGCTGGAAAATCTTGAAATAACCTTAGGCACGAGTATAAGCTGTCCTAAACATTTAGATGAAAAATCTTTACAACTTATTAAGGAAAAAAGATGACTGAGTACTGATTTATATGAATTGTAATTGACATGAGATTACAAACTAAGTATCCCCTTTTGCTCCTTTGTTTCCAAAAAGTAATGCTTGGATGCAGTTATATATGGATGAGTAGTCTGATCTATATTATATGAATGTTAAAAATGGTGGGTATTGTAATTCTTCGGATTGTCTTCACAGTTATATAGGTGAGTTCAGTTTGTTAGGTAACAATATCATTTGCACGGTTTATAAACCTCTGTATGGAAACATTAAATGATGTATTTTCTCTTGGTTTCATCTAGCCATTGCAATTCTACATGTAAAATAGTGCCAATTGCTGTACTTCCCTCACCTTCTTCACATTTTCAGATGTTATAAGTTAATTCCCAGTAGTATAATGCACAGAACAAAATGAAATAAGGAGGATAACTTTTAGTAGCTTTTGTTTTCCAGACAGATGCCCATGGTAGCATCCTTTTTGAAATTAGAATGTTTTACTGTGAAAGATCCAGGTTAGCTGCACTTTCACCTCCAGCCATTCTCCTTTCCTTGCTTGAGACTGCACTCTTAGTCCCTGATTCATCGAATATTCTTGTTTTTGTTCTATCTTGCCATCCTGTGTTCCTAACTATTACTGAAACTAAGAATTCTCAAATCCATCATGCTACAGTCTCCCCTTTTCTTGCTGCATCAGCGATTTCATAATTGGTAACATGAACTAGAGAGGTGGAAACCTGCAACAAACAATTAATTTAATTCTCAAATTTTGACTATGGAATGGCACCAAGTGCCTGTTTGGATTCTCTCTCTTACAAATAAGCTATTTTCTTAGAAGTCTTTAACTCTGTATTAACCAGTTATCCTTTTATTGGAAATTCCCATTTAGGCTCCTTTTCTCATTTTTAACCACCCCGGTAAAATCTAGCTGCAGCAGTTCCTTTTTATCAGTTTGAAAGTTGGCACTTCATCAATTGGTTACTGTGTAATGTCCATGTTTTGGCATGTGAGAGTATTCATCCTCTCTATCTTTCCATTTTATTGGTCTATTGAGGTGGTGATCAGAGTAATTTCTGAATACTCACTTGTTGATAATAATGAAATGAACATCTTCTAATATGGGTTTCGCATAGTAACTGGCATTTCAACTCCCCACATGTATGTTTCATATGAAACAGTTTATTGAGATTGAATTCTTTTTGAACTGTTCCCATCACTTACCTTTTCATTTGAGGCTGCTTATTATGAAAGACATCACTCTTAACGTTTATTTTGCTTGTAATGGGCTAGTTGCTCATCTTCTCTGGTTTAAATGTGCAGCTGGTGGTCTGGGTCATGGCTGTGGCCCATGCTGTCTTTTTCTGTCTCAGCCTTTTGACGCCCGCATTTGGACCAGCAACATTTTATGTGGAAAAGTGCTCACAGATGCCTTTTTTTCTTGTTTCTTGTAAGCAACGGTTTCTTTTACTTCGTGCAGTGTTAATTTTGGTATTGCAACATGGATGGTAATTCAAAATCAAGCAAGTTTTGGTCAATATGTTAAGCCCTTACTATTAGAGCTTTTTGTGTGTTTAAAACATGGTATTCTGCAACCTTATATTCTTTTGTTTTGACTAAATCTTTATACTGAATAATATTATTAGCTTGGTGGGTTGTCAGTTTCTTGGCCTAATGTTATACAACTTCTACATGGCAGCAATCATAGCCCTTGCATTTGTCACAATCCATACCTTCTCAATGGTCATTGCATTCAATGGATATGCTGAAGGAAATAGAGTTGACCAGCTTATTGTTCCTGTTGTTCATCTTATTGCTGGAATGCTTGTGAGTTCCTTTTTGGTATTGCCTTCTCGTTAAAAGCTTAATTCCCTCCATTCAAAACCTTACTTTATTTTCCATTTCATTCCATGGAGATATCCTGAAGTAGAATGTTTTATTCATCACAAATAAGACTATATAGTCGATTTGGATAAATGGACATTCAGTTAATGGTTTACCATGATGTTCAATCCAAGAAAGTTAATATTGTGTGATAGGTTCCCAATGGATTGCATTGGAAGAAGGTTAATTATGTCTCTACCTAACTATGCTTAAAGTGCATAGTTAGGTAGAGACTAATCTACAAAAAGAACACAACATTTGGCCACTGGTCTCCAGTTGAAGGACCTGCAGTGGTTAAGCCAGTCTATTGACTAGTGTGACTCAGTTGAGATCACAAAGCTTAAGTAGGAGGAAATACTTGGCTAGGTTGAACCTGTGATGCCTAGAGTATTAGTTATGTCTTGGTTATATTTCAATCACTGGTTTTCTTATAAAATCCACTGGGTTTTCCCTGTGCTACTGTGTAGATTTTGAGGGATGTTCATTGCCTGGGCTTGGCTTTTGTGCATTGTGCACTTTCTCAACTTTAGTTTTTGTGTACATCGTTCTTGAGTCTATCTTTGCCTGTAAGTCATAATGGTCTTTCAAACAGATAAAACAGCTTTCTCAAGCTCACTCATGACAGTCGTCTCAAAGAATATCTAAACATGTCTGTCATGCCACCTTGCAGCCCTAGTGAAATGGTTCAAAAAGAATTTGTGTGACTTGGTCTTACTGAACTGGACAGAAATACACTGCATTTGGATTGCCTTCCTAATCTCTCTTCTCAGCTATCCAAAAACGCCGAGGGTAGTGGAAAATTGGTATGGCAGCTTCATAAAGTGCATTTCCTCTCTCTCCATATTAGATCTGTGGTACAGGGACAATAATTAGAGAATCATCCTCAGTGGGGTCATTATTATCTTCCAGGTCAGTTATCACTCAAGTATTATAACTCAAGGTAAGTGGGGTCATCTTGACATTATTATATTGTATAAGCACTCAAGTATCCCTCCCTAAGCTGTGTTATTTTATTTAATTCTCTTCCAAGTCAGTTAGTGGACTTAAAAATCCGAGGGCCTTTGCTTGGGAACCCCTCTAGCCCTGGTTCTTTGTGTTGATAAGCCACCTGTTTTGAGTGCGTTTCATAACATTAACTTTCTTGGATAAAGCATCAAAAGTTTAAAAATGCAAAAGCCCTGCATGTTAACCCCCGAAGTGGATTGTGATTATCATTCCTTGTTTTGTTTCTCAAAGATCAACCATTCAATGTCAAGGTCTCAAGGATAGAACTGTCTGATTAGGGAATGAATATTTTTCATTTCCATTATTGACTCTGTCTATAAAAAGTATTTAATAAGATTTTTCCCCATTTCTATAAAGATTATCAACTAATCTATTTTATGACAAAATAACTGGTTTATTTGGCTGCATTGTGAGGGAATGAATGGAGTACAAGTTTATGTAAATAGACCACTCATCCTTGTTTGAATGTACTGTTGGGCCCAGTTTTTGGCTCCCCTCCTGGACGAGGCGGTAAGAACCACAAAAGATATTGGCCTTTTTAGTATTCCAGAAACCAAGGTTAAAGTGGAAATTAGGGTAAATACAAATACCAATTCCCTAGATAAAGTTTTATTTGCTACCCCTCCCCCACTCCTTTAAGCAAATCATGAAGTTAAGTGGATGTTGTTGACGGGGCCAGGAAAATTCTTCTTGTACTCTACAAGGAAAACCATAGAAAAAGGAGAAGCATTTCTGCGACAAATTAGTTCATTATTTAAAAAGCTAATTATAGGAGAGCTATATACCTATACACAGACACACACACACCCACACCCACACATACACATATATCTATGTGTGCATGAGAAAAATAAGCTCTCCTAATTTAAGAACAAAGCTAAAATGTTGCTTAAAATGCTTTGCTAATTTTTGTGCATTTGTCAGACCCTGGTAAATCTTGTATCTGGGGGTTGCATTATCGGCATTCCTCTGCTATAGCTGTCTCTCCCTAACTGCATGGCGGTTTTCACCTTACTACATTGCGGAAAGATGGTGTCGAAAAGATTGATGGAAACTCGAAACAGACAAGGGAATTTGTAGTCGCACCTCCCTTATATTTTGAGGTTGCTGTGTGTATTTGAGTCGGGAGCACCTGAAGTCGGCAAAAAAGTTTATTTTTCTAAGAGAAGAACTTTAAAGACCCCATTGGTTCATGAAGTATTTTGTGGGTAAAGTACATCCCATGCCAAAAACATGACTTTATCTTATATACACCCAATTTCCTCCTTAGCCGCATTTTTAGAAGTTAATTGCCCCCTCCTCTCTCCCCCCTTTTCCTTGTCATGTATTTTAAATGTAGTTACATCAAGTGTCCTCTTGTAAGGAAAATTGGGAAAGGGCAATTCATGTATTACAGAAAATGTATACTCTTAAATCTGCATTATTCTATCTGATGCTGTTGAAAAAATGAGGTCCATAGGTTTGAATCTTGAACTATGATGGCAAATTATGTTGAGTTCTGTATGTTTGTGCCTGAATTGGATAAAATTAGAGGGGAGAAGGGTCTCTATACTATACTAGAGACAAATTTTACTATTGTCGCAAAGCTAGTAAGCTTAGTATGATCATTGCATCTCTACTTGTCAGTGCAAAAAGAGAAATGTTTTGTTTATTAGAGCACAATGAAAAACAGATTTCCAGGTAAGATGTGAATTATTCCTTTTGCTCTAGACCTTGTTGGAGCAGCAAACAGACCCTTTGCAAACACCAGCTGCGAATTACCACCCATTTTTTCCCTCTTTTTTGTCACCACCCATATTACTCGGTGATTGGATACATCAATGTGATACTTGGGGTACCAATTAATGCACACATGCACATATTACTCATAGTTGTTGATGCCTTAATTTGATAAGGGTCGAGTCCAAGTTGACAACAAAATGTAATTTAAGTGATAAGACGTTTTTCTTACTATCTATTGATTATGGGTTTGAGTCAGTAGAAGATAAGGAGGAAAAAGATGTTTTTTTTATAAATAAATTCCAAGCGTATTCCAGTTCAATGTTAGTTAAGGGTTAAGTCCAATCAAGGGCAGACCGTCATTACCCGCCCCCCAAGTTTTTGTGAACTCATGAATATTATGTGTATTAATAAGAGTTGAATATTAAAAAGTGTAAAATTTGCCCCCTCCCCAGGATTGCTTTCTTTCTTTTTTATTTTATTTTTAAATGTCATTTAACCAAAATTTTACTCATATTTTCCTATTTAAAGTTAGAATTTCAATCACAATCTTACAAAATTACATTTTTAAACTCCTAAATATTATACAATTATAAATTATCCTAAAATGTATATCTATGTAATCTTATGGCAAAACTGTTATAACTAATATCTACACCAACTTATAGTAGTATGATTTAACCATTTCAAGATATTTTTTTTATATTATGTTGTTCTTATTATTTCTATAGTTCTTTTTTAATATCATTTTTAAAGAGAGTATCATTCTCAATTATTGTAGAAATCAGCATTTTTTTTTACATTATTATCATTTTTATATCAATTGTTCATTAACTTATTTATGTTTAATATTTTATTTCTGAATAATTAATTATTTTAATAATAATTTTTTTTGTGTGTTTATAGCTCCCACTATAAATTAAAATAAGTTGCTATATTGCCTCCTTATATTTTATTTCATTTATAAAATATTTATGATCCATTGCTTGTTTTAAAGTTTTAATTTGATTCTTTTATTAATTATAAGTGTCTAACATGTTTTAGCAATAGGTAATGTAAATTAACATTATTTATAATTTGCAATTTAAGTTTTTTCTTTTTGATTGTTTTTAGAATATGATTAAAAACTGAGGTCACGGGTTCACGTACGTGTCACATGAAAAAATACAAGATAAGGCTATTTACGGTAAATTAAATGATCTAACACTCTGAATCCTTTATGTTGTGAACGGTCCTCTCTCATATATTTTTGTCCCCCAAACCTTCGTTCCTGTGTTCGCCTTGAATCCAATGTTTTAGGTAAGAAAATTACTCACCTCCAAAACACCTGATAAAATGTAAATATAGTTATTCAACTAAAAATATACATTTTTTTTTTAAACAAAACGAGATTTACATTACTAGTAAAAATTACATAGGACTTACGGACCCCATGTTACAAAAGTCTTTCCCCAGGATTGGGATCAGATAGATAGGGGGTTCTTTAATGACAAAAACTCCTTCACACTTCTTCCTACTACAAGCTGCTTTTGCTAGCCTATCTACTGCTTCATTCTTTTCAGGCCGCACAAAACTGATGCTGATCTCTTCACAATTCTTCAATACTTCTTGGCAGTCCCCTTCTAGGCTCCTTCTGTTGTGCCTAGCTAGTAGACCCTTTTGTAAACTGTTCACAATAATAATCTTGTTTACATGCATATATTGTAAAAGCATTAATCCTTTCCTAATGGCACCTAGTTGGTTCAAAGACTCGGCCGCGTCCGAGTTGACTCAGCCGAGTCGTAACCGGAACTCATCATTATTTATTTGTTCCAATACCGCACCAAATCATATTGGAGTTATTGGAACTGGTGTTGACTCGGTTGACTCGGCCGAATCTTACCGATCCAACTCACCGTGTTGTAAAATCGGATAGACTCGTCACGAGATCCGTCCGAGTTGAGTTGCAGTTGACCACAACCATGGGATCTAGGTTTCGAAATGGGATAGAATCCATATAAATACGCTATCTTCAAGCCCTTTTTGTTCCTTAGTAGAGTTTGAGTGGGTAAAAAAAGTTGTTGACGAGGTTTGCTGTTCGCTTCTAAAAAAAGTAGAAGGGGATGATGGGTGAGGCTTCACTTCGAAGGGAGAGAAAGAGTGCTTCTAAAAAAAGTAGAAGGGGATGATGGGTGAGGCTTCACTTCGAAGGGAGAGAAAGAGTAGGGCTGTGGCTGGTGAAATCTGCAGTGGTAAGAAAAGGGAAAAGGGTTTTGCTAATTTGGCTGGTGAAATCTCCGGTGAGAGGGAGAGAATAGAGGGTTTTCAAGTGCAATTTTAATTGGGGTTGAATGGAAAAGAATTTTGAGAAGAAGTGTAGTTTGTTTTTGGTGGATAAAACGGAAAAATGGCAATAACTATGGAAATAGTTAATCAAAAAATAAAGAATCCAGATTAAAATTTTTAAAGAATAAAATTGAAAACAGGTACAGTATTTATTTTTTAATATTATAAGTTGTTTGATTCATTTATTTGGGTCCTAAAATATTTGATTGGTTAATACAATTATACTCATCAAATATGATATGTTGTTATATTATTTAGTTTGATAATTGTGTCTATTATAATGTTATACATTTATTCCATAAATTTTTAGACATTTTCTATAACAAAATTTTTGTATAATTTCGGTACGCGACCGATATGTCGAAACCGATGTAAAATGATACGATCTGCGACTGTTCGCGACCGCGACTTTGAACCATTCTTCAGCCATTAAACTAGTCATATTTCCTAATTCTTCAATAGTTCATGGCAGAACCTTCTTTAGAAGCTGCTCCATCAATGTACATTAACATTCAACTTAAGCTATCCACAAGGGCTGCTAGCCAGTTGAGGTTTCTTTTGTTAGTCAACTGTCTTCTTTCTACCCCAAAGCCATGTTTAATAGTTTCTGGGGTTCAAATTTCCTATCGTTAAAAATTACCTCGTTTCTTCCTTTCTAGCCTGCCCAAAGCACATACAGGAACAAGGCATCAGTATTATACGAGTTTAGGACTAGGATATATAGGATTCACAGGGTTTTTTGCTAGCATGTTAGTATCCTTATGCAATTTCCAAAGGCTTTGCATGACCTCACTTTGTGATAAAAAAGTAATTCGTGTCTTCCGTGCCCTTGTGATAAAGGCAGCATCCAAGGACTCTAGGCGGAAGTCTAGCATTCCAAAGACTCTTAAAAGGAAAGTTTGGACCTGTACACCTAAAAGATTCATTCCTGAGTGTGCTATACCCATTTTTATCCCTTTGTTTGAACCAGGGGTACTGAGAACCATTTCTGGTAAGGACTTGGAATTCTATAAGATCCTTCACAATTTTCTCTTTCCACTTATTTTCATTTTTGTTTATGAAATGATCGACTTTCAGCTTGCTATTCTCACTTGGGATTTAGGGATGGCAATGGGCTGAGTTGGCCCGTTGGATTGCCCGACCCATCTTGTAAAAGACTCAGCACATCCGGCCCATTTAGGTATTGTAGCAGGTTGGTTTCATTCCGTCTAAGTACCTGGACTAACTCGTCTAAGAATCTAGAGTCGGTCCTACATTTGGTTTTTTCCAACCCATAGCACGCCCCGCTTTTTAACTTGTGACTGACTCGTTCGACTTCCCAACCCGTGTTCATCCCGCCTCGCCTCGCCCCCCGCCTCCCCAAAAAAAATTTGTTGACCACCTCGTTGACCAGTCCTTTTTAGAAAATTTTTAAAAATTTATAGCATTTTAAATGACTTTTTTTTAATAACATTTATGTATTTTTCCTATTAGACTAATATATATTAATTTTTAGTTATAAGTAATGAAAAACAAAGTACTAAGGTTAATAATAACTTCAATTATTAAGTAAAAACTTGGATTAGTTAGTATTAATTTAGAATAAAGAAATAATAATTTAGAGTTTTAAATACTAATTTCAAATAAAATAAGTAATAACTTGACATATTATGGAATAACTTGATTTAAGGACTAATAATTTGTTTCTTTTCTTCTTAATTATAATATAACTTTTACTTATAAGCAATGAAAATGGTATACTAATGAATAATAACTTAAAATAATAGGTAATAACTTAGACAAACTAAGAATTATGTTCGAGTAATAAATAATAATTTAGTGTATTAAGTACTAATTCGAAATAAAATAAATAATAATTTGGTTTAATTTTAATTAATCGAAAATGAACCAATTCGAGGGTCAGCTCGAGCTCGACACACTTTGCAGCGTCGCGAGCCTAGTACGAAAGCCGGGCCTGGACCAATTTCAAATGTACCCAACTCGACATGTCTTATTTGAAAAGATAACACGATACAACACACCTCTTTCAACGAAGGGGCATGCTTTGACACCGCCCACTGCCATTCCTACTAGGGATTTCAACTGGGAATTGGTTAATAGGTTTGTCACCAATCCAACAATCTGTAAACATGTCGATACAACTCCCATCCCCCAGGTTCCATTTGGCACGTTTCCTGATCATTTTTAGGGAACCAACACTACCCTTCCATACTCTGGAATGGGATTTCTTGCTGATTTAGGCTTCTTTTGAAATCATATTTTGCCAGTAATATTTGAGAAACTAAAGAATTTTGATGAAGTACTATAATTAGCTTCATGTTTTTAAGGGTTAATAACACTTTGCCCCCCTAAAGTATTTGGATAATTACACTTTATCCCTCTAAACTAATAAAATTATATTTTGCCCCTATTTAACTATTAATCTATCACAATTTTCTAACAAAATCAAGAAAAATTAGTTAAATGACTAAAATGCTCTTAAATTCATAAAATTGACAACTTAAGTCAACTATTCTTTTCAAATTCGTATTTCTTATATCGTTTTATGAATGAAAGCAAATGTTCTAAAGTTATTAAATAGTTACAAATGATTTGAGAAAAAGATTTTATATGATGCAATGGCTGTTACCTTGTGCTTTTTTTTAAAAATAATTTTGACCATTTTACAAAAATCTCCTTTAGCATGGAATAGGAATCATGGTGAGTTTTAGAGGGAACTAAAGTGTTAGTGATAATAGAATTTAAGGGTGTAAAGTGTAATTAACCAATAGTTATATTTGTACATTCACACAATATTTAAGATAGCGTTACAGTTGATCGTTAGTCCAGAGACTTTAGTGCTCAAAAAATAATTTTAGGGATTAAGTATTAATGGTGCTAAAGTTTAAGAGGTTAGACTATAATTAATCATATATATATATATGTATATGTATATGTGTATGTATATATATATGTTTTTTTTTTTTTTTTTTTTTTTTTTTGGGGAGGGGAAGGGGAGAGGGAGGGGTTATGTGAGTTGCGTAAATGTGTGGGTTGTAAGGGTCATTTTGGGTAGCTTTTAAAAAATGCCAGGGTTATAAAGGTCTTTTACTAGTTTATTGGTGCAATTGCCAAAATTTAGAAACTAATGCTAGTTATTTATGGAGATTGTGTAAAAGTAGAATAGTTTGAGACTGCAAAGTGCATTTAGGATTCGTTTTGTTGAATCTAAAATGTTTTTCAAAAATATTTTACTTGCAAAATTCCATTTTTATAAATCTTTCTCACGGTTAGATAACAAAATGAAAATATTTTAAAATATAATTTTTTGATATTTTTTATTTTTGATTTTATCAATATGAGATAAAAAGATATAATCATAATAGATAATGCATCATTAATTGTGGTCAACCAAAAGAATAAATTTATTTAAAACTGAATTATAAGATAATGTAGGATAAATATGCATAAGGGACCAGAATGATGTAAAAGTGAATGGGCAAGAGATTAAACAAAATAACTTTAGTAACTGAATTTATAAAAGTAGGTTTTTGAAATTTAGTGTCATTCTTGAACTATTCAAAAAAATAATTTATACTCAAAAATTCTGTAAATTAAGTTCACTAAAAGGGAGAAAAATTAGAATTTACACAGAAAAATATTTTTCAGTGTTAGGTGCCAAGAGAAATGCTAAAAATATTTGCCCCAAACCAGCCCTTCGGTTTGTTTGGTTAGATGTAAAATGTTTTACAAGAATTTTTTTTTCCTGGAAAATTTTTTACATAAAAAAAATCTATTTTTCATACAATTTTTGGATATTTGGATGACAAAATGAAAATGTTTTGAAACATAACTTTTTAATATTTTTTATCTTTGATTTTATCAATATGAGTTTAAAAGATTTATAACAATTATAATAAATACTTCACAAGAAAATTATTAACAAAAGATTGATTTTATTTAAAATCAAATTATATGATAATGTAGATGTCAATTATGAATAATGATAATTATATTACTATATACCCACAATGAAGAAAGAAAATCAACGGTAAAGAATTGAAAAAAAAAAAAGTTTAGCAATTAAATTTATAATAAATAAGTTTTTGAAGTTTAATATAACCTTTGCACCATTAGTAAAATAACTTACATTCAATAATTTTGTAAAATATTTTTAGCTTACATGGAAAAAAATTTGTAAAATATTTTTCAAATTTTTGGGGCTAGGAGGAATTTTGGAAAATACTATAAGCATGCCCTTGACGGCTTAACCGTTTCCTTCTTCCTCGCTACTTTCCTTTCCTGGAACTAACTAGGCCTATAAGTACCTAAACTTTCCACGATTATATGAACATACTCCATCTTTCTCCTGCTAACTTGCAAAGATGAAGAGGAAGGTGCAAAGGAGTGAAAACTCTCGGTTTTCAAGAGAAGAAAGGAAGGAATCAAGAAAATGGCGGCAGAGCTTGCAACGCTGTGTGACATTGATGTTTGTCTCTTGATTCAAGCCCCTCGATTTCGAGATTTGGCCAGAGAATCTTGATCAATCAAGAACCCTTCTTGAAAAGTACAAACGAACTTTTTGTAATCAATCTCAAAATCCCAGAAAAAATCAGCCCACTATTCTAACTAAGAATCCTGATGAAACAAGAACGATTCTTGAAGATTCCAAGAACAGTGGTGGTGATATCCTGATTAATGGGCTATCTGGAGAAATGGGTTCTGCTCAATTCCATGGAGAAATTCAGAGCAGTGAGAATCTTGAAGGAATAGCCAATCAGTCAAGTTATTTGAATGAAGGAAATTTATCGACTGAAAATTGGTATGATGATCAGAGGAATTGGATGATTGGTCCTCATCTGTGTTCTGAGGTTTATGATTTGTCATCATCAGTTGAGGTTCTTGATCTTGATTTCCAGTCTCTTGATTCTTCTTTAATGGATGACTGCAAAAGGCAATCTATGCCTTGTGAAGATTCAACTTTGTGGTCTTCAATTCTTGAAGAAGTTGGAACTACATCACTGGTCCCAATGTCTTTGATGCCAGAATCTTCTGAATCTTTTCGGCTCTGGGAATGGGAAGAGTTTTGGTTTGATGATCCGTTGGTATCAAATAGAAAAATTATAGCCTCCAAAATTAGTAATTTTGTGGTTTTGCAAATTTTGTTTTGGGGTAAATTTTGATGGATTTTAAGTTAGTATTTAGAGGTAGTTTAATTGGTACTAATTCTTAGTGATGTTAAATTGAACAATTTTGTCTTAAAGCTGTTGAGTTCCGAAAGAAAGTTCCAGTTTTTATCAGTTATTCCGCATTTTAATTCTGCTCATTAATTTGTACTTTTATTCTTATGTTTGACGCGATACATAAAATTATAGATCAACATGTTTTCTTTAATCTGCAGCCTGTCTACCATCTGCATCTTTTATTCAGTTCTTTGATTCGATTACTGCAATGATTTGTCAAATACTTGAAGTATTTCGGGTTCATGGTTTCGTATAGGAATGATGGGGTTTAATAACTCTATTTCAGAAGACATTAATCTTTTTGCTTTATAAAAAAAGAATCAGATGAATGCTAGGATTAATAAATCTATTAGATTACTGCAATGTTTGTCTACTTTGTTTTCTGAGGTTTATGATTGCTACCAGAGCAGATTCTGATCCTGATTCTGAAGTTGGTATTTTGTTTGTTCTTGATCTTGTACTTTTAAGTTTGAATATGTAAATTGCACATTTGATGCTTGTACCTGAAAGAATAATAGGACAAATATATGACAATAAATTGCACACTTTTGCCTAACAATTTGATGCCATGGAAACAAAAAAGACTAGAACTTTTAACAAGTACTAAAAAGTTGGCATGCAGATAGGTCCGTCTAAGTTGATTTGCGTCAGGATTAGATCTAGTGGAAATAAGTAACTCTCGTACATGCAACTTTAAGTACTTCTTAAAAAAAAATATAACCATTGACAGACAGAAGTAAGTATTTAAAAAAGGCAGGACTCATGTCAAAAAAAAAAAAAAAAAAAAAATGCAGGACTAAGTATCCATGCCCAGAAAGAAACCCAACTGTGCTATTTTAAACTTCTTTTGGGGGGTTTTTTTTTTCCTTATATGATCCACTGTCTACGGAAGGTGTATGTACACCTAAACATAAAAAAATGTGAGTTTTATGTGAGTATTAGTATAAACCCTATATAAGGTCCACATTTATTGTGTTTAAGTGCAAATGGATCTTGATCCATGAAAAAATTTACCTTTCTTTTGGGCTACTTAGTCATTTAAGCTATATTTTAATTTTTTCTTGTTAATAGAATTTGTTAAGGCTTTACCTGTCAAGAAAATGATAAGCATATGCAAGAGCATACATGTGATGAAGGAGAAATGGCATTATTAATTTTATTAGGAATTGGAAAATAATTTAAGAAAGATATAAATTCAGAATTACTTGTCAAAGTTACCTCACGAATCCAAATCATAGTGAATCACTAACTCCAGATTTTAGATATTCAGTTGAATTTCGTCCCTTCTTTTTTTACATGTAGTGATACCTTAATAATTTTGTTATTTTGTATAGATGCATTAAAAAGAATTAAGAATAATCAAAAGCTTCACCCTCATGACTAGTAATTTCATACTTCAGTTCAAACTTTAATAAAGGGTGATTTCTTGAATTATAATTTTTTGCAATTCGATTCCGTAATCGTTTTGGCAAACTACTGAGGTGATAAGTCACAAATTTTTTTGCATTGGACCAATTTTACAGTTAAATTGTATAATGGTCAAGTTTGTAATCCGATTTTATAGTTAAATGATATGTCACAAATTTTTTGTGACTTAAAAAAGGACAAGATTCATACCATCTCATCTCGTAAAAAGCAAAATGACAATCCCATGAACGAGAAATTGAATAAGTATTATTTATCTCAAAATGGAAGCTTGCTTTAGCGGTAATAAACCAAAATATAAGTGCTTAAATTGCATAAGACCTAATGCTCTATTCAACTAATGACAAATCTTTGGATTTACTAGCAAAGCATAAGCCAGTCAAGTGAACTGGTATTATAAGATAGTTCATGTGATCAGAAATAACTTTCAATAATAATTGAGATTTAACCTTCAAAAGTACTTGTCACGCTCCAAAGGGATTCAAGGTTCATGGCACGTTACAACTCTAAATAAAATTCTAAGCATGTTAAAAATGGTACAACGAGTCAAGATTTAAACTATAATAAATAACGTTAACTATTAACAATAATAAATCGATACTTGTATCAATATATTATCAATTACATAGGTTGATGCCCAAATAATAATAATAGATAAATTAGTCGCGAATCCTGGTGGTCCTAAAAACAACCTAAGAGGGGGGTGAATTAGATTGTTTCAAAAAACAAGCCTTTAAATAAAATTCTGAGCATGTTAAAAATGGTACAACGAGTCAAGATTTAAACTATAATAAATAACGTTAACTATGAACAATAATAAATCGATACTTGTATCAATATATTATCAATTACATAGGTTGATGCCCAAATAATAATAATAGATAAATTAGTCGCGAATCCTGTTGGTCCTAAAAACAACCTAAGAGGGGTGAATTAGATTTTTCAAAAAACAAGCCTTTAATGTGCTTAATGAGAAATACAAACTTTACATACAACAAATAAACACTTAAGCATAAATGAATACAAAAGATATTCAATAATTGAAGCCGAAAAAATAAATGTAAAAATGATTGAGATAGAGAGTATCAAACCAAACTCACAATTTTCTCAAGTTTGGAGTATATCCACCAGTAGTGCTTCTTCAAAGAAGGTGAGGCAATAACCTTCTTGTACACAAAGTAGGCTCACCCTTGCACCAACTAAGTCTTTCTAGTTGAGCCAAAGGGTTTTACAATACAACCTCACTTTTGTACACTTGTTATTCCTCCATTCTTACACTTGGAGATCACTCACTAGTCTACTCTTGCTCACACTAATTCCCTCTAATTGAGCCAAGAGAACTACACTACCCAAACCAATACAACACACAATATTTTAGCCTATTTCTTCCCAAATAACTTTTATAAGTGTTTGTACTGAATAGAGTAGTTCTACTCTCTATTTTTTTACAATAACAGACTTGGGGGTATTTATAGACACCCAAAAACTACATCTCTAACAACTCTCTAACGGCTATTTTCTGTTTAATGAAAAATTAGCTGCTAGAGCTTTCAAATGGTAGATTGCGTCCGAAAGAACTAGCCGTTAGACTTTTCGGACGGCCGCTGCAAAGTCGTGCGTCCATTCTCTAGAGGGTGTTTGTCTTCCTTCATTCGAACGTCCGAGGCTGCGTCCGAACTTGCGTCCGGTCGATGTCACTGTCTTTTGGAATATTGATTAGATGCTATTCTTCGTTCGAGGTTGCTTCAGGTTCTCTGTGTCGGACGATTATTATCATCCGAACTGTCTTCCTTTCGGACAGTCATCATCGTCCAAATTATTTTCTGGTTATTTTCTTGATTATGTTCGAACTATCATTTACGTCCGAACCTTCCTGTTTATCTACACACTTGTTTTCAAACCGTTAGAATGATTTAGTCATCATCAAAACATGATTATCACAACTGAGGTTCAACAACTCCGTTCTGTAGTTAGCCTTATAGTGATCTATCTGGAAACAGACTAGGCTATATTAATCAGTTTCAAGTGTTGCAAAAATATTAGCAGTATGGGATGAGAAAGACATTGTTGAGCAAGTAGTTCATCTTTCTTCTTATTTGAATTGAGTACACAATACTATATACAATATCAATAAAACATTCATGCATTAGTCACTCATTAAAAATTTATATTCAATACATGAATTAGTAAAGAGTAACAATTCAATAGTTAGCTTATAGTTCGCATAGGTTAATTAGCTACTGGATAGCCAAATCCAACTGTTATTATACTTGCTAGACAGGATTGATGACGGTACGATATAATGATGGTAACAGTGATGAAAACTAATTCTCACTGAATAGCATATGTTTACCAATGCACTTATCTTGCACACATACACATTTTCATCACATTCTCACATACTTTTTATATAATTTGTCACAATTATGGTCAAGTAGTCTACATGCAACAAATACAATATACCCAATTTTGTTTATAGATATTCAAATACTTTTAAACATATATCAATTTCATAAAACATTTGGAAAAAATAAAAAATAAAATAGAACCACTTGCTTTAAATCAGAGTACCTGTGCTAAACTAATTCGGTTTTTCTGACTCAATAAAGTCACTCACACCTTCTACAACTAGTTTGTTAAGAGAGTTTCTTCCTTAACTCTCTTCTTGGATTTTATTTTACAACGGTCCTTCAAGCACTCGTACTACTAAATGTGAGAAAATATTTTATGGGAAAAGATGACGAGTAATTGACATAACAGAGAGATTAATTACGTTAGTCAAAGTTAAAATCTCAATTGCAGTAAAGACTCCCAAGTACTTTAATGAATAAGTAGTAATATAAGATGTAATCACGTCAGATACTAAAGTAAATTTCTCAATTGCAGTAAAGTCTCCCAAGTGCTTTAATGAATAAGTAGTAAGGCATCAGTTTTTAGTGTCGGCATTAAACTTAGAACACCCCAAGTTTATTCAAGGCATTAATTAGGGCTAAGAAAATTATGATTAGACCCCTTATAATAAAACGTCGAGTTTCACAATTAGACTCCTACTCTACTCAGGCATGGACAAACTAAAAAGAGTTTAAAAGCAGAAAGAAAAAGCTAGTAACTGACTTGATAAATGAATCACAAACTTACCAGTATAAAAAAGTTCCTAATAAAGTTCTCCAAACCTTTAATAGATAAAGGTATAACACCTAAAGATTTAAAAGAAGATATTATATATGATTTATAAAAATTATGTTTAGACTCTAATATATTAACCATGATTTATGAAAATTACATTTAGACTCCAAATAAAAATGTTGGGTTTCACATTTTATTTTCGAAAGCTTCATCCTTGAAACTTACTATACCACAGCCTTCATCTATTCCCGCTAAGGCTCCTCCTCTAATTTAACTCAAAATCTATAAAATTTTTTACAGTAATTCCATGGTTCGAACTCAATTTATAGCATACAATGCATTATTAGAAGAATACAAAAGATCGCAAATAATTTCAACAACAAACTCTTTTTACCTTAGGCTATTCAACTAAACATGCAATATTCTTGAAGCCCGCTAATATTACACTAACTCTTTCAAATACATCATAAATATTAAGTTATACACGAGTTAGAAGAGTTTCTTGAATTACTTCTAAAACTTAGTACTTCAATTAAAATTACTATCAGATATTGATTTTATAATAAAGTATTTCCTCCAAATTTTTTTCTTTAAAACACACAAATATATCATAAAGTTGCAAGCTCTCTTTTCAAAATACCTATTTTAAAGTTATATCGAGTTTTCTAACTTACGTGTTCCATAATACATAATTCAATAAAATTATATCCTCTATAATTAAATAAATGCAAACCTTATATGAAAATTATTTTTGAATTTTTATCTGTAGCTATGTGTAACTTCTATTCTACTTTCACTCAACGTATCAGCAGTTAAACTCAATTGTTGTGTCCAAAATTGAACAAGATCTACAAAATTTAATAATGTATGTTGAGTTTTACAATTTGGTAATATATACCTAGTTTATGTAGTTAGAAGCTAATTCCAGAAGGTTACACGTATTATAAATTTGATAATCACATCACTCATCATTCAAAATTTTTGAAAAAAATAAGGAAAATGTGGTATTTATTTATTTATTTATTTATTTGTTTGTTTTTAACCTATCAATCTTTTGTGATAAAAAAAAATCAAAATGGTTTATCCATGTGCACAAAAATACAAAAGAAAAAAATCTGTTAATTATAGTTTCATTTGACACAACCAAGACTCCAATGTAAGTTTCTTACAAATATCTATAGATTACCTGATGTGGTTTTAATTATGGTTATCCAATTTTCCTTCACCCAATTTTAACACAAGAAGTAACACTATCAAATTAACACAAGAAGAAACACTATCAAATTAACATAGACATATTCAAACTACATAAACTCCGAATTTATACTTGTTTTCCAATTTTCCTAAGTTATTCATAGAAAATAAATACAATAATGAAGTAATACACAACGCTAGTTGACACATGATTCGTTGATGATTCAAGGAAGATACAATTTGAAGCATAGTTTTTTTTCTATCAATTAACCATGTGATGTTGGAGTCTTTCAATAAAAATACCAACTAGTATATGAAAATACACTTACCTTTGTGAAATGGCCTATGTAAAAATTCTTATTTTGTTTTATTCTATTTTATTCTTTTTATTATTATTAATATTTTTGTGACAATTCTCTCATTTCTTTCTTGTGAAATTATTAGATTTGCTAGGTTGGAAGTATTTATAGAATTAGCAATGATTAAGTTAGATCCTTCTAGCTTAAGAGTTCCCATACAAATTGGCTAATTCTCTAATATAATGCGGGGTCAGGGGTTCAAACCCCAAGTCTTACAGAAATT
This sequence comes from Cinchona pubescens, assembly GCA_025175665.1. Taxonomy (NCBI): domain Eukaryota; kingdom Viridiplantae; phylum Streptophyta; class Magnoliopsida; order Gentianales; family Rubiaceae; genus Cinchona; species Cinchona pubescens. The sequence goes on along the minus strand of JANKKI010000304.1, from coordinate 692,498 downwards.
TGAGTAGGTGTCAAAGCACCTTTGCTTGGTTTGGAGAGAATTCTCCAGTCCCTTAATAGTACCCAGTTGGGTCCCCTTCATGTAGAGTAGGTTAGATTAGAATATTGCTGCCTTGACAAAAAAAAAAAAAAAAAAACTAATATAATGTGAATTTTGGCTCCTCATTTTACGTATTTTCAATTAAAAGTGATTCTTCTACGAAATACATAATTACACTAGCATAATGCATTATTTTCCCTATGTAAATAACATTAGATAATTAAGTAATTGGACATATTACATGCATCACAATAGATAATCGACTAAATATGCACTTAGTATAATTAAAGGGTCGTGAATAAACATCGCATCAAATAAATATTTAGATGTATAATTAACTCATATCCAAACAACTAATCCATTAAATATAATTAGTGTAAATCAGAGCAAATAGTCCTTATCCAATTAAGTAATAGAGAAACAAATACATAATTAGACATATGGTTAGCATACGTTCGATCAACTAGTTAATTAAATATGCAATTAGTGTAATTAGAAACAATTAGTCAGTTATATAGACAATTGGCATCTTTCTAAATAGGTAATTCACATACATTTAATAAACATCATAATGTACACTTAGTTAAATAAACTTCTAGGTTGCATAAAATCAAAGCAAGTAATCAGTTAAATATGCAATTACTGTAAATTGAAACAATAATCTATATATAATGAATATACACAAAATAAATACATAATTGGACCCATATTGAAATACATCCAACAAGTAACCAATTAGACCTGCAGTAAGAGATAATTAAACAAATAATCTGTATATAATCAAAAAAAAATAAAACAAATAACTAGGCAAATAATTAACATGGTCCAAACAAATATCAATTAAATGGGGTGATTATCCCACAGGAAGTCTAGCAAAATCATTTTGAAAGACCTTAGACCCTCAAGTTCGTTAGTAGTATAGAACAAATTGGTATGAGGAAAAGGTTACATTCCTCGATATTCTTTTATTTTATGGCTTGTTTGCAAGAGGAGGCTTAATACAAAAAAGTAGGCTAAAAAATGGGGAGTGTTACAAGGTGATTCTGGTTATGAAATTTAAAGAAATTATGAAGAAACTATAGATCACCTTTTCTTTGAGTGCACAATGTCACTAGAGCTATTTGGAGCAAGATCTAGGAAATGTGTTTAACCTATAAGGGAGCATGTTCTTTGGTGAAGAAATTAATTAGCTAAGTGCACATTGAAGTACAACTCTATTGAGAATTAACTCAAGAGAGTAGAATTTGCAGGCTTGGTTTATGAGATTTGGAAAGTCAGGAATACATAAGCATTTTTTTCAATCTCAGAGGTTCAGCTGTTGTCATTGTGTTTATTGTGATACTTTTTGCCCAATTGGTGGTAGCATCATGGGGCAAAATTCAAAAAATAGAAGGAATTGTTGGAATTGGCTCTTGAATGGAATCTGCCTCGAAATTGTTTCATTTGATAGTATCTCTGATACAAATATAGAGATAGTATGGATGTTTTTGGTTTTATAAGTGATATAATATATTGAGACATTTGCCTCTTTTGTACAATACGTAGTTTCTTTCATCAATACAAAAGTTACAAATTTTTGGCTGCATTCTGCATGTTTAGCTCATGGTGTGAACTATGGTAGCTCGGTGAGAACATGCTTTTCTTTTTGTCTCTGTTTTTGTAATTCAATGGACTGGTTTTGTAAAACTCTTGATTAGCGAGTATAATAATTAGTCCTGGATCCAACTGCTGATATACCATAGAAATCTATGAGTTATATGTTTTGTTATCTGTATGTATGTGATATATGATATGTTATGTATTAATTTTTAGTATGTTTTGTCGCATGTGAAGAGTGCTTGTATGTTTGATTAGTATTATTTAATAACTTTCTTAATCCGGTAAAAAGAGATATGAATCGCTGACTAAGCTCTTGTTTTGCTTACCCCACAATAATATAACATTTTGCATGTGTTTGTAATTTTTGTTTGGGAGAGTGATCAGAGTCTGAGATTCTGAACCTGGTGTCCTCAAGGAACGGTAAGGGCATGGCAGTCATGAGATTCCTGAGAATGGGGTGTGCCACAATTGGTATGAGAGATTTTTTCTAGGATGATCCCTACCTTTATTTGAGTAACATTTTAGGGGCTTGTTTTTATTTCATGAATTGCATATGATTTCTTTTATAGAGATCTTCTAACCAACATATGTCTCACTTATTGCTTACAAGGTCAAGAATCTCAAGCACTAGGTAATTGGGGAAAGTAACCAATACTTCTAGAAGTATTGGTTTCAATTCACTAGTGATTGAAATGTGGCACACCCCATTCTCAGGAATGGTTGAAGGAAATCATATGCAATTGAAATGATAACAAGAGCTAAAATGTTACAAATAAAGGTAGGGATCATCCTACAAAATTTATTTGTGGGAATGAGTCCACGTCAAATGCCATTTCTGTTTCATTAGTAATATTTTTTTGGGCCGTAATTCTAGTCAATGTAGCAAAAATCAACCATACATCATATCTTTATGTTACATACAATCAGTTGCATCCTTTTAGGCCAATTTTGTACCATGGAATTTTGTGAATGAAAAAAGTGAACAATTAAATATACTCCTTCCGTCTCATTTTATTTGTCCTCCTTCCTATTTTAGTTTGTTCCAAATTATTTGTCACTCCTTAAAAAAGCAAATAAATAAATACCAATCTACCTAATTTACCCTTCATGCAAGTTCCAAAAGAAGAGCATTCATGTCATGTTTCAACATTAATTACTCTCGTAAATCATTTCAAATTTTGAAAACCAAAAACTAACTAACAAATTGAAATTTTAATTGAAGGATAATAATGGAAAAACTATTATACTAATTGGTCAAATATCAATTATTTTAAAACTGTGTGCAAGACTTACCATGTCAAATAAAATGAGATGGAGAGAATAATAATCTATCAAAATACATAACCAATCTATCCTTTTATTGTAGTAGAACTGCTAGTACCTTATAATATGTACCAACAATTTTTGGGTTAATCCTTGGCAATCCAAAATCACCATATCATTACCAAGGAGAATGTTACTTGATTTTAGATCACAATGAACAATATGTGTTTCTGTATCTTGGTTGCGAAGATTATGCAATGCTGAAGCAATATCAATTAAAATGTCTAATCTGTGTAAAAGATTGAGATTTGTTGTTGTTTTTGCTTGATCAATCATCTCTTGATGCAACCACAAGTCAAAATTTCCATTTTCCATGAGCTTATAGACTAGAGCCTTTAATTCATAACCTTTGGAATAAATGCCAGAGCAGTAGCTTACGATCGAAAACTAAATTTCTATGGCGGATGTTTCTCAATGTCTTGCACTTAGCCCCAAAACTTTTGGACATGCCATTCTTTTGAAAGTCAAGAACTTTAACCGCAACAAGCTTATTTCTATGTTGATCTAGTCTTCTTCTGTAAGCATGTCCAAAGCTTCTTGAACCAATAAAGTTCTGTAGAGAAAATCCTAAAGTTGCATGATAAAGTTCATGGTAAGAAAGTCTTGAGAGCTTATCGACACTTGTGGGCATGCTAGAAGAACAGACCTTTCTTCTGGCCCTGTTGAGATATATGATGAGGTATAACCACATTGTACCAAGCACTAAAATAGCAAATGGTAATACTGTGGATTTCACAATAGTAACCATAAGCTTTTTTGCGTTTTTTTCCATTGATTATGGGGCAAGATGGGAAATCTAGTTCGGGAATGCCCCCACAAAATTCAATATTTCCAATCAATGATATTTGGCTTGCATTGCCAAAATTCCAATAGTTGGTATCTCACCCTCAAGATCATTAAAATAAAGGTTTAAGTACCTTAAGAACTGAAGTCTCCCAAGATTTCTTGGGATTTTTCTTGTCAAGTTATTGCTTGAAAAGTCTAATTCTTGGATGCTTTTCAAAGAAGCCAACTTTATGGAATTGTCCCATGAAAAAAGTTGGCTTTCATATAAAGATACTCAAAATTTGAACAATCACCAAGTGTTAATGGAATTTCTCCAGAAAGAAGTTGTAGGACACACTAAAAACCAGCAAGTGCATTAGCTTTCCTACTTTAAGAGGTAAAGAATTATTTAAGAAGTTAATGAGATAAGATCATATTTACTATTAAGGAGTGTATTTCAGAAAAAAATGTGATGATATAACACCACTAAGACTACTTAGATCCGTATACAGCTCTTGCAAATTTTGCTAGTTGATAAAAACATTGTCAAACATGTTGCGACCTTCAAATTGGTTTTCTCTCAAGTCTAGATGGAATAGAGGAGAAATGTTACATAGGTTAAGCAATATCTTTCCTGACAGTCTATTTGCTTGTAGAGACAAATATTGCAGGTTTTGGAATTTGCCAAAATCACTTGGTATCACTCCTAAGAGAGAGTTCTTGAAATATCCAATACAAATAAATTGAAAAATTGCTAAATCCTTTTGGGATAATTCCTGATAGTTGATTTCCTCCAATTGTTAACAAAGTCAATTGGTACGAGAGATTTGCCATGATTTTTTGTATTTTTCTTCCAAAATTGTTCCTGTCCAAGTAAACAAATATTAAGTTACTATTGTTTGTCAATGATGCAATAAATGCCAATGAGTTTCTTTTAGAATTACTACCGAAGAGGTTTTCTTCAAGATATAGGCTTTTTAGATTTGGCAAATCTCCTAAATTGATTGGAACTTGCCCATTAAAATTGTGGATTCCCAGTTCAAGTTCCTTAAGCCCTGAAGCACTGGTGATTGAAAGTGGAATATTACCATGGAATTGGTTTTCCACAATTCCTAATACTTATAGATTTGGTAGATTGAGGCCTATGTTCGTTGGAAGATTCTAGAAAAAAAATTATATGCAATTGAAAAGAAAACAAAAGCTAAAATGTTATAATTAGAGGCAGGGGTCATCCCAAATAGGTTATTTGCTCCAATACCTAATTTAGTTAAGCTTGTTACACAACAGAGGCAGGGATCATCCCAAACAAGTTATTTGCTCAAATATCTAATTTAGTTAAACTTGTTACACAACATAATTCCTCGGGCAGATTGCCCTCCAAATTGTTGAATGAGATAGCGAATTCTATCAATGAGGATAGGTTCCCTATGTGGATTTGAGGGCGAAATATCTCTTGTTAGGTTGTTCGTATGGAGATAAAAAGTTTCAAGCTTCTTCAAATTGTTTAGCTCACTAAGAATTTTCCCTTCTAACCTATTCCTGGATAGACAAATGGTAATTATCTATGAGTAGTGACTCAGATCAATTGGGATTTCTCCACTAAATGTGTTTATGTGTTTCTTGATAGGTTAAGGAATCTTAGCCAGAACAAGCGCCCGACCTCTTGTGTAATCTAACTATGGAATTGATTTTCCCAAAGATGGAACAAACTTCATGAAGCTGAGATTTCCTATATGATGAGATATGGTTCTAGACTAGTTGTTACGTAATAAAGTTATGGTTGTAACCCTCTAATATCTGGTGCCACATGTGACTCCTTGTCATTGGCAATGGTGTTGTGAATGGTTCCATGAGTTGAATACACCATAGGATCATCAGATACTTTTTTCTTGAATTCAAGCAGAGCAAGTCTATCAGTCTCATTTCCAAAATTCTTAGCGGGATGNTTGAAGCATGAGTTATTGACAAGTTCATGGCAACTTGAACTAGAAGCAGGAGTAGAATGTTTGCTGATAATGATGACATGAATCCCCAAGAAGTGGTATTTTGAAGCTCCATTTTGTTTTCGTATTCTAAACGAAATGGTATCAACTAATGGTGATTCAATAAGGATACTTTTTATTTTTGGGGGCAATGTTTGTTAGAAAAAACTAAAGATGGAAATGAGAAGAAGAGCTCACAACAATACGGAAGTAGTATTATCGGTCAACAATACAGAAAGAAAGAGTTTGTAAGTGAAAAAATCCGTTTGAGGCACGCTATGTTAGACATTGTTTTTTCCAGAGTAAATTTTCGCCTCTACCTTAGTGCAAACAAAAAAGATGACATCCTACTCCTAAGATACAACAAACCACATAGAGTTCTTCTAATGTGTACTCAAAAAGAAGATCAAAAGAACTCTAAATCTCTCAACTGCTCTTGTAGGAATTTAGACTAAATATATGACAGAAGATTTAGAGACAAGAGAAGAATAAGAACTTGAATATTCGGATGTGAATTTTAGACTCTAGAGATTGAATATTTATAGGCAATGAAACAACACCTATGTGCATTTTCCTAGTAGACGTGTTTTTTCATATAACACTTAATGGATTCTTCCATTCATGAATAAAAGACATGAGTATTAGAGAGATGTCTATTCATTCACAAGATATGTGACAATTTGTCAGTTGTTACATCCTAATAGATGTGTTTTCTACATCATAGAAATGTGTCTACTAATAATTATTTCATGTAAAGGCCCATTAAATATTAAATTCCCGAAATTAAATCCAACAATCACCTACATGATTCAAAATTTATAAATACAGCAGTCTTTTACAATGCATTTAGCTAAGGTGTTTTGTGGACTTGAAACTTACTTAATATTAGAAAATCCATTTGGAATAACCGTAGTGAACTTGCACCTTGAACTAGGATCTTTTAGCCCAAACTTCAATTAATAGCAGTTTTGTCGAGTTCATAAACAGGGTCGGCATTAACAGCCTTACACTATTATCTTGATTCTTGAGTGCTCTAGAGAAAAGTATAATCTCATAGGTTGCGGCCCTTACAACTATATCCAAATAGGTGAATTTTTCAAGACTGTGTGTAATGAAAACATATCCTATAATTTGTTACGAATTCATTCAAAACATAACATCTTTCTTATCACATCAAGTACCATAAAATCACAGTAGGACCAAAAAATAAGAAGTATGATACTTCTCCAATTACTAAACAGTTTGTTTTAACCATATTGAACCTTCTTCTGGGATCTCCAGTCAGAAAGGTTGGATTGCCAATGTCAATAATTTATAGTTTATGGATTTCAGTCTCATTCCTACTGAAAATTCTATGATTTGCTTTTTAACTAGTCATTTGATTAACAGATCCACAATACTTTTTGAATATGAATGTAATCCAATATGATTTCATTTTTAATTAAGCTCATAATTGAATGCTAGGTTAGCTTAAAAATGTACAAAAAAAGAAAGAGAGACGAACGATAAATTAAAAATAAGATCTCACTTGGTAACAATAGATGGAGAACACATATTAGAGTGTTCACCAAGTATTAGTCAAGTGTAACATGCAATACTGTAATTTTTCTATAAAGTAAAGGAGAAAGAAATTTTTTTTTTTAAAAAAAGAAGATATTTTAAAAAAATCCAATAAGGGTGCTAGTGAAACAAAATAAAGTTTGGTGGTAAATTAAAAAATGTGGTATATGTTAGGGTGGTGACTGTAGTTAACCCGATTATTTATACGTGGATGAAAGAAATTTATTACTTTACATAGAAATATTTTACTTGCCTCTTAAGATTAGTTTTTACATGTTCTTTCTGTTTTGTAGGTTAGCCCGGTTGAATAGAATTTTATATAAAGTATTTTCAAACTATACATGAGGAAAAACATTGTTCGGCTAAAATATAGAGCATCTCATTGCAATTGTGATTTTTAACACTCACAAAAAAAAAAACAAAAAAAAAAACTTTGTTAATATTTAGAAACTCTGCTTCAAAAGAATTTACATTCTAACATGTCAAGTTTATGTTCTTTATTTATCGACCAAAATTCTAGTCTATGTATTGAACATCAACCATATACCATTTTCATATGAAGAGTTTATCTTGTTACCCCATACTTTGCACAATAGAATATCGTGCATGAAGAATAGTGAATAATTAAATAATAATCTAATCAAAATAAACATAATTACCTTAAGCTATATAACCGATTGATTCTTTTATTGCAATAGTACTGCTAGTTCCTTGGTCAGAAGAAATACCCATTGTTTTTGGAAGAAGTCTTGCCAAATCTAAAATCACCCACATGGGCAACAATGTCACTACTAAGAAGAATGTTACTCGTTTTAGATCACAATGAACAGTTGTTGTTTCATGGTGGTTGTGAAGATAATGCAATGCTGAAGCAACATCAATTGTAATATTCAACCTTTGCAAAAGTTTGATATTGTGAAGCTTAATAATGCTGTAGTTGCCTGATAAATTGTCTCTTGATGTAACCACGAGCCAAGATTTCCATTTTCCATGAACTCCTAGACTAGAGCCTTAAATTCACGACCTTTGGAATTAATGCCGGAGCAGTAGCTCACAATCAAAACTAGATTTCGATGACAAATGTTTCTCAATATGCTACACTTAGCCTTAAAACATTTGGAAGCACCATTCTTTTGATGGTCAAGAGCTTTAACCATAACAAACTTATTATTATATTGATCTAGTCTTCCTCTATAAACATGCTCAAAACTTCCCGAACCAATTAAGTTTTTTTGGAGAAAATCCTAAAGGTGGACGATGAAGTTCACGGTAAGAAAGTTTTAAGAGCTTATAGACTCTTGTGGACACACTATAGAAGCAAATACTTCTTATAGTTCTTTATTGATATATCCCAAAATGCATATTGTACCAAGAAGCAGAACGGTAAATGGTAATATTATGGACAACAGAATAGTAACCTTAAGCTTTCCTGTGTTCTTTTCCATTGATCATTAGGCAAGATGGAAATTTTAATTCGGGAATGCCTCAGCAAAGTATTTTGTTTCCAATCAATGATATTTGTCTTACATTCCCAAAAATTCCAGGAGTTGGTATCTTACCCTCGAGATCATTAAAAGATAGCTTTAAATACCTCAACAACTGGAGTTTTTCAAGATCTCTTGGAATTGGCCCAGTCATGTTATTACTTGAAAGGTCTAATTCTTGGACGCTCTTCAAAAATCCCAAATTTTGTGGAATGGTCCCATGAAAATGTTTGATTGCATATAAAGATACTGCAAATTCAAACAATCATTAAGTATTGTCAGAGTTTCTCCAGAGAAGTTGGTGATATAGCATAAAGAGAAGAATTAACTAAAAACTAATCCAAGAAGTAAAACTAAGAGAATTAGATAAAAGAAGGATTATGGTTCCGGTCATATCTATCATGAAAATTTTATTAGTCGATCATTGACACCAAGGATAATTTAATATTTATACTAAGTACTAAGTTGAAGAATTAACCCGAATTCTAATTCAAAATTGATTCTTATTTCTTTTTCTAAGTTAGTTAAGTTTTAATACGCGATCTAATTAACCTTAACTATTAAATTGATTCAGACACGCGCCAAAGATTAATTAATAGAAGTATTAAAATCCAACAAGAACAATTAGGCTAATATAGCATAAACACACACGGTTATATCAACTAATTGATTATTTTCTCTAAATTCAATAACGGTAATCGAGCCATCATTAAATTTAGTTGTTCCATAGATTCAATTGAACAAAGCAGTCAAAAACAATCTAGCTATACATTCATTCCAATAACTCACTATTCTGCAGCAATAGCAAATTAAAAAGAACAATCATAAAATTACCATAGAAAAATAATCAATATTTGATATAGAAATGGATTAAATTCAAGTACAAAAGTTTCACAATATAGTAGAACTGACCATGGTTTCAATTCCCTCGACCAATTTTTTAGGTGTGCCTTGGGCTCTCTTATGCAACCCTCTAACTCACAGAACAGGTTCTGAACCCATGTCTAATTAGTCCCTTCCAATGGGCTGCCTTATGCCAAACCATGTAACGGGTTCCAGTTCACGTTTAACTTACGTAACGAGTTATTAACTAATCTAAATCACATGTGAGAGTGTGTCACACATAATAAGTTTTCAATTAATTCAAATCACGTGTCAAAATATAAATATCTCACATTGATTAGCCAATAGATCGTTAAAGGATTAATAAGATTAATGAGACACTTCAATCATTGCCAATGTTCTTTCACATTATGTTTTTTTAATCTCTTTTTGGTAATTATTTCATTTTCATGTCAAAATCAACAATATACCTAAATTTGAGTGTTCAATTGCATTATGGTTGAGTTAGCCAAGGATCTCGTATCAATAAAAAAAAGCAATATTTTTACTTTTGCAAGTAACAAGTTTATCATGATTCGTGACCTTCTTGGTTTAATGCCTAATGAAAATGGTCATAAATAATAAAATGTGGGAAGTTTGAAATTGACTAATAAAATTAAGATATAGTGGCAGATTTTGATGAGAATTCAAAGTAAAGTTAAAATAATCTCTTCCGAATTTAATATAATTTATAAGTGCAGATGTAGGACATTAGAAAGGTCCAAAGAAAAATCATCATTTCCGGACAAAAACCCATTTGACATTAAGGTGATGAATAGACTAAATCTACCTAATTAAGTATTTGCATGAAATTAATATACTTCTCCAAAACTATGGTGATTGAGTGATTGACGGACTGGATTCATGATACATATGATGAAGACTTGGGAAGCTCACCGAATAGGGAAATATTTCGGTAGATTCAATTTTTTATCTTATAAACTCTGTGATATGATTAAATTTTATCAAATAAATGATATCTATGGATATAAGTATTTACAAAATAATTTTAAAAAATTATAAATTCAAAATCACTTTCCAAAATCTTTTTTCATCGTAAAATTTGATTGAATCACTAACTCTATGATTTTAGATATTCGGCATGTCGAATTTTGTTCATTCTTTTCTAAATTAGTGACACATGAGTGACTATCATTTTTTTTTCATTTTGTATAAATACACTTTAGGTAAAGTTTCATAAGATTTAATACAAAATTTTCAAGTGAGCCCAATTTCGAGTAAACCTCAGTGTTTTTAAAACCAGACCGGACTGGCCGATTTGATCAGTCGGACCGCGAACCAGAAGAACCACCGGATCCACTTTCATAGCCGGGTGGAACAAAAAACCGTAGAGAACCGGATTGAACCTTGAAAACCGGTTCAACCGGTGATTTGAGGTTTTTAGTTTATACTTAAAAAAAAAAAAAAAAAAAAAATCCTTCAAACTTCAGGCAGCAAGACATTTGGGTATTTTTGCTTGTCAATATTGTGGATTGCCCAAAAAAATTGGGGAAGGTTAATGGAGAACTTGGTTTCTGGGAAGTTAAATATTTGGTTAAATTAGTAATCCTTATTACCACAGTTTCCTTGCAAAGCACTAAATTCAACTAATTGACCTTAGACACGATGTTCCCGTAATAGCTTTCAGAGGCACAAAATTAAATTTATTGGATTCAATGCCCACAATTGCAGCACGTGATGCAATGCAGCAACACATTACAGCAACAGCTAGGCCAGCAGCACCTTTTCCAATTTCCATTTGTTTAGCCTTTTTTGACCCTTTTGAACATAATATCTAGATCTCTCTATTCCTCATCTTCTTCTTGCTTTTTTTTTTTTTTTCTCACTAGCCGCCTCCTTCCTCCTCCTACTCTTAGTGCTTTGGATTTTCCTCTTGGCTTCTTCTCAACTCTTCACTTCCTCCATCATCTCTTCCATTCTACATTTTCATCTAGGCAAGTTATATTATTTCTTTCATGTTATTTTTTTTTCTTTTTTTTATGCATTTATTTTGTTATTTTTCTTGTCCATTTTTCCTATATTTATGTTGTTATTTCTCTTATGTTATTTTTTGGTGTATTTTTCATGCATTTATTTTTATTATTTATTTTCCGTTATTTTTTCTATTTTTCGGGCATTTATTTTTTCCTTTCATGTTTTGTTATTTTTCTTGTTTATTTTTCATGCATTTATTTCATATTTTATTTTCTGTTTTTTTCGGTCTATTTTTCTCCATTTAATTTTATTATTTATTTTTGATTTTTTGGTGTATTTATGTTTCTTATTTCTTTTCCACTACTTTTTTTTTCTATTGTCCCGTGTTTATTTTATTATTTATTTTTTGTTATTTTTTGGTCTATTTTTCTTGTATTGATTTTCTTATTTTTCTGTTTATTTTATCTATTTTTCGTTCATTTATTTTCCATTATTTTTGTCTATTTTTCTGCATTTATTTTGTTATTTTTTAATCCATTTTTCGTTCATTTATTTTTATTATTTCTTTTATGTTATTTTTTAGTCTAGTTTTCTCATATGGGGTTTTTTCACTTATAACAATACTACTTAAATAAAAATAATTTTGTAAATAAAAAAATTAAATTAATTAACGTTGTTATATTTGTTTCTTGGGATATAGACAATATAGTATGTAGAATTATTGTTGTTAGTTTTTTGAAGTAAAAAATGATGTTGGACATGTTAATGTTGAATTTAGAGATGATGTTGGTATTTAGCAGGTTATTTTCAACTTAGAGATAATGTGATATTTTTGTTTTTGAATTTTATAGAAATGTATTTTAATTTTTAAGTCACTTTATATTTTATCACATAAAAAAAAAAAAAAAAAAAATCGGCCGGGAACCGGACAAGCCATCGGTTCAATGACCGATCCGGTTTTCAAAACACTGGTAAACCTAAACCTATGTTTTTCCCAAACAAACCAATGATAGCGATGGGGTTAACAACTTGCTCACCAGTCAATGACTCTGAAGTCCATATTCTGGCACCTGTTTCGTCAAGGACTTGGAGTCTTTACTGGGGTCCAAATTACTGTTGACTGACTTTTCTCTTCCATGCAAGATTTTTCAATCATGTGCTGCATATAAATTATAGAAAATATTCAGATAAATACAACTTTTATACTTTGTTGTTAATATTGAAATAAATCACATCAATCATGTCTGGAATTTGCACACATTGTACTTCGGATGCTCTGGGAGGAGAAACTATTTAATTATTTATTGATACATCTTGGTTACACGAAAATTCCTACGAAGGAGTTGAGTCAGTTTATTGTTTTATCAAAAAAAGAAAGTAAAAGAATTAGAATATTATTGAAAGGTGGTTGATGAACATTATTAAATCAAGGTGAAGGAGATTGGAGGATGTGGTTGGTGGCTGGGGTTGGAGGGTGTGGTCAATTACGACTTGGTTGGGGAGAGGAAAGGATGGCAGGGCTGTTGTAGCGGTGGTGGTTGGTGGGTAGAGTTTCTTTTAGAGGATAAAAACGTCATTTCTCGTCTTTTTAAAAATATTATTTTTTTAAAAAAATAGTTCCAAACAAAGTATGCGAGCGTGTCAGCCAAAAGATATTAGTTTTGACGGATTCTGTTAATTTTGTAAAAAATAAAAAATAAAAAATAAATCACAAGAGAATCAAATGGTACGCATTTAATAAGTACAAAAGAATAAAATACTGATAAAATTAATCACGAAAAGTTAGTTACATTTTACCTTGAATCAATCTTTGTTGCTTCTCATGGTCAAATCTTTTGTCGAGGTTATAGTGTCAATAATAGCCATTTGCAAATGAGATTGTAAATAAAATTTCACAAATGTAAATTATGCACAACCAAATGAGGTTACTTAAAAGGATACGACACCATGACATGAAAGCATAAAATTCCCCTAGTTGCTTCGAGATGAAAATCAAACAAAACCCTTATTTCAGTAGAACTCCTTTTATTTGAAAAAAAATAAAAAATAAAACTTTCAAAATATGCTGAAATATAATTTATTTTTTACATAGAACTCCATAAAAGTATTCATTATGAGTGTAGGAGGTAGCAACTTCACTTTAGATTTTCATCTCTCCATGCGGCTGCAAATCAAGATTCCAATTGTTAGTACTAGAGACATCCAATTCCGTGCTGCAAAGCATAAACAAGACTTGTTAAAATTCACTTTTAAATGTAAAACGAGTGAACAAATGAAGCTAAAAATATATAGTAAATGTTTTTTTGGAAGAGGAGGGGAGTAGAATAAAAAGCAAGAAGAGGTGAGAAGAGAATTGTCGTTATATATAACACAGGAATAAATTAATTGAATTATAGTCGATTCTCGTACATACTTATTAGTCATCAATATTTTCTTTGTGTATCTTGACACTAAGAAAGGCATCCTTAATGAGATGTAATTCTCTCGTGACTTCACTCATTTGCATCCGGTCATCTGGTAATCTTGCAGAACACTTGAGTCCAATGTTTAATAACGAAACAAGACATTTCATCTTTCTTTCAACATTGAATATTTGCTTTCCTCCAGTCGTTTCTCCATTTTCATCTCTTGTTGAAAGAAGCAACGGATCTACAATCTCAAAAACTTGTTCAGGCAAAGCCATACTAGCATAGTTATGTAGATCCAAGCCGTCTTTGAACATATCATCGGTTGAGCCTGGCCGTCTCCTTGTAATCATCTCTAGCAAAAGAATACCATAACTATAGACATCCCCTTTAGTTGATGCAGCATTACCCATTCCATACTCTGAAATTTTGTTTCTAAAGTTTAATTTGTACATTTTAAGAAATCGTGATTCGATAAGAAACAAGATCAAGAGAATATAAAAGTTGGGAAATGAATCTAATTATGCTAGAAGGGCTATATTATTGTAGGATTTGATGAGGAATCTACTTAACTTAATTAAATGGTCGATTATTTTAATGCAAACGAAGAAGTAGAAACATGCATATTTGTGTTTTGCTTCTGCAAATGTTTGCTATTGTTTAGTTAGAGTACCAAATTATTTCTGGTTAGTTAGTTGTGAGCTAATTTGATCTAATTAATATAATTCAACTAGATATGAGAAATTATCATGTTGGTGGAGATACGTTATGGTCAATGGCCGCACCAACTAAAATTACAGTACTATGCGATATGTGTTCCTAAATCTTTAAGTAAAATACTAAATATCTATGGCAAATAACTTAAGTAGTCCTTCAATTTTTTTTTTTATTAAAATAGAAATGGTCTCTTAACTTAAAATTTTGGTCGATTTAATCTCTCAACTAAGTATTTGTGCCAATTTTGGTCTTTATTAGTTTGTGTCATCAAAAAACACAAGTTTTTCCTATCTGTATCGCCATAATCACACTGATCACTACTCTCAATCACCCAAAAAAAAAAAAAAAAACCTTATATTTTGGATGACAAAATAGAGACCAAATTGGCTACGAATATTCAATTGAGAGACTAAATCGGTTAAAGTTGAAATTGAAGAACCATTTTGACATTAATAAAAAAGTTGAAAAACTATTTAGGTGATTTACCTAATATCAATTGTATCAACGGTTTTAAGAAAAAGATATATTTACCTCCATAAATTTGTGAAAAAAGAAAAATCTCATTTACACATGCTTAATATATTAATTTGATTAATTTAGATGAACTACACGCTGATCAAGTTAAAAAGGTTGTGTGATAATTCCAATGAATCCTTAGTTGTCTTTTTTGTTAGCCTGTTGAGAATTTTTAAATACAAGTGAGACTTCTATTATTTTGATTAATTTAAAACAGAACGTATAATTCTTAAGAAATATTATAGATATTTGAGCAGAACTTGCAATTTATCTATGCCGACTGAAAATTTTTTTGGCTCTGCCACTGTTAGTTTATGGAATTAACTAAATCACAAGCATTCATTTAATGAGGTTAATGAGAAAAATATAACCACCTCATATAGTGTTTAAAATTGGTTTATCATTGATCATGAAATTCATATCTTTTGATGGATTCTCTAGTAGACAGCAGTCATGAGTGAATCTGCAGCAATTACAATCATTACAATCTTTGTTAATTTTTTAAAATTTCAGTATTGACTTCTAGATACAAACTAGATATGTGATACGTTAGTAGATACGGTACAGATACGAGAATGCTATATGATACTTTTTTAATTATCGATGTATAAGAATAAATTTAACATCGATATATTTCGATGTGCTTCATTTAAAGTCGAGGTATAATCACGTATATTTATGATTATATTCACATAAATGTGACTTTGATTTAAACGTTTTTTGAATAATTTTTTTGATATAATGCTTTCAATATTTTTAAAAATAAATAAGTTTGAATCTTTTTTATTTTCATGCAAAACATGCAGAATTTCTTTAGAAAAAGAAGATGAATAATGGGGACAAAGTGGTTGTAAAAGATTAGATATTAAACTTCTAGTACATGTTTGAATTTTTCGTAACTAAAGAAAAAGAAATACTCAACTTTTCAGAATCATTATCGTTCTTAATGAAAATGATAAACAAATGCAAAGTTAAATACTTCTCATTAGGTAAATTTGAAAAATATTTTCTCAAATTTGTAAATAAATAAATGAAAAAAAAGTATAGAAACAAAAGAAGGAAAAGAAATAAGAAATAAAATATCTTTCTTCTAATAGAATTTATTGTCTTTAACGTTTCAAAATGTGAATATCGTAGCATTTTGAAATACAAATGAATCATGTTTCGATATACATGAATCAAATTGTAATTTTTAAAAGAGGTGAGAGTTTCCAGTAATTATTATATGGATGCACTGCACAGAATAGACTGGGTACCAATTATTATCAAGATCAATGAGCAAGATGATAATTTTTTGTATATATTTTTGACACAAACATATAAGAACTCAATTTTAAACATTACTTTTGATTGGTGAACTATTGCATAAACTTTCAAAATACGTAGTTTCTCCCATTTTAACACATTCTTTTAACAAAGTTTAATATGTACTTTTTGCAAAAGCATACAAGTACTTGAGATAATGTTATCTTTTTACAAAACGTATACAAGGAGGTCCCGTTGGAATATTAGAAAAGACAAAAATATATTCAATACATAGAAATTATTATGACTGTCAATTTTTTTTTAAGTGTAGGACTCGATATATAAAACCAAAGTCAAGAAAATCAAATCGAAGATATCAAATGTGGTTTCAGGAGAACTTAGTTGAATGTCCAAAAGAGAAAGAAAAAATAACTACTGGTTTTTTATATCATATAGACATTTATATGACAACTATTTTTCCTCAAAAATAAACATTTATTAAATTCCTTGAAGCTTGGAAATATTACTATCAGCATTCTTTCTATCTAGAAGAAAATTATTTCACAGGAGAGAAAGATAGTGATAAATTTCTTAAAATAAAAAAAAAATAGAGGAACAAAGGGCACTCTGTAAGTTTAGCTTTAAGAACTCTGTTTGACAAGAATATAAATTTTACCACGTCAAATGCCGATTCTATTTAACCTGTCTTCTTTGTTTGTTCACCATATTCTAGTTAATGTATTGAATATGAACCTACATCAATTGTTTATGTTACGTATGAATAGTTACATCTTGTTGCGCCATATTTTTTACTATAGATTGAGACAATAAAGAATACTGAACAATTTAAATAATTGTCTATCACAAACGTAATTACCTGGAGCTGCATAACCGATTGTTAAATCCTTTTATTGGAATAGTGCTGCTAGTTCCTTGCTCGTAAGATGTATTGACGGTTTCTAGAAGCAGCCTTGCTAATCCAAAATCACCCACATGAGCAACAAGGTCATTGTCCAGAAGAATGTTACTTGGTTTTAGATCACAATGAACAATTGTTGTTTCGCAGTGGTTGTGAAGATAATGCAGTGCTGAAGCCACATCAATTGCAATATTTAACCTCTGCAGAAGGTTGAGATTTGGTGATGATATTGCTTGATCATTTGTCTCTTGATGTAACCACAAGTCAAGATTTCCATTTTCCATAAATTCATACACTAGAGCCTTGAATTCATGACCCTTAAAATCAATGCTTGAGCAATAGCTTAAGATAGAGACTAGATTTCGATGGCGAATGTTTCTCAATATCCTGCACTCAGCCTTAAAAGTTTTGGAAGCACCTTTCTTTTGAAGGTCAAGAACTTTAACTGCAACATTCTTCTTGCCATGTTGATCTAGTCTTCTTCCTCATGTAAACATGTCCAAAACTTCCGGAGCCAATTAAGTTTTCTTGAGAAAATCCTGAAGTTGCACGATAAAGTTCATGGTAAGAAAGTCTCAAGAGCTTCTCGACCATTGTGGGCATGCTAGACAAACTGGCATTTCTTCGTACTTTCTTTTGATATATAGCAAAATAGAACAACACCGTGCCAAGAACCAGAACTGCAAATGGCAAAACTGTGGACAATACTATAGTAACCTTATGTTTTCCTTCTCTCTTTCCCTTAATCACGGGGCAATTTGGGAAACCCAATTCAGGAATTCCTCCACAAAGTTTATTGTTTCCAGTTAATGATATTTGGCTTGCATTCCTGAAAATTCCACTAGTTGGTATTTCACCCTCGAGATCATTAAAAGAAAGGTTTAAATACCTCACGAACTGAAGTTTCTCAAGGCCTATAGGAATTTTACCAGTCAAGTTATTACTTGAAAGGTCTAATTCTTGGATGCTCTTCAAAGACGCCAAATTTTAGAGACATGTGGAATTGTCCCATGAAAATAGTTGGCTTGCATATAAAGATATTCCAAATTCGAACAATCGACAAGTGTTATTGGAATTTCTCCAGTGAAGTTGTTGTAGGATATATTGAAAAACACCAAGTGCGTTAGCTTTCCTACTTCAAGAGGTATAGAACCACTAAAGATGTTTTGAGCTATGGTCATATTTACTAGTGAGGAGTGCAATTCAAAAAATTGTGGTGATATAACACCGCTAAGAATATTTTGATCTATATACAACAGTTGCAAATTTCGACAGTTGATAAGAACATTGTCAAACATATTATGACCTTCCAAATGGTTTTTTGCCAAGTCAAGATGATATAGAGTGGTAATGTTACACAGGGTAGGCAATATCTCACCTGACAACATATTTTCTTGTAGAGTCAAACGTTGCAAGTTGTGAAGCTTACTGAAATCACTTGGCATGTCGCCTGAAAGTAAGTTCTGTGATATGTCCAGGTATGTTAGATTGACAAAACCAGAATTGCCAAATCCTTCTGGGATTGTTCCTGATAGATGATTTTCTCCCAAGTGTAGCTCGGTGAGTTGATATGAGAGGTTTGCCATGACTCTAGGTATTTCGCCTCCAAAATTGTTACCACTGAGGTCAACAAAATTTAGCATACTGGAGTTTGCTAGTGATTCCATAAATCCCAAGTCTTTTTTTGAATTACTGCCCAAGATATTCTGTGTGAGACTTAATATTTTTAGACTTCCCAAATATCCTAAATTACTTGGAACTTGCCCATGAAACTTGTTGTGCCCAAGATCAAGTATATTAAGATGTGAAGCATTAGAGATTGAAAGTGGAATAGTGCCATAGAATTTGTTGTCCCCAATTTCTAGTGATTGCAGATTCGGTGGAATCAGACCTATGTTGTTTGGAAGATCTCCAGAAAAGAAATTTAATGCAATTGAAATAACTGCAAGAGCTGAAATATTATAAAAAGAGGCAGGAATCATTCCAGACAGTTTATTTACGTGATCAATTTTATCCCTATTTTTGTCAGGCTCGTCGCAAAACCCATCTCCTCGGGCAGATTGCCTTCCAATTTGTTATACGAGAGAGAGAGTTCTATCAGTGACGATAGGTTCCCCATGGAAGATGGAATCTCTCCGGTCAGATTGTTGAAACGAAGATATAAATTTTGAAGCTTCTTCAAATTGCCTAGCTCCCTGGGGATTTTGCCTTCGAACCTGTTCCTGGACATACTAATGGATAACATCTGCGAGCAGTTGCTCAGATTAATTGGGATTTCTCCACCCAATGTGTTACTTGACAAGTTAAGGAATATTAGCCGGAACAGGCGCCCGACCTCTTGGGGAATCTCACCATAGAAATGATTTTCTCCGAGATGGAAAAACTTCATGAAACTGAGATTTCCTATATGTGGAGATATGGTTCCAGACAAGCTATAACGTGTTAAAGTCAAGGCAGTGACCCTCTGATGTGTACGGCCACATGTGACTCCTTGCCAATTGCAATGGTGCTCTATGAATGGTTCCACGAGTTTAGCAATCCATATGGATCATTTTTTATCTGATGCTTAAATTCAAGCAGAGCAAGTCTATCTGTCTCGTTTCGAAATTGATTTGTGGCTGAAGCTTGATTTATTGACAAATTCATGGCAACTAGAACTAGAGACAGGAGCAAAATGTTTGATTTTGATGATGACCAAAATCCCCAAGAAGCGGGATTTTGGAGCTCCATTTTTATTTTTATATTTTTTTGAAGAAAATACGGATTAATTTGCAATGAGGATAATTTTGTGTTTCTGGGTTCAATGTTGATGCTATAAAATATTCTTCACTACTGCTTATATAGATGAAGACGCGAGAACAACGTAACAAGTGCGGTTGACAGATTACCCAACAGTTATTATTCATGTCCTAATCATTTGAAATTAATCTCCTACACCTGACATATTTGATCTTCCACATTTACTTTTGTCTTTTTTTTTTTCCCTTAAATTTCCGGATTAACTTGTTAGTTGCGTTTAGGATAGGTGGATTTGAATTTAAGAAAATATTTGAAATGAATGGATTTGAATTGGAGGTATTTGAAATGATATAAAATTTAAGTGAATTTCAAATTCTCTCATTTTATCTCACTTATAAAACCAATGATGCGAATTAAATTTTATCAAATAGATGACATTTACTCACATAAGTAAAATTTCATGAAATTTAACAAAAAAAATTTGCAAGTGAGCCCATTTCGAGTATACCTATTTTTTTCCAAGCATACCAATGATAGCGTTGGCGTTGACAATTTCGTCACCAGCCTATGAGTCTAATTTCCATGCTCTGCAACTAGGTCTGTCAATTGGATTATATGAGATAGATTTTTATGTGTTCTAACTTATCCCATTTTAAAAGAAAATAACTCATCCCAAACTTAACTCACAAAAGTGTACATATTTGAGATTCATGTTCAACTCACATACTTAAGCATGTTTCGAACTGAAATCGGGCCAGCACAAGGTCATAAAACCTCTTCTTAAAGGAAAATAGAAAAATTCATATATTTCAAACTTATATACCTCTATTTGAGTAATACCATATAATATCGTAAAAAATTATACAACAAAATTTTTATAATTTTTAATTTCATTACTTTTTCCGAACTTGATCTTGGCCACTTTAGCACCTTGGCGGGTCCAGGACGACTTTTCTATTTTGAGGGAGGGGGACCTCTAGCACTCATTGCATGTCTATTTTCATTGGTTTTTCTAACCTAATCCTGGCCACTTTAGCACCTTAGTGGATCTAGGACGGTTCTTTTATTCGAAGGAGGGACCATTAGGTCTCAACCCTCCTACCATGAGCTATCTATCTTTTTTTTTTTTTTTTTTTTTTTTGAGCAGAAAGCGCTGAAGAACATTGATTAGCAAATATTATGGTTATTGCTTTTCAACGTGAATTTGAAATCTTCAGTCCCGGGTAATACTTCTTTAGATTTATAATGTTTTACATTCAAGGTACTGGGTCCTTGTTCATATGTGCAAGCTTGTAATAGCCCGATCTTTGAGCTTCTACCACTCTGTAAGATTTTTCCCAATTTGGATCTAACTTTTTCGTACCCTCAACTTACTAGCTTCATTTTTTCTATGGACTAAGTCCCCAGGGTTTCAAATACTGGTGCTTTACCTTGGAGTTGTAATGTTTAGACATCACTTGTTTATACTTTGCTTCTTGAATAGCAGCACCAAGCCTTGTTTCCTTGAGTAAATCAAGATTAATCATTAAAGCTTCATCATTCTACTCAGGGTCATGCAGGGTCGTCCTAACCAAGGGCAGACTTATTTCTGCAGAGATTATAACCTTGGAACCATATACTAGGCTAATGGGTGTGTTTCCACTAGATGTTTGAGGTGTTGTTCTGTAGGCCCAAAGAACACTTGGAAATTCATCAACTCAAGAACCTTTGACCTTCTCCAGTTGAGTCTTTAGATTCGTGAGGAGAGTTCTGGTACATACTTCAGTTTATCCATTTGCTTGAGGATAGGCCACTGAAGTGAAATGTAATGTTTTATTTTGAGCCCCACACAGAAGCTGGCATAAGGCTCTCTTTCAAATTGTTGTCCATTATTAGGGATGAGAACCAAGGGGAAACCAACATATTAAATTTTTCCAGAAAAACTTTTCAATGGATTTGCTCGAGATATATGCCAAAGGTTTGGCTTCGATCCACTTTGTAAAATAGCCGATTATTACTATTAAAAATTCCACGTTTCTCGCTCCCTTAGGTAAGGGACCGTGTAGATCAATTCTCTACAAAGCAATTGACCATGAGCTCTCTATTGGGACCATGTCTGAACCAGACCTCAGAGGTATGTGAGCATGTACGTCGCACTTGTGACATGCTTGGATAGATCGTCCGTATCAGAATGTAAAGTAGGCCAATAATATCCTGCAAGTAGCACTTTTCTGGCCAAACTTCTTGGGCCTACATGGTTTCTACAGATTTCTTCATGAATTTCTTTTAGCACGTGCTTCACATTGGACGATCGAAGACATATGAGCAGAGGATATAAGTATGATTTTTTGTAAAGAACACCCCAAACCAACACACACTTTGTTGTTCGGTATTTGACCCTTCGTGCCTGATTGGACAAGCTGGAAGCACATCATTTTCAAGGTATTCCATTATCGGTCCCATCCATTTGAGGCCCGAATCAATATCCATAACCTTCTCTACTGGGTCAATCGATCTTGCACTTTGTACTTCCACAAGAATTTCCTTAGTAAGGTGAGAATATATTGTTGAAGCCAACCTAGCTAATGCATCCGCGTGTGTATTTTTGGCTCTAGGTACATTTATGAACTCCATCTTTTTGATCCGTGATTCTTGCCATTTTGCTTAATCCAAATACTTCTTCAATATCACCCCTCAGGCCTCATAATTGTCGAGGCTCTCGTTGACAACAATTGCAAGTCGCTGTGGATTTTTAATATCTGAGCTCCCATCTCGTGAGCCAGTCTAATCCTGCACATAAGTGCTTCATACTTAACTTCATTATTAGTTGCTTGAAGCTAGGAAATTTGAGTGCAAAAGTAAGATGGTCTCTCTATGGGATTTGGATGTTGATCCCCGCCTAGACCCAGATTTGCATGAAGCCAATTCAACATGTAGTTCCCAAATAAGATCTTCCTTCGATTTGTCTTCTTTGGCAGGTTCAAAAGACATCATTAGCTCCAACTTTTTAGACCCGCAATTTTCAGCTATAAATTTTGAAAGGACTTGAGCCTTGATAATTGTCCGAGGTCTGAACTCAATATCAAATTCGAATGGTTCTATGGACCATTTTAGCATCCTTCTAAAGACATTTGGCTAAGTCTAGATATTCTTCAGGGTAAAATTCGTTCGCACAATTATCTTGTGCCCCCTGAAAATAGGGCCTCAGTTTCCAAGCTGAGGTAATCAATGCAAGGCCGCCTTTTCAATTAGTGGGTAATTCTTTTCAAGCCCTTGAAATATTTTTCTTGTAAAATATATGGTAAGTTGACTTCCACTATCAATTTCTCCTAGGAGAATTGAGCAAACGGTAGTAGCAAGATCCGACGTGGAGAGATATAGATAGAATAGTCCACATTTTCAGAGGTGAGATGAGATGAGATTTGGTATATTGCCCAAATATTCTTTGAGCCCGTCAAAAGCTTTCTGAGCCTCGTCTATCCACTGGAAATTATCTAATTTCTTAATTATTTTATAGAATGGAAGCCTTTGTCAACAGATTTAGACAAAAATTAGATTAGGGCAGCCATTCTTCCCGTTAACCTTTGAATATCCTTTACCGAGGCTAGGGATTTCATATCATTTATTTTTTTGACTTTTTCAAAATTTGCCTCAATGCCTGGGTATGAAACAATGAAGCCCAAAAATTTTCCCAAAGGGACCAAAAATGTGCACTTCTTAGGGTTCAACCTCATTTAAATTGACCTCAGAGTATCAAAAGTCTCTTTTAAAGGTCTATTTTAAGTCCTCAATTGTCTCTTCGTAGGTCTTACTTTTGACAACCATGTCATCAACATAAACTTAGATGTTCTGACCTATCTAGAAAGACTTGAAGGTCTTGTTCACGAGGCTTTGATATGTTACTCCAGCCTTTTTAAGTCCAAAAGGTATGGCAAGGTAGCAGTAAGTGCTTCGGTTAGTGATGAAAGAAGTCTTTTCTTCATCTTCCTTTGCCATGTAGATTTGATGATATCCTTTAAAGGCATCCAAGAAGTATAAAATAAAAAAATCCTATAAAAGAATCGATTACAATATCCGTCCAAGACAAAGTTAACTGTCATTGGAACAGGCTTTATTAAGATTAGTAAAACTTGGCACATTGAATCTGGCTTAGTTACAAGTATAGGATTAAAAAGCCAAAGTTGATACAAAATTTCTCTAATAATCTTGGTCAGAAGAAGCTTATCTACCTCTGCCTCTATGACTAAACTTCTCTCTTGTCCGAAGAGGCACTTCTTCTGTTTGACTAGCTGATGGGCTGGTTCAATGCCTAGCTTATGCTCAATGATTTCTCGAGCAATACATGGAATATCCTCCAAAGTCCATGCCTCACAAACATGTCCCTATACTCGTTCAAGAGCTGGATTAGCAGTCCTTTCAGCTCGGTTGGTAGAATGGTACAAATTTTTATTTTTCGATCTGGGAGGCTCGAATCGAGAGCTATTTCCTCAACTGGGATATTGTTCTTTGACTTTATCTTTTCTTTTTCTTTTGGATCTAGAAGCATTGGCAGTTCAGGAGCGTCCGAAATGGAAGGCTCAGTATCAAGTTGTTTGAGATAAGCCTTATCTGTAACAGACATTATTTGGGACTTTATAACTGTAGTTAATTTGTGCTCCAATTAGAGTTATTTTATGCTGCAATTATACTTAATTTGTGTGATTCTAGTCCATATTGTCGTTGTTTATTATAAGTTAATTAGTGTGTTATCCAGTGTGTTAAATACGGAAAGATATCTATTTATTGTGTTTTATTTTTGTGTGTAGGTTATAGAACGACAAAATTATCATGTTGCATTTGGAGTGGAGTTTGAACAGGGTCAGGACATAAACAAGACATTTAAAATAACTCTGAGCCACAACAGCATGGAAGCTCACTGGACGTGAGGTTAGGTCGTGGAATGCTCGCCTTGTTCGAGCTTGGCAAGCAAAACTGCTTGCTTGAGGCAAGGCAACAACTATGAAGTCCTTCATTGACTCAATTGCTATAGTATAGGATATATTTTTAGTAATCAAAGGTTATCAAATTGAGGGAAGGAGTTTTTTATTCCAAAAAGCCGTGGTGTACTTGTTAATACCATAGGCTAAGGAACTATTTTTTATTTTTTATTACTCACAACAAACATCGGGTCTTTGATTTTCAGTCGAACGAAGATTGAACAATTATTTCTTGGGCAGAATCCAATGTTGTTATTTGTACTTTTAATTATTCCCAGAATATTTTAGGTAATTTTGTTCCTCTTTATTATTATTATTATTATTATTATTATTAGTTTTAAGTTATATTCTTGTTTTGATTTTCATGCAATATTAGTTTTAGTAACAAACCTAGTTATATTTTGATCATGAGTTTTTGTAATTTAATTAATTCTTGCATATTTATTTCAACAATGATGCACTAAAATAATTAGGGTTGGGTACAGCCAATGCAATTTTCTACAAATTAACTCAGAAAATCATTAATCAAAAAAATTATATTCATGGGTAACAATTAACATAAATTGACAATTCTAGAATGTAGCTAACTCTTGTTTTGGTTAAGTTGGCCGAGGTGACACAAAAGTCGATCCCCCGTTATAGACCTGTGTTAATTATTAAACTAGTTTAATCCAAGATCGTGACTATGAGAATTACTTAGTTAGTTCATTATAAATTCCATACGGATAAAACTCAATTTAATTGAATTAGGTCAAAAAGGAATCTACTTCTAAAACAATTAATTTGATAGGAAACAATTGCGCGAGGAATTGAGGTTGGTTGATAATGGGGAATTGAACTTGTATTTAATATAATTGAACCGATTGATTGGTAATTTGAGTAATCCTAGAAAATTGCTAGCCTATTATCTAACCCATTCTTTAAAAGTTATTTGAAAACACTCTCTTTTAGTTTCCGTTATTTAATTGCATTCATTTAATTCCTATTTTAGTTATAGTTATAGTTTTAGTTTATTTTAGAAGTTCAAAAACATTTATTATGATTGTCTTGTCGAAGGTTTTTGGTACTTGTCTACACAGTCTTTGTGGGAACGATCCCTATTCATCCAACTACATTGATACCGTGCACTAGCAGAAATTAGTGAAAAGTTGTGAATAGATTAATTAAACCTTTCCTACATCAAGTTTTTGGCACCATTGCCAGAGATTGCAATTATAGGCAATATTGAGACGTCGAGACAATTATTAATTTAATTTTTTTACTTTTATTTTATTTTTTTTGTTTTCCTAAGGGACATTGTTTCTCTTTTTACTCGGTTTATCGTGATATATGTATTGGTGCCCATGATCTCATTTTTTTGGTGTTATTTTGCAATTTATGAGTTCTGAGCGAACTCTTTGTGATATAGATCTGGAGATCAAGAAAATCTTGAGGAAACTTTGAGAAAAGCGAAATGACAACAGAAAAAGGAGTCAGAATTAAGTACGACTCATGAGAGGAATCCGATTTAGCCAGTGATACCATCGAAAGGGGAAAGAAATGTGAGAAACAATAGAAATGATGGAAATAATAATGAATTCGGCAATAATAGCCAGGATCTACCTATTTGCAACAACCTACCCCAGGAGATTATCCGTTCCCAACTTCTAGGGGGTCTAATTCTAGTATTGTTCCATCATCTATTAAAACCAATAACTTCGAGATCAAAACCTGGTCTCATATCCATGTTGTAGCAGCATGTGACGTTCTCTAGCCTTCCAAGTGAATCGAACTGCCACTTGATGAATTTTGAGGAGATGTGGGACTTCTTTATACAAAATGGAGTGTCGGTTGATGCTTTTAAGCTGTGGTGTTTATTCCCTTTTTCATTGCGAGACAAAGCAAAACTGTGGTTACAAGGGTATAAGCAGGGTATATTTACCACTTAGGATAGATTAGCCCAGGCTTTGTAACATAACAAAGTGCTTCTCACCTTCTAAAACTGCCAAACTTAGAAACGACATCACTTCCTTTAGTCAGCGGCATGAGAAGAATCTTGGTGAGCTTGGGAACGCTATATTGATCTCTTGAGTAAATGTCCATACCATGGTTTGCCTCTTTAGTTGCAAATTCAGACTTTCTATAATCGATTGTCTCAAGATGCCCGTGAAGCTATTGATGCTTCGGCCAATTGTTCTTTATCACTGAACAAAACACTAGAAGAGGCTCAAGAGCTATTGGACAAGATGTGTAACAACAACTTTCAATCATCAGCAACACAAGCAAGGAATGAAAGAGGATTCTTGGAGCTGAATACCTTAGATGTGGTATTGGCAAAGCAAAAAGCAATGGCAGGACATATGGTAGCTCTCAGAAAACAAATAGAAGGGATGAAAGTCAATGCAGTAGCTAATCTGCAAGCCCTTGTTTGTGATTTCTATTTAGCTAATCATCCAAATGGTCAATGTAGTACAACACTAACTTCTTCTTCATTCTTGTGTCATGATTAGGTGAATTACACGGAGAATCAAAATTAGAACCAATTTAGACCCTAGAACAACCCGTACAGCAATACCTACAATCCTGATTGGAAAAATCATCCAAAGTTCTCCTGGGGAAAACAATAGAATCAAGTTTAGGCACAACCACAAGTTTTGAATCATAGACCTCATTTCCAATAATATCAGCCTCAACAACATCATACGCAAGCACCCCCACTTCAATCAGTGAAAGAGAGTCAATTAGAAAAGGCTCTTACTCAATTCATTCAATTAAGCACTAAAAAGGTGAAAAATCAGGATGAAAGGATTAAGAGTACAGAGGCTGCACTTAAAAAATCTAAAGAACTAGATGGGTCAAATTGTGCAAAGCTTGTAATCGGCCACTACGAACCTTGCCAAGCAACAGGATGTCGAACCCAAGGAAGCACATAAAAGCCATTACATTGAGAAGTGGGAAGATATTAGAGCCTGTACGAGGTCCAAAGTAAAGGATAAAAAGAATCGAATAGTTGATGATATTGAGAATTCAGAAAAAGATAAGGAAAAAGTGCAACAGCCTGAGAAATATCAAATCCCAGTTAAGAAGAAGGGAGAGAGTCAACCTAGCGAACTAGTAGTTAGAGTTCCATTTCTGAATTGGCTAAAAGAGCATGATTAGTAGAACAAGTTCAAGAGATTCTAGGTGATTTTCAAGAAAGTTCAAATCAATATACCCTTCCTAGAAGCTCTTGGAACATGCCAAATTACGTAAAGTATATGAAACAGGTACTGACTAACAAGAAAAAGCCATTGGGGGACGAGATTTTGTGCTTACAGAGTTATTATTCAAACGAATTTACCCCAAAAGATGAAAGACCTTGGGTCATTTTCTATTCTTTGCAAAGTTGGGGAGATGGAGTTTGAAAATGTGCTATGTGATTTGGGGGCATCCATCAACTTGATGCCATTTTCAATTTAAAAGAAGTTGAATGGCGAGGTGTTTAAACATGACAAATGTCTCACTCCAACTGGCAGGTAGAAGTATAAAGTATCTTGTCGACATAGTAGAGGGTATTTTGGTCAAAGTCATTAAATGCTATTTGCCAATAGATTATATTATTTTGGATATTAAGGAGGACATGTATAAGCCATTGATCATGGGGATACCATTTTTGGCAACAGGGAGAGCGCTAATAGATGTGTAAGAAGGAAAGTTACAATTGAGATTCGATGATCAGATTGTCATTTTTTCCATTTTTAATTCTCTTAAACTTCCCTTAATATATGATGAATTGATGGAAATTGATATTCTTGATGAACGTAATGATAATTTTTGTAGGTAAGAGATCCCATTGGACAAAGCCTTGACACATACAAGAGAGGTGAAGAAGCATTATGAAGTGATCATGACGTGCTTAAAGGTGGTAGAAGTAATTCCACCAGTTAAGGAGTAAGTACCTAGGAAGGAGTTAGGAGTACACATCATAGGTGGGACTAAAATCCCACCCAAGAAAAATATCAACAATACCAATCTGAAGACTATTGTCAGAACTCATCGTTCGTGCATGAGAAAGGTTCAAGCAGAGGTTAAAGGTTTAGATGGTAGTGATAACGTCGAAGAGGGCTTCTCTAATGATGATAAAGATGCATAGAAACCTAGAATCCAACATAGGGTACCCCTCCAAGCACCACCACTGGAGGCATATCAAGATTACATATTTTTCTTACTGAGCGATGAGGATGCATGTAAGGAGTTGATGCAATATCAAAGTGAAAATTTACATGTGTTGCATTGGAATATGCATGTCATTGCTTGGAAGATGAATCAAGTTAATCCGTTTGATATGACTAATCCTCAAGAACTACATGCACCTGAGTGGCACTAGGGTTGACCAGACAAAGTTGAGAAAGAATGCCCAAGGACAGGAAAGAGAGGAGATGGTGCTAGTTCATCTGGGACTACAGGTGCTTGATACTTTTTGCATCTGCACAATTTGTCAAGAGAGTTATATGGTTTGTTAAGACTGTGACAAATGTTTAGTAGTACTTTGTGTTAGTTTGTCATGTTTTTGGGTGGACTACTTACCTTAGTCTTATGCTCTATTGGCGAGTAGAGGTTTAGCTAAGTTTGTATTTGTTTAGGTTTGTTATTGTAGTTGTGTTAGTATTTGTTAAATATGACGGCAACTTAGTTGTAGTGGCGTATTATTCATAAGATTGACTTTAATTGTCAAAGATATGATAACCTAGCATATTT
The DNA here is from genome assembly GCA_025175665.1 of Cinchona pubescens. Classification (NCBI taxonomy): domain Eukaryota; kingdom Viridiplantae; phylum Streptophyta; class Magnoliopsida; order Gentianales; family Rubiaceae; genus Cinchona; species Cinchona pubescens. The sequence goes on along the minus strand of JANKKI010000304.1, from coordinate 662,717 downwards.
GAACCCCATGATTAATGTGAACTTTTTGTGTTTAAAGGATGGAAGCATGAATTTATATCAAAAAATTGTCTCTTGGATATGAATTTTTGAACTCATTACTATTAGAGAGGAGTTGTGTGATTTGTTATGATTGCCCATACCTTGTTGGAAGTTGCTAGAATTGTTCTTTGTAATTATTGATTGGGTTGAAATTAATATGACGTGGGCTTTCGCTTCTCATTTATGTGTTTATGCATGATGGGTATTAGGTATTATTATGATTATTTGACCTTTGTATATGTTGATATGACCCATTTTTTTGTGGCTAGTTCCTTAAGTATACTTTGTGCTCCAATGAGCTTAAAAAAAAAGAAAAAAATTTGCTTGCTTTACATAAAATATGTAAGCATGATAAGAAATGAGAAATTCAAAGGTAGCTTGCATGAAAATACGGCTTGCTAAGCCTAAAAGAGAGAGAGAGAGAGAGAGAGAGAGAGAGAGAGAGATCCGAATAAGAAAGTAGTCATAAAGGAATTACGAAAGGTTATATTTTCATTTTTGGGTTAAACGGTTCTAATGGTTCCATAATGCTTTGCCTTTGTGTGTCATTGTGTGCTTTGCATGGTATGGTTCCACTGATCTTTCTTTACCTTTTTGATAGTTATGGGTTTCAGTTTAATGTACCTTTTGACTTGGATGTGAGACATTATTATTTTTTACGTGACATGACCCTATTGATATATTTGAGTCCCTAAGTTTATGTGCAAGACAGTTTATATGATGTTTATTCATGTGGAGTTTTTGGTATGTGCGTACTCATGTTATATGGTTTATGTGGTTGGTTGGCTTCGAGCATGGCTTAAGAATCAATTAAGTCAATTTGATTTTAATATTACCACTCTTACTTTGTCATGTATGAGTTTTGATTGGTTTTGTTTTGCTCGGAACTAGAAAAAACGTTAGGTTCGAGGGAATTGAAAACTCTGTAATTAGAGTAATTTTAGTTGCAGTTATACTTAACTTGTGTGATTATAGTCCCGATTTTTGTAGTTTAGTATTAGTTAATTAGTATGTTAGTGGTTCATAGGTATTTATTTTGTTAGTAATTTATTTGGTGTGTTAAATACAGAAAGATATCTATTTATTGTGTTTTATTTTTATGTGCAAGTTATAGATGGACAAAACGGCCATTTGCATTCAAAAGTGGAGTTTGAACAGGGACATGACATAAATGGCTCATTCATGGAAGCTTGTTGGATGCGAGGTTGGGTAGTGGAATGCTCGCCTTGTGTGAGCTTGGCAAGCAAAACTGCTTGCCAGTTGAGGCGAGGCAGCAACTACGAAGTCCTACATGGACTCAATTGCTATAGTATAGGATATATATATTTAATAATCAAAGGTTATCAAATTCAGGGAAGGGGTGACTTCCTTTTAATTCTAAAAAACCGTGGTGTACTTGTTAATACCATAGGCTTAGGAACTCTTTTTAGTTTTTATTACGTGCAACAAATATTGAGCCTTTGATTTTCAGTCGAACCAATATTGAATAAGTTGGGGCTTCAGCCGCTAGCAGCAACTTTTGTCCCGAAATACAATCGCAATCTCAATTCCAATCTTTGTTTTGAAGCAGAAAATCATCGAAAGCACGCGGTTCAATAAACCAATGAAGCAAGCTTTTTGGATCGGGCCGGCAGTCCTTATTTCTTAAAGATAATCCAATATTGTTATTTGCACTTTTAATTATTCCAAGAATATTTTAGGTAATTTTGTTCCTCTTTTTATTATTATTATTAATATTATTATTTAAATGATGTTCTTATTTTGATTTATCTTGCAACATTATTTTTGGTAACAACCCTAGTTATATTTTGATCATGAGTTTTTGTGATTTAATTAATTATTGCATATTTATTTCAACTATGATGCACTAACATAATTAAGGTTGGGTACGACCAATGCAATTTTCTATGGATTAACTCGAAAAAACATTAAGTGAAAAATTTATATTCATGGGTAAGAATTAACATAAATTGACAATTCAAGAACTTTGCAAACTCTTATTTTGGTTAGGTTGGCCGAGGTGACACAGAAGTCGATCCCCTATCATAGACTTGTGTTAATTATTAGACTAGGTTAATTTGAGATCGTGATTATGAGAATTACTTGGTTAGTTAATTATAAATTCTATACAGATAAAACTCAATTTAATTGAATTAGGTCAAAGAGGAATCTGTCCTTAAATCATTTAATTTGACAGGATCTAATTGCGTGAGAAATTGGGGTTCGGTTGATGAGTGGGAATTGAACTTCCATTTAATGTAATTGAACTATTCTATTGATTAGTAATTTGAGTAATCCTAGAAAATTGCTAGCATAGTACCTAGCCCGTTCTTTAAATTATTTGAAAACACTCCTTTTAGTTTCACGTTATTTAATTGCATTCATTTAATTCTTGTTTTAGTTATAGTTTTGACTTTTGTTTATTTTAAAAATCCAAAAACATTTATTGTGATCATCTAAATAGAAATTGTCGAAGATTTTTGGTACTTGTCTACACAGTCTCCGTGGGAATGATCCCTATTCATCCTATTACATTGATATCATGCACTTCCAAAAATTAGTGAAAAGTTGTGAATAGGTTAATTAAACTTTTCCTACATCAAGTCTATGATCTGAGGACATCATGTAGCAAGTCCAAGCCTTCTGTTGATATCCAATCACCTTTCCTTCTGACCTATCCCTCAACTTAAACTGGATTATGATATGACATATTTAGGACACGATCCTATAGGTATATTGAGTTGCCCCTAGGGTCATGTTGTATGATCCCTTTGCACCATAGTTCAGATGGATAATAACAAAGTTGATCATTTCCACTCAATGCTTGGGAGGAGTTCCAAGCATCAGAGGTAATGTAATTTGTCCTTCTAGCCTAACTGAGTCGCTAGTGAATCCGACCAGAGGAGTCTTGAAGGATTTTATAAGGGATGGATCAATGTGCATTTTCTTCCAAGCATCCGAGAAAATGATGTCTGTCGAGCTGTCCGTAGCCACGAAGATCTAGTGCATCTCGTAGTCAGCTACCTAAACATGTATTACCACTGTTGTGTGGCATCCAGCTAGAGATGGGGTATTCAAAGGTATAGCCGAGGCTCATGAACGGCCTCAACCACTTTTTTCTGTCGTTGCCCTCAAGGACATAACAAGCATATTTTTTCGTCATTGGTTTTCCAGCAATTATATTAATTACCTCGAAAATATTTGGCTGAGACTTCTCTTAAGGGCGATTGTGATTTCTGGGCTGATTTTGCTAATGAGGAGGATATTATCGAGGTGGGTCCCTATTATCTCGATTGCTTGCCATTTTTTCTAAATTTCATAGTGGCCCTCTAGATGAACTGCTAGAGATGACCATCATAAATGGCTCTTTCAATGCCAATCTTGAGATAATTGTATAATTTAGTGTCCTGACCATGTTGACCATTAAAAGCACAACACTTAGACTTGTCCCTTCGGATCTGGGTCAGTTTGCATTAGAGGAAGGGGCTCTAAGATTCCTGTGTGTTACACTTGGTATAGAATTTTCCTTCTTAAAGTGTTCAGAATGGTAAAGTCTATGTCGAGCAAAATCCTCATTCGGGGTAGCTTATCCCTAATGTTATTATTTGAATATACCACTCGGTCAAGCAGTGGCCTTCGGTTGGGGAATCCCAATGGTCTATAACGTTTGCTTTTTCTGACGAGGAGGGTTCTGAACCTGATTTGTCATTTTCTTCCTTAGGTTCATTGACCTCCCTCTTTGTTCTGTTGAACTCTTCTCCTCGTATATGATTAGATAGTCTTTCCAACAGTTCTAGGAACGTGCATAGACATCTTTTAGCCAATTCTGCATTAAAGGTCTCGTGCCGAACACCACTGCAAAAAGTATCAATCATAATCTTCTCATCAACATTTTTAATTTGAACTGTCTCATCATTAATATGATCCACATATTGGCACAATGTCTTATCAAACTTATGCCTGATTTTCATTAAATGCAAAGTGTCTTTCTGCAGGACTGATTTTGTTTCGAAAGTGACTAAGGAAAGACTTTGTCAGATTACGGAAAGTTGCCACTGAATTCATTGGTAGTTCGTGAAACCATGTCTATGCTAGCCCTCAGAAAGTGGTGGCAGAAAGTTTACACCTGATGGCGTAGCTGCATCCATATAGGCTCGTCACTGTCACCACGTGAGAAATGTGATCGGAGGGGTCAAACTTTCCCTTGTATTTGTCTAAATCCAATTGCTTGAACTGAACTGGCAAGGGTTCCATTTTAATGGACATGGTGAATGGGTCTTTGTCTACCTTGGATAGAAGACAGGGGCAAGTCACACAAATTATTTTTCTTTAGGAGTTCTTGAATTTTCTTTTCCAGGCCCTGCTCCTTGAGCTGCTTATAAACAGCTGGGGAGGGGCCTATTCTTTCATGTGATTTGGACCTTGAGGGTCTATTCTTTCATGGATTGGAATTCTGTGTGGTTCGTTGCTAGCTGTTTCTGACTGTCTACCAAGGACCTGGAATGAATAATCTTGTGTCTCAATCGGTGTTGCTCATGGCAACCTAAGGTTTCTTGTTAGGGCGGCGGCCGAGGTATTGTTGGTAAGCTTTAGGTTGTTCCAGCTAGTTTTTCTAACTAGAAGGTGTGCGGTTCTCACACTGCACGATAAAGGCCCTAAATGATTCAAAGTGCTCAGAAATATATTGCAAGACATAGCCTTGTTTCTGTTGAAGGTTCGAAGAAACTCCACCTTCCTCCTGACCAGTGTTCTTGAGGAGGAAGTGCTAGTTGTCATCTTCAGCCTCTTTACTATTTCTACAAAAAGCTTGTCCACAGTTCTTCATGTTTTCATTTTAAACTGGAATTCTAATTGGTGAAAATGACTAGAATTTGAATTCTTGACTAGTAGTATTGTCGAAAATTGTGAGTTTTTATGAAGTTCACTAGAAAACAGAGAAAATGAATGCAGAATAGAGGGAAAAATGGCTTTTTGTTACAGTTTCCTGCAAACGGTGCCAAATGATGAATATAAAAAGTTAGAGACAGAAAGTAGATAAAATGCTTTGAAGTGAGTGATAATTGGAATGACCAAAGATCCAAATCAAGCTCAATGACCCCTACTTATAGACAATGATGAGAGATATCCAGGCCAAAATATTACCAGTTAAGCATAGCAGCTAATTATATAAATGTCCTTAATGAATTGGCCACGTTAGCATGTGATGCTATAAGAATTAAAGTAGATATCAAAAGGTATAGAAAGAGAATGAACTTAGGGAAATTCTCAAGTTTAATTGATCGTGACAAATGCTTCGCATGTGTTACACTAGACTTTGCTTTGCTTAATTTTTTTCTTACTTTGTAATGTTTACAAATAAATGATAACTAGTATTCATAGTAGTTACTCAAACACACTGATCGGCTAATTTGTTTAAGTTGCGTTGTAGCTGAACTGGTTTAATCTTCCCTATCTAGTCATAGTATGAGCTATTGTTGTAGTCGGAAACTGATCATTCAAGCTGTCTACTAATCTTTCCGATCTAACTGAGTAATTTCATCTAAAGAAGCTCTGTAAGGCTTGACACGTGTCCTCTAGTACTCGATTAATTTTAGTATCATCAGAAGACTTCTCAGTGAAGTCTAAATCGTATATTAGCCTTCATCGATTATAAATAATTAATGCCCTTTGGACATTTAATTAATCGTCACATTTTTTGAGAATTCCTGGTGGTGCAAATTATATGCTGCAGAGTTGTAACGCTATCCTAGGCACCCAAAATTAACAACTCTCAATATGTAGTATCGGTGAGTACAGGTCATCCCATAGTGAACGGAGTTTATTTTCGTGCTAAATGGAAAAAGGGGGTTTTGATCATGCTTTCAAACTAAAACTAAAACAAGAAAATAATTGAAGAAAATTCGATATAAGAAAAGTATTGGTTTTTGTCATATCCACCATGGCAATTTCACTAGTCCATAGAAAAGTGTTGGTTCTGGTCACAGCCACCATGGCAATTTCACTAGTCCATCATTGACACACAAAATAATTCAATTTATATCAAGCGCTAATTGAAGAATTAACCCGAACGAATACCAATTCAAAGTTGATTCTTATTATTTCTAAAGTTGGTTAATTTTCAACACGCGATCCAATTAACCCTAACTATTAATTTAACCCATACACGCGCCAAAGATTAATTAATAGAAGCATTAAGAATAACAAGAACAATTAGGTTAATTAAACACAAACACACGCGGTTTTGACAATTAGATGATTAATTTTCCTAAATTCAACAACACAAATCCAGTAATTATCAAATTTAGTTGCTTCACAAATTGAATTAAGCACACGCGGTTAAAACAATCTAGCAATATATATAATTCTAATAACTTAGAATTCTGCAGCAATAATAAGTTAAAAAGAAAAATCATGAATTTAATTGCATAAAAATAATCAATACTTGACATATAATTGAAAAAATTCAAGCACAAGAAGTCTCACAACTTTGTAGAATTGACCATGACTTCAATTCCCTCTACCAAGAAAAGGGTTTAGGCACAAAGTGCCACGAAAGAATAAAGAAGAATTTCTACTGTTAAAAACCCTAGCTAAAACTAGAAAATAAAAGTGCCGATCCTTTTTTCTCACCCTACATGGGTATTTATAATGAGTATTAGGGTTACAATCAAGGTCTAAGGATGAGAATGTGAAATCGGGTGAAAAAGAGGCCAACCGGGCGAAGAATCTGTTAAAAACTCCACTTGATGCCTCCCTGATGCCTCGGGCACACATGCTCAGGAACCCTAGTGTGCATGTGCGTGTGAGCTACTTCTGGAAATTTGCTTTTGGATGCAGCGTACATGCGTTGCATAGCTCCAGCACCAAATGTGCGCTAGCTTCCTTATCTATGCTTCATCTTCAGCTTCAATTTTCACCTTGATACTTGCGTAATTTGAGAAAGTGTAAAACACAAAAGTTATAGCTATATTCCTTAGCTTTCCAATGAATCTTAAATCATCTCAATCGGATCTCGGGATCAAAAGTTATACTTGAAATACAAAATAGTGTCTAGAATGGCTTCATACTCGTGCATTTCCCGTACTAAGCATTTTCTTTCATCTTTTCCCATCTTTTTCAGCCCTTTTTCACTGTAACCCTACAAAAACTGAGATTAACTAAATTAAACTCAATATTAACTCAAATCTTGCTTACAACAGATGAAAGAGTGGTAATTGACACATAAAATATAGCACAATTATGAACTTATCAAATTACACCACACTTAGCCTCTGATCGTCCTCGATCAAACATAAAATTAAAACATTTAAGCTTAGAACATTCTACTCAACATATTCCTTCAAATATCGATATAAATAATCAATAATCACAATCCACCAATCAGAGTAGTCTATGAATGTAAGAACTCAAATGCTAATAAAAACCAAAACATGAAATTCGTGTGTATGTGTGCATAGCCATTCAAAAATTTAGATTTGAAAATATCTAGATTAAATCATGAATACCCTCAAAATTTTCTAAACACCCCATGGGTCACTCTTCATACACCCCTCCACTAATCTAGACATTCGATTCAATCTAAATTTAGGTAGGACTTTCAGTTCGAAAAATAGGTTAGGATATTTGTTAGGCAAAGAAAGGAAAGGATATAGCAAATAAGAAAAAGTGATTTATAATAATGATGGCCATTCATTAAAATGAAACTTCTCTTCACATGCGGAATATCAAACATCCACAACCCCACACTTGAGTAATAGACACCCATAAAGAATTTGAAACAACCGAACATGCCAACCTCCCTTGGACATATATACACCACATCATTATTTTGTTTTTTTATGTCCGCTCACAGTACGGGTACTAGTGGTAGGCACTCTACCTGCAACAAAAAAACATGCAGGTACCAGTGATGGGCCCTACCTACAAATACAGATACCAGTGATAGGCACTACCTGTAAATATCAAGAATACGTAGGTACCAGTGATGGGCAGTACCTGCAACTACAAAAACTTCCATATTCATTTTTTTTCCAACAATTTTTTTCTAGTACCCCATTTCGCAACAAAAATGTACATCACTCACTTCTCACAAACTTCCACCCTTATATCCCCTTAACAAATAATGTGCACCACAAGCTCTTAAAGGAAAAACTTAGGATAAAACAATGAAAAGAACATTAAGCTCAATAAGGGTAAGTAAATCGAGTTTATGTGAAAGAAGGTGAATGATGTTTCTCTTTACAAGAATAAGGCTCAAATAAGGTATTTAGAAATAAATTGTTAAAATGGTTGGCTAGAAAGGCTCATCAAACGAAAAAAGCACTACCCTCATTTTTAAACTAAATCGAGTCGTCTAAGAATTAGCTTCAAAAATGTAATAAAGTGAGTCTTTTGGGATGCAACATAATTGATTCTACATAAATTTATCTAAATATCCCAAATCAAAAATTAAAGTTTGGCTTAGTGCTCAAATCTTGAAAATCATGAATGGAAAATATTAGCACTGACTACTCATTCTTGCATGGTTCAACTAATGATTTATCATGCAGAAACATGAAAAAATATGTTAAGCAAAAATTTTAAAAAATTGTCAAAACATGGTCAACTAATCCACAAAATTTTCAAAATTTTTGACAAGATCTCCGATCAAAGGAAAAGTTAAAATATATTGCAGCAAAATCATGTAAAATACACCAAACAACTTAAAAGTCCAAATAACTTTCCTACCCATCACTTAAAAATAAGCATTGTCCTTAATGCAAAAAAGAAAAAGCATAAAATGGGAAAAAGAAACGCTTCTCTGGATTTAATTCGCATTTGGAGTAGTATCCGCTATAAATATCTTCTTGTCGCGAAAGAAAGCTGGATTAACTCTAAACAAAACAAAACAAGTACAAATAAACAATTCCCTTGAGACAATAAGAAGAACAAGAAAATTGTAGAAAATAATCCTACAAGAATCAAGAAAACTTACTCCCTTAAGGGAATACATGACAAAAAATAAACAAAACACACCATTCGAAAATAAAGCTAAGCAATATGAAATAAACGAACTAGAATGAAACCTAACTAACGAAAATGAATGTCTAATAAAAGAACTACGCAAATTGTCTAGGAAATCAACTACAAAATATATCAAACAAAGAAAGTGGCCCTACACATAAGGCATAAAAACTCAAGGAGCATGGGGCCCCAAATTCAGAGGGAAAGGAGGAAAAGGAGGAAATGTAGAAGGGTCCTCTCCCCGCTCTCTAGCCATCTGATGAGCCTCCATTGTCTGCTGCCACGTAAACTGATATTGCATAAACGAATCAAAACGTTGGTCCATCCACTGTTGTTCTGCCAAGATTTGATGGAGAAGCTCCTCCTGAGATTGTTGCGGAGCAGGTTCCAGCTCATCTAGAATAAAGCATCGAAATCCTCAACTTTCTGTACATGAGACGTAGAAGCTTGGGACCGAGTGCGTTTAGCTAGTGCTCGTATACCTTTCATTGCAATCATCTGGCCTGGCCTTAATTTTTCTTCAGAAGGCTCAATCACCACACCACTTTCCAAACATAGAGTCGTAATCAGATGGGGAACCATAATCCGGGTTGCGTGCTGGTAGCGGAGTAGCAAATTTGTTGATGTATAAGCTGACCGACATCTATGGCTTTCCCGGTAGCAATACAATACAGCAATTTGGTCCATTCTATTGTGACATGAGTAAGATGGCTTATCGCTAAAAGGCGGCCATAAAGGAATTTAAACCAGACAAACCATGCTGGATTAAGTTTATTTGCAATCTAAATGCCGAGCCGTCATGCCATTTGCCGTAAAAGTCCAGTCTATGTCTCCGTCACAAAGAACGCTTGTAATCTGTTGAAGCTCTACGTTGGCATTATGGGTGTCGGGCCATTCATCGTTACGAACACGGTTGATTGAATAACTTCAAAACTCTGTTGATTTCATTGGCAGAGACGTCCACTTCTTTCCCTCGTACATATATCCTGGTAGAGCTATAATGATCAAAATTAGCATAAAACTCACGTACCACCGGAAGGACAGCATCTATGGGAATGGAAGTGAAAAGCTCCCATCCACGATCGGATGCACCTTTCCTTAATTGTAGCCCATTTGGAGATATCATTATCATATTTCTGTTTGGCTTCTGTAGTTAAAAAATGTAACCTGCCACCAACTCGTGGTTATGGAGCCTCAGATAACGAGGATTCTCCGGTACCCTTGCCTGTGACTGTTTTCTTTGTTGTTCTTCCCATTCCTATAAAACATAAGCAAGTATCATGACTCCCAAACAAACAAACAACACCCCACACTTACATAAAAGGCCATTCCCCCAAATCATAAGCCTTAGATTATACATGAAAATCCAAGAAAAATAATGCCTAAAACTAAGGTTTATATACAATGCATGAACATTCCTATGCATGAAAAACTAATTGGAAAGACTTCACATGGGATAATCAATGGCCTAGGAATTAAATTCGTGCATCAATGCCTTGTGTTTGAACATTTTTATTTATTGAGACATATTATCGAACACATGACATGCATAAAGAAAGAGGACATTTTTTGGTATATTATGAACATGCAATCCATCCTCAATCACAATCCAAACAATAACCACACCAAATTTACGTTTAAAATTCAATCTACATGAGATTTCATCAATCAATGCATAAAAAGACTCAACATATTTTTGAAAATTAATTGAAACCCATAAGGAAAAAATTGTAGAAAGAGAGAGAAATTCATACCTTGATTTGATTTTTCTTTAAAGAAGAAGAAATTTGGGTGTAAAATTGATGGAATTGGGGTTTTTGGAAAACTTGGAGTGGGGAATTTTAGGGTTTGAGAGAAAGTTGAAATAGAAGAGGAATGTGAAGAAATAATGGGACTAGGAACAGTTGAGTTCCTATATTCCCGTAACGCACACATAGAAAGCGCTGCTTCTTCAGCGCGCATGTGCGCGCGAGGCAACGTGTTTGTGTGCTAATCAACTCCGCGCACATGCGCTAGGCTTTGAGTGCTCATGTGCACGTGAGGCAGAGGCTAAATTTCAAAGGGGTCTCAGCGCACATGCGTTGAGATTTTAGCTCGCATGTGCGCTGAAGGTAGAACAAAAATTACCATTTTTTTTTAATCAACACAAAAACATTCCTAAATTACCCGTGTAACACATAAACCCCTCAAAGATCTATTTTATCATTTTATCATATTTAATGCAATTGATTTCCCAATTAACAGCGAAGTTAAAATATGATGTCCTTTAAAACGAAAATAACCAAAAATAAAGTTGCAAAAATTAAATAATAGAATAAAATTGAAATGGATATGGGTTGCCTCCCATGCAGTGCCTTTGTTTACTGTTGTTGGCTTGACTTGATGTTCGTTCACGAATCAATCACATAACTCCTATGTGGAGGAGTCTAAGAATCTTCCGCTTCACGCTATATTTGCAAATGATGGATTCATTCTCCTTTGTTCTTGTAGGACCCGAACAAGTTGCTCTTCTTGCGACTTGCTAAGTTGACTTGAGATTATCACCCTCTCCTTATCCTAAAAAAATATGTACTTAAGATGACCAAGAAGGCGATTATAATCTGGAATTGTTTCCTGCACAACAGATAACTTCAATTTCTCATTAGAAAGTGGTAAAGCCTTAGGGCTTCCATTACTTGTTTGTTGCAACAAGTCCTTGTTCTTTTCCTTGAGATGTTCTTCACGGTTAGTGTCCACCTCCTGATTATCGGTATGTTCATGCATTTCCTGTATTAGAGGTTTACACACATCGATTACAGAAACAAGTTTAGTATGGTCAGATGGTTCAACATCATCATAAATGCTAAAGTTAACACTTTTATCTCCAAATTCCATACTAAGAGTGCCTTTAAGAACATATATGTTTGTCTGGGAAGTAGCTAGAAATGGTCTTTCAAACAAAATAGAAGCATCGGAATCACCTTGTTCCATTTCTAACACATAAAAAACAGCAGGAAAAACTAGACTTCCCACTTGAACTAAGATATCCTCTACATTTCCCTTATGATAGGCCAAGATCTATCAGCCAACTGAATTACTATACCAGTTTTATGCAATGGTCCAATTTTCAATGCATCATACACATAATATGGCATTACATTAACAGATGCACCTAAATCCAGCATGGTTTTTTCAACATATGAATTGCCAATTTTCAATGCATCATACACGCTTTTCGGGTAGGGATTTTTGAATAATAGACGATACATTTCTCCCAACCTCTATCTTTCTAACTTTCTTCTCTTTTTGCTTTCTTTTATGGGAACACAATTCCTTCAAAAACTTAACATATCAAGGTATTTGTTTAATAGCATCTAATAAAGGAATATTTACCTCGCACTTACGAAATGTCTCATAGCTCTGTGTCGGGATCATTTTTTGAAAACTCTTTCAATGCCTCGAGAAGAGGAGTTCGGGCTTATCTTCAGGTCATACAGGAACACTTTTATCTTCATTACTGCTGCTTTTCTTCTCGCATGGTTCAACCTCTTTTTTGACTGTGGTCGTCTTCTTTTCAGCCTCAATATGTTCAGGAACTATTTTGCTTTGTGCTTCAACCTCTTTACCACTTCTCTATGTAATTGCACTCACATTCTCCTTCAAGTTGATGATGGTTTGAGATGGCAACTTCCTGGAGCTCAGCGCTTCCAACCTACTAATCACGGTAGCCATTTGTCCTATTTGATGTTGCAACTGCTGAATACTGGCCTTTGTAACCTATTGGAATTGAATCGTATTTTCAGTTCAAATATCCAACCGTTTATCTAAAGACTTACTAGATTGATTATTCAGATTTGCTTGTTGTTTTTGAGCAAATGGTGGCCTATAAGATTGGAAGTTCTGCCTGTTTTGTTGAGGCTGATTTTGGGCTAGGTTCCCGTATCTCAAGTTAGGATGGTCCCTCCATCTAAGATTGTAAGTGTTCGCGTAGGCACAACCATGTTGATCATAACTCTGTCGTAGCTGCCTTGGGAATCCTCCGGCTGCACTGACTTGCTCTTGACTTTCATCTTGTATGTGGGACACATATATGTTGAGTATCTCTCATTTGAGCGGATACCACATGGTTGTGCAGTCGGTGCGGTACCTGAAGCCAACTGTCGAACAAAAAAAGTGAAACTTGTCATCTGTTGTTCTAATGATGAAACATTTACCTCGTTCACAAGCTTGAGAGGTTGATCACGTCGTGTCCTGAACTTTTGAGAACGCGCGGCCATATTCGATATAGGCTCACGAGCAGCATCTATGGTCAAATTGTCTAACGCCCCTCCACTTGCGGCGTCGACCATGTTCCTTTCATTAGGCAACAACCCTTCATAAAAATATTGAATTAACAAGGAGTCACTTATCTGATGATGCGGACAGCTTGCACACAATTTCTTGAAGCGCTCCCAATACTTGTACAAGGATTCTTCATTGAACTACGTTATTTCACAAATTTCTTTGCAAATGAATATTTGTAGTTCGAGAAGTTGGAAAGTATTTAGCCAAGAATAGTCTATTCATCTGCTCCCAAGTTGTGATACTACCCGAAGGCAAATCGAATAGCCAATCATTTGCTTCATCCTTGAGTGAGAATGGGAATGCCTTTAGATTGATATGCTCCTCTGACACCCCGGCGGGTCTCATACTTGTGCAAACCACATGGAACTCCTTAAGATGCTTGTTCGGATCTTCACCTGGCAATCCATGAAAAGAAGATAATAAATAGATTAGTCCAGATTTAAATTCAAATGTGACATTAGCATCTAATTCTGGATATGTAATGCATAAGGGTTGTTGGTTCAGAGTGGGCGCGGCTAATTCCCTCAAGGTGCGTTGCGCCATGTTCGTCTCTTGACATATAATTGAATAAATTCAAGCACAAGAAGTCTCACAACTTTGTAAAATTGACCATGGCTTTAATTCCCTCTACCAAGAAAAGGGTTTAGGCACAAAGTGCCACGAAAGAATAAAGTGCAAAAATTTCTACTGTTAAAAATCCTAGCTAAAACTAGAAAATAAATGTGTTGATCCTTATTTCTCACCCTACTTGGGGTATTTATAATGAGTATTAGGGTTACAATCAAGGTCTAAGGATAAGAATGTGAAATCAGGTGAAATATAGGCCAACCGGGAGAAGAATCTATTAAAAACTTCACTTGATGCCTCCCTGCTGCCTCGGGCGCACATGCCCAAGAACCCTAGCGCGAATGTGCACGCGAGGCAGTAAGGTCCAGGCATGTTTTGTCCATCACGCACATGTACAGAAACCCTAGCGCGTATGTGCGCGCGAGCTACTTTTGGAAATTTGCTTCTGGATGCAGCGTACATGCGCACATCTAGATGCTGTATAAGCTGGCTTCCTCATCTATGCTTCGCCTTCAGCTTCAATTTTCACCTTGATTCTTGCGTAATTTGAAAATGTATAAAACAGAAAAGTTGTAGCTATATTCGTTAGCTTTCCAATGAATTTAAATCATCTCTGCCAATTGGATCTTGGGATTAAAAGTTATGCTTAAAATACAAAATAGTGTCTAGAATGGCTTCATACTCGTGCATTTCCCGTACTAAGCATTTTCTTTCATCTTTTCCCATCTTTTTCAGCCGTTTTTCACTGTAACCTTACAAAAACTGTGATTAACAAAATTATGCTCAATATTAACTCAAATCTTGCTTACAACACATAAAAATGTGGTAATTGACACATAAAATATAGCACAATTATGAACTTATCAATTCCCATTGAATATTGGTGGTCCCTTTTATCCAGGTGTTGCTTCGATTCATGCTTTTAGGTAATAAATACCCAAAATTAAATATCTTTTTTGTTTTCTTTTGGTGAATTTGTAGTTGAGATTAGATAATTTTAAAAATTCTTTTCTCGAATCTTCTTCCTTGTAGAAAATTTTCCGTTCCTTTTCTTTATTCTTTTGAAAAGTCCCATGGCATTTCAATCAAGACAAGGTTCAGGTGATAACACCCCTATTAAGGAAGAGAATAACATTCATTTAGGGGATTTCATGTTAACTGAGATCCCACCAAGATGAAGGTTGTGAAAAGAATTCGTAAAATGAAGAAGAGTTTTGAAAATCCATCTAACCTTGAAGAGGGTGTAGCAATTTCTGGCAACAGCGAATCAAGAGTCCCAAATCTCCAGGTAGCAATTGAACCCAGTTGAAGAAGATAAACCTCTTGTTATTTTGCTTGACTGTTCAATGCGTGATGAAGAAGCAGTGAAACTTCTGAGCGATTCCAGAAAAAGAAAAGAACCAATGGAATCTGCTAATGATGAAGTACAACGCTTTATTCTAGATTGGCTGATCTTCACTGATGATTAGATCAGAGGGTTGAGCAAATGTTCGGATTATTTGTTTGCTACATTTCCTCAGAAGTATGTTTTTGAATCTGAGGAAAGTATAGATAGGTAGAAGGCAATTTGAAGTGCCATGCATTGGTTCCTATCGGGTTCTATCTTCATAGCATTATGCTACATTAGGGAGATAACCAGTAGACGAAATTTCTAACTTGGAGGAATCTATCGTAAAGATGAATAAGGACAAAGCTAGGCAGATTGAAGAAATAAAACTGACCAAGGAATCTATCATCAATTTAGGGACTTAAAGCCACCTAATGCACTAAGGCGAGCCGACACTTATTCGGTTGTACCGTTTGAAGCTCTTCGACAAGTCGACCTTTACTCTTTTGATCACGAGAAGCCCGATATGTAATGTTGTAGGTCAGATAGGGATTAAACTATTGTCAATTTCTAACCTCTTAGTATATAAAAAGACGAGCCTACTTTTTGGGCACATTTATTACTAGGACAGTGATTACCATGAGTTTTAGCTTTTCAAAAACTTGAAAAATCACCCCATTTCCAGCCAACTTATAAATACCCTTTTATCAAGGATTCAAAATTTTTCCTTTTCATTTGCTTTTCAAAAATTTCAAATTTCCGCAGAAACTTCTTCTTTCTTTACTTTTGATTTTTAAGCTTTTTTCAATCTTTCAAATGGATCCAGTTCATTGAATGTTCCTGATGTTTTTGATGTTGCTCCTATCAATGCTATGCCATTGATAGAGGAAGGATCTAGCTAGATTTCTCTTTCTTCTTCTCCACCGAAACAGACTTTAGCCACAGCTGACATCAAGTTTGCACTTTAGGTGGGTGATATTCCTCCACTTAGGGCTACATGCCACATTCCTGATACTGTGGCTATTCAAATTCTTAACGAGGAGGACCGAGTACATAACCATCCCGAGGGATTTTTCACTATTTTCGAAGACCAATTAAGAGCAGGTCTTTGATTCCCAGTTTGTGAAATCTTATTGTCCCTTTGTTCTTTCTTTGACATATGCTTTTCTCAATTGATACCCAATTCCCTTAGAATTTTTATTGCGTATGGTTTAATATGCAAATATGCATATTTGAAGGCATCTGCCATGAATTCAGCCATTTCTACAAATTGGTGTAGTGCAAAGAGTTTGGCTTCTACTACAATACAGGCCGAACTAAAAGAGCAAGGACCCTTGTTGCAGACATGCTGAGCTCGATTAAGAACTAGAAATCTTCTTTTTTGTGGCTCAAGATAATATGAACAAGATCAAATCAAAGTGGTCATTCTCTGATCGCAATCTGATTCTTAACTCTAACCCCTTGGGAGAATTGGATCAAGAGTCGCTTCAAGGAATAAACAAATTGAGTCAATCTAGTTCAGCCATTCATTTTGGTGGAAAGAATTCCACTATTGATCATAATTTGTTGATATGGGTGACCTAATTGAAGGAGCTACTCTTCCAGAAAGGTTTAATGGAAGTAAATATTCAAATTATTGCAAATATTTTTTAGCTCTATTTACTCTTTACTGACCTCCTTTTTTTTATAAACAGGAGCCCTAGTAAAGCCAATGTTATTTGGCTCTTTAGTTGAGGGTGCTAGATCAACTGTTCTAGAACAAGTTCAAATAGTGGATTAATTTCCACCGAGCAGCAAAGCAACAGAGAGTTCCTTGTATTAGTATCAGGGACTTAGAAAGGAAAAGCACCAATTGTTGAAGCCCAAAAAGGAAGAGATCTGCTTCTGCTTTGACAACAATAGATGAATCTGAGAGCAAGATTCTACAATTGAAGAGATCTGCTTTGACAATAATAGATGAATCTGAGGAGCAAGATTCTACAATTCCTTCCCTAATGGCTCGTCAGCATAAGAGAAGAGGTTCTTTGACTTTCTCTTTTATTCCTACTGCCATCCCTCTAATTTGAACTCCTCTACTATTCTGTCAATTCCATGTGGGTCTTGTTGTCCCTGGTCCTATAAGCCAAGGGCTTTTCGTGTTTCAGAAAATAATGAAGTACTTACTTGGCATGTAGCTCCACGGGCTCATGAATGAACTCCTGATGAAGAATGGGTTGCCAGTAGATCTCAAACCCTTCATTTGACGGCTAGGTAGGTCCAGCGATCAGGGATGGAAAAGGAGAACTCTTCTGAACTTCTTTTGATCCTTTATAGTCTTTAATCATAAATGATTGGGGACAGCATGGTCTAAGTGGCAAATGACTGGCTCGATAATGCCTTCACATATAGAGATTAGAGCTATGTAGCCGACCTACTTATTACAAAACTTCAAATCAAAGCAGCTCAATCATTTTATGCAGTAAGTTTATTTATATATTTCTTTTTACTGTAGCTTGACAATGTTATCAGCGAAGGACATGGACGTTATTTGAAGGTCGAGAAGCAAGTTAATGCACTGAAGGAGTAACTTCGAAAGTTAGTTGCTAATGAAGAGGCCTTGAGACAATAGTTGGAAGAGAAAGAAACTGCTCTTGCCAAAACATTGAAGAGTTCAAGTGACTATCCTTCCTCTTTTGCCTAATTGGAGAGCAAATATAAAGAGCAACTACAACAACTAAGAGATCAGGTTCAACAAATGGCTAAGAATCTAAGCTCGAAGCAAGAACACGTAAATAAATACAAGTCTGAGCTCGAACAGATCAAGTCTAGCCAATTTTCTTCTTCTTCTGCTTCTTCTTCTTTGGTTCATTATGTTGTAAATCAATATCTCGAGTCTTCGTCTTTGAAAGGAGATCTAATGACCTCATGCCAGCAGGTCAGTGCCTTGGGGTTTAAAGAGGCTCTGGAAGAGGTGAAGAGAAGATTTCCTTATCTGTCCTTAGAGTTTAGCTCTTTCCCCAATTATAATGAGTCAATGGATAGGAATATAATCACTGATCTGGGTGACATCTCCCTTGAGCCTTGTACAGAGGAAAATGTACTCAAGGAAGTTTTAGTAGGAGAGAATGATAAAGATGCAAATAACTCTTCTAGTTAAAATTTATGTACATCGAAAATTTTCCAAGAAATAGATCATTATTCTAATACGCTGCTTATAAGTTGCTTCTCTGATCGCGGCAACTAATCTTCATTCTTCTAATAGGTCCAAATTAATTGTTCTGATCTTCTCATTGTCACGAGATGAATTTGAAGTTCTTACAGAACGAACTCCTATTTCAGGTAAAATAATAGCCACAGATCCATACACTAGACTATAAGGTATAAGAGGTTCGTGGAGTCGCTCAGTAAGACCGCAAAATTCTAGGAAGCTCTTCTACCCATGCCCCTTTTGCTCAATCAAGGCGTGTTTTTAGTCTGACCAACAGAGTTCAATTACAAAGTTCTGTCTAACCATTGGCTTGAGGATGAGCAACCGAAAACATGTACATTGAATTCCAAGTTTTTAATAGAATGGTCGAAAGGGTATTCCGACGAACTGAGTTCTATTATCTGAAATAATATCTCGGGGTATTCCATATCTGCAAATAATATTTTTTCCAAAAGAACTTTTTTACACTTGTGCCAGAGATTGACCGGAGAGGTTCAACTTCGATCCATTTGGAGAAGTAATCCACAGCTACAGTTAAGAACTTTGAATTTCCTAATCCTTTGGGAAATGGTCCCAATATGTCAAGTCCCACTGTTGGAAAAGCCAAGATCCGAGGATAAAAGTCATTCCTGTAGCTAGTTTGTGAATAATAGGAGCATGTATTTGACACTTATCAAAATGTATGTCCTTTACCATTTGGTAAGCATCATTGTACATTATAGGCCAATAGTAACCCATATGTATTGCTTTCCAAGCAAGGCTCTGAGCTCCTATATAACTTCCATAGATCCCTTCAAATATTTCTTGTAACACATAGATCGTCTCTTCTGGTGATAAACATCTTAGCAATAAAGAAAGGTATGAGCGACAATATAATATCCCATAATGCATTTTATATCGCGTCGCTTGAATACAGAATTTTCTTGCCTGAAATGGTCTTTTGGAAGCATTTCCCGAGTTAGATACTCAATGATAGGTGTCATCCAATTCAGCTCGTTATCGATTTGAGTGAATTCTGTCTCATCTATAGCTCGCTTTATCTTTACTTCAACGAGTAATTCTTTTGTGAGATTATCATAAAGAGTAGAACCAACTTTGACAAGACATCAGCATGAATATATTTGGTTTAGGAAATATTGATGAAATCTATCTTTTCAAAGTGTTGCTTAAGCTACTTGATCTTTTCGAGGATATTTCTATAAAAATATTCATTGAGCTTCAAAATTTTTAAGAATTTGATTTACAACCAATGAAGAGTCACTATTAATCTAAAGACCTCGAGTCCCTTGATTTTGAGCAAGTTTCATTCTGATGATAACTACTTCTTACTCGGCCCATTGTTAGTT
Source organism: Cinchona pubescens (assembly GCA_025175665.1). NCBI lineage: Eukaryota > Viridiplantae > Streptophyta > Magnoliopsida > Gentianales > Rubiaceae > Cinchona > Cinchona pubescens. The sequence continues at coordinate 642,925 of JANKKI010000304.1, read as the reverse complement.
GATTAGAACTCATCGAATAAAATAAGTCAGCCAATCTCTTTCAGGTGTTTGAATGACAATCCCAGCTCCTGAACCTGTTTCATTGGCTGACCCATCTACATGTAATTCGCAAATAGGATACCCTTCCTCAACTTTCTCTTTTATACTTAGTAATTTTTCTACTTTTTCTAAAAAAGTACTTTGGATAAGAAGGTCGGCGAGAATGCTTTAATGGCCGAGCAAGGTTGAAATTTGAGATATATTGAAGCAGTTCGACAAACCATTTAAGTATACGACTTGACACATCAGGTTTTTCCAAAACTATTTTAAGAGGAAAATTTGTGTTGACCGAAATTATATGGCTTTGAAAATAGTCCAGATTTTAATTTCTAAGCAGCAACCACGGGAGAACAAGCCACCTTCTTGATATCTGTATAATTTTGCTCGAGTCCTTGTAGAACTTTGCTGACAAAGTAGATTGGACGTTGCTCTATGTCTCGTTCAAATACAAGAACCACATTAAGAGTAGAGTGAGTTGCAGATAGATATATTGATAGGACTTCATTTTCAATTGAATCAGTCAGACGAGGTATACTAGCCAAATATCATTTCAACTCCTCAAAGGCTTGTTGACTCTGGTCGGTCCATTCAAAATTTTTTTGAAAGAAGGGAAGTTCTAATTTTGTTGATTTAGACAATAAACGATTCAGCACAGCCATTCGCCCAGTCAAACATTGTACTTCCTTTATTGAATGAGGATACTTCATATCAATGATGGCATGAACCTTCTTTGGATTCGCTTCAATTCCTCCCTGGGAAACAATGAACCCAAGGAACTTTCTTAAAGGTACTCCAAAGGTAAATTTTAAAGGATTCTATCAAAATCTTGATTTACTGATCTCATAATTAAGAAAACTTCTCAAAGATTAGAGAGGGTATCTTCATAAGTTCGGTTTTTGACAACCATATCATCAACATAGACCTCCATACTCAACTTATTAACTAGGCATTGATAAGTTGTTCCAGCGTTTTTGAGGACGAAGGGCATTGTTTGGTAACAATAAGTACCTTTGTCAGTGATGAAGGCTATTTTTTCCTCATTTTTTTTGTTAAGGAATATTTGATGATACCTTTTGTATGCATCTAGGAAGTGTCCTACTTTAAACTCAACTAAGGAATCAACTATGTATCTATTCGAGACAAATGATTATTGTCCTTAGAATAGGCTTTATTCAAATCAGTGTAATCGATACACATATGACAATTCGTATATAGCTTTGGTATAAGAACTGGGTTTGAAAGCCAAGTTGGGTAAAGTACTTCCCATATAATCTGAGCTACAAGCAGCTTATCAACCTTTGTCTCTATGACCATACTATGTTCAGGTCCAAACGAAGTCTTTTTTTTTTGTTTGACAAGTTTATAAGATGGGTTAATTCCTATCTTGTGCTCTATAATTTCCTGAGAAATTCCAGGCATGTCCTTAAGTGACCAAGCAAAAATATCTTTGAACTCATAGAGGAGCTTTAGCAAATCTGTCTTCAAGGTGGTCGGCAAGGTGGAATAAACTTGTAACTTTAATTGGTAGCTCCATGTTGGGGCTTTCAACTTCTGGGTTCTCGGCAGCTTTCTCATAGGATGTCTTGTTCGTGCATTTTTCATCTTCAATGGGTCCTGGAGCAGGTGATTTGTCCAAGGTTCTCTTTCTGTGAGCCATCATGTAACACTCCCTGGCTTCATCTTGGTTTCCCTATATTTGTCCTTTAGTTCCATCTCTTAGGGCAAATTTTATCCTTAAATGATAAATAGATGGAAGAATTACAAATGTGTATCGGGATGGCTAGCCTAAATCATGTTGTAGGGTGAGACTTTTTTGACCAACATAAAATTTATCATTTCTGTTTGTTTGGAGTAGGGTACTTCTCCCAGGGTCAAGGGTAATGTTACTGACCCTTCAGCATTAATAGAATCACCTGTGAATTTGACTAAGGGTGTTTGGACAGGTTAGATATTCACTTTGTTAATCCCCATTTTTTCCCATCCATTCCAGTAAATTACTTCAACCAAGCTTCCACTGTTGATAAAGACGTTATGTACTTGATAATCCTTTACTTTAACTTGTATAACGATAGGATCTGCATGGGGATATAGATCTGGTACAGGGTCTCAATCGGTAAAACTAATGTTCAAATATGAACGAGGTTTTTTGAGATATTCTCTTCCTGTGGAACACGTCGAGCATATCTCTTTCTGGCATTGGCAGAGTCTCCACTAGTGTTTCCTCTGGTAATGGTCTTTATAATTCTAGCAATGTCGCTATTGTCTTGACAAGGCCCTCACTGATCATTGGGTTGAATGTCTGCTGCTCGATAATTCGGTCGTGCGGGTAATCAATCATCTCTTACAGGACGTTTTATTAATTTCACCGAAATTGGACAGCAGCACGAAGAATGCATTCCTATATGTGCCCATTCTTGAGTGCTCTTTCTATCTCAATGTGGGATCATTACACTCTTCAGTATCATGTCCATGATCTCCATGATGAGCAGAATATTCTGATCAATCCCTCCGATGAAACTTTGACCGATTTGGGATTGGTGGTTGAAGAATTCCCATATGTTGAACGTCATATAGAATTTCCTTTCGAGAGGTATTGAGAGGGGTAACATCTTTATCGGGTAAGACATTAGTTCATTTGAAATGACGTGCTTTAATTACCGATTTACTGGAGCAGTAGGTCGAACATTTTGAGACTAGAACCCTCGGGTTGTCTCTTCTTATTAGACTCAGTTGTCTTATGGGAATCTTTTTTTATTCTTGTCACAAGGCTCATTTAGTTCTCTTTTTGCTCGATTAGACTCTTCTCCTCTTATATAATCATCGGCCCTTTGTAGGAGTTCTTCAAATGTTTTCGAAATAGAGAACGCAAAAGCAAGTTCTACATTGAATACTCTTGGTCGGATACCGCTCATAAAAGCAGCTATAAGCAAAGTCTCATATGCATTTCGGATATGTACAACCTCATCATCGAAATGACCAATAAGAGACAAGTATCTCGTCTTGTCATTGTCTGATGTTCGATAAATGCAACGCCTCTCTCTGGATGGTCTTTCTGCTCATGAACTGGCGTAAGAATTTTTTGGTAAGGTCAATGAAGGAATCCACTGAACAAGGAGGTAACTCTTTGAACCATTTTTGAGCTGACTCTCTCAAAATTGTTGTGAAAAACTTACAAGCTATCACATCAAAGTATACAAAGAGTCTGGCTGTAGACGAGACATAAGCAATATGGTCTGTGGGATCGGTTGTGCCTTTGTAAGTATTGTTGGTCCCAAAAGCAACCTAAGAGGAGGGGGTGAATTAGGTTGTTTCAAATAACAAACCTTTTAATGCACTTAATGAGAAATGCAAACTTTATGCAACAAATGAATATTAATAAGCACAAATGATGAAAGATAAATATTTAACAATTAAAGCTTAAAGAACAAATGTAAAGATTGAGATAGAGAGTATCAAACCAAACTCCCAAATTTCTCAAGTTTGGAGTATATCCACTAATAGTGCCTCTTCAAAGAAGGTGAGACAATAACCTTCTTATGCACAAAGTAAGCTCACTCTTGCACCAACTAAGTCCCTCTAGTTGAGCCAAAGGGTTTTACAATACAACCTCACTTTTGTACACTTGTTATCCCTCCACTCTTACAGCTGAAGATCACTCACTAGTCCACTCTTGCTTACACTAATTTCCTCTAGTTGAGCCAAGAGATCTACACTACCCAAACCAATACAACACACAATATTTTAGCCTATTTCTTTCCAAATAGCTCTTACAAGTGTTTGTATTGAATGCAGTAGTTATTCTCTCTATTTTTTACAATTACAGACTTGGGAGTATTTATAGACGCCTCGAAACTATCTCTAACAACTCTCTAACAGCTAAGTTTTATGTTTACTGAAAAACTAGCCGTCAGAACTTTTGGACGGCAGATTGCGTCCGAAGGAACTAGCCATTGGATCTTTCGAACGGCCACTGCAAAGCCCTACATCTGACATTGCGTCCGTTCTCTAGAGGGTGTTTGTTTTCCTTCGTTCAGACGTCCGAGGCTGCGTCCGAACTTGCGTTCGATCGATGTCAATGTCTTCTGGAATATTGATCGGACGCTATTCTTCGTCCGAGGCTGCTTCAGGTTCTCTGTGTCGGACGATTATCATCGTCCGAACTGTCTTCCTTTCGGACAGTCATCATCATCCGAATTGTCTTCTGGTTGCTTTCTTGATTATGTTCGGTCGATCATTTACATCCGAACCTTACTGTTTAACTGCACACTTATTTTTAAACCGTTAGAATAATTTGGTCATCATCAAAACATGATTATCACAACTAGGGTTCAACAAGTATCAAGATTTGGTTGTTTGAAATGAGAAGGTATTTGTTCAGCTTGAAAGGATCCATTAGCTAGGGTGAATGGATCCTTGTCAGCAGTAAGTATCTGAAGAGTTGGAATAGTCTTTTTTCCTATAATTCTTGTACTCTTTGATTAAGTTTGGCCATCAAATCATATGTCTTTCCTATTCAAGTCGTCACCTGATTGTAAGGCAGATTCACCTCTTTTCTTTGGGTGTGGACTTATTTGATTAAAAAACAAATTCCTCACACCGTGGAACAAGAAATAACACTATATGATAACGACAGGAACTACTTGCTCTTTCTTCACCAGAAAGTATTTGATTTTGTTGATTTTGATTAAAATCTTTAAATGTTTGAAAGTTATTGGCAAGAAACTCAAGCATTTCATCTCTAGGTGGTATAGAAATTTGAGGATGATTCTCTGTTTCAGGATTAAAAGAATCAAGTGGAATCAATTCTCCCTCCTGATTTTGACTCTTGCTGTGACTTTGTTTCTTGTGGGATCATTTTTTTTCATGATGTTAGCTCAAAGACAAGAGAATCAAGTGGGTTTTTTGTATATTAACCTTTCTCACAGACGGCGTCAATTGATACTACAAGATTTGAAGTAGATATGAAAAGGTGTAGAAAGAGATAGAACTTAAGGAAATTGTCAAGTTTAATTGATCCTAGCAAATGCTTCTCATGTGTTACACTAGACTTTGCTTTGCTTAATTTTTTTTCTTACTTTGTTTACAAATGAATGATAACTAATATTTATTGTGGTTATTGATACATATTAGTCGATCAGTAGATCGGCTCATTTGTTTAAATTGCTCAGTAGCTGAGCTTGGTTTAATCTTCCCGATCTACTCATAGTATGAGTTATTGTTGTAGTCGAAAATTGATCCTCCTAACCGTCTGGTAATTTTTCCGATAACAAAGAAATTTTATCTAAAGAAGGTTGATAAGACTTGATACATGTTCTCTGGTCGTACTCGATTAATTTTAGTACCATCAGCATGTTACATAAATATTTTTGTGTCACGTGAGCAACCAATTATGATGTCATCCGTAGTCAAGAATTTTCTAATTATTAATAGGTGTGACAAAAACAAGCTAAAACATATGCAAGTCAATTGCATTAATTTGTCCCGGCAAATAAGGCACTCAAGGTCAAGGTCCTCAAGGACGACTTGGAGCCTGCTGCTTCATAATAAGTAGGCCACTTGTCTATTGTGGATTTTATATCTTCTGCGGGTCCATCCGATTGCACCTCTAATTAAATTCTACAGACGGCCCATTAACGCTTGAGGGCCATGAATGAAGAAGCCAGAGTCCTAAGGGATAAGGTCGCCGTTACATTTGAATTATACTCTGTTTTGTTGAATCACTCTATAATTGTTCCATTTTCAAACAATGTATTATTTCTTTCATTAGGTTTTTTAGTCGTATGCTATGGCAATAAAAACTTGATGAATGGATTAGGATCGATTAATTTGGACTGTAAAAAGATTTAAAATGAATGAATTTGAAATGACACATAAAGGATTTGAAATGACACATAAATAGAATAAATATAAAATTAATTCATTTTAACCATTAAAATATCTCTCCCTTGTGGTGGTGGATTTGAAAATTTTAACCAAATTCCTTAACTTCTTTACATAATTTAGGAGAGATTTAGATTTGAAATCAAAATTCACCCAACTAAACCAACCATAATGTAATTTTAGAAGCGGAGATTAGTCGAAGGAAAAAATGTATTTTTCATTATCGAAATTAGACAAATTTAGAAACCTTCATAACCTTTGTTGGAATATTACCTTAATTCATTAAAATTAACTTTTGCAAAAGCCAACTTTTGTGAAAAAATGCATTTATATAGTCCTGTAATTATGAAAAAGGTTAAATGCACTACACCTCCTGCATTACACCAAGAGTTGAACTTTGCCCCCGTTAACTCATTTTATAGGCACTTATCCCTTCTTTTTTGTATGATTGGACAAAAATACCCTTGTTAAGTAATTGTTATTGTTTTTCTTTTCCACTAGTTTTCCTACTTTTTTCTTGCTTTTTAGCTTCTTCATTCTCTTTTTTTTGTTTTTTCTCCATTCTTACCTACCATTAGCTACTTCCTTCGTTTTGCTATAAATATTTTTTACAGTTAGAATAAAATTTTTAAATTTTCTCTTACTAATTATTTATTTTGTTGTACTTTGTTTATTTTTTAAATTCTTATTATAACAAGAGATACATTTTTATAATGATAAAATATTTGTTTTATCTAACATTAAATTATAAAAAAATATAGAAATAAGTTGGATTTGTAAGTAGTCAACTATAGTAAAAACAAATAGACAATTTAATCAACTAACTACTGATATTTTGTTTGTCTTTTTTTTTTTTTTTTTTTTTTTACATTGATATATTATTAACTACTATTTTTATTTTAGGGAGAGAGATGTGCTTTTCATTAAAAAAATCCTTATTTTTATTTTTATCCATTTATATTGATTTTTTAACTAATATTTAATTTATTGAGACTCAAAATTTTGAATTATTGAGACTCTAATTTCTTTTTATGCTTTTAAATTATTTAATTAACAGTTTAAGCCTACACAGTTTGATGTAACTAATATATATTCTATTATAAAGAAAATTATAAGGAATTTACAACAATAAAATTTAATAAACAAATAACTAACAAAAAAGGAATAAATTAAATTAAATTAAAAAAATTCATTCATCCTAATTATACAAATAATAACAAAATATAGAAGGAACTAGCTAGTGGTATGAGAAAAAGAGAGAAAATAAATAAAAGGATTAAATTTTTACCGCTCCACTATGTTGTTATTATTTGTATAATTAGGACATATATCTTTTCAGTTTTATTTAACTAATTTTTTAACTCATTTGCTCTTAAATTTGTTGTTCTATATTCATTACAATTTTCTTTATTATAGAATATATGTTAGTAACACCAAAGTATATTTAAACTATTAATTAAATTATTTAAATACATACAAAGAAATTAGAGTTTCAATATTTGAAAATTTTGAGCCTCAATAAATCAAATATTTGTTTAAAAATAAAAATAAAAATAAAATAAGGGTTAATATTATAACAGTGTATTGAAAACAATTTAAATTATTCAATAGTAAAAAACAAATAAAATTATTAATAGATAAAACAATACTTTATCAATATAACAAATTAATTATTTGCTAAAAAAATAAAATAAAATAAATAATTAGTTAAAGAGAATTAAAAATTTTATTGTAAGTGTACAAATATTTATTGAAGAAAGTTTATTATGGAAAAACAATTACTTGACAATAATACAAAAAGAGATTATAAATGCAAGTGCAACTTAGGGTATATTTAAGGGGAGTTTAGTGCATTTAACCTTTATGAAAATTATTTATCAAAATCTGTAACCCTTTATACTAGAGGTAGCAATAAAAGCTTCTAATAATTTAAAAAAATAAAATAAAATAAATAATCTCAACCTAGTTAGGAAAACCAATTATATGTTATAAATGTGGCAAAAAGGTCATATAGAATTGTCATGAAAATTTTAGATTGTAAGAAATTAAAAAGAAATTTACAAATATAGATATAAATACAGATAATAAAGTTCTAAATGATAATAAGTAAAGATTATATTCGCGAATTAAAGCATGCACGATAATATTCAAAAGAAGGATGAGATAAAAATAAAGAAAAATAAATAAGACATTTCTTCTCGTTTATAAGATACTAAAGGAACTTCGACCTTAGGGAAAGAATAAAGTCGCAAGGAAGGAGAAATTAAAAAGAAATTTCCTATTAGAAATTATTATAACAATTTTCGACTAGAATTATTATAGCAAAAAAATTAGAAATATTAATAACTCATGTACCAAGAATGGACACAATTTCAACACAAAAAGAGAGTAAAAATATATATCATTCAAAAATAAGAAAATTAATGTGTCCTCATTTTTAATATGAGTTGGAACCCTCATATCTAGGGCAAAGATATGGCAACTTAGGGTATATTTAAGGGAGTTTAGTGCATTTAACCTTTATGAAAATTATTTATCAAAATCAGTACAAACCCATATTTGAAAAATACTAGAGGTAGCTACTACTATTATTTATAATTTCTCAAAAATTATTTTTAAGAAAATTATATCTTGATGAATGGGGCTTCAAAAACAATGTTTTGTTGAAAAACAACAACTACTTTCTTATACACAAAGTTTTCATAAAACATTAAACACAAGCACACATTAAAGTCAAAATATCAAATCCATTGGTGGAACCCATGGACCCTCGAAAATTCTACTCGAGCCATTTCTTCATTTATACCATTCATGGATAAAAATTTCACCTATCCTCAAAAGTTATACTCTCAGAAAATATTCCTCTCAAAATTTCTTTATTGAATTTTCAACTTGACTTATAAATGACGGTTATACCTCCGATCATTTCCCTTGTTTAATCGAACCTATTATTTGATAAACTCAAAATAAAACCAAACATTATTAAGTAATCAAATAAAAGAAACAATTCAAAGTTATGACTACCAAAGCAATGATTTTGATTTCAACAAGTGCAATCCAAATCAAAAGATGAAATTACCGATCAATTAAAAGAAAATTAAGATCTTAATCAAATTGATGATAATGAAAATGATGATAATGAATCAAAAATTACATTTTCTTAATATTTTAGCCATATATTGTAATAGTATATTAATGTATTTATCATTAAATATCTTAATAACCAATAATATTTTTAATTCTTAATACTTAAATATCTTTTGTTTATATAATTGTTGGAGTCATTAATGTATTAATTCGCATGATATACAATTTATGTACTTATATATTAATATAAATTTACAACGCTGTCTCTTATACCCCTCTAGGCTGTCTGTTAAAGACATGAATATAACATTTTGTTTAAATAACTAATTAAAAGGATTATTAATTTCTTTTTAATACACATAGAAAATAGAATGAATCAATTATATATACTTTAATTCTTATTGAAGAATGTTGTGATTGTTAGTTTTTGTAACTTGGTTATATATTTTGCTTGTACTAGTTATAAATTTATAATTTTTGAATTAATTTCTATAGTATGTCATATTTTGAATTCGTAGAATGATAGTATGTCATATTTTGAACTTGTGGAACAAAATAATGACGTCCTCAGAACTAATTTGGATCTGCTAGAAGAAACAAAATTAGATGCATCTCTCCGAGAAGCCAAATACAAGCAAGTTATGGCTAGACATTATAACTCCAGAGTAAAAAATAGATACCTGTGACTTGGGAATTTTGTGCTTCGAAAAAATGAGGCAAGCCGAGTTAAAGGAACAAAAAAGTTAGATCCACATTGGTAGGGCCCTTATCATGTGATAGGAGGCTCATAGATCGGACTATTATAAGTTTGTTGACATGAAAGGTCATCCTGCTCCTAGAAAGTAGAACATTGTAAATTTGAAAAAATATTATTAAGGAATGTAATAAAAATTCCTTTCTCATGAAGATACGTGATTCCTGAATAACCACATCAGCGAACATATAAACATGCAAGAGGGCTGAGACCTAGTGGTCATTTCTCAATTAAATCAAACCGCTCCGACCTATCGAAGAAAGAGGTCTGGACCAGGTTCAAGAAAAAGATTAAGAGGGCTAAGACCTAGGGTCCCTCCTCGAAGGTTGAGACCTAGTGGTCCCCCTACAATGAAATCTAACAGCTCCGACCTGTCGAAGAGCTAAACAGGTCCGGACCAGATTCAAGAAAAAGATTAAGAGGTCTGAGACCTAGTGGTCCCCCCTCGAGGGTTGAGACCTAGTGATCCCCCCTCAATTAAATCGAACCGCTCCGACCCGTTGAAAAGCTAAAGAGGTTCGAATCAAATTCAAGATAAAAATCCTATAAGAGGGCTAAAACCTAATGGTCCCCCCTCGAGGGTTGAGGATTAGGACTTGGCAACTTCCAAATGAATATTCTAGAAGTGTTTACGTGGTAGTCTCATTAAAGGTAAATATGTAATTTATACGTAGGTTCAGCTAGTAGAATAGTGTCCCAACTCCCCCCAATTATATCCATAAATAAGGGGTTTGGGTGTTAAAACTATCACTATTATTCGTCTTGTAACAATTTATAAATTCTCTCCTCAGCTCTCAATTTTCTCTCTCTATAAATTTTTCTCTTCATCAGTTTATATCACAATGAACAATTGCTACCTCATATTGGTAGTAAAGATAATGCAACGCTGAAGCAACATTAATCGCAACATTTAGCCTCTGAAAAAGATTAAGATTTCTTGATCATGTTGTTTCATCCGATGTTCCTGAATGCATCCATGAGTCAAGATTTCCATTTTCCATAAACTCATGCACCAGAGTTTTGAATTCATTACCCTTGGAATCAATGCTAGAGCATGGATGTAATACGTCAAGAGAGAAACTAGAATTCTGTGGTGAATGTTTCTCAGTAATCAGCACTCAGCCTTGAAACTTTTTGTAGCCCCATTTTTCTGAACATCAAGAACTTTTGCTGCGACAACCCTATCAGCGTGTTGATTTAACCTTCCTTTATACACGAGTCCAAAGCTTCCCGATCCAATTAAATTTGCCAAAGAAAATCCTTGTGTGGGACGATAGAGTTCATGATAAAAAACTCTTACAATCTTATCAACCGTTGAAAGCACGGAAGAGGAGTCCTTTCTTTTGGCATTTTTGTGGTGCGTGACATGGTAAAACATCAAAGCTATAGAAATCAGAATGGCTGAAAATATTGTGAATGTTACTATGACAACCAAATGATTCCCTCGCTTCTTCTTCCTATTGGTGAGACATGGTTGTAATCGTAGGGCAGGAATTCCTCCACAAAGTTTACTGTTTCCGACTAATGTTATCTGGCTTGCATTCCCGAAAAGTCCATTTTTTGGTAACCATCTCACCCTCAAGGTCATTGAAAGAAAGATTAAGATATTTTAGAAACGTCTGGTTCTCTAAATCTCTTGGTACCTGTCCAGTCAGGTTATTACTTGAAAGGTCTAAATATTGGATGGCCTTTAAAGAGGCAAAATTCAGTAGAATCGTTCCTTGGAAATAGTTGCCTCGCAAATCAAGGTACTCCAATCCAAAACAATCACCAAATGTCGAGGGAATTCCTCCCAAAAAATTGTTGTAGGAAATATCAAACGCATTGAGATTTATCAAGTTTCCTAGTTCAAGAGGCAGGGGACCACTCAATGAGTTATTTGAAAAGGACACGTTTATTAGTAAAGATGAAGATGAAGAGCTCATGCCAAAAGTTTTTGAGCTTATGATTCTAGTGAGGTTGTTTTCAGAAATGTCTAGCTCTTTCATATACTGACAATTTTCCAGACCATGAGTAATATCACCTTGAAAGCGGTTGATGGACAAGTCGAGATCGAAGTAATTTTGCACTAGAAATAAAGGGATTTGTCCAGAAAATTGGTTTTCTCGTAAATTCAACAGCTACAATTTCTCAAGTCTACCAAAATCACTTGGGATGAATCCTGTAAAAGCGTTGCCTGCCATGCTTAGTGCGAATAGATTGGCAAGACTTCCAAATCCTAATGGGATGAGTTAGTCGAGATGAGAAATTGCCGAATACATTTGGTAATTCACCTCCAAAATTATTCAAATCAAAGGCAAGCAGTTGTATAATGCTGCTATTTGTCAAAGATGAGATAAAATTCAGGTCTCCATCAGAGTTCCTACCAAAGAAGTTTCCTTCAATATTTAACAACCAAAGACTTGGAAAATTTCCTAAATTGGTTGGTACTTGTCCTTCGAAATTGTTTTCCCCAATCTAGAATATTTCAGCTTAGAAAGATTGGCAACTGAACTAGGAACATTGCCGTAAAAGTAGTCGTAGAATTCAAGTTGCTACAAATTAGGTAGAGTAAGATCTATGTCACCTAATGGAAGACTTCCATTAAAGGAATTAGATGTTATTGAAAAGATTCTGATGGCAGAATTGTTATAAATAGAGGGAGGTATAATATCAAATAGTTTATTTATTCCTATAGAGAAGAAAGATAAGTTTGTTAAAAAGGCGAATTCATTGGGCAGATTACCCTCCAAATTGTTATATGCAACAGAAAATGTAGTTAATCATGATACGTTTCCAAACAAACGAGGAATTCCCCCTGTCAAATTGTTCATGAACAGATAAAGTACGACAAGCTTCTTTAAATAGCCCAACTCAGGCGGAATTTTTCCTTCTAGTCCGTTCTTGAATAAGCCCAAGACTCTCAGCTCGTGACAACAGCTCAGATTAATTGTCTAAATGACTTTGAGTAGTTATCGTCTAGTTGAGAATGTACTTCTTAAGAGCACAATCATTGACTGCAAGACTGGTGAATTTGTCTGGCTGGACTGATCGGATTAAGTTGAATGTTGATTGGCCTGGCTCGACAACCTAGTTGCCAAAGGCATGCTGGTGGGGACTTCTGTGGAAGAGTGGTTATTTGACTTCACTCGATCCACGCGAACAACCAGAGGAGGACTCTTTCTCTTCTGAGGCAACCTAAGATGAGGTAGGCTGCAAAGAAACCACAGCAAGATCAGGTGAGGAAAAAGGCTGTTTACAAGCAACTGTACTTGCCTACATTTATATTTGACAAAATCAAAGCTGTGGGAGCTGTAGAAAGAACTGTAGCTCTGGAAATGCTCGTTTTTCCCCTAAATCCATAAATACTACTCCTTAAAGAAAATTTAGGAGGGACAGGATTTTCAGAACCAATTTTGCCAAAATTCTCTTCTGGATTCGATGCCATGGAAAACAGTGAAAGATTTCTTTCAAGAAATTTTCTCTCTTTTTTGGGATGGATTAGCCTGTAACTAAAGTGTAGGGAAAAGTTTATGAAAGATGTCCAACCAAAATAACCCAATTTATATATTTATAATCGGGTTTGGGTTTAAACTCGAGTTAAGAACGGGTCAAGTATTACAATCGCAATTAAAGGTGGTGATGCCTGAAGGCACACTCCTAGAAGACAAGAAAGTCGAGACAATGGGAAGATACAAAAAAAAAGTTCCCTCCTACGAACTCGTACAAGTTTAATAAAGTTTCAATAGTGAGGACTTCAGAAAATGATGCTCGGACAAGGAATAAATCGCCTTCAAAGAATATTTCCTATAGAGCTGAGCTGCTCAAATAGGAAGTCAGACCAAGTACAGTATTCGGCTAAACCTGACCATGGTGCAGATCTAACTCAGGGGACTCTTGATGATACACAAAATGTTCACCTAATAGAATCGCAACACGTGTCTTGTAATCCCTGAAAGAGTAATTCTGTAATATAGTACAAGTACTGATGTATATGTATATATATGCATGATCAAATACACCTGGTCGGTAGACCTTCGTAGTAGGACCCCATTAAAGTAAGATGTTCTAACCGTAAATCATGAATCTTTGCCTATAAATATCAGGTCGATAACATGTAAACATCACTAATCAACCTATATTCATCAATCACAATACACTAATAAACAACAAATACAAAACCTACGCATCATATTCATACATCTCTTTCTCTTTACTTTACTCTTTCTCTCTACGTTGCACCCTGTGCATCGTCAAATAAGCGATAACATGTAAACATCACCAATCAACTAACATTCATCAATCATAATACATTAATCAGCAAATACAAAGCCTCCGGACTATATTCATACATCTCTATCTTTACTTTACTCTTTCCCTCTACGTTGCGTTACTCGACTTTTAGCATCTAAAGGACTTGTGATAAAAGAGGTGAAAGCTTTTGGTAGGCAAATTGTAACAAACTGTATAATTTATAATGTTTTAATTGCAATTTAGTAGAGTTGGAGAGTCCAATCTCAAAATTTCAAAAGGATACAAAAGAACTTTGAGTAAATGGTGTTATTGGTACCCAAGCTTTTGACTGATCTGCACTTTAGTAGACTATTTTAATTAAGTGTGTCATTTTGATACCTTTACAAATAGTGTTTAATTGGTACAATTATTTAATTCTTATGGCCAGAAAGTGTCTAAGATTAACAAGGGTAACTTTGGAACACAAATTAAACAAAACAATATGGTTTCATTAACACAACTTAAAAAAATAAAAAAATAAGAGTCACCATTTAATCACTAAAAAGTTTGGGGATTTTCATTGATTAAATGTAGACATTTACTTCTTCTTTTTTTTTTTTTTTTTTTTTGGTTTTTTTTAGTTGTGATAATGAAAATGTATCGATTTGTTCAAATTGCATTCCAAAGTTACCCTTGTTAATCTTTTGTGGTATGCACGTGACGATTTTCAACGTTATCTAGCTACCAAAATTTAAAATTGCACCAATTAGATATTATTTGTAAAGATGAGATACTAAAATGATATAATTAAAATACAAAAAATACCAAACTATAAGTCTGTCAAAAGTTTAAGTGCCAACGACATCATTTACTCAAAGAACTTTTAAAAGAGGAAGGTATTCATAGTGGTAGAGTGTCGACCACAGCCTATGAACCAAGGACATTTAAAATCACAATTTTAAATACAGTTAAATGCAAAAAATTCCCTAAACTTTCATGTTAGTTGCCGTTTATTCCCTCTACTTATTTAATAAGCATTTAACCCCTCTCTTTTATGTTTTGGAATAAAATTACCTCTATTATTTTAATTATTATTATTTTTCCTTTTTGTTTTTATTTATTTTCTCTATCTGGTTTTTCTTTTTCTTTTTCTTTTTACCATTCTCTCTTGGTACTACTAAACACTTACATAATTACTTTTAATAATTGATTAATTAAAATTCTAACTTTTCACGATTAATCATCCTTAGTACAATAAATATACCTTACCGTAATATAAAGTTTGTAATTAACTATTAATAATAAGATTAAAAAATAAAAATATAAAATTTTGAGCTAGTGGAAATTAAAAAATTTATTTTACTATACAAATAAAATTGTAGAATGAAAAAATGTGTAGGTTACAACCTTTTATTTATGGCTTAACATCAACAAAACATAGTAAGAAAAGATTACGACTGCCAAATAAAAGAGTTTTCAGAATTACGATAAATTTAACCAAAATATGCTACGTGAATAATATGGCACAAAAAATTATTTTCATACTTAAAATATATGCTTTAATTTTTTTGATAAATTATTTTATCTTTTTATAGTTCATTTATTTGTTAATTATAGTATTATCAAAAGCTTCATCCTCATAACTAGTGATTTCATACACTTCAAATGGTGATTTCTTGAATTACTAATTTTCTGTAATCAAATTGCATTAGGCCAATTTACAGTTAGATCAAATTGTACAGTTGGTCCATCTTTGAAGTTCCTAAATCCTAAAGTAAAGTATTTACAATGACAAGAATCAACTTACAAACTTTTTGTGACTTAATTAAAAAAACACTAGGTTCCTACCTTCTCATGTCGCAAAAAAAAAAAAAAAATAACAATCCCATGAACGAGAAATTGAATAAGTACCCCTCAAAATGGAAGCTTGCTTCAGCGGTTACAAAGCAAAAAATAAGTGCTTAAATTGCATAAGATCTGCTGCTCCATTCTACTATTGGAAAATATTTGGACTTACTTGCAAAGCATAAGCTAGTCAAGTGAACTGGTAAGTCTGGTATGATAAGGTAGTTCATGTGCTCAGATGTATTTCAATAATAATTGAGGTTTAACCATCAAATGTACTTTAAGTTCCTTCTGCACTATCCTCCTATCCTGTTTTTCCCATTTTTCTTGCAAATATTTTCTTAGGAAAAAAATAAATAAAAATAAAAAGCCAGGTAAAGTGACCCTTCGATCTTTCATGTTTGTAGCTGTATGGTTACAAGTTATAACCAAAACTAAATTACACTAAGGGTACCCAGTCCATATTATTATCCAATCCGACCCGATTATACGAGTCAAGAAAAAAGTGATCCAATATCCAGACTATATATATAGAGTATTTGATCAAAACGAATTGAATGATCGAGTACTCTGACCAGATCCAAATTTACATTTTTAAGTGTCAACTTTTTTAAAAAAATATGTAAAAATTTACTATTAATTACACATATACCCCTATGAATAGGAAAGGAAGGAGAAAAAATTCATTAATATTAGATCATAATATACAAAATTACAATGTTATCCCTGTATAAAGACAGGGTCGGATACTTGCTGGGTTGTAAATTTTCATCCCGCTACCCGACTAGGTTTTATTAACCAGTTTGAATACCCTATTTTTACAATTTAGAATGGACTGATTCAGCAAATTTTTCGAATCGTCGAGTCAAAATGAACACCACTAAAATACACTACTCCTTCTAACATGTATTATTACTACTTGAAATACCTCAGAGTAATCATTTAGTGAACAAACACTAATCATATTAGTTGTACGTAGTTGAGTAGTTGCATAAACAAGTCTTATTAATAAGTAGAACGCTCAATTGTTCAAGGTGGTTGTTTGATTGTTTTTACGAGTTTACTTGTATTAAAGTAATTAGTTTATTTATGATGATAAGAAAAAAAAAATGCAGTTTATTTATTTTTCGAGTGAAATTCACACAAGCTAACTTTAAATATCGAGTCACAATAAAAACAAAATCGGGTTCAAATCAATTAAACTTTTTGCATATAAAATTTTGAGGTTAACATAATTTATTCGAGCACTTTAGCCTAATTAATTCGAGTTATTTAAATGATCACTCTAAGGGTCATTTTGGGTAGTTAAAAATGCCAAGGTTATGTGAGTTATTTAAATGTATGGGTTGTAAAGGTCATTTTGGATAGTTAAAAATGCCAAAGTTATAAAGATCTTTTTACTAGTTTACTGGTACAATTGCGAAAATTTAGAAACTAAAGGTAGCGAATAAAGGAAGTTGTGAAGAAGTAGAATAGTTTGAGAGTGCGAGGTGCATTTTGGGTCGGTTCAGATGGATGTAAAAAGGTTTTACGGAAAATTTTTCCTTGAAAAAGTCCATTTCCATTTTCATAAATTTTTCCGATCCTGTTTGGATGAAAAAATAAAAATATTTTGAAATATATTTTTTTGATATTTTTTACTTTTGATTTTATCAATATGAGATAAAAAAGATGTAATTATAATAGATAATGCATAATTAATTGTAGTCAACCAAAAGATTAATTTTATTTGAAATTAAATTATAAGATAATGTAGGGATAAACATGCATAATGATAGTTATAGTATTATGGGACCAGAATGATGCAAAAGTGAATGAACAAGAATTTAAACAAAATAAGTTTAGTAATTAAACTTATAAAATTAAGTATTTGAACTTTAGTGTCTCTCTCGAACTATTTCAAAATAATTTATATTCAAAAATGTCATAAATTATGTTCACTCAGAGAGAGGAAATTAGTTTTTCTGATGTTAGGCACCAAGAGAAATTATCAAAAATATTTTCACCCCTAAACCAGCCCTTCATGTATGTTTGGTTAGATGTAAAATATTTTCCTTATGAAAATATTTTCCTTATGAAAATATTTTTTTTTATAAATATTTTACATAAAAAACTCTATTATTCATATAATTTTTCAATATTTAGATAACATAATAAAAATGTTTTGAAACACAACTTTATAATGATTTTCATCTTTGATATAATCAAAATGAGTTTAAAAGACTGATAACAATTATAATAAATATTTCACAAGAAATTGATTAATAAAAGATTGATTTTGTTTAAAATTAAATTATAAGATTATATGTAAATTATGCATAATGATAGTTATATTGCTAGGTACCAACAATGAAGAAAAAAAAAATGATTGTAGAAGAATTGAAAATAAAAATAAGTTTAGGCATTGAAATTTAAATTAAGTATGAGATTGAGGAATTTTGGAAAATACTATAAACACGCCCTTGACCATTTCCTTTTTCCTCGCTACTTTCCTTTCTTAGAACTAACTAGGGCTACTTTCCTTTCCTAGAACTAACTAGGGCTATAAGTACTTGAACTTTTCACGATTATATGAACATACCCTTTCTCTCCCCCGCATATAATCGTAAAAGTACAACTAAGCAAAGATGAAGAGGAAGCTGCAAAGGAGTGAAAACTCTCGGGTTTTCAAGAGAAGAAAGGAAGGAATCAAGAAAAAGGCGGCAGAGCTTGCAATGCTGTGTGACATTGATGTTTGTCTCTTGATTCAAGCCCCTAATGGCGATCTCGAGATTTGGCCAGAAAATCTTGACCAATCAAGAACCCTTCTTGAAAAGTACAAACAAACTTGTTGTAACCAATCTCAAAATCCCAGTAAAAATCTGCCCAATATTCTAACTAAGAATCCTGATGAAACAAGAGCGATTCTTGAAGATTCCAAGAAAAGTGGTGGTGATATTCTGATTAATGGGCTATCTGGAGGAAAGGGTTCTGCTCAATTCCATGGAGAAATTCAGAGCAGTGAGAATCTTGAAGGAATAGCCAATCAGTCAAGTTATTTGAATGAAGGAAAATTATCTACTGAAAATTGGTATGATGATCGGAGGAATTGGATGATTGGTCCTCATCTGTTTTCTGACTATCTGAATTTGAGGTTTATGATTTGTCATCATCAGAAGAGGTTCTTGATCCTGATTTCCAGTATCTTGATTCTTCTTTGACGGATGACTGCAACAGGCAATCTATGCCTTGTGAAGATTCAACTTTGTGGTCTTCAATTCTTGAAGAAGTTGGAACTACATCACTGGTCCCAATGTCTTTGATGCCAGAATCTCCTGAATCTTTTCGGCTCTTGGAATGGGAAGAGTTTTAGTTTGATGATACTGAAAAATTATTGCCTCCAAAATTAGTAATTTTGTGGTTTTGCAAATTTTGTTTTGGGGTCAATTTTGATGGATTTTAAGTTGGTATTTAGAGGTAGTTTAATTGGTACTAATTCTTAGTAATGATAAATTGAACAATTTCGTCTTAAGCTATTGAGTCTGAAAGAAAGTTCAAGTTTTTATCAGTAATTCTACGTTGTAATTCTGCTCATTAATTTGTACTTATATTCTTTTGTTTGAAGGGGATATATTAAGATAATAGATCAGCATGATGTTTTCTTTAATCTGCAGCCTGTCTACCATAAGCGTCTTTTTTTTTTTTTTTTCAAGTTCTTTGATTCGATTACTGCAATAATTTGTCTAATATTTGTCAATAACTCTCTTTCAAAAAACATTCTTTTATGCTCTGTAAAAAAGCATCAGATGAATGCCATGAATGATTAATTATCCTTTGTGTGTTACGTTGTTTTCTGAGGTTATGATTGCTACCAGAGCAGGTTCTTGATTCTTGATTCTGAAACTGGTATTTTGTTTGTACTTGATCTTGTAATTTTTTAAGTTTAAATAGTGTAAATTGCACATTTGATGCTTGTGCCCGAAAGAATAATAATAGAAGAAAATCTTTGACAATAAATTGCACATTTTTGCCTGACAATTCGATGCCATGGAAACAAAAACGACTAGAACTTTTGACAAGTACTAACAAGTTGGCATGCAGATAGGTCTAAGTTGATTTGCTGGTCAATGTATTATCTGTACTTTATCATGTAAGGATGGATTCGGTTTTAGTGGTAATAAGTAACTATCATACATGCAACTTTAAGTACTTCTTTAAAATAAATAAATAAATAAACAGTAACCATTGACAGACAGGGACTCATGTCAAAAAAAAAGAAGAAGCAGGACTAAGCATCCATGTCCAGAAAGAAATCCACTTGTGCTTTTTTAAACGTTTTTGGATTTTTTTTTATGTATGACCAAAGTGTATGTATACCAAAATATAAAAAATGTAAATGTTACGTGAATTCTAGTATAAACCATACATAAAGTCCACATTTATTGTATTTAGTTGTAAATGGATCTTGATCCATGAAAAAATACACCTTTCTTTTGTGGGCTACATAAGCATTTAAGGTATATTTTAATTTTTTCTTGTTAATAGAATTTGTTAAGGCTTTACCCGTCAAGAAAATGATAAGCTGCAAGAGCCTACATGTGAAGGAGAAATGGCATTATTAATTTTATAAGGAATTAGAAAATAATTTACAAAAGACATAAATTCAGAATTATTCACTAAAAGTCACCTTATGTATTCAAATTATAGTGAATTACTAACTCTTGATTTTATATACAAATTTCGTTTTTCTTTTTCCAATAATGACACCTTAGTGATTTGGTCACTTTATATAGATAAACTAAAAAGAATTAAGGATAATCAAAAGCTTCACCCTCATAACTAGTAATTTCCTTCAAACTTTAATAAAAGGTGATTTCTTGAATTACTAATTTTCTGTAATCAAATTGCATTAGACCAATTTTACAAGAGGATCAAATTGTACAGTCGGTCCATCTTTGAAGTTTCTTAGGCAAAGTCTTTACAATGACAATAATTAACTTACGAACTTTTTGTGACAATTGAAAAGACACTATTTCATATCTTCCATCTCGCAAAAAAACAAAATAACAATCCCATGAACGAGAAATGGAATAAGCACCCGAAGCTTGCTTTAGTGGTAATAAACCAAAATTTAAGTGCTTAAAAGATCTATTGCTCTATTCTACTATTGGAAAATCTTTGAACTTGCTTGCAAGAGACCTTTTAGTGAATATGATCTCCCATCCCAAATCGAAAGTAGGAGAAGATATTGTTTTGTTTAATACACAAGTATTCTTAACTACTAATAATTTGGTAAAAATAAATATTTTATCATTTCCAACAAGGTGTTACAAAACTAGTCAAGTGAAAAAGATTATAAGGTAGTTCATGTGCTAAATAGCTTTCAATAATAATTGAGGTTTTCCCATTTTTCTTGCAAATCTTTTCTTGAAAGGGGGGAAAAAAAAAAAAAAAGGTAAAATAACTCTTTGATCTTTAGAGTTTGCACTTATATAGTTACAACCAAGATTAAATTACACTAGTCCTTCTAGCATGTATTATTACACTACTTTAAATACCTCAGAGTAATAATAATTAAGTGAACGAACACCAAGAATATTAGTGGGTCGTAGTTCAGTAGTTGCATAAACAAGTCTGATTGATAAGTAGAACCCTCAATTGTTCAAGGTGGTTGTTCGATCGCTTTTACAAGTTTACATATATTAAAGTTTAGTTTGTTTATGATGATAAGGAAAAAAAGTGTCGTTTGTTTAATTTTTGAGTAAAATTCACACAAGTTATCATGTAGTTTCGAATAAAAAAAAAAATTCGAGTTTAAATAAGTTAAAACTTTTTGCATATAAAATTTTGAGTTTAACCTAATAAAATTGAGTACTTTAATCTAATTAATTTGAGTTGGAGACAAAATTAATAGAAGTTAATTTTGTGTATATTTAGCTTTGATTAGATGAGATCCAAAAATAGCTTTCAATTTTGAATATATTTTAATCAATTATAATGATTATTTAATGAAATTTAATTATTAAAAAAAAATGAGATCCAGATTTTTACCAATTCGATTTTGTATCAAATGACAAGATTTGCTTTTAAAATTCAGCCCTAAATACTACATCTTATACTATTCTAGTACTAATATAACGGATAAAACCACCGCTCCCCTTCCATCATCTACCCCCAACTCACTCGGCCCGCCCAATCCTCAGTTTAACTAGTAATTTCATCCTCCTTCAAACTTTAATACCTAAACTCGGGGTGATTGACTCAATGATATAGTTAATAGTTGTTTATTGACAAAATAGTACATAGTATTCCATATTTTCTGTAAAAACAAAATTTTAACAAAAACTATAAAAATTTTTATTGGATAATGTGAATTAGCTCGATTAAGACCAATTTTACAGTTGGATCAAATTTTGCAAAACCCAACTCATATCGACAGTCCTACCCCCAACAAACCTCATAATCCAGCAACACGTCATATTCCACCAATCAAAAATCTCTTCTGAGATTTGACAAAATTACCAATTAAACTCCTAGATTTGGTGTACTTTCGTTAAACCTATTAAACAAGAGAATGCAAAACCCTAGTCGTCTGCCTCGCCACCTCCTCCTTCCCGGCTCCAACAACACTCACTTCCAAACTCAAAAAATACAAAAAAAGTAATAAAACCATTCTACTCAAAAATATTACTAGTAATTATAAACTCCCTAAACTGAGAAACATAATCTTTTGTTGCTTCATCGCACATCTCCCAAACCGAAATCCTCACCATGAACGAAAAAATCAGAGTCCTTTCTCCGAAGAAATAAACTCCAGCAATGATTTTTGGAAAATGGCCCATAGGAATTTTACTACCCAATTTGATGAATTTGTCAAATCTCATTAGTATTCTTAATCCCGTGTTTAAATCGATAGATTTGATTTGTATGACAAATTTGAAATAAATAAATTTGTATTGAAAAGATTTGAAATAACATAAAATTTAAATGAATATAAAATTTATTCATTTAAACCTTAAAATAGATACAAACAAATTGTTAATCAATCACTTACTGCATATCCCTGTCTCTTATACACATCTAGATGTGTATAAGAGACAGATACCATCCCACGCCAGGATATGTGCGTGTCTTTGCAGCAGCTCATACAATACTTAATTGCTTGTAGCATCAGACAGTGAGGGACTAAATAAATATAAATGAGTAATGTAAAGGACTAATAATTATTGTGGTAAAGTGGTGATTTGGTATTCAATGGAGCCTTTGTTTCTGGTAAGGCCAAAGAAATTTGGATGATGGTGGTTAGATGTTCGGTGGTGGGAGTGAATGTTAAGGTTTTGATAGGGCTTTCACAACAATTTTGTGCGACATTACTCCATGTTGCTTAAAGTTAGTTGACTAATAATTGGGGTGTGTTTGTTGTGAAGTTTTTTATTCGGGGGTATGTGTAATTTTACCAAACCTTAAAGTTTGAGTTTGATTGGTAGTTTGGCCTAAGGAAAAATACCAAATATAGTTTTGAGTCTCATTTGTAGATCTTGTGGTCCATATTAAAGCTTGTAAAATCTTATTTATATCATATTTAATCCGCACCACAAAATATATAAGTAAAGTTAAAAATCAGATCTACTTAATTATTTCTCTTTACCTAACCTTGAAGTAAATCATCCATATTATATGTATAGGAGTATAGTATAGTATTTATTTATCTATACTATATATAAAGTCTCAATCCTTCTTTTGATGTAAGTTATTTTATTAACTTTCATTTATATTCATATAAAATATCAAAGTGTAATATGCAAGAAAAAAAAATGTATGAGTTACCATAACCACCCACTACCTTCTATAATATTCAATTCCACTATCTATATTTTTTCTTTAAATTTTTTTGTATTATTTTTTTTTAAAATTTTTAGTATTTATATTTTTCTCTTAGAATTTTTGTCTAATTTTTTTAAAAAATTTGTCACCGCAAAAGCATGCATTTCCCACTAGTAGTATATATAAAAGAAAGGAGAGGATGTTAATGTTCGCTATATTTTAATTTATGCATTATACCCTTCAAAATATATAATTACTCGTAACTTTCCTATTCATCTTTCAATCTTCAATATCTATATTTCTTCTACCTTTTGAATAGTATTTTTTAGAATTAAAAAAAATAATTTCTGCCCTACCTTTTTTGTTAAAAAATTTTGTGTAAATTTTTTTTTTTTTTTTTTTTAATTTTTAACCAAAGAGAAAACCCCCCACACACCTCCAAACCCAGTTTTCCTTCCTTTCTTCAAACCCTAACCTCTTCAAGAACACGCACTACACACACCAGATCCCTTTACATCACACATATATGCATCTCACATAACCCCACAAATGGCATTATTCGGCGATGCACTGCGGCAAGCATTCATGCCGAAGCACGAGTACGAGAGCCTCCGCCAAGAAGACAAAGCCTGGCATAAATTACAACGCCCGTTGCTCTTACTTTCACTTGCTTTAATTTCCATTTCCATTTTCATTTCCACTGTTATTAGTTTATATATAGTTTTTCCTGTTGATCCTTTGAACCGCCCGTTTTGTACTGACCTCAGAATTCAGCCTCTGTCGATTAATATTACTGCCTCCGGTCACGGCGGTGGGGATTCGGACCTTTTCCCCCGTGCGTTTTATTTGACGGATCAGGAGACTGTGGATTATTATTGGATTGTTGTGTTTGTTCCCTCGGCTTTGGTCTTCGCCGCCTCGGTTGTTTATCTCGTTGCAGGTGAGGGATCGAAATTGAGAATTTTGAATTAATTTGTTTTTTATTTAGTTTTATAATTGTTTGACTGAATTATGTAGTGATTGTAGAATTTGATGAGTCGATTGAGTAAATAGTCGGACTTATGCTGTTTCTGAAAGAATTTCACGACATCTGTAAACGAATTAAAATTCGTGATAGCTTCATAATAAGCAATCTCAAATTAGTCGGGGCAGACTGTGGAGATTCGAAGAGATTATAAATGGTCATAGACATGCAGAGTGTACCATTAGGCCCGATGTTAAGAATTTAATTACCAAATGCTTTAAGTTTTATGCTATTTAGGCAAATGAATTCCTAATCATGTGGTTTGGCTAAGTTGTGGTAGTTGATTTGTATGGCCAAAAAAGTGTTGGCTGACAAAGGGTAAGCAAAAGAAATAGCCATCATGAAAGTAATTCTAATGAAGTAACCTGGTATATGAGTTACTTTGTAGAATTCTGTCTCAATAAAGGATTCTCTGGCCAGATGTTTTTACTTTATTTGTAGAATCTCAAGGTATGGTGTAATTGTGAAGGAAGTTACTTAGGAGGAGGTTTTCTTGTTGCATGACAACAAATTGAGCCTTGTCAAGCAGCTTGTGTAAGCAGCGAAGGTACTTTTAAAATTAAATCTTCCTAGTTTTTATTGCTTGCCGATATAATGGGCAGTGAGAGAATACCTCAGATGCTAAAGCTACCTGGAAAGTAGATTTCTTACCTTGGCTTGCAACTAATAAGGTTTGGAGATGGCTTGAGGAAAAGGAAAATGACTTATTAGATGGGCTTATGAATAAAGAAACAGGTGGTGGAACTGAGACCTAATGCTGGATTTCAAGGTAGTCTGATGCTACAAGCAATTAAGTATTGTATGAGCTGCTGCAAAGACACGCACATATCCTGGCGTGGGATGGTATTTTGTGGATACTATGGTGGAACGTAAATAATGAAGGGGCTTTTAAGTTGTAGAATCCTCTATATTGCAATAATACATGGATTTTGTTCTACTCTATGCATTTTTCATGCTTGCCAACTATTCAAGCTTGTAGAGATGATTAGCTGAATTTTTTAGACAGCTTATTAGCTTTATTTTGGGTAGTGCCTTTATTTTTGTTGATTTACATTCACTATCAAATAGGAATAGGGATCATAACATGAAGAGACTTTTTAGATGGTCATTCTAATGTTTTCTAAATAGATTCTGAAGGTATTGGTTACTAGGGTTAATTTAATTTTTTGGGCCATTATAACCTTTGAAGCTTCAAGGGCAATAAGTGATATGATGCTTCCTATATATGCTTTCAATTTTTAGATTTTTTAAAGACAGGAAGGGAAGTTTTTACTTTGTCTGGATATTCAATTTTGTGTTGATCAGTTTGCATCTAGTTGTGGTCATCATT
The DNA here is from genome assembly GCA_025175665.1 of Cinchona pubescens. Classification (NCBI taxonomy): domain Eukaryota; kingdom Viridiplantae; phylum Streptophyta; class Magnoliopsida; order Gentianales; family Rubiaceae; genus Cinchona; species Cinchona pubescens. Next base: position 616,951 of record JANKKI010000304.1, on the reverse strand, counting down.
GTTGCTTTCTAACCAGTAATCTTATGATTATGCTGCAGGGATTATTGTAGCTCTTATGTGGCTCCAGCAAGACATGGCTGCTTGAGGGTTGTTGAGAATAACTACTGTGCTTCTAGAAGGGGTATGCTTTTATTTTCTATTTTGCAATTCTTCTTTTCATTGTGCTCTCTGTTAACTAATTAACCCAATATGCTACATATGATTATTCATTTTGTTTAAGGCAACTGTTCATGGAATTGTCATTTCCACATCTTTTACGATGAGCCCAACCAAAAGACAGTTTCACAGCATGATGATCCGTAACCATATGCAAACATATAATACGAATTATCTAAAGTGAAGCTGCAGTTTTTTAACTAATTACAGAGTCAGGCTAGAATTCTCTTAGTTTAGCTTGGGCTCAAATTCCTTATGAGCACACTTTTAAAGCTCAAGTTAATTGGATATAGTATTCTGTTGGCTCGAGTCTTTCTAAATAGCTGAACTTTAATTTTTTTTTTTCTTTTCCTTTCTTTTTCCCTCAAATTGTAATTTAACTCTCGAGTTCTATGCTTCTAAAGTTTAAACTTGATATAGTGATGAGAAATTAACAAATCTAAATGTAGATTCTAATTCTAGCTTGAGCTTGGCATACTTTGAACTGAACCCGGAATATTTGTCTAGGATTCAGTCACATTTTAATGCAGTAATTTGTTTACATGGGTGTGTATATGACCCGTAGGTTAAAAGATGACTTTATCTTAATGTAATGCTTGTACGGTCCTAAGCTTTTGGTCTTTGGCATAGAAGCAACATCTATTACCCCTATGTTATATATGACCTGTAGGTCCAAAGACACATATATTAATGGAATGCATGTATTACTTTATCTTGTATGTCTGGAACTAGGACACTTTCAAAACCTGTCAGTTACAGTACGAAAAGAACAAATCGTGTTGAGATACATAGTTGATGCAATTCCCATTACAAAACTTCAAAACCACATTTAGTGTCTGGTCAAATTAGGGCATTAAATCATGATTTACATTGATGTAGCACAAGGTTGGGGTGATCTTGTTGATTTACAAGCGCGAGCAGAAGAATAGAGGGGAATTGGGGCTGTTTCAGGCTGTGAACAGTACCCTTGAACCGTAACCAAGGGGGAAAATCAAGAAAGAAGAAGGGAATCCCCATATTCTTGAGGAAGAAGAACAAAATAAACAAAAACAAATAACTAAACATTTCAATTCATCATTCTCTTTCTAAAATAACATAGTAACAAGGCTATTTTATAAGTTGTAAAACTAACATAGAAGTCTAATCCTACCTTGAATATAATTACTACTTCTATATTAGTCAGATAAGTAAAAGACTCCTAACTGTTCCTATTATAATAAAAACTCATAATATAATACACAAACAAGCAAACCAAACCTTAATCCCACTAAGTAGGTCGGCTGCATGAATCTTGCTATGCCATTGCGCTCTATCGTGGACCGTATCCTCCTCAATTCCTAGATGGGTTATATCTTTCTTACAAGTTACCCACCGAGTCTTTTTAGGTAAAAGACCAAAATACAATTATTTTTTGGCCTAAAATCTGACATCTATGAATAATTGAAGCTGGAGCAAAATCTTGATCATTAAATTTCGCTTTTCTTGAACTTATTGACTGCATCATACATATTAAACTTGTTTCCCTTTTTCTTTTGTGTCCCTATTTTGCTTTGCTGTTCACTCTTGGTGACTGCCTATTTCCCCCTTCAATCTGCAATTTTTTGTGGTTGATATTTTCTGCATGAGTCTGAATTTTAAACTGTGAAATTCAAATCTGTATACTGTGTTCTTTGCACAACTTACTGCATTGGTTTTAGCTCCATTTAGGATTGGTCAATATAGAGTGGGATGCTGATTTCTGTGCTTAAGAATGTGTACGTAAATCAATATTTTTTTAAGCCTCTTTCTTTACTAGATTACTTTTCTTCATCCAAAAAATTTATGTACAGATTGGGCATTGCTCGAGTTCAGAATGGCTAGTTTAGGTGACAAATGTTAATCTTGTCATGTTAGTAGAATATACTTTTGTTAATGCTGTGAATCCCTACTGTGTCTGAAATAGTTTGGCTGTTTCTATCTTGTTATTTTACAAGGCAAGGAAGCTTTCCCTTTTAGCATTTTTTTTCAACTTGATTGTGTTCTTGATTTCTCTGGTTTCTAATTGTTGCAGGTGGAGTGCGGTGTTTGTCCATTTTAAACACATCATTTGCTATCATTTTTAGTCTCCTTGCTCTGTTTCTGGGTTCAACCCTTCTTACATTGGGGAGCAGATGCTCTGTACCATTGTTTTGGTGCTATGAGATTGCATCTTGGGGACTCGTCATTCTATATGGGGGTACTGCATCCTTCTTAAGAAGAAAAGCTGCTGTAGTTCTTGATGAAAGTGATTTTGCCGGGCGGAACGTTGGGGTAGAAATGCTTGAAGCATACCCCCTTGAAGTCACACCAGAAGTGGAGAGACGTGTTAATGAAGGTTTTAAAGCATGGATGGGTCCATCATTGTTATCCTCTGATGAAGAAGACGAACCTGATGACTATCAGGATGAGTGCCTAATCTGTCTAGGACCAATTCTGCCCGACAAAGAGTGTGAAGATGATCTTTTCCTAACCGACTTTGTGACTTGTCCACTATCCAGCTCTTTCCTGGGAATTTTGGCACCAATCAGATGTCATGAGGATCCTAATCTTTAGAAGCTATTACACAAATGATGTGCCCAAGCTAATGATACAGCACTAATGTTGACATGAGTAATCACGCCGCGGAAGTAGTTGTTGGAGGTAATTACAGTTTGTACAAAATTTAATAGAGTCGTCCACACCTACTTTCTTTGAATGTATGTACTCACCTTTTTTGGCTTTCCTAAGATTGAATATTTTGAAGTTTGTAAAGATGAAGCATTTTTGTTCTTTTGATGTGCTTCTGGACTAGCAGTTGTAGGATTCTGTTAAGGTCTGATTCAGCTCTTAACTTGTCCCTTGCCCCTTGCCCTTTTTAAGTTGTATTGTGGATAATATCCCTCCTACATTCTGGAATGGTAGAGTTTGCAGTAGGCTAAATCTGATTATTAGAACTTAGAACCGATACCAGCCTTCCATGCAAACTGGTAGTTCTCGTCCCAGAATCATGATACTTTTGTCATACTGATGCTTCTCTTTCAATGGAACATTCAACCAAGTGCATGAAGGTCAAGGAAGGTGGACTCGGGGACTGGGCGTAGCTTACCTGCCTAATTGGATGGCTCTTTTATTCGTTGGTTCATGTAATTTTTCCACTGCATTTAGGGAAGAAACTCCATCTACTATTCTTTGATGACAACAAATTTTTACCAAAATATAACATTCTAAAGATGTTCAAGAACTTGTTTAAATCTACTCCCTCCGTTCTATTTTATTAGTCACTCTTTTTATTTTTATTTGTTCTAAATTATGTCACTCCTTAAAAAGGTAATTAAATAAAGGTTAATTTACTTATTTTACCTTTTATACAAATCTCTAAAATTGACATTAAAGTCATGTTATAGTATTAATTACTTTCATAAACTATTTTAAACTCTTGTTTTGAAACTCCAACATTAACTAACAAATTGTGAATTTGAATATAAGGATAATAATGAAAAAAGTGTATTATTAGTTGGTTAAATATCAACTTCTTTTAAATTGTATGTCGGATTGATCATGCCAAATAAAATGGGACGGATAGACTATAATTTTTGCAATGTTGACGCAGTCCACTATCATGTCTTTAACGTGAAGGAGATTTTTACTCCATTGAAAGCATTTCTGCCGTCCTGCAATCAGTAATTTTGTTTTCCAAATATGGATACAACCTAAGAAAATAGAATGGTTGATTTCCCAAAAACTAAAGAGTAGACATATCTGTTTTGCTTTAATTTTCTTAGAATATGGATACATTTTACAATTTATTTAGTTCCGAATTGAATGATTTGGATCACAAACTTAGCTTTTATATATATACACACACGGGGTGAGTGTGCCCGTGTCAGTGCCCACTATGTTCTTCCGTGCTAAGCCAAAAAAATAATAGATATGTTTTACGACTGTCTTTAAAATTTTCATGCTAAGACTAACAATTGGTAAGTTCAAGTTGTAAAAAATGACAGCTTACAAAAATTGGTAAAGAAAATGAAGATAAACTAACATTCTTAAGCTATTGCAACATGGCTATATATATATATATATATAGTAATAATAATACATAATAAGAAGTAATAAAATACATAATAAGAAGTAAAATCATCATTATACACACCTTTCTTCGACAAAGTCACACAGGTGACTGTTACATACCTAATAATACGTAATAAGAAGCAAAACCATCAAAAGTGGTTGCTATACACGCATGTTTCTTCAACAAAATCATCATAGGTGGTTGTTACATACCAAAAGTTACTTCAAAGATAGTTTAAGCACAATGTCTATGCATAAACTACACTAAATGTAGATTGCTTGAGTAATCAACATGCTACTTCAAATATATATATTCATATTATCATCCATTAGTGCTTGCTATTATATGAAGCATGATGGAATGTAATACGAATGGCAAAAGACAAGTAAGCAATAATTAGTAGCAATTCAACAATACATGGTAGCTAGACAAAATATTTTAACATCCAAACATGCCTAGTTGAGTTTCAACTTGTCGCGGTTCTTCTTGGAAGGGCTTTCAGCAGAAGTATTTTGAGGAAATGCCTAGGCTTTGATGGCTTTACTGCAATCTTTTGGTGCAGCTTTAGATTGTTTAATTGCTAATGCTGGATTTGCATCTGCAAAGGTCAAGATCCTCTTCACTCCAGTACTAACAATAGGTGACTTAGCAAAATCATTAGAAGATTCAGCAATCTCTTCTAGAATCTTCTTTGTTGTGGGAGTAAATAGCTGCACCTCTGTGTTTGTGTCAGCAATCTGCATTTTGTGCAGCAACCAATGGCATCTCCTCATCAGCAGTAGCTTGATAAAAGTTGAACATTTCTTCTTTAATGTATGCTTTGACAACATTGTGTCTTTCGTTGAGTTGTCCTTGGAAATCTTTCACATAATATGTGGACAAAGCAAACAATCATATGCTTTTGAATTGAGGCAGCAATTTCAGAATCTAGAGGCACATCCTCTTTTTTTTTTTTTTTGATAGAGAAAATTCAATGTAATAGATATGTCATACAATCAGCTAAAAGAGAAACACATAATGCAGAGTGATTGGATATCTTATATAAGGATGAATTTGTTACTTGTTTTCTTATATAAGTTATATTTAGTTGCCTCTGTTGTCTTTTTACTGGTTATATTTTATGTAATCAGCGACAATCTTAGTAACGAAAGGATCATAATCTCAACTTCTTAATCCCATTTGTGACAATAACTACTGGTACAATAAAAATCTCAACTTTTGATTACCAACTCAGATTGTAACTAAAGGATTAGAATCTCAAGAAAATCTTAGCATAAAAATTAATCATTAGGTGACAGTAAAGCTAAATAATCAAAGAAATTCATCCTATCACAGAATAACAATTCGATTGCCAATATTCAACTTGTTTCTTTCTATAAAAATTACATAATGATTAAATCTTTGTAAAAAAAAAAACATAGACCAATTGTACATTTAGATGAAAAATTCAATTAAAAAATGAAAATTTAACCTTTTCTTCATGTTTGTTATTAATACTTAATACCAGTCATGTCAAAATTTTCTAACTGTTTTCCTTTAAATTATGTTCATGCGAAAGAAGTAAATTTTGTCTTTTAAAGATGCAAAAGTAATGAAGCAGGAAATAAAGACAGAAAAATTTATTGCTTACATTTTCATCAACCTCCTTCAACTGGAGGGTAGTAAATGAAATTAGCTTTCCAGAGCTAGTGAGAAAATTACAGCATGAATCTGTGATGTCCCAGATTATCTAGATGATGGGACCAAGTCTATTATTGAAAATCCATGTGATTGAGAAATTTTTTATACAATTTATAATCAGGTGGATTTTTTTTCAAAAATATTTTAAATTGTCAATTTTAATATATAGTTTACCTGACTTCAACCTTGGAGTCCTTTTTGCAAGATTTTGCAATAGACATATGATTTTCCAATCGATGTTTCTATTAACAACTTTGTGACAGTTCTTGCAGGCTATATACCATAGTCTTTGTTGATTTGGGACAAAGTTTGCCTTCACCCTTACCCATATAGTACTTTCCTGTTTGATAAGCAAGAAAGTTAAATTTTTAATTATGTTCGGTTATGGCAGTCACTGGTTTATGAGTTTAATAGATACAAACCCTCTCAAATATGATGAGAGCTTTCTCGATACTAATTATGTCCTCTTCTGCTGGAGATGGCAGCAGCTTATCAGAATCCATATAAGTTTTCATTTGAACTAAGTCCTTCAGCTCCTCTTTGTTAGCATTGTTCTTGTAATGTAGATTAAGAGTGAAGGTGTTTCTTTTATGTGGAAACTAAAAAATTTTTGAAGTACTTTTACCATCCTCTCATCTGTGATTCATCTGAAAGTGGGGAATTGTGAATTATGCATGAGGAAAGTTTTGTTATAAGTGAGAGACCTATATAAAAGACTTCCATAAGCCTAATGGCTGTAATTTTTTGTCCTCGTAGTAGATAAACCATTTTTTTAAATTGAAAATATGCATTATTTGTTAAGGTATAATGTATGGATGTAGAAGACATAGCATTAAAGATCTTATTGTTGAAAGTTGTAACTTTTTCCTCATAGCAATTATGATTGGACCAATAGCTATGTTAGCAGCAAGTCTTGTTCCATCTATGTCATGAAACTCATTCCACATAGTCAAGAACATTGGTTTTTTCCTATGCAATGTAAAGTTAGTAAATTATCAGCGTTCATTACTTTGCCTACAAAGAGAATAGGTGTTATAAGATGGTCTTGCTCTTCGTTAACAACAACAAAATCCCTTGTGGTTGAGGATTCAGTTCCTCTTTCCTTTGTTGGGAAAGCATGCACGGCAACAGCCTTAATGTCTTGCAAGAAACAAAAGCAAGTAGTTATCATTTTGTTGAATACAAAGTATAAGGTAAAATAGTAATTAAAAAAGCTGAAGGCATGATTTATGGAAATTTTGAAGGACTAAAAAGTGCAAGGAAGTGGAGGTATCACTGAATCAACATGCTCTTCCAACAGGGTTGTGTTGTTAATGATCTAGTTGTATTCATAGTTGCTTATTCTGAAAAAAACAGCAACTGTAGTCAAAGTAACATTTGATGCATAGTATCTCTTGAAAGGTTGGAGAAGATTGGCAAAGTAAGTCATTGTTGTAAATGACTGTAGAAACTTTGTTACCCTATGAAGTTAATGAAAAAAAAGTTTGCTTTTGTAATGCATGAAGACTAAGAAACTGGTCTGGGTATGCATATCTATGTTTCAAATTGAACAGAATACCTCTGAATTAGTTAGCAGAATTTGCTAAAATCTTATAGGGGCGTGCTACAACTCAGTTGAACATCGGAATTTTCAACGACTTGAACCAATGCTATCCATTTTTCAATTCCTTTGATAATTTCAAGCACTAGAAACATGTGTATCGGCATTTTCAGCTGCAAATTAAAAAGTGCCATATAATATAAATTTACTAGTAAACAAAATAAGGATAAGAGAAAATATATATTTAATGTCTCATATTAACATTGCAAGAATATACGCTTACCATTGACTTTTAAAGACTCTAAAATTTCTTTGTATATTATATTTTTGGTTTGATAAGTAACAGAATTATCAAAGAAAGGATCTGTAATTAATATGTTAACAGAAGATGATGTTCTTGCACGTGACAAAGCTACATATAATTGGCCATGTGAAAAAACAGGTTCCTTTAGGTAGACATCCACAAAATCAAGTGTTTGTCCTTGTGTTTTATGGATGGTCATTGCAAAGCACAATCTAACAGGAAATTGAGTTCTTTTATAAGGAATAGGATATTATTCATCATGTGGAGGTTGCAAAGGGATCCTATGTATGAAAACTTCTCTTCCAGCAAAATCTCCTACAGCTATCTCTGCATGTATAATATTCTCATATATAGTTTTGCATATGAGCCCAGTTCCATTGCAAAGTCCTTCAGTTGGGTCTAAGTTCCTCAAGAGATTGATTGGTGCATTTTATGCGGTGGCAATCCCCTAGGAGTTAGAGTATTAAGGAAATCCTCATATTGACCTTCATTAGTTAGATAATGTGTTTTATCAAAGTTTAGATAATCTATTTGTGAACCACGAAATGTATTTATCATGATATAATTAATTTCATCAACAAAATGATTCTTTGTAATTAAAATAGCTCAATTTAGAGTGGAACTATCGATTTTGAACCATCTTCTATATCATGATATACAATTCTGATCAGCTCATCAAGTGAATTATCACTATTGCTATTTTTTAGAAGAATTGAATGAGGAATATCTACTGTATCATCTACTTGAGTCTTTTCCATTCCATTACCAATTTTCAGGAGGAATTTAGGGAAATCTAGATCCAATCTTGCTCTTGTATTCTTTGTCAGCTTCAACTTTTTAAGTTTTGGCCACAATCTAGAGTTAATTAAGCAGGCATCAACTTCTTCACATTTGGTTCCAAATGTTTACGAACTACTAGTAAAGTTTGTCTAAATTCTCGTCCTAAAACATCCACCTTACCTTCAAATATCTCTTTTGATTCCATCAAATCTTGTAATAGATCATCTAATGTTTCAAGTGCAACTCTTTTAGCCATAGGAGTTTCATCCCAAATTATTAACTTACATTCTTTTATGAGAGTTGCTAAACTACTTTGCTTACTAACTCGACACGTTGATCATTCTGAAATGTCTATTGAAATTTTAAATCTTGAATAGGATATTCTACCTCCAGGTAAGATTGATGCAGCTATTCCTGATATGGCAGTGGCTAATGCTATATATTCCTTTTGATCTTACATCAGCTAATAGTGCTCTATATAGGAATATTTTCCTAGTACCTCCTGGACCATCAATAAAAAAAATCTCCACTTTTATTTTCATATATTTTTTCAGATATAGTTTGAAATGCCTCTCTTTGTTTTGTATTTAACATGTACACTGGATTTATATTATGTTCAGAAACTATAATTAAGCAGGTTCTTTTCTACTCTTATCTCCTTGGTTTGGTTTTCTACATCGTTAGAGTTTAAATCTATTGGGATCAAACCATAAGAGCTTATATGTTTTTCCATTGATTGTAGAAAACCAATAATTTAATACAAAATTTTTTGTCTAACTTGTCTTCTTGTTAATGTCGAACATTTAAAAAATTCTTTGGACATATAATTTTTAAATTTCAACAAAAGTTGTTTAGGATCATTGGGAAAGGAATAAACTAATAGTGTAGCAAAAAAGCCTTCTCATTTCATAAGGCATGTGAAATAAAGAAGTTTCAAGCAAACAAAGTTCTTTGCTGTTATCATATTGTAATAGTCCTCATAAAAGAGTTGTCTCTTGAAAGGTATCGACTATTATTCCATTATATGTTCTCAAATATGAAAAAATATAGAACAACAAACTTTTAATAAAAGCAATCTTAAATAGTATCTCTTCCCTTCAGAAGGGGTAAGCTGTCATTATCCTTTAATACGGAATCTCCTCTTATCCCTGTCTAGGTTCCCATTTTTTCTTTTCTAGTTTCCAAACAAAATGGTTTGGGAACTCAGCATAAGTACAATTCAGTTTTTGAACTGTGTCTTATTTGTGTAAAAAAATTCTGTTAGCATTTTTTTTTTGGATGTGTATTTTGGATAATATTTTGCAGCTTCTATTTCTTTTAAAGCTCTTTGGTTGGTAATTTTCTAAGTATAATTGCAGGTGTATAGCAAGTGGTTTCATTTCGCTTATTGGAAAGCGAAAAATTCTCCATACTGCCTCAAGTGGGGATGCTCATCTTGCTAATATATATTGTTGGATCTCATCTACTTGTCCATTTGCAGTATCAACAGCAACATGGAAATTAATTCTATCATGCTCCTTACAAATATATTTGTAAATATATTTAACAACCTTTATTGTATAACAAATCTCAATATTAATATGGCAATTAAAATTTGCAAGTAAATAAGGGTTATAAGGGACAACCCATCTATTATCTAACCAAGCATTTCCTAACTTTGACTTTAACACCATTACCTCTCTCCTTCTATACAGTGGATATGAATCAGGTGTTTGCTATGTTTCCTCACAAAATTTTTTAGGATATGAACTCCTACATTCGCCATTTTTTCCATACAAACGCTAAATGGATCGAGCTTACCACACGGACCATGCAACATGTGCTTAACAACCATCTTACATAGGTGGGGATATTGGCATCTGAAACAATTCTATCATACTCTTCTGGCTGCTAATTTCTTAAACTGTGAAGAAAAAGAAAAAAATTTCTTAAATTGTGATTTTTTTATTTTTTATTTTTTGTGTTCTGAAAGTAGGAAGGTTGCATTTGGAAAAAAACAACTTAAAGGTCGCTTTCAGGTTGTTTTTTCCAAATGCAACCTATTGTCAAATATTTTTAAAAAAAAAAAAACTGCACATTATTTTAGTTATTAGGTTGATTTCCTTTGTTTATTTAAGCTGTTTTAGGGATTTTTTTTTTTTTTTGGTGGTTTGGAATTTAGAATTTGAGACTTATAGAAGAAATGAAAATAAATGAAAATATTATAAACTAAAGCAAGTAGAAAAAATATGGGAACATTTAAGAAATTAAATAAAATATTTAAAAGTAGACAAAATATTTTAAAATATTTAAAATTTGAATTTTTAACTGTAGTGGTAAAACATCAAAATTAAATATATAAAAAATTGAAATTTAAAACTAAGGGTATTTCAATCAATTAAGTAAATTTTTTTAATGGTGTTAAAGTTTTTAAAAGATGAATATTGTCTAGATTTTCTTCTTCTCTTCTTTGTGTTCTAATTTTATATTGGGATTGGTAGGAGCCAAGTAAATCATGTGGTTAAAGGTATGTTTTAATAACAGAAATTTATTAATTTATTTTTATTATTTAATACGTGATTTATTTCAAATGTTTAAATTATGTATATTTCATATTGTGTACGGTGTAGATAATATTTATATATTCTATGTTTCTTTTTTATATTAAAGTAGCGATAGTTTATTTTTATTATTTCTATTGCATGTTTGTAATACTTTATTTTGAGAATTTAATGCATTTTTATTATTTTTAATATCCATGTTCAGTATTTTTTTAGTATAAATAATTGTTTTAGCAATTTGTATCTGGTTTAAATAAATGTTAATATTTAGACGTGATGCATATTTATTGAATGCTTTGATAATTAGTGTTTGGATAAATAAATGAAAAATTTATACTTGTTAATATCCACATATCTATTCGGGTTTAATTAATATTTTATGTTAAAAAAGTGTTAACTTATGTTTTTGTTAGTTTTTATCTCTAATAGAATGCATGTTGAGCTTAGATGGATTTAATATGCATATGAGTTTAGTTTTTTAATCTATGTATTAAATTTTAAAATTTTATGTTGGTTTAGACAATTAAAAGATTGAGGGCAATTATGACATTTTACTATTCCTTTTAAATGAAAATTTTAAATTCATTAATTTTGGTGGGTAATTTGTGGATAAAATAAAGGGATTAATAACACTTTGAAGCTGCTTCTCTGAACTAGGTGAGTAATTATACTTTAAATCCTATACAAAAATAATACATACTATACCCTCAATGACAATATTCATCATTTAAAAACTTTAACATTGTGTTTGGATGGAAGGACTTGGGTGGATTTAATTTGAAATCATAATCCTTAATAATTTATTCAAACAAGTTAATTAATTTAGTTGTGGATTTAAAATTTACCAATAATTGAGAATGTGATTTTAACGGTAGTAAGAGAGGATTTGAAATTCACCCAAATTCATGCATTTCAAATCCACCTAATTTAAATCCATTAATTTCAAATACTTTCTTCAATTCAAATCCATCCATCCAAACAAAACCTAACATCATTAAAATAAAAAAAAAAATCTACTTAATTACTGAAATACCCTTAATGTTATATTCCAATTTTTTATGTATTTAATTTTAATGTTCTACAACTACAGTTAAACATTCAAATTAGAAATATTTTGTCTACTTTCATGCATTTTGGCTACTTTTCCTAAAATATTTTATATACTTTCTAAATTTTAAAATGTCCCCATATTTTTTATACTTACTTTATTTTATAATATTTTAATTTATTTTCAGTTTCTTCTATAATTCTAAACTCTAAATTTTAAATCATACAAAAAAACCCCTAAAACAACTTATACAAACAAAACAAAATCAGCCTAATAAGCAAAATAATGTAATTTTTTTAAATGACTGACAATAGATTGCATTTGGAGAAAACAACTTAATGGTCGCTTTCAGTGAAAGCTTTAGGTTGCTTTTTTCAAATGCAACATTTTTACATTCAGAATACCCAAAAAAAACCTTCACAATTTAAGAAACTTTTTTATTTTTCTTCACAGTTTAAGAAATTAGCCTCTTCTGGCCTGAACATTTTACATTCAAGTTTCAATATCAAAAGAAAGTGGGCATGTGGAAGTTCTAAAATTCTATAACATAAGTGTAGGTTGCAAACTCGCCAAATATATTCCTCTCGAATGATTCTAATTTTAGTTCCTATTAACTAATTTAGCACGGAATACATTTGTAACTAAATTTGGCTTATTTTGTACTTCTTCTTTATCAATTAAATGTTCTTTTATCTCTGGCCAATTAGGATTACATGTCATGGTTAAAAACAAATCAAGCTTTCCAAATTTCTGCACCAATGTCGTTGCATCTATGTATTTATGTCTCATATTTCTGGGTCCTCCAATAAAGCTTGAGGGTAATATTATTCTTTGTCCTACCCTTGATCATTCTGTTTCTACTGCAGCAACAACATCTACGATTCCTTGTAAAAATTCTTACCTAATTTCTTCTTGATGGGATCTAAAGAAATCAATTCTTTGTGTTTCAAGTTTCACATACTTGTCTGCTATATATTGTTGGAATAAGCGTGCAAAATAAAGCAAAAAAGACTCATCATTATCTCTAATTTGTAGTTTATACGCATAATACTCTCTAAGAGAAACAAAATTAGGGTCATTATTGAGTATTTCCATAGCTGCGTGAACAAAGAAGATAATGCAGATCAGTCAATAAGTGTAAACTTCTAATACATTACAAACTTTATAAATGGTTATCTATAATAAAATAACCATTTTGTTCCCTCTAAAGTAGCTTATCAGCATCAGAAGCGTTATTGGGGCAGATTAAACGTGCTGCTTCTCTCTTTCATTTCCTCTTTTTGTTTGGTGATTTTACTCCATTCTTTAAAATGCCTTGGTGCCAATCAAGCTTACCAAAGGGGAAAAGCAAGGGATACTGAAAGGGTTCATAACATCCATAATAATATTGGATTTGTCTAAATTGACCGTCATGAGTATAAACCTGAATATTTCTATGGCTAGTTTCTCCATTTTCTTCCCTTTCAACCCATAATCCAACTACTTGTGACACAGTAGGTTTATTATATGCTTTCTGATCAACTCCTGGCATAGTGTGCAAGAAAATCTGATAGCTGTCTAAATTTTCAACAGTGCTTAAGCTCCTAAAAAGTTTTGCAAAAGGGTTGTGGACAAGTATAGTTATGAGTTAAAGTAGAAATTATAGATTCTTTCAACCTAGGACAGGCTTGTAGTCGATTTAACAGCTCATGATCTATGTCAAGAAAATAAAATTGGGGATTATTACAGTAACCGTCTTTTGGGGCCACATCATTTATGAAATGATAAACTTGCCCCTGTAGTCTAAATGTATAAATTCCTTTATTCCTCCCTGTTAAATTTTTAGCATAATTAATTCCTAAGGAGCTAAAAGCAAGATGGTTGTTCTATGTCCTTATGTATGTTCTAAATTCTATAGCCTCTTCTGATGATGATGTTAATAACTCTTTGATAACATTAGGAATTTTATTTGCAGCCAAAGTTATGTCACCATTTGAACAGCAAAAGTTAGTTGTTTCATGAATAAACTTCTTTGCACCACAATATGGGCAATCAGGTTGAGGTAGCAAAACATCAGCACTTTTAGTAATTAAGTACAGTAGATCCCTTCCAGTTTTAGGGTCTGTGAATAGAAGTTGAATGCACAAAATTTGCTTAAACGAGAGATTAAATTTTACTCTAGTCACATAAATAGTTTGCAAGCCAAACAATGAGAGGGTTCTAGGCTGAGTAGAAGACACCTGATCGCCTTCGCCACTTTCACGATCAACTTGATTGTGGAATATCTTGATGTGCTTCTTTAGTGTTTGACACTGAAAAAACACATGCAAAAGAACTCTTAATATGGAGTTCAAATGAGTAGGTATTTTTACTTATAGAACTTAATCATTAACCTGTTATGACATTGGAAGATTGATTGCTCAGCTCATCTATTACTTGTGCGGCCTTCTGTTTATCAAGAATATCTGATGCTAAGCATTTTTTCTTCTATCTCAATATAACTTCTTTCCTATACATTTTGTTGTTTTCATTACTAAACCTTTGTAGCATAAATGGTTCTCTAAGGATTGCATAATTCATGTATTGCATTCCTGGATTTTGCATACATAGAGAGAACAATGGCAAAGTTGGATGACCTTTTTCAAGAAATTGTGGTCGCATTTTTTTTTGTGTATTGGTACAGAATGCTCTTTAACAGATTTCTCATGGTGTATGATAAGAAATTTGAATAAAGTGCATGAAAAAGATTAGGGCCTAGCAAAAGACTTTCCTTTGCCACAGGAGGAAGAATTTTTGAATTGGCACAATGAGACATTTCAGAAGATCGCTGAACATGATCAGTTATTTCTATGGAATGACATGGCTCATGAGTAGAAACAATGTCCTAATATTTGGTACATTTTATGAGTGAATCAGTGCAAACTTGATATTTTCTATTTCATGGGTGCTCACAAATTTTTTAGCACTTAAAAGGAGTTAAGTCTTCATTTCCATGTAGAAACATTACAATTTTGTGGTGATTTTTCCATCATATTGAAGATGGGTATTTTTTTAAGAAAATTGTACAATTCTTATAATATTAAAAACGTGATACTAATTACTTCAGTAGGTAGAAGAATGATATGTAAAAGGAGATATAACACGAGCTAAAGATTTGAACTAAACATTAATAAACATTAATAATATCATTTGATAAGTTGTAAGAAAGTAACATGCATATAAAATTAAAAATAAAAACATAATAAAAACAGGATCTAGATAGTTTTGAGTAAAGTATAGAAGTTGCTAACACACCTTTAAGAACAAAAAAGGCAGCAATGAAGCAATTTAAAACCAACAGAAACTGCGCAAAACCAACATAGATATAAAGTTAAAATAAGCAGAACATTAAAAAACCTAAAGCTAACGTAACAGGAGCAACTTGTAAAAAACATGTTAATTGTTAGTCATTTCTACAAAATGACACGATTCATGAATGGTTTCATAGAGAAGGACTTTTAACATAACAATACAAATATCTCAATTAAACCGACCAAAAGTTAAGTTAGTATTCCTAATTTTAACCCTTTAGTAATAAATATGACGTAAACATCTAAGAAATTTTAAGAAACATGCACTCAATACAAAGACAATCTAATATACTAAAAACCCTAACGTGGAACCACTGACAAAGTAACATGAGTCATGAATAGCAAGAATGATTTTATAGTTGATAAGTTTAAGCAGCAAATAAATAATGTTCATAGTATTTTCTATTTCTATTTGACGTATTTAGATCGGTCCTCAAGAATTAAAAAAGCTAAATGGCCTATGTTTGTACCAACTAAATCACAAATAGGTTGTCTTCTATTTGAATCAAGATGATCAAAATGATTAGGAGTAAGCAAAGTACATTGTTTTGCCACAAGAAGAACTTCTGAATTGATAGGCATTTCAGGAGATTGCTCAACATTATTATTTATTTGTACACAATCACATGCTTTATCAGTGTACGACTTAGTATTTTCTATTTCATGAGTGGTCACAGATGTTTGAATAACTAAGGGAGTTAAATTTTCATTTCCATGGGATAGCTGATTAAAAATATTACAACTACGTAAAGTTTTTTTTCCCTCCTCATGTTGATGATAAGTATTTTTTTTAAGAAAATAATACAATTCCTATAAAACTAAAAACAGGATACTAAGGACTTCAGTTAAAAAAAGTAGCAAAATACTATGGATAAACAGATATAACATGAGTTAAAGACAAACTAAAAATTAACGAACATCGATTTGATCTATTATTGTAAGAAGAGAAAGGCGCATAAAATTAACAAAAACAACATAGAGATACTTTTGAGTAAATCATAAAAGTTGGTAGCACACCTCTGGAAACAAAAAAAGTAGCCAATAAAGAATGCCTAAACAAACAAAAACTGTGTAAAGCCAATACAGAAGAAAAAGTTATGAGTAGTCAAAAAAGTTAAAAAAAAACTAAAGCTAATGTAACATGTGAACCTTGTAAAAAACATGTTTACTATTAAGTGCTTTGATAGAATTGTATGAGTTATGAATAGGAATAATGGTTTCATAGTTGATAAAATTAACTAGCTAATCAGTAATGTTGATGATATTTTCTATTTCATGCATTGAAATGGACCCTTAAGCAATAAAAATAGCTAAGTAATCCATCTTTGTGCTAACTGTATCAGTAATAGCTTTTTTAATGGCATCTCCTGATTTTTTCCCCTTATTTTGTAGATGGTTAAAGATTATTTTTTTAAACAAAAACATACAATATGAATCATAGAAACAGTAAATGGAGCACCGAAATATAAAAGCTTAAAAATACTATGTAATGACAATAATATTTACCAGTAAAAAATTAAGGACTTTTAACAAACATACATTTAATACAGATAGGTATGCATTTAATAAGATGCAATCAAGTAAATCAAAGAAGCTCATAATATACTTACATTAGAAGCCCTAACATGCAATAGTAGTAAGAGTTTTAAAAGAGCAGATCTATCCAAAACAGGACCAAAATAGAAATAGTTAGAGAAATAAAAAGATGTAAAAGAAGTATTAACTTAAAACATTTAAGAAATATATAGGAAAAATTTATTTTGTTGTTTCATCTACCAAATCGAAGAGTTAAAATTTTAATTTTACTATATTAAAAAAAAAGAGGATAGACTCACCGAAAATACAAGAAATGCAAAGCAGCAAGTGCAGTCTCGGAGTTCTTTTTTTCCTCTGGTCTGATGGTTTGAAGATTTTATTAGAGTGCAAAAATCGGATGACTAAATCACGTGATATGGGAAGGGTTTTGGTAAGAGGAAATGGGAAAAAGTAGATTTGATTGCATTCTACTGTTGAAGGTATGGGGATCTCTGACATAAAAGGCATAAATTGACAAGTAAGGGTAAAGGAAAAAAAAAAACAAAGAGAGAGGCGGATAGAGGTAGTTCGGTGAAGGACGGTAGATTTTAGAAGATGTAATAATAAGTAAGGCGTTGAACAAAAGGAAAGTGGGAGAAAGAAGGAGAGCTATTGCTGCAGATTTTTTGTGGCTATGCAAAGTGGATTAATTAAGCATAAAAATGATCTAATGGTTGATATGATGTCTAGTTAAATTAATCATCAAATTCAACGATCCTAATTTTGACAGAATGTCTAATCTAACATATAGGTTTTTAGGGATGGTTTATATTAAGCAAAAGTTTAATTCTCCAACCTTGGCAGACTGTATAAGCTACTTTTTTCAGGTATAGGTTTCCATCAATTGATGAAAGTACTAGTAAATGTATTTTCTCATTCTTTGATGTAGAAGGGTCTTATTGTAATTACACTTCCAAACAACAAATTAGGAATATCTGGCTATAAAACAAATTTTGTAGGAAGAACAAACACTCACATGTCAGTGCCAACCCAGCAAAAGAAGCCACGTGGAGGATACAATCTGAGCTGTGTAACTCAACTATCATCTTATATAGTTGTTATATATATATATATATATATATATTAGCCTACATGACCAACCATAAAATTACTTCCCTAACTTAGAAGCCCATAGAGTTATCTTATTCTATTATTGGAGAAGGTTTGAATAATAGTATAAAACATGCAGTGGGTAAAAATACTGTTAATCTTTAAAGTTTGGCCCATTAGATATTTTTGGTTCTCAAAATTTCACCAAAACAAATCATGTCATTTATCTTTTAAGGTTCTACTCAATTAGGATAATTGACATAAGAAACTAACACAATTTTCGGTTTCTATGTCTTCATTCCTTATCTGATAAACTTAAAAAATTCACCATTTATATTTACTTTCTCTTGGTTAAACAAACAAAAATTACTCTTACTCTTAAATTTTAACAAAAATTATGCTCTTTTTCTATCAATTGTCCTAATTCAACAGGAATTTATAAGATGAAGGATGTGATTTATTTTTTGTAAAACTTTAAGAATAAAAAAATCAAGTTAAATTTTGAGGACTAAAAGTATTTTTTACCCTACATGCAATTCTAGACAGAAGTTACTTAGACAACCCCAATCTTTTTACAAACCGTAACTTTAAATGCTTGAGCTCTTTTATGAGGTGATAGCAGCCCACCAATGCTTAAAATTGGGTAGATATCCTTTTACTTCCTATGCATAAGAGCTCAGCTTATAATCCCATTATGATTTAAATGTAACCATTATATGGATTAAAAATAGTCACTCCTGTTTTTTTTCTCATGTAAAAAATGTTTAAGAAGAGTATAGATGAATAACCTTCACGTCATAATTAAGGCAAACAACCAGAGCATTCTAAGATATTGCTAGTGAAATCTCAACTCAAACTTTTCTCAAGTAAAGGTAAGTAACTTTTACTAATTGAGCGAATTCCTATTTATTACGTAACTTTACCATCTTGTAGAGTAGCCCGTTAAATTTCAAGGCCATAGATTTCCTTCTTGGCTCTTAGCTTACAACCAAGCCCATTAATTGAGGCCCAATAGAAGTCTAGTGGGCATTTTTTCTGAGTTCATAACCCTCCCCCGTTTAACCATATCCTCCTCATCTTCACTTTCTTCTAATAAACCCTAGTCTCTCTCACACACACTCACACTCAGACACACAATCTTCCGACCAACCATGGCGACGTCGTACGACTACGAAGACGGTCAACAGCAGCACCAGCCGGGAGCGGACTCACTGAGTTACGACCCGAATTTCGTGCCGGACTCAGTGAAAACGTTCGTGGTTCACCTATACAGGCACATTGTAGGGAGAAAAACGTGTACGAGATTCATCAGATGTACGAAAACTCCTTCCAAACCCTAAGCGACCGTATGTTCAAAGATGTCCCTTGGCCGTCCGTCGACGCCGTCGCGCCGTTCGTTGATAATGACCACGTTTTCTGCCTCCTCTACCGCGAAATGTGGTTCCGTCACCTCTTCGCTCGCCTTTCCCCGACTCTCTCGCAGCGGATCGATTCTTGGGATAATTACTGCAGCCTCTTTCAGGTATATTTCCTTTTTTTAATTTTTTAAAAAAATTGTATATTCTATTTTTAATAAAATTTTGTTCAAAAAAAATTGTATATTCTATTTTTAATAAAAAAAATTTCAATTTGCGTTGATTGAATGAAGTATTTAATTTAATCTCCTATTCGGTTCATTTTTTTAAGAAAAATTTAAGATTTTGGTTCCATCCTATGTTGTTTTTTTGGCTGGGGTGGGGCCGGCATGAAGTCTCTCTCTCTTAGTTATTTCAGGTTAATGTTAGGAAAAGCCAGAACTGTGTAAATTTTTGGTGGGGTGAATGAATGCAGGTGGTTTTGCATGGGGTTGTGAATATGCAATTGCCAAATCAGTGGTTGTGGGACATGGTGGATGAGTTTGTATACCAGTTTCAGTCCTTCTGTCAGTATCGGGCGAAGATGAAAAACAAGACAGAACAGGAGATTGTGCTTCTGAAGCAATTTGATCAGGTGTGGTTAACAAATTGCTGATCCATTTATTTCCACAACGAAATTTTTCATCTAGAATTTGTACGGTTGTGCCTATACACAAGAATAGAAAGTAGTGGGTTCTTTGATGTCACTCCTAGTAATTGAACTGCCAAAACGATTTTAATGATTGTATTTCCGTTATCAAAATACAGTTTTGATGTATCATGTCTATATAAAAATATGCCGGGATGAAATAATTTGTGGTAATTGTTAGTTTTAGGTGTTTTAATTTGTAGCAGCATTTTTGGTTAACCTTCTTGGACAAGCTGAGTGGGTAAGGCTGCATAGTACTCTTCCAGTTTTCGTGTTGCTTTTTATTTATTTATTTATTTTTTATTTGTAAACCTTGTCGTTTTTTATTTTGGTTTGCTGGATCTATCTAGATTTTTTTTTGGCAACTGTAATAACTTAGCACTATTATAAAGTTACCTTATGCTTCTATTAATATGTACCTTCTTTCTGAAATTGTTAAATTTTACATTTACATATGATGTTAGTGACGATTTGTTTTTTGCATTTGGAAGTTGGACGCTGTTTTCCCTAACATTAACAGTTGTTTCCTTCAGGCATGGAATGTCTATGGTGTTCTCAACTACTTGCAAGCTCTAGTGGAGAAATCTGCGATTATTCAAATCCTGGAGCAAGAGAAGGAAGGGCTTGAACAGTTTACCTCTACTGATGGGTATGATTATAATGGTGGAAGTAATGTTTTGAAGGTCTTGGGGTACTTTAGCATGATAGGGTTGCTTAGAGTTCACTGTTTACTGGGCGATTATCACACTGGCCTAAAGTGCTTACTTCCACATTGATATAAGTCAACAAGGTGTATATACCAGTGTAATTGGAAGCCACATTGCCACTATATATCATTACGGTTTTGCCAATCTTATGCTGAGGAGGTATGCTGGTCCCGGTACTCTGACTGTAATTAAGTTGCTGCTCATATTAGCCACTAATGTAATATTTTATTATGTTCTAAAAATATGTGTTGTCAAACTATAATTTGTTTGTTTTGCCTCGTTTTTCCAATTGTTGTCTATGCTTGTTTTCCAGCCAAGTTTGTTTACATAATATTGAAATGGTCTACAATTTAAAGTTGTTATATGGAGAACATTGTCATATCTAATTTTAAAAAGCTTGCTTGTAGTTGAAATTTTCTCATCTTTAAATAACACATGTATGATAAGGATGCCATAATCTGAAAGGGCAGTTTAGAAAGATTGTTCTCTCTCTCCTTCTCTCTCTCTCACACACACAAAGACACACACACTGTATTGTCAAGTACATACATAGGAGATTAAACAGACACTTTGCTTTGCGTCAGTAAAAGAATGGTAAAAATATGAAGAGGATGAAAGTATGTTTAGACACTAGTGAGTATCCCTTGAGAAAAGGATGCTTTGAAGGAAGGATAGTTCAAGAGGGATATCATCATTGTTTTCAAATTGCGTGTATGTTGAAATTAGGTGTATGTCAGCAACCACCTGGCCCCCCACAAAAAAAAAAAAAAAAAAAAAATGTCAGTGTTTTCAGCACCCTACACATTCAATAAAGAAGGTTCTACCTGGAAACCAAGCTTTACTTTTTGTTTTTCCTACTTTCTTTTTCAATTTTGATTTTGCATGTAACAAAATGGGAAGGCTGAACTTGGAGCTATTTCAAAATGAATGGAAGAGTTTAAGTTTGAACTAGTGATGATTTCCTTAAGAAACTTTGATATTTTGAAGGATCATACTTGGTTTTATTTTGAACAAGTAAAGACCTGTGCTAAAACTTTTGATACACAATTTTATGAAAAATAGGAAACATGTATGTTTTTAGTGCTGTTTTTGAAGAAAATGCTTTTTTATTGTTATTTTCGAGCTCATCTCTTAACAAAGTTTCTTGATCCTTCTCTCAGATATGTGGATGCCATTAGAGAGTTCAATAAAATTCTGCTCTACATTTACAAGACTAAGCAATACCACCAGAAATCCCCACAATATGAGCAGATACTGAAGAAGAATGAGCAGATGTATGCCTTGCTGGCTATTTCTTTATCTCTTTGCCCTCAAGTGAAGCTGGTTGAGGAGACGGTGAACTCCCAATTACGGGAGAAGTATGGAGAGAAAATGTTGAGAATGCAGCGGTATGATGATGAGGCGTTTGCTCTCTATGATGAGGCATTCTCCTATGCATGTCCCAAGTTCATTACTCCATCTGCTCCAAGTTTTGAGGAGCCTCTTGTAAACTACAATCAGGTAGGACTAGCGCCCAATGATATTAGATATTCCTGCAATTAAACTACGGATTATGTTCATTATTTCATTTTCCTGATTAAATAGTTAAGATCCACATAAATTGGTTCTTTCCCCCTAAATATCTTACAGTTATTTACCTAGGATCCGCTGCAGGATCTCTTGAAGGAAAAACTTGAAAAGAACACGCTTGAATGAGTGCAACAAAATAAGCATTATTGAATCTCTCGTGCAATTATTATCTAAGTAATGAATATACCAGATAGCATATATTTGAGTCTGGCAGTTGGGTATCTAAGATCCATCTGACTTGTACTGATACCATGATGTTATATATGGTGATATCTGTGTGGTTTTGACTAGTCTGCATGGTTTTCCAAACTTGCTTGAAAGCTTTGTGTCATTTCATTTGTCAGAAAGGGATATGTGCATATGGATTGGGCCTTCCAGAATAATAATGACTCTCTATCTAGTAGTTTCTTGGTCCTATCAAATTTAAGCAAGTCTTAGACGACCTGAAGAATTAGGAATATCAAATAATTTGGAGCTCATCTGCACTCATTTTGTCCTGTGTGCCAAAGCTGGACTCTTAGAAGTACTTTTAATCTTGTCATTTTTGAATGCAAAGAAGGGAACGATTTTGCTCTCATACTCAGAAATTAATTCTTTGCCAATATTTTGCATTCTCGGTATCTGTTATTTATGAGCTTATTTTTTCATTTCAGGATGCATATAGGCTTCAGTTGAAGCTGTTTCTTTATGAAGTAAAACAGCAACAATTATTATCTGGTGTTCGGACATTCTTAAAAGTCTACTCAACGATCTCCCTGGGGAAGCTTTCTACTTACATGGAAGTGGATGAACCTACTATAAGGTCAGGGACAAAAGCTATAGGGTTCTATCGTTACTTTTGTAAGTGTGATTATCTTAGCTGTTTGTAGTTAATCATCTGCAGGACAATTTTGTTGACATACAAGCACAAAACGCACGCTGTTGATACTGATGGAAAAATCACTCCCAATGCTGATGTTGATTTCTATTTAGATGATGTAAGTGTTCAAATCTTAATTTAGATGATGCAGTAAACCATCTCACTGTGTACATACCTGAAACCCTGTAGATATAAAAACTTGAGAAAAAATGATTATTCAGTATGCACCAGCCAACTATTTTGAGGGGTTTAAGGAGCATGGTAGGGTAAGCTTGTTTAATAGCACACTTTGGTTCGTGTCTTCTGTTAGTGGCAGTGGGCACTAACAGTCTCAGAACAGTTCAATGTCCATGTTGTACTAGGTAGTGAATACTTAGACACCAGGCATTTGCTTACTTATACCGTGTATCACTGCAATTTACAGCTTGTCGTCATTGATAATATAGAGGATCACAATCAAGGTTTTGAAGCACACCATAAGTCTGGTGAATTATGCGTTCTATTGATTTTAAGGCTTCACAACTTATTTAAATCTTATTGACATAATGTAATAACGAACTGATGTAGATTTAAAACAGATACAAGTCAATGTATCCCTTATGGTTTGCTATCCATTGATCTGATACACATCTTTGATTTTAGGACATGATTCATGTTATAGTAATCTAAACCAGCTAAGCAGTATGGGGATTATTTTCTCCGTCAAATTTTCAAGGTATTCTTACATCTCATCTTATGCCTATGAGGTGTGCCTGGTACTTTCTTGTAGTTTGCATGCTGATGTCTGTTTCTGTACAGCTTGAAGGTCTGATGACTGATGTGGATAGGATAAAGCTGGAGTGAGTTCTTGACTTCATGTCAGGATTGTCTTCTGTCCTGGAATTTACAGCCATTAAAGCAAATCAAAACAGCTTAATTTGCTCTGGCACCCACCTCCTTCCGAAACTCAAGGAAAAGTTGTGAAGAAGACTGGACAAATTTTATTCTCTGGCACATGATGAGTTCCGTTTGTTGACTGCGGGCATATCTCTTTGCCTTCCATTATTATTCAAATTACACTTCTTTTACTTTGTATTTTATTGCCAGATAGAGAAGATCAAGATTGTTAAACACTTGCATCAGGTTTGTACTGTGTTCTGGTGACTCCCCAAGTGGTGAAATTTATGGAGCTTAATATTCCAGTTTGTTGCCAAATATGCTTTCTGAAAGCAATACCATTGGACTGCATCTTGGCCAACTAAAGTAGTCAAAACCAGCAGTGATAAGAGGTGCAGCTAGGTGGTTCCTAAGTAGAAAAGTTGCTCTTTGAGGATGTGGATGCTATTAAAAGCGTTCAATTTTTCTGATATGAAAACAAAATCACGTAAATTGTAAAATGGCAGTGGCTGTCGAGAAATAAAACTCCGCTGTGTATAGGTTGAGATAGTGACAACTGACAACGTTCTTGTTACTTCAAGGTTTACAGTTCTGCGATTGTGAGACCTGTGGTGGTGGAGTGAATGGTGGTAGATAAATTTTCTACCTTCTCTGTTTCTCTGGCTGAAAGGAGGTTGGAGATGCATGCATCACATTGTAGATCAGCCTACTTTATCAACTGAGTAGCAATTACTCTTGCTGAGTTATGGAATATGTTCAATTAAAACTTTCGCATTATGCACCATCATCTGATGATAAATCCTTGGTATTGCTTTCCAGTACTAACCCTGGTATTATCGTTTAATTTCTTGCCAAAACGCACTTGAGTTCAATGCATATTATAGAAACAAGTATAAAAACCAATCGTGTATATATAAAGAGACATCAAAGATAGGCCAAGTTAATCAACATAATTTGCATTGACAAAAGATAGAAATAACTTGATCCTCTTGCACATTTTAGGAGGTGTTTAATTAGAATAATAATCATAAACTTTACTATATTATGTCATTTCTCTTTATTTTTTATTTGAATAAGAAATGAATTTTATTATGTTAATAAGTTAATAAATTTGAAACTAAAGTTACAAGTAGAGAATGAAAATTGATATTTTCTAATACTTTATTCTAATAAAATAATTTCTATAATGATTAGTCAAACAACATCTATAAATATCATTAATCTTAATTTTTATTCTTTCCAAATATTTACAAATATTATTAACCCTGATTTTCATTCTTTACCCTTATATTCTGTAAATCAACCACCTCCTAGTTTACATACTACTTGTCCACGTATACCTCAACGAGGGTTTTATCTTCTTGGCTAGGTGCAAAGCTAGTCCACTTAAACATTTTTATTTACTTGAATGATGGGAAAGTGTATCCACTCGGTCAAAGTGAGACTGGTAGGTGGGTACATGCTCTATTATAATAAGAGACAAAATCATAGTTATGAAATATCGGTACTTATTTGTTTTGTTTTTTGTTTTTTTTGTAATATATGACATGTATAATGTCTACGTAATAAATTATTTTATTAAAGATATATCGAATATGTACTTGTATATAATATGCAGTACTAGTATGTATGGAATTTATTAAATATTCTAATGAATTGAGTAATTATTATGCAAAACATAATTGTGGAATAATTTGATAAATGCATGAATTAAATTTATAAAAAAAAAAGGTCATATATTACTCACAATACAAAGTGAGTAATTTTTTATTTTTAATCATCTAATAATTTAACAAATAAAGACGTGCAGAGTGGATTGTGGGTAGGAAAGACTTTTAGCTAAGAGTAGGTGTCGGATTATTCCAAGATTTTTAAAATCACATTGTCCAAAGTCCACTGATCCACTTCCTTTGGCTTCTCCAAAGGGTGCCATCTAACTAACTTTCAAAAAGAGGGGTGACAGAAGAGTTCTATTCAATGCTGCAATCCACATTGATAGTCATAAAGTTGCTGGTCCAAGCAAAATTATTACAACTATAGTTTACTAATGAGTGTTGATTTTAAAGCAAAAGATTTCTGCTGAGTCTATCAATGATAAGCTGCAGCAGATGTTGTTTGCACAGGTCAATAAGAATTACCAACTTCCTTGTAAATGTTATTGGAGTTGCAATGATCATATACTCTCTTTGGCTGCTCAAGAAGTGGAAAAATGGGGTTATTCAATTGGATGGCACATCATCTCTTCCTACGCCTTGGTAATCCTCTTTTGCCTTCTCCTTTTTCCGTTGTAGAAGTTTTGTAAAGTATAATATGATATTATCTGTTTGAACAGTTATTATTCAGGATATTATTTTAAATTATTTAGAATAATTACTATAATAACTTTTTTATATGTGATGTACGCGGAATAAAAGGTGGTTGATAAACGTGATTAAGGAATAGTTACAAAATATAATTATTTAGAGAAAATTGAGTAATGTTTTCTGTTCAAACGAAATCACACAGTTTTTGCCGAGTATTCTTGTAAGCAGATTTTTCAACCCTTCCCGAATAAATTGTACATTATGATTATTTGCAACAATGAAGAAACGCAGTAATATACTATATATTGATGAAACTTATTAGGCTATGAGAAAAGTAGAACTTTTACATATATGCCATGTTTTAAGTGGCTTCAAATTCAAAGTCAGGCTAAAATTCTTGGTTATCAGAATTATCAGTTTTCACTATATTCAGAATTGGTGTTATACTAATCATGGTCTAAGTTCTTTTTGTTATTCATTCCATTTTAGTTAGTTGATTTTCATAGAGTGCAAACTGAAGAAACTGTAGTGTCTGATCAACAGGTTTATTTACGCATGTTTAGGACTGGGAATTGTTGAATGCTTGAGCACAATATTGGGACATTCAACTGCTAATTGTATCAGCAATACGACCATCGCTATAGTATCCTTCACAATGACTTGAGATGTTTAAACAACTCATTATTCTTTTTTATCCGAACACCATTTGCAAAGTAAGAAATTTTTGCAAGATTTATTGTCTGAATAAAGATCAACAAATTAATCTTTCTCATTCATTTGATGCATCATGAACATATAAATGTGATCTTAACTCTGTCTCAGTATATTGCTTCAATCTACTCTCTTCTTCTTGTCGAAGCTGTTATCATTGTCACCGTGTTCTTCAAGATCAATTGGCAAATGGTACGTCTCTAATTTCACCATTCTCCATTAGTTTATCGCTTCCCTGCTGAGTTATTTTCGTCGACAGTCGACACTATCTACAAGGAGAACTGTAACGGGTTCAAAATAGTCTTTATGCCAAATTATTAATAGTGCATGATATAATACAAGGTATTATATATAATATCATTTTTCCTCTCGCTTTGATTGTGGAACAAAGTCATAATCATGGTTTCGAAACTGCCAATTTCAGTTTTAGGGAGAATTGGCGGTTTTGTTCCATTCCTCAATTCCGACTCTGGTTCAGATTATAGTTCCGATTTTGAATTTTCTTAAGTAAAGATATATTTTAGATAATATTAAAAAAATTAATACAAGTTAAGATAAGATACAAAAAATTGTATTTTATTTATATTTCAATTGTAGTCTTTGTTTTTTGAAAAAAAAAATACACTATTGTATTATTTATTGAGCCATTAAAAATTAAAGTAAAAATACATTTTGGATAATATATATTAAAAGATAATCTAAAGAAAAATTAAAATTATCAATTACATTGAGCTATAAGACTAATATTATATTATATTCTGTTTTTAACCCTGTTTCGGTTTCGATTGTAAAAAATGAAGAATCGAATCGAGCAACCTTGTAGGTGATTCCAATTTTGATTTCAGAACCGTCGGTTTTTGTAGTACGGTACCGGCCGTTCCGATTTCGTGGCGAACAAAGAGTGTTAGTTTAGAAGCTGGAAACAAGAATTTAAGTTGAGAATTTTATAAATCTGTTTGGAACCAGGAAAGGTCAAAATGCTGTTTTGATTAGTTTTATAAGGCTCATAAGAGTTATCTTTTTGCTCATCACTTGACAAGATTGTTCAAGCTGACAATATATCTCTATATGTTAATTGTCCTCATGACAGAGAATTTCTAAATACATAGATGAGAACCACAAGGAGTTCAAGACTTTTGTTCTCTTTCAAGTGGTACTGTGTCGTCTAATCTCGATATCGGTTTCAATAGCCCAGGTAATTAAAACTCTCTCTCTTTCCATTTCGAGAAGCAAAATTAATATACTCCACATTCAAAAATCTTATGCCGGAAAAATCATAAAAATTGATGTTAATTTCTTGTGATATTTTCAGCTGAGTGTTGCTTTGCTTGCTTCCATTCTATGGGCGATAGGATTCGAACCAATCCTTCATCGTAGCAGTTCTGATCATCCCCCGAATTCTACGTACTCATTTTTGGATGATCGTACTTCATCATTTGGCGATAGTAGTCCTAACGGATTGGCCGAAAGGCTTTTCAAATTTCGTATTGGTGAAAGGTTGAGAAAATCATTCCGCCTAATTCAAGATGCCAAAGTGGAGTACTCAAATGTGTAAAATTGGCTAGCTGCAGAGATTCTCAAGATTGGAGGACTGATTTATAAACAGGACTGAGAATAGGAGAGATTTTTATATGAATTCGATTTACGAAATCATTTGTACGTAGATCTTGTGATTTAGACAAAGTCACAGTATAATTAGATAGATGGTGTCTGCTAACGTTACAAAATTTTGATGAAACTTCTCATCGATAATAATCATTAAGAGACGTGTCTGATTCTGGATTCTCTCTCGCAATTCCAAACTAGAATCGTGGACACACCAATGTAATTGATGCTTTTTATTTTATATATATATATATACATGTACACATATACCAATAGTAATATATGAATGTAATTGATGTATTTAATTTTTTTTAAATTATCTTTTAGTATGGATTATTTAAAATATATCTTTATTTTAATTTTTAATACTTCAATAAATAATGAAAGGCTGTACTTTTTTTCTAAAAATAAAGTTTGAAATATAAATAAAATACAATTTTTTGTTTTTCATCTTAACTTGTATTAAATTTTTTAATATTATCCAAAATATATCTTTATTTTAAAAAAAATCGAAATCAAAACTGTGACCAGAACCGATTGGGATCGGCTCCCAAGGCTTTGGTTTCAGTTTCAACTCTCTCTGAAATCGAAACTGACGGTTCCAAAACCGTAGTCGTGACTATTAACAGTAGTAACACTATTACAAACACGGTAATTTTTTATATTATAGACACTATTTAAACTCCAAAACGGGAGAGTTTTTGAGTTTTTATTTTAAATGAATAAATGACTAAAATATAAGAAGTGTGGTCAATTTAAATTTTAAGAATGAAATATAAATCTTTAAAAGAGTCTATAACTCTTGAAAAATTACCATCCATATTCTCCTAACCATTAGTTAGCCCGAAAAAAAAAAAACTAGTATGTTACAGTCGTCCACTTAATCTTTGATTATAAACAAGGACCATTATGATACTATCACTTGTGTTAAAATCTAAATTAGATTTAGATATACACCAACATGCATGACACAATTTCTTATATATTTTTTTTCTTTTCGTGATAATTAATAAAAGGAGATCAAAATAGACTCAATTATTCTGTGCAATTTCAAAAAGCCCATTTAATTCTCCTAACATTTATTTTCTGTATTTCTCATTTCTAAACTACTTTAATTCCCACCATGTTGAAAGAATTTAGAAACCAAAAGTTGTCCAAAAGCTAACTCTGAGGAATCTTAGTCACCACATTTTACTATTTTAGTTAAAATAATTTGAGTCCATGTAACCAAAGTAAAAAAGCTTGTGCAATCATTTCGTACCGGCCCTTTATAATATTGTTATTTTAAGAGGAAATAAGTACTACTATTAGCTAGCCAAACGCTGACGTTTGGTAGACCATTGTTTGGATGTTTAAAGTCGAAAATGGTGGAAGGTTAGTGGGTAGGTAACAAAAAGATTACATAATATATCGTCTTTATTATAAATTCTATAAAGATGGATATTCATTCGTCCCCTCAAATATATCGATTAATATAATATTCATCCTTTAGTTATTTTGAATTATGTGAAAACTTATTAATTCACCTAATTTATATATCATATTAGGTGTTTATTTAAGAATTTTCTATCTTGTAACTTTATAAACAGGGAATTTGGTACCTCATTTATAAGATTAATGAAAATTAATAATATAGAGCATTAGAGAATTTCTTACTATTTTTTTGTCTATTTTTTCCTTGTTTACATTTAATATATTTCTAACTTTAATTAGTTTTGTAGTCAAATTTAATAATTTTGACTTAGAATTTTATAACACGTTATCAGCACAAGATTCTAGCCAACTGAAATAAAATTTTAAATCAACATAAAGAAGGTACGTATAACTTTCAACATGACGAAAATACGTAAAATTTTAAATTATCACAACCAATGTATGATTTATTGTGTATTCTCTACTACTATCTTTTAATTTTATACTTCCAATTGTATCAATATAATATTATTAGAATTTATTTTGATTAGTTTGAATCATGTCCAATTACACTTGTATTTACAGCCCTTGACATCATGGGTAAGAATTATGTATTTTGGATTTTGAATGTTAAAATCCATTCGCATTCCATGTGTGTCGAAGATACAATAAAAATGGGCAAAATATTATATCTAAGTAGGGCTAAACAAAATCTAAGATTTTCGTTATTATATCTGTGAATGATTTAAAATTTTCTTATTTAAAAGATCCAGCAGATCTATGAGAAATTATACAAATCATTGATGAATACATTTTAGAGAAAATATTATCTACTTAAAATTCTTTCTTACCTCCAATATGCTCCTGAAGAAGCAATACCGAGAAAGATTTTTTAATAAATGTTGCAACTTTCATGTCTTCTTATGATTAAATAATTTATAATGAGTTATTACTCAAATGAATTTCATCCAATTGATTATACTCCATTGTATAATCAAGTGAATGCAACAAAATTTAAATAAAAGTTATAGACATAGAAATGGTGGTCATAATAAGTAACTGCTCTGATTGTAACACTACATCTCACTACTAGATGTGCCAAAATAGTGAAGAGATAAAAGAAAAAGATAACAACCGACATAATAGAAGGACGTAAAAAATGAATGTTATCTTTGTGGTGTGAATGACCACTGATTGCGTGTATGCCAAAATATTTTCTTAAATTATATTTAGCATCATTGCAAGACAAAGAGAACGCCCTAAAAACAAGTTTTCTCTATATTGATCTTGACCATGGTCATTGTGCTTTTAGTTTATTCTCTGAAAGAAGTATTGACGGTTTGGTTGACGGTGAAAAAATATTTAAGAAAGAAGAAGTATTTAATTTAACATGTCTTCATTAAAGTTTTAAAATTCTATATATCTTGTTCTTTTGCATTAATTTATTATCTTATATTATTTTGTTATTATATTTATTTTATTTAATGAGAAATGTATAGATATACATTAAAATATATCCAAGGTATGAGGATATATGCCTCTGACTGTGCAACAACACATATAATACTCAAAAATAAAAAATATTTTTCTCATCGAATAATACTAAACTAATTGAAGGTCTAGAAGAGCAGCTATATTATTACCCAAAGGAACAAAATTATTATAATGATGCAATATTTTCTACAAGATCTCAAAGAAATTTATTAAATTTCAAAAATATCCGCCGAAATGATATCATTTTGAGACTATAAATGAGTAAATTATTGAGTATCTATGTAACATTAAGAAAGAAATATATTATGGAAAAGTTGCATGTCTTTCCTTTTGGTTTGTACTATACATATATTAGTACAATTTAAGAAGCACATGTTATATTAAATCCGAAATTTACTGATTCAAATATTTTTACTATTTGGCAATGATATAGTTAGACCATCCCGAGTCAATTATAATGCGTAAAAATTATTGAGAATTCACATGGACATCCATTAGAGAATTAGAAGATTGTTCAATTAAATGAATTCTCTTGTGCTGCTTTTTCTCAATGAAAATTAATTATTAGATCATCACCAGTTAAAAGGGGATTAAATACCTTGCATTTCTGAAATGAAATAAGGCTAAGGTATCCATGTGAATTCTCAATATTTATACACATCTATAATTGACTCGGGATTACTATAACCGCTGTCTTCTTATACACATCTAGATGTGTATGTCTGTCTATCAATTTGGAAAAGATATGAGATCAAATTTCACAAGGTAAGAATTTTTCTTTTCCTCTCATACGAGTGAATTAGAATTTTAGACAATTAGGCTTTGGATCAAATATAAAAGATTGCAAGGAATTGATCCAAAGCCTAATTATAAACCCTACGTTTGTGACAAAGTTCTACATACCCTGGGCATCAACCCGTATCACCTTCATATGTACCATTTAGATATTTTATGATTTTGATATATGCATCTACTAGATGGTCACATGTGTACTTGTTATTGACTCGCAATTTAGAATTTGTGGGATTACTAGTTAAAATTTAATTAGAATGATTAAAAGCACAATTTTCAAATTATGCAATCAAGAAAATTTGTCTTGATAATGCTAATGAGTTTAAATCTTTGATATCTGCATGTAAATTGATATAACTATTGAATATCTTAAAACACATGTTCATACGCTAAATGGTCTACTAGAATTGTTAATTAATAAAACGCCTCCAATTAATAGTTACACCATTGCTTATGAGAAAAAAATTATATATTTATGTATAAAGACATGCTATATAGCAACATTTATACATATCAGACCAACTGGATATTTTAAATTCTCCCTATTACAATTGACTTTTAGTTAGGAGTTTAATTTTCCAATCTAAGAATTTTTATTGTGCGGTATATGTTTTAATTGGTCCACCACAATATACAAATAAGGCTCATAAAAGAAAGTTGTCTATATATACATATATATATATGTATAAGAGACATATATATATATATATATATAAGTCGGCCCTTCTAGTCAAAATATCTTGAAATATTCATAGGCGACTTATTTACAGTACAATTTGCCGATTGTCATAAAAATATTTTTCCAACATTAAGTGATAAGATAAGCAGTTGGATAAAGAAAAATTAAATAAAATGAATTATCACATTTTGATGATCGTGAACTAAAAGTTCAAAAGATAATTATTTGCAAAATATTGTGAATCAATTACTAGATTCATTATTGAGTTAAAATAAGTGAAATCTCATATACCACCTGAAATGCTCTAATTCAAATTGGTTCCCAGTAGGACAACCTATTACAAATTATAGTTAGCCACGTATAAGGTGAGGTTGACCAATCAATTCCAAAAAATAAGAATTTTCGTAAGAGGAAGGGAGAAAATGTTAAAAATGGTCATACAATGGAGGCGAATACTCTTGAAGAGGTTCTAGACATAACTAATCATAAAACCCTAGAAGTGGATCTGGTACCTAAATCTAATAAAAATAAAGATATTTGATAAGTTATGTCACTACTAAAAAATGGAACGAAAAGTATATTATTATTGACAACATATATACTAATGTTTTGAATAAAAATGAGGATTTTGAATATAAATTTGTCAAAAAATATCGATATAGAAATGATTGACTAAAATAGAAAGACATAATACAAATAGAATTAAATTCATGTTTAAAAATGTAAAAAATTTTAAATCTGCAGTCAAAGTCATGAAGGTATAAAACCGATATAGCAAAAATAAAATTGTGCCATATAAAGCACACATTGTTGAACAAAATTTTTCGTAAAATCTCTGGCATCAGTTATGAAGAGACATATTCTCCAGTGGTAGATGCGACTACATTTAGATTACTAATTTGTGTGGCAATTCATGAAAAAATTGAAATGTGTCTAATGGATATTAAGCATATTTTGTATGCCTTATTTGATATAGATATTTATATGAAAATCCCTACATGGATTTAATATGCCTGAAGCATATAAAGTTTCCCGGGAACATTGCTCAAAAAGATTATGAAAATTGTTGTATAGATTAGATCTAAAACAATTTAGGCAGATATGATATAATCGCCTCAATAAATATCTCTTGAATAAGAGTAATATAAAAGATCTAATTTGCCTATATGGTTTCATAAAAAGAATAAAATCAGAGTTT
Organism: Cinchona pubescens; assembly: GCA_025175665.1. Lineage (NCBI taxonomy): Eukaryota > Viridiplantae > Streptophyta > Magnoliopsida > Gentianales > Rubiaceae > Cinchona > Cinchona pubescens. The sequence goes on along the minus strand of JANKKI010000304.1, from coordinate 582,631 downwards.
GTGATAATTACTGTATTTGTTGGTGATGTAAATATTATTTGAACTCCTAAAGAGCTTTAAATGATAATGAATTGATGTAAAAGACAAAGCAAAGGTCTATAGTTTGAGCAGTTATCGAATGAAATTTTTGTTTAATAATGAACTTACACCAAAAATGTATTAGAACAATTATATATGGATAAAATACATCCATTAAGTACCTCAATGGTTGTAAGATCGCTTGATATCAAGAATAATAATATTTCGTTCTCGAGCGAATGGTAAAGAACTAATTGGTCTTAAAGTATCATATTTCAGTGCTAACATGTATTGCAAATTCATTAGCAAAATCTAATTCTTCTCCAATATGAATATATTGGATGATATTTAAGTGTATAGTTCAACTATCTCCAAGATATTATTAATATGAGTCTATTTTACTCAAATAAATCCAAATTAAAATTAGCTGGTTATGCAGATGTTGATATATCTAATCCAACATAAAACTCGATATCGAACGAGTTATTTATATATGGAAAAATTGCTATATCATAGCGTTCAACAAAATAAAATTTAGTCACTACTTCTTGTAATCATGCTAAAATAATCGCAATACATAAAGCAAGTAGTGAATATATTTAGCTAAGGTCATTGACCCAACAACCCCAACATATCCAAAAGATATGTAACAAAACATACTGCTCCAAACTTTTCCTTAGTCATGATTTTGAGAAGAATGGTGATATTGATATCCAACAAATTTGCTTATGTGGTAATTTAGTGGATTTGTTCATAAAGGTACTGCCAACAATTACGTTTAAGAAGTTAGTTAGCAAAATTAGGATGTGTTATCTTAAAGATATCAAGCGATATTTTTATAAAGGAGACTAAAAGTACACGCTGTACTGTCTTTTTCCTTTAGCCATGATTTTATCCCAATGGATTTTCTTGACAAGGTTTTTAAAAATAGCCAACATGTAAAAGTATACTATAAACATTAAATACGCACTGTACTCTTTTCTCTCTATCATGGTTTTTCCACTGGATTTTTCTGATAAAGGTTTTTAATGAGGTAGTAATTCATAACATATTGTACAAAAGAATGATGTATTCTTTTTCTTTCACTACCCGATAGATTTTTCCTAGTAAGATTTTAATGAGACATATTCTTTTATGAATGGACATCCAATGGGGAATATTATGAATTCTACGAAGATGAACGTCCATTCGTCCCTCCAAGCACATCGATTAATGTGATATTCATCTCCTTAGTTATATTGAATTATGTGAAGAATTATTAATTCATGTGATTCATGTATCATATTAAGTGTCTATTCATGAATTCCCTATCTTATAACTTTATAAATAAGGGATTTTGGTACCTGATTCGTAAGGTTAATAAAAATTGATAATACACAATATAGAGTATTAGAGAATTTCTTTCTATTTCTTTGTCTACTTTTTCCTTATCTACACTTACTATATTTCTTATTTTAGTTAATTTTATAGTCAAGTTTAATAATTATGACTGAATTTTACAACACCCTTAATATTTATACCCACGATCACTTTAATTCTTAATATTATTTTTTGAACATTTAAATCTTCCCGTTAAATCCAACCAACATTCATTATCCTATTAATAAAAATAACCTTGTTCTCTCTTCTGTTATAAATTATGTATCATAGCGGATGCCTATTTATATATTTTAATAAGTTCTATTTGAAGTTTATCTACATCTAATAGTTTAATAAGTGTAAAGACGTGTTACGTTATTTATATAACGTAACTCATGAGTCATTGTACTTTTATAAATATATGTATTATATGGGGAAATAAATATCAGACTAATCACTCTTCCATGTTTCTTATACACATCTCTTTTTCTCAATTCCATACATTTTCTTTTAATCTTCATAGATTGTAGTTATGTTTAAATTTTATAACACGTTATCAATACGAAATTCTGACTAACTAATATAGATCTTGCACGAAACTCGGATGAATTGAGGCAAACCTTAAATCAACATAACGAAAGTACAACTTTATATCATCGCAACTAAGGTATGATTTGAAGATATTGAATATTATCTATTTACTACGTTTTTTGTTTTTATACTTTCGATTGTATAATCATAAAATCATTAGAATTTGTTTTAAATATTGTTTGAATCATATTAAATATTATTATAGTCGAATTTACGTCCTTGACAGAATGGGCAAGAACTAACTATCTTTGTTTTTATACTTTCGATTGTATCATCATAAAATCATTAGAATTTGTTTTAAATATTGTTTGAATCATATTAAATATTATTATAGTCAAACTAAACGTCCTTGACAGAATGGGCAAGAACTCACTGTCTTGAATTTTGGATGCTAAAATCTATTTGAATTCTATGAATCCTGAAGATACAAAGCAAAATAATGAATTTAATTATCAAGACAAGGCAAAATCAATAATTTTCCTTTGTCATTATATCCATAAAGGATTAAAAAATGAGTATTTCATTGTAAAAGATCATGCAGATCTATGAAAAAATGATCATCTTATTTAAAGGATCTAGCAGATCTTTAGAAAGTTTAAAAGATCATTAATGAGTACATATTCGAGAAAATATTCTCTACTTTTCTTGTCGAAGATATGCTCTTACAGTAGCAATATCTTAAAAGAATTTTAAGAAACTATTCGAATTAGTTCATGTCATACTATAGCTAAGTTAAATAATGAATTGTCAACGATAAATTATAAAAGTTGTACTACTGAATTAGTTTCATTCCTTGAAGCGAACAATCTCATGCTTGGATCTACTTCATTCCCTAAACTGAATGTAGTTATGTATAACAATTCTAAAAATAATTATTCTTATAATCATAGACTCTGATGGTAGTCGTAAATGAGGCCGTAGTAATTACCCCAACCACCAGAAGTTGATTAAGTCTGAAAGAAGAAAAGTGAAGGAAAATAGTAGTCAAAATAATCTCACCAAAAAATATTAAAAAATAAATATTATCATTATGGCATGAAAATTTATAGGTCACGTATCTATCGTATGCCAAAACATGGACAAAATAACTCACGTACCTGTTGTACACCAAATTTATATAAATAAATTTTGTTCGCAATGATTTTAGCCATGATCATACTATTGATGATTTTTTTTGAAATAAGTATTGACCGTTTAGTTCATAGTGAAAATAAAATATTTAAGAAAAAAAAACGTTGTAATATTTACTTCACATGCTTTCATTATAGTTTTAAAATTTTTGTATGTCTTATTCTTTTGCTTAATTTATTATTTTACATTATTCTGTTATTATATTTTTCTTATATAATGGGAAACATATATATATATACCTAAATGTATTTGAAATATGAGAATTATGTCTCGCTGACAGTGCAACAACACATATGATACTAAAAAAAATAAAAATAAATTTTCTCATCGACAGTAGTACTAAATTGATTGATAGTTCCAGAAGAATCACCATATTATTACGTAAGAGTCTCAGAGAAATCTATTAAATTTCAAGAGATATTCTCCGAAATGGATATCATATTGAGATGGTAAATAAAAAAATATTGAGTATCTTTATGTCACAAAATAGTATAAGCAAATAAATAGATTTTGAAAAGGTTACTTACTTTTCTTTTGATTTATACTATGCAATTGAAACATATACTACATTAAACCAGAAGTTTACTGATTTAGAGAATTTTAGTATTTGGCATGACTTGCCAGACCATCTCGAGCTAATTATGATGTATAAAATTATTGAAAATTCACATAGAAGATCCAAAAGATTCTCCAATTCAGTGAATTCTCTTGTGCTATTTATTCTCAACAGAAATTAATTTAGATAATCACTAGTTAATATATGGATTGAATCCCCCATATTTCTAGAACGAATTTAAGGTGATATATATGTGTGTGTGTGTGTGCATATTTATTGCTATTTATTTATTTATGGGCCCAATTACCTGTGTGTTATGGACCATCTAGATATTTTATAATTTTAGTTAACACGTCTAGTAGAAGGTCACATGTGTGCTTGTTATCGAATCACAATTTGGAGTTTACAAGATTACTAACTCAAATAATTTGATTAAAAAACACGATCTTTAGATTACGCAATCAAAAAAATTTGTCATGATAATACTGATGAAGTTATATATCAAACATTTGATGATATCTATATGTCAAATTATATAATTATTGAACTTCTTGAAGCATATGTTCATGCTCAAAATGGTCTTGCATAATTGTTAATAAAATACCTCCAATTAATAGTTAAACAATTACTTATGAGAACTAAATTACCTACTTATGTATAAGGATATGCTACGTTGCATGCAACAATATTTATACGCATTAAGCCAATAAGTTATTTTAACTTCTCCCCGTTATAATTGGCTTTTATTCAGGAGTCTAATTTTTCCCGTCTAAGAAGTTTTTTTGTCTGTACGATACTTTTATAATTGATCCACCACAATGCAAAAAGATGGGTGCTTAAAAAAATTAGGAATATATGTTGGAATGAGTCGCCCTCTATAATAAATATCTTGAAATATTAATAAGGGACTCATTTATGACATGATTTGTTGATTATCATTTTGATAAAAAAATGTTTTCCCAATATTAGGAGGAGAAGATAAACAGCTAGAAAGAAAAATTAAATGAAATGAATTATCACATTTTGATCATCGTACAAATTAATGTGAACTAGAAATCCAAAAGACGATTCATTATGAATCAACAACGAGATTCATTTGTTGACTTAAAATGAGTCATGAAATCTCATATACCAGTTTAAATACTCCAATTCGAATTGGTGTCCTAATAAGACAACCAATCTATACAAATGATAGTTAGCCATCCATAAGGTGTGATTGATTAATCGGTTTCAAAGATAAGAATTCTTGTAAAAAGAAATGAGCAAATATTCAAGATGGTCATACAATAATGCTAGGCGAGTGCTCCTGAAGAAGCCCTAGACATAATTAATCATAAACCCTAAAAGTGAATTAGGTACCTGAATAAAATCAAAATGAAGAGACCTCGATAAGTTATGTCTATACTGAAAAAAGATGGAATCGAAAAGATATTATTATCGACAATATTATTATTTATAATATTAGTTGATGTTTTAAATGAAAAACGAGGATCTTGAATCTAAATTTATCGAAAAGTGTTGACATGAAAATGATTGGTCAAAATCGTGTGAATTTAATGACTAGATTCACATTTGAAACGTAAAGTTTTTAAACCTGTAGTCCAAATGCCTAAAAGTGTAAAGTTGGTAGGGTACAAATGGGTATTTATGTGAAAACAGAATGAGAAAAAAAGAGAAATTGTGTGATACAAAGCACACCCTGTTGCACAAGATTTTTCACAAAGATCCGGCATTGATTATGAAAAAAACATATTCTCATATGGTGGATTCAATTATCTTTAGATATTTTATTAGTCTGGCAATATTTAAATATGAAAAAATTTAAAATACGTCTAATGAATGTTATTACAAGTCTACTTATATGGCTCACTTGATATTGATATTTTTATAAAAATCCCTAAAAGATTTAATATGTCAGAAGTATGTAAAGTTTCCTAGGAACATTGTAAAATATATTATGAAAATCATTATACGGATTAAAGCAGTTTGGGCGTATGTGGTATAATCCCTTAGTGAGTATCTCTTATATAAGGATCATAAAAATAATCTAATTTTTCATGTGTTTTATAAAGAAAAATATTTGAACTTATGATAATTACTGTATATGATTGGAACTCCTGAAGAGTTTCAATAGTAATTAATTCTTTTAAAGAAAGAATTTGAGGTGAAAGACCTATTGGTCTATAGTGCGAGTACTTATCGAATGCAATTTTTGTTCAATCGACTTATATTGAATAAAGAATTCCAGCGATTCTATATTGATAAAATACATCTATTGAGTACTCCAATGGTTGTAAAATTGTTTGATGTGAAAAAAGGATCCTTTCTCTATTATCGAGAGAATGATGAAAAACTTCTTAGTCCCGAAGTATCATATCTTAAGTGGTATAAGAGAAAAAATGTATCTTGCTAATAATGCACTTTCTGATATAGCATTTGCTATAAGTTTGTTAGTAAGATTTAGTTCTTCTCCACAAGAAGACAATACAGTGGAATTAAACATATATGTAGATACCTCTGAGCTCTTCCCCATAAGAAAACACTACAATAGTGTTAAACATATATGTAAATACCTCTGAGGAACTATTGATATGGGTTTACTTTATTTAAGTGAATCTAAATTACAATTGGCTATGTGTAGACACCTATTTTTTTCCTTTAAGTTCTCCCCTATTTTCCTTTTAATTTGACTCTCAATTTTCTTTTTAATTTCTCTTTTAAATTCTTATCAATAGTTCTTCAGATTTCCTCTTAATTTATCCTTTAATTCCCTCTTAATTTGTCTTATGGTGTTTAATTATTACGTGTTTTATGCATTTTTGAAATACAAAGAATGAGTTTTAATATTATTAAGTTTTTAGATTTTTCAAAAATATATATATTATAATTTAAAAAAACCACGCGGAAATTTTGGCCACATTTTTCTTTGCATTTTTCACCCATTCTCACCAAAATTTAGATACCCCATACTCCCAATATGACAAGAGAATGGTCTTTGACCATTTTTACACTCAATCCACCTCTTTAAAGAGCATGCAAATCAGTCTAAAGAGGGGGGGACGAAATTTCAGAAAGAAAAGAGAGAAATTTTTCTAAGTTTAAAAATCTTCCAAATGGCCAACTTTGAACCAAAATTCCAAACGATTAAAAAAGAATTAGACTAAACTCAAAGAAGAAAAGTTGTAGAGGGTACCTGGAACTACAACTTCTCTTTGTAAAGCTCAAGAAAAATAATTCATTTGGAGGGTCAAAAATGTGGTAGAAGAAGGCTGGTGGCCAAGAAAATCTGCAGAAAAAAAAGAGAAATTTTTGCAAGTCTGGAAAATTTTCTAGACAGCCAACTTTGAGCCAAGATTCCAAGCGATCGATCATAGAAGAATTAGACTAAAATCAAAGAATAAAAGTTGTAGAGGGTACCTGTAACTACAACTTATTTTTGTAAAGCTCAAGAAAAATCGTTCATCTGATGGGTTGAAATAAGAGAGGTGAAAAAAATGAATCAAGTAACTGTATAGCAAATTCAAACGCACTCAAGCCAAGAATAACCAATTCCACCACATTCCTGAGGTTGAGGTGAGTTAAATGGGCTTTTGAATCGATTGTTTTGGTGACAAAATGGTTATCTTACTATTTTTACATTATTTATGACTTAATTTTCATTTTTTTCTTTTCAAATTTCTTCTAAGTTATATTTTTAATGACAATAACCACCAAGCTTTAATTTGATTTTTGTTTGACATTTTAATATGTTTAATTACCCTTAGATTGTGAAATTACCTTTTTGCCCTTATGAGTATTAAATTGTAAATAGGCTCTGATTTTGCACATATTTTTCAATTAGTTTCTTTTGTGATGATTTGTGCTTTATTTTTTATATTTGTTGGTAATCAAGATATAATATTTATAGTTTGTAGTCTTGTATAACTGACAGTACATATCTACTCTCACCATACCCACATAAAACTCGATTTCAAACAGGTTATTTATTCATATATGGTGATACAGCTATATCATGACGTTCAAAAAAATAAACTTTAGTTGCTGCTTCTTCAAATTATGTAGAATTAATTGCAATATATGAGACAAGTCTCTCTTGTGTATTTGGTTAATATCATTAACACAATATATCCAGAAGATATGTGGTTTAACATTAGAAAAGAAATTGTCGACGATATTATAAGAAGACAATGCAGCATGCATAACCCAATTGAAGGAAGGTTATATCAATGGAGATAGAACGAGACATATTGCTCCAATTTTATTTTATTTTTATTATAATCACGATCTTCAGAAGAATTGTGATATTGATATAATACATAACGAATTTGCTTATGTGATAATTAAAGAGACAAATTTATTCATGAAGGCACTATCAACATTAACATTTGAGAAGTTAGTTTCTAATATCAAAATGTGTCGTCTCAAGGATATCAAGTGATGTTTTCATGAGAGGGAGTTATAGTACATGCTATATTCTTTTTTTACTTGATTATGATTTTGTCTCAATGAGTTTATCAGGCTAGATGTTTTAATGAGACAGCATGCAAATGCGTACTACAACTATTGTGTATTCTTTTTCCTTTAGTACGTTTTTTTGTCCTACTAAATTTTTTCTAATAAGGTTTTAACGAGACACATTATTTTATCATAAACATCCAAGAGGGAATGTTATAAATTATGTATTATAGCAGATATCTATTTATGTATTTTGATAAGCACTAGTAGAAGTCTATCTACATCTAATAGTTTGATAAGTATAGAGACATGTTACATTATTTCATAACTTAACTCTTGGGTCATTGTACTCCTCTAAATACGTGTATTGGTCTATGAGGAATAAAATATCAGCGTAATCAGTCTTCCATATTTCTTTTCTCTCTTTCTCTCAATAACATACATTTTCTTTAAGTCTTCATATTGTGTTTAAATTTTATAAAATCTTCTTCTTATATTCCTCATTTTTACTTGATTCATTTTTTTCCTCTCTCTTATTTTGTTGATATAATTCAATAAATTTTTTATCATTTAATAATTTATACTGTTAGATTTGACTTGTTAATTCAGGAACTAAAGTGCCTAAAAAATAATGTGAGGAACTAAAATGACAGTAATAGGGGTAAAGTGAAATTAACCCATAAAATAACTAAAGAAATGTATGGAGTATTGCATTCTTTATTTGTGTTTTGTTTTTCTATTGTGGGTGCTTGCAAAATTAACCCGCACAAAAAATTGTGCTATTACCACTGATATTGCTCTTTATAAATAAATAAATATGGGGTGTCTATAAAGGAAAAAGACACCAATGGTTTCCAAATTTTTTTATTAATTTAGTACAAGATTAGTCCCTAAACTTTAAATTGAAACAATTTAGTCCTCCTACTTTTTTTTTAGCCAATTTAGGTCCTACCATGTAATACTGCCACAATTATTAAAATCTTCACCCGAATTGTTGCTCATATGAGGGCAAGTTAGTCATTTAATATATTTGATAAGGTAATGTAATCTCTGTTCAATTAAAAGTGGCAAAAAAAAATAGAGAAAAATAAAGAACCAAATCAAGCAAACTTTTTTGTTTTTCCTTCTTGAGGAAAATTAGCTCCCCAATTTGGTTTCTTCATTTTTTTTTTCTAATTTTTTGCCCATGTTAATCGAATAAAGACTTATATTGCCGTTTCAAAGATGTTAAATGACTAAATTACCTTCATATCAACGGTCATTTGGGTAGAGATTTTAATAATTATAGTAGCGTCGCCCAATAGGGACTACATTGGCCCAATTAAAAAAGTTCAAAGACGAAACTGTCTCAATTTGAAGTTAAGGGACCAATAATAGATTATTAAAAAAATTTGGAAAAATTTCATTGACCATTTTTTCTTTTTTCCGCCTATAAATTTAACAATATATATATGTATGTATGTATGTATGTATGTATGTATGTATGTATGTATGTATGTATGTATGTATGTATGTATGTATGTATGTATGTATGTATGTATGTATGTATGTATGTATGTATGTATGTATGTATGTATGTATGTATGTGTGTATGTGTGTATGTTGCATGCTAAATTTTGATATATGAAAATTTATGATTCAAGGGTAGTAATTTTACTAGCCTTAGGATCACAAAAAGTTCACCACAATGTAATAGAAGTATTTAATAATCCATACTAGTACTTGGGCATGTGTAAAAAAATTTTGTGTAGTTTAAATTGTTATGTGAAGTATAATCGATATTGAATTATGAGATCGTTTTATATAACTCTTTATGAAAATCACACATATATATATTCATGTTCGTGAATATATGAAATTTATTGAAAAATAAATTTTTTAAGAAAAAAAATCTAAAGTAAGATCAACTTTCCCAAATATTAAATCTTTTTTAAATGCAAATCAAATATAAAGTAGAAGCGATATTTCTTATATTTAAATTTCTAAATGTTTAGGTAAATATTTAGATGACATAACTACTCCCCAAATACAAAGTTTTTTGAAAAAAAAAAAAATTGTCTTAAAAGATTTAGGCCTCATTGTTTCATTATCAATAATCGAAAAATGAATCTTTTAATGTCTAATTTGGTTGAATTACCACCAAATGACAAAATTAATTTGGTTTTTATCATTTGATACAATAATAATTTTACTTCATTTTTTATAATTGGAAGTATTTTGGTACTTACAATTTTACTATAAGATACCAATATAACATTATCAAATCAATAGCAATTATCTAGAATAAGTATAAGGGTTTGCATTTCTTAACACTCTGATATTCAATTCCACATTTAAATACGATAATTTAAAAAAATTATATCAAATTTAAGATTCATTAAAAAATTACATAAAAACTAAAAAATCACAATAAAAGAAATGGCGTGTTTACCCTTGATGAGTGATATCAATAGCCGCAAGGAGCTATTTTATGTTGGCATTTTCGGCTTTAATCAATTACCAATTGTATGGCCAAACTTTTTATAGCAAAAAATAAATTAAATTAAAAAGAAAATTAGAGAATGAAGTGAAATATTTACCGAACTTACAAACTTACAGTGGTCTAAAAATCTAAAATCTTAAAGTGAAAGTGTAATTGCATATTATTGTTGTCTTACTTGAAGGATTCATGTGGTTGCACATTTTCATTTTTGATTTGTGAATCTCTTTGGCATTGCTTGATTTAAGTTATGGAAGTAGCAGTTGAGGAGGGAGTTAAGCTAACATGGCAACATAGTAACTGGTGAGAAAATGCAATAGTTTTCCTTTTTAAATTTTAAATGTGGGTTTCTAATATTGTAATATTCTTCTATTTTGCCCATAAAATACTATTTATATCAATTCTAACTCACACACATCTTTAAAAAAAATTAATGTATATCAATAAGGACAAAAAAGAGTATGCATTCAATTTGACATAAGTTGGCTTTATGCTTTATATATATAGTTAGATTATGAATTTCAAAAGTAAAAACTAATGGATAAGTTGAAGAAGTTGGGAATGGTGGGGAATAGTGGGTAAATGAAGTTACAGTAATACAGTAATATATGATAAAATGTAGTAATTTAGGAAGGGTATATTAGAAATAATATTAAATTTGACATATCCTTGTCTCATGCTAATCTCTTGGGTATTGCTTGATTTAGGGTATGGAAGTAACAGTTGAGGATAGAGTCAAGTCAACATGGCAACATAGTGACTGGTGAGAAGTTTTCCTTTTTAAATTTTAAAAGTGGGTTTCTAATACTGTAATACTCTTTCATTTTGTGTATTAAATACTTTTAATATCAATTCCAGCTCACACATATCTTTAAAAAATTAATGTATGTTAGTAGGGTAAAAAAAGAGTATGCATTAAATTTGGCATAAGTTAGCTTTATGCTTTATATATACTATATATATATATATATATAAATGTAGTAATTTACGAAGGGTATATTAGACATAATATTAAATTTGACATATCCTAATCTTGTGCTTTATTAATATAATAATGAAAAATTCTACAATCCCTTTTAGGGAACCATTCCCTTGTGCTTTAAGACCTTGTAAGTACAATACTATATGCTTTAAAAACTTGTACTGTACAAGTCCTTAAAGCCAAGGGAATGGTTCCCTCAACGGGATTGTAGAATTTCCCTATAATAATACTAGTGCTAATGGCACACACCTATGTATGTGCAAATTTAAGAAAATGATAAAAATTTAAAATTTAAAATAGATTAAAAATTAGAAATTATGAAAAGTTATGAGGGCAATTAAATAAATACATTAATTTTGATATTATACCAAAAGTAATTGGCCTTATCCTTTATATATAGTTAGATTAGTGCAAATGGCACACACCTATGTGTGTGCAAATTTAAAAAAAATGATAAAAACTTAAATTTAAAATAGATTAAAAAATTAAAAGTTATGAGAAGTTATTTATTAGATAATTATGTGAAGTTATGAAGGCAATTAAAAAAATACATTAATTTTGACATTACACTAAATGTAATTGATCATAGGTTTTATATACAGTTAGATAATAATAAGATAAGATGAGATGAAATAGTTAGATAATAATAAGATAAGATGAGATGAATGCATGCATAAAAATTTCGCGTACAAATAATGTATACTTAGGTTGTGTTTGGATAAAGAGAATCCAAATTCATGCTAAGTTACCCAAATAAGTTAATAATTTTGTTAGATGTTTGAAATATACTACTAAGTAAAGGTGGAAGTATATTACTTAAAATAAATAGATTTTAAATCTACTTAAATTTCAAGTCACTTTAAATCTATCCAATTTAAATTTATTCATTTCAAATCTTTTATATAAATCAAATTCACACATTCAAACGCAACCTGATAAAAATTAAAAAATAATATTGAACATTCTTAATAAATAATGACTACAATTGGAATACAAAACAACTAGAGCTATTAAGTTGGGACACCTTAAGCATATGAATATCTTATTGTAGCAACTAAAGAAACAAATAAAAGAAAGCATCACTTTTGTAATCATTAATGAAGAGAGACTGATGTCAAGCAATAGAAGAAAATGCAATGCAATTTCCCAAAATGCACTTGGCATCATTATGGAAGAAAGATGCTGGCAATCATATGAACAAGAATATTATTACTCGTCTTTTTTTTTTTTTTATACTTTTATTACTGAAAAGAATAGACCCACATGATTATTCAATTTATTCCTTTTCCATATTGGAGGACTAAAGAGCTATGGAAATTATAATTTGATGCGTTTGGTGCATTATATTTGTTTGGATGTGTGAATGGTATATAAAACTTTGAGAAATTTTACAGTTTTTTTTTAGGAAACTATTCTTTTGAATTTAAAAACTTGTACAGTATAAATTTGTAGATCAAATTGTGTTATACTGTATGAGTATTTAAAGCAAAAGTATTTAATTGTGTTATACTGCATGAGCATTTAAAGCAAAATGAAATGATTCTCTAAAACGAATTGTAAAATTTTTCTAAAACTTTTGATTAAGAGGTATTAACCTATTAAGTATTTAATGCTTTTTTATAGCCTAGTTCATTATTGTGACAAAAGTCTTGTAAATTGATTCTTCCTTTAAAAAAATAAATAAATAAATAATCTAGATTAATTGGGAAATGCATTTCTGGATGTGAGGTTAGCCCTTTTTTTTTTTCGCTTTTTCTTTTGTCAACTGTGGATGCCTACAACCTATAATCATGCTCGTTCATTGCTAATTTTCCAATTCTATATTTGGAATAGAAGCTTAACATAGAAATAATATTTAAATCTCCAGCAATTCTATAATTTTATTAAAATCATTCCGTTATATTTTAAATATTATATAATACAATATTAAAAATTTATACGAAATGATTCAGTTGGAAAATTTCCTTAAAATCTAACCATATAATTTTCCGTCTCCCGTAACATAATTAAACTGATTTTTGAATCTTTCTAAAAATTTGCAAAATAACCCCCAAAACTCTCTTTTCTTCTTTCTAAATGGCAAAAGTTGTTACCGGATTCTCTCCTTGCTCTCCCGGCCCGACTATCGGCACAGCTAACAATATCTTCACTAAACCCACATTACTCCTCATCCACGGTCTGTACCGCCCCTCACTTCCATCATCCCTCCAGCCCCCGACTTTCTTTCACTCACAAATACAGCTGTATTCACACACACAGCGAAATGATCTGAAATTGACCCTTCATGGCTGAATTCTTGATAAATAAATGAATGTAATAATTGTTGGTGCCAGGTATGTAAAATTTTGGGGCCAGGTATGTATAAGTACGCTGTTTTTGCGTTTGGCCGCCAACCGTTTGATTAAATGCCCGAATGAGGAACAAACTGATAACTGTGATGATTACTGGGCAATTGGTATAAACTTGGGGACAAAAATTAATAATAACAATAATGGTCTTAGTGAGCCGGTAACGTCGGCCTTGATCTGAATTCGTATCCGTTTGTGTTGTTTCTTTGACGACTATTGCGGCATACATGTTCTATCAATTAAGAGGGTTGTCCGGCATGGCTTTGTGTTATTTTTCAGCATGATTTGAGTGTTGAAAGGGAGAGGAGCCACCAAGAGTTCAGCCCGTTTGGCTGTCCTCCGGCAGTTTTTGGTTAATTTTGATTCTAGGATTTGTTCTTCGTGAAATTTCAAAACCTGAGGTATATTTTTGTTCCGGAAATGATGCTGCAAAATGTCCATACCGGTCCTGGGGTTGCCGGCTCCCCTTACTTCCATTCTCAATGTTCTTGGTAGACTTCTGAAACGGGCTAATTTTTTTATGAGGGTGCCAACAAAATTTGGATAAATCACTGGAAATTAAGAGATGCCTCACAAGATATTCTTCGCTGTGAGGTGTAGGGTTCAAATCCCAAGCCTGACAAAAATCCAAGCAGGTGCCCAAACGCTCTTGTTTGATCTAGAGGGCACGTCTTTCTTCCTCTGGTTCTTTAATAGTGTCTAGTTGGGTCTCCCCTTGTAGAGTAGGTTAGGTTAGAATATTGTCGATTTGACAAAAAAAAAGGTAGTGTGGCAATTTATAGTTTGAGGTACAATGCGCTAAATGTGTATAGTTCGAGGGCACAAAATGAGCATATATAGGAAGTAGGATGGGAGTAAGGAGGAAGAGAATCTTGGGGTGTTGTGGCATGTTAGAGAAGAGGGAAGAAGGAGGAGAGAAAAAAAAAATTCACTAAGTTCATAGGATCTAACTACCATGAAATCAAAAAACATGTTACTTAGTATTTTCCAAATGGTACACAGGTTGCACCCAATAGTCTATGGAAATACTAATATATGTATATTTTTTGATTTCATGTTAAAATTATCAAGTACACACCATAGTGATGTAATTGAACCATAAATCAAAACCTCTTCTATTTAACTCAAATGTGGAGATGACAAAGTCCCCACCCTCCATTTGGTTAATTATACCACTAGTACGCAATTAATTATAGCTACTGTTAAGGCCCTGCCTCTTAGTTTTTTCTTTTGTTTCATGGAATATAGACTTCTTTTCCCTTCAGCTATTGAGATAAAGTTACTTTTTGGAACATTAAAATATTTGTAGTGGTTTGGAAAGAGCATGCATGATTGCTTTTTTGTGACATGGATTGCTTTCTCAACCTAAGCTTTGGTTTTGTGCTGACATTATTAAGCAAATTACAATAGTACTTAGTACTACAGTGTGACAGTGTACTGGTGTACTGTTATTCTAATGATTTTCTTTTTTTGCATAGGAAGAAGAATCTGAGAGCTTACACCTGTGTGTGTGGGAAATTTGAAGAGGTTGCAGGGAAGTTATGTTGGCATTAAAGATGGCAACCAGTTCCGATTCTTCTGATCGCTTTGATTCTGCCATGGAGGACTTGATTGAGAAACTGGATGATGTATACACGGGAGTATTGGCAGGAGTTAAGCGATTTATAAGTTCAAATTCAAAGTACACCCAGCACCAGGGCTTGGAACTTAAACTGATTTGTCTAAGATATGAGTCTTCTTATTGGAACATTATTAGAAAGCTGCTGTTATATGTTCAGAAGTACAGCAATGCGGATAAAGTTGTGCCGAATTTGGGATCTCTCCTAACTAAAATCAGAGCTGCTTTCAGTGAGATAACAAAGAAGATTAAAACCGTTTGCGAAGACAAGTTCGTTTCACGAAAGAGTTTACTATTGGAAGCTATTGATGTATTCCGTGACTGGGAAAGAAAGATTGAGCTTTGCAAGCTAGAAACTGGACAAGCTCTTGACCTTATGTCACATTGCTCGTTGGAATGGAACTTTCCTTTATTTGCTCATTCCTTCTGCAGTGAGTTTCTGATATCTGTCTCAGAGATTCTGAAAGAGATTGCAGCTGATTGCGAGGGTAGTGATCAAAAAGTTGATGATGATCAAAGAGCACAAATGAAGGCCTTCACTAATGACCTTGTATCTCCTCTCATAAATTTCTCTAAGAGATGCATTAGGTGATATGAATTCTGACTTTCCTGGTGATAAAATGATTGGCAACTTCATCAATCATATTGCATCTGTAGCTGTACGGATTGCAAATGAATCTTTTCATTACTGGATCAATAGAAAGGAGGACCCAACCACGGCCAAAAGTAAGATTATTCAACTTCTGGATCTGCAACATGAGATACATCCGACTACTCCAGAGTTCCTGGAGTTGAATCTCAACTTCTTGAGAGCACTCATCAAAATTGGCCCTGGCCTAGATGACACTCTGGCAATTTCTTTTCTCCTGAATATCCTCAATGTTGGACAGTCCAATAATCTTTTAAAGGGGCTTAAACAATTAGTTATCTTTCTCATTCATGTATCAGATGAATCAAATCAGGATGACCAAAGCATCTTTGCAGAAATTAAACTGGTTCTTATCCTGGCAGCAATTTTCTATAGGCGCATGCATCTTGGTTGTCTTTCAGCTCCTAAGTTACATACAAAGATTGGATATCTTCTCAGGGCAGAGCTTTTCCTCAAGCAGCAACTCAATAGTAGCTCAATTTCTATGGAGGACCATGTTGAAGACCTTAACGAGATTGTAAAGGGCCTGGAAAACTTTTCTGAAGATCAAGACAAGGAGATGATAGAAAAGGAGGAACCAGAATCGACCTCTCTGCTCATTAAAGAAGTCTTGAGAGGTAGCATTTCTTGATCAATCCTTTCACGACAAGAAAATTAAAGAAGACAAGGTAAGGATTTCACTTTTCATGTTGCTTTTAAAGATTTTGCAATTCAAAGCAGAGTTATCTTGTATGGAATTACTGAATGGTGATCCAAGTTTGATGGGCCTTGAGAAAGATCAAGTTGAAATACTTCTTGAAGGGCTGAGATTGTGTTCAGCTGTTGTCACTAATCCGCCAGAGGAGTGGACAAAGGACGTAGAATTGATCTTCACGCATATTGAAGCAAATGCTAGGAAAATAACATCTCTCTGTTACTCATTCTTACTGTCAAAGAAGTTACAGAAGAGATGGTTGAGAAAATGATCCCTTTATTTTCAGATATTCTGGAAAGAATGACAATTATCAAGTCAGCACTTAAAGGGGCATGTCCCCAATTTCCAAGGCATAATTTCCCCAAGACTGATGGAATGGGATTCATTGATTTTCTCTTAGTAAACTTAAGGGAGCTCCTCAAACATGCTCCTGATCCTATTGCATTCATGAAGCATCAAATTGAAAGGATAGCATCCAATTTAGAGTTTTTGAGATCTTTACTCATAAAGCTGGACATCGAGCATCTAGAACAAAACGATCTTGTTACAGCTGTTACAAATGTGGCATATGAGGTTGAATATATCATTGATTCAATTGAAGTTGGAATAGGCACTCATTGGCAGCATTTGATATGGCTACATGATCTACTTGAAGAGATTGGACTCGTTAAGATGCAGACCACCAAAATTTTTGAGGAGAAGACTTCTGATGCCAGAGCCAACATTAATATCGACTGATGTCCCAGATGTCTCGCAATATGAAATCACAGGTTAGCATACCAGAAACTGGAATTGGTGAACACGTGGTATCTCTCAGCGATGAGGAAGAAGTTATCATTGATCAACTGACAAGAGGATCCCCACAGCGAGATATTGTCTGTATTGTTGGCATGCCAGGAATTGGCAAGACAACTCTAGCCAAGAAAGTGTCCAATGATCCCAAAGTTATATTTCACTTCCATATTCGTGGATGGTGTTCTGCTTCACAAGAACATGCAAAGAGGGAGTTATTACTTGACATTTTAAGCAACACTGGTGAAATTTCTGATGATGTATATCAAATGACTGATGAAGACATGGACTTGAAGTTGTATCAGCAGTTGAAGCAAAAAAGGTACTTGATAGTTATGGATGATATGTGGGACACTGAGGCATGGAAAGCTTTGGAAAGGTCATTTCCAAATGACAAAAATGGAAGTAGAATTTTGATCACGAGTCGTCTCCATGATGTGGTTTTTGAAAAGGTACTTAAACCTGATGGAAATCCTCATAGTCTTCGGCTGCTTTCTGATGATGAAAGTTGGAAGTTGTTACAAACAAAGATATTTCACGGTGACTGTCCCAATGAACTGTTGAAAGTTGGAAAGGAAATTGCTAAAAACTGTAGAGGACTACCTCTTTCAGTTGTCGCAATAGCTGGTCTGTTAGAAAGAATAGAAAAGCAACAAGATTGTTGGAAAAACATTGCAGAAAGTTTAAGAATGCGGTTAATTGATGATCCACAAACCCGGTGCATGGATATCTTACAACTGAGCTACATGCATTTACCTGATTATCTAAAAGCATGCTTTCTTTATTTTGGTGCATTTTTTGAGGACAAAGATATTGCAGTCAGCAAACTGATAAGGCTATGGATCGCTGAAGGATTTGTTAGGCAAACTGCAGTATGTTGCTTAGAAAATCTTGCCGAGGATTATTTGACAGATCTAATTGGTAGAAGCCTGGTAATGGTTTCCAAAAAAGGACCAAAAGCAACGGGAAGGGTTAAAGCATGCCGAGTTCATGATATAATACGTGATTTCTGTTTGTCAAAAGCAAAAGAAGAGAACTTTTTTGAGATAATCACCAGGTATGATGAACCATATGCTTCTTTTGATGATTTAGATTGTGGTGCTGATTTGTTTGACCATTATCCTTTAAATCCTGTAACATATGAGGGACATCGAATTTGCATTTGTTTGAACCGAAAGCATTTTGTTAAGTCTAGCCCTTCTGGCCCGTGCACCCGTTCTCTGATATTCTTTGCCACCACTGATCCAGACCCCAGACGTCCTTATGATGTATCCTTCATCCCTCGCCACTTCAAACTGCTTAGAGTGTTGGATTTGGAGAACATCAATGTGGGTACTTCTTTTCCAACAGGAATTGAATTGTTGGTTCAATTGAGATATTTAGCTGTTAGTGGGGATATAGACTTCATTCCACCATCAATATCCAATCTTCGGAAATTGGAAACTTTTATTGTGAAGGGATTAAATAGTCAGGTAAGGTTATCTTACCAGATTCCATTTGGTGCATGGAAAGTTTAAGGCACCTTCATGTAAATAATCATGTTGATTTCAACTTTCAAGATGACCAGCTTGGAAATTCCTTCAAGTTATTGAACTTAGTGTCCTTTTCCTCGCCCTTACTTGCTTGTGGGAAAGTGGCAAAGAAAATATTGAGGAGGTTGCCCAATCTCCGTAAATTGGGATGCATATATTTGGAATCATGGGATGCCTTGACGAATTACAATAAGTTTCCGGTGTTAGATTTTCTAATTCAGCTGGAGTCATTGAAGATATTTTATTTTGGTAGGGCACTTAATCCTGGTGAACTCAATCTCCCTTGGAATCTTAGGAAATTGACACTATCAAATTTTCGCCTGCCATGGACTCATATTTCAGCAATTGGAAGACTACCAAATCTTGACGTTCTCAAATTACTTTCTAGAGCCTTTGAGGGCCGCAGATGGGACATGAGGGAAGGGGAGTTCCTTGGACTCAAATACTTGAAATTAGATTCTCTGAACATTGTAGAGTGGAATGTGTTCAATGATCACCTTCCCAATCTTCAGCAGCTACTGTTGCAAAATTGTGAGGACCTTGTTGAAGTCCCATGTGCTTTTTCAGAAATTCCTACATTGCGGATGATTGCATTGCAATCCTGTGGACAATCTGCTGAAGAGTCAGCTAGAAACATTGGGGATGAAGGCATTGAGGGGCTTAAGATCATTATCAATAATGTTATCCATCTTTGAGATCATCATCTTAACTGTGGATCGTCAATCGCTGTATTCTTCTAATCTATGTAAGAAAATTTATGAAGTTTTTACCAATATGTTCAATTGGTACGTGCATGAGTTACATTGAATCAAATCAATTCACTAGGGAACATACAACTAGTAGAAGGACAATAAGTACATCAAATTAAAATATTTGAATGGGAAGGCTTTGTTGCAACTAAAATTTCACTTGTTCATACTGACCTGTTTGAGTGCTTTTCTGTTAAATTGATAATCTAGGTGCTTTTTTCTTCAATCTATCATTTTATTTTGAGTTTTGATTTCGGAAAAGATATGCATGTTTCACAATTCTTTTGCTTCTCAACAAATCTTGTACCAAGTGTCTGATTGTCTTGTACAGCCACCATGGAATGCAGAAGGAGGCAACATGTTCATAATCCATTATTTATGATTTGAAAACTTGCCACCGTTATGGTGTTCTCGTCTTCAAATATTTGAAATATTTAGGACATTTTTTAATGAAGAATTCCTCGTATTAGCCACCATAAACTCCAGGAGTTCATATGAATTTGTCCTAGTATGAGCTTAAATACCTGCATGGTGTTCCTTTCCTTCAAAATATAGTACAAAGTTACCATGATGGCAATGCTTTGCATCAATAACCTGTTAAAATCCGAGATGCAGTAGTTTTAGTAACTTCTAATGATTTCCTATTCAAGAAGCAACCACCGAGAGAATATATAATTTAATCATTTTCCTGTATAGAGATCCAACCCATAGTATTCATCCACAAGCTGAATAATCTACGAAAATAACAGTTCAAGGAAATGATGTTCGTGGAAATTTGATGAAAGAATGCTACTAAATATGACAAGTTACACCTGGTTAAGTCACATGAACTGTTTCCTACTATATTTTTCAGCTGAATGTTGTTCTGCTTGCTGTCATTCTATGGGCCATAGGAAGTGAACCTATCTTCATTCCTGATCCTCCAAATTCTTCGTACTGATTCTTGGCTGATCATGCTTCATCGTTACTGGATGATTCAAATTGCAGAAATTCTCAGGAAACCATCCCACCAGATGTACCATATGCCGAAGCTGACTCAAGTACCTATAAGTGGCTGCAGCAGAATCAGAGATTTCATGCTTGATTAATACACAGATTGACAAGAACAGAAATTTGAGTTTAAAGAACCAAAGCCTTGAAGATGCTTCGGAAGGGAGTCACTGATACAAGCATGTAGAAGTGGAAGCTTGAGTTTGTTTCTAGCATTTTTCTAGCAGCAAGTCTTGTGAATTTAACAAAACAAGACTGTCAAAGGTCAAGATACTTATTGTCGTATGTTCCATTTGCTTGAGCTCTTCAGCTCCTTTCTGCTCAACCTTGTTTGGTTAATGGGACACATAGGTACATGTATTCAATTTTGTCCTTATATTTAGTAGCTGCTGAAACTTTCCGGCTCCTTTCCAAGTTTTTGGCACATAAATGCCTATGGAATTGGTATATTCGACTCCGGAGTTGCTTCCAATGCTGAAAATTTTGCCATTAGTTCATTCCACTTTTTCTGAACTTGAAGTGCAAGAACAGATGCTGATATACTTCATATTCAAATTAATACCAGGTTGCTTTTAATCAGGAAACAAGCTAGACGGAGAATTTTGTATAATTGCTCAGATAGTACCCAATTCGTTCTTCTAACTTACTTTCATGTGCAATTGAAATGCTAACTGGCTGTTATCTAGAGGCAAAAAAAACTAGGTAAAATTCTCAGTGGCTACTGTGTGCCAAACTTCAGCTCTGACCTGAATTTGGTAATGCTTTGACTACGTGCAACTGAAATGTGGTAATGCTTCTTCTATTTCCTTGCCAAAAAATCGACCTCACACTAGGATACTGGCCTGAAGTTGTCATCGGTAGCTAAAATATATAAATTGATAGAGTTGTGATAATACTTTCTTAAATTTGAAGTATCAAGTGAGGATACGACTAAAAGTCGGGGCTGTTGACTCATTTACTAGTTATTCTTTATCATCCCTTTTCTGGGTAATCCCCTTCCACTTTCCTTGCAGTTTTCATCCAGAACCCCACCCAACTAACCACCACAGTGCCACACAACCCTCTTTTTTCCTCTAAGCACAAACTTGGGGGGCATGTCAGCTAAGCCATCCCAATCATACTCATGGCTTTGGTTTGACACTTTGAACACCAGACCGGGCTGTTCAAGTCGAGTAAAATACTACATGACTCATTAAGGTATTTCTTGACAGACTTAAGCAAAGGGTCAAAAGATGTTTGTTAAATCACAACTTTTGACAAGACTCAAAATACAGCATCCTGATACCGTTACCAATTGATCATCAACAACTATTCAGAAGAAAGACTTACAGAAGAAGTGAGGTGAGGTAAGGTGAATTGAGGTGGGGAAGGTGTTTGCTTTGCTGAATCAAGATGGCTGCTGCATCCACTTCTTTATCTTCTGATGCATTTGATCGTCTTAAGAGAGCTTTTTGATAAATTGAACAATACAGATTCTAGAGGCTTTGCTTCTTTACATTCACAAATTTGGTATTTGATATATCTTACAAATTTACTCTTTTACATCGACAAATCTACTAATGCATATCTGGTTGTCCCCAACTGGATATATATGATCAACAAAATGACAGTAGCTATAGCGGATGATGAGGTTTCACGAGATGTTTGTGGTTTGTCAAAA
The DNA here is from genome assembly GCA_025175665.1 of Cinchona pubescens. NCBI lineage: Eukaryota > Viridiplantae > Streptophyta > Magnoliopsida > Gentianales > Rubiaceae > Cinchona > Cinchona pubescens. Next base: position 560,028 of record JANKKI010000304.1, on the reverse strand, counting down.
CAAAGTGTTGATGATCATGTCCCAGAAAAGAATACCTGGCTTGTCAGGCTAGAAATTGCAGAAGCAGATCTTGATCATCTGTCAGCCAGCTGTGGCATATCAGGCTCATTGGAATGGCAGCTCCCCGTGCTTCTTGGACCTTCCTTTTGCTTTGAGTTTCTCATGTCTATCTCGTTGATTCTTGATTGTATTGGGCATGTTCGTCAGGGTGATATTCAAAATCTTGATGAATCATTAAGAGAACGAGTAAAGGTCTTCGAGTGTGAAATGGTATCACCTCTAATGTATTTCTTAGTAGATGCACTTATACTATTAAATGATACTGTCGAAAGTGGTTGCAACCTGCCCAGCGATCATCACATAATTTACAAGAACTTGTTGACTCATATTGCTTGTGTGGTGGTGAAAATTGCAAATCAGTCTTTTCTTTACTGGATTAGAAGAATTGTTAATCCTGTAGACGCAGAAAGTAAGATTGTTGAACTTTTGGATATGCAACATGAGATTGATCCTCTTACTCTGGAATTTCTAGAGTTGATCCTCAAATTCTTGAGAACACTTGTCAGAATTAGCCCTGTTCGGGGTAAAAAGTTGGTTTCTTCCTTCATCCACCATATAATCAAGGATAAAGATAACAGCATCAAGTATCAGTCACGAATGAAACTTGAACCCCTGATAATCTTTGACTGCGTCAATGAATCTGAGGAACCACCAAGTGAGGATGTGAAAAGCTTGATGGCTGAAATTAATGCAATGCTTTTACTGCTTGGAGTTTCCTTGAGAGGTATGGAACGTGTTCATTTTTCTTTTGCTGAGTTGTATACAAGAATTTGCCTTCTCAATGTAGAGGTTTTTCTCAAGAAGCAACTTTATTGTACTACTGGCATGATTTTTATGGATATACTTGAAGAACTTAACCAGCTTCTAGTGTACCTCAGAAGATTTTCAGATCAACCCCAAAAAGAGATGGAAAATGGGAAACAGTCCTCCATGTTAGTTAATGAAGCGGCCAAAGAACTGGCTTCTCTTTATCAGTACTTTCATTGTAGAACAATTATGGAAGACTGGATGATTAGGATTTCTCTTTCAAAGTTGCTGCTGAAGATTATTCTTATTAATGCAGAATCATCTTGTGCGGAGTTTCAAAAGTTTTTGAATGGTAATGCATGTATGGAGGGAATTCAGAAGGAACAAATTGAAACTCTTCTTAAGGAGCTGAACTTGTTTAATACATTTGTAACCGATCAGCAAGTGGAGATGACAAAGGACACAGAACTTGTGTTTTTACATATTGAAATAAGTGCTAGGGGAATAACATCTCTCTATTATTCATTCATTTCCAACAAAATCAGAAGAAAAATGATCGTTCTAGTTTCTGATTTGCTAGCCAGTATGACATCTACCAAGGCAAAACTCAGAGAGATATGCCCTCAAATTCCAAGGTCTAATTTCCCCAAGACTTGTGGAAGATGGTTCATTGCTTTTCTCCTAGAAAACCTGGCTGAGCTGCTCAGACATGGTCCTGATTCAATAGTAGTATTGAAGCATCATATTGAAAGGATTCTGTTGGATCTCTATTGAGTCTCTAAGGTCTTTCCTAATGATGCCGGAACATCTAGAATCGAAAGATCTTGGTACACGTTTTACAAGTGTGGCACATGAGGCGGAATACATCATTGACACCATTGAAGTCGGTATAGGTGATCATTGGCAACATTTGTTGTGGATTCATGATCTTCTTGAAGAGATTAGGCTTGTTAAGATACAGGCCACCGACATTTATGAGGAGGAAACTTGTAAAGCTGGAGTCCACAATGTCGCCCAGATTCCAAGCCATATGACATCACAACTTAGTAGACCAGAAATTGGTGGAATGGTAGTTTGTCTTTGTGATGTCGAAGATGTTGTAATTGATCGGCTCACAAGAGGATCCTCAGAGAGAGATATAGTTTCTATAGTTGGCATGCCAGGAATTGGCAAAACAACTCTCGCTAAGAAAGTGTACTATAATCCAAAAGTTACATTTCACTTTCATGTCCGTGCATGGTGTTCTGTTTCACAAGGATATGCGAAAAGGGATTCTCTATTGCTGGACATTTTAAGTGACATTTGTGGACTTGATGAGCGTATCCATCAAATGACTGATGAAGATTTAGATCTTAAGTTGTATCAGAGCTTGAAGCAAAAGAGGTACTTGATAGTCATGGATGATGTCTGGGATGATAAGGCGTGGAATGCTTTGGAAAGATCATTCCCAAATGACAGTAACGGAAGCAGAATTATTGTAACAAGTCGTTTATGCGATGTGGCTTTGAAGCATAAACCTGATGGTGATCCTTATAGTCGTCGTCTACTTTCAGATAGCGAAAGTTGGAAGTTGTTACAAATGAAAATATTTCATGGAGCCTGTCCCGATGAACTGGTGGAAGTTGGAAAGGAAATTGCTAAAAACGGTAAAGGATTGCCTCTTACAGTTGTTGCAATAGCTGGTATTTTGGAAAGGACAGAAAAGAAACAAGATAAATGGAAAAAAATTGCAGAAAGTTTAAACTCAAGGATAATTGACGATCCGCAAACCCTGTTAAGGCAAGGACATCTTACAGCTGAGCTATAAAGAGTTACCAGATAATTTAAAACCATGTCTTCTTTATTTTGGTGCATTTTTGGAAGAAAAAGATGTTCTTGTTTGCAAGTTGATGAGGTTGTGGATTGCTGAAGGTTTCAGAAATCTATGATGAAGAGCTTTGAAGATCTTGCAGAGGATTACTTGATAGATCTTATTGGTCGAAGCCTAGTAACAGTTTCCAAAAGAGGATCCAGGGGAAAGGTCAAGGCATGCCGGGTTCATGATTTAGTACATGAATTGTGCTTGTCGAAAGCAAAAGAAGAAAACTTTTTGCAGCTAATAACTGGGAAAGACGAACAATATGCTTCCTTTTATGATTTGGACTATGGTGCTGATTTTTATGATTACCATCCTTCAAATCCTGTAAGGTACGAGGGACATCGAATATCCATTCATTTGAAACGAAAGCATTTTGTCAATTCAAGACCTTATGGCCAATGCACCCGTTCTCTAATATTCTTCTGCCTCTAGTGACACATATCCTAGACGCCCCTATGATGTCTCATTCATTCCTCGCCACTTCAAACTTCTAAGGGTATTGGATTTGGAAAGCATCAATCTAGGTATGTCCTTCCCCACAGAATAGAGTTGTTGGTTCAGTTGAGATATTTAGCTATTAGTGGAGATATAGACCTTGTTCCACCATCAATAGCTAATCTCAGGAAACTGGAAACTCTTATCGTGAAAGGATTGAAGGGTAAGGTTGTATTGCCGGATTCTGTTTGGTGCATGAAAAGGCTAAGTCACCTTCATGTAAATGATCATGTTGATTTCAGCTTTCAAGATGACAGCCTTAGAAATTCCTTGCAGTTGGAGAATTTGGTATCCTTTTCCTCACCGTCACTTGTGTTAGGAAGTGTCCCAAGAAATTGACAAACGTTTGAAACCAATCCGAAACAAACGATAACAAATAATAATAGAATAGAGAAAATAAAAGAGCGACACACGAGAAAAAAACAAATTGTCGATAACAAATAATAATAGAATAGAGAAAATAAAAGAGCGACACACGAGAAAATAAAAGAGCGACACCAGATTTTACGTGGTTCGGTCGGTCGAAAGACCTACGTCCACGGGCGAAGGCGAGCAAATTTTATTTATGAGAAGAATACAAAAGCTTTAGGAGAATGCTACTAAACCCACAAAAGCACTAGTACAAAAATACAAGGAAAGCCAAAATAAAGACAAAAGATTTAATGACCAACAAGACCCAATAGCCCACTAACCTCTCTTATATTTAGTGCTTGGTACATAAAATTCAAAACCTAAGGTCTCTATTTATAATACCAAGGCTATATAACTCTCATTAAAATTAATCAATGTGGGATAAAGCCACATAACAAATCTCCACCTTGGCATGTGCCCACATCCACAAAATAGTAAAATAGCAAACTTGCTCCACCTTCTCCACAAAAGTCTCAATGGGCTTATTAAACAACAACGAATGCCAACCAAGTCCAAGCATTGGTTTGAACTTGTATATTGGAAGAGGTTTTGTAAACATGTCTGCAGGATTATCTTTGGTACTGATCTTTTGAACAAGAACTTTTCCCTCAACAATAGTATCCCGTACGAAGTGAAATGTCACATCAATGTGCTTAGTCCTCTCATGATACATTTGATCTTTAGTCAAGTGAATTGCACTTTAACTATCGCAATAAACTGTAGTAACACCATGATGCAGACTCAACTCGCCAAACAAACATCTCAACCACAAGACTTCTTTGATTGCCTCAGTCACGGCCATATATTCTGCTTCCGTAGTAGACAATGCCACAACAGGTTGTAAAGTAGCTTTCCAAATGACTGCACAACCGCCAACGCAAAATACATAACCAGTAAGTGATCTTCTTTTGTCAAAATTTTCGGCATAATTAGAATCCACAAAACCAATCAAAATGTCACTACTTTTTCCAAACTCCAAACAAGTGTTTGAAGTATCTTTCAAGTATTTGAGAATCTATTTCACAGCCAATGATGTGCCAATGTTCTTTTCCAGGACAAGACATATACTTGCTAACCATACTAACTGCTTGTGAAATGTTTGGACGTGTACAAACCATCGCATACATGATACTGTCGACTGCACTAGAATATGAAACTCGTGCCATAAAACCTTCTTCCTCACCTGATTGTTGTGACTGGGCAGTTGAAAGTCGAAAATGACTTGCAAGAGGAGTACTCACAGGTTTAGCATTTTTCATGCTAAATTTTTCCAAAACTTTCTCAAGGTAATACTTTTGGGTCAGGAAAAATTTCATAACTTCTCGATCTCTCTTGATTTCCATGCCAATAATCTGCTTAGCTACTCCCAAATCTTTCATCTCAAATTCACTACTCAACTATGCTTTCAAAGTGTGAATTTCTACAGAACTCTTGGCAGCAATGAGCATGTCATCAACATAAAGTAACAAATAAATGAAAGAATCATCATTTAATTTTCGAAAATAGACACAATTATCATACATGCTCCTTGAATAACCTCATGACCCAACATAAAGGAATCAAACCTCTTATATCACTGTCTTGGAGACTGCTTCAATCCGTACAAGAATTTCTTCAGCAAGCAAACATGGTTTTCTTTTCTTTCAACTTCAAATCCCTGAGGTTGTCTCATATAAATTTGTTCTTCAAGTTCATCATGTAGGAAATCTGTCCTGACATCAAGTTGCTCTAATTCCAAATCATACATGGCAACTAAGGCAAGCAAAACACGAATAAAGCTATAAGAGACAACAGGTCAATCTCAAAACACATCATTGAAATCAATACCGTGTACTTGACTATAGTCCTTTGCAACTAATCGTGCTTTATATCTTGTATCTTCAACCCCTGGATGACATTCCTTCTTCTTAAAGACCCATTTGCAATCAGCAATTTTCTTACCTAAAGGCGGCTTCACAAGAACCCAAGTTTTATTTTATAGAGAGACTCAATTTCTTCATTCATAGCGACCAACCACTTAGCTGAATTATCACAAGAAACTGCTTCAAATAAACAAGTAGGTGGAAGGCTCACCAATTCTATCCGTTTCTTCAGCGACTGACAAAGCATATGCAACTAAATTTGCATATGGCTGCGGTGGTCAAATCTCTCTCCTTGATCTATCCTTGGTAATAGAATGCTCCTCCTCCTCTGGTTCTTCTTCAATAGACTCTGATTCATCTACTACATTTTTCTAACTGGAAGAGACTAACTGAGAAGGATTAGAACTACCAAACTCTAGCTTCACCTGCTTCTGCGTATTATCATCTGTATCTGAATCACAAGAACTAGAAGACTCATTTTTTGAAGATAACATAGAAAGTTCATCAAATGTAACATCTCTACTAATTACAAATTTTGGAGACTTGGGATCAAGACACCATAATCTATAGCCTTTCACCCCAGAAGCATAACCAAGAAAAATGTACTTTTTAGCTCTAGCTTCTAATTTTTCATCATTTATGTGCATATATGCTGGACACCCAAAAACTGTCAAATCAGAGTAATTAGCAGGAGTACCTGACCAAACTTCTTCAGGAGTATTAAAATCAATAGCTGCAGAAGGAGCTCGGTTGACAATATGACATGCTGTGGAGATCGCCTCTGCCCAAAAGTCCTTTGTCAACCCTGCATTAGAGATCATACAACGGGCTCTCTCCAAAAGAGTTCTGTTCATACGTTCGGTCACACCATTTTGCTGAGGCGTCATCTTAACTGTATGGTGCCGAACAATTCCTTCATTTTTGCAAAATTCATCAAATTCGCCTTCACAAAATTCTATGCCATTAGCTGTTCTAAACCGCTTAATCTGTTTACCTGTCTATTTCTCAATCAAAACTTTCCATTGCTTGAAAGTTAGGTAAACATCATTTTTATGTTTCAAAAAATAAACCCAAACTTTTCTTGAATAATCATCATTTTGTCCTCACAATACCATCATGCATTTTAATTCGGACTGTACCCTTACCAACAACATCACAAACGGCATTATTACCCATCAAAACAATTCCACCATTACAAGGTTCATAAGTGAAAAATGTGTATATCGTGAAATCCCTATTGAGACACATGTGATAAGAGTACCCCGAATCTAAAATCTATTCATTTTTAGACCTTGTTCTATCATCAGTGACAAAGAAAATATTTTCATCACTCTCATCAGCTGCAATGCTAGCCTCGACAGTATCAATATTTTTCTGGTTAGATTTCTCCATATGCTTATCTTTCCGTATGCTTATCTTTATTTTTCAACCTGAAGCATTCGAATTTAATGTGCCTCTTTTTACGACAATAATTGTATATCATATTTCTATGTCTGGATTTAGATCTGGATTTTGATTTACTACTGTCAAAGTCTCTCCATTTAAATCTACCCCTGGCAACCAAGCCTTCAGCTTGATTTTCACCAATTTCTCCAGTTATATCCCTATTAATTTGCTCTTTAAATTTTAAAGCAGATTTAATTTCACGATACGAGATTGTTTCTTTTCCATAAATCATAGTATCACGAAAATGTTTAAATGATAGGGGAAGGGAACATAACAACAAAAGAGCTTGATGTGATGGATCCTCATCATCAATTTTCACATCTATATTCCCCAAATCCATAATAATAGAATCAAATTTATCAAGATGTGAGAGTATAGATGTACCTTCTATCATCCGAAGCATGTAAAGGGTTTGTTTTAAATAGAGTCGATTCTCAATTGTCTTCTTCATATACAAAGTTTTTAGTTTATCCCACATACCTTTGGCTGTCGTCTCAGTAACGACCTCCCTCAAAACCTCATAAAAAAGATTTAGGAAAATACTTGATCTGGCCTTTTTATCAAGGTCCTCATAATCCTCCACCAACATCTTCTATGGCTTTTTCTCCACTCCATGAAGCCCTATGTCCACACCATCTTGGATCAGGATAGCCTCCATCTTGAGCTGCCACATTCTAAAGTTGACACTCCGGTCAAATTTCTCTACATGGGTCTTTGTTATCGTCATAATGTCTCATGGGTCTTTTTTATCGTCATAATGTCTCATGGGTCTTTGTTATCGTCATAATGTCTCAAAACTTTCCTACATGTAAGAAGATCTGATACCAGTTTGTTAGGAAGTGTCTCAAGAATTTGACAAACGTTGGGTCTTTGTTATCGTCACAATGTCTCAAAACTTTTCTGGAAGCTCTTATACCAGTTTGTTAGGAAGTGTCTCAAGAAATTGACAAACGTTCGAGATCAATCCGAAATAAACGATAATAAATAATAATAGAGAAAATAAAATAGCAACACCAGATTTTATTATATGAAAAGAATACAAAAGTAGGCGAGCAAATTTTATTATATGAGAAGAATAAAAAAGTTTTAGGAGAATACTCCTAAACCCACAAAAGCACTAGTACAAAAACACAAGGAAAGCCAAAATAAAGACAAAAGGCTTAATGACCAACAAGGCCCAACAGCCCACTAAGCTCTCCTATGTTTAGTGCTTGGTACATAAAGCCCAAAACTTAAGGTCTCTATTTATAAAATCAAGGCTATATAACTCTCATTAAAATTAATCAATGTGGGACAAAAGCCACATAACAACTTGCATTATGGGAAAGATTCAAAAAAGATTCTGCAGAGGTTGCCCAATCTCCGCAAATTGGGATGCATATATTTGGAATTGTGGAATACATTTACGAATAACAAATAAGTTTCCAACATGTGACTTTCTAGTTCAGCTGGAGTCACTCAAGATATTTTATGTTGGTAGGGTTCTTAATCTTGGTGAGTTCACTCTCTCCTAGAACCTGAAGAAATTGAGTCTATCAAATTTTTGCCTTCCGTGGATTCATATATCTGCTGTTGGAAAGCTCCAAAATCTCGAGGTTCTCAAATTACTTTCTAAAGCTTTTGAGGGGTGAAGATGGGACATGAGGGAAGGGGAGTTCCTCAAACTCAAATATTTGAAGTTAGACTCTCTGAACATCGCCGAGTGGAATGCCTCTAAGGGCCACCTTCCTAACCTGCAACAACTAGTTTATAAGGAATTGTAAGGACCTCAAGGAAGTGCCCTATACTTTTTCAGAAATTCCTACACTGCAGTTAATTGAAGTGCAAAGAAAATTGTGCAGACAATCTACTGAAGAGTCAGTTAGAAATATTGAGAAAGGAATCGGGGGGCTCAAGATCATTATCAATCATAACATTCACATTTGAGATCATTGTCTTTGTTGAACATCGACGTTGTTGTATTGCTAAACTCAAATGTCAGTCTACTGATCGAATATTTAGCATTTAATTGAGTTGGCTTCACGTATGCTGCAATTAAATCAATCCACTAGAGTTGTAACTTGCTGAAAGTTAATAAGCACATTGAAGAACAATATTTGAAATGGGAGATTTCCTTGAATCTAGATATTCATTTGTTCAGTGTTAATTGTTTGAGTTCTTAAAACTTCCATTTTGAGAAGCTATTCCTCTTTATTCTACCTCGTTCCATCTATCAATTGCTCTAACATTTGTTTAGCGGAATATATCTCTATGTGCACGAGTTGTTTTGCTGTTGACTAAATCTTTACTTCTCTTTTACAGCCACTTTGGAAGACAGAAATAGCCAAGGCTCTCAAAATTCACTTCGTGATGGAATAGCGGTGTATCGATGTAACTTTGTTTCTGTATCTTTTAGTAGTTTCAATTTTTTCTATTGGAAATTAGTTCCAGTTTGCCCTAGTAGTTTCCGTTTTGTTATGGTGATATTTGTAATAAATACTTAATGACTTGAATATTCCTTGTGATAGTGTGAAAGAGCTATTAAGAAATAGTCTTGATGCTCAATTGGGTAAGAATGTTCAACGAAGAGCCTATGGATTCCCGTTCCTCTTTCCTTGCCACATTCTGTGGAGTTCCTGAAAGTTGCTTCTTACAAATAAATGCTTGCTAAGATTACTCTCATACAGAAGTATGTTCCCAAGATATTTTTCCATATATGGCCTACTCAGAGTGACACCACATACCAATGCACAGTCAATTGGTCTTTGCCTAATAGTCTGCAATATCATGTACAGGCTAAAGGATCCATGGTGACTGCATAATGCACTATTTGATAATGCTGAAACTTCAGTTAGCTAAATTTTTGTTGGCTTATAAGTCACAAAGAGTGCAATATATAGACTGGTAATGTATCTGCTAATGCTATCAATTCAACAATTCTGAAGCTTGTAGGTCACAGTCACCTTCTGTGTAAGCTTATGTTGGACTTCCATTGTACATGTTGACGCTCTTGATGCTGTTTTGGGTGTTGAAGAAGCTAGAAATAGATTATAGGAGGAGAGAGAAAGTGAAAGAGCTGAATATCAAGAGTGTATTTGATTGTCTGAGTTTCGATCCCCCTTTAGTAGCACCCAAGCCCTTATTTATAGATGTACATAAGGAGGCATAAGGCTATCTCTATGCTAGTTCAGCTGAAGCTGAATTACATAATTGCCCTTAATGAGGCTGCCACGTAGGCACTTCTAGAACAATCTAGGGAAGATGTTATGTGTCACTAATCAACATCATCAATAGTCCCCTCGGCTTGGTGCCGAGCCTCGCGGCAGGGGCCGAGCCAAAAACGACTGCTCACAGTCCACAAATGACGACAACCGAGACTTTTATACCGAGCCGAGGTGCAGAACTTCCGAGCACTTCCTCGTACCTGCACCTGCCGATCCGAGGTCGTAACGACCCTTGGGATCCTCGGCAGGACGTAACTGCAACATTAACTCATGGGTGACGTTTTCGCTGAGTCCCCATGCACTAAATGCCCATTTATTGCACTGCATTATTAGCTCCGATTTTGCTGTAAAATGCCTCATTTTTTGCATCTTAACGTACGCAAAGCGTCTCATTTTTCACGCCATAACGCCTCACTTTTCGCGCCATATCTCGTTTTTCACACCATAACGCCTAGCTTCTCCTGCCTAAACGCCTTTTTTCATTTCAAAATCGTCAATTTTTCCCCCCAGAACCATTGAACATTCTGGAAGATAGCCCTTCTATTTATACCCCCATTCTCTCCCAAATCTTTTTTCTTTCCTTTACTCTACTCCATTCTCCCCAATCTATTACTACCCTCTTTTCGCAATCCTTCATTCGCCCCTTACTACTTCTCACTCTTTCACTCCCCTAGAGATTCACACACTATTCTCCCTTCACTCTCACCCTCATGTATAAATCAATTCTCTTTTCCTCCGTCTTCTGCCATTATACTGATGCTGACTTCCTACCGCTGCTTAACGCCTCCACCGGACACCACTAGAAGTTCTCTAAAAATTCCACACTCCTTCCAAACAGAAGACCATGGCCTGTACGTTCACTCCCAGATCTCTCATTAGCACGCCGGTTCCTTCTTCCCCTGTAAACGCCATTGACAAGATGCTAAATCCTTTCGACGAAACCCTTTTGGCAGCAGTGCCATTAAATTTTTCCCCCGATCCTCTCTTTGCCGAACCTCCTCAAAACGACCACCCTAACCTCCAAACACAAAATGTATCAAACTCTCTCGATCCCGAGGATATCAAAATTCTCATAGATAGATGTCGCTTTCCCAAGAACGTGCACATCAAACTCCCTACCCCCGAGGACCGAGGCCACCTGCCTCTTCCTGGTTACTAACAGTCTACCAGGAACAACTCGAGGCGGGGCTGAGGCTCCCAATAGCGCCGCTCCTCGTCAATCTTTCCAACCTCCACTGGGATATTAACATATCCTAGCTGACCCCAAACGCACTTCGGGTCATTGCCGCTTCACCTCTCGATGTAGATTACACAACATCCTCCTTTCTTTAGACACCTTTAGGATGATGCTGAAATTATCCCCTACAAAGGGATTCTTTTACATCTCTCCCTGAACCGCGGGCAACCAGCTCACTTCGGGTAACCCCTCATCCATTCACGACTGGAAAAAGTCATTCTCTTTCATTCGATACCTCGACCCTCCAATGCCCCGGGGTCCGTGGAACCTTATCAAAGAAAATCTTAAAATAAAAAATGCCTCTCCCCCGGACTCCATCCACGTCCGGAGGCTCGTCGAATCCAACCTCCGAATAAACTTTAACAACCAACCTGCCATCCTATCAAACAACATTCTTGCCTGGGCGGGATTATTCCCTTCCCATGACATCTTCCAGAGCTACGATCCTCAACAAGGTCATTTTTCATTTTTTTTTGTATTTTTTTGTATTTATTTTTTTTTTCTGATATTTTGTCTAGGTATGCAGAGCTCGGAGCATTTCTCAGGGGATTGGTGTCTACCACACCTGCCACTAGTGCAGGCATTTCAAACCAGCCCTCTTCATCGACGAACGGATCCTCATCCACCACAATCAACACGCCTTCGGGGAATGCCGAGACTACACCTTCAACCTCCGCGCCCCCTGAATCAATCCGAGGCCATCAGCGTCCCCAAATCAATCAAGAGAGCAACCGGTGAGGTAACTCTGGCTCTTCAGCCTGCCAAACCTGAGCCGGTTCGGGTTACAAGAAAAAGAACAAGGGAGGCTGCTGGCCTCAGGGAGGGCCCCCCTTAGTAATGACCCTCTCCTTAGCGCCATCGCCTCCGAGGCCCTCCGTTCCAGTGGCGAGGGTAAGGACCCTAGGGACAGCCTCTGGAAATGTCCCCTTATCAAAATAACTTATCACCTCATATGGTAAGGATTGTCGAGCCTCATTCATTCCCACTCCTTATTCCTTCTTCACTGTCAAGAGCTAACACTTTGCTTTTTCCATACAGGCTGTGATAGAAAATACATTCCCGAGGAGGAGAAGAAATCTGCAAGGTCACAGGATATGTCCTAGGGTCGGCTGTCCATTGACCCTTTTCCAGTTCCTCTCACCTCGGGGAGCATTGATCTCTGACCCACCCTACCGATCGACATAAACGATCGGACTCAATTCCCGAGAGTGGCTTGGGAGTAGGCAAAAATAGCTGCATTACCTCGGGATGTAGCTTATGTTAAGAGGCTCACCCCTCAACAGAGGTTGGACGAGTTTCACGTTAGTCTGATGAACGTAAGTCTAACTAACTCTTCTTGAAATTCTAACTTTTTGTACCTCGTACTTCAACTTATACAACTAATCATTTTGCTTTTTTGCAGGCAATCGTAATTTTGCCCACCATCGCAGATTGGGAGTCCTCCTTCAACTCTACCATTAACTCCATGAAGCAGGAGCTAGTTCACGCCAAATCTGGAGTAGATCAGGCAGTGAAGGAGGCAGTGAACGCCAATGAGATGAAATGCAACATCTCTTCGAGGCGGGCAAAAATTACGACGAGTGGAAGGTCGAGCTGACCGAGGTGAGGGACAAGCTTCGGCAAGCCGAGCTAGAGAAGAAGACCCTTGAAGTGGATGTTGGCAATCGTGACAAGAAGATCGCAGATCTAGAGCAAAGGGTTCTTCAAATTCAAGAAGAAGCTCAGCTGGCCGAGGCAAAATTCGCTTCTCGGGAGGTGGAGCTGCGGATCGAAGACAAAAATCAATTCACGGCTTCAATCGAAGTAGACGAGATACTGAAGGAGTTTACAAATAAGGTCTTTTCCATGAGGTTCACACTTGTTTGTGACCACCTGGTGAAGAATCTTGATTTGTACAAGGGGCTGCCATATGACGCTTCTGTTACTGAGGAGGTCATCAATAGACTAGAGGCTTAATTTAAAGCCCCCGTTTTGATTCCCGGAGCTTCTAAAGCAACTCTGCTGATCCAGGGTGCGAACCCCGAAGCCAAGTCTGAGCCTGTGAATCAAGCTTCCACTTCCTACTGCCGAGCCTTCCACTTCTGCTGTACAGGCTGATGTAATTCTGTTGTAATAGTTAGGAACTTTTCATGTAATAGTTAGGATTTCTCAATGAAAATCTCGAGTTTTGATTAATTTGTCTCCTCGATAAGAGTCTCATTTTTCTTTACTTCTGATCTTTAACTGGTTTCAATTTCTTTATCTCCTGCATTCAAAGCAAAAGTTTCATGATAAAAATAGATAATAAGCTTATAACACTTAGGAATATCAGCATAGAATATTGTCTAAATTTTCCTTTCACTTTGAGTTTAGGCCTTTTTTAGACCCTTCCGAGCTGAGGCAAATGGATTAAGCTTAGCTCCTTATGTTTGTCTTAGCCATTTAATTTGAATCAAACCTTCCAAAGTCCAAGGAATAATGTTTTGCCTGAGCAAGGCTATCAAGCCTCTTTGAGGCTAAGATCCTCTCAAATTCATTTTGCTTGGAGGGGGCCACCAAGTCTCTGCCCTTTAAGAGGGACTGCTAAGCCTCGGCTCCCAATATTTGTTTTTCTGTTGAACTGGATCTGACCTCTGAGAGTTGGAACAGCTCAAATTTGTTTTGTACTTTGACCGAACCCCTGAGGGTTGGCGCAGCTTGATTTTTGCTTGGGGGCTACTAAGCCTCAGCCCTTGAGGAAGGACTGCTAAACCTCAACCCTCAATCATTTACTTTTGTATCGAACTTGATCCGAACTTGTGAGAGTTGGAGCAGCTCGAATCTGTTTTGTGCTTTGACCGAACCTCTGAGGGTTGGCGCAGCTTGATTTTTCTTGGGGGGACTACTAAGCCTCAACCCTTGAGGGGGGACTGCTAAGCCTCAGCCCTCAATCATTTACTTTTGTATTGAACTTGATCCGAACTTTTGAGGGTCGGAGCAACTAGAATCTGTTTTGTGCTTTGACCGAACCCTGAGGGTTGGCACAGCTTGATTTGGCTTTGGGGGCTACTAAGTCTCTGCCCTTGAGGGGGGACTGCTAAGCCTCAGCCCTCAATCATTTGCTTTTGTATTGACACTTGATCCCAACCTCTGAGGATTGGAGCAGCTCGAATTTGTTTTGTGCTTTGACCGAACCTCTGAGGATTGGCGCAGCTTGATTTTGCTTACGGGGACTACTAAGCCTCAACCCTTGAGGGGGGACTGCTAAGCCTCAGCCCTCAATCATTTCCTTTTTTGTTGAACTGGATCCGAACTTCTGAGGGTTGGAGCAGCTCGAACATCTGTCATTTGAAAAGGGACTTTCATTACATTTTTTGATAATATTTCTTCAAATTTATAATACTCCACATTCTGGAAACAGGATCCCCTCTCATGCCAACCAACTTGTAATAGCCCGAGGTCTGAGCTTCTATTACACGATAGGATCCCTCCCAGTTTGGGTCTAACTTTTTAGTCCATTCTACGTGGCTTGCTTCATTCTTTCGAAGCAACAAATCTCTGGGCCGCAGATACCGATATTTGACTCTGGTGTTGTAGTGTTTATCCATGACCTGTTTGTACTTGGCTTCCTGGATGGATGCATCTAAATCTCTTCTCCTCAAGTAAATCTAGGTTAGCTCGTAGGGCCTCATCATTTAATTCTAAAGCGCACAAGGACACTGTAGCCGAGGGTAGCCCAATCTCTGCAGGGATAACAGCCTCGGACCCGCAGGTCAAGCTGAACGGAGTGTTTCCTTTAGCCGTTCGAGGTGTGGTCCTGTATGCCCATAAGACACTTGGCAATTCCTCAACCCAAGCGCCTTTGGCTCGTTCAAGTTGAGTTTTGAGTTCCGTCAGTAGGGTTCGGTTGCACACTTCAGTCTGTCCATTTGCTTGCGGATAAGCGACCTAGGTGAAGTGTTATTTGATGCCGAGGTTAGCGCAGAAGCTCTTGAAAGGCTCCCCTTCAAATTGCTTCCCATTATCAGAAATGAGCATAGTAGGGATACCGAATCGGCAAACAATGCTTTTTCAAAAAAATTTCTATTGCTTTTCCCGAGATTGTAGCCAGGGGCTCGGCCTCGATCCACTTGGTGAAGTAGTCAACCGCCACTTCACTAAGAACTCAAGCTTGCCTATCCCTCTGGGAAGTGGGCCCAAAATGTCAATTCTCCACTGAGCAAATGGCCATGGGCTCTGAATAGGGACCATGTCCGAGACGTGTCTTAGGGGAATTGGCGCATGTATTTGACACTGATGACACCCCCGTACCAAAGTGTCTGTGTCAGAGTGTAAGGTCGGCCAGTAGTACCCAGTCAACAAGACTTTGCGAGCTAAGCTCTGAAGATCAACATGACTTCCGCATATGCACTAGTGCACCTCTCGTAAAACATAATTAGGTTCGGATCGCGTGAGACACCTCAACAGGGGGCACAAGTATGCCTTTTTATACAAGACTCCGTCAATAAGCGTATATTTTACGGCTCTATACTTGATCTTTCTACCTTAGGCCAGATTCTAGGGGAGTTTCTCATTATTCAAATAATTTATTATTGGTTCCATCTAATCGAGGTCTGGTTGGATACAAAAGATTCTTTTAGAGAAGTCAACAGACCTGTGCTCTTGAGTTACGCAGTTCTACCAAAATCTCTTTCGTTAAATGCGAGTATATTACCGAGGCTAATTTTGAAAGAGCATCAGCATGCGTGTTTCTTGTTCGAATAATTTTAATGATGTCCACCTTTTTAAAATTTTCAATCCAGCTTTTGACATCGTTTAAGTACCTTTTTAAAATCACGCCTCGAATCTCATAATTTCCTAGGCTTTGATTCACCACCATTTGAGAATCTGAATGTACCTTTAAGGTTCAGGCTCCCATCTGGTGGGCCATTTCCATCCCGCAGATGAGGGCCTCATACTCAGCTTCATTGTTTGTTGTCTTGAATCTGAACCTCAGGGCAGAAGTGAGATAGTCCCCTTCTGGGGATCGGATTATTATCCCTATCCCGGCTTCGAACTCGCACGAAGCTCCATCAACATGAAGCTCCCATGCGAGATCTTCTCTTATTTTTTATTCGTTTGCTGGGTCAGTCACCGTGATGAGGTCAACCTTTTCGATGTCACAGCTTTCTGCAATGAAATGAACTGCGAAAGCCTGAGCTTTGATTGCTGTCCGAGGCCTGAATTCTATGTCAAACTCGAACAGCTCCACAGACCACTTTAGCATTCTGCCCGAAGCATCTGGCTTGCTTAAGATATTTTTCAAAGGAAGGTTGGTCAAAATAATTATCTTGTGACCATGAAAATAAGGCCTTAGCTTCCGAGCCGACACCGCCAACAAGAAGGCTACCTTCTCAATGGGGGGTGTAGTTCCTTTCAAGATCTTGAAGCACTTTGCTTAAAAAATATACAGGGCATTGGTTTCCCTGTTCATCCTGTCTCAAAAGAATCGAGTTGACTGCCAATTCAGTGATTGAGATGTACAGGTATAGCGGTTCTCCTTTTCGTGGAGATGCGAGCTTCGGCAAGCTGCTCAAGTATTCCTTAAACTCTTCAAAGGCTTTACGAGATTCTTCAGCCCATTGAAAATCCTCAATCTTCTTTATTAGCCGAAAGAACGACAAGCCTCTTTCTGCTGATTTGGACAGGAATCGAACATTCAGGGCCGCCATTCTACCGGTGAGTCTCTGAACTTCCTTTACTGAGGTGGGAGTTTTCATATTAATTATGGTTTGCACCTTTTCAGGGTTCGCCTCAATTTCCCGGTGAAGACAATGAATCCCAAGAATTTTTTCGAGGGGACCCCAAATGTACATTTTTTGGGATTCAGCCTCATTTGGATGGATCTTAATGTCTCAAATATTTTCTTGAGATCTTCCAGGGTTTCCTCATAGGTTCGGCTCTTGACCATCATGTCATCAATATATACCTCCATGTTTCTTCCTATTTGGGACTGAAGGTTTTATTGACGAGGCGTTGATATGTAGCTCTGGTATTTTTGAGTCCGAATGGCATCGTAATGTAGCAGTACGTGCCTCGGTCAGTGATAAAAGAGGTTATCTCTTCATCTTCTCTGGCCATGTATATTTGATGGTAGTCCTTGAATACATCTAAAAAGTGTAAAATATAAAATCCAACAAATGAATCTACTACTGTATCGATCTGGGGGTTGAACGGGTAACTGTCATTTGGACAGGCTTTATTAAAATCAATAAAATCTTGGCACATTCGCCAAGAAGAATCTTGTTTTGTTACAAGGACTGGATTACAAAGCCAAGTGGGATACAATACTTCTCTAATCAATCTTGCCACTGAGAGTTTATTCACCTCGGCTTCGATTATTAAATTGCACTCTGGACCGAAGAGGCGCTTCTTCTGCTTCACTGGTTTGTATGCCGGGTCCACCCGAGTTAGTGCTTGATTATTTTCTGAGGGACGCATGGCATGTCTTCGATGGTCTAGGTGAACACGTCCTTGTACTGGGCAAAAAACCTGAAGAGAAGGATTTTAAACTCTGCTAGGAGGGTAGCACAGATCTTAATTTTTTGATTAGGGAGGCTCGGATCTTGTGATACTTTCTCAATTTGAACCTCGTCTTGGGGCTCAATTTTTGCTTTGCCCTTCCCCTTGGGCTCGGGAGGTTCGGGGATCTCAGTAGCTTCTAGCCAAGACTGCACATTCTCTTCCCGCATCCCTCTGACTTATCCAAGGCTCTTCGAAGCCATCCCAGGTGGATGAGGCATCAAAGATTTGCAAGTAAGCCTTGTCAGCAATGAACATCGTTTGCAACTGGGACCGCAATGACATCATATAATAGGCTCGGGCCTCCTGCTGGCTCCCAATGACTGTTCCCTCAGATCTGTCCCTCAACATGAATTTTATCCCAATATGGAACAGGGAAAGAAGAATTTTATTGATGTATTGCATGGGTCAGCCCAGGATCATTTGTAGGAGTTGTCCCTTTTGGCGATGACGAAATTGGTCATCTCAATTCTATGCTTCGGGGAGGCTCCAAGACACAATGGGAGCATTATCTGTCCCTCAGGCACGACTGAGTCTCCGGTGAAGCCAACCAATGAAGTCTTGAAAGGTTTTATCAAAGGAGTGTCCATATTCATTTTGACCCAAGAGCCCCAAAAGATTATGTTTGTCGAACTTTCGGTGTCGACGAACACACGGTGCATTCATATCCAGCCATCATTTAAGTGAATTATCACAGGGTCATTGTGTGGCATTCGGCTAGGAACAGGGTCTTCGAAAGTGTATCCGAGGCTCATGAATGGCTTCAGTC
The DNA here is from genome assembly GCA_025175665.1 of Cinchona pubescens. Taxonomy (NCBI): domain Eukaryota; kingdom Viridiplantae; phylum Streptophyta; class Magnoliopsida; order Gentianales; family Rubiaceae; genus Cinchona; species Cinchona pubescens. The sequence goes on along the minus strand of JANKKI010000304.1, from coordinate 541,421 downwards.
GCTTTTCCCGATCCTCGTCCGATGGAATGTTCGGGACATATTTTTTCTTGCATTGTTTGAGTCCCCGGTCGTCGGTCCTCCGGCTATTGTGTTTATCACCCCGACTACACAAATTTGTTCATCTTGATTTGTCTGGGGATTGTTTCTGTTCTGGCCGCCTCGGTTCTGTTGACGAGGCGGCGGGCGAGGTTGCGCTGAATTTCTTTGGTTGGCAGTGTTCCTTTGGAACTCTGCAGCAGTTTGGTAGATGAACTGTTGTAAGTGTCCTTCTTGAATGGCCTTCTCGATCTCAACCTTCAGGTGGTTGCATGCCTCGGTATCATGGACGTGTTGACCATAAAAAGTGCAATACTTTGCCCTATCTCTTTTGTCCGAAGCTGACACCATTCGAGGTGTGGCTCTAAGAGGCCCAAATGTTGTACTTTGGTACAAAATATCTCTCCTCGATGTATTGAGAGGTGTGAAGTCAGCGTCGGAATGGCTCCTTGTTCGCGAGGGTCGATTCCTGATATTGTTGCCCGGGTAGACCACCCGATTCGCTAACGGTGTGGCTCTGGAATAACTCAACCTATCAGTGACCCTCAGTTTTTTAGAGGATGAGGGGTTTGGAGTTTTCTGGACTTTTTCTCTTTGTGTATCGTAAAGTTTTCTTTTTATCTTGTTTGACTCTTCGCCCCTTATGAACTCCGATACTCTTTCGAGAAGTTCAGAATAGGAGCTTGGCATCCTTTTGGCTAGCTCGACGTTGAAGGTGCCAGATAGGATGCCGCTGCAGAAACAACTACCAGAATTCTTTCATCAACATTTTTGATTTGGACCACCTCATCATTGAAGTGGTCCACAAATTTATTAAGCGTCTCATCGAACCTGTGTCGAATGTTCATGAGGTGCGACGTGTCTTTTTGCAATATTGATTTGCTACTGAAGTGGCCAAGGTCTCAAGGACTTTGCCAGGTCATTAAAGTGGAGATTGAATTCATCGGCAATTCCTGGAACCACTTCTGCACCGGACCTCGAATAGTGGTGGCAAACAACTTGCAACGGGTCGCGTCACTGTAGCCATAAAGGCTAGTGATCGCTACCACGTGCTGAAGGTGATTTGAAGGATCAGATTCTCCCTTGTAGCGGCCTAGGTCTAGTAGCTTGAATTGCATTGGAAGAGGTTCAATCTTGATAGATATTGTGAACGGATCTCTATTAATCTCTGCCGTAGCAGGAGTATTCAGAAGTAAATTATTTTTCCTCAAAATCTCTTGAATCTTATTTTCGAGACTCTGAACCTCGAGCTGTTTTAAAACAGTTGAGAAGGGTCCTTTTGAACCAGATTTTTTTGGAGAATGTGCACCGAGTCTCTAGCGCATCGGTAATTTCTTTGATCAGATCGTCGATGAATGTGACTTATCAGATTGTTCATTCAAGCGTGACTTTGTCAATTTGTGACGTAGGTCGGTTGAGGTGGGCTCATGGTATCAACCGACTCTTTCCCAGGTCGTCAACCGGGGTCGCGTTGCTGTTTGGCTTGTGGAGTGGTAGCCCGATTTGAGCGCTTGGAAGAAGTTTGGCTCTCGCGCTGCTCGACGAAAGCTCGAAAAGACTCGAAATGGTCAGCAATGTACTTCAGGACATCATTCTACTTTTGTTGAGCATCGGTTGGTGTACCGACGTTTTCTAGTTCATCGGTATGCACCACGAGGTGCTGATTACTCGTCTTGGCGTCCTTGCTAGCAGTTCGGCGTGTTCCACATTTCTTCATCCTCCTCAAAGCAAAAATAAACAATTCAGATGATTGAGAATTGATTGAAAATGATGAAAATTTGTCGATTCCAACAGATATACACGCCAATTGAAGAAGCTAGAAATAGATTCTAAGAGGAGAGAGAAAGTGGAAGAGCTGAATATCAAGAGTGTGTTTGATTGTCTGAGTTTCGATCCCCCTTTAGTAGCACCCAAACCCCTTATTTACATAGATGTACATAAGGAGGCATAAGGCTATCTCTATGCTAGTTCTGCTGAAGCTGAATTACATAATTACCCTTAATAAAACTGTCACGTAGGCACTTCTAGAATAATATAGGGAAGATGTTATGTGTCACTAATCAACATCATCAGGTTTGTTTGCACGTAAACCATTTATGCGAGTGTATGATGGTCATGAATTTCACTATCTATCTTTTCATCCGTTTTCCTGAAAGTAGAGTTTTTGAATATTTCTGATTTGTTTGTGGTGATGCAAGTAACATGGCAAGTTGCCTGATGTGATGCTTCTCTCACAGCATCAAGTATGTATGCACTTGTTTTGACATATTCCCTTCATTTGAATTACGATTTTGTAATTCATGTTTGACACATTCACTTAAAATCTAAATTTGAAAGTAGATGATATTCAAATATCTTGAAGAATTTGAATGTTGTTCCACAATTTTAAAAATTTCCTATCAGGAGCTAATTATAGATGTTATTAACTTCTTGTAAGATCCTCTCCAGGTTTTCTAAATGGCTCGGGATTCTGTTAATGGGAAAAATAGCCCATTTGAAGTTTTAATTGGATTCCATTATATTGCTTCCATCTGCTTTACAAACTAGCTGCTACTATTGTCACATTTAATTGGCACTTGATGATATGTTCCCTAATTTGCTGAGATTTCTAGTTCTGACTTCTGTTCAAATTCCATTTTATACCAGAACTGTAGAATACATTTGATTTCTGCGAATCAAATGCATATAGCTGTGCGAGATATTAGTCTCTTGAAGGTATGGAACCATCTATGTTTAATTGACTTCATCTTTACAGGAACAAGATGGATAGTAATTTGGATAGACTAGTATGGGAGTACGTGCTTTCACGTTTAGAAATACTAATTGTTTATTTTTTTTATTGATATAAATTAAAAAGTAAGCCATGCTTGGAAATACTAACTGTTTGATCTTTTTAGTTCACTTAATTTTTTGCTTATATAATTTTTGTTTCAACGTTTAACTTACAATACAAAGAATTTTTTGTAGCTCGTATGAGTTTAGAAAAAAATTTGTTGATAGGTGATTTTTATGCATTTTCTTTAGATATACTTTGTTGGAAATATAAAAAATTTATTTAATTTAATAGTCCAAGAAATTTTATAAAACTAAATCATTATGTCTTATGAATAACGCATCTACCTTGCAAGTTTTAAAATAGAAATCCATTTCCTCATTTGAGAATTATTGAAGCATTCTACATTGAGTTCATTCTAATCTATTTAATTTTAAAAATAGAAAAGTTTAAAATATCATCAAATTGGAGTACAATATACGACAAAAATATATTAGAGTTTTTTACTATATCCATTTTGTAAGTTTAATAATAAAAAATGTAGCGTGTAGTTGTGAAAATATTGACAATTTATAGAATTTATTGAAACCCTCTATTTTTTTCAATTATCCAAATTCTATCCTATTTGTTTTTAGATTTATCAGGTGCATTAAGGTATTTGATTATTCTTGAATATACCTATATCTCTCTTGAAACCAACTTGATTAAGGAACCATTCGTGTACAAATACTAAATAGCAATTTGTAAGTTAGAAAATAAAATCTCTCTTAAATGTATAGCTTGCACAATTAAAGGAATTATTTCATAAAAATAGGAAAAAAAAAAGTGAAAAATAGTCTACTGCCATTTTATAATTTACGGCATAAAATTTAGTGATTTATTCATTATTTTAAAACTATCAATTTATATAGTAAGGTAGATATTTAATATTATAAATTTTATTTGATAGAATAAGATCAATAATATATAACTGCGATGGTAATCTAGTTGTATAGTAATAATTCAAACGTAACAATATACATTTAGTATTTAGCTTTCATTAGACGAAGTACACTTTAGTTAAATTCTAATTAGTAACAGATTTTATACTCTAATTTTTTAGTATATAATTTATATAGTCACTAATATTTAACATTAGATATTTATAGGTTTAAAAATAATAACAATAATTTTTTTTTGGAGGACAATTAATTATTTATTAAAAATTTTATCTAATATAATTTAGGAACTAATTTTTTATTATAAGAATATTGCAACTTAGACTAAATATGAGTTAATTATTTAATGCATGAAAAGGAAACTGAAAAGCAAAATAAAAATTACAAGATAAGGATTATGTTTCTTTATAATAAAATAAAATAGGTGATGAGTAAATTTTTCACTCCCTTTCTTACTCATTCAATTAGTTAAACAATAATAAAAAAGATAAGTTCTATATTATATTTGTTTATTAGTACACCACAGAAGCCAAATTATTTTCATATTCTAGACAAGGAATCTTTTTCATCATTACAAAGTCTAAATAACAATATTAGAGACAAAATAAATAGCACTGGTAGAAGGAAGATGAAGATATTGACAATATGAAGGATAATGCCTTTGTTAATTCAAGTTTAGATGACTTTGACATTTTTACGAAATTCCATATCTTCTTTGTTCTTTTGTTTGTTTTTTTTCCCCTTTTTTTGTATCAAAAATAGAAAAAGACTTTACAATTATTTTCTCAAAAGAGTTCAAAATTTTTATATGCGATAAGTCTTACTTTTTTGTTTAAAGATGACTTCCTCTATTATTTAACTGAATTCCTAATCCTAAAAAAAAAATTTATTTGCATACTTGTATGATTTTTAAGTCCATCCTTGAGAAATGAATACCAAATGGAACTCTATATCCTGTACAAAAATATTATTCTAATAGTAAAATAATCATTAAAATTGAAAGTATATTTTAAAATTGTGTGGTTTTAAAAGATTAATGGCATTTTTGTATCGAAATATAATATGGATAGAAAATTATAATAAATTTTCAGTTTGGAGGGTCCAATTCATAATTGTTTAATTTTGGGGGCAGTGTTGGGATATTTGTTTTGTTTTTGAGGACCAAATTGAGATTCTTTGAATATGGATAACTATATTGGAATATATATTTTTTTTAATTTAGAGGGTCAAATCGAGATTTTTTTAATTTAAAAGGTGATATTGACAGAGATTTTTGCTTTATTTGAACTGCCAAAATAGTATTTAAGTCTTTGCAATTAAAATAACCTTATTTTCCTTCTTTTCTTTTATTTGTCAAATGAATTTTTCTTTTTCTTTCAATAGTTATTAATAACCTATAAATTTCTTTAATTGCATATAAATGTTATCTAGTTTATTAATGTATCCACAACCTATATATTTGATAATAATTATATGCATAGTTCTAATTAATTAGAAATTTTATTCCATTAATTTTTTAATAATTTTATTTAATATTCATGTTCAATTTCTAAATCTATCCTAAAATTCTACTCTATCAGAAAAATTACTTTAATCAAAATTTAATTTTAAATGAAAATTTTAAAAATTAGCTTTTATTTCATGTGTAACTTTTTAGGATTTTTTTAAGGGTCCAAAACTATAGGTAAAACATTGAAAATTTATTCCCAAGTAAATTTATATTTTTATCATTGCTTGATTTCTAAAACACATCCCAAAAAAATATTTTCTACTACTTGGACTTCTTTAATTTCTAAAATTCATTCCTAATATTCTATTATATAAAGAAAATTATTTCAATCAAATTTATTTCTTAATATGATGTCATAATAGTGGATTTATTTCTTCTTTTATTCTTTAATTTAAGGTACTAGGCCTTGGACCACCCAACATATTTTTTCGATGTAAAATTTGGTGCTAGTTGGTCTTTCAGCATCACTAATCTTGATTTGCATATTCAACAAGAGGAACTGAAAACATATTAGAAATTATTGTGTTGTTATGGAGATGTCCATATCAAAGTTATTCAATACATGGTACAAATACCAGAACATAGTATGTCACTTCTTAGAAAATCATACATGTATATGGTGTGCCGGTACACAGTATGTGCAAATTGGTACGCTATACGGAGGGTTACTCATTGAATCCGGTAACTATGTTCCGTATAGCACAAAAACCAATATGACTTTTCATTGTGTTTGGATGGAGGGATTTGAGTGAATTTGATTTGAAATTTTAATGCTATAATAAGTTATCCAAATAAAATAATTGATTTAGTTGTGAATTTAGAATTCACTAATAAATGAGAGTATGATTTTAATAGTTAAATGATTGAATTTGAAATTCATCTAAATTTCATGTCATTTCAAATTCACTCAATTCAAATTCATACATATCAAATCTTACATTCAAAACAAATTCACCCATCTAAACACAACGTTTCTGAATTTGGGTTGGCAAAAGTTCTGTTAGTTGAATACTTTTCCATTTTAGCAAGAGGTTTTACAAATAGTTCTCGACTACTGAATCTATAGAATTGATTTTTTTTTTAATAGTTGTTGATTTTTAGTATTATTTTCATACTTGAAATATGTGAGAACAATATGAAAGACAAAGTTATCATTGTAAATGTAATGGCCTAAAAAACAATAAAGTGCAAATGTGTAACCTTCTGCGTAGATGACTTTTCCCAGCCACGTCTATTTTTTCCAATATTATTGAGCAAACACTGTATAGGATTCCATAAAGTGTCTCATAAAGAAATGAACGAGAACGGAAGAGTAAAAATTTGGTGGTGAAAGGGAAATGAATCATTTTCTATCCTCCATAATACTCTAGTAAGAATGGTAATATATGGAAGTTCCAAAATTCACATTGGAAAGTTCTATACTAAGGCTTTATTTGGCCGAACTAAAATATTTTTTCAGGAAAATCTTTTTACAGTTTTCTTGGTTCTAAATAGTGGAAAATTTTTCGTGTAAAGTATTTTAAAAATTTCCTCCACATAGCTGAAAAAAATACACAACTTTAGAGTAAATTATTTACCAAATAGTTCAGCTATTAAACTATAATACATCAATTATTAATTTCTTTTTATTTTCAATTTTTATCCATCCATTTTCTTTTGTCATGGTTCTACAATAATGTAATTATCATTATTCATATTTTATCATTATACTGTCATATAATTTCATGTTAAAAATCAATTTTTTTGTTAACTACAATTATTTATCAAATATTTATTACAAATTTTATTAGAATCTTTTTAGCTCATATTAATAATACTATCAAATATTAAAAAAAAATCAAAATTTTCTATTTCAAAAAATTTCCACGTTGTCATCCAAATACTGCAAATTATATAAAAATGTCTTTTTTTTTTAATGTATAAAGATAAATATAAACTTGTATATTATAAAGTTTTAAAGCACGAGATATTATACTATACCAACATTTAAAGTATAGAAAAATAGTTCTTAAAATGGTGGGTAGAATTTTTCATATTTATTTCACACCCAACCAAACGGATCCCAACTCACACAGAAGGTAGATTTACTTAAAGCCCACAAATCTTTTCCTATAAGGGATGATAATTGATCCTAGTCCATTGATAATCAAGTTTCACTTCACTCTCCTAAAAGATTAAAATTTGGCTCCATTTCCGCATTACCTTCTCCAAAATTGTGGCAGTTCTATATTCTTGCCAATTTTAAACGAAACGGTCAAAAAATCTTGTTCCTCAAGATTTCCCATCCTCTCTTTCCAAACACACCAAAGAATCATCTCTTCTGAAAGAAAAGAAAAAAGTTTGAACATTTCAAGAAAATGGTCAGCCTTCAATCTCCCTCTGAATGTGCAGGCCAATATAATAATCCATCCTTAAAGGTTCTCTCTTTTTTTTTTTTGGTACTATTGATCAATTTATGGCTCAAGTGTGTGTATGTGTGTTTTTTTTTTTTTTTTTTTGGGGGTGATATGTGAAACAGAGGAAGGCCACAGAATTGAGGGAGAAACTGTTCAGGAGAAAGGCAATGGTTACTCAACCTCAATGGAAAACTGCTAAGAGAGTATGAAATTTTTCTTAGAACCCTTTTATTAGTTCCTATTATTATGATTTGTAGTGTGATCAGACTAGAATATCCATTTCTGTTTTATTATCTCTGTAATTTGGTCTCATTTTTCACAAAAAAAAATTGGTTCTTGATTGTTAATCCAGTAGTACTTGTTTCTATTCTGTTTCCAAGAATCATGTAGATTTTTTTGATTTTGTGGCTTAAAGAGACAGCATATTTGTTATTCTTGATTGCCTTTCTTCTCAAGAAATGAAAATCTTTAATAAACATGAAAGTTTTAGGAATTGTCATCACTAGAATCAATTTTGTAATGTGATCAGACTACACATGGAGTATATGTTATTCGGTCTCATGTTTTCGAAAAATGATTCGTGATTGTTAATCTAGTGCTTGTTTTAATGTTTCTGTGCTTTTTGGCTTAAGTTTTCTTTCTTGATTGCCTTGCTTCTCAAGAAATGAGCATCTTTAATAAACGAGAAAGTTTTCCTTGTATGCAGGTCAAATTTTTGAGAAGCATTTTATTAGTTCATAAAAAATTTGGGAATTGTCTTGACTAGAATCCATTTTGTAGACATAAAAAATTTGGGAATTGTCATGACTAGAAATCCTTTTTGTAGTGCATTCTTGTGTTATTATGCTATCTGTTATTTGGTTTCATTTTTCTCAAAAAATGATTCTTGATTGTTAATCTAGTACTTGTTTTAATGTTTGTATCGTGCTATTATCAAGAACCATATAATGTTTCTTACTTTTTTGGCTTAAATTTGTCTTCTTGATTGCCTTGCTTCTTAAGAAGTGAAAATCTTTGATAAACAAAAAAAGTTTTATTTCCTTGAATGCAGGTGGAAATGAACAACAGTGAGAAGGCGAAACAAGAAAAGATTCCTTCTGTGCAGGTGCAAATTAATAAGGTGAAGCCTAAACAACAAACGGTGAAAATTAATGACAGCCAGAAGAGGAGAACATGGTCAGTGAAAAATATTTGAACATTTCTTGAAAGAGTTTATCATTAGTATAAATGAGATCATAGAGGTTGAATTGTTTCTGATATGTTATGTTTCTTTTTAATATTTTCTAGCCAAACCAAGACCGAGGAGAAAAATAGCTATTCTTCACCTTCGAATCATGACACAGAAAATAAGTCCTCTGCCAGGGATAGAGCAAATGAGCTTCTAGCAATGCTGCCATCTAAATTTCCTGGTTTTGTCAAGCCCATGCTTCCACATATTGTGTCACACGTTACCAGTGGATTTTGGTTGGTAAGATTAATTAATCATATGCACCTCAATTTAAGTGCATTTTAGGCTCAAAATGATGAAGTCCTTAATGAATCATAGTTGATGTTATTGGAATTCAGGGATTACTCAAGGATTTCTCTAATATATATTTGCCCAAGAAAGATGAGAATATTGTTTTGCTGGACGAAAGTGAAAAAGAATACCACACAGAGTACCACACAGAGTACCTAGCGGAGAAGAATGGTTTGAGTGGCGGATGGAGAGGTTTCTCCCTGGCCCACAATGTGCTAGAGGGGGATGTTTTAGTTTTCCAGCTGATTACATGTCACAAATTTAAGGTAACTCTTACTGAGCTTAATTTCTTTGATTATACGTTACTGTCTCTTTTTGGATTTCGTCGTTATAGTCAATTTGCGTTTGATTGATGATGTTTTTCTTGCAAGTTCTGCACTCCGCCCACCCCTCCTCCCAAAAAAAAAGTAAACGTGTTATGTTATTGGAGTTTTCCGTCCGGTATCAGAGTTTGCATAATTTACCTTGTAAAATGCTCTACACCTCCCATTATAAAGTTATGTGCATGTTAGGCTTATAGAAGTCATAATCGAGCTACCTTGGCAACACTTGGGAAGTGTAGATGGTGTGTATAGATTACTCTCTTCTTTAGCTACTTGCGTGTGTTGATGATGTGGTAATTTGAAAAACTTAACATCAAGAGACGCTATCATCTAAACTCTTACTAGTCCGGCATAAAAAATGGATTGGGAAATTGAAAGGAATCTAGGAATCAAAGTAGGAAGAGGACATACGTGATAGCAGTTACTTTGTTGCCTGTTTAAACTGCAGCAGCGGAATATGAGAAACAGATTCTCCAAACTTTCACATTCCAAACTTACATGTCTATTCATGGAAAATTATACATACAGACAGGACGGTGCCTGCCAACATTTAGTTCAAAAGGGAAGTAGTAGATCTGTATTCTATAATCGGACATATTATTCAAATAATCATCAACTTGAGTGTGAAAATTTACCTAAAATAGTCGTATCTCAAACATCATGCTCAACAATGACTAGGAACAAGGATTCTTACTTGTGTTCTTGCAGGCATACTTTAGCAGCATATGTTCAAACTTTCAACTACATAAATTTAAATCCTTATTCTTAAGTTTCTTTCTGTATTCCGAGAGTAGATTTTGCTCTTCTTGTATAGGTGTACATTGTCAGAGCAAATGGCTTAACAGAAATTGATGGGGCTACCAGCCTTGTGAACTTAGACAATCAAGCTAAATCATCAATCGCTAATAGTATATTTGGCCTAACCTTTGTTGTTTACTAGGGCTGTTTTTCGCTACTGTATATGTTCTTCACCTTTAGAAATCAGCAAATGACTCTGTCACTGCTCACTAATCATTCATCAGTTTTGTCATTAATAACTTAAGCCCTATTGAAAGAAAGGGATTGAAGCCGTGAAGAATTTTGAAACAGCAGCACTGCAGAGTTTGGAACCTAAAAGACAGTTCCTACAAATTTTAGTCATCAAGATCAGTCAGCTACTAGCGAAAATGATGACTTGGACGTTCAAGTTTTGGATTCTGGTATCGTAGAATTTAAACATGTGAAGGGCTTTGAGAGTTTCCACATTCTTTGGAATGGCCAAGTCATAGACTCGGAGATACCATACAACATTCTAAGAAAATAATATCAGCTCTGCTGCAGTATTTGTATCTTCACGACCATCTTCTTGAGGTCATGGATTGCAATTTGGTTGCCAGCAGAATTTCTCAAACTGCAAAATTTGCTGATGAGATCAGAGCTGCCAAGCTTTCCACAACCTCTTGTTATCATCTTGAACTGCGGGACAAAGCTCTTAAGGCCATTGAGTATATGGGAATGGTTGTTGGCTTCTTACGTGCACGAATAAAGGAGCTAGTCTCAGTCTCCAATCAATGTAAACGACGTAAGAAGATCGAATCAAAGACGAATGAAACAGCTAAAGTAGAGAAGGAGATGAGAAGTCTTCGAAACCAAGCTTTCAAAGGTGAAAAATGTGATAAAAAATCTTGATGCTGAACTCGATGTTCTCATGGTTCAAAATGAAAATCTCCAGAAAACATTCGAGGAAAAGGCTGCTGAACCTTAGTGAAATGATGTTCTTCTACTTCAGTTTTGCAGTCAATATATATCTTGATGGTAGATGATTAGTCCGTAGTAGTTTTGAGAATTTTTACACGGTTTTAACGTAGATCAGCAATCCATTCCCTTGTTAATGTGGTTGTGGTTTTAGATACTGTTATTGAATGAAATGAAACAGTTGAATTGAGCTCAGCAATAACTTCATTTGAACTTGTGAAAATATAAACTCATCATCCATGTGTGGCTGCTTTGATTCAATTTAGAATACTATCCAATGGTTCGTATGAACATATTTAGATGGACATAAATACAGTTCGTAGATGTTGTAGTTACTTGAGTGTCTACATCAGATATGTTATATGTTAGTATACCTTATGATATTATGATTTCAGATAAAGATTCGATTTATAGATTGACTTATAAACGATCTATTTAAATCTTTCTTAAATTTTATAATATTTTAGTTAGGATAAGATTCAAGTGTTTAGTTAAAAGAATAAGAATCAAGAATCGAATTGATTCCCATTTAAATTGTTTAAGTAATTGGACTGGGATTCAAAAATTTGAAATTATATACAATAATATGGCAATTCCCAATTTTCAACTAAATTGGGAGCTGAAACCCAAATCTGATTCCAATATGTTAAAAAAAGGAAAAAAAAAATAATCCTCAACACCCTTCTCTGATCTAACTCCAATTCCCTATCATCCTCATCGTTGGGCCATTGTACAGTCTCTCACGACCTCTTGGCTTCAGATTGTTTGTCATTTCAATTACAAAAACAAGATCTATTAAATGGAATTCTTGTCCTCCAAATAATTGCACAGACAGCTGTCATCTTGCAAAATAGATGATGATTTTTGTGGGAGAAAAAATAATTTTTTAATATGATATAATTTTATAAAATATTTATCAAACACTAATTATTTTGATCATTTTCGTATATAAAACTCATACTTATTTTATAAATATGAAACCGATTAAGATTTCAATTCCTGAACATCAACCAACCACCCCTCAAAAGTTATTTGAATGGGGCTGTTCAATGACTAATTTAAGTCTGAATATTTCTCCTGATATAAGAACAATCAGTTTGAGTTTTTCAAGATGCTCCCATCTCTCCTGTGTCATTTTTAATTTATTTGTTTACATCATAATCGGCCAATTCCCAGACGCAATATTTGTCAATTGTCATTTATCCAAATTAACCAAGTACGTTTAGTTTTTACTCCCTTTATCTTATTTATCTTATTATATTTATTATTTTTAAATTATTTTAAAACATTTTAAAAATAAATCCAACTTTCTAAAATAAATTATTTCCCTTATATTATCTCGATTATCAGAGATCATTTTAGCATACACAATAAAATTAAAATCTCCAAAAAATGGTGCTCAGATATCACAATAAAATTAAGGAAAATGGAAGGAGTATTTGTCAAGTACAAGACAATTGAGAGGCTATAGATATAGGCTTGAGAACATGAGACCCGTACGCAAAATAATTGGGCAGCCCAATTGCTTTGTCCCAAGGTAACAAATATGCATACGTCTCTAGTTGATCCGAAAATCTTCTCTCTTTTCCAATAGTTTCCTCAATTCTTTGAGATTTGACCAGAATTAATCTACTCTGACAAATCTATACACAAATGGCCTACCTTCCGTTATGCAGGAAAATTCTTATATGAATCTGATTCATAGCACAGTTTCATAAATATTTTAGTTCATGTTAATTCCTATTACTCACTTCATATTAAATGGTGTGTCTCATATTAAATAGTGTCTCAATATAGATCAAGAGATGCATAACACTATATCATAGATTGAGTCCATATTAGAATTTTCCTATTGTGTATTAGCAAGTAAAGAAAAAATTATTACTTAAATTCGTGCAACAATATCCTTTTGCCATATTAATATACTTCCTGCTATTATTTCGACTATTGTTTTGAATTGGAGTACAATAATTAAAAGAACTTTTGAATTGCGTTAATTTTGTACAAAAATATAAAAGTGGCTAAATTGTTTTTACATTAATATTCTTTAACTACATAATTCTCTCTCCTCAACAATATGACGTTAAATGTATAAAAACTCAATTAATACTTGTTTGGTTCATGCAATGACTTGAAATTGGATAATTAATCCCATTCATCCCATGCTTGGTTGGTTTTTGGGCATGGAATTATTATCCTACCTAACCGAAATAATCCCCTACACAAGGATAAAAAATAATCTCATGGGAGTAATGGTATTAGTTATCCGAGGATGAGTCATAAAAGGGATAAAATTTTTTGGATATATATACTAAGTGTTAGACCAGATTGGCGACTAAAAGCCGATATCAATGTTCAGTTGAAATTGAGAGTTAGGACCGAAATGTAGTAAAGCGGAAACCACAGGGCTGATTTCAGATCCAAATGAAGAAATAGGTCTACATCAAAATAGGGGGAACTAGACCCAAAATACGAGACGTGGGCAAAAGGCCCTGGAAGAAAAGGAGAAATTGGAGGGAGTAGTTGAAGAGGAACTCAAATTGTAACTTTCTCAAGGCAGTTACAGGAAAAAGAACAAAAAGGACAAAAAAGACATAGAGAAAAAAGACCCCAGAAAAAGTAAGGAATTCTCCAAAAAACACTTTCTAGTTTAGGAATTAGCCATTGGGAAATATGATTTAGGAGTGATAAAGTTGTTGGTCTTCAATTTTCGTTGATTGCGTTCATAATCGCATTAGGAATTGTTAGTTAGTGTTTTTTCATAATCGTATCAGTATTAGGAAAGCTTTAATTATGTTTAGCAATATGTATTGTCGTTTCTGTGTTGTAAATATTCATTAATAGAATCCCAATTCTAAATTCTGAGTTTTTGTTCCTTCAATTCATGTTTACTAATTTCACACATCAAATTTAAGTCCTCGATCTGGACAATTGAGACGGACAGACAATAATCATTAAATAGTCAGATCATAACAGTGCATGTTTAAACTTAAACAACGGTGTTCTTTATAATAGTTGAAAAAAAAAAAGGTTGATTTGTTTGTCATTTTCAGTCCAAACAATTAAATTTGCACAAATAAAGTTTTGGCATGCCCAGAGATACGGTGTTAAAATTGCTAAGTGTGCAAGATGGCAAAGGATAAGGATTCGGTGGAAGAAAGGATTCTCCGCTTCGAGGAGAGTATCACGAAGAAGAGTAAGGTTGCAGATCAGGCATCTTTGGGTAGTCGGTAGTCCCTACTAATGAGATGTTGTCGAAGCCTCTAATTGAGAAGATATTTGAGATAATGAGAAATGCAATTCAAAATAGTGTGGCTATAGTAAAGAAAGACATGGCCAAAGAGGCTGCGAGAAGGGACGCTAAATTCAGATTGATGATAGAGAAATTTGGAGGAGAAGGACATACAAAAAAAAGCTTGGATGAGAAGGAATTTAGTTCAAGATGAACCTTAAGTTGAATGAAAATACCCAGGCTGTTGATAACCTTGGTCAGGCTGTTAATGAAATGGGCTGAAGGTATGATAGTCACACCGATCATCTAGAAATTGGCATGAAAAGGTTGAGCGTAGCCTTGAATTTGGTGGCTAATGCAATATCAACTCTGATTCCTCAACCATTGCCAAGAAAGAAGAAGTTCTTAATATGTCAACCTAGGGAACATCATTCAAAACCAACGATAAGCAGTTGAATTGCACAATTGTAGATTCATCTAATGGCGAATCAAATACTAAGGGATTGAACAACAGCCAAAGGTAAGGCTATAATGATAGGAAGAGCTGGACTAGAGCAAATCTTGAAAAGAGAAGGGGGTTCAACAAAACTTTAATAGTGGTCTGGAGAATCGACCTCACATGGCTGTCGGACCCCAAGGGCAGATGGAACCTGGGGTGCTAAAAACATGGCTGCCAAGGATCGGCATTTAGGGTTCGCTGCTTTTCCATTCATATAGGGACAAGTAATGCATGAGATATGATGACATGGACAAGATTCACAACTTTCAAAACATTCCAAATCAAGATCAGCCAATGCAACCATTATACGTTCCACCTCCAATGAGAAATAAAGCAAGTCCCTATTGGGGTGCAAATAATGGGAATACAGATGAAGTAGGTAGTTATGTCCATCACGATGAAGAGGTATGGGATCGGTCACCGAAATAGAGGAGAAATGTCCGAGATAATCGAAGAATGGATATGAAAATTGGGAAAATCAAATAAGGGAACCGTAGGAACCATTAGATGATGTCAATCTTAACTGAAAGATTCAAGATATAGTTCACAGGACTATTGGATAAGCCAACAATCCCAAGGAATGCATAGGGTATAGAAAACCTTATCCTGAGTGGATAGATCGAACCTATGAATTTCCAAGTGGATTTTGATTTCCAAAGTTAACCAAGTTTTTGGGAGGCCATCATTAATCCACCATAGAACATATTGGCCGATTCAGACCTATCATTCAATGTGGTGAGGTAAGTAACCTTAACTTCCTTAAAATGTAGTTGCTCCCTTACTCTTTGATAGGAATGGCTTTCGAGTGGTACACTAGGTTACCACCTAAATCGATTGAAGAATAGGATAGGATAGAAGATACTTTTCATCAACATTTTACCATTGTCAACCAGAGGTCAGGTTTACTAATTTGGCTCAAATTGTGCTAAGGGTCGGAGAAACGACCAGTCAATATGTGGAGAGGTTCGAGGCTGCCAAGATGAGATGTAATGCAAGGACTCCTGAAGAGGAGTTTGTTGCCACTTTGTTGTGGGAATATGATACTTTGAGCCGGTGAATCATTTTGAAGGCAAAACATTCAAGGACTTGTTCGAGTTGGCTAACAGGGTTGATAATTTCAAGAAGATCCAACAGTGAGAGGTCAAAATAAAGGCACGTAGAGAAAGAATCTGCTTTACAAAGAGTTGGACCATGACGTCTCATTCGTACAAGAGAGCAGAGTGAGCCCATGCTCAGTTAAAAGAAGTTGATGCAGCCGAACTTGTGGGGAAGAATCTATTTACTTGTAAAGCACTGGTGCCACCACAATCCAAGCAATCAGTGATACAGTTTACAACAGCGACTTTGAAAAAATGGCCAGCTAAAGGGAACCAAAGTATAGCTTCAATATTACCCAATTAGATGCCATCTTTTGAGTATTTAAGGGCCGATAGTAGAGTCAAGTTTTCAAAGAACTATAGACATCCATCGGCCCAAGAGTTATGGGAGAAAGAATTCTACAAATACTATGGCAGTTGATCACACTAGACCAACAATTGTTTGGTGTTCAAGAATTTTGTACAAAGTGGATTGAGAAAGGTCTATTTCAATTCAAAGAAGAGAAGAAAGAAGCAACCGAAGTGGAGAAGAACCCTTTCTAATATATGGTGGGGTTTAACATGGTAAACATCAAATTTTTTTCCAACAGTAAAGCTGGGGTTACACAGAATCAAGAGGAAGGATCTAGGCATGCTCATCTGATGAGATACCTTCAAACAGAGGTGTTCAGAAGAGCGTAGATGTGATCATTGCCGTTCCGGCTTCGAACAAGTATTTCACTCCTCATCTAAAGTTAACAATTGCAATAATGATATGGTTATTTCAGATGCTAATCGGTTAGGCGAAACCCAATTGATTATGTTAGTCATAGATGGTAAACCTCAAACATGGATTAGGAGGAAGTAAGCTCAAGAAGCGGACCACAATAGAGGCAGTGATCCAGTTTGCTGAAATGCAGATTCTACCGAATCTTCAACCTCAAAAGAAGCTGCACAATAGTTAATGCGGCTGTTGAAAGTTGAGGATACTGATCGGCCGAACGTTCACTCAATGCTCGACGATCGTGGCCAAAAGTTTGATGGGTATGAAGCGGGAAATGGGAGAGACCCCCATTGAGGAGTTGTCAACGAGCTCAAAACCAGTTGACAGCATAAGGGAGCCATATGTTGAAAAATTTAAAGGAGCGGGATATGTTGAATATATGAGGATTGATGTCCGGAAAGATCGCTGTCCAATCGTACAATGACGGTGTAGAAAAGAATTTTTGGACTGAAAAATAGGGATAGACTAAGAATGGTTAGGCCAACAAATCCTAGAAGGGACAAGTGGTCGATGGCTCAATAACCAAAGTTCTCAAGAGATATCGATCCTTGAACAATGACAAAATCTAAGAGGCATAGGTATCAAAGGTAGAAGCAATATGGGAAAATGATAGAAAAAGAATCAAAAGAGATGAGGCCAAATGGATCTATCAAAGGAAAGAAGAGTCAGAAGCCAAGAGAAAAATCCAACCAATGAGTTCACAAAGGCTGGTGAAAAATAGGCTAACGGCAAAGCGTAGACTGTAGTAAAGATCGGCGACTTAGAATTGATGATGATAAACATGGTGGTGGCTTTACCTAGGAGTTTCATGCCAAATGAGGATCAGCTATATTATGTGGGTGAACATAAAAAGCCGAATTCGTTAGGTGTAGCAAAAATACTTTTGATTGAAAATGGTAGAAAATATCAAGCACTCCCAAACCGTTGAAAATCAGTGAGACCGAATATAGTGTCCAAATCATAAAGGGGCCAAATATGGATGATAAGGTAATTCTAACTAAGCCGAATGCAGAAATGGCATATTATTTGAATTCATTGTTCATGCAAGGCCACCTAAATAAGATATCGATCCCAAGGATGATGATATACAATAGAGCAGTAGTGAACATCTTGCCAACTAACATGATGAAGAGATTGGAAAATACTACAAAGGATTTGGTGCCAATAGACATTGTTGTGAGCAGTTTCATAGGAGGAGCTAAGGACACATGAGGCATTTTACCCATGGACGTCACCACTGGTTCCCCCGTAACCTCATCCTATAATACATTGTTAGGAAAGGATTGGATTCATGCTGTTGGATTTATACCTTTCTCATTATATCAAATGCTATTTTTCTAGAACGGAGATGAGGTAGAAGTGGTCAAGGTGGATCCAAAGCCTTTTATGGCTGGGGTACAAGATATGTGATGCCGAGGCAATGTATTATTATAACAATATCAGCCCCCACCGAATTGTTAGGAACAATTTGGATGAAAAACCTGAAGTGGCAAAAATGATGGTGCCGATTGCGGCAAAAAGGTGGAAAACTGTGAATAAAGAACTATTTCGATCAGCAAATATAGGCTGAAGATTAGAGTTAGGAGAAAGCTTCTATGACGAACATGAAAGTTGAAGAAGAAGGTAAGATTTATATGCCGAAGAGACATCTCAACGAAGTTCAGTGTACAGATGATGAAAAAAGAGATAGCAGACACAAGGAAAACGCAAATCAGTAATACATTACACTGATGCTATATTTGAACTTTGTGATGGAGGGCCAAGTCTTAGTGCAACGGGTAAGTTGGCTGTTCAACTTGCGAACATGGAAGACATGTGAGTTTAGGTTAAAGATAATATGATAGAAGTGAATCTAGAGGACGGCCACAAGAACAGGGCAGCATATATTTGTGCTCACTTGACTACAGATCAGAGAGAAGAAACGAATGACTCAATTGTTGAAGGAGTTCATCGAATGTTTCACATAGGACTACACTGAAATATAGGGGTTAGATAAGAAGTTGGTGGAACATAAGATCCTTTAAAGCAAGGTTTTAAGCTGTAAAAATAGCCACCAAGGCGATTCTCTGATGACATAACGACTAAAGTGAAAAAGGAAGTTGAGTACCTATTAATGACCGATTTTGTTGAAGTTGCCGTGTATGTAGAATGGCTCTTAAATGTAGTCCTAGTCATCAAAAAGAATGGAAAGATTCTGGTGTGCATTGATTTTCGTAATTTTAACTTGGCTTTGCCGAAAGATGAGCACACAATGCTGGTATCAAACATACTTGTAGATTTGGCTGTAGGGAGTAAGTTCATGACTTTTGTGGATGGTAACAATAAGATATTCATAGCCAAGGAAGATGCGCACAAAATGGCATTTCGATGCCTAGGTACTTTGGGTATATACCAATAGAAGGTGCTGTTGTTTGGGCTTAAGAAAAAATGCATGGGCGACCTATCAGAGGGCGATGAATTACATATTCCATGACTGCATTGGGGACTTCTTGCAAGTATACATAGATGATGTGGTGATAAAGTTTTGAACTTCGAACAACACTTAGAACACTTACGGCAGGCCTTTGTGAGGATGCAGAAACATAAGTTTAAGCTAAACCCTTTAAAATGCACATTCAGAATTTCAACTAAATATTTCCCAGAATTCTTTGTGCATAAAAAAGGAATAGAGATGGGAAAAGACAAGTCAAAAGTGGTAATTGAAAGAAAACTACTAAAAAGCAAGAAAGAGCTTTAACAGTTTCTGGGGAAGGTCAACTTCCTTCAGTGGTTTATTTCTAATTTGATTGGTCAAACCAAAGCATTCTTGCCATTACTATGAGCCTTTTGTTTGGGAAGTGCAATCCCAAGAGACTTTTGATGCACTGAAGACATATTTAATCAAGCCTCTTGCCGTGATATTGCCAGATCGGTCAAAGATGTTATGCTTGGCTATCATTCTTGGCCCAAAATGATAAAGAGGCATGAGAGAGAGTAGTGTATTACTTAAGTAGAATCCTAACTCCTACAGAACAAATATACAAACTTGTGGAAAAAAAGCACTTAACTTTGTACTTTGTTGCACAACGACTGCGGCACTACATGTTGCCCATTGTCGTTTATGTAACTTAAAAGATTTATTTAGTCAAGTATATGTTATATCGGCGCACTTTTAGCGCCCGAATTGACAAGTAGGTTTTGTATATCTCAATTTGTACATGTAAATCAAACTGCCATTAAAGGGCAAGCATTAGTTGATTTTTTTTGCACACCACACACCCAATTTAGATGAAAGACTTATTGAAAGAGATAAAGGCATCAATTAAATTGGCAACATAACCTAGAAGATGAATTTCGATGGTTCCAGCACTGAAACATGTATTGGTTTTCGTATAGTAATTACGAATGGCCGAGACATAGAAAGAGAATATTCATTCAAGCTTATGTTTGAATCGAATAATCATCAGGCTGAATATGTAGCCTTGATAATCGGTCTCAAAATATTGGCAGAGATACAAGTTAAAGAGGTGAAGGTACAAGGAGATTCACAATTAATAATAAACCATGTGAATGGTGATTGCCAATGTAAACATCATATTTTAAGTATTTGATGGTGGTATGTAATCTAATTGACTTGTTCAATGAGGTTGTCTTTGAACATGTACCGAGGAAAAAGAATGAAAGGCCAATGAGTTGGCCCAAATGGCATATAGATTTATTCTTATTCATTCGATCGGTGTTTGACTTTTTACTTTTTTGACTTTTGCCTTGAAAATGTCAAAGTCAAAGTCAAGTAAAATAAATCTAGAGTCAATTGAAGGTGAGTCATTTAAATTCGACTTGTTCATATGATTCCACAAATTAAAAAAACACATAGTAAAAATAAAAGATAATACAAGTTTCACGATTTCAAAATATAAGTTCATAGACATAAAATGTGTAACCAAATTAAAATAACATCATTCAACCAAAAGCAAGCTTCAAGAGTGGTGATTGGTCAATTCTTCAAGAATCAATGATTCAGCTCCAATCTTCACTAAATCTAGAAAATGACAGAAAAAATACATTGATCATGTATAGAAAAATCTTATTAAATCACCAACCACTGTTAAATTATATCCTATAAGTATATAAAAAGATATATGATTACCTAACTCGATCTATATTACCGGTAAGTTAGTATTATATTTAATATACTTGTTGATAGTAGGGGTAAGCATGAATTTGGTTAATCGAATTTGAAACCATTTTCACTTCTATATTGAAATTTTGAAATTGGTTAATCGGAATTCGATTAATAAATTGGTCTGATCGAATTCTAGAATCTGAAATCAGTTACAAAATCGGAATTGAGTTTTGAATTCAAAATTAACTGATTTTCGAATTCAATTCAATATTTAAAGAAATCAAGACCTTCCAATGAAAATCTTATATACTTAACTTGCAATGTTACATCTTCTTTTTAACTAAATACCTACTTTATATATAATATAATCTTATAAAGTAATACAATAATTTTACTTATAAAATACAATATAGTCGTACAAATGACATTATATATATTCACACAAATACAAACACAAGTATTTATACAATATATATATTTACAGTCCTATTACACACACACACATATATAAGGTATTAAGAAAACATTGCATCAATTCAAATATAATGTACTTTTGATGATATGACATTATAGATTATTTTATTGTTAGTTGGATTTTGTATTAGATAGGTTTTTCAGTTTTTGTATAAAGAATTTTAGTCTAATATTAATGGGTCCAGCGAATATGGTTAATCAAATTCAAAACTGATTACCGAATTTGAATTTGGTTAATCTCATTTTATTTCGAACTCAAATCGAAATTGGAGTTGGTTAATAATTTTATGACTCATTTTAAAATTTTGATCGAGTTATTTGACCAATTAGCCGATGGGTTAATCAATGCTCACCCCCTAGTTGATAGTAAAAATGTTAGACCTATATCAATAAGTTATGTAGTACAAGTATATAAATTAGACATTATGCAAACATATTTTTATTATAATGATAAGTTATTTAAATCTTGGTACATAAACTAAGAACATGTATGTATAGATATATTATATATAGATATTTCAATAAATATTTAAATATATATAATCACTTAACTCTACTATTTATATATATTAAAAGAAAATTAGTAATCTATTTAACTGGTTATTGAAAAAAGCTTTACATTAATAAGTTGTACACTTATATTAATGTATATGTAGATAAAATGTACATAAAGCCAATAATTATACAAAGAAAATATATTGAAATATTAAAAAAATATTATCAATTATTAACATATTTACTTTAGAATTAAAAATATTATGATTAAAATATTATGTACACAAATATATTAATATATTATTATAATTATAGATCCTCTTATATATATATATATATCTGTGTGCGTGTGTGTGGGTGGATGTGTGTATGTATTTGTGTGTATATATATATCTCACACACACACGTGTGTGCATACATACATATATATGTATATACACATACCTATATACACACATACACACATATACACATAAGTGTATATATATACAGATGTATATGTGTGTGTGTGTGTATGCATATACATAAATTTATACGTGTGTGCATACATACATATATATATATATATGTATATACACATACCTATATACACACATACACACATATACACATAAGTGTATATATATACAGATGTATATATGTGTGTGTGTATGCATATACATAAATTTATACATACATACATATATATATATATACGTACACACATACACACACATATATACATACATATATATACACACACATATATACATACATCTATATATATATACACACACACATATATATGTGTATACACACACACACATATATATATATATGTAAGAGTGTGATGAAATAGTTTTGAATTGTGTAGATGTGAAGAGGGAGAAAGGGAGAACTTGGAAGAGTTAAGGAGAGAAAAACTATGAGAGCTGAATTGTGAGGAGAAATCTGTAAGGTCAACTATATGGATTTAGGCCTATGAACTCCCTATTTATAGACACACATGAAGAGATTTTTGGCCAATACACTATTAACTGAACCAAGCCTAAATTACATAAATGCTCTTAATGAGGCTGCCATGTAAAGCACTTCTAGAACAATCATCAAAAGCATGCCAGGTGCTATTTCTGGGCATCATCATTAGTCCTCTCGGATAGGTGCCGAACTTCAAGATCAAGGCCGAGCCGATAATGATCGTCAAAATCCCCTGTAACTATTTTCTTGACCATGACTCTGAGGCTTAGTATCCTTTACTGTGATGCTTCGAACCGAGAGGCATTTTTTCCTAGCTAAGGCATACACTAACCTCAATTTATCATAACCATCATTTGGCATTTCAGCACATGCTTGCATGCACCTGAGCCTCTTTAAGTCCTTTAATGCAAAACCCAAGACTTTTCCTCTTTATTCCATAATGGCGAGAGCCTTATCCCATAAAGCCGTCGTTTTGTACTGATGACTCTTCCATAAAATCGATTGCTCGCTAAGTCCCTATGCGC
Source organism: Cinchona pubescens (assembly GCA_025175665.1). Classification (NCBI taxonomy): domain Eukaryota; kingdom Viridiplantae; phylum Streptophyta; class Magnoliopsida; order Gentianales; family Rubiaceae; genus Cinchona; species Cinchona pubescens. The sequence goes on along the minus strand of JANKKI010000304.1, from coordinate 518,046 downwards.
TATTAATGAATATACTGCGCAGCACTTCATTTTCTTCACCTTGTCTTTAATGCTTCTTTGTAAAGGATAAACATGCTTCAAATATGGGGATGACTTTTAACCTTTCATTTTTCCCCCAATTGAGCCAAATTTTTTCATTTCCCCCATCCCCCCAATTAGTGCATAATCAATTTATTTTCCTCCAAACAAAAGCCTTGCACTATATATATATACCTTTACCCTATAGTTTCACTTCTTCCCTTCATTTTTACTTTTGCTTTCCCTTTGGTAAATTCGTTCCTTTCTTTCTCCTTGCACTATCTTTGGGTAAACACATTCTTCCTCTAACTTCCTATTCCTGCAATCTCTATCCTACCACTACCTTTTCAATCAAATCCTTCCTTCCACAAGCTTTTGGCAAGCCACAACCGCTCGTTGCCAGTCCGAACACTCGCTTGCCGCTCATTTTCAGGCTACTTTCAAGTTTCTTCCAAGTTTCCCCTTTTCTTCACACTTGTCAATGAGCCATGGCCGGTATGTTCACTCCTTTCTCATTCATAAGCACTCATTAACCATTTTCCCCAGTGAATGAAATCGACAAACTACTGAACCTTTTTGATGAATCCCTCCTTGCCGTAGTACCCTTAAATTTTCTTGCCGAACCTTCATCACCAGAACCTCCTACAAATGACTTTCCCAAACTTCAAACCCTGAACACCCCTAACATTCTCGAGCCCGAAGACGTCAAAACCCTTAGGGATAGATATCAATTCCCAAAGAACATTCATATTAAATACTCTACAACTGAGGACCGATGCCACTTTCCCCTTCCTGGTTACTTAAATATTTACCAGGAGCAACTTGAGCAGGTCTGAAGCTCTCCATAGCTCCACTCCTCAACCAACTTTCTGATCGTTTGGAAATCAATATATCCTAGCTGACCCCCAACGCCATTAGAGTGATTCAGTGCTGGGTTTTGTTTTCTTTGTAAATTATATGATATTCCCCTTTCCTTAGATACATTTAGGATGATGTTAAAACTCTTTCCCTAAAAGGGGTTTTTTTATGTCTCCTCAAGATCTGGGCAAGCAACTCATCTTGGGTAACCCTTCTTCAATTCACAACCGGAAAAAATCCTTTTTCTTCATTCGTTACCTTGATCCTCCAATGCCCGGAGGTCCCTGAAACCTTATTAAAGAAAATTTAAAAGCAAAAAATGCTTCTTCTTTGGACTCCGATGAGGCTAAGAGGCTCATCGAGTCCAACCTTAGGATAGATTTTCATAACCAGTCGGCCATTCTTTCCAATAATCTCTTGGCTTGAGCTGGCTTATTTCATGGAAACATTACTCCTGAGGGCTACAATCCTCACCAAGGTTAATAGGACTTTGCTTTTATGTTTTTCAATCATTTTTGAACGAAACAAACCCGAATTGACTTATTCTTGTCTTATAGATCTGAATGCCTTCCTGAGAGGAATTTGGGTTTGATCCCCGCAACTGCAATAACTGGGGCCAGCTCCTCGAGCCAGCCAACCTCCTCTTCCACCACCTGCTCTTTATCAGCAACAGCAAGTGCTGCTTCGGAGCTTGCTATTGTTAACACGTAGGCCACTGCCAGTATTATGATTGAGATCCCCGTGGATGCCACTTCTTGAGGCTCTAGCAGCGATTAGATGGTAATCGTGGCCATTCCCTCTGTTTCCCGAGCTGAACCTAAACTAGTTTGGGTTACCAGGAAAAGAAGCAAAAAGGCCAGCACCTCAAGGACAGAGGCCATATCCTATCCTCAGGCACTCCTTCACCTACAAGACCCTCTGGCATTGGCTTGGTCATAAGGGCTCCTAGCGAGGCAGCTAGGAGTTTACCTCTGTCTAAGCAGTTCCTTACTACCTATGGTAAGGCTTTTTTTCCATATACTGCATACCTACTCTTTATTATATTATCTAGGTAAAGTTTCCACTAATTCTATTACTTTCTTTCTTTTCAGGAGGCAAAAAGTAGTAGTGCAGTCCTGAGGAGGAAAGGAGATCGGCAGGGTCAAGAAACCTTCCTTGGTCTCAAAATGTCCATTGACCCTCTCTCGAGTCCTTCCGCCTTGGATAGTACTCAATTTCGACCCACCCCTCCAATTGACATTAATTATCGATCTCAGTTCACGAGGGTGACTCAGGAGCAAGCTAAGTTTATCGTCCTACCACAGAATTTGGCCTTTGTAAAAAGGCTAACATCCCAGTAGAGGCTCAACGAGTTGCATGTTAGCTTGTTGAATATAAGTAACTTCTTTTCTCTTCTTCTTGTTTCCCAAGAAACTTTAAGCTTTGTTTTTCTTTAAAACCTTAAGTTTTACTGTTGCTGTTTTGTAGGCCATCAATATTTTACACGCATTTGTGGAAAGAGAGGCCACCTGCAATAGCACAATAAATTCCGTAAAGTAGGAGGTGGCCCATGCAAAGGCCGAGACCAGCCAAAAAATAAAAGAGGTTGTCCAAGCCAATGAACTAAAATGCAATATAGACTGGCCAGGAAGAAATATGATGAATGAAAGACCTAAATGGATGAACTGAGAGAAAAGCTTTGCCAATTTGAAATAGAGAAGAAAACCCTTCACCTTGACGTCGCGGATCGAGAAAAAAAGGTCGCTGGCTAAGACAAGAAGATCCTCTAACTCCAAGAGGAGGCTCAGTTTACTGAATCTAAATTCAATTCTCAGACAAAAGGAGCTTCTTATCCGAGGCAAAAATGCATTCATTGTTTCGGGAGAGGCAGACACAATGCTAAAGGAGTTCACCCAGAAGGTCTTCACCATAGGGTTCACCATGGCCTGTGATCACTTGGTGAATAATTCGGATTTGTACAAGGGCATGCCATATGATACCTCAGTCAACGACGAGGTGATCAAAAATTTGGAGACCAAGTTGAAGGCCCAAGTGCTGATTCTTGGGACTCTCGAAGCTACCAGCTTGGAAATTACTAAACCTGAATATGCTCCTTCCGGGCCTAAGTCTGAGCCTACTTAACCATCTTCTACTGGTCTTCCGCCAGGCCCTCTAATGTAATAGATGTTCAATAATTGTAATAGATAGGGCTTTTATAATAAAATTTTAATGTTTGCACTTCAATGGCTTCTCCACTTCTTCTTTTGAATTTCATCGTTCCCTACACCCCAAAGGTGCCAAACACACAAAGTTCCAAACACTTAATAGTCCATACTTAAACTCGTGTAACGACGCCTCAACTATTAATACTACTTAGGCAAATTTCAAGTAAACAATTCTTGATCATGTGTTCTTATAATTGAAACATGCATGTACTAGTACATTTTCTCAATCAAAGTGGAAAACACTTTATTTTTCTTCTTCACTCTGTCTTCTGATCTCGATCCATACCTTATTTGTGAATCGGAACGGCTTATGCTTTTTGAGGAGGGACCACTAGGTCTCAACCCTTCTAACACTTGTTCATTTTGTTTTTTCTTTTCATTTGAAGCCTAATCTAAATCTCTTTAGCACATCAATGGGTCGAAGCGACTCATACTTGGATTTGAAAGGGAACCACTAGATCTCAACCCTCCTAACACTCTTGTTTTTTTCTTTAATATTGATTTTTCTTTTTATTTGAAGCTTGATCCAAGTCTCTTTAGCACATTGGCGGGTCAGAGGGGCACATGCTTTTTGAGGGGGGACCACAAGGTCTCTGCCCTCCTAACAGTCTTACTTTTTTTTTTTAATATTGTCTTTTCTTTTCATTTTGAACCTAATCCGAATCTCTTTATCACATCAGCGGGTTGAAACGGTTTATTTTTTGATAGGGGACCACTAGATCTCAACCCTTCTAACACTCTTGCTTTTTTCTTTAATATTTCTTTTTTTTTCATTTGAAGCCTGATCCGAACCTCTTTAGAACATCGATGGGTCGAAGAAGCTCATGCTTTTTTAGGGGGGACCACTAGGTCTCAACCCTCCTAACCTCTTATTTTTTTGTTTAATATTACTTTTTCTTTTCATTTCCAGCCTGATTCGAGCCTCTTTAGCACATCATCGGGTTAGAGCAGCTTATTTAAGTGTATATTTGAGAAAGGATCACTAGGTCTCAACTTTCCTAGCACTCTCGCTTTTTCTTTAATATTTCTTTTTCTTTTCACTTCGAGCCTGATCCGAACCTCTTTAGCACATCGGCGGGTCAGCGCAGCTTATTGTTTTTTAGAGAGGACCACTAGGTCTTAGCCTTTTAACATTATTCAATACACTTTCTCAAGAAATGTTTATTTTCGTAAGAAAGGAAGTCTATTACATCTCTTGATAATATTTCTTCAAATTTACAATATTCCACATTCTGGGAGCGGCATATTTTTTTACATCCACGAGCTTATAATAGCTCAATCTATGAGTCTCTATCACACGATAAGGGCCTTCCTAATTTGGGTCCAACTTTTTTGTTTCTTCAACCCAGCTTACCTTGTTTCTCTGAAGCACCAAATCCCCAGGCCACAAGTATCTATGTTTAACCGTCGAGTTATAATGCCAAGCCATGACTTGTTTGTATTTGGTCTCCCGAATGGATACATCCAACCTTCTTTACTTCCAACAGACCCAAATTAGTTCTCATAGCATCCTCATTCTGCTCCAAGTTGCATAAGTTACCCGAGCTGATAGTAACCCAATTTCAGCAAGAATAACAGCTCCAGAACCATAGACTAAACTAAAAGGTGTGTTCATTAGTTGTTCATGGAGTGGTTCTATATGCCCTTAGGATACTAGATAGTTAATCAACCCATGCACCTTTATCCTACTCTAGCCAAGTCTTGAGCCCCATAAGAAGGGTTCGGTTACAAACTTCTATTTGCCCATTTACTTGAGAATGTGCCACCTAGGTAAAATGTTGTTTTATCCGAGATTAAAATAGAAACTTTTGAAAGGTTCTCTCTCGAACTGCTTCTCATTATCAGAAATAAGAACAAAAGGAATTATGAACTGACAAACAATATTTTTTTCAGAAGAACTTTTCTATCGATCTTCCAATGATAGAGGCTAAAGGTTTGGCTTCGATCCATTTAATGAAATAATAATTGCTACTACCAAAAATTGTGTTATTTCAACTTTACCTACCCCCTTGGGTAACGGTCCCAGGAGGTCTATTCCCCATTAGGCGAATGGCCATGAGCTTTGTATTGGGACCATATTTGAACCTGGTCTTCAAGAAATAGATACATGTATTTGGCATTGGTGTCACCTCCGAACTAGATCATCGCATCTAAATGTAAAGTGGGCCAAAAATACCCGGCAAGTAATACCTTACAAGCTAAACTCCTTGGCCCTATATGGCTTTTGCATATTCCATCATAAACCTCTCTTAACACATAATTAGTGCCGGTAGGACCGAAACACCTTACCAACAGGCACAAGTATGCCTTTTTGTGAAGAATTCCATCAATCAATGTGTACTTTATGGCCCTATATTTAACCTTTCTTGCTTCAATCGAAACTTTAGGGAGTTTATTACTGTTTAGATAATTTATTATAGGTTCAATCCAACCAAGGTTTGTGTGGATATCCATGATTTTATCCATGGGATCGATTGACCTTGAATCTTACACTGGTCTACTAATATTCCTTTGTTAGGTGCAAGTATATTGCCGAGGTTAGCTTCGATAACGCGTTCGCATGCAAATTTTTAGCTCGTGGAACTTTGAGAACATCTGCTTTTTTGAATTTTGACATCCAGATTTTCACTTCGGTCAGATATTTCTTTAAAATCACCCCTCGAGCTTTATAATTTCCCAACTTTGATTTAAAGCTAATTGTGAATCCCCATGTATCTTTATAGTCCAAGCCTCCATTTTATAGGCCAACTTCATCCCATACATGAGTATCTCGTACTCAGCTTCGTTTTTGTTGCTGAAAATCCAAACTTTAATGCATAAGTAAGGTAATTCTCCTTTTGGAAACCTGATTATGATACCTTCCCTGGCTCCAGATTCACACGAAACCCCACTAACGTGAAATTCCCATATAAGGTTTTCTCTTGATTGGTGTTCCTTGGATTGGTCCACCGACATGATTAATTCTAGCTTTTCAGGTCCACAGTTTTCAACTATGAAGTCAGCCAAACAGAAAAAACTTGAGCTTTAATGGCTGTTCGAGGCTTGAACTCAATATCAAACTCAAACAGCTCAAAAGACCATTTTAGCACTTTTCTCGAGGCATCAGGTTTACTTAATATATTTTTCAAGGGGGTTTTGTTAAGACAATTATTTTATATCCGTGTAAATAAGGTCTTAACTTCCGAACTGATATTATCAAGGAGAAGGCAATTTTTCTTTAAGAGAAATTCATTTCCGACCCTTAAAACATCTTACTTACAAAATATATGGGGCATTGATTGCTATGTTCATCCTCTTTTATGAGACCCGAATTGATTGCTGAGTCTGTAATTGACAAATACATATACAAAGGTTTTCTTTTTTGTGGAGACACGAGCTTCAGAAGGTTGTTCAAATATTCCTTAAGCTCTTCAAAGGCATTTTGAGCTTCGTCTGTCCACTGGAAATTCTCTTTGTCTTTTTTATAAGTTGATAAAATAGTAACCCTCTTTCAGCTAATTTTGATAAGAATCGATTTAGAGATTTCCGCAATTCTTCTGGTCAGCCTCTGAACTTCTTTGATCGAGGTGGGAGTTTTCATATTAATTATAACTTGAATCTTTTTCGGGTTTGCCTCAATTCCCCTATAAAAGACTAAAAGCCTCAGAAATTTTCCTAAGGGAACCCCAAACGCACATTTTTTGGGATTCAGCCTCATCCATATTGACTAATATCTCGAAGGTTTCTCTTAGATCTTCCAGCGTCTCTTCAAAAGTTTTGCATTTTACCACCATATTGTCTATACAGACTTCCATGTTTTGACCTATTTGCAATTTGAACACCTTATTAACGAGCCTCTGATACATGACTCATGCATTTTTAAGTCCAAAAGGCATCATAACATAACAATATGTGCCTCGATTTTTTATAAAAGAAGTTTTCTCCTCATCTTCCTTTGCCATGAATATTTGATGATATCTCTTGAATGCATCTAGAAAGTGCAAAACATAAAACCCAACGAAAAAATCAACTACTATATCAATCTGAGGCAAATGAGTAACTGTCCTTTGGATAGGCTTTATTAAGATCGGTAAAATCTTGACACATGCGCCATGAAGAGTCTTGTTTAGTTACCAGGACGGATTTAAAAATCAGGTCGGATATAATACTTCTCTAATAATTTTTGTAGCTAAAAGCTTATCCACCTCGGCTTAGATAACTAGGCTTTGCTCCAGATCGAAGAGGCACTTTTTCTGCTTGACTGGCTTGTGTGTTGGCTCCACTCCAAGCATATGTTCAATGATTTCTCAGGGAAAACAAGGCATGTCTTCCACTATCCAGGCAAATACGTCCTTGTATTCACTGAGAAGTCTGAATAAGAGGCTCTTGAACTCTGCTGGAAGAATAGCACAAACTTTTATCTTTTTGCCTGGGAAGCTTGGATCCAAAAGTATTTCTTCAATAGGAACCTCATTATCTAGCTCCACTTTGGCCTTGCCTTTTCCTTTTGACTCGAGCAGTTCTGGTATTTCTTGTGCTCTTATTGAATGGCCAGCATTTTACTTCTTTTATCCTTGGGTCGGACTGTGATTCTTTTGGCATACCTGAGGTGGGTGGAGCATTGAATGTTTGGAGAAATCCTTATCTGCAATAGACATAGTTTGTGATTAGAATCGCAGGGAAATCATATAGCATGCCCGAGCCTCTTGCCAGTTCCCAATCACCATGCCTTTTGACCCATCCCTCAACATAAATTTAATTCCAATGTGAAAAATTGTGGAAAGGATCCTGTATGTATATTATGTGGGTCGGCCTAGGATTATATTATAGGAACTGTCCCTTTTCACGATGACAAAATTAGTCATCTCAACTTTGTATTTCGGGGAATTTTTTAGGGTCAGTGGCAGCATAATTTGTATTTTTAACATGATTGTCTCCCCAGTAAAGCCCACCGGAGAAGTATTAAAAGGTTTAATCAAAGATGGGTCGATGTGCATTTTCTCCCAAGCATTCCAAAAAATAATGTCCCTTCCGAATTTCCAATATCAACGAACACTCTATGCATTTCATATGTTTACCAGGCACTTGTACATGAACCACCACAGGGTTAGTGTAGGGCAGGCGGCTAGGAATAGGGTCATCCAAAGTGTACCCGAGGCTCATGAAAGGCTTTAGCCTTTTTTCCTGATCCTCTCCTACAGGCACACACCTTGCATACTTTTTCCTTGCATTGCTGGAATCTCCCCGTCATCAGCCCTTTAGATATAGTATTTATCACTCCAGTCACACAAATTCGCTCCTCTTGAACTTGATTATTATTTTTGTTCTGGTTATTTTGATTCAGCTGGCGAGAAGGATATTACGGAGGTTGCACAAGATTGGCCTTATCGTTAGCATTCCTTCGAAATTCAACAGTAGTTCAGCTGATGAACTGCTGCAGGTAGCCTTCTTGGATTGCTCTTTCTATTCCAATCTTCAAGTGACTACACGTCTCTCTGTCATGGCTATGTTGGCCATGGAACACGCAATATTTTGACTTATCCCTCTAATTAAGGCTTGCCACCATTTGGGAAACGAGTTTCAATTGGGATTTCAAGGTGCTGAACCTAATATACTATTTCTTTCCTTGAAGTATTAGAGGCGTAAAATTTGAATCCAATAGGACCTTTGTCCTCGGAGGTTGATGTCTCTTACATTATTATTTGGATAGACTACCCTATTCGCCAATGGTCTTTTGTTGGGATAATTCAATCTATCTACAATTTTAAGCTTCTTAGAAGAGGAGGTGAGACTCGTACATTTCTCGTTTAGTTCTGTTGGACACCTCGCCCTGTATGAATTCTGAGGCTCTCGCTAGAAGCTCGAATAGGTATCAGGCATCCTTTTAGCCAGTTCGACATTGAAGCTGCCAAGTCGGATACCACTACAGAAGGCAGCAATTAAGATTTTCTCATGAACATTTTTTATTTGCATTACTTCGTCATTGAAGCGATCGATAAACTTATTGAGAGGCTTATCTGACTTGTGCCTGATGTTCATGAGATGCAAGGAGTCCTTTTGTATCACAGATTTACTTCAAAAATGCCCGAGGAAGGACTTCTCAATAACTCATGAAAAGTTGCAATTGAATTTAAAGACAGCTCCTAGAACCATTTTTACACGGGGCCTCGTAGCAGTATGCCGAACAGTTTGCATCGGATGGTGTCACTAAAGCCATAGAGGCTAGTGACGACTACCATATGTTAAAGATGGTCAACGGGTCTAACCTTGTACCTGACCAAATCTGAGCAACTTGAATTGTTGTGGCAGAGGTTTCATTTTTATTGAGATCGTTAACGGATCTCTGTTTATTTCCGTAAGAGTGAAAATATGTGCCATCAAGTTATTGTTCTTTAAAATTTCCTGAATTTTCTTCGCAGGGCTCTGCTCCTCGAGCAGTTTTAAAACAGCTAAGGAGGGACCTTTGTCATTGGTACTTTTTGAAAAATTGTAAGGCGATCCTCTCATGCACTAGTATTCTCTCTAGTTTGCTAGTAGCTGTCTGTGACTCCTTGGACCGGTCATCTGAGTAAGACCTCATAATTTTGTGTCTTAGGTTATTTGGGCTTACGAAATTCTCAGGTTGTTTTCCAGGATGCCACCCAAGGACCCATTGTTGCTCAACTCCTGGTGTGGCTACTCGATTAGACCAATCCGATAGAGTGTTATTTTCATGTTGCTCCACAAAGGCTTGAAAAGACTCAAAATGATCAGCAATATACTTCAGAACATCATTTTGCTTCTGTTGTACCTCGGTTGATGTTCCAATGTCCTCCACCTCATCAATTTGAAGTAGAAGATGAGGATTGCTTGTTTCAGCCTCATTGCTTATTTCAGCCTCCTTGCTAGCTGCATGTCTTGCATTTTGGTTCTTCATCTCTTTGAAAAATGAAACTAATAGTTGAATTTACTGTAGCTATGTAGAAATAGTGGGAATTTGCGTTTCCCACAGACGGCACCAAATGATGAAATAGTTGAGAATTGTGTAGATATGAAGAGGGAAAATGGGAGAACTGAGAAGAGTAAAGGAGAAAAAAATATGAGAGTTGAATTATGAGGAGCAATCTGTAAGGTCAACTACTATAGATTTAGGCCCATGATCCCTCTATTTATAGACACATATGAGAGAATTTATGGCCAATACACTATTAACTTAACCAAGTCTAAATTACATAAATGCCCTTAATGAGTTGCCATGTAAGTACTTCGAGGACAATCATCAAAAGCATGCCAAGTGCTAATTTTGAGCACCATCATTAGGTGTGTGTGCGTGTAAATATATGTACACGTATGTGTATCTATCTATACATAAATATACATAGATACACACACGCACATACATATACACACACACACACACACATATATATATATGTGTGTGTGTATTTATACGTGTGTGTGTGTATATATGTATTGTATAGATATATGTATGTATGTGTGTGTATATATATACACACACACATATAGATATATTCATGTATGTGTGTGCATATATACACACACACATACATATAAACACACACACATATGTGTGTGTATATATGTGTGTGTATATGTATGTATGTATATATATATGTATGTATTGTATATATACACACATATATATATGTGTGTATGTACGTATATGTGTGCATACACACACAAACACACACACACACACATATATATATATATATATATTTATATACACATACATACGTACATACACACACACACACATATATACAGACATATATATAAGAGGATCTACAATTATAATAATATATTAATATATTTGTGTACATAATATTTTAGTCATAATATTCTTAATTTTTAAAAAGTAAATATGTTAATAACTAATAATGTTATTTTTGTTAATACTTAAATATCTTTTCTTTGTATAATTATTGGTTATGCATATTTTATGAACATATACATTAATATAACTGTGCAACTTATTAATGTAATACTTTTTTTTCAATAATTAATTAAATGGACTACTATTTTTCTTTTAATACATATAAATATTAGAGTGAAGTAATTGTATATACTTAATTATTTATTGAAATATATATATATACACACACACACATACATGTTCTTAGTATGATCATGTATTATTATTTGAATAACTTATAATTGTAATAAAATTATGTTTTACATAATGCCTAATTTATATACTTATACTATATAACTTATTATTATAACATTTTTACTATCAAGTATCAACAAGTATATTAAATGCAATACTAACTTACTAGTAATATTGATAGAGGTAGGTAATCATATATATTTCTATATTCTCATAGGATATAACTTAACAGGGGTTGGTGATTCAATAAGATTTTTCTATAAATAATTAAGGTAATTCTTCTATCATTTTCTAGATTTAGTGAAGGTTCGAACTGAATCAACAATCATTGATCTGTGAAGAATTGATCAATCACCATTCTCAAAACTTACTTTTGTTGAATGATGTTATTTTAATTTGGTTATATATATTTTTTATCATCTATGAACTTGTATTTTGAATTTGTGAAACTTGAATTATCTTGTATTTTTACTATGTGATATTTTGAATTTGTCTCTTATGAAATTTGTGGGATGATGATACTAAATTTTAGAATTAGAATATGAAATAGAAGAAAATTTATGTTCAACTTATTTGACTTGATCAAGTTACTAATCGAACAAGTCGAATTTAAATGACTCGATTTTAATTGACTTTGGATTTATATAACTTGACTTTGATTTTGAAATTTTGAAATCGAAAGTCAAGCAAGTCAAAAACAGATCGAATAAACGCTCCTAATATGTGTGTGTATGTGTGTGTGTGTGTGTGTGTATATATATATATATAAGTATGTATATGTATGTGTGTATATATATTGTTTGACTTATTTGACCGGTATTTGGCTGGTAAAATCGAACTACTTGTTTGACTGGTAACGGGTCAAACTAGAGGAACTGTAGATTGGTATTTGACTGGTAGTTTGATTTGAAAGTTGAAGTCAAAGTCAAGTCGAGGAGTCGCTCAATTAATTTGATTTCGAGTCAAAGTCGAGTTGAAAGTCAAACAAGTCAAGTCAAATTTTTTTTGATTTGACTCAACTTGATAGTTTCTTAGACTTGACTGACTTTTGAACACCTCTATCTACATTGCCAATGCCTAATTGGCAAAGGAGTGCCGAGTTTATAATGACTAAGAGGATCAAACCTTCTTATGTTAGATGGCAATTGGAGCACAACTTTGATAGTTTCAAATTTGAAGTCGAAGCTGATTGGCGAGAACCCATTATTAGGTATTTGAGAAACCCTAACAGTCATGCTTACCGAAAGGTGAAAAGGCAAGAAACCCATTACATATTGTTAGATGGGGTACTATATCAGCGAGAAAAAGATGAGTTGCTCTTGAAATGCCTAAGCAAGCCCGAAACTTACAAGGGCATGCTGGAAATCCACGAAACAATTTGTAGGTCACACCAAGAGGGCAGAAAGATAATATGAATGTTTCAAAATCATGGCCTATATTGGCTAACTATGATGGGGGACTGTATAAAATTCAAAAGGGGATGCGTAAAATGCTAGACACACAACCTCATACAAAAGGCACCAGCTAAAGAAATGGAGATCTCATAGTAAAACCTTGACCTTTTAGATTTTGAGGGATAGACATAATCGGTATGATTATACCATCCTTATCCTAGTAGCACAGCTACATCATAATGGTGATGGATTACTTTACAAAATGGGTTGAGGCCGTGCTAGTTAGAGAACTTGATCAAATGATAGTAATAGGGTTCATTAGAGAATATATCATCCATCATTTTCGTCTACCTAAAACAATTGCGACCGATTAAGCATTATGCTTCACTAGAGCATTTGTCAAAGAATTTTCAAAGGATATGGGGTTCAAGATCACACATTCAATGCCATATTTTGCACAAATCGACAAATAAGACTTTGAAGAACATTGTCGAGAAAATGATCGAAGACAACTCTAGGCATTGGCACGAGTTACTGTTAGAAGCCTTATAGGATTATAGAGTTTTGTATCGAACTAGCATAGGTATGTCTCCTTATGCATTAGTGTATGGTCACGATGCCATTTTACCCGCCGAGGTTACCTATGGTAGCTTCATGATTGGCTTAATAGCATGGCTTGTTAATTAATGCATATAGTCAAACTATGTTAGATGAGTTATTAATATTCAACGAAGAAAGTTTATCGATCTTAGATCATTTGGAAGCTAATAAATGGATGGTGGCACCGATTTGTATAATAGAAAAGTGCATGCCAAGTTCTTCTAGCCATGTGATCGAGTTTGGTGAGCTATTCTCTCAATAGGCAAAAAGGATTCAAATCTGGGCAAATGGAGTTCAAATTAAGAAGGTCCATTCGTTATGAAGTCAGTGCTGCATGAGGGTGCATACTTGCTTGTCGATTTGGACAGCAGCGTGCAGAAAAGCCAATCAATGGGATATACCTAAAGGAATTTAACCCTTCAGCGTGGGAATGCTTGACCAAGGAAGAGCAAAGAGCAGTTTATAAATCAGTTGGATTAGAGTACCCATCAGAAGTATAGCAAGCATCAGTCAAGAGAAAAAAATAGGGGAAATAAAATTTAAAAAAACAAAGTAACAAATATCTAGTTGACGAGACTACAAGAGTCGGCCAAAGTAACAAGATTCTTCAATTATCGGCCTTATGGCCATTACAAAGCAAAAGATCGGGACAAACAACTATCCACAAAACATAGAAATGGATTCAACTCCTTGGAGCTGTAGCATCAGATACTTGAGCAGAAGAAGGTTGCGGCGGCATAACCTGGACACCTAAAGAGTTGTTACCTGCATCAGGGGCAATGCCTGCATTATTAGCCTGACTTAGAGTTTGAGAGGACAGGCCCTAACTTGGTTTACTAGTCCGAAAATACCAAGAACGCTACTGTAGAAGGATGTATACACATCCTTGTATGGTTTGCCTCAATATTTGTGCCCATATTATCAAATTCTAGTTTGGATAGTTGGCCTTGAAGGGTCTCTAGTTCCACTATAAGAGGATTGAATTTTTCTTCTAGTTCATGCTGCATTTTTAAGGTTGTCTCTTTCAATTGCTTGATCTCGTTCAATTGCCGAAGGATGGATTCTTCTTTGTTTATTAAGGTCATTCACAAACTTGCTAAATTCCTCTATCTTGGCAAGAGCTAGTGTCACTTTGTTAGTCAAAAACATTAAACTGCACTTGAACGAATTGATAGGAAGCCAGAATAGTGTTGGCTTATTTATAATCCTTAAATCAAGAAGACAGAGAGGCAATGTACGAATCTAGTACTTGTCGATCGTTGATGACAGTTGATCCTCAGTAGCATTCCTATAGGCCGATAAGGTCTTGGTGTGCTCCTCATATTTATTGAGCAAGACCTCGTTGACTGATTTGGTGATTAGTTCATTTAGGGAGCATCGAAGCTTGGCCACTCGTGTCAAATCTACATTTGATAGCTCTGAGCTACCAGATAAGGGCAAAGGAGCATCGATCATGCTCTTGATTCGAGTTAGTAGGGAATGTAAGCCGTTCAATTGGAAGGGGGTAAGATTGAAAGTGGCTTGAAAAGAAAATTGAAAATCAAAGTTGAGCCGAATCAAAGAACATAAAAGGAGTAGTAAGAGAGTGGAACAACTAGAACAATTTGGATAAAAACTTCAGTCTTCAAGACTTCCACAGTAAGGGGGATGCTAATATCCAAAGAAGCAGCTAGTGTGCTGGTCTCAACTATGTGAGCAACAACCCTTATCGACTGAGTCGACTTTGTGGGAGTGGATGTGACTGAAACTCAAGTAAGGCCATTGCTTTCTGCATGGAAGATTTAATAGGAGAGAATCTAGTAGACCTCCTAAAAGAGCCAGTTAGAGGTTTCCTCGACTTGGAGCAAGCTTCAATTGAACACTAGTAGGCAGAGGGAAACAATGACAGATAATATCAATATTGGTGAAGAGTGAAAAAAGTGAATGAAGAAAGTAGGAAAGCTATCCTAGCTAGACGAGTCAATTGCGTATAGGGGGCAAGTTAAATTCTTCTTCTTCATTTTCTCAGAAAAGCCAATTTCAATAAATTGTGGCTTTATCAATTCAACCTTTGCAAATGAAAGAAAATTAAAAAATTAGATCCAGAAAATAGTTAAAGAAGAGGAACGATTGATGCCTAAGTATGTGCGAGCTCCTCCAACAGTTGAAATCAATCTGATGGAAAGGCTTTGATCTCCAGGAAGAGCATAGAACCCTGTAACAATTATGGTTTCACCAGTTGAGGTAGAAATAGTAGGGTGCGCAACTTATCCGATAGCGCAAAATCGGCCGAAGGATGTTTTATAGCTTCATGAACTCAGTTTCGAAAGAACTCTTCAAAGCCGAGCATTTGGAGTTATCTTTAGTCCACATCCAAAACCATTCTCTCAAGTAATGAACTCAGTGAATCTCATGCTTTTTGAGGAGCACTTGATTAGCCTCGACCGTAATTTTAGTTGTGGAAGAGCATTCCACTTGATGCTATATATTGTTGAAAAGCTTAAATCACCCTGATCAACACACCATTCGAAGCCTTCTTTCTCTTCTTAAGGGGCTCGATCTCCTACGATGCCGATGATGAGTTAGAGATAGAGGCATGAAATAAACAAAGATTTGTTAAAAAAAGTTAGTTAAATATCAGTTGCAATGGCAATCTTTAAAAATGTTCCACCAACAATTATAAAGATTGGTGACAAAAAGATAGTATAAAACAACATAAAATCAAATTGGTTAACAAGTGATAGATTCTTGGCTTAGAGTTTACCAAATTCGACTCCTCACTAAAAACGTGCCGCCGATATCCTGGTTGGTTAATAGGATCAGGAGACAAGATAGGAAGGGACTGAATTAACTCAAATTGACGAGTCAGCACCTGTATTTGCAATTGCAATACTTTTGCATGGCATGGGCCTACAGCTAAAAGGTAGATTGTGAGTGACAACACAAGAGGCCCAGATTGCAGCTCTTTCGACTTCTTCTTTATCACTCATAGGCTGAGTAAGGTAAACATTTTTCAACCAAGAGATAAACTAGTTCTGCCATGATATCAGAATGACAATAGAAGCTTAAAAGTGGGGCTGTCACAATAAAAAATATTGATATAATTAGAGAATCTTTTGGTCTTTTGGTATCTAGGCTCAGAAAGGGGATTGAGACAGTCAAAGTGCATTCCAAAGATAGTGGTCTAGGTATTTTCATTAATAGGAGCTGGCCTCATAGAAGGAAAATAACTTTGCAGCCATAATTTCAAAATCCACATGGGTCTAGGGATGTCTTCCAGTTCCTTGGTCTTGAATTCAGCTAAGCTCTTGTAAAGGGTTGATACAACGGCTAGTCCCAAAGCTAGGGCTTCACCATCGGCCAACGCAACTGCCAAATTATAGAAACTTACAGTTATTTGGAAGGTAAGGGGACAAAAGGTATATCGATTGAGCCATAAGGCTAGGAAGCTAATGTTCTTCTCCCTAGAAACAGATTTGCCTTTGGTAGTGACATCTTCAAAATGCTTAGCCAGATAAGGGCCATAAGATTTATGAGATTTGGAAGAATGACCAAAATCGGCTTTGTCAATCACCAATGAAAGCTATAGTTAGCTAATTTGCCATGAGGCATTAGACCCGTCAAGATGCCCACTGTCACCATCTAGGATAGTTGGTGACATCGGCCTACAAGTAAAGAGAAAGTGATTAGTATTCGAACTTCAAAAGTATCAAGCGGCCAAGACAAGCTCATGATTGGGTTAGATAACTTTGGTGCATAAGTCAATAGCCTCAAAATTGCTAGTCGATTTTTGAACCTATTCGAAAGAAGGTTGCAACCATTTGGCCCAAGACACCCACCGGTTGTCGATACTCAGATTGGAGGACCATAGAGCTCCTCAAAAATAGGGAAACGAGGTTGATTTGTGTTTGAAAAGGTTGGGTTGATGAAGGATTAGGGTCTCACCGGAAGTAACAAGGAGTGAGAGAAGGTCAAGGATTTGTTTAGAAAAACTTTTATATCAAGGCCCTAATACACAACATTGGGAAACATTACTTGTAGGGAAAGGAGTTAATACTTACGGGGTAACTGGGAGAGTTGTGGCTGCATTTGCAGATTCACCTTCAGTCGGACCCTTAGAGAAAGATGGATTGGTAACCTAGAACTATTTAGAAGTAGTGAGAATTGAGAAGGGATGAAAGGGATAGAAAAAGAGAAAAGTCAAGTTGAAAAGGTGAAAAACCTAGGAGGCAGCTAAATAGGCAAAAGGGAAATTTAGGCGAGAATAGGGTATAAAAAGGGGGTTTTGAAAATCGTGCCTATCAAGGACTCATGTCAGCTGGATAGTTTCAAATTTTGAAAGGATAAAGCTTACGGATTAGGCTAGCCACTATAAATACGGTAGGATCAAGTGCAGTTAAGGAATAATAATTCCTAGGTTTCTCGGGAATGCAAAAAGGTTGGTATGATAATGATGAACAGAAATACTTCCTAACTGGTAATGAAACTTGATCCCCAAAAAGGTTGGTATGATAATGATGAATAGAAATAACTTGATAATAGAAATAAATAGAATATCAGTTGGGACAGTTTCAAGCTTATCACATCAACTCAAACAGGTCATCATTAGACCTAGCCGATGATAAACGTCTAAAGGGGATAATTGTTGTACCTGATTGAAAGGCAACTGAGAGCCGATATCAATGTTCAGCTAAAATTGAGAGTTGAGACCGAAATGCAGTAAAGCCGAAACCATAGGGCCAATTTGAATCCATATGAGAAATAGGATCATGGGTCACACGTCTACACCAAAATAAGAGGAACCAGACCCAGAATACGCGATGTGGGCAAAAAGTGCTACAAAGAAATGGAGAAATTGGAGGGAGTAGTTGAAGAGGAATTCAAATTGTAACTTCCTCGAGGTAGTTATAGGAAAAAGAACAAAAAGGGAAAAAAGGAGAAAAATGACCCCAGAAAAAGTTAGAAAATTAATTCTCTAAAAAAAAATATTGTCTAGTTTAGAAATTAGCCATTAAAAAATCTGTTTTAGGAGTGATACAGTTATCAGTCGTAAATCTTTGCTGATTATGTCCATAGTTGTATTAGGAATTGTTAGTTTTTTTTTTTTTTTTTTTTTTTCAGAATCTTATCAGTTAAGAAAGTTTTAATTATGTTTAGCAATGTGTATCATCATTTCAGATTGTTTTGTAAATATGCATTAATAGAATTCTAGTTCTAAATTCTGAGTTTTCAGTTCCTTCAGTTTGCGTTTACCAATTTCACACACCAAATTTAAGTCATCAATTTCGGTCGAAGCAGACAGACAGCAATCGTTAGTTAATTAGAACGTATCAACTCACTTTTAAACTTATAATTGAACAAGAACGTATCGGTTCACTTTTAAACTTATAATTAAACAACGGCACACTCAATAGTAGTTGAAAACCCAAAAATTAATTTGTTTATCATCTTTGATCCAAACAACCGAAATTTGCACAAACGCCGAGAATGACTCATTCAATAGTAATAGTTTGAAAATGAGACATCTGATCTCATTTGATCCGCGAACCAAATGAATCCTTACTGAACTGACGGATAATTTATACAAAGCAAATCATCTAAAAATAAAATGTAATGGAGGAATATTGTCATCACTCATCACTGTAGTTCTCGGCAACCGTGCCATGCAATCAGCAAGCCTTTGGCCGGCTTCAGACCATCTAGAAAGCTTATCATCACCTATAAATAGAGATTGAGCAAAGGTCCACATATATACTTTTTAAAAATATCCGATTCTGTTATAAAAAAAAAAAAAAAAAAAATTCTGTTCGGGGCTTCATTTCTCAAATTTAGAATAATACCAGTAAAACTTTGGCAATATATGTAGTTCTGTTTTTTCTTTTTTTCCTTTTTGTGGTAAAGAAAACTAGGGAAATTAGCGACCATTATAGCAACCTTGTGCACGGCTACTATTTAGCAAGCGACAGATGCAAGACTTATAACTCTCTCTCTTTATATTAGACACACTTGTGAGGATTAAAGTTATACTCCTTTTTTAAATTTTAAGAAAGTGAAATATAAATTTATAACGATACAAATAAAAATTTTGAAATTCTTCCCGTAAAAAATCTTATTTCTAAATTCTACGGTCATTGTGCGACCTTGTCATGATGGTCTCACCAAAGTCTAATAGATTTTTTTTTTCCTTTTCTTTTATGTAATAGGAAATAATAGAAGAGTTAAAAAAATGATGATATTTTAGTTATTGATGATTAAATTTGGAAAATTTTTATTAAGAGTAGCAGAAGTTTCAATATTAATTAAATTAGGAAATTTTGATTAAGGGTAGCAGAAGTTCCAATATTAATAAGAACGAGTCCATTTGGATTGTAACATTATTAGTTATTTCTCCAATAATATTTCGTAACATAAATATTTTTTTAATTATTTTTTATTTCATATATATTATATCTAAAAAATTGTTACAATATTTTCCTAAATAACATTCATAATGACAATTGTCAACCGATTGCAATTTCCGCTTAAATCTTAACAAGGATAATTATACACAGATTTGTGAATTGTATACACTTGAAATGCTGATCTTATATACACAATTCACGAAGCTAAGATTTAATTAAAGCTTTTTTTTTGCAAGTTAAAGATTTAGGTAAAGCTTAAACTATGTAAATTTTACGGAAAATACTTATATAGATTCTGTTTTTAGTCCCATTCGATAGATTTTAACATTAAATTTTATAAAAATTTTTCTTACATCAGTTAATATTATAGATTTCATAACATTTAATTTATATCACAAAATTTATAAGTGGAATTAAAAATCAAATCTGACTAAATATTTCCCAAATTCTACATGTAATATTTATGACTTGCGAAGATGAAAAGTCCACCTATAATTTTCATAAGTTCATTTATTCAGACCTTCACGATCTCCAATGTCTTTAATCCTGCAGAAGATGACAGGAATGAGAAAACACAAACAATCCACGTTATTTCATACCCAAAAGGGGTGTTCATAGTTGGATTTGCAAGTTCGCAGAATTTGGGGTTTGAATTTTTAGATTTTCAAATCAATAAAATTTAAGTTAACTCAATTAATACAGTTATTCAATTAAATCTAATTAAAACATTATCCGGACAAGTTATTTAGGTTAAAAATCTAAATTAATAAAAAAAAATTAAAAAATCTAAAATTGCAACATTATAAAATAAGCATATATATATATATTTGCTTAGGTAAAAATAAAATGATTAGGTCATGAATTAAAAGGAAAAATATAAAATATGATAAATTAGATGCTATTTCAAAAATGAAAAGGAAAAAATATAAATTAAATGAAACAATTAGAACAAAAATAAAAATTAAAAAAATATAATTAAACTTTATTTGGTTATCGGGTTGGATTGGGTTTTAAAAAATAATAAAACCCAACCCAACCCAAATAACCTGAATCCCAATAATCCAATTTATTTAGTTCCAAATTCATTTGAATTGGGTTGAGTATGAATACCCCAACTGAAAATATATAGAACCGATTTGAATTCCACCTATAAATCTTTTATACAAAATTAAATTTTATATAATTCTATTTATATCATTTGATGTTATTTTTTCAATATATGATTTAATATACATTACAGAATTTATAAGTGGGGTCATAAACTAAATCTACCTAAATATTTCTCATTTCATACCACTATTCATTGCATTTCATAAATTTATATAAAAGAAAAATAATTTTAAAATTTTAAATTACCCTTATATATCAATATTCATTACTATATAATCCTCCTCTTCCATAATAAAACAGAGAAAAACTCATTTTTTAAGCAATAAATAATCAGTCATAAATCGAATTGTTTAATAAGACAAATAAACTAAAAGCAAAGGACTAGAAGATAAAATCAAAATTGGAGACCACCACTAGCCACGTCACATTAGACTTTGTTTGTTTTTCTTGAGAAACTAAACTCTATATAAACCACACCGTCACGGCGTCACAACAGTCAAACCAGAAAAAGAAGGCGCAAAATACTATCCAAAAACAAAAGAAGAAAAAAAAAACAAAAAACAAAATACAAAACAACTTTTTTTTTTTTTTTTATTGAGAATTTGTTTACCAAATATGAACAGTGATCAGTTATTCAACAATTCTTCCTCAACTGATCGGAGACTAAGCATTCTAACCAAACACATTCTACCATCTTCCATCATCATCATCATCATCATCATCATCAGCCATGGTCTATCCTGCACCAACTTCTGCTTCTTCTGGTGGTGGCTCTGTTTTTTCCAATCTTGTTCAGGCCCCTGAAGATCCTATTCTTGGGGTAATCTTTCTTTCTTTTTTTCTTTTTTCTTTAAACTAATATACAGAGAAAATATGATATAAGAAGTATTTATGTAATAAAATTATATTAAATTATTGATCCTTATTGTATATTTGTGTTGACTGACTTGTTGTCGTTTTTGTCATTTTGTCACTTTTTATTTTATCAAAATATCTAACTTAAAACACAATTAAATTAATGTGTAGTTACTATTTTTAATGTATAGTTACTATTTTTTTACTAATTGAGGAAATCCCAGGTGGAAAAGATTGTAAATTTGGATTTTTTACGAGGGTTTTTTTTTTTTTTTTTTTTTTCTGGGGTTGAGATTGATATGTTATTCCTGTGTTGGTAGGTAAGTTGTGAGGTGTAGAAATGGAAGTATATTTGGTTCAGGTGTTGTTTGGATATCAGAATTCAATCTTTTCAGAAATGGCGGAAAAAGGAAAAAATGGACTTCAAGTTTTGTACTGTTTGGATTTATTATATTTTTCTTCATTTCTTGATTGATTTGGAATTCTTGTAGAGGTTTAAGCAAAAACCATAAGGGGAAAATGTTAAAAGTTGAAACTTGATTGTTGATCAATCTCAATTCTCAATATCTTTCTCTGTTCTGTGATCTTTGCATTCTAACATATATTTGATGTATTCTTTTGTCACAAACAAACAAACAAACCAAGTTTTAATCCCACTAAGTAGGGTCGGTTGCATTAATCGTGTTATGCCATTGCGCTCTGTCATGAACCATATCCTCCTCAATTCTTAGATGGGCTAAATCTTTCCTACAAGTTACCCACTAAATCTTTTTCGGTCTTCCTCTCTCTAAAATCTACTTGCCTGACAGGTGTTTCTACTAGTCGTCTTAACACATGACGTAACCACCTTAAGCGTGTTTCTCTCATCTTCTCATCAATTGATGCTACTCCAATCTTTTCACGATTCTTATATGCTCATTTCGTATCTTGTCCATCCTAGTGTACCCACACATCCATCTTAACATTCACATTTCTACTGCTCTCATCTTTTGCTCATGTGTGTGATTCACTGCCCAACACCCAGACCCATAGAGTATTGCTGGCCTAATTGCCGTTCTATAGAATTTACCCTTAAGTCATAAAGGAATTTTGCGGTTATATAATATTTCCGATGCCATTCTTTTGTCATGGTGAATGAATTCTAGTTTATGAGCTTCTATGTTCTTCAACTTGTTGTGACTTATGCAAATGTTGAAGAAGGGAAAACAGGAGTTCTTCTATTTGCTCTTAGGTATTTTCATGGTGCAATTATGATTTTTTTTTTTTTTGGTTTATCGGTTTTGCTGTGAGGTTTTAGGTGTTGCTCGTGTGAGTATTTGGAAGGTATTTTTATCTCAAAGTTCATGTCTTTGCAATTAGGTGACAATTGCATACAACAAAGATCCAAGCCCTGTGAAGTTGAACTTGGGTGTAGAGGAGCTTATCGAACTGAGGTGAGTTCTCTTTTGGCACTTTTACAATGCTGTTGTTTCATAATTAGGTGTATACCAACATGAATGGAGAAAGCTTTTTATCTAAGAGGTGGAGACTCTAATCTTCGTTAGAATATTGTATTAACTAATATGTTCTCCATAGAAACTACCTATAGTAGTGATTCGTTCAATACCTGAAAGGAAAAACAGGGGAATTTGGTTGTTGTATAGTTTTTGAATTTTTACATCAAATAGGTGCTTCCCCGAATTTAGGTTTCAATACATCAAACACGGGAATCTTAGTCCTCGGGGACTTCAAGGGTTTAAAATGACTTGGTATGATTCATGTGATGTAAAATTTTTCCCCCCTTCAAATTGAGAGTAATGCTTTAGATTTACCAATGTGACATCTGATTTATTGGTTTTTGTTGCTGAGGAGCCATATCAGCAAACTGTGAAATTTTTCATCATCTGTGATGCTAATCTTGTCATGATGCCTTTTGTCGTGCTTCAACAGGAAGGGAAACCTCTTGTTCTGAATGTTGTAAGACGGGCAGAACAGCAACTAGTTAATGACAGGTTTGATATATGATATTTCTGGAATTTAAGTGCTTTGTTCTTGTAAAACTACTAATTGAGAACTAACTTATATGCAGCTCTCGTGTTAAGGAATATCTCCCAATCGTTGGGCTTGCAGACTTCAATAAATTGAGCGCCAAGCTCATTCTTGGTGCTGACAGGTAAACTATTATAAAGTAGATTTTCATAAACTCTTTAACTTTGGGTTTGTGAACATCTAATTTGGCCACTTAACTCCTATAATGTTCGTTTGCGGAAAAATAATTCCAATATGATTCCCATTTGAACCACAGTTACAAGTTAGCATTGTGTTAAATCCTGTTTGGCAAATAATGGAAATCATCTCAACTGTGCTCCTATCAGATTTCATCTTCTGTCGAGATTCTTTTTCTTTGTAGTGTCCATCAGGACAAGTGAGTTGGTCTCGTTTGGTTATCCTAATGACAATATAACATTTTGCTACTATTTTATAGGCTAAAGAAGAACTCGTGTAGTGCGAATCTTTTGTATTTCAATTATGTGGTTTTGACTCTGTGCATGAATTTTATGCCTAAATATAACTGATTGTCCCCAAATTATGCAAATAAATAGGAAGTAAATATGAATATATACATCTTCATCTACAAAAATCTAAAAATTGTCCCTGAAGTGTTCTGTTAAAGAGATATTTAGAGGGCAGAGAGTGTAAAAGTTTTTTCTTCTGATGCTGTCTTAGTTGACACTCATCGTGGAAGAGCATTGTGTCTGATGAACCCTCTGAAAAAATGTCTAATACTACTCTTAGAGTTGGTTCGGTATTTTATACCACTCACAGTATAGCATCTCATTTTGCATAATTTCTGCTATTTAATATTGTGGTTGAAAAAAAAAAATTATGGTTTGACACCATTTCTGATTTATGCTTGATTGGAAATAGTCCCGCCATCCAATAGCCGAAAATAGAGTTACCACTGTTCAGTGCTTGTCTGGTACGGGGTCGTTGAGGGTTGGAGCTGAGTTTTTAGCACGACATTATCATGAGGTAAAGTGTTGATATTTTTCCTTTCCAAAATCAAAAGCATTCTCCTTATTCTTTACTTTTTCTTTTTAATTGACATTTGTGTGATATATGTTACAGCGGACTATCTACATCCCCCTGCCAACATGGGGAAACCACCCAAAAGTTTTCACTCTGGCTGGTTTATCTGTGAAAAGTTACCGGTATTATGATCCAACAACCCGTGGGCTGAACTTTCAAGGTGTGGATATGTTTTTGATGTATATATAGGTGAAAAATGTGGCTTTATCCAAACAATGTTGCAGTACCACCGGTATCAATGTTGCAATGTTGATATGGTCCCTTATCAAAGGTTTATGATGTGAAACGATTGGATAGTCATGCTATTTTTTCTCTTGGTAATTTGTTCATATGAGGATGTAAAATGTTCCATTTGGAGTGTCAAACACCACACTACCATTGTTAAAAAAACAACTATTTCCCCCTTGATTTGTTTTGTTATAGAAATTTCCCCCGAGGCAAACACTTACGGGTCCAAAACTGCCTCATGAAGAACATTGTTTTTGATAAACTATTTAAAGAGTAGCTCGAATGTTTTCACAATTTGGTGTCTTTGAGTGTGTTTCACCTTTTTGGCTGGATGAAGGAAACGACTTTCATATTTCTGTCTGATTTTCTGTTTAACATTTGAAGAGATTCTTTCTGGATGATACCTCGGAAATCTTTTATGTGAGAATGCTTCTATTTACTTCATTATGTTGTCATACCTAAGAAAAGCATCACATTTAATAAGATTACGAGTCTAGCCAACTATAGGAGGCTTTTTTTTGTTTTGATTTTCTCTTTTTTTGTATTTTTGTTGAGTGATTAAGAACTGGAAATTAATTGGATAGCACTTACCTTTTTCAGTGCACACTAT
This sequence comes from Cinchona pubescens, assembly GCA_025175665.1. NCBI lineage: Eukaryota > Viridiplantae > Streptophyta > Magnoliopsida > Gentianales > Rubiaceae > Cinchona > Cinchona pubescens. The sequence goes on along the minus strand of JANKKI010000304.1, from coordinate 492,631 downwards.
GACCCTTTATAAGGATGAATTATTCCTTGCTGTTAATTGGAAGGTTGAAGGAAGAGAAGACCAAAAGTTAGTCTTAAGTCATGTACACAAGATGGCTATTTTGGGGTGGGACACAGGAATTGCCTTAACCATGTACAATAGAGAATTAGGATTCGTGTAGCCTGCCTGAGGTTTTGAGAGAAGCATCATAGAGCTGAGTTTGCTAATAATAAACTCATTAAACACATGCCGTTTGCTCATGTGTATTTGCATCTGCCTCCTACTTTCTAAAGTTTAAAGTACTTGTTTTGCTGAATAATAGGCTTGTTGGAAGACCTTCAATCTGGTCCATCAGGGGCAATTGTTCTTCTGCATGCCTGTGCTCATAATCCCACTGGTGTGGATCCTACTCCTCAGCAGTGGGAGCAAATCAGACAGTTGCTGAGATCTAAAGCACTCTTGCCTTTCTTTGATAGTGCTTATCAGGTGAGTTATAGTTTATGCCTAATTGGAAAAGCATATTCAATACTGGTGAAATCTGGGTCCGAAGTGGAAGGTGTTTGGTTTAACATCATTTCATAATTGTCTATCAAGTTTTGCTGTTGAACATTCTAGGGTTTCGCAAGTGGAAGCCTGGACACAGATGCACAGTCTGTTCGTATGTTTGTTGCAGATGGTGGTGAATGCCTGGTAGCTCAAAGTTATGCAAAGAACATGGGCCTTTATGGTGAACGTGTTGGTGCATTGAGCATTGTAAGTCTGATCTGAATTTATATTGGGTGAATATTTCCTCTCATCTGATATTTGTATTTGCAATGAAAGATATCAGGTTATGTTGAAGGAATATTGATCTACCTCTTCACATCTTTCTGCTTGGATTGTTCCAAAGTCAATATACTTCCTCTATAGGCATATCCGGTTATTCCTCTAAGAAACAGTTTCTTTGGGAACATTTAAAAGGAGTAAATGTTGGAGTTAGTTTACCATATTTGTGCATCCTCAAGAATGATTGAAATCTTACAGCAACATAGTGACGCTTTATGATCGTTAAGATTCAATGGAATTTAAGGTTTGCATTAACGCTATGTTCGTGTGATTATCATTCATTACATCTTTAGTACATTGTCGAAAAGGATACAATTGAAGTCTAGGTTGCCGAGATTAAACAAGGTTTGCATTAATGCTATGTCCTTGTGATTATTAATTATTACATCTTTACTACATTGTCCAAAAGGATACACTCAGAGTCTGGGATACTGAGATTAAACAAGGTTTGCATTAACGCTATGTTCGTGCGATTATCATTTCTTACATCTGTAGTACATTGTCCAAAAGGATACAATCGGAATCTAGGTTACTGAGATTAAACAAGGTTTTGCATTAATGCTATGCTCATGTGATTATCATTTATTACATCTTTTGTACATTGTCCAAATGGATACAATCGGAGCCTAGGTTACTGAGATTAAACAATAGTTTAAATTTATCAGTGTTTATCATTTTGACGGTTTAATTTAGCGTCCATCATTTTCAGTGTCTTGGTTGTAAGCCTTGGAAATTACTAGAATATAGGCCTTCATTCTATTTGCCATCTAATTCCACCATTGTTTCAATGTCTCCTGAAGATGATTTTTTACTTGATTTAGTTGAGGATTATCTGATTGTACCCGCATTAGATTTTCAGGTGTTGGTTAAGCGGTGGCTCCAAGCCTGCAATGAAATAAGGAAATGTAATTTCTGAAAATTTCGAAGAAGTCATTTGTTAAAGAATGTGGTGTTCGATATTTTGACTCTCGATAAGGCAATGCAATTGTGGGGATGCTTCATATACTTAATAGAAAGACTAGATTTTCTAGCATGTAAACAGAATTATTAGAGGTTCTAGTGCAAAGTTCAATAGTATCTTTCCTTTTGCCAAAATCAGCATATCTTCCATGTGCATGTTTAAGTTTTGGTGATATGACTGCTTGGTACAATGAAAATCTACAGGTATGCAGGGCAGCTGATGTCGCAAGCAGGGTTGAGAGCCAGTTGAAACTGGTGATTAGGCCAATGTATTCGAACCCCACCAATTCATGGTGCATCTATTGTGGCAACAATTCTCAAGGACAGGTAGCAAATTTGTCTGATGATATGCATTAGTATACTCTATAACAACTACTAACATGCATTAGTTACAAGCCAACCATTGAAGTACTGAATAATCTTATTTCTCACCAACTAAAAAGATTTCTTGGAATAAATTATGACCGTAATAAGAAAATTGTTTGATATGCATTTACCATACTCTAAAGGACCAACATGCGGTAGTTAGAAGCAGGCTGTAAAATTACTGATATCTCATGTTTTTCCAACTAAAAATGTTTCTTGGAAAAACTAATGGCTTTCATAAGAAAAATGCACTAGCTGTTTCTCATGCTCCATTTCTGTATGAATGCAGAAATATGTTTCAGGATTGGACACTGGAGCTAAAGGCAATGGCGGATCGTATTATCAGCATGCGGCAGCAATTATTTGATGCATTATGTGCTAGAGGTAAACTATTTTAGTATATCTTCTATAAGTAGGTTCATTGTGCCTTGGTCTGCTCTTTCCCCCACCCGTGCACTAAAGTTGTTTCCAGCATTAGTAATATGTGCATTGTCAATTGTATTCAATATTTTCTCTGTTAAATTCAGATATTCTCTTCCCATCGTTTAAATTTGAGTATAAACAGTTGAAGCACATTTACCATGGTAACAAATACATTACGACAAGCACAAAGCTACTTTTGTGCTGGTCCTGTTAAAAGATTCTGGCTCGTAATCTTACTTTTTGTATCACTAATCCATGTAGATTCCTAAAGAATAAATTGTTTTCAAAAATGTATAGAAAGGGCTTATTCTAACAAAAATTTCCAGAGTTTCGGTGTTTGATGGCAACCATTGAGCTCTTATAGAACTTCGAAGTGGATTATATTTCTTGAATGCACACTATAGTGAGATAAAACTTTTTCCCTTTGATTGTGAAAATTATTTTACTCTCCATGGATAGAATCAAATTTCCTAGCCAATCTATTGATTGTAATTTTTGTTAAAAATGGATGTGGGCGAACTGTGATCGGATCTGTTTGTGAGGACCATAATTAAATGCAGCTTGATTAGTGAAAACATCTATCTGTCTGATCATCTGATGTACTCTTTATGGCTTCTTGACATTGCATTTTTAGTAACCATTGCATGCACTTTGCCATCCTCCCTTCTTTGCCTTAGTTTTTCTTGCAAATGTGGTCCGATCGTTTAATTAACAAATAGAGGCCTTTGTTTTTCTTCCACATTGTTCACCCAAGATAATATGTTATCATTAGTGTGAATGTGACTTTTGTAAGAAGTCTAGCTTTATATTTTGTACAGTGGAAAAACTGTTTTTGCAGTGATGCTTATTTTGTCAGCAGAAATAGGCTTTTCTTCATTTTCTAAAATATTTCAAATGATTTGTTTGTCTGAATGCCTTTTGGATTTCTGATTCTTTAATTGCATTAATAAAAAAAAGAAAAACATGCACAACTACACGGTATTCTTCCTTGGCAGGAACCTTACCTGGTGATTGGAGTCACATTATCAAGCAAATTGGAATGTTCACTTTCACTGGACTTAACTTGGATCAGGTCGCCTTCATGACTAAAGAATACCACATCTACATGACATCTGACGGGTAACAATCTAACTTGCATAACTTAAAATATATTATCTAGTACCTGAAAAAATTGGAGAATGAAAGAAAAAGGTCAAAACAGTTGGTTGCTCTCATAATAAAAGCCATGTCGTGGCATCTTTTGGTTAACAAAAATATGTACTATACCTTTTGATCTAGGAAATTACAAGCATTTCATAGACATTTTTAAGTCATGTTGACATTGTAGATCGTTTAGCTTCCCTTTGCTAATTCCTTGCTGAGCAAGAGTTAATGAAGATTAAGTTTTAGTTTTAGTTTCCAGCAACACTCTTATAAGGACTTTTTTCAGTGTCCAAATGGTACTGCTTGCCTTCTATTGACATTTCACTTAGGTTTCTTTAGTCTTGGAGATTTTGGCTTAGTGTAACTCGTCAGGCAGTATAAATCTTCATTGTGTAATAGTGCATCTCTTAATTGTGCAGACGAATTAGCATGGCCGGTCTGAGTTCGAGGACAGTTCCACACCTTGCAGATGCGATACATGCTGCAGTTACACGAGTTGCCTGAAACAAAGATTGCTGCCTTTCTATCAATAGTTCTGTATTGAGCTCCTGCCCCTTAATACTGAATGTAACACCATTTTGTTGTAATAATAATGTCAGAGTTGAAGAGTAATAGTCTGACTTGAGTCTTGATTTGCAAGTCTTGTGTACTCATTACTCAAAAACTCTTTTAAGCAATAAAAGTGCTAGGGCATAGTAGTTTTTTGCTACATCTTTTTTTTGTTAAGTAGTTTTCTGCTACATTTATTAGGAATGCAGCTTCTTGTTGTGTGTTTAATCATTTAGTCTTCTTGAAAGTTGAGAGAAAGTTTGAACATCATGTTGTTTATGCTTTGTTTTTCCTTATTGGTGAATGGAGGTTTGTTCTCATGACTGTCTCTCGATTTTGCTTCTTAATATACCAGTTTGGGTGGCGTGACGTAGTTATTTGTTGTTCAATCAGCATAATTATATTTGAGAAGTAATCATGGTATGTAACTGTATAAAAAGCGATTAATAATATAAATATTGTGTAGATGAGTAATATATCAGCTCATACATAAATGATAGTTTTTCAAAGTTACATACGAGTGTACTAAAAGTTTGTTGTTCAGGTGGAGGAATGTTGCTTAATTTGTGGACATTACTTGTCGAACGCTCCAACATGTTTAGACTGACATGGTCGCAAAGGTTGAGGAGATCTTGATGTAGTAAGTTTTTGGTAACGAAATATGCATATCATCGCTAAATAGCTTGTACATTTCTTGTACATAAGGAATGTGAGTTTTTTAAGTGTGACAATAAAGAACTAATTACAACTTATTTGTTTTGTTGTTTGAATTTTCTACCTGGATTGTCAGTTCTACAAAGTTGTGCATATTATTTCTGCTTCATCTACTGAAAAATATTAACACGATATTTGTGTCTTCATTTGAACTTTAACTTGTAGTAAGTATCTGAGTTGTGAGATATAATTGTCAGATCCACATTGCGGGCAAGTGAAAACGTCATTAACATTTATTGTAACTTGCTTTGTTACAGGAACTGCATACTAAATACCAGGGGCATTGTTTTGGATTGATTTTGGTAGTCAACACTTTAGTCCAACATGTATTATCGGTTACTTGCGAGGAAGAAAGGGATAGGAGGTATAATGGTTTGTTAGGATAAACAAAAGAAAGTATATTTACAGTGCTTTGTGTGTGCCTAATACTTTGTGCTTCGATTTTACCTTGTCATTCAATATTCTATTTAAAGGAGTGGTTGTGAACTGATTATCAACAATTGGCATTGATTTCAGAAATAAGTACTGGCTTTTTGTTCTTGATGCAGTAATCATGGAGACATTTTCAATTGATCTGTAAATATTTAAATATTATTAGGTATATATGTTGCTAGAAGGTATCGTAATAGTGGAAGATCAATGGATTTTGAAACATAAAAGATATACCACTGTTGCAACAATTTAGTTTCTGGAGTATCTGCATCTAAAATAAAAAGTATACCGTGGTGTCATAGTTTAGGACAAATCTGCACATAGTTAAATTTTGATATTAAATATAGATATACATACGCTTTGCATATGTCGTACTATATGTACATTTCACCTCTGTACATCATGGTTTGAAAATTTATAATTTCGAGACCTAAATTTGTATCAATATCTCGTGTTATATTTTCGTAGTCATCTATTACTAAAGTCTCTCATGTCGAAAGCCATATAAATTGTAACGTATATAAAATGTGGTAGTATCAAATGTGTCATATTGCATAATGCATTGAATTCCTCATTTTGTTACAATATTTATACATGTTCCAATAGATGGGACTTACATCTTATCCTCGAGAATAATATCAAGGACTTTCATGTGTCCCCCAATAGTTTGCTCTAAACAGTACGGATTTCTAGATAGAAAATCAACAACTACAGTGGCCACATCTATATTTTTTCCTGAATTAGTTATATGTTGAATATTTGTAGTTACGGTTAAAATTGAAATAATTTTATGTAGCTGTCTTGATGTATGATGTGTACAATAGGTATGAAATTGAACACCCCCGTTTGACGTTCAAGTAGTACATTTATAGATTCGATTGCCTTAGTGTCGTTGTTTAATTTGAGATTGTAATTATTATCAACAATTCACTAGTTTGGCGAAATGTAGCGTACGTATGCTCTATCGATATAGTGTGTACGACCGATTTCAAGTGTGTCAGTAAATAATTCGATATTATTTTTGAAAGTTGTGGTTTGAATTATGGTGCCCTACAACAGCAATAGAGTCAATGTAGATGTTAAATGTATGTGAATCATATTTTTCGTCTAAGTATATGTGTAGCATACTTATGCATCTGAGAGAACATAGTGCTATAGATGTTTTCCTGTTACGTCGATGATTCTATTGAACTATATTGAGTTTTCCATTGAAATTTTGTATTTGTGCATTGATTTCTTTTAACTTCATCATGTTATTGTTTGTTTGCATTGCTACAAATATAGATTTTCATTAGTGGGTTTGTTGATGCGAAGCAAATTTGTAATGATAGATGAAAGAAAAATTCATATAGTAATTATCAGAAAATAATATTAGGTCTCAAATGTATGTTACAAAAGCATGCTGTTGCATTTATGTGGTTTAACTTTTCTAAATGTTAGGTGATTTTTGTGTCGCATATATTGCGATGTGCATAATGAGCAATGTACATGTATTGTCAAATATAAATACACTATAAGATATGTGAAAATCTAGTAACATTTGTGATTCGCATCTTTTGTAATTTAGATGAAGTAATTTAAATAAGGTAAGTATACTTATTCTGTAGGTAGTCAAGTGTTGCAAATATATTCTTGGGAATATGCATTTTGTAGCACTTCTTGATAGAAAACATTTCTTGTTATGTAGTGGCTGATCGATTTACTGTAGAACGAGGCTTGATGAGGACTTCAATTTTGTCGACCTTTTTTGCTCTAGACAATGCTATATATATGTACTTTAAATGGTTCTACAGTATCATGTGTTTTAAAAGCTTGTACTGCACAAGTTTTTAAAGTAGGAATAGTTTTTAAAAAGAAACTGTAGAATTACCCTCTAAGTTTATCCAAAGTTTGGCCCTGTGCTTTATTTATGGTTATCATATATCACAAATGGAGAGGGAATTGCTTCTTTACAAAGGTGAAACCAAGCTTGTCCTTTTTATGACATAGAAAGGTACCTAGTGAATAAATGCGCGATGACCTTTGTAATGTTCAATTGCAATTTCAACATCAATGACATTTGTTTTACATTGTTTGATAATAATGTGTTCCATTGCATAGGCTTGAGGGAGATTTAAATTTCTTAATAGGAGTGCGGGGCCCTTAGGTTTTAGTGGAAGTTTGTAGGTTGGGTTGTCAGAAGGATTAATGTTATATAAGAATTCGATAGAGTAGGCTGAACTTGCGTAATCATTTGCAATGTCGAAACTTATGTACTTATGCAGAGGGTCGGGAAGGGTATTAATGAGTGTGTTGTTAATGACGTCTACAAAATCAGTATAGCTCGGCATGTGATGAATTCCATATTCATCGCATTCTATGCGAAATTGGAAAAAACAACGTTGATTAATTTTTTTGTGTACGTAACAATTATAGAAGGTGGAATTTGTATATCTTCATTGAGTACATTTTTCTCGTAACCATTACTAACTCTTAGTACGACTCGCTAAATGTAGGGTCTTTGCAACTGTCTCATATTTTCAGTTAATGATATTTTTCTCCAAGTGGTTCCATAGTTTAGATTCAACAAACTGTTGCTTATTTATTTGGCTTGTGATCCTTTTAGAGTGATAGAAAGAATTTGCCGAAAATCCACATCCAAAATAATGACTTTGACTCCAAATAACATGTCGTTTGAACAAATATCTTGGAGCAGATGGTTAAAGATTCTCAATTGTTTATCATTTACTCATTGGAACTTCATCCCAAACTATTAAATCTGTATTCTATTTGGATATGTGGCAGACTTTTTGCATGTTGATGTCAATTAGAATCTTGAAGTGTGAATGGGTTGTACGCCTTCCCTGGTAATATTGATGCCATAAGGTCTAAAGATGCTACTGCTAATTAGATAAATCCCTTGGATCTTACTATTGTTAGTGATGCCCGATATAAGAACGTTTTGCTTGTCCCTCCAAGTCTGTCAATGAAGAATGCACCAGTTTCCTTGCATATTACGCGATCTATAACAGTATTGTAGGCTACTTTTTGGTAGTTAAATCTAATGGTAAGATAGGAATGTTCAATTGATTTTCTATCTCGCGTGCTAAAGCTTTCTCTCTTGGGGTGGTTTGGAAGGTCGTAATCAATTAGTCGCTTTCCCATGAATTCCAAATACAGTTAATACTACTTAAAGTTAAATGTAGTGTTGTGGATGCGCATGAAGGGTTTAGTTTTTGGCAAAATCATCTAATAAGTCACTGTAAAATGTTTTCTAAAGTGCTCGTGGGTTATGAGGTTGACAATAAACCAAAATAGTGACAACAAACCAAAATCGCGATTATAATTGTTGAGAACTTGTACAAGTGTCCGAGTATAAGTTCTACATTCATAGTTCTGCACATTATTCTTTTACAAGTAACACGTAGAAAGATAAACGATCAACACCTAAATCACTTTAGATTGGTTGGAGGTGTAAAACTAAGAATTGAATCGTCCATGTCCTACCAATAGTGTGTCGCTATCTCATCGTAAGCCTGGATTGCAAACTTTTTGGTTATTTTTCAAGCCTTGCAGCTTTCTTTTTAGCACTTAATTATGTGTAATATCATCTTTGTCGTTCTCTATGAGTTGCGTGCTGTGCTTTTGCAACTGTTTATTTTATTAGTTGACAAACATGAGAGTAAGTATAGTATAAAGAAAACCTATAACCTCACATATATGTTAGAGGCTTGCTCATTGTTACTCATATGTGACAATGTGAATTGCAGAAAGCTTGTGCCTATGTAGGTATAAAACATTATTGAAAAGAATTAGTAACACAATAACATTGTTTGTTTAGTATTTCAACTATAACTACTATGATATGATAAGTACATTGGTCAAAAATATAGAGAACAAAATTCATTTGCTTATACCAAGATTTTGGGGTGCTCTTTAGGAAATTAGAAGTTGTATGAGTGGATTTGGTTCACGATTATAAACCATTCATGAAGAGTTTGTTATCTTTTCGGTGAAAGAAGTTAAAAAACAAGAATTCATCCTATGATTTATTTTAAGGAACATTAATCTTACTTTTATGGGATGTCGACCGTATTCATGTATTTTCAAATTTATCTCTTGCTCTATTTTCCTCTTTTTCCCTCATCTCCCACCGAATTTTTTTATTTTGGAGTGGTTATTTTGTTCATTTAATTTTTTACAAGAAAAAGTTTTATAAAAATTATTTAGTTTGTAACAATACTGTACTATTTAGTGTTATTAATAATATTATATTAGAAGTTCCCTAATGCATTATGGTTGTTTATTTCTAAACAACATAATTATGTTGGTGCTAATAAAAAAGTAATATGATTACATAGACCTTACGAAATGAAATATGAATGTGGAATTCGAATAATTGGTCTCTTAATAGAATTCAGTGGTCGGAATTTACTTCTTTTTTAATTGTTTGCTAATTTTTTTTTAATGTTTGAACTTGCATATTTTTTGTATCTAATTTTCTATGCTTTGGTCGTTCGCTGCTAACTATTTATAATATGGCCGTAATAGAATGGTAGTATCAATATGAAAAATTATAAAGTTAGTATTGTTTAAGTTATTGTTTTAATTGTTAGTCTTTGGAATACTACAACTATTATTAGTGTGTTAATAAGGTTTATTTTGTCAAAATAATGAAAGGGTATTAGTCGTTACAAGTCGTTTGATTTTGCCGGTCAAATAAGTTGAATCTACGAATATATATATATGAGGATCTACGATTATAATAATATATTAATGTATTTGTGTATATAATATTTTAATCATAATATTTTTAATTTTTAATAATTAAATATGTTAATAACTGATAATATTCTTAATACTTAAATATCTTTTCTTTGTATAATTTTTCGTGTTATGTACAATTTATATACTTAAACATTAATATAAGTCTACAACTTATTAACGTAACACTTTTGTTTCAATAATTAATTAAACGAATTGCTAATTTCTTTTTAATACATATAGATACTACAATTAAGTAATTATATATACTTAACAATTTATTGAAATACTATATATAATATATCTATGCATACATGTTCTTATATTCATATATTAAGATTTATGTAACTTATAATTATAATAAAAATATATTTTACATAACGTCTAATTTATATACTTATACAGTTATACTGCATAACTTATTTGTATAACATTTTTACTATCAACAAGTATATTAAATGCACTACTAATCTTACTATTAGTATAAATAGAGTTAGGTAATTATATATATTCTTATATGCTTATAGGATATAATTTAATAGGGATTGGTGATTTAATAATATTTTTTATCTGATATGATTTTGGTAAGTGGTTCGAATTTGTAACTTTATAAATCAATTTTAATATCTATATATAATATATACACTATTACACATTCATATATTAAGATTTGTAATTTATGCGTATGTGTGTGTATATATATATATATATATATATTGTATTTCTATTATGTGATATTTTGAATTTATGAAATGATATAAAATTTGTAGGATAATATATTAAATTTTGAAATTAAAATATGGAATAGAAGAAGAATAAATGTTCGACTTATTTGACTTGTTCGACTTACCAGTCAACAAGTCGAATTTAAACGACTCGACTTTAATCGACTGTGATTTTATATGATTTGATCTTGACGGTAAGATTTTTAAATCAAAAGTCAAATAAGTCAAGTCGAACAAATAAAAAAATCGAACTAGATAACAGATCGCATGAACAGCCCTAGTCACATAACTACCTGCGGCAAGCATCAAACAAGTGGAATAATTCGGCCGTGATGGTTGAATTGATTGTAGAGAAACAATTTTGCAGTGATGTGATGTAAAACTCTTGATTTTTTCCATATTTTCCTTTGATGTTTTATGTTATTATTTGTAAAGATGGGAGTGATTAGATATCATATTGTAAAACCTCAAATGCCTGCATTTTTGTTCATTCACTGCATGTTAAAGAATGTATTATAGCATATTGTTGAGAGATTTTAGAAAAAACTTTGCATGCTGCAGCACCACCATAAAAGGATGAATTTAGCTTAAAAAAAAAAAAAGTTGAAGGACTGATATGGTTAAAATAAAAGATGGGGGACTATGTTGGTTAAAGTAAAATGTTGGAGGACTAAACTAGGGATTTACCTTCACTAAGCCAAATAACCGAAAGTTAAAATTGACATACCACAGGTCCACAAGCCCACAAATAAGAAACTTATTGAAGAAAGCAAAGCAAAATCTGTCTTATTGTCTCTATCCAAACATTGTTTATCCCCATATAACTCAGATACAAGAATTGTTTATCAAATTTCAAAATGCAACTGAACAATCTTTGAATAATTGATTTTACCACATACAATAATTTTAAGATACGGTTCTAGGAACTATAATAGGGTAAAATACATGATTGTATACATCTTTCAAGTTTATACACTGCAAAGAACTGCTGTGAGAACCTCCCAACTGTTGCTACTACCTGCATCCTTTCAACAGATAGGAAGAGGGACTTGAGAAGCTAATGCCTGTTGACGATTTCCCAGTTTCTGCTGCTTTTCCAGGTGTCCCACATTCACTAAAATCAAGTGTTCGACACTCACTCTGCAAATGCCAATATATACCATATCAGCTGTTGAAATGAACTCAAATACACAAAATACTAGCCAAGCTCCCAAAAAAATCTAGAAGATTTGAAGGCATACAATAACCACAATTATACTATGTATTGTGATTGAAAGGACAAAGAGCTCAAAAGTAGCAAGCTGCTTTCAACTTTCTTTGACCATGCCAACGTTTTTTATAGGGATAACTTCATCAGCAATTTTTGTACATTTATATTGCCTCTCACTAAGGCTATTAGTGTAATCCACAACCAAGATTGATGGCTACAATGACAACCAACCAAAGAGAAAACCATCCAGATCATTCAGGTAAAGATAGGGTTTAGAGGAGGTCAAATTAAAATTACAGCAGAAACAAACATATGCGAGAGATAATGCCAACTGCCCTGAAAGAAGAGAGAATGGTAACATAGGCCGTCCATCAATAACCATAATGTCTATCTAAAATGAAACAGGCAAATAACTTCAGTATAATCATACCATGACATTTGATGCCACAAGGGAATGATGCTCCTGCTGATATTTTGAAAGGTCATTCTGCTCTTTATAAGCATTCAACATTTTGCTGCTTTTATTCAATATACTTTCCGGAGTTTCATCTCCCAAAACTTTCCTTCGCATTTGCAAACGCTGAAGCAGTATGCTCGCTCAACTGCTTCATCAACCCAAGTGCATTGTAACTTTGGTCTCTAGGGCTCATAAGGTACTCAATATCCTGGAATACTTCAGTTATCAACTTTGAACTAAAAGGAAACAAGGAAAACAGAATGGCAAAAAAGAATTCCACTTGACCATGCAAAACAATAATCTCTCACAATTTTTATTACCTCAATTGTGATGTTGGTATCAACTCTTGGGCCTGGCAGGAAAGTATTGAAGAACCAAGGGGACTTCCAGGCAGAAGGAGATTCAATACTTCTTATAAGAGGTGTTTCTCCAAATCTACCCCAAAAAAAAAAAATCTCAAAGTCTGTTACAATACATTATTCTAATTGTACAGAAGGCTGATAAAAGGACCAAAAACGATGCAGAAATAACAAGCTGCAGTCAGCTTACATGCTAATGTTTTCAATGCTGCAAATCTTCCCTGAATTTTCAACCTTCCCCCGTGGCCATAATCGTTGATGAGGAAGCCAGCTGCATTGATGCAGTTGTAACCACATTAATGCCATCCTTCTTTCCAGATTTTCTAGGTGAACAAATAATAGACAAACATTGAGTCTCCGCTTCTAGTCTTCCAGAGTACTTGTTACAAAATGCTTTAGCACTCAGACCAAATGATTTATCACTTTTAATTCCACATCGATCAGGAGAAAAGAAAATAATGTCATTCATGTCATGTTCAGCAAGGACACCAGAAGGCTGGTTCGTCTGAGAAACAGAAAAATGAGAAAATGAGCAAGAAGCACCATCTAATAAAAATAGAAGAAATATTTTTAAAAAAATAAAGAAAAATCTACTTAAATGATTCTTGAATTACTGGACTACAAGCATTATTTCCTAAATCCAATTAGCTGGAAAAAAAAAAAAAAGGTTAACCTCGATTCGGACAAGAGCATGAACTTAAGGGGAAAAAAATACTTAGCAGAAGCTATCTATGAGACTTTGACTGATGACTAGTTGATCTCAGAAATAATTTGTCTGAAAAACAGAAGATATTTCCACAATCTGCTAAATCATATATTAGATAAGACAATAGCCAAAGATAAGTGTGCCATTTTCAGCACTCAGAAATGGAACCAGCACACCCAAAAGAAAAGTTACGAAAGTAAGAAAGAACTTATTTCTCACAGTTTCCGGAACTGCATCAGATTTTGTTAATAGTTTATTATCTGTTAAACCAGTCTGCTGCCTCATCCTGTCTAGGGGGTAATTAGCATTGGCATCTTTATCTGAAATTGAAGTCACCAAAGATGAATTGCCCTTTATATCCTCTTTGTCTCCCTCTATGGTAGCAGGAACTAAGTTTTCTTTATCTTCAGTTAACACTTCAGAGTTTCTTCTGTGGTTTGTTGATGGAGAAACCGTCGAAGGTTTTTCATTTTGGGTCTCATTTAACATAACATCTAATCGAGAAAAGTCTCTGGTCAAGATAGAGAAGGACTCCTGACTTATATCGCTTTCCAGCTTTTTCTCACACCTCTTTTCTGACAAAGGTGATACCAAATCGCGATGCCGCTTTTTCAATATAGATGGCGTGCATGTGAACGTTTTGGCAGCACTTTTCAGAACGGCATCTGGGCTTTCATCCCTCGACGGTGAATCCAACAACCTAAATGGAGTAACACAATTCATAGAAGACATCATGAGCTGGCGAATACCAAGAGGGCTGTACTCCTGCTGCATATCATTGCCAGACTGTATGAGATCACAACTGAAAAATGGAATATCCAGGCTTGGAAAACGAGGAGGTTCGTAAAACAAAGCTCCAGAATCCTTTTGTTCATCAGATATGACTGGGTATTCTTCCACCGGTAAACAAGTCTGGATGTCCATTGATGGTGGTAAGCCAAAGTCATTAACAGGAACTAGTTTTGCAGAATTATTTCCCTCTAGTTGCCCTTGAATCCCCAATTCATCAGTTTGATAGCTAGGAGAATTTCCAGACTCATTGGTATAGATAAAGCCACCATCATATCCACTTGGGAGGCACTCCTTTTCTGTGTTTCCAACTGAAGAATCGTTGAAGAGGTTTGGATCAATACTGAATATAAGTGATCCATCATCAGAAGGCAGTTGCGAAGGTCCTGAAAATGGTTCCCTGTATGATAGCATCAACCCGTCAGAATGCAAAGGATTGCAGGATTGAGAATGAAAAGTTCCATCAGGAGGTATATGATAGCTTGATGTTTGGTATAGCAAAGAATCCATTGCTTCATCAATTATGCTATTTTCTGGGGGAAAAGAACCTTCCTTTATCACTTCGGGGTATACCATCCTAGAAGATCCAACTTCAGTAGCAAAAAGGTGATCTGGATTATCAGAACCCAAGACCATGCTTACCATGGAAGTGGAAGTACTTAAACCCAAAGAACTTTGAAGCGGAAAGGTAACTAGTTCATGCATAAACTGCCCAGACGACGAAAGCATATATTGTACAGATGCTTCCTGCCCTAAATCCAGCGAAGATATGTCGAGGTAATTCATTCTGATTAAGTTGCCAATCTTTCCCAACAGAAGCCTCCCAGTCATGTGAAAAATTATGTTCAAGATACTCTTCTCTAGCATACACATTTGTGTTGGCCATTTCACTTGCAGAACTTGAACATCCAACAGCAGTAGAACCCTGACTACACTGTGAAACATCCTCCATTTCTGCACCATCTCTGGGAGCACTATCATCTTCACTGCTCTGCTGTGTCTTCGAAGAAGCAGCGGCCATAGATTGATTTGGATGAATGGCATTAGGCAGGCCTGGGAACTGTGCAAGCAATCCTGACGCCAAATAGGAATCTAACTTCTTTTTCACTGAACTATTCCAGTGATTCTTAATTGCATTGTCTGTCCTGATAATTATAGAGACATGCATTCCGTAATCAGTAAGCTGAAACTCGATGGAAACATGCATACAAGCAAACAGAACAAATTTGAGATCATAAAATTCTAGGATTAGATATTCGTAACATATTATTCCAGAATACACAGACTATCAACCATTCTTCTTTCCCTCCCATTCTTCTTTCCCTCGACTAATATGAAACTACCTTCCAGGCAAGAACTTTGTTAACTCTGCCCACTTGTTCCCATAAATTTGATGAGCACGAATAAGAGCCAGTTCCTCCTTTTGTGTCCAAGCTTCTTTATTAATCCCAGGATTAAGATGATTGTGCCATCTGGTTTATTGTATAACAAGAAAAGAAGAAAATAAACTTTGTGAAATGGTTATTAAGCAAAACAAGTTCAAATCAGCATCTCTCTGAACATTTTCCTCCCTTTAAATAAGGTTTAACAGCGGAAAGAGACAAATATTCCATACATGGGAAATTATGGAAAACTAGCAAGATAACCTAGCTAACCTTTCCCGACACTGCTTTCCTATTCGTCCGGGCAAATGTTGTGCAATGGTGGACCATTTTTTTGGCCCATATTGGATTACCAATTCAATAATTATTTCATCCTCCTGCATCAAAAGCCAAACTGTTAAATACTTAATGTAAACTTTTAAGACCATTCAAATGTTGATGCAAAACAGGTATGCATAATACCATATAGCTAAAAAACCTATACTTTCCAAGGAAGCCACAATAATAGCAACTTACTTCTTTAGACCATGGACCTTTTACAAGTTCTGGATTGAGAACCTTCTGCCACCTGTGCAAACACTGCACGTCTGTCCGATCCTTGAAACATTCCGCTACATCAAGAAAAGTTTCACCTTTAATGTCTTCAACATTTTCTTTGATAAAATACTATCTAAAGATTTTTTATATTCCTTATTTCAAAACCTCATTTTTAGTGCTTGAAAATTGGACAAATATTCATGGAATAGACTATAGAAGATTATTTAAGAATTTTAACATGTTAATGGATATCAATCACTTCTGTTTTTCAGACATATCCTAGACTATCCTAATTTAGCAAATTTTTGCAAAAGCATACACACTAAATCTCAGGAGATAGTGGATGGATGGTGGAAAAATGCAACAGTTTAGATGTGCTTCTTGTGCTAGGCATCTAAGTGCATATAATTTACTGGAAGAAATGTACCTATCTTTTTCCAGTTTTTCCCTTTGAAACGTTGAACAGCCTGTCGCAAAATCTCATCCTGCAGGTAAATAAAAAATTAATTTTGTTTAGAAATAATATCAAAGCCTGGACTTGGTTAGTTTTGGGTGAGACATTGTCAGATTATCAGTGAGAGTTGACAAAAAGCAAAGCCAGGAGCATTCACCTCTTCGTTGGCCTTGTCATGCGCATTGGCATTTAGTGTAGGTGGGTGCATAAGTAGGAGCAAGAAACACAAGTAATAAATCTGCAAAGGATGTTTCTTGCAGGTGGACTATAAGGACAATTTAAATGCTTGCCACCATAAAGTGACCAGTACTGACCCTCTAAAACAGGTAGACACCTGAAAGGATGAGTAAGAAAACTGACTTTCCAGCATTTTCAGTAACAAACTTACTGACCAAACTGTCTTTTATGAAAATTAGGCAGTTCATGATAGTGCAAAAATTAGAGAAAGAAACAAAAAAGAAATAATAAGAGCAATGGACTAAGAAAAATCACTTCAATTGTGCAACCTTGGGGTTCATTCATCAAAAGGAAAAAAGCCAAAGAAGATAATTTTGGTACAGGGAAATGAACAAAAAGTATCAAAAGGGACAACTTCACTAAGGGAGATTTCTATCAACACGAGGGAAAACTGTCAAAATATGCTTAGACAAAAATTTTATTCTCTAGGCAAGCAATTGTTAGAAATTCAATACTTAGAGCATACTACATGTGTAAAATGACAGCGTACTTGTTAATTGTCCACAACTAGTCAATGATTAGATCATAGAGATTAAAGTAACTTTAAGCCAAAAGATCACCAACAGGGACTTACAACATCGTTATTATATGAGACAAAATGCATATTTACCTCTTCTGGAGTCCATTGCCCCCTTGTGGAACGCCTTGTAGGGCCACTGGTCCTCCTATAAAACAGTTGCACAATATTTCCAACATATCATTCTGAAGCACAAGACCACAAGAAAACTGCATTCTTCATTTTCCTATCACATACATTTATGCAGGCACAGATTTTAAAACTAAAAGTAACAATATAAGTGGCAAAACGTATTAGTATACAATAAGATTTCAGCGCAAATACAGATTTTTAGGAGAATTTTTTAACACTGAATTCTGAAGTCTAAATTGTAAGTTTTGAAAGTATTAATTGTTTTGATAAAGTTATGTCTATATGGTAATCAACTAAATTCAATCTCTGAATTAAATATCTCACTTCATACATTTGTTAATTTATTAAAAATACTTGTCATATATGTGTGTGGAAAAGAAAATGAACAATTAAGGGATGGTGTAAATGTGTGTGAGAGAGAATGTGTGTTGTGTGATAGAGTGTGTGTGTTGTGTGATTGAGAGAATGTGTTATAGAGTGGTTCATGTGTGTATGAAAGAGTATGAGAAAATGAGTTTGTATGTGTGTGATAGAGACAATGTGTATATGTTAGAGTGAGTACTTTTGTGTGTGAGAGAGTGTGTAAGCGCCAGTGTTACATGGATCGCTCTGTTCTCTTGCGATCTGCGTTCTGGTACAGTCGTTTCGGAACATGGATCGTTTGCGATCCAAAATGCTGTTTTGAGTGTTCCCAAAGAGTTGTGAGGGAGAGGGAGAGGGAGAGGGAGAGTAGAGTCAAATAGGATAGAGAAAATAATAGAAACGAGAAGTTTTATACTTATTAACTTCTTTTAGGGAGAGTAGGAGTCATACAGGAAAGAGGAAATAATAGAAACAAGAACTTAAGTACTTGTCAACTTCTTTTTATGGATAGGAATACAGTTATTTAATGAGATTAGGAAATTGTAGGTAAACTTATTACTTATCCGTACTTATAATTTTTTAACTACTCAATTCTAAGCTAAATAACAATCCTAAATAACGAATTTTGATCCTAAAAAAGCGACCCACCTAAGCCTACCCCTCAGTACCACGTACCATGAAAAGTCCCATACCGCATGGTTTCTACCTATAACTGGACCGCGTATCAATTCGTACCACGATCCATGTAACACTGGTATGGGCAAGTGAGAGAAAGTGTGTTTGAATGAGTGTGAGAGAAAGTATGTGTGTGTAAGACTGTGTGTTTGTACATTTATTTAAAATTCAATAGATTAAGTGAAAAAAATTTCACTTAAAATTTTGGATACAAATTTAGTGCTTAATATATTAAGTGATAAGAAAATTCTATTATCAAGCATGTTGAATTCAAAAAGCACTTAACCAATTAATTTTCAGCATTAAGTAGAGTTATCAAACAAGCCCCAAGTATGAGTCTAGAATTTCAAATGCTCTTTGATGAAGGCATAACTATTCACCAACATGAATACCAAAAATATGAACATCAGAACTTGACTACTAATAAAAACACTATAAATGGTCAAATAAATATTGCAAAACATGAACCATGGGCTTTGGCAAGAAAAGTTAAATGGATTCCTTTGTCACATCAAACTACAGTCAAGAAATGTTTCAACATAGATACAGATTAACAGACTCAAAAGAAACCCCCATAACTGCTATTAGTTCCAGAAAATTGATATGGCATAACTATAAAAGTGAAAAGGCAAACTGGATTGAATTATATAATACATTTTCTCCAAGAAACTTGAGAAGTCACCTGTGTGCTGGTTGAACTCTGGGTAGACTATCACTTCCACCGTCTAAAGGAGTGGCACTTGTCCTATCACTTTCCATAGTTGATTGACAAAAGCAAAGGCGCAAATTTGCGTACCCCAATTCCCATACGTCTGCAATTTTCTCTTGAGTATCTCCCCCAATGCATTATAAGTCACTCAAAGACTTTGCAGGACGAAATCACAGGCTAAATCATGTATACAAGCAAATAAATCACAAGTTTGACTTGAACACAAGAAAAGAAAAAATGTTTGCAATTTTATAAAAATCAACAGCATGAAATTAAAATGAAACATAACATCTGAATTGAAAAATAATATAAAAACACACACACATACAGATATACACAAAATAAAGACACCAGAAGCACCTCTTAGACAAAAAGATTCAAATAGATGATTATCTACAATCTGCAGATCCTGAAGTTCTCAAAAATGATGCTTTTCCTAAAAATTTTAGCTATTCTTGGCTTCATTAATCAGAAAAATATTCCTCATTAGAAAGTATTTGTTTTCAAAAAATGATGAAACTCTTTGACTTCTAAATTAAATTTACAGAATCTAAAATTTAATTATATAAAATAATTTATCTTCTCAATAAAAGAAATTAGGGTTTCAGAAATCAAAATTCATGATAGAAATTCAGACCAAATACTTAAAATTCGAGCTGAATTTAAAATCTTAGCTAAAATTATGAATTCAAAGCATAAAAAAAAGCCTAAAACAAGAAAATTTCATGACAAATAGTTTCCAAAAACCTACTGAAACCAAATACAAAATCAAGAAAAAAAAAAAGCTTCAAATTAAACCCAATTAATTCAGTTCCGCCGAAATTCAGCAACCAAAAGAATGAGCAAAATTTAAATAAACAATTTGAAATTTTAAAAAAAAATACCGAAATAAGAAAACTGAATCGGACCTTACAGAAACCCGAAATCCCCAATGATCCGATCAAATCAATCATCGAGCATCGAAGAAAATAGAGGAGATCTGGGACCTCTGAGGGGGGTTGGGGGGGGGGGTGTGAAGTTAGAGAGAGAAAGTGAGTGAGTGAATGAGAGTGGAGTTAAGGTTTTAGAGAGAGAAAATGAGGAAAAAATGTATAAGTCTGAAGAATTCAAATATGGGAAGGGGCGGATTGAGGAGTTTTAAGTTTGAACCCTATGGGTTACTTCAACGGTGGAGATCTGTCCTCGTGGAGTTGTTATGCAGGTCAATTTTACTAAGATTTTTTTTTTTTTTTTTTTCAAATTTTTGAGAGAGCCAACGATAAAGTTTGACTTTTGACAAGGGTTAAATACATTAAAATCTCTGTTTTGTAATAAATTTTTTAACGTGATTTGTTTTTTAATTTTATTTCTTTAATTAATGGTAAGTAAATATAACTTCATCGTTAGTTTTTTTAAAAAATAAATTTACCCAGTTTGCAGTAAACTCTGTTAAGGTTTAAGTGAGATTTCAATTTAATCTCTCATGTAACTTATTTATCATTTAATGCTTTAAACTAATAATAAAATACAATAGTGTTTTCATTATTAAAAATATAAGTATGCTCAAAACAAATTAATATTCTATTTCTCAAATTATGCTTTCTTTAATATTTAAAACACAAACAACATGGTGAAATAATTAATTTTAAATATTTCGATAAATTATTAAAGATATTTCATTTGAGTTTTGAGTTATACTGTGGAGTTACTTCATATATATTATGTGATAGTTGAATTATATTAATAATGAAAAAAAAAGGTAAAATATCATTTTTAATAACATAAAGAAAAGAGAAGATTAAAACTTTAACATATGATTATGAATATCGTATATTTAAATTAAATTCAACATGTATTCTGGTACCATTTTCTTTTCTTTCAAAATAAAAAACTTTGTTTTCATATGAAATAAAATATGACAAAAAAATGAAAAAAGTAGCGATAGTGTTAGGAAATTTTTGTATTTAAAATTGTTTTAACAACACAAGTATTAAAAAAATCACTAGTATTGGTGCGCATTTTCATGTTTTTAGTTATTTTGATAATATTTTTATATTAACTAATTACTAAAATGGGCATTGATAGAAAATTTGAGATAGGGACTAGGCCTATTAGAGGATCGGGTCCAGATCCAAACCCAATCCGATCCAGGCTAGTTTTATACAGGTCTGCATCTATGAGAAATTCTGATTAATCAGATTCTATCCGAATATGTTTATCTATTAGAATAAACGGATCGGATACGGATCTTGTTGTTTCGACCCAATTAGGATCCGGATCTAATTAAAATATTTAATATCTAATAAAAAAATAAACTATTAGTGCTATTCTATATGTACATATACATATATGTTGTATAAATTATTAATATAATTTATATTATATTGTAGAACATATCGCCGCATAAATATAAATTTTGATGTAAATATTTTTTATAATTACAAAAAAAAATATAATTTGTATAAATTATAAAATTTCTATATAAAAATTTTAAAAGCTAAAAAATATTATAAGACCTGGATCCGGATCCAACAATATCTAACGGATCTAGGTATGGATCTAATTTTGTAGACCCAATAGATATCTGGATCCGAATATATTAATCGGATCCAGGTCTAAATCTACTAGTTAGATCCGAATCCGACCCATTTACAGGCCTACTAGAGACTATAACAACAAATACAATAAACATTAAGGGGTTAATTTTATATTTCTTGTAGTGTCTACGAGGAAAAATGTCTTTTTTGATTTTTTTAATAGTCAAATTAATGATATGTACTAACAGCAGGGGAAGTAAGAGCAAAATAACATTAGGGAGTTTACTATTATGCAACTCAAACCTTAAAGGGATTTACTATATTTAGTCCTTTTGACAATTCTAACCTGTCCTATTTTACTCCCAAAGTATACTGGAATCTTCATATTATTATGGATTAATTACACTTTAACCTCTTCCACTTTAATGTCATTGACACTTTATTGCCTAACATTATTTTTTGAATACTAAAATCCATGGAGTAATGCTCAACTCTAACGCTGTCTAAAATTCTTGCTAAATAGATAAAATATACCCTTTAGTTAATTATACTTTATCCCCTTAAACTTTAGTCCCCTTAAACTTTAGTTCCACTTGCACTTTAGTTTCTAACGTCATATTTTGAGCATCTGATCCCCTCTATTATGTCAACTCAACATTTTGACCATTCTAATTTTTTTTTTTTTTTACCTTCATTTGCTTGCCATCCCTCCAATTACTACTACTTCCAAAAAAAAAAAAAAAATGCATTTTTGCTTTTTTGCTTTTTTTTACAAAATTTCCTTTTATTTTGGTTGGCCTAAATAATTTTAAAACAAAAATTAATTCAAAATTTCTTAACTTATGA
Source organism: Cinchona pubescens (assembly GCA_025175665.1). Taxonomy (NCBI): domain Eukaryota; kingdom Viridiplantae; phylum Streptophyta; class Magnoliopsida; order Gentianales; family Rubiaceae; genus Cinchona; species Cinchona pubescens. Next base: position 469,883 of record JANKKI010000304.1, on the reverse strand, counting down.
GTTTATCTTTCTATTTAGCAAATTTTAAATTAAAGATAGTCAGTCTAATTAAGAGATATGAAACTATTATAATTTATCGTAAGTTACAAAAATATGTGCTAAATAATGATGTTAGTCAGATTTGATCTTGTTTAATTTATATTGGCCAGAAAATCATAAAAATACTGAATTTTACTTCTAACCATCTATCTTATCAATTTCTACATGAATTTAAGTCTAATCCTTATAAAAATTTTAATTCATTAAATAAAAAATAAAGATTAAAATAGAATAGGCATAAAATGGTCAAAAAGTTTAGTTGGCATAAGGAATGACTGAAGTGGTTAAAAGATAACGTTAAGGATTAAAGCGCTAGTGATGCTAAAGTTTAAGGGGATAAAGTGTAATTAACCCTAATATTATTGTCACAAAAAAGTACTAGTCTTAATTTATGATGCTTAATTAAAGAGTCAATTACCTTTTACCCTTAAACTCTAAAGTTATTGACATTTTAGTCCCTAAAATTATCTTTGAAGTGTTTGACTCTTCCGTTATGGCAATATAATGTCAACATTTTGACCATTTTAACCCTATTTTATTCTATTTTTTATATTTTTTATACACCCATTATTTCTCATTCCTCCACCAACCACTACCATCACCACAAAATTAAAAGAGTCAAAAAAGTTTTTATTTTTTCTCTGATTGGCCTAAATTATTTAAAGAATAAAAATTAATCCAAATTTTCTAAAGTCATGGATATATTTGTCCATTTAGTTAAAATTTAAGACTTAAGAAGTCATTATAGCCAAGTATTGTAACACTATTACAAATGATATTACAAATGGCAGTTACTCTTGGGACTTTAGTGCTCAAAATAATATTACGAACTAAATTGTTAGTGACCTTAAAGTTTAAAAGGTAAAGTGTAATTAATCCATAATTAAAAGCACAGGCTCCACTTGGATTGTGATTTGGGTTAGTGTCATTTTTGCCCTCTAAACCAAGCAAAAATTTCAATATAGCCCCCAAACTGAAAAAGTTTCAATATGACCCTCCAAATTGAAAAATTTACTAAATTTGACCCTCTAAACTAAAACAAATATTTCAATTCGGCCATCTAAACTGGAATAGTCTCAATTCGACCATCCAAATTGAAAATTTCTTTCTATTTGGCTCTATAAACTAAAAATATATTCCAATACAACAAAGTATTTTTGCACGCTATTGAATAGTTTAGGTCAAAAGCACAAAAATTTATGATTTTCCAAATACATAATAGGGGTGCATAAAAATCTTTTTTAGAGTGTATAAATATCATTCTCTTTTTTTCATTTATTTAAAGAACTAATTTCTATATTTCTATTTATTTTTTATGCACAAGTCTTTTTATTATGTTAAAATAAATAAATTAAAATTTAGGTGATGTAAGTACAATATTTATTACAGCAGACACTAAGAGAACAAAAGAATCTACGAAGGTTAGAAAATGGATGATAAAATCCATGACAATGATCTTTGGAGAAAAGAAATAAATACAAGATCATCTTTGTGACAAGAAAAATAACAGATACGGATTGTAATAAGGATGAAAAAACAAAATACAAAAATATAAACTCTTTAGAGAAGAACTGAACTGCCATATATGAATAAAAGCACTAAAATCAGAAAGAAGATAAAGAAGGATAAAAAAAAGTATCTATCCCTTTTGCAAAATGTACAACTATAACTTACACTAGTTTTTGAACACGATAAAAGAAAAAATTGAAAATTTTTTCATTGCAACGTTGTAAAATGCAAATTAGATAAAGAAAAGAAAAAAAAAAAAGAAAAAGAAAACATGAGAAGTTAGGAGGAAGAGATTTTAAAGCAAAACATCCCCACCTCCTTTTTTTCCCTTAGTGAGCAAGCTATAGAAAAGGAGAGAACGAGGAGGAGATTTACAGAAGATTTGGTAGAAAAGATAAAAGAAAGGAAAAGAAGAATTTAAGGGGAGATTGGTTTCTGAGTCACTAATGTGCTATAAATGAAATAGGAGATGATCTGTCAGTCGACAAGGGATGGAAGAAGATTTTTTTTTTCTTTTCTCGGAAAAGTTGTGTTATTTTTGGGTAGAGGGATTAATTTTATTTACGTGGTTTAGGGGTTTTCTTGGAAAATCATCTCTTGTTTAGAATTATTTATTGGAAATATTAAGGATAATGTTCGTTTAAATTGGGATGTGTATTTGTATTTGTTGAATGTGTTTACACATATGTGTTGTTTATTTTGTTCACGATTGGAGTGTCACTGTGTTTTGATTAAAAAAAAGGTGGGGTTAATAACACTTTGGTCCCTGGATTAGGTAGATAATTAACACTTTGTCAATATAAACTAAAAGAATATACACTTTGCTCCCCAAACACTTTCATCCATTAAAACCTTTAACATCGTCAATAAAAGACAAATAAATGACTGAACTGTCCCTTAGCACTATTTTTTATTTTTCATGTATTTGTTTATTGATATTTGACAGTTATAAAAAATTTATAAAAAATAAATTATAATAAACAATTGATACATTTGTCGTTAAGGAATGAAAATGTGACAAAATATCATTGAAATAAATTATATCCGACATTTCAATTTACATAGTTAATTTGAACCCAAAGTTTAAAAGTATAAAATACTCAGATATATCAAAACATCACAAAACTTTTATGAAAAATCTTTTATTAGACAAGACCTTTTAAAAAAAAAAATTCAACAGAAAATAAGCTTACTTTGGAAAACGTGCTGCCATTATGTTTAAACTCTCAAATTTGAATAATATGAAACGAACTCTTAAAAATACAAATTGACAAAAAAAATAGTGATACAAATTATATGGAGATAATTTATATTTTATTTTTTCTTATTTTTTTAATCACTATCAAACCACTATAAAAAATTAAATACATAAAGAATCAAAATATAGTACTAAGGGCATATTATTCAGTTAACTATATTTTCTTGATGGTGTTAAAGTTGTTAAAAGATGAATAGTATCAAAGGTGGAAAAGTGTATATTCTTTTAGTTTAAGTGGGTAAAGTATATTACTTATCTTATTTAGGGGATGAAGTTTCTAGTTATTAACCCAAAAGAAAGGAACAATCAGAAAATTTTCATAAAATTAAAAAAAAAAAACAAAAAGAAGTTTAGTGTTTTCAATAGTAGTATGTGTGAATTAACTTTTGTGATTATATATCATGAACTAAAAATATTTTAATGTTGTAATGGATATTGGCATTAAAAGCATGTATAGGATAGTTTGGTTTTTGATCCCATTGACTTAGGAGGGTGTTCCTACAAATATGAATGAACATTTATGTGTGAAATATGAGGAAAGATGAGAGCTTTGTTATTTTCCATGAATGATAATCATGACTGTCTTGAGATTTTATTTAACTTGTGATATTTGTTGGACTTGTGTTAGTTTTATGCTTGTGACATATAAATGTAGCCTGAATCTTGGAAATGATTTAGACATTTTTTGGATCGTTTGAACTAAATTGCCTAATTATATTACTTCTATTTCTAGTGTCCCCTTTTGAGCTTTATTATACTATTTTATTTGTTACCTATATTATTTGTCCAGCCAATTTTACCATTTTGTTGTGTTTATCTTCTTTTTATACATCACCTTAGTTAGTATTGGTCTTTTGGAGTATCAATGCTAGGGTTATTATTGCTATGATGGATAGTTGTGTGAGGTGTTATGTTTTGTTGGGGAAGAAGTCGAGTATGTGACTTATTAACTTACGTTGTGTTTTTAGTTTGTAAATTCCTCAGAAGTCTTGAAGTGAATAGCTACAGAAAGAGCGCAGTTGACAATATGATAAGCTGTAGAAACCTTTGTCAACCCTACATTAGAGATCATACAAGGAGCTCTCTCCAAAAGAATTATGTTCATACATTCGACCACACCATTTTGCTGAGGTGTCATCCTAACTATATGGTGTCGAGAAATTCCTTTATTTTTGAAAAATTCATCAAATTCGCTTTCACAAAATTTCATGCCATTATCTGTTCGAAGCTGCTTGATCTGTTTACCTGTATATTTCTCAATCAAAACTTTCCATTTACTTGAAAATTAGGTAAATAATCATTTTTATATTTCAAAAAGTAAACCCAAACTTTCCTTAAATAATCATCAATGAAAGTCAATATATATCTGGCACTACCTTTAGATGGACACGAGCTAGTCCCCAAAGATCAGAATAGATATAATCTAAAATACCTTTTGTCCTGTGGATTGCTGGTGAATTGAAACTGACTCTATTTTGCTTCCCAAGATACAATGTTTACAAAAATCCATCTCCCCGATACTCTGCCCACAAAGAAGTCCTCTTTTGCTCAACATAGTCAAACTTTTCTCGCTCATGGGCCCCAAACGCATATGTCATAAATTGGTGATATCAGAATCAGACAAAGATGATGAAAAGACTGATACGGAACCTGTGACAGTAGAACCCTGCAAAATATACAAAGTACCAGACCTACAAGCTTTCATAATAACAAGAGCACCCTTTATAGATTTTTATAACTCCACATTCAACTTCATATTTGCACCCAAGAGACTCTAAAGTGCCTAAAAAGATGAAATTCTTTTTTTCCAAATTAGGAACATGTCGAACATTAGTGAGCGTTCTCACAATACCATCATGCATTTTAATCCGGACTATACCCTTACCAACAACATCACAAATGATATTATTGCCTATCAAAACAATTCCACCATTACAAGATTCATGAGTGAAAAACAAATCCCTATTGGGACACATATGATAAGAGTACCCCGAATCTAAAATTTCACTCATTTTTAGACCTTGTTCTATCATCAGTAACAAAGAAAAAATTTTCATCACTCTCATCAGCTGCAATACTAGCCTCGGCAGTATCAATATTTTTCTAATTAGATTTCTCCGAATACTTATCTTTATTTTTCAACATGAAGCATTTGGACTTAATGTACCCTTTTTTATGACAATAATTGTATACCAAATTTTTGTCCGGATTTAGATCTAAATTTTGATTTACTACTGTCAAAGTCTCTCTTTTCAGATCTACCCTTGGCAACCAAACCTTCAGCCTAATTTCCACTAATTTTTCTGGTTATACTCCCTATTAATTTGTTCCTTAGATTTTAAAGCAAATTTAATTTCACGATATGAGATTGTTTCTTTACCATAAATCATAGTATAATTAAAATATTTAAATGACAGGGGAAGGGAACATAACAACAAAAGGGCCTGATCCTCATCATCAATTTTTATATCTATATTCCCCAAATCCATAACAATAGAATCAAATTTATCAAAATGTGAGAGTGTAGATTTACCTTCAGTCATTCGAAGCATGTAAAGGGTTTGCTTCAAATAGAACCGATTCTCAATTATATTCTTTGTATACAAAATTTTTGGTTTATCCCACATATAAGAAAAGTTTTCGATTTATCCCACATACCTTTGGTTGTCGTCTCAGTAGCGACTTCCCTTAAAATCTCATCAGAGAGATTTAGGAAAATATCTGATCTGGCCTTTTTATCAAGTTCCAAAATCCTCCACCGATATCTCATTCCATGAAGCGCTATGTCCACTCCATCTTGGATCATGATAGCCTTCATCTTGACGTTGCCACATCCCGAAGTTGACACTTGGGTCAAATTTCTCCACATGGGCCTCTGTTATCGTCATAATGCCTCAAAACTTTCCTGGAAGCTTGATATCAGTTTGTTAGGAAGGATTCCAGGAAATTGACAAAAGCCCGAGACAAATCCAAAATAAGTGATAACAAAATAAAAGAGAAAATAAAATAGAGACACCAGATTTACGTGGTTCAGTCGAAAGACTTACATTCAAGGGCGAAGGCGAGCAAAATTTTACTATATGAGACGAATACAAAAACTTTAGGAGAGTACTCTTAAGCTCACAAAAGCACTAATATAAAAACACAAGAAAAGCCCAAATAAAGACAAAAGGCTTAATGACCAACAAGGGCCAATAGCCTACTAAACTCTCTTATGTTTAGTGCTTGGTATATAAAACGCAAACCCTAAGGTCGTATTTATAAGACCAAGGCTACACAACTCTCCTTAACATTGACTAATGTGGGACAAAGCCACATAATAATAAAGATAATAATAATAATTATTATTATTATACATGTAGTCATTGTACTTGGCATTCTTAGGCAATACAAACTTCCTTATGAACTTGCCAACTCTCTTATCTATTTTCACATACTTAGTAGCCACCTCATTCTTTTTTCTCCTCCTCTTTCCTTTTCTTCTCTCCGCTTATACTCAGCACATTATCATCCTCCACTTTAACTTTGATGTCCCCAGATTTCAACCCCGGCATGTCCACAATAACACGTAGGAATTCGGATACTCCGCGGATGCAAGTGTGGCGTTACCCAATAGAGACCAAATTGGCTTAGTAAAAAAAGTATGAGAATAAAATTGTTCTAATTTAAACTTGAGGGACTAATATTGAATTAATAAAAAAGTTTTGATCACCATTTATGTGTTTTGCCCTACTGGGAAATTTTGTGAAATGGGTGCTTTTGTGCCTCCTTTAATATCTTCTTATTATTAGTAAAGGACCGTTTTATAACTTCCAATGTAAGCGAAAAACAAAAACGAATATAATTCTTCAAATGTAAATACAATAAATTCTAAATCAAAACAAGTTGTGTAAAATTTATTCACTATATTACCTTTTGAATTATTCTAGTACATGAAATATTAAACAAGAAACTTATTCTCTAATATCAAACCTTTGAAATTAAGCAAATACTAATATTAGAAAATCTCTACCATTGATACTCATAAAAAAAAAAGGTTGAGATTGTACGTTAATTATTTCTACAAATTTCAAGATCCCAATCATGATTAATTAGCAATGCTTATATGATCTATAAGCAATGCTTATACGATCTATATATATGATCAACTAAATTAATTTATGGACATGCACTTTCATTCATCAAAGCCAGTCCGAATAACGATTTAGTTGCCTAACTTAATAACTTTGAAAAGTTAATGGAATGTACGGTCTTTTGCCTGATATTTAATAGTCTTTACAATTTGATATTTATAAATAAAAGATGGGATTGTTAATTAGCAATGCAAATGGGCTGAATTTATATCTTACTTCAATATTTAGGGTCACCAATATTTTAGTTCTTAATGGTAAATTTTAGGTACTAAAATCCTTGATATCTATAGATGTTAGATTTTTTAGTTTAAATAACGTTTTTACCCATAAATTATTTACCTGTGGATAAATTTGTTTATGATACCTAAAATATCTTATTTTTTCTCATAAATAGTGCCTTATGAATTCTGAAAAATAATGATGAAATATAAAAAATTGTTGAATCATGCAACAAAATAAGAGAAAAAGGAAAAAAAAATTAAATAAAAATATGAAAAAAAAAGAGAGAATGAGATTTGAAGATAACCTTTTATTTAGACAAAGTTATGAGGGTATTTTTATCTAAATGAGCAGTAAAGTTGAATTTGATTTTATGGAAGAATTAGGACTAAAGTGATAGTGAATCACCCTAAACATTAAGGGTGTAAATTAAAATTCATCCATGCTAATATGATTATAGTGCAGCAATTAAATTAATTTATGATCACTTTGGATTCATCATCTGATTGCGCATTGTCTTCTAGATCATCCATTGTCACAAGCGCGACTCACAAGCAGAGCCATTCCGAGTAACGATTGATCCCCTTTTCAACTGAAAATACATTTCACGGCCCGTTGTGACCATCCAATCGCTCCACACCATAAGCACAATAACTGCAATCTCACTTGCTTCACTCAATTTTCCTCTCGCATCTTTTGGTGCAATCGTAAAAAGTGATATAGCATAAGTTATAGTAATTGTTGCAATTGCCAACCACATAGCAAAAGTCAAACTTGGTATCAAGTACTTGCTCGGGATGGTTGAAACACGAATGAGCAAAATAATTGTCCACAAAGATGTAACAAATGCTATTGTATTTGTGACAATGAGAAACTTATAATATTTTGGATGAGTTTGTGCCATCACATCTAGATCTCCTATTTTACATAGATTGGGTTCTTCTTTCAAGTCATCTTGCCAAACACCTCCGGGAGGGCTTACTCCTGCTTGAAATGCCATTATTGTAATGGTAAGTGAGGCTACGACCATTATTGCATCTTTAAATTTTTTGACCCATTCTTGAAAGGAACGAACATCTTTTCCTTCTAAGGCTCTTAACCTTTCATGAGAGTTTAGAGTGGAAAGACCAATGTGACCCTTCACCAACAAAAGGTCCAAGGCGGTTTTCCATCAGCATTCTTGATGTTCACCCCAACTAGACGACTACGATGAAGTAAGCAGCTGATGATCTGCAGTATTGAATTTTCAGTATTTATAACCACTTGAAGCCCATATCGAAGTTAATAGTGAAGACTACTATATGAAATTTAAATTTTTTAAAAAAATAATGAAGGTATAAAGCTTCAAAAATTTACAATTTTATTAAATTCCTGAACGGGTTATGTCAAAAATTTAGCGATGTGAGAATTACTATGCAGATCTGAAGAATTGAGGGATAGAATTATTGTATAAACGTGGAAAGTTGATTATTGAGGGTAATGTCAAAGTTGATTTAAGCAATTAGATTTAGAGTAGATAGCAGTATCTGAGATACCATTTTGAAAGTCAAAGACATAAACATCTAAAAAAAAAAAAAAGACATAAACATCTAAAAGAATTGGATGTGGTTATGCCAAAAATTTAGCGAGGGAAGAATGTGAGAATTACGGCACTGATAGAGAGAATTGAGGGATAGAATTCTTGTATAGACTTGAATAAGTGTCTCTGAGATCACAATTTGAGTTTTCTTACAAGAAAAGTTGATTTAAGCAATTAGATTGTAGAAAATTGCTTTTAACGGTTATATATTTGGAGATTAATCTGGGAATGTTTGAAGAATTGGACATAATGTTGAAAGAAACTATTTTCTATACAATATATTCATATAAAGTGATAAAATTATTAATGTATCACTAGATATGTTAAAGAAGGAACTAAATCGGACTAAATATCTAAATCAGAGTTGATGATTGAATTTAATTTTGTCACGTAGATTGATTTTGATAAATAATAATGAATTTATAATTTTGTAAATCTATCAAAATTTTGTTTTGCAAATACTATTTATTTAGGTATTCGAGAAAGCGTTCGTGATATTTTTCATAATTATTTGTTGTACAGTTTTATTAACACTTTAGTTAACGTTCAGATAGAACCACAACTTATATGGTTTGATATGAAGAATTTATTTTCTTTTAAAAAAAATTAACGGCTCAAATTGGTCAGTAAGTCATAGCTCCATATGTACGTTTAATTTATAGAACATGTCACATAATACATGTAATATTTTGTTAAATCCACATTTCAGAGTCACTTGATTATGTAATCATGTAGCGTATAACTCCGACTCCAAGTCAAAAAGAAAAAGGAATAAGTTTAATTTGGAATCATTAAAGTAGTACTCTTGACATTTTTTTGCTATTTTCCTTTTCTATCTCAAAGAATGTAATTAGTCATGACTACGGTATTGGAACCAGATCGGTTCTAGTTTCAGGAAGAGTCGGAATCTTGGGAGCCGATTTCGGTTTCGCTTCTAGAACAAAGTGCAGTTCTGGCCAGTTTTTCAATCTCGATTACGTTTTCGATTTTGAATTTTTTAAAACTAAAGAAACATTTTGGATAATACTAAAAAAATTCATATAAGTTAGGATGAGAAACAAGAAATTATATTTTATTTATATTTCAATTGTAGACTTTGTTTTTGAAAAAAAAAGAAGTATACTATTGTATTATTTATTGAACAATTAAAAATTAAAGTAAAGATATATTTTGGATAATTTATACTAAAAGATAATCTTAAAAAAATTAAACGCATTGATTACATTGGCATACACACACACATACATATATATATATATATATATTTATATTTACAAATACATATTTATCTATACATTCATATATATGTGTGTATATGTATATATATAGAAATGTTGAACATATATATATATGTATATATATAGATACATATATATATATATATATCTATATCTATGTGTGTATGTGTGTGTATATAATTTTCTTTTCTTTACCCAGTTTCGATTCTAAAAAATATGAGAATCGAAACCGTTAATTTTTGGCAATCTGATTTCAAAACCGGAATCGTGGTCACCTCTGAATGTAAATGTAATAATGATATCTATTTGCCTTGTTCCAATTTTACTTTTTCTTCAGCAGACACATTACATGGTCCAAAATCTAATTCCTTGCCAACCAAAGTAGTGAAGTCATAGGATTCCAACGAATGCCAGCCAAACTCTGCTATACTCATAATATCATACTAGAAACATCAAAGTAGAAACTCATTAAATAATATTGAACCCTTGATTAGAAGTTAAGAAAACAATTAAAAGTCAACAATTATGAGGTTATTCTTTTTTTTTTAATCCAATTTCATGAGCCCACCCTCGCAATTAACTAGTAATACTAGCTAATAGAGTCATTATTAGGTAGACCTTTGGTCCAGAGCATTATACTGTTAATTTCTTGATCCAAAATTAGCCGACATTGTTGGCCCAAAAGCAACTTAAGAAGGGGTGAATTAGATTGTCTCAAAAAACAAATACCTTTTGAAGTGTTTAATGAAAATACAAACTTTGTGCAACAAATAAATACTTAAGCACAAATTATCAAAGATAAATATTTAACAATCAAAATTTAAAGAAAAAAAAAATTAAGATAAAGAATATCAAACCAAACTCCCAACATTCTCAAACTTGGAATACATCCACTAGTAGTGCATTTTCAAAGAAGGTGAGGCAATAACCTTCTTGTACACAAAATAGGCTCACCCTTATACCAACTAAGTTCCTCTAGTTGAGCCAAAAGGTTTTACACTACAACCTCATTTTTGTACACTTATATCCCTCCACTCTTACACTTGAAGATCACTCACTGGTCTACTCTTTACACTAATTTCCTCTAGTTGAGCCAAGAGAACTATACTATCCAAACCAATACAACCCACAATATTTTAGCCTATTTCTCCTCAAAATAGCTCTTACAAGTGTTTGTATTGAATGTAGTAGTTTCTCCCATCATTTGGATTTCCTTGGGTTATTTATAGATTGTAAAGAGAGATGAAACATATGCAGAAATTTGAGCTCAAGGGTCAGAAAACTAGTTGTTAAAAACTAGCCGTTAGGGGTTCGGACGATGATTTGGACGTCAGATATGCGTCCTACAGCATCATGAACAGTGTCTCGAACAGTCATATGTGTCCTATAGATTGATGAACAGTGTCTCGGACGGTCATATGCATCCTACAGTTTTGACAGAAAATTACTTCATTTTGAACTCATTTCTTCGGACGGTCTTCAACTTCTGATTCTTTTGTCTTTCAGATTCCTTGTCTCGGACGGTCTTTTACATACAGTTTTCTGCGTCCGAAAGATGTGTTCTTATTCGGTGTTGTCTGGTCATGTTTCGGACGCTCCCGTGCGTTCGAGCTCCTTTTTTTCGGACACTCTTCATCGCTCAACTTTTGGTTATTTTTCTTGATTGTGTTCGGATGATCATTTTCTTCCGAGACTTCCTATTTTTCTGCATACTTGTTTTCAATCCGTTAGTACGATTTGGTCATCATCAATGTAAAACAAAACATGATTATCATAACTGGGGTCCAACATTAGTCATATGAATTTTCAATTGCGTGTAATAAACCAGTCTTTGCCACTAATATTTTCAGGCATCTTGGCACCCAAATAAACAACAAACCACCCTCTAGAACCATAAGACAGCTGCACACCATAAGTACAATGTGTACGATCTTACTTGCATGTCTCAACTGCCGGCTTGTGTCTTTTGGTCCAACCGTAACGAGCGATATAGCATAAGTTATAGCTTTAGCTATGACTGCCAACAACACAGGTTTTTGTCATAGAAATGAGCGTAATAATTGTTGTCAAAGATGCAACAAATGCTATCATATTTGCACATATCAGAAGCCGATAATGTTTTGGATGAGTTTGTGCCATCACAGTTTCTCCAATTTTATGTGGAATATTATTAGCATTATTATTTGGCCCTTGTGACGTAATTTCATCTTGCCAAGCACCTCCTGGAGGACAGACCATGGCTTCAAATGCCATTGTCGCAAGTAAGTGAAGCCCCCGACCGTTATTGTATGTTTGTTCCTTCCGAAAAACTCCCGCCTGTTGCTAGTACTAAGGACTGCGCCTACCAGACTTCCGGAATATTTAAGATATCTTTGAATTTTTGAATTAATGCCACCCTGAGCTAACAAAATGTCTTTTGCGGTTCTTCCCTTTGCATTCTTGATGTTCACCCTTAATGTAAGCAACTTTTTTGTGATGGAGCAAGTAATTGATGGTCTACAAGCATGCATTTTCCAAATTAACTAGGAACTGATAATTAGATTAACAACATGAAATGGTGTCTATATTTAAATTTAGCTACAAATGTTTAGTTGAGCAACCATTTCAACTTTAGCGAAATAATTTTAGAACTATTTAGGTGATTTGCTGTTATTATATTTGACCTTTTTCTATATTTTGATTTATCTAAAATTATTTGTTACATAGGAAAACAAACAATAATGGCCAATCACCTATTTTACCTTTGATACAATTCCCTAAAAAGAGCGAAGATGAATTAAATTCATGTTTTGACGTTAAATACTCTAACAAACTATTTCAAGATATAATTAAATTTAAATTGAGGGATTAATTTATGAAAATTATGGAAAATATTTTATTAATTAATAAAACATAAAATTTCATAAATTTTGTGCAAGGTTGACATGACAAATAAAATGAGATAGAAAGAATACCTCATTTTGACCATAGTATGTGGCCAGGAGTATAGTCATACCATCCTCATCTTGGGCATTCACAAACTCTCCACTTTTTAGCATGTTCACTAGTTTCTTCAAGGCCTCCAGCTGATTATACTTGACACATAAATGAAAAATGGTACCTCCATGTTCTGCCTTCTCTAGGGCTACTTCAAATCTAGCATTAATTAACACTTGCAAGTTTTCCAATTTGCCAAGAATTGCAACACGATGTAAAGGGTTTCTCCTGTCTCAATCACAAACCAAACACATATAATTAACTACTTTAAATCTAGCATTAAGTAATATTTGCAAGATTTCCCTAATCTTCCATGAATTACAGCAAGATGTAAAGGTTTCTCCCGTCTCGATACGAGCCAAACACATATGATGATGAACTGCTTGAAACCCCACATTGATCAACACTTGCAAGACTTCCAATTCATCATAAATGACAGCAAGATGTAAAGGGTTTCTGTCATTTCGATCGCGAGCCAAACACATATAATAATAAGAAGAAGAGTTATTAACTTGTAAAATTGCTTTAATAAAATCTACATTTCTAAAAGCACACGTGAAAGTCGTGTTATTGATCAAATGGAACATTTAATAATGAAAATAGAAGGAATGACAATTATGCATTTTAGAAGTTGACTGGTCCAACATACCAAAAAAAATAAAAAAATAAGTAACTAAATCAATCATTTACAAATATTTAGGTGACGTTTTAGTCATTTGCTCTTCATCAAATAAAGAAGAAGTTGAGATATTGAATGTCAAATTTTCCATAACAATCTTAGTTTAAACTACTTTCTTTATCTCAAATTAGACAGCAGTTGCTTCTATTAGTATTGATTATCAAGCATAGTGAGCTCAACTTCAAAATTATGTTACACGATTTATATATGCAAGTGCACATATCATTTCAAGTAATATAATGATAAGTAGAGATCGTTCTTACAATAACTATACTCAACTCTTGTTAAGTACTAAATTTTGAACAACTTAAGTTCTACTCAAAAGATTCAGTGTTGAGTAGATTTTAATGAAACTAACTAACAAATAAATTTGAATAAGCCAAACAAATAACAAATTAATCATTAGGTGACAAAAAGATTCTAGGGTTTAAATGTCACTTTTCAGTCCATTTGAGTATCTTGTCTCTCTTCTCTCTTAGTCATGAATTAAGATTATTAATCTAGAGTTTATTATAATTATAGGTTTCTCACAAAATGATGTAAATTTTACCAATTTGAACCAAAACGGTATATGTCTATGTGAGTTTAAGTTAGAATCAATGCATTAAAGATAAAACCCTAATTCGATTACCTAGAGTATTCGTAAATAGGTATATGTCTACCTATTTACGAATCAATTCATCCAATAATTAAACGAATCAAAGAAAGGCTACCTATTCAAGTTATGCCTTTTTCTTTATCAAAACCAAAGTAGGATTTACAAGACAATCCAGCTGGTAATCAAGCAATTAAAAGCATTAAGAACAACATGAATAAATAGCCATTCATTCAAAAATAAATAAAAAATAAACTCAATATCCAAACTTCATGAGAAGGTTAAATCAAAACCCCAGATAAATAGTTTAACTCGTCCTAAAATGGAAAAAAAAAAAAAAAAACAACAACAAAAAGAGTCATTACAACTATTTTCATAACAAAAAAACAAGAAAAGATAGAGAAAAAGAGATAAAACTTTGTCACAACTTCACTTCTTTGATCTTCCTCTTGGTCCTTGCACTTCCTACATTGACGGCTCTATTTATTGTTTTTCTCTGCTAAACTACATTATGATATCAAGAGAAATACTCTAGGGCCCCTATTTATAAAAGCCCGTGATTTATTACACAAGTATTTTTGGCCAAAAATATGTTGGAGAATTTTCAAAATAACTATGTTTCACCAAAAGATGCTTTTATTTTCATATGAGTTGCATTGTTTCAGTTGCATTACTTCAATTGCATTGTTCACCAAAGAATACTTTTATTTTCACATGAGTTGCATTGTTTCAGTTCCATTGTTTCCCCAAAGGATGCTTACTTTGAGTGAAAGGAAGTGATCAAACAAATTAGAACCCTTCATTCTCTATAAATAAACATCACTTTCTTCGATTTAACACCACCTTTTTATTACAATTTTGTAGACTTTTATTTGCACATTCAAAACAAACTTATATTCTCATATTCAAGTGTTCGTGTTCTTATTGTGCAAAAGAATTGGAATACTATTATTTTTCTGTTGCTATCTTTGTCTAGAATAAGTTTGTGCAAACTATTTTAGTGTATTCCATTGCATCCTAAAGGAAATTTGTCATATCTCTTTGCATCCAAACAAAAATGTTTTGAAATACGGGAGAGGCAAATTAAGCCAAAGGAAAGTGATTATACTATCATGCCTCGAAATTATTGCGCAAGTCTTTGGGGTAAAAGTGCAAGCCACCCTTTCCACACCAACAAAATAATCCTGAAAGTCTAATAAATTGTAAATTTCATCATTGGCCTCCTGGAGACCTATGGCCACGATTGTTGCAACGTTATATTTACTCTTGGACAGAACGCCACAATGTTATGCTCCAGAATTCTCTATTTCGTGGGCTGAATATTCAATTGACTCCCAAACTATTTCCAAGCTACAAAACACATTCAAACACAATAAACATATAAATTAACACTTATTACTAAAACCCTAGAATTGACTAAAAACCTATTTTGCACAAAAAAACCAGGACTCACATAAAACTCTAACCAAAACACACATAAATAATTCTCTTTAGGAGAGTTAACATAACCTCCAAATAGTACTTTTGCTCGTCCCGAGTAAAACAAAACAAACAATAATAAAAATATTAGTTAACTCTTGCCTTCAATGTATCAATAATAATAACAATTAGTAGCTAAGCAAAGGATAAAAGAATCACCCAAGTATACAAAATAATTTGACTATTGATCCCACATCGTCATAAAGTGTTAAACACTCCATTCAAAAAGAAAGAACAATAGCCGATACACTCAATCTCATAAATCATGACAAGTCTATATTGCCCACAAACTTAACATGTGACATTAACATTAGAAGCAATACTTCACCCTACACTCACTAGTACAAATTAACTCAAACCAAGGATCAAATAAAACTTTAAAGCTTGTAACATAAGTTAAGGGAAAAGGGTAGGATAAATATGGATAAAAATAGCTCAAATCACCTTAGACATGCTAGTCAATAACTATATCACAATCCACTAGCTAACATCCCCCAACCTAAACATTTAACAAAAATACTCTTTAAGGCAAAATTCACCTTCTTTATTTCATTAAGGATAACATCTTTTCTTTATTCACAAACACAAAACACTTAAACATTTAATTACTTGAGAACTTTTTTCCTTTTTTTTTTTTTTTCTTGCAATGCATATTTGATTATTTTTCTTTCTTAATTTAACCCAGACACTTGCCAAAGATTAATTAATAGAAACATTAAAATCAATAAGAACAATTAGGCTAATTAAATATAAACACACGCGGTTATGTCAATTAGTTGATTATTTTCACTAAATTTAATAATGCTAATTGGTTGCATCGTTAGGTAAAGTTCAACTATGAAAGGACAACCAAGCAATAATTAACCACATTAATTCACTATACTCTACCTAACTTCCTCAAGTATATAGAGTTGATAGTAGTATAGGATGAGTGGGTACCGTTCCGACAAGGATTGTTGACAAGCAAATACCAAGATTTACGAGTATTTGTATAGTTAAGCAAAAATCAATCAATGAGAGATGAAACTACGCTAATCAAATCCATATTTAACTCAAGTAAACAAGACCAAATTAAGCTAATTTATCTACTAAAACAAGTAAAGAAAACTAAGTATCAATTACGAAATTAAGAGACTAGCTACTAAATTCTAACAAAAGCAATTAACTAAAAGTACTCAATTCTACCCTAAATTGACCAAAATAAGACTAAAATTAAAAACAAGTAAGTTACCCAATTAAAAAGACTACAAATAAGAACCTTGAAAATTAAAAGCAACCATTTCTACATTAGAAATTTGAACAATTTAAAATTGAAATAAAAATAATTTTGAATTTTTGATGATAATAAAGAAAGCCACTAAAAATTAACTAGAAATTAATGTAAGAAATTGATAATTCTTAACTAAAAAGCAAGAAATTAACAAGAACCTTAATTTTTCTAAGAAACCCTAAATTTCAAGCAAAGAGATTTTCACTAAATTAAACTAGAAAGCAAGTAAAAATTATATCTACTTGAAACTAATGATTAACCCACTACAACTATCTAATCAAAATTTAAACTTGCAAAGAAATTAAAAGTAGATCTAAAATATGATTAAAGAGGACTTTTCGTTCAAGAATTCAAAGAAACTTGAGAGTCAAGTTTTCCTATTCTATCCTAAAATCTACTAATTTCTTACTTAATTCTATCCTACTTAATTCAATTACAATTTTTGAAGTAGCTTAAATAGTGTAGTGTTATACAAGGTAAAAATCAGAAATTATTTGCTGAAAAATTACAAAATTGCCCTCACAACTTATCCCTCAACGAGTCAAGATCGCGATCTGGACTCTAATTTTAGGGCAATTTCCCAAGTCGAGATCGCGATCTGGAGGAGTTCAGATCGCAATCTCAACTCTCTTCCCAGTATTCTTCCATTTCTTCCATTATTGCAATTTGGTCCTTTGAGCTTTGTTTATTCTAGCTTCCAACCTCTAATTTTGACCTGCATAATATTAACACAATTAAGCAATTAATTAAGTTAGAAATTTAATAAAAACTTATCATATTTAACAAGAACGAAAATACAAACACATATGAAAGAAATCAACTAAAATCTTCAATTACTTATGTGTATGTTCGGGATATCACATTGAATTATCAAAATGCCATAATTCTAGAGGTGTATAAGAGACTAGTTTACTAGAGTTATCACACCCCTAAACTTAGCATTTTGCTAGTTCCGAACAAAACAAAAATGAAAAGAAGCCTACTAACACTTAAACACATAAACACCACCAAAATTGACAAGACACTTGATGAATCGTAGATGTACTTAGAACAGTTAAACAATCTCTCAAGAAATTTTCAATACTATATGATAGGTGAAGTATTTAAGTGAGTCAATGCAAAGTTGCAATTTTTTTCTACGAAGAAGCACACGTTCATTCATTACACAAGATTTCACATCACCAAGAATTACTATTCTCAAAAAGAGTTACCAAAAGTTTTAGTTCTATTCATTTAAAATATCATTTCTTCTCCAATCACAAATATTATGAAGTTAGTCAATTGCCCCGACTAGGCATCATGAAAGTAGAAGTTCATTTAGGAGTCAACTTAAATGAAAATGTCACACATTTGGGGAATAAACCTCTAATACAAGGAATAAATAATATGAGATCAATGATAAGTATTACAAACATTTACTCCTTAACTTATTGGTATACTAAAGAGCAATTCTGAATGAATTAATTCGGAGAAACAACATGGAGTACATGTCGGAATCTTGTACTCACCTTATTCCTAATTTTTTTTTAAGATGGTCCTAAACCAAAGAAAATGAGTGAAATGTACTGAAAATTATTCTCGAATATCAATTATTTACAAATTAGAAGAACATTCCCTATGCAAACAGACAAAATGTCCTAAAATTCCTTCTATTTCATTTAACTCATTTTTTTCCAAAAGATAAATTGTCTAAAAAAATAATATAAGTGATTTGATCAAAAACAATATTTCGCATGAATTTTTCTAAATTTTCAGCACTTCTTTTTGAAAAAATAGTAACTCTAAGTTTTTGAAATCTTTATGTTGTAAAAGATGTACTTACTCACACTTAAGTCCATGAAATGACTTAATCAAATACTTCAATCATTTAGTATATTTGTACGTCATAATACATCATCATTGAGTACTTAATTGATCAATTTTCCATCCATTATGCATCAAGTGACATCAACTTACACGAAACAACCAATCCTAAAACAAAAAATAAACACCCCAAACTTGTCATTTATTCAAATGATAATTATAACTCATCCTACTGCTCACCCAAAATCCAACACTAAGACAAATCCAACAAAAATAAGGGCTACTCAATTATGATACAATTTAAAGCTAAAAATTAAAATTGAGTAAAAGAGCTAAGAGTAATAAACCATGCCATACATCTCACCAATTAAGCCACATAAAAATCAACATCCAATTCTATTCATCAACAAATGAAAAAATGGTATAAGTTTAGGGACCTTAGCCATTTTACTTTTATTAAGCAATAAACATGACCAAAGCTACACCAAGTATCCAACAAAGAATTTCCAAAAAGATATAGTCGATAAAGTATCAAAATAGATATCTACTTGGCGTCAGTTTAAGGCCATTAGCCAATCTTGGCCTTCTATTCAAAAAGAAACTAAAGTATCCAATTTCAAAAGACTGAAAATAAAATAAAATAAAAGTGTTCAAATGTCAAAGTGCTAAGTCATAAGAAATAGAGAGAATTGTTCATCTTCCACAAATGGCTTCAATTGCTAGGGTTGGAAGTCATCAATGCACAATGCAATTGGTGGCTTCAATCTTCTCATTCCATATCCTCTTGACCACTAGGTTGGGTTTCTTCATGATCATCATCTTAATCCCTTTCGGTCGCACCTGCTTGGCTAGATTCCTCCTGATGTGCTGCTGCAGGTGGTGTGTAGTATTGTCCATGACGTGACCAAAGTGCCAAACTGGAGGTGGTAGTGGCTGAACCCATATACCTAATGAAGTGGTCTTGAGAGCTTCTCCAATCAGGCTAATGAAGTGGTCTTGACAGCTTCTCCAATCAGGGTCAAATTGTTATGCATCACCATCTGGCTATATGTCCAATACCTTTGCAATTCATTTCTCTCATCTTCATTAGCTGGAGCATTTAAAACATAACCTGGGGGCATCAGAATCAAAGAAGTACTCTAAGGCGGTGGTACCGGTGGCTGGGTAGGGCATTCTTGTTGATGGTGCTTTCGTACTCTCTCACCATTCAGTAAACATATTCCCGATTAATCCTTCCTCTTGAATAGGTCATTGGTTCCGCAGGATCAATTGGGCAACTTGTCAAAGTGCACAAATGGTGAATCAAGCTAGGGGTATAAAATATAGGTTTCCTGTACCTCCTACTGTCTAAGAACCCCTGCCTGACAAGGCTATCAATATTCATTGACACCCTCATTATAATAGCATAAATTAGGAGTACTTTATCCCTCTGAATATAACTCAAGGCATTGGACCCCCAAATTCGGAAACTAATAAA
This sequence comes from Cinchona pubescens, assembly GCA_025175665.1. Lineage (NCBI taxonomy): Eukaryota > Viridiplantae > Streptophyta > Magnoliopsida > Gentianales > Rubiaceae > Cinchona > Cinchona pubescens. The sequence goes on along the minus strand of JANKKI010000304.1, from coordinate 449,629 downwards.
GTAAAACCATAATTTGGCTACTAAAGAGAGTCCCTGACGTGCAAATTTCAACTCAATATTCGAGGAAGCTCTCCTAACCCAGTCAATATGCTCATCGCAAATGACATCATTAATTGCATTCACGTCAATTTCTCCTTGTCATTTAAGAATGCCAACTATTGACAGGAAGATACGAGAGGTATATTAAAGTAAAAATTAATCAAATCCGTACTAAAGTGCACTAATACCCCCCGTACCGGTACCATACCATTCTCCAACTCACACAGATTACAGTGAAACTCTTTCACTAACTGGGAAGCCCCGGAGTCAATTGGAGTGTTGAATGCCTCCCAATGTCTTGACCTAATTTGCTTCTCATTGCTTTTCTAGCATCATCATAAACTCCCCAATGCATAGATAGGTCAAAATTCCGCTCTCGAATAACCTCATGTTTCTCATTATTTTTGTACAACTGCTTTGCTCTATCGCTCGAGAACTGATGTTCTACCTGCTCACCGCCCTCAAAAGGTTGTTCCATTCCCCCTTCCCCATTAGTTCTCTCTCCGGCTTTTCTCTTTCTTGAACCCACTCATTTTTTCCTCATTCTATCCCTTTTTTCGGCACTTCCATAAACTCCTCTAGTCATTTTAACAACACAATTCAGTTGGTCAAAATTCAGATAATTTCCAACAATTCCAAGAATCACAGCCAACACAATCAATTTACCAAATTTCCAACAAACTTTCAAAATTTCTCAACACAATTCAAACCAATCCGAATACTAAGCAAACAATTCAGATGTGTGAATAATTTAACGTCAAAATTTTTCTAAAAAGAATTCACAAAAACTATTTTTCAACAATTGGCCATCAAAATTTTCACCACAAATTCATCAACAAAACCCAACTATTATCTTCAATCAATTGTAACTTGGAATCAAAAGTTCAAAGAAAGATATTACTCAATTTTGGATTGAGAATTTCCAAAAAGTCTTGTGATGTCCAAAATCTTCCAAGAAATCTCCCAAAAGTGTTCTTTCTTTGATGCTCCTAAAAGGGATTAGATGGAGTTAGTGGTGATTATGTAGTTTGGAATGGTTTTTAAGTGAAGATTATGGAAGAAATTAAGGAATTGGGGATAGGGTTTTCGGTTGAGAAGAAGAAAAATAGAATTTGAAAATTTGTGAGAAAAGAATAAAAGAAAGAAGAATTTAAATAGTTCTGGGGGTCGAGATCGCGATCTCGATTTTTCCATCTGATCTCAAAAGAGTTGAGATCGCGATATCAATTTTGAGATCGTGATATCGACTCGGTGAAAATAATGCCTTTGCAGAAGTTTGGTTTCGATATCGTGATCTCAATTTTGAGATCGCGATATCGACCAAATTACGATTATGCCCTCCCGAAGTTTGAGTTTGAGATCGTGATCTCAAGTTGAATTTCTGCAAAGCGTATTTTTTTTACGCTTAGCCAAAATTTGCCCACTCTTCATCACTTTTCTCCAATTCTATGAACAATCTACAAGCACAAAATTAACACGTTAGGATGATAATTTTTTTCTCATTCTTTAGCACCATTTATTCAACTAAATAAAACTTAGATTTTAAACTAAAATTCTAACCTAATTCAAACTAACTTACTCAAAATTAAACTAATGAAAAATCACACTAAAAAGAACACAATTGTACACTACTAAATAAATTAAAGACTTGGGTTGCCTCCCAAGAAACGCTCTCTTATAGTCACTAGCTTGACTATGGCACGCTTCATTCTTGCACAAATTGGACGATCTCTCATCCGCCTTCAATGATTCCTCCAAAGTAGGGTTTGAGCCGATGACCATTAAACTTGAAAGCTCCCTCTTTCACTTTTATTTCTCCCACTCCACGAGAAAAAGTTTGAACCACTTCAAAGGGGCCACTCCACCTTGACTTGAGTTTTTTCGAGAATAACTTGAGTCGTGAATTATAAAGTAGCACCAAATCACCAACTTTAAATTCCTTCCTTCCTTAGGATGAGCTTGTCATGCTATGCCTTAGTTTTCTCCTTATAGATCAAAGAATTTTTAAATGCTTCCCTCCAGAATTCATCCAACTCATTCAAATCAAGCATCCTCTTTTCATATGCTTCATTCAAATCAAAATTCAAGTTCTGTATTGCCCAATATGCTCTATGCTCAAGTTCCACCAGCAAGTGATCTTATACATGCTTTTCCATACATAATAGGTACGGGGACATGCCTATGGGGTTTTAAATGTCGTCCGATAGGCCCACAATGTGTCATCTAATTTAAGTGCCCAATCCTTCCTAGCATTATTCACCATTTTCTCTAAGATCCGCTTCAATTCTCAATTTGAAAGCTCAACTTGACCCGATGTTTGAGGATGATAGGCTAAAGCAACCTTGTGTTTCACACCATACTTTGTCATCAAGGCCTCAAAATGTAAATTTTTGAAGTGAGAGCCCCATCACTAATGATAGCCCGAGACACTCCAAACCGAGAGAAGATGTTCTTTCGAAGGAATTTAGTGACCACTTTGGCCTCATTGGTTGGGGTGGCGATTGCTTCAACCCACTTTGACACATAATCCACCGCAACCAAAATGTATTTGTTGGAATATGAAACCGGGAAAGGTCATATAAAATCAATTCCCCATGCATCAAATACCTCCAACTCAATAATGCCATGAAGGGGCATTTCATGTTTTCTTAAAATATTACCCACCCTTTGATATTCATCACACTTGAGTACAATTTCTCGAGAATCCTTGAACATAGTTGGCCAATACAAACCACTTTGAAGAACCTTAAAAGCCGTTCGTTGAGTTCCATGTTGTCCACCAACTGGAGATGAATGACAATGTCTCAACACATCGGTAATTTCACATTCCGAAACACATCTCCTAAGGATTTGATCATTGCACATTCGGAACAAATATGGCTCTTCCCAAAAGTAATGCTTAAGTTCCACAAAGAATTTCCTTTTCTCATTGATATTTAACACCATAAGATAATTCACAATGTCCACATACCATGGACTCACTTCCTTCACTTCAAACAATTTCTCAATTGATGATCTTTATTGATGGCTCTTTCTTCATGATTGACAAGTCTAGATGCTTCAATTCTCGACAAATGATTGGCTACCATGTTTTTCACACCCTTCTTGTCCACTACGTCCCAATTAAACTCCTTTGATGAAATCAAGTATGATCTAAACTTATCAAATGCAAAAACTATAGCAAGTAGTTCCTTCTCCGTTGTAGAATAATTAAGTTGTGCATCATTTAAGATCTTACTTGCATAGTAGATGACATGCAACATCTTATTCACCTTTTGACATAAAATGGCACCTATTGCATAGTCACTAGCATCACACATAAGCTCAAATGGAAGAGACCAATTTGGTGCTACAATAATCGGTGCAATCACAAGAGCATGTTTTAACTCATTGAATGCTTCCAAACAAGAATCATCAAAATGAAAAGGACAATCTTTTTGAAGTCATAAGCACAAAGGTCTAGCAATATGTAAAAAATTCCTAATGAATCTTCTATAAAAACCCGCATGACCTAAGAAACTTCTTACCCCCTTAACATTAATTGGAGGAGGCAACTTTTCAATCACCTCCACCTTTGCCCTATCAACTTCTATCCCCTTTGATGAAACTTTATGACCCAAAACAATTCCTTTCGTCACCATGAAATGAATGACACTTTTCCGAATTGAGAACCAAATTAGTTTCTACATACCTCTTCAACACATTGGACAAATTTATAAGACAATCATCAAATAAGACACCAAATACACTAAAGTCATGTATGAAGATCTCTATGCTCTTTTCAACTATGTCATGAAAGATAGCAAACATACAACATTGAAATGTGCTTGTAGCATTGCAAAACCCAAAGGGCATTCTCCTATATGCAAAGGTTCCAAATAGGTATGTAAAAGTTGTTTTGTCTTGATCTTCTAGACAAATGACAATTTGGAGATAACCGAGATAAACATCAAGAAAACAGTAGTATGCAAAAACTGCTATCCTCTCAAGAATTTGATCAATAAAAGGTAAAGAAAAATGATCCTTTCGGGTGGCTTCATTCAACCTTCAAAAATCAATGCACATTCGCCAACCCGTAACCAATCTAGAAGGGAAGAGCTCATTAGTTTCACTTATAATTACAGTAATACCACCCTTCTTTGGAACGACTTGAGTGGGACTGAGGGTAACCCACTCGCTATCACTAATAGGGAAAATAATACCGGCTTTCAAAAGTTTGAAAACCTCCTTCCTTACAACCTCTTTTAAAGTAGGATTCAATCTCCTTTGAGATTGCCTTACCAGTTTATTTTCATCATTCAACAAGATTTTATGCATGTATAAGGAAGGGCTAATTCCCTTAATATCATCAATGGACCAAGCAATGACATCTTTATGCATTTAAAGCACCACAATCAATCTTTCAAGTTGCTCACTTGTCAAATCTGCATTCACAATCACAGGATATGTCTCACTTTCACCAAGATATGCATACATTAAGTGAGTGGGAAGAGGTTTAAACTCCAACTTGAGGGGCTTCGTTGGTCGGAGACCCCTCTTTACCTTTTTCTTGATTCTCCTCATCCTCCTTTTGCAATAATGTACCATTCTCCACTTGATTCAAATTCTTCATCCCTTCTTTATCATCTTGATTTAGAGCATTTGACTCTAAGATCTCCTCTTCCATTGAGGATCTTAAATTCTCCATTGCATACCTATAACAATCATCAATTAGATCATCTCCTACATTTATATTCATGACATTCTCAAAAATTGAAGGAAGCTTTAATGAACTAAAAACATTAAAGGTAACAATTTCATCATTTATCCAGAATTTCAACTTCCCTTCTTGAATATCAATAAGTGCACGGCCGGTAGCAAGGAAAGGTCTCCCAAGAATGATGTGTATAAGAGATCCTCTTACATATCAAGCACAATGAAATTGGCCAGAAGGTAGAGTTTGTCAATTTTCACAATCATATCTTCAATGATCCTCTTTGGAAACATAATTTCCAGGATCGCTGTCTCTTATAATCATCTATTGTGTTCAATTGTCCAGCATTTAACTTCTTGAATACCGCAAAAGGCATGAGATTTATTGAAGCTCCCAAGTCACACAATGTTCTTCCAAATTGTAAACCCCCAATCTCACAAGGTATGAAAAATGATCCGGGGTCCTTGAGCTTTGGTGGCAACTTTTTTTGTAAGGAGTGCACTACAATTCTCCGTTAAGCATAAGATTTCATCTCCATGCAATTTCGTTTTTGAAGTGAGGACTTGTTTCATGAATTTGGCATAAGCGGGCATGTTCTCAAGTACCTCTTTGAATGGAATGTTGATTTCAAACTTTTTGAAAATCTCAAGAAACTTCTTGAATTTCTTTGCCTTTTCTTCATCCCTTAGCCTTTGAGGAAATGGCACATTAACGTGCTTCGCCTCATGATTCTTCGAATCCTTGCCTTCATTGCTTTGCAAAGTGGGCATAGTAGACTCATTCATCAATTTGCCTTGCCCATTTAAAGACTCTTATTTTTCTTTCTCTTCATCCTCAACTCCTTCTTTTTCTCCACTTTTCAACAAATTTTTCCTAACCCTTTCTTCCAACTCTTTACCACTCCTAAGGGTGATGGCCTTGCATTGCTCTTTGGGGTTTGGAATGGTATCACTCGGAAGCACCCCTAAAGGTCTCTCATTATTCAACCTCTTTACCATTAATTGCCCCAATTGAATCTCCAAATTCCTCGTAGACACCTTCAATCTCATAATCTCTCTTGTGTTCCTCATTTTTCCTATCCAATTCTCTTCTCAAGTACTTGACTTCTCTTTTCCAACCATCTTCTCCCACTTTTTCTGTTGGAGCATATTGGTCATGATACATAGGTTGGTAATAATTTGCATATTGAAAATGAGGCCTTGGTTATTGGTTTTGAAATGAAAGATTAGGAAAAGATTGATATGAGTTGGGTTGAAAATTTCTTTGATGTGGCGGTTGATAAGGTCCAGGTGAGGAACTTGAGGCTTGAGTGTGTTGGACATTTTGAGGTAGGGGATTTGGTTGATAAGGAGGATTGGATTGATTATTGGTGTTGCTCCATGAAAAATTAGGATGGTTCCTCCAAGAAGGATTATATGTTTTCCATAAGCTCCGAATGGGTTCCTTGAAAATGAGGATTGATTAGACACATAATTGAATTGTTCATTGGACCCATAAATTTGGCATCTCACATTGTCATTTGCATGACTGCCTCCACAAAAATCACATACCATGCTTGGTTGGGTTGGAGAAGAAGACATGGCATTTACACTACTTGGTTTCCCTAAATTCTCCAACGCCTTTGCAATGTTATTCATCACACTCATGACCATACTTTGTTATGCCAAAAGAGCATCTTGCATATTCAAATTCAACACTCCACTATTGGCATTGGCTTGACTAGCTTGGTGTTAAGTCACCGGTGAAGTCATCGGCCCATGATAATAATGGTTGTATGCCATCCTATTAAGCAACTCTTGAACTTCTTCTAGAGTCTTGTATGAGATGGACCCATCGGTGGAAGCAACCACTATGAATTTGGTCTCTTGAGTCAAACCATTATAGAAAGTTTGGATTTGAAGCCACAAAGGAATCGCGTGATAAGGACATTTCCTTAGCAACTCCTTGAATTGCTCCCAAGCTTTCACCAATGTCTTGCTTAAAAGAGGTGATTTCATTTCTCAATTTGGCGGTTCTTGTGGGTGGAAAATGCTTTGCCAAGAACTCTTGAGCAAGTTGATTCCAAGTAGTAAATGTTCCTTGGGCGTGGGATTGTAACCATGACTTTGCCCTATCCCAGAGAGAGAAAGGAAACACCCTCATTTGCACACAATTCGAATGTACTCCATTAAACTTGAACGTGTCCAAAACTTCTTCAAAGTTCATGATATATGTATAGGGATCTTCTTTGGGACTATCCCCGAACATTGCATGAGCTTGGAGCATTTGGATTAAGGTGGGCTTAATTTCAAAGTTGTTAGCTTGCACGGGTTTCGTGCAAAGCTAGAGTTCGCTCCATCAAAGTTCGGCAAGGCATATTCCCTTAATGACCTTCCATTTCCATTCATGCCATTTTCATTCCCATAACCACCTATCCCATTATTTCTAACAACCCATTCTTCTTCATTTTCCATGTTCAAATTCCTTTGATGAGCATTAGCATTTTCCATTTCAATCATTTCTTGCATTCTTGTTATACCCTTCTCAACTTCCGAATTTCCCTTAGCTCTCTTTTCTTTTCCTTATCCAAGCAAATGAATGGCCTTTGATCTGTTCTTACCATGCACTACAACAAGACCAAAGCAAATAGTCAATTGAAGTGCCAAGTTAATTCTACAAGACAACCAACAAACATAAAAATTAACAAAATTAACAACTAAATTAAACTAAGTGCTTAATCTACACGACCCGTATAGCGCTTTATATTGCCAAAAATCAAGGACAATCCCCGGCAACGGTGCCAAAAACTTGATTGTTTCGTTAGGTAAAGTTCAACTATGAAAGGACAACCAAACAATAATTAACCACACTAATTCCCTATACTCTACCTAACTTCCGCAAGTATACAGAGTTGATAGTGGTATAGGATGAGTGGATATCGTTCCCACAAGGATTGTTGGCAAGCAAATACCAAAATTTACGGGTATTTATATAGTTAAGCAAAAATCAATCAATGAGAGATGAAACTACGTCTAATCAAATCCATATTTAAACTCAAGTAAACAAGACCAAATTAAGCTAATTTATCTATTAAAACAAGTAAAGGAAACTAAGGAATCACAAAATTAAGAGACTAGCTACTAAATTCTAACAAAAGCAATTAACTAAAAGTACTTAATTCTACCCTAAATTGACCAAATAAGACTAAAATTAAAAACAAGCAAGTTACTCAATTAAAAAGACTACAAATAAGAACCTTGAAAATTAAAAGCAACCATTTCTACACTAGAAATTTGAACAATTTAAAATTGAAATAAAAATATTTTTGAATTTTTGATGATAATAAAGAAAGCCCACTAAAAATTAACTAGAAATTAATGTAAGAAATTGAGAATTCTTAACTAAAAAGCAAGAAATTAACAAGAACCTTAATTTTTCTAAGAAACCCTAAATTTCAAGTAAAGAGATTTTCACTAAATTAAACTAGAAAGAGAGTAAAAATTATATCTACTTGAAGCTAATGATTGTCCCACTACAACTATCTAATCAAAATTTAAACTTGCAAAGAAATTAAAAGTAGATCTAAAAAATGATTAAAGAGAACTTTTTCTTCAAAAGAAACTCGAGAGTCAAGTTTTCCAATTCTATCCTAAAATCTACTAATTTCCTAGTTAATTCTATTACAACTTTTGAAGTAGCTTAAATATTGTAGTGTTATACAAAGCAAAAATCAGAAATTGTTTGCTGAAAAATTATAAAATTGGCCTCACAACTTATCTCTCAGCGAGTCGAGTTGCGATATCAACTCTCTATACATTTAGTCAATTTGTCGAGTCTAGATGTGTATCAAGATCTCAACTCTCTTCCCAACATTCTTCTATTTCTTCCATTATTACAATTTGGTCCTCTGAGATTTGTTCATTCCAGCTCCCACCTTTAATTTTGACCTGCATAATATTAACACCATTAAACAATTAATTAAGTTAGAAATTAATAAAAACTTATCATATTTAACAAGAATGAAAATACAAACACTGATATGAAAGAAATTAACTAAAATCTTCAATTACTTATCCAAAGTTGGGGATTTAAACTATCAAAATGTTATAATTTAGAGGAAAATAACTCTAGTTTACTAGAGTTATCGCTGATCGAGCAATTATGAAACTTAGTTGCTTCACAGATTGAATTAAGCACACACGGTTAACACAATCTAGTTATAGATTAATTCAAATAACTCAATATTTTGCAATAATAGCAAGTTAAAAAGAACAGTCATAAAATTAATCGCGAAAAAATAATCAATACTTGATATAAAAGTGAATAAGTTCAAGAACAAAAGGTCTCACAATATAATAGAATTAATCATGGCTTCAATTCCCTTAACCAAAAAGAGGGTTTTTAGGCACTAAGTACCATGGAAGAATAAACAAGAATTTTCTGCTAAAAAACCTAGCTAAAACGAGGTATAAAGGTGTCAACTCCCTTCTAATCATCATGCATGGGGTATTTATAATGAGTACTAGGATTACAATTCCTATCCTGAGAGAATAAGAATGTAGAATCGGCTGAAAAAGAGTCCAATCGGACTAAGAAATCTGCCAAAAATTAAAAATCACGTAAATCCATTGTGCCGAGCGCATGTGTGCTACCTGACTCTTGTGCATATGCACTGCACAACAATTTTGGATTGAAGCTCTCTGGACACGGTGCACGTGCACTGCTCAACCCTACCACATGTGCGCTAGACCTTTATACTGCACGTTACTTCCGGCCTCGATTTTGACCTTAATGCTCTTGGAGTTTGGAAAAGTGTAAATACGAAAGTTATAACTCTCCTTCTTAGCTTTCCAATGCATCTTGAATCACATCAATTGGAGCTCGGACTTGAAAGTTTCACTTAAAATACAAAACAGCATCCAAAATGACTCCATACTCTTGCACATTTACCCTTAGAATTTTCTTTCACCTTTTTCATCTTTTTCACCTCTTTTTCACTTTAACCCTGCAAAAACTAAGAATAACCAAATCAAGTTCAATAATAACTCAAATCACATAAGTGACATGGCTTACAACACATAAAAACGTAGTAAATGACACATAAAATATAGCACAATTATTAACTTATCACATATCATTATACTAGATAGTGTAACACATGTATAACACCAAATAGTGTAACAAAAATACTAGAGTCGCATCTGTTAGAGTCTTATAACTTTTCTGCTTTGGTTGGCAAAGAATTGGATTATGGACCAAGAAAGTCACAAGGTTCCTACATGGCGATTGAAATTCCATTTTATTGGTTCCTAACTTGTAGTAAACTTCTACAAAAATGTAATGTATCTCTTAAAAAAACTAAAACAAGAACATGGCATTTATGAGACAGAATAAAGGGGAAAAAAAGAGAAAAAGCAACAAAGGGTGAAGAGTAGTACTTAAATGATTCCTTGAAATGATTAATATGTAGTAGCGACTGGTAAAGCCCAAAATTTATTTCCTTCTTCTTTTCTTATCAAGGGAAAAAAGTCACCCTACTATCTAAATATTTTATTATTTGAATTGGAATGATTGAGTTGCATTACACAGTCAAATGGCTTTGAAATGTCAATTTGATCGACAAATATTATACCTAGGATATGTACATGTGCTAAAACGCATCCTATATATTAACAACTCACATCATGGTGTGATTTATCTAGTTCGATCTGGACTATTAACCTTTTATAATAAGATAAAAAGTTTTAGAATTTAAATTTTTTTTGTTCATATCAGATTACAAGAGTTGCAACCTAGACTACTAGGAAAGGTGTATAGCTACTCTAAAAAAAATCACAGTGTCATCCTCGAATCCCTAAATGAATAGTAGAATATTGTCATTTAAACAATATTAGGAAGCGATGGGTCGAGAAAAGGGAATGAAAATCATCTTTTCTCTTGTTTGGGAGAAGTCAAAAGAAAGAAAGGAATGAAAAAAGAGCGAGTTAAAGTGATGTTTTTCACTGCTAATTAAATAAGCTTCCGAGCAACATCACGATATTTTCCTTTCTTTTCACTTCTTTTCTCTCATAACTTTCAAATTTTCTATTCTCTTTTTCTTTTTTTCCCTAAAATAATCGAGTCCAACATATATACAAAATATATAGCTCCTTTCAGCATTGTACATATAAAGTTCATACATCCCCATAGCTCCAAATAGATAACCATTAAAGCTATTTTCTACTAATAAACTTATAGATTTCTTCTGCTAGGGAGAGGTTGAAATGGAGAAAAAGTTTTATGATGCCGTGCTTACAGGTGACGTTACGGCTCTTTATCAATTACTTCAAGAAGATCCACTGATTCTTGACAAAGCAATTTTGACCTTTGAGGATAAGACTCCTTTACACCTGGCAAAATTTCTTCCTATCTCATTTCTTCTCTAAACCAAAATGGGGATGTGGCACATAATTTGGCATATTTTAAAATAATTATAGACTTTGAAGACCTTGATTTGTCTATAGAGATCCTCCCATCTCATGGATTGAACCTCATTTTAAACCATCTCCTCTCTTACCTCTACTTCTAACTCCTCCCAATTCCTCCTCTAGCATGGTAGATGATGCTTTTTTGGCTTCTCCCCCAATTCCAACTCTGATGAAGCAGACTAGTCTTATCCAAAAGCTTAGTAGGACTAATAATTTTTTATAATTGCCTTGAAAACTTTGACTCTTCCTTTCCCTATCATTTCAGGTATATTAGTATATGTAAATAAAGACTAATTTAATTTTTTATCGTTTGGATATTGATCAATTTGATTTCTTATCTAATAAAAATACTAATTTGATTGGTATAATCATTTTTTAAAAATTAACTAATTTAAAACTTGTAACAAAAATTACGGACAAACTAATTGAATCATTAATAACACATCTACTGCATGTTAACGACCGCCTGATTATCACATGATTTGATCTATTAATTTATCCATAATTTCTATCATAAATTTTAGATTGATTAATTTTTTTTAAAGATAATAAACCAAATTAGACTGGTATAATAGATAAAAAACTAAATTAATCGATATTCCAAAAATAATAAACTAAATTTATTTATTTTTTCTCACTTAATAACTGAAGCAATCAAGCTCGAGATATGGGCTAGGAATGAAATATTATAGATTCTTACATTTTATTTTATATATATTCTCCACATTGGTAAGGATCAAACTTATGTACTTTGTTATCGATTTTTGTTGAAACTAAAGCATGGCGAATTGCGGAGAAGTTGCCACATGTTTGGCCCATTGGCAGCCCTTCGGCCGTTTTCGACCAATTAGTTGTTAAATTTATGTTATGGCAAAATCGAGTGTAGAGGTAAGAATTTTGACATGAAAATTGCGCCAAGAATTTTTTCTTTTTCGGTCATTGAATAATTTGCCATGGACACCAAATCAAGAAAACTCTAGAACAATGAAGAAAATGTTGTAAAACTAAGTCAAGGTTATTAACCTTGACTACAAAACTAACTAAAGTAGGAAATTTATACGTGTAGATGAGAGAATAGTAAACAGAGAAATAGTATGAAATTCTTCAATATCCTATATTATAAACTTTTCAAATCCCTCCAAAAACCCTTTCACAAGCTTTTCAAAAGGTTTACAAAAGACTTGTACAGACTTATAAAAGACTTACAAATGAGGTATCAAGACCCCCTATATATAGGGTTACAGTTAGGGGATTCATAAATATGATACATGAATCACAGGAACCAATAATCCTTCACGGGAATCAATAAGTCTTCACAAAATTCAAGGGGATAAATATCACATTAACCGATGTGTTTAGGAAGACGAATAAACATCCACCTTTATAGAATTCATAACACTCCCCCTTGGATGTCCATGTATCAAAGAATACGCGAACAATCACTGCCTCGTTAAAAACCGTTACTAGAAAAAATCCAGTGGGAATAATACCATGGTAGAGGAAAAAAGAGTACAACGCGTATTCAATGTTTATAATACACTTTTGTATGCTGCCTCGTTAAAAACCTTGCCAGGAAAACCCATTGGGACAAAACCATGGCTAAGGGAAAAAGAGTACAACGTGTACTTATCCTCCATCTCATAAAAGTATCACTTCGATATCTTTGAGATGATGCATCACAATTTTACAAATAGACTTCTCAAATGTTGTTGTTGGTATCACCTTTGGATAAATCCGCTAGATCATCGCATGAGTGAATTTCGTTGGATATCAATTTCATCATGCTTCTAAAGATCATGAGAGAAGAAAAATTTCGGAGAAATATAGCCTCCCTTTAGCTAAGCAACATATTCAGCAATGTCTTAATATAATGTCATTAGAAGTCTCACTTGTAATATTAAACACATATCTTCTGGATATGTTAGGTCAATAACTGTAGCCAAACATATTCACTACTTCCTTCATATATTGCAATTATTTCAACAATGATTGCAATAAGTAGTGACTATAATTTTGATTGCCATGATATCAATTTCTTCATAACTCATTCGAAATCGAATTATGTTGGATTAAATGAACATCCAACAATTGATGTCATTCCAGTATTTTTGTATCGGAGAAGAACTAGATCGTACTAACGAATTTACAGTACATGTTAGCTATACTGAGAGATATGGTATTTCAGGACCAATAAGTTCTTTGCCATTCTCACGAGAACGAAAAATTATTATTCTTGATATCAATCAATCTCACAACTATTGGGATACTCAATGGATGTATTTTATCCAAATAGAGTCATTCTAATACCTTTTTGGTATAAGTTCATTGATGAACAAAATTTTCATTCGATAAGTGCTCGAACTATAGATCTTTGTCAAGATCAAATTATTCTATTTGAATCTCTTCAGCAGTTCTAACGAAACTCTTCAGGAGTTCTAATGAACTTGTTCAGGAGTTCAAATAATATTTATACTATTAACATGCACAACAATTATTACAATTTTTGATTTTGTACCTTTTGTAAAAACGTATAAACAAATTAGATCATTTTTATAACTCGTATTCAATAAATACTCATTGAGGCGATTATATCATATTCGCTTAGATTGCTTTGAACTAATCCATACAAGGATTTTTGCAATCTCATTGAACAATGTTTCGGGGAAACTTCAAGCTTCATGCTTCAGTCTGTTAAATCCTTCAAGATTTTCATATAGATATTGATATCAAAATGAGCCATACAAAATATACTCAATATCCATTAGACGCATTTCAATTTTTATGAACTGCCACACAAATTAGATATCAAAAGGTGATTACATCCACCACAAGAGAATAAATCTCTTTATCATCGATGCCAAATTTTTGTGAAAACTTTCGCTCAACAAGGTATGCTTTATATAGCACAATTTCATTCTTCTCATTTCGTTTTCGTACAAATATATTTGTACCCAACCGACTCTACCATTTAGGAATTTGGACTACAAGTCCAAAATTTTCACGTTTTGAACGTGAATTTTCTTATATTGCATCTTTCACTCATTTCTATGTCGATATTTTTCGACAAATTTACGTTCAAAATCCTCATTTTTCATTCAAAATATCAGTTGATATTATAAATAATAATATTTTATCGACAACAATATCTTTTTGGTTCCATCATTTTCAGTAGTAACATAACTTATCGAGATCTCTTTTTCATCAGGTACCTGATCCACTTTTGGGGTTTTATGATTAGTTATGTCCATAGTATCTTCAGGAGCACCCGCCTCCATTTTATGACCATCTCTAATATTTGCTCAATTCCTCTGACAAGGATTTTTATCATTTGGAATCGATTTAGTCAAACATAATTTATGCGTGGCTAGCTATCATTTATATTGATGGTTGTCCTGCTGGGACACCAATTGGAGCATTTCAGTTGGTATATGACATTTTTCTCATTTTAGGTCAGTAATGAACCTGGCAGTTGATTCATAATATTTTGTAAATGAATTATCTGGTGAACTTCAAGTTCACATACTTTGTACGAGAATCAAAATATGATAATTCATTTCATTCAAATTTCTATCCAATTACTTATCTTCTCCCCCTGATGTTGGGAAATATTTTTATTCCAATCGACAAATTATGTCATATATAAGTGCCCTATAATATTTTAAAATATTTAATCATAAAGGACAACTTATGCTGATCATGCATATATTCCCAACTTTCTTTTATAACCCACATTTGTGCGTTGCAATGGAATAACATATATCGCACAATTAAAAATTCATAGATAGAAAATTTTGGCTCCAGACCAAAAGCCAATTATAATGGGGAGAATTTAAAATCTTTATTGGCCTGATGCGTATAAATGCTGCTGTATGCAACATAACATGTTCTCATAAGCAATGGTCTAACTATTGTGGAGGCATTTTATAAATAATTTTATTAGACCATTTTGTGTATGAACACGCGCTTCAGGACGTTCATACAAATATCATCAAATATTTGAAATATAAATTCACCAGCATTATCAAGACAAATTTTCTTGATTTCATAATTATGCTCTTAATCGAATTATTTAAACTAGTAATCACGCAAACTCCAGGTTGCGAATCGATAATAAGCACACATGTGACCATATAGTAGATGCATCTATCAAATCATAAAATATCTAAATGGTACACATGAAGAGTGAGTGGACCCATAATTATATCTCACCCTTATTTCATCCCATAAATGTAAGGGATTCAATCCCAATTTTAGCTGGTGATGATGTAATAATTAATTTCTTTAAGAACAAGCAACACAAGAAATTTTATTGAAGTGAAGAATCTTCTGGTTCTCCAATATATGTCTATGTGAATTTTTAATAATTTTTACGCATCATAAATGACTTGGGATGGTCTAACCGGTCATTGCCAAACAATAAAAATATTTGAATCAGTAAACTTGTTTACTATAACATGTGCTTCAATTGTATAGTACAAATCAAAAGAAATATATACAACTTTTTCATAGCACATTTCTTTTCTAATGTTGCATAGATACTTAATAATTTTCTCATTTATAGTTTCAAAATAATATCCTTTCAGCGGATATCTTTAATAAATTTCTTCAAAACTTAGTAGAGAAAGTGCATTATTTGTAACTCATTTTGTTCCTTCAGGGAGACATATATTTGCTTATACCGGAGCTTATAATGAATTTTACAAAATAACACTTATAGTATTAACAATTATTTCTACCAACTTCAGGTGAAAAAATATTTCTTACTTTTGAGTATCATATACATATTCTCATATCTCAGATACATTTAAACGTATATCATATATTTCTCTTTAAACAAAATAAATATAACAGCAAAAACAATATAAGAAAATAAATTAATGTAAAACAACAAGACATGTAGAATTTTAAAATTGTAATGAAAACATATAAAATATCACGTTATTTTCTTTCTTAGTTATTTTTACCGTCAACCAAATGGTCAATACTTCCTTCAGGGAAGAAACCAATAGCACAATAACTATGGTCAAAATCATTATAGAGAAAATTTGTTTATCTAATTTTCTCTTTTTCTTCCAATGATTCTTGAGACAATTCAAGAAGATTATTTAACGTACGACAGGTACGTGACCAATGGTCTTTCACAGTATAACGATAACGTTTATTTGTCATACCATTCTTAATGTACGACAGACATATTCTCTTTTATATGTCGTTTTCTTAATCTACCACTTCTGGTGGTGTGTTGTATTATTATAATCAGAGTGTGTTTACTGATAACCATCATGAATATGTTGGTTTTGACGATCACCACGTCCACAAGTACTATTTAAACTTTTGTCACATCACTTCGGGGAACAGAGCATAATTAATTGGACGAGATTCATTTGAGTAATAACTCATTATTTTATTCAGCCATAAGAAGATATGAAAGTTTGAATATTTTTTAAAACTCTTTGCCAGTATTGCTTCTTGAAGAGCATATTTGAGGCAAGAAAGTAGAGAACATTTTCTTTAATATGTATTCACAAATGATCTGTATAACTTTTCTCATAGATCTGTTAGATATTTTAAATAGGAAAATTTTGAATCCTTTAGGGATGTAATAACGAAAATCATAGATTTCGTTTAGTCTTACTTGAATATAGCATTTTGTCTTTTTTGATTGTGTCTTCAGGACACGTGCAATTCAAATGAATTTTAATAGCCAAAATCCATTATAGAATAGTTTATTATGCCAAGAGCCGATAATTCAAGTTTAGTATAATTTGACATGATGCGAACTTATTAAAATGAATTGTAATAATATTATGTTGATACAACTGAAAGTATAAAACAAAAGATGATAATAGAGAGTATTCAAAAAATTTAAATCATACCTTGGCTATGATAATTAAAGTTTCATATATTTTCGTCGTATTGAAAGTTCTACATACCTTTGTTGTGTTGATTTAAAATTCCATCTCAGTTGGTCACCCTTTCGTACTGATATTTGTTGTAAAACTAAGTCAAAATTATTAATCTTTACTACAAAACTAGCTAAAGTAGGAAATTTATAAGTGTAGATGAGAGAATAGTAAACAGAGAAATAGTAGAAAATTGTTCAATAAATATTATTATAAATTTTTCAAATCCCTCCAAAACCCTTTCACAAGCTTTTCAAAAGGGTTACAAAAGACTTGTACAGGACTTATAAAAGACTTACAAATGTGGTATCAAGACCCCCTATATTATAAGTCATATAGGGTTACAGTTAGGGAATTTATAAATATGATTATGAATCACGAGAACTAATAAACTTATATATAGGGACCTGTCTAAGTTTTCACAAAATTCAAGGGGATAAATATCATATTAACCGATGTGTTTAGGAAGACGAATGGACATCCACCTTTATAGAATTCATAACAGAAAACAAAAATTTTTAATTTTTTCCAGACAATTTTAACTTTTAAAATAATTACGTGTTTGACCAAAAAGATCATTTAATATAGAAAATAGATAGAATAACGCATTTATAGAAGTTGGAGTAACTAAATCTATCAAAAATAATAATAATAAAGTGACTAAATCAGCCCCTTCAACATCTCTATAATTTGAGATTAATAGCATCACATCATCTTTAAACTTTAAAGCCGAGATCTCTAAACTCGAAATTAACAGCGTCATGTTTCATCCTCTTATCATGAATCATGGTTCATTACTTCATTGTAATTGCAAAAACTATTCTTCAAGAATTTTTTATAATACCATCTTCTCATAGTTTAGGCATACATGCATATTGCCATGGATGACAGAACATGCTTTGTCATAGTTAAAAGAGCTTTAAGGCTCAACTGATGTAATATCAACTGATGTAATATTTGAATAGGCAAATTAGACAAAATTTCATGTGATTTGATTAACTTACAGATAATTCCTTGTGATTTATAAACACATAATTCACCCTCTATAATTTGAGTTTTTATGTAAAATGACACAAAAATAATCTACCATGACAAAATTATGTTAAAAATCATAAATACCCCACAAACTATTTGTGAAAATGAGTCAATTTTTCTATTGGACTTCAAATAAAATCAAAAACAAAATTATGAAAACATTTGGGGTCAAAATCAAATTTTATTTTCTTTGCCCTTCTTCCTTGTGCCAATCCCTTCCTGCCACATCCACACCACCCTCCTCCGGATCCGCCAACCCCTATCCTTCCCCATCTCAGATGTGCCTTCTCTATCCACTCTCCTTCCTTGCCCCTCTAGGGGCCCTTTCTTCCTGTTGCCCTAACCCCTCCCATCTAGATGTGTCAAGCCGCAGGCCTAGCCCTAATCTCCAATACACAGGGTGATGTGTCTAAGAGACACATCTAGATGTGTATAAGAGACTCGTTGCCACCACTCTCCATCTCAGTATAGTTGTTGCACTTCTTGTCACATTCGTCTATTTAGCAAATTAGCATAAGGCATAGGAGATTAAATGTACATTTCTAATCCACAGGGATAACTTGTAGGTTAGTCAAACTATAAAGGGTATGTGTATTTTAGCCTATTTGAATTCATCATTTGCCTTTGTCATTCAGTTTACCGTTCTTACTCGTTATATCATCTAGTATTTCAGAGAGAAAAAGGGGGAAGCCAGCAAAAGGTACAATCTGATAAAATTGAGGCAAGATGGAAGAGAAGAAAATTAAATTGTTGTTCAGTTATTGGGCAAAATATAGATAGGTACAACATCTGATAGGAGTTGGCAACAGGCAGCACTAAGGACACAAAATTGGTAAGCTCGTACACAATTATGCGGTGATCCAGCATCTCATCATGCCCCGACTTTTTGGAACTTGTTTGGGCGAGTAGCTGAATCATTTTCTCGACCACGAGAATTTTTCCAACCTCTGTTGTATTTTCCTCCCCTGTATAACATTAGGGTTAAAATGAAAAGCCATTAAAAGAGGAAAAGAATAACCCATAACCATGATAATTGAAGAGATGAGAAAATTTGCTCGTCCCAGTTTTACTCAAATATTGTAATGGGAGGAGCAATTGAGAGCATGATTAAGTTAGTTACTGATGCTGCAGCCTAAAATAAGAACCAAAAAGCAAAACAGTGCCTAAAGGAAGTGAAAAGAGAACATAACCACCAATTTCCTACCTTCCTCGGTTGCCCTTGACATTTCCCCGGTGTCTGTCCTGGTTATTGCGGAGTAAACTCCAGTATTCCCTCTCAGCATCACCTGTTCACAAGTCATATGGAGGTTTATGGTGAAGACTTTATACACAGACGACTGAATGGTTAGACACCCAATTTGTTCAAAACTTAATCAAGGCAGGATGCAGGAAGCAGTTTATACAAGTGGTTAACTCAGCTACCAAGACCAGTCTTCATGCAACACTATAAAAATGCAATAGATTTAAAACTAAAATGAGAAAACCCATAGGAATAAACCAGTGAACATAGATAGACACATTACGACATACCAGTCACAGGATCTAAAGTAGCAATGTAATTTTTTACAGTCAGACCAGCTTCCTCAGAAAGGGCAGCAGCAGCACGTGCTTTCTGAGCTGCCCCTGCATCTTCAAACCGTATATATCCTGATTCTGATCCGATCTTGAAATCAACAAACTACAGAGACAAATAAGAAGAAACATGAGAATAACGTCCTAAATAAATGCATGCCAAATAAAGCAAATTCAGTTTCCATTGTGCACAATGATATCTCATCCCTAGGTCTTTGTTACACTTACGCCAAACAATATATCCCACACATTCCTAGAAGTACAAATGCATGTTCAATTCACGAGGTAATGAGATAGTACATTTAAACAAAATCAAGCTCTATATCTAACAATGTTGCCCAGATATACAAATTCACTTCCAGCTCATCCATTTTCCACACTAAACAAGCCTAGTGATGCAAGTCCAATACATTTACTTTTACCTTGATTCAATTTCTGGCACAATGAAAACTAAATTTTTTTTCTGGACATCTAAAGATAAGAGTACTGTTTCCTTTACCATTTTTTAAGCAACTTAACGATAATAAGTCAAAACCTCCTTCCCAAGTTCAGCAAAAAAAGGGGAAAATTTTATCAGAAAATTAAATACAACACTGTCAAAAAATAGAAAACTACCCAATGGTAGAAGTCATAAAACTCAAGCAAGAGAAATAAACAGCCCAAAGAAGTTAGCCAATGAGCACAGAAATACCTTGACAGTGCCAAATTTACCAAAAACACTTTTCAGATCCTCGCGCAAAACCACATCCTTGTTGTCCATGTATGAAGCAATTAGAGTTGACTTTTCTTTACTTGAATCACGCTCATTCTTTTTGGCTGAGTTTAGATTTATCCACATCATCAGATGTCCGGAGTTCAGTCTCTTCATCCTTTTCTTCAACATCCTCAACATTCTCATCAGTATTTACTTGTTCATCTCTTGCTTTAGCAGTCTGTACAGTATCAACTTGGGTTTCCTCAGATTTTGAAGTATTGACATCAACAGCAGCTGACTCGTGATTACCATTATGCTCTGTGGCATCTTCAGCTGAAATTTTCTTGAGTTTAAATGCAACAATTAAGCCTCTTGGGTAGCTGCCAAAACCAAATCCACCAATTAACTACAAAAGGTTCATATTGTGAAACCACAAAAGATCACATGCAGATGGTAACTCACTCTGCTTCAGCATTGGAATTGCTTTTACGATTTGAAACAAATTGTGAACGAGATTTCCCTGCTTCTTCTTCGTGCTGAGCTCTTTCAGCATCAAAGTCCTTCCTGGATCAAGTGAGAAAAGACTTCATGAAACCTGTTACTTATAGCCAAGACATTGCATACACCCCTAGACAAAGTATCATATGCGATTGCCATTACACAACTTGACTAATTTGACAAGTTTCACTTGATTACGGGATCTGCAAAAGCAAGCCCCTCTCTCTGTGTATGAGTTTTTTTCTTTTTTTTTTTTTTTGGGGGGCACATCTGTAAACAACAAATGTAGTGAGATATAACTGATACACAATGTCATTATGTGTGATGATATTGGCACCTAAATTCTGTTAATAACACTCCATCATCTTTGTACTTCTTGCAAAAGGGCAAGATAAAAAGTGGAGTCCCGCTAACAAAAAAAGTGAAGTGCCAATATCGCTACCAAATATGCAGAAAGCAATAGATATATATGTCTTAAACACATAGTCAAAATTTAGACTATGAAATCAGGTAAAGTAAATCATTCATAGAGATCCATAACATGCTGAAATAACTTTGAACAGGAACAGATTATGATTTTAAACACTAAATACTGATGAAAAATTTTGTAAAGAACTAAAGGGCAAAAATTGTTAAGAGATTCTTCTACAAAACCTTTCTCATAAAGGTTGAACCTTTATTGGTAGTAGAACAAGCTTTTGCAAAGATAACAAAGAGTAGGAGTGGAACTAAATAAAGATAGTTGGTAACCTCACTATCACTCATAAATTTCTTGGGACATCAGTTTTCAGGGATAACTCTCGCCCTACCAGCCCAAACTCATTACAACCACTCCTCTGAGCCGTATGACCCTCTTTACATAGATGACCAGTAAAAGCAGATGACAGTAATCAATATGGAAAAGGGACACCTGCTAGTCCCGGCATTGCACTGCATTGCTACTCCAGATGGATAAAAAGAATAACATTTGTAACAGAGTCTCAATGCTAACATAATCTTCTCTGTCAATATGAAACTATTACACTTTGGCACGTAATTCCGTGATCAAGGCATTGATTACAAGTGGGAAGCTTCTACAACCAAATCGTCACTAGAAAAAAATTAATATATACGACACAAAGAAAAAAATAATAACAGCCACAAAGAACAGGAGAACATGAACAAATACATACTATGTGATAACTGGTTTCATCTTAAAAACATTATGGAATTGTTTCAGTAAAAAACAAGGCCATCAATAGCTTACTTTGGCTTTAACTCTAATTCCATCCCAGCATAAACCAAGCTTTGTTCTAACACTTTTGCAGCATCTTCCTCTGAGGAAAACTCAATAAGGGCGGTGCCACAAAACAATCTTCTATCAGTAACATGGCGTGGCAGCCTTACACTACTCACCTGAACAAGAAACAATTACAAACTAAGAAAACAATATGTAAATCACTAAGAATCTGCACAGACCATGGAACTTAATCAACAAGATAATACCGAATACATGCTCACTAGATTGGCTGACAAAGTTAACAAATTCAAAAGGCAACAACTTGCAACTAAAGATTCAGATTCTCAAAAGATGGCCTTAACCTTAACAACTGTATTCAGCCAGTAAAAAGAGTCATAAAATGCAAAGAAAATCAGCAACTAGCAATTGCCCAACTAAAATCACTTGAAGGACCATAGTTACTAGAAACTCTCCCCACCCCTACGAACTGCGTACTCATTCATGTATATCGAAACACGATTCATTTGCGTTCCAAAATGCGGCGATTCGTGTTTTGGAATGTCAACAGTAGAGAATCCTTACTTATTGAGAAAATGAGAACATATTCTCTAATTTACCTAATTAGAACTATTTAGTATTGAATTGAGGATAATAGCCCTTGAAAATTGAACATTTTCTTTTCTCTAGTCAATAAAAGTTCAACGTTTCTTAAAAATTTAAAACTATATACTACCAACTACCTTCTTATCCCTATAATGTAGCAACTTTTTTAAGAAGTGGCGTACCGCGATGTATCGACTAAGGCTACACCTACATATCCGATACTTTAAAAAGTAGTGAATCGCGTCCCCATACCCAAACCGCGTTTCCTAATGTACCACGATCACGTTTCTGGTAATTATGTGAAGGGCTCTAGTTAGAAAATAAAAGATTCTTCTAGGGAGCAAATTTATACAAATAAAAGCCCCACTATCCTTTAAAAAAGTTCATCTTCGCTCCAGTTTTACAGTGCACATGAAATTTCAATAGAGAGAAATACAATCATCTCAAAATTTAACACATGGTTGGTTAAGGATGTAAACATTTCCCCTGTTTAAGTAGGAAAGCATTATTGTGACGTAAATCACATTGAACTCCCCTAAGGTTTGCCAGCAGCTGGAGCTAATTCTGCCCATGGAGGTGTAAACTCCACCATTTTCAAGAAAAAGAATGGAGAGAAATACAATTCCTACTGTCTCTCCACCTTAACAATTGCATACATTTTACCGTTCAAGGTGTCTACTGTTGGGTACATGGTATTTCTACAAACATGAGGATCTATTTCTGAAGTAGATGAGTTAGTGCATGAGCAATATGTGCACATACAGCAAACAGGGGAAAACCTCTTTAACAAGCTACGACATAGATTGACATGATGAGACTAATGTAGACAATTTTTTAACTTCATTACAATTAAAGATGACAGAGGCAAAAGCAAGGAAGGTACTTTTAACAAAATATAGAACAGTAATGAATACCACAACAAGCTCACAATAAGTTAGGTGGTTCCTGTAGTTAAAGCAAAGCTAAAGGTCAGTAATTGTTGTATACTCCATGGCCCCAAAAAAAAAAAATAATAATTACCTTAGCAAACTGGCCAAAGAAGGATTCTACATCTTCAATCTTCACATCATACTCCATTGGAGATGCTGCAATTGTTATGACATCCAACTGCTCCATAACCTCCTCTGGCTTTGCTAGTTCAGTCACCCTGCCAACTTTTTTCCCTAAGATCAAACATAACAAGAGCAACACAGACCTGATGTGTTATCCAACTAAGTCCATTTTATAAACATTTACAAGAGCATAGCAAAACAATCAATAAATTCTCACCATCTTCAGAAACTTTAAGGAAAGAAGAATTCCTCTCTATTGAGAGTTTCAGCCACAGCTTGTACTGTATCATCAGATACATCTTCAGGCGTTGCCTCTCCAATGCCCAGATGAGTTCTCATCCGAGAGAACGAACATATTAAAGCCAAACTGACCACTATGCTTGCAGTTAAGAACAACACCTCCCCAAATTAGCAATCAATAATAAACTGTCCCTTGCACCAACTAAGCTGCATTAAGCTTATAGACCTAAAATTGCTAGTCAAACACACAAGGTTCCTTCCATAAGGGCAAACTGCTTCGTACCTTGTGCACGTTCTCAAATATTTCAACCAAAATAAAATCAAATAAAAACAGATACCGTACAAAACCATAGCATAATCTAATTAACTTACATGCTATAGAAGCTTAAATTCTACAACCACCTAATCTACAAGGACTGAAAAAAAATGAACTTTTTGCTTAAAAATCACAAAAACTAGAAACAAGAAAATGCTATGCAAATACTAATAAATAATAAAACTAAGGTTTTCTTTATCAGAGGGGGGGAAAAAAGGATACTGCCATCTTCACTGTCATTGAGGGTTTGCTTAAGAAAAGTATCCCTTGGAAGATTACTATCACTGAAGTAAAACTCTACCTGCAATTCACATATATTTCCCAATTCAAAAGAAATCAAAACTTTTACTTATCCAACAAATTAAAATCAAATAAAGATTCAATTTTTATGACAAAATTTAAATATTTAAAGGGGTGTTGAACAAAAGGGAACTACCTGACGAATGACTTTCTTTGCAGTTTCCTCATCCAAAGATGCTGTCTTTGCCATTGGTTATGGTGTTGGTGTTGGTGTTTGTGCTTTGTGAAAATTTTAAGTGTGAGAGTTGAAAGAAACAGAGAACAGAGATGTGCTTTTAATGGTGTACTTTTTTAGGGTTTTGGAGGCTGTTGGTTCGAGACATTTCGGGTTCATGGGGTTTTCAAAAAGAAAAATTAAAATGACGTTAATAATTTCTTATATTTTATTTTTATATTTTTTTAGTTCTTGAAATTTAAAATACTGTATTTTAATTTTTTATAAATTTAAAACATAATATTTTGGTTCTTCTATTCAATTACATGTATATTTTGGTCTGAATATTCATATACGTATAAAATATAATATATTCAAACATAAAATTGATAATATATAATTTTAAATAACAAATTGTTCCAAAAAAGAGAATTAAAGCTGGTAGAATAGAGTTGGCAGAGGAAAAGTCGTGAGAGAGGGGAATAGAGGTAGTGATGGTAGGTGACAATTTTGTTGTGCTAGTGATGGAAGTTTTAGGTAGTATCGTTTAATATTTAAAATTTGTGTGTTATCAATTTTGCTCATTAAAAATATAACATTTCCATACACATATACATATTTTTCAAGCCAAAATATTCTAATAATTGTATCAAGGGAACAAACTTGTACATTTTGAATTTGTAAGAAACTAATAACGTTTATTTTCTCTTTCAAAAACAAATGACTAAAATTGACAATTGAAGACATTTTTTTTTCAAAATTTTAAAAAGAATTAAAAAGGGTTAATTACATTTACCTTACCAAACTACCAAATAAACTCTGTGATTTAGCAAAATAACAATAACCCCCTAATCACTAACTTCCGTTATTGATCATTAACATAATTGGTTAAAAGACCGAATTGCTTATCGGTTAAAATTATTTCTTTCCTTAGACAAAAAATATTAAAATAGCAATTGACTAAATTATACTATCAAATAATAATTTCAATCTTCCCCAACCTTGGTCCCACCTGTGCTGATGCTCAGCCTTGTGAGACGATCGCGCGAATTGGGAAGGTCAGATTTTAGAGAATCAATTCAGACGATTATCATCTTTGCAAAGCTGGTGCACGAATTGACCAAACAATCGTTGCCTTTCGGAACATATGGAGCCGGTGAGACCATCGTTGACGGTGGCAACAAATGGTATGATAATACTAGAGGATATCTGAGACGTCTGCGAAGGACTTCTTCATCTTGGTATGAACGTCTCCAGTGGTGAAGATGACATTGTGCTCAATATAGGCCTTCACTCATGCCAAGTGAGTCCCAGAGATATTCTTGAAATGTTGCAGTTTCAGCCCAAGTTGAGGAGGGCTCTTGTGTTACTTATATTGATGAAAGTGGTTCTGGAAATTGTGTGAAAATGGTGCACAATAGAATTGTATATAGTGATATGCAATTGATTTGTGAAGTTTATGAATTTTTCGGATAGACTACCAGTAGTGACTAGTGATTAGAGCCTAACTGGTTTTACTTGCCGGTGTTGTCCACCTCATCTGGTAGGGGTTGTGTTTATACTTGTCTTTGTTCACTTTTTTCATCTTTTTTTTCCTTGTTTCTTTTTAATGTTCTTTTGTTCGTTCGTGTAAATATAAGCTACAATTCCCATTTTTCAATAAAAAAATCAACTGCTTTGATAAAATCCCACCTATCTGAAACCGTTCACCTGTAATGGTGCTGTTGTTTTTCCAGGATTTTTGAGTTTCAACTCTCTATGGAATGGATATAGCAAAGTAATAGTGCAAGATTTGAAGATGTTTTCTCTGGTTCTCTTCCAACGATAAAGATACAATCTTCATTTGAGTTGGGATTTATTCAAATGCGATTAGGATGATTATTTTTGTGTTTATTCATCCCTGATCTATTTTTCTCATATGATTATGAAATTTTGCATCGTGATATGAGTTCTTAATTAGTATTTCTGGGTTTGGGGTTTAAAATTTGATAGTTGGTTGTAGGAAAGGAGAACTTGAGAACTATTGAAGAATTGGACCAAGAGAGTTCGGAGAAGGGGATTGGAGGTTAGGATGGGCGTAGCGGTGGTGGTAGCTTTGGTGGTGGAGGATTCAAATTCCACATGATTCTTCTTTTTTTTTTTTTTTTTTGGTTATTTCATAGAAAGAGTATTTTAGTAAGTATATGAGAGACAGGTGGACGCACATGCGCAATTTAGTTATCTCAGAATTCTTTTCCAATGCTATAGTTAGCATATTTAACGTCCTTGAATGGAAGGGGTGGGTTTGTTAAATGTTTGGTTAATGAGAGGGGCTATTTGTTATTTTGCCAAACTTCAAGGTACATTTGGTAATATGGTTAAACCTCAAGGGAGGTAAATGTAATTAATCCAATTAAAAACTGGTCCTTGATTTGTAGTGGTGTAATATAATCTTTAAGATTGTTTGATTATTTTAATGAATTTACTAATACTTTTAAACTTTGTTTGTTTATCTAAACCTTAATTCAAATTTGTTTTTATCGAGTTGAACTCGATTTACTTGAGCATTTTATATATAAATTTGGAGTAAATTACACAAAATCTCTATGGTTTGGCCAACATACATATTACCTCTGTAGTATTGAAATATATATTTAACTCTTTGTAGTTTGTTATTTTTTGCAAGACAAACAAAAGGAAGCTCCCGTTATGGAATTAAGCTAAAAGTCTAAAATACCCCTAAATATATAACGACCACTCACTAGTCACCACTACCATGCTTGAGAAACCCTACCTCCTTTGCCGCAGCCACCGCCACGCTTAACCCCTATCTCCACTCAAGTCTAGTCACCGCCATCCCAACCCCTGCCTTCACACCAGTACCACCACCAGCAACCTAACTCGTCCTCAACCCATCTCTTCTCTTGTTTCCATCCTCAGATCTCCTACTTCACCGCTCTTTGCCACCCTAGTATATTCTCACAACCCCAGATCAGTATCGCCTACCCCATTCCTCTCTTCTTCTCTTATCTCATCTTTTCTTCATTTGCCCCATCTTCTCCGATCTCCTCTTTCTTTTTCTCCAATCTCAATCTGCTCCTGCTATCCTCTATTGTTGAGAGAAGAAGGGAAGAGGGGAAATAAAGGAAGGGAGTCAAGAATGATGGGACAAAAGAGGGGAAGGGGAATAGAGAGGGGAAAGAAGAGAGGCGGGAAGGAGGAGATCGAGGAAGATGGAAACAGGAGATAGGAAGATTGGTGAAAAAGATGGGCAAGAAGATAATCAGGGAAGAGAAATGGGAAGAGATTGTGGAACACAATCATAGTGGTAGGAGTGGAGGGAAGAAGATCGGAGAAGAAGAGGGAAGGGAGATCGGGACAGATGGGGCAAAGTAAAGGGAGATAAGAGCAGGGGAAAGGAGGAACTTGGAATGGGCGAGGCTAATTTGGATTGTGAGGAAGAGATAAGTGGTAGAAGGAGAGATCTAGGTCTGACCTTTTTCGAAAAGTGCATACTTTCTTCTTCAAAAAGAACCTCTCGAGTCGGGGAACGCACGAGATATTTACTTAAACCAGTAGGTCCTTGAGCGGATTCTACCTTAGCCCCAAGACGTTGGCCTCTAACTAGAAAAGTAAATTTGAAACTGAATTGCTACTTTTTTCTTGTTATTGATAGAGTGGTATTCTCCACCCCTGTCAAATAAACTAGAGGAAGAGAACTAGAAGAGAGAAAGAAAGCAGCTAACCCTATGTGTAAAACCTTGCCACGAGGATAAGGGAAGAAGGGAGACAGGTTGAGGAGAAGTTGGGTTAGTGGTGGTGGGCTAGTGGTGATGGGTTATAGTGTGGAGATGGGGGTTGGGGTAGTGGTAGCTAGGCTGGTGTGGAGATGGGATTGAGGATGGCTGTGGTTAGGTAGGGAAAAGAGGGTGGCAACTATGGAGGAAGGAGAGAAAAGTGGTAGTGTTTCTTTGATTTTTTAATTTTAATTTGACCACAAAACTTTGTGATTCACAATGATGACAGTAAAAATAGAATTTCATGTCTTCTATTAAAGTTAGAACCAACTTCAACGCGCATATAAAGCGCGTACATTGCACATCACATAACGGGAGCCTTCTTCCTTTTGTTTTCCAAAAATGAACAAACCACAAGGGGTTAAATGCATATTTCAATACCTCAGGGGATAATATGTAAATTGGCTAAACCACAGGAGGTTCCGTGTAATTCATCCATAAATTGAAAGTCTTAATTTTATCAAATTTGAGTCGAAATCAAAAGTTAATAGATGTTAGATTTTTCAATTTTAGTTTGAGTATTAATGAACTAAACCGATTTTTTATCAATTTTTTATTTTGGTAGTAATTTGGTTGGCCTTTTATGTATAATTTTTTTTTTTTTTTTTTTTTTTTTTGCTTTTTTCCCCCCTGGTTGAAGAAATTGGCCTCCTCACTATTGGAAAATAAGATAATTATGTTTACCTCATTTGAGCTTTGGTCAAATTACCAAACAAATCTTGAAATTTGAGAAAATTACAAATACCCTACTTATAGCAAACTATAACAAACACCCCCTTACAGTCAGTCAACTTATGTTGACTATTTTATCTATCAATTATCCCACTAAAATACTATAGTAAAATCTATAAATCAATAGTACTCAGTTGATAGTCAACCTTTCAATTTAGTTGTTTGTCGTATCTGTGAAATTGATAGAAGTCTCTAATAATTGAACAGTTAGAAGTTATCTAACTTATGAGCTAGAAATAAGTTCGATTTGGAAGCAAATTACAAGATCAAATCAATTGATGTATTTTAGCATGCATATTAATGATTTGGAAAAGAAATACTGTAAAGAATATAAATTCGACATTGGTTGGTGTACGTGTTTAGTGTTAAATATAACTGTAAAGTAATAAAGTAAAGATAAGTTCAATTTTAGTTTGAATTAGAATATCATATCAATTGAAATATATATATATGTGTATGTGTGTGTGTGTATATATATATGTATATACATATAATGCAATCCTCCTCCTTTACCCGATCCCAAGTCCAGGTAAAAGATGAGGGTTGCGTTAGGTCGACAGCTAGTGTAAAATTTTGTCAATCTTATGGGATGAATCCACTATGATATTGCACAAATGCTAGGGTGTTCCCCGTAAGAGACGTGTCGCATTGCCTGAGTGTGGTGAATAATGGGCAAGGGCCACTACATCTCCATTGGGGTCTGGGTGTAGTGAAAAATATATAAGGGTCCTCACACAACAGTTGGACGGTAGTGGGGAAAAAAATATTCTAGAGAATAGGATTAGAATAGGAATTTGGGATATTGGAACTTTTACTGGTAAATCAATAGAGGTGGTAGATATGTATCCACAATGATTAGGAGAAAAATTAATATTTTGTGTTTACAAGAGACAAAATGAGTAGGAGAAAAAGCTAAACTATTAGATAATTCAGAATTTAAACTTTGATTCTCAGGAGTAAACAAGACTAAAAATGAGGTAGGTATTATTGTAAATGGATCGATGAAGGATGATGTAGTGCACGTGACTAGGAAAAGAGATAGGATTATGTCCCTTAAACTAATTTTAGGACGTAAAACTATTGATATTTTTAGTGTCTATGCACCTCAAGTAGGTCTAAATGAGTCTATAAAGGCTAAGTTTTAGGAAGATTTAGATGAGATGGTAGGTAGTGTCCCCCAAGGTGAGCAAATTTTAATAGGAGGTGATCTAAGTGGACATGAGAAGAGATAATGAAGATTATGATGAAATGCATGGTAGAAATGGTTATGGGGGAAGAAATGAAGAAGGAAAATCAATCTTGGAGTTTGGCATGGCATTCGACCTTTGTATTATTAATATTTTTTCAATAATACATGAGAGAGGAACATTTAGTTACCTTTAAAAGTGGTTCAACAAAGTCACAGATTGACTTTCTCCTCACAAGAAAGAGAAATAAAAGGGTTTGTAAAGATTATAAAATCATACCTGGAGAAAGTTTAACCTCACAACATAGGCTTTTGATGGTGGACTTGAGATTTAAACATCACATTAGGCGAAGAAACCTACCTAGATCACATAGAATTAAGTTAAGGACATTTAAAGAAGGAAAAAGAAGAAATTTTTAAGGAAGATTTGTTAGGGCAAAGTAATTGGGACTTATAAGGAGAATCTGACACCTTATTGGACGACATGACGACTAGAGTGAGAACAGTGGCTAAGAAGATATTTGGAGAGTCAACAGGTTATACTCCTATGAACAAAGAATCTTGGTGGTGGGATGAAGGTGTACAAAATAAAATTAAAATTAAGATGGCTTACTATAAGGCTCTATATAGTTGTAGAAGTGACGAAAATATTGAAAATATAAGCTTGCTAAAAACAAATCGAGGCAAAAAAGGCTGTAAGTGAAGCGAGGGATGGGGCTTTTGAAGATTTTTACCAAAAATTAGAATCTAAGGATGGGGAGCGAGGTATTTATAAAATTGCTAAAGTAAGAGCCCATAGGACTAGGACTATCCCGAAAAATAATGGGCTGAGCCTGTATTAAAGTGAGTTGGGTTGAGTTTGGGCCTAAATATTAGACTCGATTAAATTGCGAGCCAAGTTTGGGTTTTATTAGGCTCGACCCGATTAAAATCCGACCCATATATATATATATAAAATACTAATTCCATCCAACATTAAATAGTACTACTTAATTTTATGTGGATAATGGTTAATAATCTAGTATTCTATTAACTTACCTAAACTCGGGTAATTAAAAATAATAACCTAACATCATTAGTCAATTTAGTTGAAATATTGTGGCTCAATGATATAGTTAATAGTTGTTTATTGACATAAGTAGTACATATTATTCCATATTGTATTGACCTGGTGCAAAAAACACAAAAGTTTTAACAAAAAAACTATAAAAATTTTTACTGGATAATGTGAGTTTGAGCTAGCCGATTAAAACTCGAAACCCAAATATTTTGTGAGCTGAGTATGAGTTTCACCTTCGTGAGCTTGGTCTAGCCCGATTAATGCCCGAAACCCAAATAAATTTGTAAGCAAAATTTGGACTTTGCAAAACCCGGCTCACAAGGCCCAATTGACAGTCCTATATAGGACAAAGGACTTAACCCAAGTCAAGTGCATCAAAAATGAAAATAATAAGGTGCTAGTAAGAGATGAGAAAATTAAGGAAATGTGAGAGAGATACTTCCATCATTTATTCAATGAAGGTAATGTAGACGATATCAGTTTAGGAGACGTAACTAAGTTTGAGGAGAATAGAAACGTAATGTATTATCAAAGGATTTAAGAATCAGAGGTGAAGGAGGCTTTGAAGAAGATGAAGAAAGGAAAAAGTAGTTGGCCCCGATAATATTCGAATCTAGGTATGGAAATACTTAAGTTTATCAAAAGAAGGACATAAGTTGGCTTACCAATCTTTTCAATAAAATATTGAAAAGTAGAAAGATGCCTGACTAATGGAAGAAGAGTATTCTCATACCCATATTCAAAAATAAAGGGGATATACAAAATTGTACGAACAGAGGTATTAATTTAATGAGTCATACAATGAAACTTTGGAAGAGGGTGATAGAATGAAGGTTAAGAAACAAGACTAAGGTGTCAAATAATCAGTTTAGTTTCATGCTGGGAGATCGACGACTGAAGCCATACATCTCTTAGGGAAACTTACTGAGAGATACCAGGATAAAGAAAAGGATTTACATATGATTTTTATCATTTTAAAACGGCATACAATAGAGTCCCTAGAGAAGTATGTGGAGAGTTTTAGAAAAAAGAGGAGTTAGAGTAGCATATACAGAATCAATAAAAGAGATGTATAAGAATGCGATTACAAGTGTGAGAACACCAGGAGGCTTGACAGGAGAATTTCCTATAAATATAGGTTTATCTACACCAAGGTTCAACTCTAAGTCCTTATCTATTTGCATTGGTCAAAGATAAACTTACAAGGTTCAACTCTAAATCCTTATCTATTTGCATTGGTCAAAGATAAACTTACAAGGTACATACAGGAGAAAATACCATGGTGTATGTTATTTGCAAATGACACTGTGTTAGTAGATGAAACAAAAGATGGTGTTAATGCTAAACTTGAGATTTGGAGAGAGACACTTGAGACAAAAGGGTTTAAAATTAGTAGATGAAAAATAGAATATAAGAAATTTAAATTTAGCAAGGGTGCATGTAGGAATGGAATAGGGGTTAGTATCGGAAATTAAGAGATACCGATAAGTGAAAATTTTAAGTATTTAGGATCAGTTTTTTAGTGATGGTGGTGTAGATAGAGATATTACACATCGGATACAAGCGGATTGAATTAAATGGAGAATGGCATCGGGAATATTATGCGATCACAAAATTCTTTTACGATTTAAGGGTCAATTCTATTGAACTCCGGCAATTAGGCCAGCGACGCTTTATGGGTCTGAGTGTTGGGCAGTGAATTACACACATGAGCAAAAGATAAGAGTAGCAAATATGCAAATGTTAATATGGATGTCTGGGTATACTAGGATGGATAAGATACGCAATGAGCATATTCGTGAGAAGATTGGAGTAGCATCTATTGATGAGAAGATGAGAGAAACACGCTTAAAGTGGTTGGTCTTGTGTTAAGACGACCAGTAGAAGTGCCTATCAGGTGAGTAGATTTTAAATAGTGTAATCAACATAAGAGGGGTAGGAAAAGACAGAAAAAAACTTAGTGGGTAACTTGTAAGAAAAGATATAGCCCATCTAAGAATTGAGGAGGATATGGTTCATGACAGAGCACAATGGCGTAGCAGGGTTTATGCAGCCAATCCTACTTAGCGGGATTAAGGTTTGGTTTGTTTGTTTATATTTTGGCATGCATATTAACGATTTGAAAACAAATATTATATGGAATATAAATTCGACATCTTGGCTAGTGTTCATCTTTAGTGTCAAGTATAACTGTAAAGTAATAATGAAATAGTACATACTAATTGTTCCTATCTTTCATTATTTTATATGACCTCCCATTCTAGAATCTGGGATGCTTTTTAGTGAGACTCTGGAAACTGGTAATAATTTAGACCCCCCCCAAAAAAATTTTAAGCTCAAGACAGTCTCTAAAATCAAATAGGTCTCGTATGATTTTCACTTATGAGGAAATTTTGGGAACTCATCCATCAAAATTCATCTGGCTTTGATAAAGCCAAAAAAAAACTAATAACATGGTACAATAACATAGAATGCGAATCCTATTATGACTATAATTCTTACTTCTTATCCTAAATGGATAAGCAAAAGACTAACATAACTTTAACTCTTATTAGAAACTAAAAAAAATAAATACTGCTTAAGACTAAAAAACATAATTGTTTGAAATTTGTAGCACTAAAGAAAAAGACTAAAATACCCCTAATCCTAAAATTCATAATAAGAACGACTCATAAGACATCTAACAGCTAGACAACTATGGAAAGTTTTTATTTTGCTTTTTCTTGAACTCTTCATTGACTGTATAATTCTCTCCCACTTCGAAAAACTCAACCTCGAGCTTTAAAAATTATAGGATAAAGAACCTAAAAGTCTGATATTCAGTCTTGAACCTGCTCCAACGTTGATGCTAACGCGGCTTCTTCTATAGTTATTTCCTTGATCGACTTCGCTGAAACAATACTTTGTATAGGCTTAATTTCTAAAACTTTTTCTACTAGACAAGTTTCTTCTGTGTCCATCTCATATTCCTCGACAAACTCATTAAGTTTAGTAGCCAATTCTAAATATTTTGGCACTCCTGAACTATTTATTATTGAATCAACGACCAAAACTTTAGCTTTTATAAGAGGATCACAAACTAGATTCTTGTTCTCTACCCTTACAGCACCACGATCTGGTTTGATTTAACAAAACCTAGACAATAAAAGTCTTGTTTTTGATGATGATAAAAGTAGTTAGGGCAGAAACTCTTCTAAGAGTAGCTCCCTCATCTCAGCCCAAATAGAGGTATATCTTTTGCAGTTGAGTACATCTCGTTCGATCGTAGGCCACCAAATATAAGCCACTCCATCCAGTTTCATCTTGGCAACTAGAATTTGTCATAATCATCTATTGACTATTGTAGTAAAAATAATCTAGAGAAGCGTGCTCTCTGCAGAATATTTTTGAATCACCTGACCCATCAAAAGATAGAAGAAACATGATGATTTGCTGGAACTCGATGTAGGTAACTATTTTTATAGATGAAGAAGAAAAATATGGTCAAGAAAGGAGAAAAGTTTGACTCCAATACCAAAATGATATAGCACAAGATTGGGATATCCTGTCCATAGTTTGTAGAATCAGGATTCAAAATAAGATTGATTTGAGATTGTCAAAATCGGATCGTAGGATCGTAAGATCCTATCAAAATTATATAAAATAGCTAAATTAATACTTATTGAGCTGATAATTCACTAAATTGAGTAATGACTAAAAATTGCATTACATTGAATTAAGTATGAAATTTTATCTTCTTTTTTTTACCTATTTTATAATATATACAAGATTACTAAGTAATGACTCCAAGGATAACTAATTGAATAACACAAGTCTAGTATGGTTTTCAATACCAAACAAGAGTTAAAAAGTACTACTAATGAAAGAGTACAAAATTTAAGTTTAGAACATTCACAAGCCTTACAAGGAATACTAATTATAATTGAAAGTAACATACAGTGACATAGTAGTAAATCGAAGTCCACAACAACAGTAAAGGGAAAGGTATAAAGTTGTTCAATAATCATCCTTATTTTCATCTTCATCATCCCCATAATTAAAGTTGTCCAAATCCTCGTCATCTCCATGACCCAACTTCTCCAAATTCAGGTCTTGATCACTTTCGTTGTTGCAGTCATTCTCAAAACCAAAAGATCTATAACTACTAAAATCAATAGTATTCTCTTCAGATCCTTCTTGGACATCATTAGCATTGGTTCATCACCTGTATTATTTCTCTCTTAAGTATCATCCTCGGGAACCATATCTAGGTAATCATCATCCCGACGGTGAAGCTTTCTTGGAGACTCTTCATCGTCATCAACAACATGAACCTCTTCACTTGGTTGGATTGTCTCTTATAGTCACACGACTCACGACATTCGTGATCAACTACATAATCATAGATAAGCAACTTTAATACCATATACTGAAATAACAAACTTACTTGCTCAAAACTACATAATGTTTTATACAAAACTATACAATCAGTATAAAAATTACATTCAAAAAGAAAAAACTAACATCACTAATGTATGAAAGCTCATAATTTCTAATTGACTAGAAATGAACAGCTACTCAACACCACCTTCACATTTGTTTTTTGTTTTTTTTTTTTTATGCAATCTAATAGCTAGATAAGCAAATAAGAATTAAAAAAGCCAATTCTAGCCATACAACCCAAAACCAAACCAAAAACCTGAACAATTAAAGCAAAACTATAAGTTAAAGAAAGATAATATAACTTACAAGCTCTCTTCATATTCCTTGTAATCACTTCAAGTTCATCTTCATTTTCCTCTTCATTTGAAGTGTCATTTTTCAGATTATCATCTAATATCCTCAACCAATTATTCCCTTCAGGAAGAGTTGGGTTTTCTTTTTCTGTCAACCATTCATCATCTGAAGGCAACTCTTCAAAAGGAACTTCATCACAAGGAGTTTGCATCTGCCTTTGTCTCTTTTGCAATTTTAGATTATACATAACAAAAACTAGATCATTCATTCTTTTTTGAGCCAAACGATTTCTTCTTTTCACATGCACCTGTTGAATATTAAATAATAAAGAAAAATCAATATTGAAGTCAAGTGGTTGAATATATTTACCATATGTTAAAAAGACTTATATGACTTAACAGGACAACTAATATATTAAAAAAATAGAGGAAAAAGATCTTATCAATTCAAATACACTCCAATTACATTCAAACCCTGAAGAGCTACAAGTTAACACTCAATATTCTAACAATAAAATTTTTCAACTTTGGGCATCCATCCCCATAAGATTCCACCAATCAGCAATAGTTAAAAAAAAAAAAAGAAGACAAAAGTCAAAAGTCAACACAAGTTTAAAGGAAAAAAAATCTTCTAGACTATTACGCTAATGAAGCAAAATAAGTACTAATTTACCTAGAGACATATTGTTTCTCCTAAGGATAGTATTTTAAAATCCAAACAATCCTTTAGCATCTCTGAAGTAATCCAATTGCATGTCAATTTTTAGTTTCTCATTAAGATCTTCAACTATTCGGGCAATGCAATCGTAAAGACCACGTTTCACATCTACATCTAATCAAAAACCTAAGCTATACTGATATTGGGGATTCAAAAAATAACTAGCAGCTTGTAAGAGTTGACCAAGTTGATCTTGCCATCTTTTGTCAATGATTTCAAATACATGCTCATATCTACAAAAACAATCATGTTGAATTTAATGAATAAAAGCATGAGACGTATATCTAGAATAATATAAAATAACTATAATTCCAACCATGATAGAGAAACAATAATTAGACAGTGACCTCCTTCAGTTGTTATCCATGTTTTTCCTGATTTTTTCCCTAGCATGGTCAATTGTCTTGTAGGGAAAAGGCATTGCAGGTTTATCATTGGAATCTACCATCCTAAGAATTTTAATAAGAGGTGAAGCAACCTTTGAACATATATCTAAGTTTGCCCAAAATCGTTGATTGTCGAAAACAATTTCATAAACCAATTTTCCTTTTTTTCTTCATGCATACACACTTCCTTTCCACTTATCAGATGTAAAAAAGTTATATATGACACTTTTTTGCTCACTAAACCTTCTCATTGTTAAGTATGTTGTTGCAAACTAA
Source organism: Cinchona pubescens (assembly GCA_025175665.1). Taxonomy (NCBI): domain Eukaryota; kingdom Viridiplantae; phylum Streptophyta; class Magnoliopsida; order Gentianales; family Rubiaceae; genus Cinchona; species Cinchona pubescens. The sequence continues at coordinate 412,016 of JANKKI010000304.1, read as the reverse complement.
CTCCCAATCTAATAAGCTCCTTATCCTTTGTGAATTGTTTTATCCAATTAACAACAGTATCCCATCAATAGATATAAGAAACAACCTTTCTAACTTTGGCAATTGTGACTTTATGGACCATATCGTTCAATGTTCTTTAAGTCTTCTAATATTAGGTCTATGCAATGCATAGCACAAGGGGTCCAAAACAATATTTTTCGTTTTTTCATCAATAATTTCCAGCTGCTTTATAGTTAGAAGCATTATCAGTGACAATTTGGACAACATTCTCCGTCCCAACCTTATCCACAACATCATATAACAATTTAAATAACTTTTGAGTAGTTTTAGAAAAAATCAGTAGTATCCATAGAGTGTAGAAATATGGTTCCGACTGGACTATTTACAAGAAAATTTGCAAGTGTTCGCTTCCTTTTATCTGTACATCCATCTGACATAATAGTACAACCGGTCTTTTTTCACTGTTCTTTATATTTTTGAAGTATGTTCAACGTTTCTTACACTTTCCTTTTCAAAAAAAGTCACTCTGACTTCATAAGATGAAGATGGCTTTAATTCTTTCCCAAATTCTCCCATCTTTTTATTAATTATAGGAATTAAAGGATTATTTACTGCATTAAAAGGAATTGCACTTGTATAGAACCAACAAGCCATAAATTGACAAATTTGATCCTTTCATCTTTTCGCCACTTTTCATTTATGGTAGTTTGTCTAGACCCCTGCCTCCCATGTCTCTTAATAAATTTATCCATTGTCCCTTTTCCCTCATTAAATATTTTCTCACCTTCTTATTCATGTTCATGTGATGTATCCCCAATATCATAGAATTTATTCTTCTTTTTTCTTGATTCTTCAGAATTGGCACTAAGTAATTCAAACATTTCTTGCCTAACATCATCATAAACTTTAGTACATGGTTCAACATTTTGGTAAGTGCAAACTAAATGGTGTTTAAGTCTAAAAATGCCACCCGATCGAATGACTTTACAATACTTACGTTGCACTTTCTTGGAAATATGATCAATTTCAAGCCTACGTGCCCATTTAGTATCCGTTCAATTACTAGGAGCATTTTTTCTCTTACCTTTTCCTTTTCCACAAGTCGACATGATAGAACACCTCTACATTAAATTGAAGGAAAAGGAGAAAAAATATAGTATTCAGTAACACTAATATACAAGCACATTACAAAAGTTTATACCAAATGACATAAACAATCACTTTGAAAAGCATAATCTAGTAGAAGTATATGTATACTACATATATATATATATATATTTATATATATATATATATATATTAAAAAAGCAGTACATGAATATAAAAGCGAAAAAAATAAAGAAACCAGTACATACATTTAGGAAAAAAATTAACTCATAATTTTAGGCGAAAAATCTAACTTGTTTAATTTTATTTTTAACCTTTAATTTTGGTAGTTCAAAAATAGAAAATGGCTAACTAATTTAAATAATTTTATAGCTATCAAATACCAATTATAAAAAATAACAAACAAATGAGCTAAAAAATGTTAACAAATACAAATCATAATTTTAGCTAAAAGAAATGATTAAAAAAAGGAAACACTCAAGGTCAAAACTAATGAATACCTTAAAAATTATAATCTGCAGCTTATCCCAAGTTCCAAGTCCCAAAAGACCCAAGTTCCCAACCAAATCTTTCAATTGATTTTTTATCCCTCAAAGTCCTCAAAGTCTTCATCGTCTCGAATTGGATTTGGACCTCCTTCAAAGTCTTCAAAGATTTATGAGAAATTTGATTTTTGTACTTGGAGTGAATTTCCCCCTAACTAACACCAATGGAAAAGAGAGAGAGTTGGAAATTTTCCCTACCAAATGGCAAAATGAAATCTGAGAGTTGGAGAGTTGGACTTGGAACTTTGGAAGTCTGAGAGTTAAGCAAAATTAAATGGGTTGGCCCATTAAACATAAAGCAAAAACCCAAAAGGCTGAAAGTCCAAAAAATACTTGTTAATGTAGGATCATGGGATCGTGTAGGATTGCATGATCCTACGATCCCAGAAAACGATCCCACAATCCTACACGATTTTGCTAGGTTTTCGACTTTGTGAAAGATTTGGATCATTTTACCTTCCAAGGATCGTAGGATAAGATCGCAATTTTACCAACCATGAGACGTCTTTTCTACAACCGCGAGTGAAAGAATAAAGGGGTTTTAGGTTGTTTTAAGGCTGTAAACAGTACATGTGAACAATAATTTTTGGGAAAATAATAAGGAAGAAAAGAGGAAATCTCAGAAAGAGACAAAATAACTAAACAAACAAATAACTGAAATTTTATTCCATCAATCTCTATGTCTAAAATAACATAGTAATACACCTATTTTTAAGCTGGAAACTAACTAAACATAGAATCCATATCCTATCTTGATTATAATTCTTACTTCTTATCCTAAATAGATGAGTAAAAGACCTCTAAGACTATTCTAATAAAAACTACAACTCTAATTAATAACTAATACAATTAAATACTCTTAAGCCTAAAAGAACACAATTGTTGAAATTTGCAGATCTAAAGAAAAAAACTAAATACCCCTAAATCCTTAAAATTCACAACATGAGCTCTCACGATGCTATCTAAAGAATGAAGAAACCACCACTGAATGAGAGCGAGTGAAGTGGATTCTTACGCCCCCTCCTACCCCCTCACGTCAACCCCACGAGCCTCTTATCCATTCTCATTGAATCTTGGCTAGACTCCTAAGACATCTAACAGCTACACAACTATGAAAAACTTTTAATTTTATTTTTCCTTGGACTCTTCATTGACTGCATCAAGGGAATTCAAATCTCTCTGCCAAATAAGTATTTCAAGTTCTTGGAGAATCTTGAAAATGAACTGTTGCTTGATCTTAATACTATTATTGATTAGGAGAGGGATTTAAGGGCAATGAAATAAAAAATGGATCATGTCGTTCTAGATTATTTAAATACAAAATTCCTTCAAATCTCTACTATTTGCAGAAGGAAGAAAAATAGTATTTGGGGCTTAGAAATGGTAATATGTTGGTCTTTGAGCAACTACTAGGCATCCTAGTTGTTGCTCAAGAATTAATTGTAAACTCCCATTTGGAGAAATATAGCCCTCATATTTTTAGTAAAATGGGCCATCTAATCTAAATGGTTTCCTCTAGAATATACAATAAGTATTGACTATTAATCAACTACTAGGATATCACTAGTTGTTTAATGATACCATAAACCTTGTCCTCAGATATCCTACGAATAATTGGTTTAATGATAAAGTTGCTATTAAGGATCATATTGTTAGCTTCTAGAACAGTCTTTTTACCACTAAATTTGTATGCTCTCTTAAAAATCGCTCTTTCCTATCCCTTTTAAAGGCATTGATGGCAAAGCGAAAGAAAAACTCTCTTATATTCTATTCTTTAGTGAAATTAAGAAAGTTGTTTTGACTTTCAACCATTCAAGGCACTTGGCCTTGATAGTTTACACCCATTATTTTATTTTATTTTTAGAAATTTTGGGACATCCTTTCTCCTATTGTCATATCTTTTGTGAAGGATTAATTTGCTTTGAAACCTTTCCCCCAAGGGGTGAATGACACTCTTATATGTATTATTCCAAAGTGAAGAACCTTAAAACCATCAAGAATTTTAGACCTCTAAGGTTATGTAATTCTTTGTTACAAGATTTTGTCGAAAATAATTATAAATAGAGCTAGGCCTTTTGTGCAAGAGTTCCTTCTTCTTGGTAGGCTAGCTTTATACTTGGTAGAAATGTTGCAGATAACATTTTCATTATCAAGGAAGGTATGTGTAAGCTTAGAGAAAGAAAGGGAAAAACAGGGTTTTGGGCTATTGAATAGATTTGGAAAAGGTTTATACAAGTTGGAATGGAACTTTATCAGGGAAGCATTGATCCATTTTGATTTTCTTCCCAATTTTATCAAGCTTATCATTACGTCTGTATCCACATCAAGAGTTGCTATAATTCATAATGGATTCCCCTCATATTTCTTCCTTCTTTCTTGGGGTATTTGTTAGGGAAATCTCCAATTTCACCATACATTGTCCTCCTATGTAAGGAATTTTATCTTTGATCATTGAAAACCATTGTCAGTGTAACATTTGGAATCTCCTTTCCTTTGAAAGAAATGCTCTCAAATTGTCCAACTGTTTGTTTGCTAATTTAGACCTGATCCTCTTTTCTACTACTGACCCTTAGGCTATTGAAATACATTATATTCTTGAAGAATTCAGCTTGGGGTCTGGAATAACTATTAATCTTGATTAGTTCAGAATTGTATTTTTCCTAATACTGACCAAGCTATTAAGCAGTTTGCTTTTGACTATATTTCTACTTTGAAAAGTTTATGTTGATCAAGATAATTCTCTTGTTGAAGGGAAATTGATCCTGAAATCCTCAGTAAGTTCCATCAATAGTAGATGCCTCAGAAAAGGTTGGGATATCTTTGGATAAAGGGATAAGATGGAATATAAGAGATGGAAGGTTAGTTAAATTCTAGTTGGATAAGTAGATTGGGAAGAAGACTTTCATCACCCCAACTGAGTATGAAAATCCGTTATTGCTCAGAGATCTATTTGGTTATGAGAAAAGTTTATGATTTCTCTAAACTATCTTTCATTCTTCTTAAGGAGATCTATGCAAAGATCAAAGCCATTCCTAGACAATCTATTTCAAGTTAGGACTGCTAATGTGCTTATTTAGAATTGTTGGTATAACTAAATCAAACCCCTTACAATTAGAAATTATGTTATTGTTGGGTTTTTAGTATTTTAGTTATTTAAGGTATTAAGTGTTACTGTTTGGTTCCTAATAGAATTAGTTTTATAATAAATTCCCAATCTGGTTGGGTTTCTTGGACAAGTCTTACTCTTTATAAATAGAGGAATCTATCAGTTTATTCAATTAAAATTCAAAAAGAGTTAAGTTAAGAGTTTAGAATAGGGAAATTCTATATTGAGTTTAAGGCAATTATACTGTCGGTTTATGCTGATTCCAATATGAGAATCGAATGTACTTTATTTTGTAACTCATTCTCTTATCCCACATATTTTTATATGTATTAAATAAATTTATCTTTCGTTGTGTATTTATGTGCTAGCAGGAATGAAACTGGTAGTGGAAATTTCACTTCAAAGAGTGCCTATGATCTGGATCTAACATTGTTAATGGATTCCCCAAGAGCAATAACAATAAGATGAGGGAGATTTTTTGCACACTTGGAAGCAAAGGTGCCATCCAAGGTGAAATATTTTCTTTGGCTAGCACATCAAAACAAACTCCCAACCAAACAACTTTTGCTGGAGAAATATTGTCCAAAATGTTTCTTGTCATTGCCACCGAAGTCTTATGAAGAACTCAAAATATGTGATCGGATTTTGCAAACCTACTTGGTTGATGTAGCAGAGGTTTAAAAGCTTTCTTTCTCAGACAATAGTTTGAACCATAGTTACCGGATTCATTTGGTAACTTTTTGTATTGTGTACTGCGTACTGCGTACCATATACATGTATTTTTTTTCAAAAAATTGACGTACTATATTCTAGTACTCGTATTCCATACTAGAGAGTACCACATATTCAGTAAGTACGGTTTGAACTTAGACCAATGGCTTAAGAAGAAAGTCACTTGTCTTGAAATTTTACCTTATTCCATTCTACCTTGGGTTACTATTTATGTTATATAATTTGCTTGTTGGTGCCTTTGTTTAGATAGAAACAAGATAATTTTTCAGTCTTCTTTGAAAATGAGGCCCTTTTATATGAGTGCTTGAGCTTTGCCTTCGAATTTTTTGGTTGGGACCCAAGATGATAACACTCCTAGAGTTGAGAACTTTATCTGTTGGAATCCTAAAAGAGGAGTGTTAGAGTCAATTTTTTTTTTTTTTTTATTTCATACCTAGATTTTTGTATACTTATTCTTGCTCATGACATTAGATTTTGAGGGTTGCTCACCGAAGGATGACCATACTATAATTTCATGCTTCTATTTTAGTTATTCGATATGATTTTTTTTTCTTAACAAATATATATATAAATATATATATATGAGTGACTTAATTTTAGTCCATTCCCTTAGTAAAAGTATTTTGTCCATGTTTGCTGTAAAAGGAAAAAAAAAAAAGGAAAAAAGTTTATCATTTCATTATTCTTGCCAAATATGAAATTTTCTAGTAATTAGAAGAGTTCATCGAGCCCTATTTCGTAATGGTTACTTGTTCCAAGTATTTTAACCAATGATAATTTGTTATTCCCATGAAAGAAACTAAATTGAAATCTAATCTAATAACCAAGTGAACAAGACTTCTATGTATAACTACCGAATATCAATATTGGAACATTTAGCAAAAAACAAATAGAGCTAATTTTTCATACATCGTTAGTGTAGAAATTTTCTACACCATCGGTATGAAATTTTCAGTGCCTATGCACCTCAAGTATGTCTAAATGAGTCTCTCAAGGCTAGATTTTGGGAAGATTTAGATGAAATGATAAGTAGAGTTCCCCAAAGTGAGCAAATCTTTTAGAAAGTGAACTATAAATAGATATGTGGAAAGAGATAATAAGGATTATGAAGAAGTGCATAGCGGATATGGTTGTGGAGGAAAAAATGAAGAAGGGAAATAATTCTAGAGTTTAGAATGGCATTTGAACTTTATATTGTCGATACTTTTTTCAAGAACAAGGAAGAACATTTAATTTCTCACATTTAAAAGTGGATCAATAAAGTTACAAATTGACTTTCTCTTTATGAGAAAGAAAAATATAAGTATTGTAAAGATTATAAAATCTTACCCGGAGAAAGTTTAACCACACAATATAAACTTTTAGTGGTGGATATCACGTCAAGAAAAGGAACCCATCTAGAATACCTAGAATTAAGTGAAGAAATCTAAAGAAGGAAAAAGAAGAAATTTTTGCGAAAGATTTGTTAGGAAAAAGTATTTGAAACTTATAAGAAAAATCTGACACTTTATAGAATGATATGATAACTAGAGTGACTACAGTGGTTAAGAAGATACCTGGAGAGTCAAGAGGTATGCCCCATTGAACAAGAAATCTTAGTGGTGGGATTTAAGGGGCTAATGATAAGCTTTACGTATTTGTAGACGTGAAGAAAATATTGAGAAATATAAACTTGCTAAAACTGAGGCAAAAATGACTGTAAGTGAAGCAAGGAATAGGACTTTTGAAAAAGTTACAAAAAAATTCAAAATTTAGGGAGGAGGAGCAAGAAATTTATAAAATGCTAAAGTAAGAGCACATAAGACAAAGATTTAACCCAAGTCAAATGCATCAAAGGATGGAAATAATAAGGTATTAGTAAGAGATAATGAAATTAGGAAAATGTACTTTCATCAACTTTTCAACAAGGCAATGAAGACAATATCATTTTGAAAGAGTTAGACAAATTTGAAGAGCATAGAAACGTAATGTCTTATCGAAAGATTCAAGAATCAGAGGTAGATGAAGCTTTGAAGAAGATGAAGACATGAAAAGCAATTAGCCTGATGATATTCTAATTGAGACATAGAAATGCTTAGGAAAGAAAAGCATAATTTGACTTACTAATCTTTTGAATTAGATATTGAAGAGTAAAAAAATATCTGACCAATGGAGGAAAAATACTTTGATATCCATATTTAAAAACAAAGGGAATATATAAAATTGCGTGCATGAATTACAGAGATATAAGTTGATGAGCCATATGATGAAACAGTTTTAGGAGAGGGCGATAGAAAGAAGGTTAAAAAATAAAACTCAAGGGTATTATATAACCAATTTGGTTTCATGTTAGAGAAATCAACTAATGAAACCATACATCTTTTAAAGAGACTTATTGAGAGATACCATAATAAGAAAAAAGATTTACACATGATCTTTATAAATCTTGGAAAGGCATATATAGAGTTCCTAAAAAAGTTATGTAGAGAGTTTTAGGGAAAAAAAATCGAGTTAGAGAAACATATATGGAATCAATAAAGGAAATATATAAGGATGTGGTTATAAGTGTGAGGACACTAGAATGATTGATGCGAGAGTTCCCTCTAAATATAGGCTTACATCAAGATTCAACTTTAAATCCTTATCTTTTTGCATTGGTTATAGATGAATTTACTAGGTACGTACAGAATGAAATACTATAGTTTACATTATTTGCAAATGACATTGTCTTAGTAGATGAGACAAAAGAAAGGGTAATGCTAAACTTGAGGTCTGGAAGGATGTGTCCACTTGAGTCAAAAGGTTTTAGATTTAGTAAATCAAAATCAGAATATATGGAATTTAAATTTAGCAAGAATATATGTATCAATAGAATAGGTGATAGAATCGGAGATAAAGAGATGCTCATAAATAAAAATTTTAAATATTTACGTTCAATTCTTCATAGTTATAGTGGTATAGATAGAGGTATTATAGATCGGATATAAGCGAGTTGTGTGAAATAGAGAATGATATCAAAAATATTATGCGACTGCAAAATTTCTTTAAAATTTAAGGGTTTTATAGAAAGGCAATTAGACTATAGATGCTTTATGGGAGGAAGACTGAAAAAGACAAAGTAACTTCTATGAAAGATATAACTCATTTAAAAATTAACGAGAATATAATTCATGATAAAGCGTAATAGCATATAAGGATTCACGTAGTGGAACTTATTTAGTTAGAACAAGGTTTGGTTTGATGTGTATTAGTATGGATGCACGTCACATGTATCAAAATAATATTTAAAAATTTAAATTATATACACATTGCATAAATCCATATTCGTTAGTGTAAAATTTTTCATTCATACATAAAAAATTAATCCAAAAACATATACTGTCATCCACACCATAATGAACTCGCAGGGACAAACTCTGGACGACACTGTTACTTTTTAGCTTCAAAAGCACAAGACTTATAATGCGAGATTATGTGCAATGCTAGCCTTGTTGCCCTGGTGCATGTACAAAAAGCTATCATATCTCGAATTCTTTAGTCAAGCTCTAAATAGCAGCCAATCACTCCACTAGCGTAGCAGGCCTTTCAGAGCGGGTGTGTGTCTGAGGGAGAACTCATTTGATTATCACCATTATCGGAGTTACCAAGTATACAAGCAAGAGAGAATATTGCCCAGTTAGCTGCAAATGGGTATATGAAATCAATTTTTGTTACCAAGTATACAAGCAAGAGAGAGAATATTGCCCAATAAGCTGCAAATGGGTATATGAAATCAATTTTTTCACCATTATCTATAGTCTGTTCAAAATTTCCAAGTATACAAGCTACCAATACATGATAAGCTCTAGCTCTGAAATCGAGTCTTATTTCACAACCAGTGTGTAACAGGCACACTGCAGACACAATCCCATTTCACGAGCTTATTTATGTTTAATTGCTTCACGAAATAAAATCATCCCTTGCCAACAAAATAACCTCAACCCCCAATCCACATGATTACCGAGTTCTGTCAAATTTTCTTCTCAATCATCTAGCACTGTTGGCATACTGATGATATTTTGGAGCAAGGAGACATTGAATAATTTGTTGAATTGTTTACTATCACATGAAGTCCTCTTCCAATTCTTGAAGGGTCTTGTTGGTTGATGCAATATCCTTATTTGATGTCATCTTATCCGCTACCATCAAATTTTTGTAGCTCCTTAACTCTGCCTGTCTCTCCTTTTCAAGCTTCTCCATCTCCTCGTGTCGTTTCTGCAAAAGCATTCTGTTTTGAGCAAGGAACATAGAATTGCAAAAGGATGCAAAAATCTTAAATGCATATGGGTACAAATGCGTGATATGCCCGACGCAAGTGCCTATCTAAAATTGGTAAAACTGTGTTATAACACACATAATCAATGTCTTCTTGCTTCTCCAATTTTGAGTACCGAGCTACAGCTGAAGCTTAATGTTTTAAAAGAAACCAAATCACTACCTCAGACAGAAGACAACTAAGCCCACAAGTTACTGGGATGACACAACACGAGAACCTCAAACTGAACTTGCAACTAATCAGAGGGACAAAGATAGAAGATAGTAGAGCAAGTTCAGCAATAAAAATGATCACTTGAACATAAAACCATTTTCTTAAATATAGATCTACTATAATCTTCTAATCTCATACTCAATGCAAAACATTAATACATACTCTATAGTTTATAATACAGCACCACAGTAATCTATAATGTGAATTATGGGATTCTGTTCACAACAGGCTACTATTAACTGCAAAAGGAAGCTAAAACAAACTTACTTTTTCCACTCAGCTGATTTTTCCTTTCTGCTCTTTCTGCAGCATTAACGGCCTCTCGCTCAGCTGAAGATAGAGAAAACAAGACAAAGCATGATGCCGAACGCCCAATCGGAGAATCATATGGACAAAAAAAAAAAGAAAAAGAAAAAGAAAAAGAAAAAGAAAACAGTTTGATGTGACAGAACATGTCTTAAAGGATAATTGTTAGTCAGACCTTTCAGATCGGGATTCCTTTCCACCTTTGTCCTGTTTAATCTATTAACTATGTCATTTATTCGTTTCTCCACCTTCACAGTACGCACCTAAAACCAACAATAGATATAGGTGAATTTTTCGTCATACATCAAACAGAATAGAACTAACTTCATATCCTGAAGAATCATACTCGAGCAACTGGAAGTACATAAAGATTTTTTGGAAAAAGGGGGAGAGAAGAAGGGGGGATGAGTACATAAAGACTCACCATTTTCGAGTTGTGGAAACCAACTTGGCCAACATCCATGGAGGCAGTTCTTTTTAAGATTATGCCACGGAGTATAGACAACATCAATATTGTTCACCTTATTTCCTGCCACATGACAATGTCACAGACAAATTATGAATGAATTGCACCTGATTAAGAAAAGGAGATGTCTCCTTCAGAGTTATTTTCTCCCTATTTCATTCAATGTGGCAAACATTGACTGTGTTATTTATTCCTCCAATAACTAAGGTAAACTAATTTTTTCTTTCCAGTATTTTCAAACTAAAGATAATTCCATTTAAGCGAAGGAGTTTCTTTTAACAACTGTAACAGAACAGGAAAGCTTTGAGCTTGCCTTGGATAGAATTTGCTTTGACTAATTGCGCACAATCCTCCAGTACACCTTCTGGTATATCATCAACTGTTTGACCCCTGTGCAGCCTCAGATAGACATGGGCAGAAGACATTTTGTCCACATGGAACCTGCAAGGATATTCAAGCTTCCAATAAAATATGATTGCAAACAGGTATTAAAACAATCAATCAAACCAAAAAGCCTCATATCCTCCTTGCCCACCAAAAGACACATACCTGCCTTGGCAGATCTATAACACGAGACGATGATTCACAAGTCTAATGCTATTACGAAAGAATAATACCTTTCCAACGTGGGGGCATAAAGGAAACAAAGGAACTTCTCCTACTTATTTTTTTGCCTACATCCCTAGCAATGAAACTACTCAAGCAACCATTACCGTGAAGAAGAGTTTGCTTCACGAAAAACATTCCAAGCAACCTATAATCCTCTAATTTCTTAAAACATATGGATTCCAAATAGCACCGCAATAACAAGTTCTATGTTCAGCGAACATGCCAACAAGACTAAGGCTAAGCTGACTGATGAGTCAATGAACAGTCCAAGGAAAAGTAGAATAAAAGCTTTTCATAGTTGAGGTGTTGGCATGCTATTAGATTTGTTAGTAGTTTATTGTGAATTTTAGGTCTCGATGATATTTTAGTCTTTTTATTAATCGCAAGAAATCCTGCATAGTGGTATGTTTCTTGAGTGCTAAATGGTTATATGAAACTACTTGGAGTCATAGTTGTTATAGGATGAGTCATAAAAGTCTTTTGCTTATGTATTTAGAGGAATTATATTCAAATTATAATTATATCCTCTAGGTCGTTTATAGCTTATAAATACTCTTTTAGCCAAGTATTTTAGAGATGGGGATTGATCAGTAAAGAGTTATTTATCCTTAATTAGTTTGTTTGTTCTTCTCTCTCAGATTCCCCTATATTCTCCCTTTCTTCTTCAGCTTCCAAAAGAATAACCTGCTTGTCCTTTCCTGAGAGGCGGCATCAATATGCACACTCTTTTCGTTTGGAGATTGATGACTCATAGGACCTTGGAGTCCTTATTGTTGACCTCATCTTTGTTAGTTTTCTGGCAATCTCTGATAACTGAGGCCTTACTCTTGGGACCAGCAGATCATTGATTGCCTTGCACAATGGCTGGTTTGATGAAACCAGCACCAAATTTCTCACCTGAATTGCAGACCAGTAGATGTGGGAGTGCCAAATGTTGACACAGTTTCCATTTGGCGAGCAATGCAATTCAGTGTCCATTTGGCGAGCAGAGCAATACCATCAAAGTAAGAAGAACAGTACTAATTTGGATGAAATTTGTGGCTTCAATCCATACTTACACGAAGCAACCATAACATCTTCATCCTATTCAAAATCACTAAGAGTAGGAACTCACTAGTCGTCATGTTACCCTGTTGTGACTACATAAATTGGAGATGAACTCTTTGTTTGTAATCAGAAGGAGAAAGTGGTGTGTTATGGCTTGCTTCATCATCTCTCCCCCACTGAAAAGAACTCAGCACCCAAAAATTTGGGATGAGGTCCAAGAAATACCCATTACCTTGAGATACATCTTGCAAAAGGAATGACCTCTTAAGCTTCATTGACCACAAATCCTTGGATGGAAGAAGCTTCAGGTTAAGGTCACCATGTTGAAAGGTGTACATGTTAGGATAAGATGGGGGTGATCTAACATGTTTGTCAACTACCATTAGTGAAAGAATAGTGGGAATTTGGGACTGTTTCGGGACTGTGAACTCCCATGAACACTAAATGAGGGCAAATCAGAGACAAAGAAAGGAACCTAGGGGAATCTGAAAGAAATGAACACACAAACTAATAAACGATAAATTAACTCTTTATTGATCAATCTCCATCTCCAAAAATAAATTGGCTAAGTGTATTTATAAAATAGAAACTACATAAAAGTTAGATTTCTGATTGAGTATAACTCCTACTTCCTAAGCAAAAGACTTCTAAGACACTTTCTATAATAACTATGACCCCAAGTAGTTTCCTAATACAATTAGTTAACCATTTAAGACTCAAGAAGCATAGCTATGTAGAAATTTCCTGCTATTGAAGAAAAGACTAATATATCCTTGAGACCTAAAATTCACAATAAACGAATTCCTGAGACAACTAACATCATTCTGATGACACAATTATGAATAGCTTTAGTTCTACTTTTCGTTGTCCTGTCTCAGTTCATTGACTGCATCATTGACTCTAACAAAAAGCAATCAGACTGGAAAAAAGCAAATTCACCTCAACCCCATATGTATCCAACATAATCAACTTCTTTCTTTTGTTTTTTCAAAAGTAACACAACCAGTAAAATTTTCTAACTTCAATGTTAAGGGTCTATTTGGCCTCCCTTTGTGAAGAACTTCGACATTTCAGACATGCAACAACCTATCTGCATACATAGCAAATTATGTTTGGGAAAATGAAGACACAAATGATTCCACAAGCAGAAAATTCCCAAATATAAATGTAATCAGTTCCAAGGAAGATGGTTAACATGCAGGGAAGTACAAGGAATGTCCCAGAACCTAATCCAGAGAGCTTCTTTCAATAACTCTTTAATAGTACTGGAGGGAATGTTCTGAATACAATGTTGTAAATCATGCTTAAGCAGTTCCCCATATATGTCTGAGCATACTATATTAGCTATAAAGATAAGACATGGCTAAAAGTACAGTGGATAGCATCCTCCCCCCCCCAAAAAAAAAAAAAAAAAAGAAACTTCAGACACAAAAGCTCCATGCAATCCATTACCATTCAAAGAACAGAAGTGTTGAACAAGAAGCAATTTACTACTTAGATGGTCTATTCCAAAGCTCTCCCAATAAACACCTCAAACAACTGTAACTCATTAGCATGGGTGGTCAAGACCTTTTTATCAGATTCTTAATGCTTCTCCAACATGTAGGTTTTCCTCCCTTTCTAGCTGCTACATTTGTTTTTTTCATTATTCCCTTTTACTCACAATACAAATCACCACCAAAGGCTGTAAACACAATAACTGCACTTACTTACCTAGTTGCAGATGCCTGCTGAAGGTGTTGAAATCCTAGATACTAAAATTCAGAGTCTCTACTAGCAGTTGATGGATTGTTTGCAAAATGATTAGAAACTTTCCTAAGTAATCTCAAGCGCTGTCACATGGTTAAAAACGCATGTCATATCGATTCAACAAAGAGATGACACACCACGTCAAAGAGTTCATGTCAGTTAAATACAGGTTCAACAGAGACCACCAAGTTCACATTATTCTAAAATTTCACCAATTAGTTATTACTGGAAATTGTCATGAATATAACATTTTGACAAACCACATTTACCAGAATTGCAGCTCACATGTTTAAGCCATGGCAATACTATGGTTTCCTCTTCACGAGTCCATTGTTCTACCTCTTTCACTTTTACTGTCAATTAGTCCACATTTCATACCTTTTATCACTTTTCCTTCATTATTAAAGCCGATCATACCAAAACTTTCTCAAACCTAGAACTAACAAGCCTTGTGCCTCTGAAGGCATGCAATTCAAGTATCAACTCCAACTTCTTCCTCCCATGACACACCAAATTTTTCCCGACCCTACAATAACAGAGTCTAACATATCAAGATTGCCTTTTTATAACCTAGCCTAACTTCTTTTGCATTTATTATTCCTTCTTCAAATGCAATTCTAATAAAAATTGTCCTTTTAAAAAAGCAGCAATCCAAATTCTCTAAAATTCAAGTAAAAGATTGATTCCGAGAACAAACCTAATTAGCCACTAATCTAATAAAAATTCGGCCCACGGCAGTAAATGTTCAACTAATTACCCAACAAAAGAAACATCAACAGAACAGTATAAATTGTCACTCCATAACCCATACAAATAGCCAAAAAAAGTCGCAAATTTCGCACAATTTGTTAAATATTACACCTGCATCAATCAATTAAAAAGAAATAAAAGAACAAAAAAAGCCTGGCTAGGATAGGGTTAGAAAAGTACCAAATATCTTCGGGGAAACCATATTTGATGAGTTCCTCATTCTCGTATTTGTCGAGCCCCATGAAGATGGTGTAATCTCCAGCCTCAGGCCTCGCTTTGAAGTAGAACACCATTTTTCTTCTGCAATTATTGTAGCTAGGGTTTCTAAATGAAGTTTTTTGTTTTTCTTTCTGACTTCTGAGGAAAGGTCTACAATATTTTATTTACCTTTTTTTATGGTTGCCTAGCTTAGAATACAAATTTGTAAGTATATTTTGTGGATTTTACTGGAAATTTGTAAGTATATTTTGTGGATTTTACTGGAAATTTATATATATATTGTGTTTACATTCAAATTAAAAAGTTATTTAAAATTATTCATTTCATAATTTTTAATTTAAGTTAATTTATAATTAAATCATTTCGATCTTATAAATTGTTCCAACAAACAAGTAAATTTTAAATCATTCTTCCAAATTAGATAAAAGATGTTAATATGGCCATCCAAATTGAAAAAAAAAAAAATTAAATTAGCCTTTCAACTAAAAAAAAAATAAGTATTTTGTTGTCTGTTTAAACTTGAAAAAGTGTTCCAATATAAGCCTCAAACTAAAAATCTTAATTAGTTACTCCAAAAATAAATAAAAAATAGTGTTCTAATTTTATCATTTTGCTTCGATTTTGTCTCAATATTTTTTATTTTTGGAATTTTAATTACGTAAGACCATCAAAATTTATATTATGTATTTACTTTCCAAATAACAAATTTTTATCATCTGGATTAAAAAGATTTTGGCGTAGACAAATATAACTTTGTGAATAAACAAGTAGTTATGCATTTGTGTTAGAAAATCATTCATTAACTTTGATAAAATCAATTCACATTAATAAAATAAAACTAAAACAAACGGTTATATTAGAAGAATTTTTTAGTTTGGTAGATCAATTATATACAGTTTCATATTGATGAGCCACACTAGAATTCTTATTTCAGTTTAGAGGGTCAAATTGAGATTTTTTTCATTTTAAAGGGACATATTAAAATACTTCTTCAATTTGGAGAACCAAATTAAAACCTTTTCAGTTTGGAGGGCCAAAATGCCATTAACTCTTTGATAACTGTGGATTCATGAACTGATAAGTCTAGTAAACTAAAGTTATTTTCCTTTATATTGTGGCATTTTGATAGCTTAAATCTCGAATATTAGGTAATTAATTGAAGTTTAAGTTAATTTCTTTCATATGTATTTATATTTTTGTTCTTATTAAATATGATAAGTTTTTATTAAATTTTTAGCTCAATTAATGGCTTAATTGTATTAATATTATACAGGTTAAAAAGCAGAGGTTGGAAGTTGGGATAGACAAAACTCATATGACTGAATTGCAATTATCAAAGAACAGAAGGATTCCTGCGAGGATAGTCCAGATTGCGATATGGAATTCTCCATATTGCGATCTAGACTCGGGAAAATCACTTACATATTTAGCGAGTCGATATCGTGATCTCGACTTATCCATATTGCGATCTCAACTCGTTGGTGGTTAAGTGTGAGGGCAATTTTGTAATCTTTCAGCAAACAATTCTTGATTTTTGCCTTGTTTAATGTTATACTATTTAAGCTACTTTTAAAAATTGGAATAGGCAAGTAGGATTAGAATTAGGAAGTTGTTAGGATTGATTAGGATAGCTTGAACCTCAAGTCTCTTCTTTAATGAAAATTTATCTTTAATTGTCTTTAGATCTAGTTTTCATTTCATTGCCTTAACAAGTTTAAATTTTAATTAGATAGTTATAGTGGGTTTATCATTAGTTTCAAATAGATATAATTTTTAATTGCTTTCTAATTTAATTTAGTGAAAATATCTTTGCTTGCAATCTAAGGTTTCATAGAAAAATTAAGGTTCTTGTTTATTTCTTACTTTCTAGTTAAAAGTTCTTAATTTCTTATTTCTTACTTTCTAGTTAAAAGTTCTTAATTTCTTACATTAATTTCTAATTAATTTTTAGTGGGTTTTTTTTTTATTATCATCAAAAATCTAAAAATATTTAGATTTCAATTTTAACTTGTTCCAATTTAGTGAAATGGTTTCTTTTATTCTTCAAGGTTCTTAATTGTAGTATTTTTAATTGGGTAACTAGCTTACTCTTAATTTTAACTTTATTTCGGTCAATTAATTGTTTTTGTTAGAATATAGTAGTTAGTTTCTTAATTTCATAATTGCATAGTTTCCATTACTTGTTTTAATAGATAAATTAGCTTAATTGTGGTCTTGTTTACTTGAATTTAAATATGAACTTGATTATTGTAGTTTCATCTCTTGCTCATTGATTTTTGTTTAACTATACAAATACCCGTATATCTCAGTATTTGCCTTCCAATAATCCTAGTAGGAATGATCCCTAGTTGACAATCGTATACTTGCGGGATGCCACCTAATTAGTAGTAGGAGTTAGGTGCTTTATAAATATTTTAACTAGGTGTGTTGCAAAGAGCATCAAGAACCTCGTCTAGTGCATCAAAATAAATTTGTATATTTAACTAGATCACTTTTACACATTAAAATAATGCACTATTTTTTTTTAAAAAAAAATTATCACTTCTCTTACCTTATTAGTGACTCAAATCATAATTAATAAATTGTATTGGAAGTATCTTACCACCTAAATTATACGTTGTTGTAAAAATAATACACTATCTTTTCTTTCTTCTTTAAAAAAATATAATTTTTATATTCTAATGGCCACAAACGAATTCAGAGAACAAATGTTATTATAATTTTAAAACTATGGATTTATTGGTATATTCCTCCATTTATTCAAAATTTCAAACTAAGAAGTCATTTTGATACTATCTAGTTAAACACTGATATTTCTCCCATTATATATGACCTTGATTCTTCAATTGTATCCCATTATTATGAGTGTATGTAATGATATATTAAAAAAAGGTTATTTCAATGACTATGTGACATGTTTGATAAATGTGGATTCATGAACCTCGTTCTACAGCACTTAGAGTATTGCTTGTGGTACAACATTGTTTTCGACCTTTTGTTTTTCCTATTTTTAAAAAGAATTTTTTTTAAAAATTTTTGCTATCCAACCTCTTACCATTTCTATAAGTCAAAATATTGTACTATCTTTCTTTCTTCTTTAGAAATTATTTTTATATTCTAATAGGTACAAACAAAATCAATTTTAGGAATAAAAATTACAGTAAATTGTCTAAAAGGTTACTCAATTATGTAATATTGTGTTTGAATGGAGAAATTTGGGTGAGGTGATTTGATTTGTGATCTAAATCTATAATAAGTTATCCAAATAGATTAATTGATTTAGTTATGGATTTGAAATTCACCAACAAGTGGGAATGTGATTTTAATAGTTAAATGAGTGGATTTGAAATTCACCAAGTTTTATGTCATTTCAACTCCACCATGTTCAAATCCATTCATTTTAAATTCTTCCTTCAATTCAAATCTACCCACCCAAACATAACCTTAAGGGTTGTTATGTTAATCACTAAACAAATTTTGTGATTAATTTAGTCATTAACTATTAAAACAAGTAGTTGGGGTCATTCCGTCTATTTTTCCATTAGATGCTCCATTTAGACAAACATGTAATTTTAACATGTGTTTTTTAAGGGTAAAATTAAAAAAAAAAATAGAGGGAGAGAGAGAGAGATTCCATCTCCTTTCTATGTGAAACCATATTTGCGTATTTTCCCTTCTTTCTATCTCACATACATGCACACACCACATAGCAGCTACTATGGTTGCTATTTCTTAGCTTCTTTTATCTCTCACCCACTCGCACACGCTAGAAATATTCTCTCTCTTTGTTTCTTTCTTCTTGTTTTTTTTTTTTTTTTTGTGATCCCTTTCTCTTTCATCATTCTTTCACTCTCTAGTTAGTTGAAGTTCAAACTAGCCATGGCATATTACAATTCACCTCTCTCCCACCTCCAACCCATTGGCGTGAAAACTTGACTCGACCTGTATACCCACTAACTTGCCCATATGCCATATGCTTTGTTGATTTGGGAACTCGTATCCATGGTAAAGTTCTCAAATCTAGTAAAGGGTGGCAGGGATGAGTCACTAGAGAAGAGTTGGCGCTATAAAATTTTAGTTATGGTGGGTTAGTAGAAAGTTTGGGCATTTTTTTGGGTAGAGGCGATGGAGATGGTGGTTGTTGGTGACGGAAGAGGACGTTTGAGGTGGGAGAGGACCCACATGACATATCGTCTATCTTGATATAGGGAATTCATATCCATGGTTAAGTTCTTAGATGTCTAGTAGAAGGTGATGGAGGTGAGATGGCGAAGGAGATTTGAAGATATGAGGGATTAGGGTTAGATATGTCGGAGTTGGTGGTACTGATGGTGAGACGATGGTAATGGTGGTTAGTAAGAAATTTTTGGGTTTCTTTTTGGCTGGTGGTGGCTGGTGGCGGTGGAGAGTATTTGGGGTGGGAGAGAAGAACAATGGGGATCTGAATTTGGCGAATTAACTCAACCCCTCCCAAAAAAAAAAAAAAACCAAGGCTGGCTGCTACTATCAGATCGTGTGATGCAAGTTGAATTAAATAAAAGGTTAATTATAAGGAATCCCCTTGTGATGGTTTTCAAACATACAATCTATCCCCTTATAGGTTAGGTTAGAGTGAAACCGTTAAATATTCCGTTAAGTGACTATATTAGGAAGCTGAAATTTTTTTATTTAAAGAGTTATTTTAGTTATTTAATTGCTCTAATTAAAGCAAGTTATGTATTTTAATATAAAACATATCTCCTACCTTCATATTGTAGAAGGTTTTTTCGAACAGCAGAGTGGCATGATGGTTAGGGGTATTTAAGACTTTTTGCACAAATCCGTTAAGGTTTTAGCTTTCCATCTATTTATACAAAAATCCAAACCATAAGAGGCAGATTGTAAGTTGGAAAACCATAATGAGGTAGCATTAATGTTAGCCAAACCACAAAGGGGTTCATTATAATTTACCCTTAAATAAATGATATTTTTCATTTTGACCCTAAAATTTTATGTAAAGTTATAATTTTATCCTGAATAATTAATTTATTTAAATATCGATCTTTATTTATATTAAACTACACACTATCTTTTTTCAACAATTTTACAGTTTAAAATGATCACACTGACTCCAATGGCTCGTTTTTAGTAGTTAACTGTATCAACCGATACCTCCCAATTTGCTCAAAAAATGAAGGATGACAAGTTATTGAATTTGAGTCCAAATTCTTAAATCCTGTACCCATAATCCAAACAACAACAATGAGCATCATTCCAATTTAATTCCCGATTCTCATTTGACTAATCCAAGCACCACTTTAGTCTCTAACATTATTTTTTGAGCAGTTACTTCTTTTCGTTATGCTAACTTAATATTTTGACCATTCTACTACTATTTCATTTTATTCTTTTTTTAAATTACACTTTATCCCGTTAAATTTTATTGTGACTACTACTTTAGTCCTTAATGTTATTTTTTAGCACTAAAGATCTTCAATTATGTTAGTTTCGTATTTTGCTAGTCCTAATCCTATTTATTTTAATTACTTTTTAGTTTAATTTGGACTTATCAATTATTTTCATCAAAAGAAGAATTGATTCATGTAGAATGTAATATAGAAAGAGGTCAGCAAGACAAACTCGATGTATTTGTTGGCCTTTTGGTTAGAATTTATTGAAGAATATAATATAACTACTGACTGACATTATTTTTAACAATAAGCTCCTAGATTAATGTTCAACTATATCGATGTCACGTTTCTTGTCCAAAATAACTTCTTAGTTTGAAATTTTAAATAAATAGACTAATATACGAATGAATCTAGAAATTTTTAAATAATTTTTAGAGCAAACAACCAAAAATTCAGTCAACTATGTAAGAGTTGTCATTTTAGTCACTAAACTATTTTCGTGGCTAATTTAGTCATATACCCAAATCTGATTCCTGATAACTTAAAAAAAAAAAAAAAAATTTGTGGCTATGTTCTCTTCATCTCTTCCATCTTCTCTTTTGTCACTCCCTCTCTTCTATCCTTCATTACTACCAATATATTTTTCTCTTTCTTCCCCAACTACCAATCTATCTTTCGTACTCCATCTATGTTGAGCTTTCCTCTACTAATTTTTAGTGTTGCGTAAAAAGCTAGAATTTCATGTTTTTTTTAATTTGTGTGGCTTCCCAATGTGAAACCCGACCTTTTGGGCCTATTAGTTAATTTGACCTATTAAAAATTAACATAATAACATAATATTAAGTGGCTCCAAATAATGTACTTGGGGTTATTAGACATAAAACTTGACCCGACCCGCGTACCCCTGAACTCGCCCATATGCCATATAGGCTAGCTTGATTCGGGAACTCATATCCATGGTAACATTCTCAGATCTAGTGAAGGGTGGTGGAGGTGAGCCACCAGAGAAGAGTTGGCACTATAAAATTTTATTTATAGTGAGTTAGTAGAAAATTTTGGGCATTTTTTGGGATAGAGGCGATGGAGATAGTGGTTGTTAGCTGTAGTAGAGGGCATTTGAGATGGGAGAGGACCCATATGCCATATCGGCTATCTTGATACAGGGAATTCATTTATGTGGTTAAGTTCTCAGATTTGGTGGAGGGTGATAGAGGTAAGAAGGCAGAGGAGATTTGGAGGAATAAGGGGTTGGGGTTAGATATGTCGGAGTTGGTGGTACTGATGGTGAGACAACGGTGATGGGGGCTTAGCAAGAAATTTTTGGGTTTCTTTTTGGATGGTGGTGGTTGGTAGCAGTGGGGGATATTTGGGACGGGAGAGGAGATCAATGTGTGATCTGAATCTAGTAGCTTAACTCAACCAAAAAAAAAAAACCAAGGCTGGCTGCTACTATTAGATTGTGTGATGCAAGTTGAATTAAATAAAGGGTAAATTACAACGAAACCCCTTGTGATTAGGCTAATGTTCACGTTACCTCTTTATGGTTTTCAAACTTACAATCTACCCTCTTGTAGTTTGGGTTAAAGTGAAACCGTTAAATATTCTATTAAGTGATTGTTAGGAGGCTGAAATTTTTT
The DNA here is from genome assembly GCA_025175665.1 of Cinchona pubescens. NCBI lineage: Eukaryota > Viridiplantae > Streptophyta > Magnoliopsida > Gentianales > Rubiaceae > Cinchona > Cinchona pubescens. Next base: position 389,846 of record JANKKI010000304.1, on the reverse strand, counting down.
TATTTAAAGGGCTATTTTAATCATTTAAGTGCTCTAATCAATGCTAGTTATGTATTTTAATATAAACACAACTCCTTCCATCATGCAGAGGGTTTTTTCGGGTGGTAGAGTGGTATGATGGTTAGGGGTATTTATGACTTTTTGTATAAATCCGTTAAATTTTTAACTATCCATCCATTTTACACAAAAACCCAAACCACAAAGGGGTCGATTGTAGCTTTGAATATCATAGGGAGGTAACATCAACGTTAACCAAGTCTACAAGGGGGCTTATTGTAATTTACCCTTAAATAAATGATATTTTTTATTTTGACCCTAAAATTTTATGCAAAGTTATAATTTTATCTTGAATAATTAATTTATTCAAATATCGATCTCTATTTATATTAAACTCCACACTATCTTTTTTTTGACAATTTTACCATTTAAAATGATCACATGACAGTCACATGTTTGACCAAATAAAGCCATTAAGGGATAAATAGGTGGAATGACTCCAACAGCTAGTTTTTAGTAGTTAAGTGACTGAATTAGCCACAAAAATAGTTTAAAGACAAAAATGACAAATCTTACATAGTTGAGTAAATTTTTTGGTTGTTTGCTCTAAAAACTATTTCAAAAATTCTAAATTCATTAGTATATTAGTCTATATATTAAAATTTCAAACTAAGAAGTCATTTTGGACAAAAAAAAAAAGTGACATTGATATAGTTGAACATTAATTTAGGAGCTCTAGTGCTAAAAATAATGTCGGTCATTAGTTATATTATATTCTTCAATAAATTAAAGGCCAACAAATACAACGAGTTTATCTTCCGGACCTTTTCTCCATATTGCATTCTACATGAATCAATTTTTCTTTTGATAAAAATAAGTGATAAGTCCAAATTAAACTAAAAAGTGATTAAAAAGGATTAGGAGTATAAAAATATGAAACTAGTATAACTGAAGATCTCTGGTGCTAAAAATAACGTTAGGGACTAAAATATTAATTATACTAAAATTCAAAGGGATAAAGTGTAATTAAAAAAAGAATAAAATGAAATAGTAGTAGTATGGTCAAAATATTAAATTGACATAAAAAAAAGAAGTAAGTGCTCAAAAAATAACATTAAAGACTAAAGCGGTGCTTGGATTAGAGGAATGGGAATCAGGAATTGGAATGTTGTTCATTCTTGTTGTTTGGATTATGGGTATGGAATTTAAGATTTTAGATTCAAACGCAATGCCTTTCCATCCTTCATTTCTAAGCAAAGTGGGAGGTATCGGTTGATACGCAAATTTGATTCCTAATAAATTCAAAAAAAAATAAAAATTATGGCTACGTTCTCTCTTCTCACCCCCACCACCATTAACCACCTTCTCTCTTCATCTCTTCCATCTTCTCTTTTGTCACTCCATCTTCCTCATCTTTCAAGGCTACCAACATATTTTTCTCAGGCTCTCCCCCAACTACCGATCTAACTGACAAACTCCATCTATGTATGCTTTCCTCTACTAATTTTTAGTTTTGCATAAAAAGCTAGAATTGCATGATTTTTGAATTTGTGTGGCTTCCCAATGTGAAACCCGACCTTTTGGCCCTATTAGTTAATTTGGCCTATTAAGAATTAACCTAATAACATAATATTAAGTGGCTCCAAATAATGTAATTGGGGTTATTAGTCATAAAGGGAATTAAAAGGATTTAAGATACAAATAATTAATATTAGGCTATAACAATTGTTTTATTAAGGCACCAATCATTGTTATCACACACATACATTTATTTGGGAAACTGGTAGACGATAGAAAAGAGTGAGTGAGAAATCTAATGGCTAAAATTTTGAGGTAATTATACGAAATATTTTTATTTGATTAATGGTTAAATTACAAAGAACCCCTTGTGGTTTGACTAATATTCAGATAACTAGCTTATGGTTTGCAAACCTACAATTCGTCCCCTTGTGATTGGGTTTTTTTTTTTTTTTTTGTGAAATGGATGAAAAATTAAAAACCTAATAGATTTGTGTAAAATGTCAAAATAGTCTTAAACTTAGTACTCCTCTACAGCCTAGAAACCCTGTCCGATAGAAGGAAAGGGCTGTGTTTTATATTAACCATGATTATAGGTTTTAAATGACTAAAATAATCCTTAAAATAAAAAATTTTCAACCACCTAACGATTACTTAACGAAAAATTTAACGGTTTCATTTTAACTCAAACCACAAGGGGGTGAATTGTAATTTACCCTTGATATTAATCAATATTACTCTTTATTGGTGTTTATATTTATAGTGATACGATTGTTAGGATTGAATTGTTCATGGGCTTATAACTGTGACTTTGATGTTAGTACAATATAATAATGGGTTTTATATAGATATTTACATGGCCCAAGAAGAATTGGGATGAGATGTAAACCGAGAGCAATTCCATTGAAGAATTGATGTGTTGAAGTTGTTGTATTAGAGTAATGGTGGATGGCGAATTGATCGGTAAGGCAAAAGTGAAAGCATGGATTGAAATTGATAAGTGGTAGTATAATCAAGTCAATACAGTAGGTTTGAGGTAATATTCATAGTCAAATAGGCATCGGGTTGTCCCTCGGCCCTTGTTTGTTCTTTGACCCGTTTTATTACTTAGAAGATGTTTGACTTGTAATTGAGAACTGGAATCGGAATAGGAATCATAAATCTAACTATCAGTATGGATTTATATAATTTTTCTATACTTGTTTGGTTTAAATAAGGAATGGGTTTTACTATATTGATAAATTAATCAATTTGAAACCCAAGTCACAAGTCAAACGGAATAAAAGTGAATATTTTCTAATATTTTCATTCTTATAGAGTGATTCCCATAATCATTAACCAAACACTATCTATAGGTATCATTAACCTTGATTCCCATTTATTCCCCTCATACACATACACCAAACACCTCCTTAGTTTATTTTAGGGTCTTTCAAGGTATACAGTATTTTAAGAGATATTTCAACCCATTTTATTGAGTTATAGGTGAAGAAGACTATTTGGGACCTGAGTATCTAAGCTATGCTTTAGCACTTGGATAAATTATAAAGGTAAGGGGTTCTAAATTTTTTATTTTATTTATTTATTTATTTATTTATTGTAAAACTCTTGTTTGAAACCTATGTATACTTATTATAGTTATAAAACTTGACCTGACCTGGCAGTTCAAACAGTGAACCCACTGAAATGGCCTTGAGACTGAAATTAGATTCCTCTAATAATTAGACAAGGAAGGAACTCACCGAATTTCAAGTAACTCGCCAATTCAACTAGTAAACTCTAGAGAATTTGGCTAGGTTTGGAGAAACCCCGTGGTTTGTTTCTTTGAGGTGATGAAACCAGTGAGCCGGCCTTGAGGCCGAAACTAGATTCCTCTATGATTAGACAAGGAATGAGCTCATCGAATTTCATGCAACCCATCAGTTCAACCGGTAAATTTGGAAACTTGGTTGGGTTTGGAGAAACTCGATAGGTTTGTTTCTTTCAGGGAAAAATCAAATTGCAATTGTCCAAATTTTCAACCAAATACCTTATAAATAAGAGAAATGGCCTTACCAAGTAACCATGTAAGCTTTTGTTTTATTTTATGCCGCTTTTCTATTTATTTACTCTCCAAACTTCACGCTATTGCATTAACTCCTTTTTAACTTTTCGTGTAAAAAGACTATGTGAATGTTCATTAGTAACATACAAATTGTCAAATTTATTCATCAATAAAACATATTTTTACAAATAAAATTAAAAATTATAAGAAAGAAATTAATTTTTTTTTGAAAACTTTTGTTTGTAAGAGAAGTCAATTACCAATAAATTATCATATTATTTTTCATAAGAACAACCTCGTCTACTTAAAACTTTTTAATAAAATATGTTTTTATTAATATTTTCACCAAATATCTTGTATTTAATAATTTCAGGTATTATATGTTAATTAAAAATATATTTTAACGACCCAGTGATTGAATCAATAACCTATTGATCCAGCTCCCTCACTGGATTCCTTCCCAAGCCGAATAAACTTATTGCTCCACCTCCCTCACTGGATTTCTTCCCAAGCCGGATAAACTGGAAATTCAGTTAGTTCAACTAGGGTTCTTCAAGTTATTGAAATGGAAGGAATTTCAAAAATTATTCCAGCTGCAAGATTCGAACATAGGCCACCCACTTGAAATCAAGGACCACTAGCCATCGGAGCACTCCTGACCTTGTTTAAAGGTCTTCTCTTTTATTTATTGGGTTAATTACACTTACCTTTCTTAGGGTTTGGCCAAATTGCTGATCAAACCCTGTAGTTTGGCCACAATTACAAATACCTCTCTGAAGGAAAACTAGGTTAAATCTCTCTAACAGAACAATTCAAAGCACCAAATTGCCCACAAGTTCATTTTAGTTGGACAAATTATAATCATTCCTCCCTAACCAGTCACAACACCACTATCACCGACCTCTTCATCCTCCAAATATTGGTTTTAGTGACGGCAGGAACCCAATAATGGAACTCGCATCCAACAAATACATCTATTATGTACTACAAGTCAAAAGATAGAAAAACACAAAAGGAATCACAAGCAAAGATACAATAATCCAGCCGTTGTTTGATACTCCCAAATTGCAGAAATCAACTACTATTGGTACGCTAATTGTTGGAGGTGGGAGTGGTGCTTTCAGCTCAACAAAAGTGCAAAATTGATTCTTTTGATCAAAGCAGAAGGAAGAAAAATACAAGAAGTCCACAGTGAGATTTTTCAAGAATGTATCCAACATCTAATTTCCTTCTGCTATAGCCAAACTAATTTTTTAAATCTTTACAAATTGATTCTAAAGTCTGCCTCCTTCATCCAAACCTTGAAATCCACCACCATATCCAGCCTTCTATCCTTCTCAACCACCAGTAACCAACCCATCACGACTCCTGCAACACACCACTATCACCACCGCTGAATGACACCGTATGAGGCTTCCCAATCTTATCCTCAATAGCCTTTTCTCATCGAAAAAAAAAAATTACTAAAATAACCACTCCATGAATCACAGTTTGTAGCCGTCTTTTCTTTTTTCTCTCCCTCCATGTCCACCAAGCCTTTTAAATTCGCATCCAAAGAACCCGAGCTACAATCAAAGTTGAGTTTAAAAGATAATTAGAAAAAGAATATAGAGTTGGGTTATCGATTCTCGCCTTTGCTATTGATGTTGTCAAGGAGCAATTGTGATTTTGTCGAGAATATTTAGAGAAAAAAGAAGAGATGCTGGAGTGACTTCTCTAAGATCAAACAATAATTAGGTCATATAAGGGCATTTTCGTCCTTGCAATTTAGTATAGCCACCTTTTTCCAAATACTAATAGAATCTTTAACGTCTATAGACGTGATGGGTGTTTTCGTTAAATGCTTGCTATTCTCAAGGGGATTTATGTAATTTTGTAAAATCTCAGGATTTAATTGGTAATTTGGCTAAACTTCAGGGGAGGTAAATATAGTGAACCCTTATTTATTTTATCCTTGACTTCATTTTGACTTCCTATTCAATATCCTCCCCTTCCTTATAATAAATAAAATAATTATGGAATTATTTTATGAAAAGTAACTATAATTTTTCTGAACTAAGAAAATTATTTATTTTCCAAAAAAAAATTAAAAACATATTTTTTTTAATTGTAAAGTTAGCAAAACATAATATTCTTTTTCACACTAACAAATTTACCCAAGATATTGAACCACAAAAATTTTGTAAATGAAATTTATTATAAAAAATTTAAACAATTGACGTATATTTATACATATAATATTATGATATGATGATCATCTAAGATATAATGAAATGATAATTATCTACATAGTCTAATTATATATATTTTATATTGGTTATTTTAAAAATATACATACAATAACTTAAAATTAACTATTTCAATGTACTAATTATAACTTTTAGATAAATTATTACATAATGCATTTGCAATTAATTAAAATTTTGGCACAATATTTTTCATTAGTATTTTATCATGTATCTTAAGTTTTCAAAATGTTATATATTAATAAAATAATAATTTTTATTGACTCACCGGTATAGTAATTCATTGATCCTTCTCCCTCATCGGGTTCCTCTCCGGGTCGAGTTTAATAACTATGCCAAATACTCTATAAGTTCTTGCATGGCCCTTTTTCCTAGCAAGTTATAATAGTTAGGATTGGATATCTCACTTGCTAATAAAGTTACAGAGAACCCATGAACCCCATTACTTTGTGTGTGTATGTGTGTGTGTGTATATATGTATGTATGTATATATATGCATATATATACATACATACATACATATACATATATATGTATATATATGTATGTGTTTATGTATGTATATATATGCATATATATACATACATACATACATATACATACATATATATATAGATGTATATGTATGTATGTATGTATATATATGGATATATATATACATATGTATGTATATATATGTATGTGTGTGTATATATGTATGTGTGTGTGTGTGTGTATATATATATATATGTATGTATGTATAAGTATGTACATATTTATGCGTACACACACACACATATATATACATATATGTATGTACGCTTGTATGTATATATATGTATGTATGTATGTGTCTGTATATATAGGATGCTACTTTTTGGATGGTTTGCTTGCTCATGAAGTGCCTGAGAAACTTCTTAGTCGAATCAAAAAATAACTCGATCGAGTTGAGAGGTAATTCTTTGAACCATTTTTGTGCTGATTCGCTCAACATAGTGGCATGGGATTTGCATGTAATGACATCAGAATAACAATACTATTTAGTGATAGCATACACGTGCAGTGTGGTCAGAGTATCAATGGATCCTTTATAAGTGTCAAGATCCGGTTGCTTGAAATTCTGTGGAATTGGCTTTTCTTGTGAAAGGATATTTTTCCACTACCCTGAGGTCCGTTATTTGAATTGCGTTCTTTCCTAAGAGTTTATGAACTCTAGGAGTTCATGAATTCTTAGTTCTATTCTGGCCCTGAGGGCCTCTTCTACATTATGTGGAGTTTACTCTACTGTTTATTCGATTTGTGGCTTAGGATCCCTGAGGGCCTCTTCTACATTATGTGGAGTTTACTCTACTGTTTATTCGATTTGTGGCTCAGGATTAGGACCAATTCTTTCAAAAGCTGATCCTTCTCTTTGAGCATATGGAAGTGATATCTATGGTTGTGCTCGACAATGTGAACTGCTTGCTGTATCCTCATGCATGGCTTTCTGATCACGTTAGCTTTTTCCTTCAGTCTAAATTTTCCTTTTATGACTTTTGACAATAGTCGTGAAGCGCTTGGAAATTATCAAAGTGGATTGTAGCATTTCCTTTTTTATTGAGCTTCCTTGCTTTGTGATGCCTAACCATTTTGGTGTGTTGATTCTTGAGGCACAGATCCTTGAGTTTGTTCCATGTTTTTACTATTAACTTTTCGCTTGTTATTGTTTTTTCTCATAACTTGCTTCAAAAATGGGAATTGAGACAATAGCTCTTTGTTCAGATTCTCACAAATGGCACCAGTTAACAAGTCAAGAATGTAACAAGTAGAGAGAGTGTATGTGTGTGTGTGTTGAGAGAGATGCAATGTGATATAATTTGGTATTGTATTGTATATGGTTTATGATGTCTTGCCTTTGTCTTTCTTGTACTTACAGTGATGGGGGTAGGCCCCTATTTATAGGTATTTGGCTTTAGGTTTGAGCCGCTGATCGATCAGTCCCCTGTAGAGAACTTGGCCTACCTGGTCTAACCTCGATGGTTACTCGTTCGGCATGAGTATCGAACAAGACTATCTACTTTCCTATGATGGTCTAAGCCATTTTACAAGTTTATCCATATTAGGTGTTTAAATACATGCCACGTAGGTAGTTCTTATAGGAGGGTCACTTTTAGTATCATCAGCTGTCAGCCTATCGCTGTTCATTTTATCTCTCTCACACTCACACACATCACAAATATTCTCTCTTCTTTTTCTTTTCTTTTTTCTCACTTTGTTTGTGCTCTCTTTCTCTCTCCTCATTCTTCCACTATTTGGTTAGTTGAAGTTCAAACCATCCATGGCATATTACAATTCACCTTTCTCCCCTCCTCTGACCCACTGGTGTGAAAACTCGAGCTGACCCCCATGCCCCTTAACTACAACCAATATGGCATATCAGTTACCTTGATCCGAGAACTCATACCAGTGGTAAAGTTCTCAGTTCTTATGAAGGTGGTAGAGGTAAGTCACTGGAAAAGAGTTGGCACTGTAAGGGATTGGCGTTAGACATGCCAGAGTTGGCAGTCTTGATAGTGAGACGACGGTTATAGGTGGGTTAGTTGAAATTTTTGGGCATTTTTTTGGTGAAGACAATTAAGATGGTGGTTGTATATGGCAATAGAGGGCATTTGAGGTGGGAGAGGACCATATGCCATATCAGCTATCTTGATGCGGGGAACTGATATCCGTGGTGAAGTTCTTAGATTTGGTAGAGGGGTATGGACGTGAGTCTTCATATCACATTTGGCAGTGTGACGGTTTGGGGTTAGACATGCTAGAGCTGGTGGTGTTGATGGTGAGATGCTTGTGCATGGTGGGTTAGTAGGAAATTTTTTGGTTTCTTTTTAGATGGTGGCAGTTGTTGGCAGTAGAGGCATTTGGTGGAGAAGAAGAACAATGGGATCTGAATCTGGCGAGTTAACTCTACCAAAAAATAAACAAATAAATAAATTGGCTACAATTATCAAATCATGTAATGCAAGTTGAATTAGACAAATAATATTTTTCATTTTGACCCTAAAATTTTATGTAAAGTTATAATTTCACCCTAAATAAACATTAATTTGTTCAAAATATCGATCTTTGTTTACATTAAAATCCACACTATCTTTTTTGGACGATTTTACCCTTTAAAATGGTTACGTGAAAGTCATGTATTTGACCAAATGGAGACTTTAACAAAGAAAATAGGCAGAATGACTCCAACGGCTCATTTTTAGTAGTTAAGTGACTAAGTTAGTCACAAAAATAATAAGTGACTAAAATGACAATGCTTACATAATTGAGTACTTTTTTTGGCTATTTGCTCTAAAAATTATATAAAAAAATTCTAGGTTCATTAGTATATTTGTCTATTTGTTCAAACTTTCAAAATAAGACGTCATTTTGGACAAGAAATGTGACATGGATATAGTTGAACATTAATTTAGGGGCTTTAATGCTAAAATAATATTGGTCATTATGTTATATCATAGTCTACAATTAATTCCAACCAAAATGGCCAACAAATACACCAAATTCATCTTCCGGATTTCTCTCCAAATTACATTCTACATGAATCAAAATAAATCTTCTCTTGATGAAAATAGTTAATGAGACCAATGTAAACTAAAAGTGATAAAAAAATAGGATTAGAACTATCAAAAAATGAAACTGGCATAATTGAAGATCTTTAGTGCTAAACAACATTAGGAACTAAAGTACTAGTCACGCTAAAATTTAAGAAGATAAAGCGTAATTAAAAAAAGAATAAAATGAAATGGTGGTAGAATGGTCAAAATATTAAATTGGCATAACAAAAAGAAGTAAGTGCTCAAAAAAATAATATTAGAGACTAAAGTGATAGTAAGGCTAAACTTTAAGGGTAAAGTGTAATTAATGAGTAGAGTCATAAACTAAGTCCATGAAAGAATCTCGGGTGGAATGAACCGGTAGACTAGCTATAATTATTGGTAGGGTAGTTCTGGGTTGGTGGATTATCAGGTTCGTGTTATCGAGTTTTTGAGTTGAGAATTTAAAACCCATCCCTATCCAACTAATATAGAAACCCGAGTGTACCCAGCCCAAGTGTACTCGTGGCAGGTTACTCGGGTTTTCAAATTTATTTGGGTTAAAATCTCAAAAATATAAAGAATATTATTGTGAGAGTGTCCATTACAAAATATATATTTTTGTCAAAAAATGAAATGTTTAGATCAAGAATAAGAAGAAAAAATTATGGAATGTGTTAGATGGATGTTATGACAAGAATGAAAAGGAAAAAAAATTATCAGTTAGATGATATGACAAGGAAAATAATGAAAAAAATTATAATTGAATTATATTTGGTTATCGGGTTGTTGGATTGTGTTGAGTTTTGTTTTTCAAAATCCAACCCAATCTAACTAAGTTCGGGTAACCCAATCTAAATAACCCAAAATCCAATAATCCAATCCATTCAATCCCAAATTCATTTGAGTTGGTTTGGGTTTTTGGATTGGATTAGATTTGAACACCCGTAATTATTAGGCTTGTTCTCTGAAAAGAATACCGCCTATTTGTCAACGAATAGCACTAACCAAATTTGTATAGATTTATTATCTTAATGATGTGAGTACTCCTTTCTTCTATTTTATCTTTCGTTTTAGACAATTTCCTTTATGCCAAATTATTATCACTTTAGAAAGAGGGTTAATTACATGTTGCTCCGAAACTTACTCTCCAGTTGCACTTTGCCTCTCGAACCTAAATAATATACACTTTACCTTCTCTGGCATATAACTAAAACAAAAAGTTGATGTGAGAATTGTGTTAACAAAAAAACCCTTCAAAAATTTCTGGAGAAATTATGTACTCTCCATTTATTTCATTTTTGATGATTTCATATATTCTTTTCATTTTTTGTTTATTGACTATAAGATAACTTCATAAATTGTCAAATTTTTGTTAATCAATTGACATATTATTTTCTTTATTTGTAAACATAACTACAAAAAGGGAAAATTTCTACAATTATTTTAGAATAAACATCTTTTATTTAAATAATTTTTTCAATGAATTATATAATGACAAAGATATTCTTTGATTATATATATTTAATAAAATATATTTTATTGCATACTAAAATTTATATTTAATATAATGCATGAAATTCTTAAAATAAATAAAAACCTATATGGACGTGAAATCTTTTAAAGGAGATAAAGTATATATTATTTGAGTTTAGGGGACAAATTGCAACTTAAGTGATAGGTACAAGGGGATAAAGTGTAATGAACCCATAGAAAAATCAAGGAAGTATTAATTATTTTTTCCAACTTTATCCTTACACATAAGTTAATGTATACTACTCTCTTGATCGCCTCCGTACCTATGTTTTAATTTCTATGGCTGACTTGTTGTAGTTCTAAGATGAACATCTTCAATATTCTTTCATTTTCCAAAATTTATTGGTGAAGTAGCACTTCATATAGTGGAGTGAAACTTGTTTTTGAGTGTTTTAATAAAAGGGTATTTTGGTCATATTGAACTCTCTCTTTATCTACTTGAGGCAATCTAATAGTTTTTTTTGTTGTACACCAACTTAAAATGAGTGATAAAATGAATCGAAGGGAATATATTCATGGTGTGATGACACATAACATTAAAATTTTCATAACTTTCATATTTACAAAAAAGTCTAATTTGGTCCTTTATTTATCACAAAGATCAATTTGCTCCCTCATTCCTACAAAAATAAAAAAAAAAAAATTAAACAATCTAATACTTGTGATGGAAATTATAAACAAACTAACAGAGCAGTTAATAACACATCTGTAGTAGGTTAACAACCACATGATTATCATATGACTTACTCTATTAGTTTGTCTATTATTTTTGTCACAGACCTTAGATTGGTTACTTTTAAAGTTGAGTGACCAAATTCGTCTATTATAATAGATAAAAGACCAAATTGATCAATACCCTTAAGATAAAGAACTAAATTAGTTTTTTTCTTTTTTGCTTTAAATTTAAAGGTTTATTTATTATTTAAGTTTGTAGTAACCAGTCATCAAGAAAATGTATTAAAACATCAAGTAAAATGACGAATACTATTGATATTTCTAAACCAATTTATTTCTATTAATTGGTTTGATCATTGTGTCCTAAATAACTAAAATGATTTGGAAATAATAATAGTATATGGCTATACGCCATTGGTTAATACTTAGGTAAGTTTGGTTTTATAAACTAGATTACACGATACAAAGAAGTGAGACCCACTTATACGTACTACATGTTGGTCCTTTTTTTTGTGTATCTTGCAGTTTATAAGACCAATCATATTGAATTTTCAAAAGTTTCCATAGATCTGACAATTTTCACAATTCTTCCCAAAATAAGATCCAACTACCACCAAATTCAACACTAATTTCAACAAATCCCTAGCCTATATCACCAAATCTGACAATTAATAAAGCAATAAATTAGATCCAATGTCGAAGGCAGAAAAAAGATCCAATTTAAAAAGAGGAAGGGGCCAAGTTTTGGCTTGAAGGGATGGGGCGGGACGGGAAAGGATGAGGGAAAGAGGAGAAGAGAGGGGTAGGGGAGGAAAAGAGGAAGGAAATGGGACTGATGAGGAAGAAGGTAGGTGGAGAAGCTAGAGGGAAGGGGTAGGGTAAGAGTAGAGGTGGTGTGGAACAAACGATGAGGGCAGAGTTGGAATTGGAAGAAGAGGTGGAAGCAACAACATGGGAGAAGAGGAAGGAGTAATGGTGGCACGAGAAGGGGGAGTAGGGCAGAGGTGGAGACATGGAGGAAAGGAAGGAGGGCAAGTGGCGATGTGAGAGATCAAGTTGGAGGTATCGATAGCGTGGGGCGAGGTGATGGAAGGTAATGGTGACATGGGGAATGGGGATGAGGGCTATGGCAGCATTGAGGAGTGGATAGAGTGGGATAAAGGCTGCAATGGGTATGGCAGGGAAAAAAGAATGATATGAGTTTTTCTTTTGTGATGGCAAAAGAGTTGAAAAATGAAGGGAAAAAGACCATTTTTGTCCCTTATTTTTGGATTTTATTCTAATTTGTTCCCTTATGTATTACAACAAACTAATTTAGTCCCTCACTTTCTAAAATGTCTGTTGGCCAATATAAGAATGTAAAAGTTAGACAAATTTAGTATGAAAACTATATGAACATCACGTGACCTTCAAAGATAAATGACTGGAGGTTAATAACCTAAGAGTAATGAAATTTTCTTCATTAATTTTGTCATTGAGGATTGTGCTTGAAGAAGATGAGATAAAATTCAGGTTGGGTAATGAGAGGGAAGAAAAAAATATTGGGTACTGATGAATGAGATTTTTTAACCTCAATTTTTTTGTATTTTAACAACCATGTGATATTTGCATTGCTTTCATCATTAAGTTGTCCAACATTTATGTTAAAAATCCAACATTAGCTAATTGTTTGAAAGATGAGGAATTAAATTGACTTGTTTCAATATATAAGAGACTATATTAGGGCACACCCTAAGATAAAGGACCAAGATGGTCCTTTTCCTGAAAATGAAAGTATAAGAAAATGTGTAATGAAAAAAATAAATGGTAGGAACTATTTGTAATGGGATTTGAACATAAGTCCTCTACAGACAATACAAAATTTAAACATAAGTTTCAGCCATAAGTTTCAGCCACATGACTAGCACACAACTTTTTGCAAAATAAATATTCAGAAAAAGACTATTTTGCTCCTTTATCTTTGGTATGTGTCTTAATTTGACCCCTTATACATTAGAATTGGTCAATTTGAACATTTATCTTTCAAAATGTTAGTTAATGTAGGACTTGTAACCAAAAAAATGACAAATTAACAGTGAAAGGCCACTTAAATATAACGTAACGTTAAAAAACAAACAATTTGAGGTTAAAAGGTTAACAAGTCTTTTTCCTCATTATCAACCAATTAAGCTAGTTTGATTTCGAAATACTAATCAATTTATAGACTAGATCACGAGACACAAAGAAGTGAGACCCACTTATAGGTACTACATGTTAGTCTCTTCTTTTTTGTATCTTGTAGTTTATAAGACCAATCATATTCAGCTTTCAAAATTTTCAATATTATTTGACAATTTTCATAATTTTTCCTAAAATTAGATCCATTTACCACCACTTCCACTAAATTCACCACTAATTTCAACAAGTTCGTCACTAATCAACAAACCCCTAGCCCATATTACCAAATATGACAATTAATAAAGCAATAAATTAGATCCAATGCCCGAGACAAAAAAGAAAATCCAATTAAAAAGTGTGAAGGGGTTAGGGTTTGACAAAGAAAATATAGGAGGATGGGAAGGGGAAAAGAATGGGCCTGACAAGAAATGAGGGAGGTGGAGAAGAGCGAATGAAGGAATGTGGTTGAAAGCATAAGCGGTGTAGGGAAAGGGATAAGGGCAGATGTAAAGAGGAGGTGGAAGCAATTACATGGGAGATAAGGAGATGGGAGATAAGGAGGAGGCAGACGTGGTGTGAGAAAGGAGAATAGTGTGGCTGCCGCATAAAGGAAAGGAGGGAGGGCAATATCGGCATGAGATGGAGTTTGCAAGCATCGACAGTGTAGGTGATAGGGTAGAGGGTAGGAGCGGTATAGGGATGAGGGATGAGGGTACTTTGGCTGAATTGGAAAGAAAAAAGATGGAGACAGAGGCGGCCATAGGCGTGGGAAAGAAGAAGGGCCGACAAGATTAGAATTTTTGAAATGCGAAAAGAGTTAAAAAAATAGAAGTAAAAGAAAATGAGTAATGAAAAAAATAGAGTAGCGATTATTTGTAACAAGATTTGAACATCAGTTGTCTAGACAATACACAATTTAAACACAAGTTTTAGCAGCGTATTTATACAAAATAATAAAGTGACAAAATCACTGATATGTCATTAGATTTGAAAAAAGATAAATGAAATCTGACTGAGTGTCTAAAATCAGGGATTGTTAACCATGTAGAATGACTTTAGTAAGTGGTCTTGAATTTGTGACTTTGTTATCTTTTTCTATGTTTCATGCACATAACTTGCATATAACTTTCTGCAGAATAAATTAACTATGCAGAATAAATTGTTTAGGTAATTGGTATTGGATTCAAAATTTTAGAATCAAGATGTTTAGTCGGAGATGGAGAACATTGTAAAAAAATAATAGATGGAAACAAGATGAAGACGAAGGATTTATGGTGGTGCGTGCTGGTGAACGGTGGTGCTGGTGGATGCTGGTGAATAGTGATAGTGGGTGTAGTGTTGGTGAAGGTGGGAGAAGGAGGAGGGGAAAAAGTTATACAAAAAATTAATAATAATAACAATAATAATAATTTAATATTATATTCATTCCTAACAAATATTTATCAAGCACCCCTTATTTTAATGATTTCAATATGCAAAATTCATACATAATTTTTTATATATGAATCCGATTATGATTTCAATTCTAAAATATGAACCAAATGCCCTCTAACTGGTTTGCGAACCTAAATTCAGTGACATTGCTTTTTATTAATTGTAACGAAATCAGAGAAGTGATAAAATCTTGCTAATTTACTTCGCACGCTTATAGGAGCCTAGATGCGTAATATTAGTTTTTTTTAGTTCCTTATTAAATTCCTTTCTTCAACTATTTTCTTCTATCTGCACATATAATGCATCTATATATATATGGTGTGTTATTTTTACTGATTTCTAATAATGACTGGAACTCCCATCCAGTTAAGAGAATGTTTCCGAGTTGAATCGGTAAAACCGACCAGTCCAGTCTAAAATAAGAAACACTACACAGAATGGGATAGAAGGAATAACTAAAAAAAATAGAATTCAATGTGTATTTCCCATATTTTATTGCAAATAAATATTTGTTAAATCCCAATAAGTAACTCTTTTTTCAGTTTTTAAGGTCAACAACATTCACTAACAACAAACGCTAAAATAGTAGGACCACCAATTTGCAGTTTTATACCATTTTAGAGTATCCGGCGCCACACTTGGGTATTTGGTGCCCGTATAGTACCCTCTCTCCGTATAATACCAAAAACAAATATAAGTACCTTTTACTTTTTGGCATTTGATTTCGTCTGCTAAACCAGCATCAAAAACATGAAAATTGTCAAAACCAATTAAATACGTAAAACTGCATGTATACGTAGTAGTTCTCCAAAAGTTCATCTTAAAACTCCATTTGACCTCTTGTCCCTTCTTAAGCTTACTATCAGCAACAAAATTGCTATCTCCATCATAGCAGGTGACCTGTACCCCATCGAATCCACCACGAATAATAACTGTATATGAATCAAAAAAGAAAGAATGTACATGTTTTGTTTGAGAAAGAATAGTAAAGAACAAAACAAGTAATGGCAAGAGGTTTTTGCTTGCCCTGTAACTCATTTTGGGTGTATTAATTAAAGATTATTAGTGCTTGCAAGTTTCATAACTTCAGCCCTATTTATTAAATTCAAACCACAAGTATTACATAGTGTTGGTTTATCAACAATAAGAGATTTATTACAACAATTAAATATCAGTTTGCATCACTTATAACTCTATAGAGAATTTAATTCTATATCTACACTAGTTTTAAATCAATCTTATTCTTTTCCCCCAATAACGAATAATTTATTGCACAATCCCTATGCTGTCTATTTATTTTTCACCCTAGACAATAAAAGCAAAATGCCCTCTCCAACTTCAATGTGAGTTGCAAATGCCCCCTTTAACAATTTTAATAGTTAAGTTGCATCTTTGGGTTTGAACAAATTCCATCCAATAAAAATAACGGCCTAAACATCCACAGGACTAAGATGCCTCTAATAATTTTAATAGGGTACACCTGGGCATGTACTACGGTTCAAATTCGAGGTGGAACGAGCAGATCCAGACTTATATCTGATTAATATTATAGGATTTAAATTCGAATTTATATATATGACAGCTCTATGAATAGAAATTTATATCGGGATATGTCAAATCTTATTGCGTCTGAATTAGGATCCAACTCTTTATATATTATTTTATACACATATGTGTGTGTGTATATATATATATGAAATTGTGTGTGAGAGCATATAAAATAATTAATGCATATAATTTTATTACATATTAAATATTTTAATTAGATCGAAACAATAAAATTCATATTCGATGCATTTATTATAATAGTTATGAAAACAAATCCAGATCAGATCTGACTGTCGAATTTACACATGAATTTATACCCAAATAAATGAGTTCGGAACGAGTTGAATTCGGGCCTAACATTTTCACCCTTCTCTATTTAAAAAATTAATGGCTGAGATTGGTCCTCATCCTACTAAACTATTATACTAGCTGTGATATTATTAATTATAAGCTACAATTTTTATGTTCCAAAATAATTTAATTTCTAAATTAAATACACTTTGTAATACAAGTAGTATATTTTAATTGTAATGGATATATTAATAATAAAATTCAAAATTAGACCAATTACAACAAAATAAAATATTGAGTGAAAAATTAACAAACTAGTCCAATATAAAATAAAGTTCATAGAATTAGAAATCGTATGGAACCTTTTATTTCTGATATAATTATGGCGGTAAAAATTACCAACATATTATGACTCTCTAATGTAGAGACCAAAGGTATACTAAAATCAACCAAATTATGCCACCTGAGGCGCCTATACACACCATGAAAATGTTATTTGTATACTTAGAATAACTTTTCTTTGGCTCATTCTTTCGGGTTTTTTTTTTTTTGAAGTTTCTTTATTTTTTAATTTTATTGTTAATTATTCATTACAAACTCTATATTGGTTCAAAAAGTGTTAATTTTTCATTACAAACTCTACATTGGTTCAAAATTTACTGTTGTATACATGACAAAGTTTTACTCTGAATTCTTGAGTACAAATAATTTTCCTCGAAAACAGGAAAGCTGAAGAATGTGAGGAATGGGTTCTGTTTTGTCATTCTCATCTTTTACCAAAAAAAAAAAAAAATCCTCATCTTCTAGACTCTTCTATTCCTCAACCCTTTCTATTATGTTCTTCACTTTGTATAGTATTGTTTCATTCTTACATTTTCTTATTCATGATAGAAATAACGAATCTTATTTTTTTTTTATTTCCTGTTTTTTAAAGATATTTTATGTATAATTTTGCATTGATTAAATTATTTTCTTAATTTTTTGTTTCTAGCTAGAGAGCTATGAAAATTACTATGCCATTTTTTTAAAAAATTTCCACGCAAAATTAAACGATTAATAACATTTCATATTTATTTTTATATATTTTATCAATTTTTTTCCCTAAATCACAATCCATGGAGTGATATATAGTTCATATGGTGCATTATACTATTCAAATAACGAGACAATACTTCTTATCATATTTCAATGTACTAGTTTCATTTCTCGAAATAATTATTTTGAAGTTTGAAAATGCTTTTAATTAAGATAATGAGAAGTAGTACCTTTTTTAATATTCCATAGTACTATTTTTGTTTTGCACAATGTTTTGTTTTCACGGTTTAACAATACTATCGAATTCACATATTCATTTCATATTTCTAGTTCATATCTACAATTATGTTATATAAACATTTCTCGTTCAAATTATTATCTAACTATTAACAAAGGGAAAACACCACTCGCTCTAGTGGTCTCACCTTTTTCATTTTTTCTGGTGATTAGAAAATATTAAATTATATTATGCCCGTGAGTAATTACCTATAATTATAGGTAACTACTAAGTAATCATTCATTTACACATGCATTTTCATTGCATAAATTATCTATATTTTTATTATTCACAAAAAAATTATTTCACCCATAATTTTAATTTTCATTAGTTTCAAGACACATTGAGTGTGCTTAAAATACTAGTTTAGATAATTGGATAGCACATATATACTCACATAGAGATAGCTCAATGCTTTGTCTAACATAGTAATACTACTTAAACTTTCATAACAGTTCACACAGTAATGGCAAAATAATTTGTGATCTAATTTTTTATCTTTAATATTTTTTACTTTTAAATGTAATTTCACATAATGTGTGATTTATTTAATTTGTCTGTAGAATTAGGTTTTTCCCAATTTTACAGATTTAGGGGTGGGGAGAAGAAATGATGTAGTTTTGATTTAGCTATTTATTTTTAGAGAAGGAACTTGCGACGAATTACAATTTACTGATATTTAGCAATGAATTTAGTAGTAAGTAGTGATAGATATATCTCAATCTATAAAAACGAATTTAATCTGTGCATAAATAATATCACAAAATATCAAATGCGGAATAAAATCGAGTAACGTACCTCCGGCCATTGATGTTGTTGGGTCACTGTTAAATAAAAGAAAAATAGAAAAATAATTTTTTGGGTACTTCTAAACCTAGACAGTCTGATACGATGGTGTATTTTTGATAGAATGTCAGGCCTAGGGACCCAAAATACTCTGTATACTTATAACATTTTTTCCCATCAGAAAACGTAAGCTATAAGAATAAGTAGTTATCACAAGATATTTATTAAGTCAAAATGATAAATATCAGAATTAAATATTGGATCAAATATTTGGAATTTAAAAATAAAATCACATGGGATAATTACAAAAATTTCAACATTTCTCCCATTTGATCCGCATATTTCATTCGATATACAAACTATCAAATCTCACAAGTAAGATCCAAAATACATGAATCATGGCGACAAGTTCTCTAAGAAACAAGTATTGAGATCTTCCATGTATTACTGTGCATTATGTCTCTTCAACACTAAACTTTTATGTAATAACATACCTTAATAAATAAGCCTTATGCTTATTATAGGTCCAACTTAAGTGTGTTTTCTCAAATAACTAAATAAGTATGCGTAACTGAATATGAAAACACAATTGAATAAGAGTTTCAATGGAAATATCAAATGTACGTACATGTAAAATGAGGTCACATCATGGAACCAAGTCCCATTCTAACTATATGATCCCTAAAAATCTTTGGTGACATATTATCAATTCAGTGTTAACGTGTTCAATGACCACTTTATTTTCTTTAACACGTTCTCGAATGGCTAAGTACTTGATGTCGATGTGTTTACTTTGACTACCACTCTTATTGTTCTTAGCCATAATATGAAGACAGTCTCTTATACACATCTAGATTTATAAGACATCTAGATGTGTATAAGAGATAGACTGATTTAATTCTTGTGCATGTTCAAAACTCTTTAACCATACACCATGCGAAGTTGGCTCAAAACAAGAAACGAACTCTGCTTCCATAGTAGAGGTTGCAATCAAAGTTTGTTTAGCACTTCTCCAAGACACAGCTCCACCGGCTAGCATAAAGACATAGCCAGATGACGATTTTCGAGAATCAATACAGCCAGTATAGTCTGAATCCGAGTAGCCAAACACCTCTAATTTATCAGTCCGTCTGTACATAAGCATGTAATCTTTTGTTCCTTGAAGGTACCTCATTACCCGCTTTGCAACACTCCAATGGTCCATACCTGGATTACTCTGATATCTTCCCAACATTCCTACAGCAAATGCAATGTCAGGCCTTGTGCAGACCTGAGCATACATTAGGCTTCCTACAGCAGAAGCATACGGAATATTTTTCATTTGTTCTCGCTCAAAGTCATTTTTTGGACATTTGACCAAATTGAACCTGTCACCCTTCACAATAGGTGCCACACTTGGTGAACAATCTTTTATCCGAAACCTCTCTAAAACTTTGATTATATAGGTTTCTTGAGATAAAGATGCACCCAAAATGCACCAAATTTTATCTCTATGGATTTTTATGCCAATGACATAAGATGCCTCACCCATGTCTTTCATATCAAAGTTTCTAGAGAGAAATTGTTTCACCTCATGTAGCAATCCTTTATCATTACTTGCAAGTAAGATATCGTCTACATACAAAACAGGAAAACAAATCTTACTCCCACTGACCTTCTGGTATATACATTGATCCATGATATTCTCTTCAAAATCAAATGAAGAGATCACACCATAAAATTTTAAATACCATTGACGGGAGGCTTGCTTCAATCCATATATAGACTTTTTAAGCTTGCAAACTAAATGCTCACCATTACTAGAAGAAAATCCTTCAGGTTGTTTCATATAAACATCTTCCTCTAGATCTCCATTAAAGAATGCCGTTTTCACATCCATTTGATGCAAATCCAAATCAAAATGGGCAACCAATGCCATAATAATTCGAAGAGAATATTTCTTAGATACAGGAGAAAAGGTTTCTGTATAAAGAAACAATTTCGATTCCTTCTTTTTGAGTGAATTCTTTGGCAACAAGTCTCATTTTATATCTTTCAATGTTGCCTAATGAATCTTTCTTGGTTGAAAAATCATTTACATCCTATGGTTTTTGCACCAATAGGCAACTCGACAAGATCCCAGACTCTATTCGATGCCATCGATTCTATCTCCTCTTTCATGGCATTGTACCACAAGTTAGATTTATTACATTTCATGACTTGTGAAAATGTTTCAGGATCATTTTTGACTCCAATATTATAGTCAAACTCTTGCAGATATACCTTATAGTCATCAGGAATTGCTGTTTTCCTTACTCTAGTAGATCTTCTTAATATTGTTTCAACATTATCCTGAGGAATATGTTGTTCAACTGGTTGTTCAACAATTTCAGGTATTTATTGAATAGGATCTACTGGATCATTATCAGCAGTTTGTGGAGTTTCAAGGACTGATTTTTCAACACGTACTTGATCTCGGGGAGTGTCACGAATAACAATAGTCCGTCCATATTGAATGACTAGAAGTGGAAGATTGTGGAACAGAATATTCTGTCTCAGATCTAATACCCAATGATCTATCACTCCCACTAATTAGGTCATTCGCAAGAAACTTTGCATTTCTTGACTCCACAATTCTTGTACTATTAGATGGATAGTAAAATCTATATCCGTTAGACCTTTCAGCATATCCAATAAAATACCCACTCATGGTCCTTGGGTCCAACATCTTTTCTTGTGGGTTATAAACTCTCACTTTAGATGAGCATCCCCAAATGCGTACATGTCGCAAACTCGATTTCCAACCTTTAAATAATTCAAATGGTGTCTTTGGGACAACTTTGGTTGGAACTCGGTTTAATATGTACACAGTCGTCTTGAGAGCTTCACTCCACAAAGATTCTGGAAGTTTTGAGCATGCTTGCATGCTCTGCACCATGTCCAATAATGTTCGGTTTCTTCTTTCTACTACACCATTTTGGCTCGGAGAACTAGGTGTAGTATATTGGCCAACAATCTGCCATGCTCAGCAAGAAACCTTGCAAAAGGACCAAGTGCTTGTCCATCTTCGGTGTATGTGCCATAGTACTCACCATCTCTATCAGATCTCACAATTTTGATTTGTTTTTCACATTGTTTCTCTACTTCTGCCTTAAACACCTTAAAGGCGTCTAGTGCTTCATTTTTGTTATTAAGCATGTAGAGATACATGTATCGTGAGAAATCATCTATGAAGGTGATGAAATACTTTTGACAATATGTGTCCATATTTGGACAACATATATCAGTATGTATGATTCCTAATAATTTCGAACTCTTCTTGGCTTCCTTTTTCGACATGTTGGTCTGCTTACCTTTTATGCAGGCCACACAAGTCTCGAAATCAGTAAAATCTAGGATACTAAGTACTCCATCATCCACTAATCTCTCGATTCTCTGAATGGAGATATGTCCCAATCTCCGGTCCCACAATATAGAGGAATTCTCATTCATAACACGTCTTTTAATACCAGCATTATTTTGAACACATGCAAAGTACTTAATGTAGCATTGTTTTGCAAATTAATTTGAAAAAGACCATCAAACAAAATACCATTTCCTATAAGGTCAGATTTATAAAACAAACTAAATCCAATATTTGAACAATACCAGGATTATCCCAATGGTACAAGTTTTGACAACGAAATTAAATTTCTAGAGAAATTTGGAACATAAAATGCCCTTTCCAAATCTAAAACAAAGCCACTACTGAGAACTAAACTGCATGTCCCAATTGCTTTCACGTGAGACCGCATCTTATTTCCTGAATAGATGTACTCCTCACTTTCCATTGGCTTCCTTAGGTTTCACAATCCCTGCAAGGAATTTGTAATATGGATTGTAGAACCAGAATCAATCCACCATGTGTTATGATTAACATCTATCATATTAGATTCATAACATACAAGTGATATTAGGTTACCTTTCTTCTCAAGCTAGTTATGAAATTTGGGGCAATCCTTCTTCATGTGCCCCTTTTTTGTTACAGAATGATAGCACTTGGATTCCTTCTTAATATCTCCTTGAGGAGATATCCTTTCCTTTCTTTTCTTCTTGGCATGGTTGTTCTTGTTCTTTCCTTGAGTTGCCAGATGCACACTCTTGCAGGCTGTATTAAGAGCACAAGGCTCTGACATACATGGTCATAAGAGACAGATGGACCATTTGTCCTTATGTGCTGTTGTAAGAGATCTTGAAATGCTCATACTTGAGTTTCAAGAGTTTTAGAAAATAGTGCACAAGAAAAGAATCAGACATTGTAACCTCAAAATTTTTTAGTTGAGCCGCTAAGTCCATCATGTGTATGATGTGTTCACGTACTCCTTTGATACTGGTGAGATTCATGGTAGAGAATTTCATGATTAGGGTGCTTGCTAAAACCTTATTTGAAGACTCAAACTGCTCATTAATGGCCTTCAATAGCTATCGGACATTATTATACTGATCGACAGAACCCTGAATGCCAGCTGAGATGTTGGTCTTTATGAACATCACACTGAGACGGATTAAATCGCTAAGTTGTGTATAAAGAGTGGTGATTATTAGGTTGGCTATTCTCAATAATGGGAGGTAGTTCGTCTTTCCTGATAGCATAATTAATGTCCATCCACCCCAAATGAAGGAGAATCCTCTCTTTCCACAACTTATAGTTATCACCCTTGAACTCAGGAATGTCACATTTCATATCATGAAATTTCATAGGTTAAAAAATTGCACAAATAATTACATACACGTTTATATCAAAATTTGAGGCAAATTAACATTTATTATGTTTTACCAATGCAAAATATAGTAATAATATGAATTACATGACATAGAAATTGCCTGTAGGCTAAATTTCTAATTCAAATAAATTCATATAAATTTATATAATCAAAATGACGAAACTATTAAATCATGTTCCTTTCCTTAATTCCTGTGGGTAAATTAAGGAATATAATTTAATATTTCACCCCTTTAATCACACAATATAATATAATAAAAATTTCTGTGGGATAAAATTTATTAGATATTAGAAGTGCTATAATTAACAATTAATGTCTTATATTATAGGTGATCTCAAAATTACAAAATTACTGTACACACACACACACACATATATATATATATATATATATTTAATTAAAGATGATGTGGCTACTCTATAATTAAAAATATATATACATATTTATACAGATCACAAATATTAATAATTACAGAAAAGTCACAAACATATATATATATGTGTGTGTGTGTGTGTGTGTGTGCAAATAACAAACTGGAAGTATTATATATATAAATAATACATTCTACAACTAAACAGTTTGAATAGTTCAATTGGTCAGACTACCTTATCTTTAACCTGAAGGTCTTAGGTTCAAAACCTTCTAGCAGCACCTCTGATTTTTTTAATCAGAACCAAATAGTTTATAAAAATGTTGTGTTGCAAAATAACACAACCACTTTTTTTTTTAATCAAAATAAGACCCCAAATAGTTTATAAAAATGTTGTGTTGCAAAATAACACAACCACTTTAATCATTAACAGAATAAGACTCCAAGTAGTTTATAAAAATGTTGTGTTGCAAAATAACACAACCACTGCTGATGGCTTGATGGTTAGAACGCGTGACCTACTTCCACATGGTCACGAGTTCGAACCAAGGCAACCACCTTATTTTTTTTTATTTATTTTTTAATAATGAAAACTAGTTTATAGAATTGTTCTATTCAAAATTTCCATAAACCACAGAGTGGTTCAGTGGTCCAAAGGTGGTGCTTGTCCTCTACGGGGCACAGGTTCGAATCTTACCCGAGACAACCCTTTTTTTTTTTTAAAAATAGAAGTAGTATATTAATAAATTCTACTAACAAGACACACAAACTCCAAGGTGGCCCATTGGTCAGAACATGGGCCTGGTGACTGGTCACCAGTTCGAATCTTCCCACGTAAAAATTGCATTTTAACTTCTTTTTTTTTTTTTTACATCTTCTTCTTCACACGTTTGGACAAAAAACGGGTATGTGCGACCCGGTTGCGACCCGAATGCAACCCGCATTTGAACATATTCCCAGCCATTTGGGCATCAAAAAATTGCGTTTTAATCACAAAAAATATGAAAATCTAATTTCCTAATGATTTCTAACTTTAGTTTTCAATAAAAAATATCAAAATCATAAACCCATGTCCATGATCCATAATTCATATATAAAAATATATGGCCATAACTCAGCAATAAATAACACTAATAAATGTTTTTAATCAAGGAAAATCATAGAATCAATTTCAAATAAATTATAATTCTAAATTTTCTCAATAACATGTCAACAGTAAATCCAAATCGACATATACATATATGCAAATCAAGGCAGAGGCATAAATGCTCTTATACCAAAT
This sequence comes from Cinchona pubescens, assembly GCA_025175665.1. NCBI lineage: Eukaryota > Viridiplantae > Streptophyta > Magnoliopsida > Gentianales > Rubiaceae > Cinchona > Cinchona pubescens. The sequence goes on along the minus strand of JANKKI010000304.1, from coordinate 364,360 downwards.
GATATATATATCTCAATCTATAAAATCGAATTTAATCTGTGCATAAATAATATCACAAAATATCAAATGCAAAATAAAATCGAGAAACGTACCTTCAGCCATTGATGTTGTTGGGTCACTGTTAATAAAAGAGAAATAGATGTGTAATTTTTTGGGTACTTCTAAACCTAGACAATCTGATCTTATAGGATGGTGTATTTTTGATAGAATATCAGGCCTAGGGACCCAAAATACTCTGTATACTTATAACATTTTTTCCCATCAGATGTTATAAGAATAAGTAGTTATCACAAATGTAATAATTATTATCACATCAGATATTTATTAAGTCAAATTGAAAAATACCAGAATTAAATATTGGATCAAATATTTAGAATTTAAAAATAAAATCACATGAGATAATTATAAAAATTCCAACAGTAAGCTCAGCAAACTCTTTTTTGTTCAGCCGATACGAGGATTTCTCACAAACTTAGCAACGGCATTAAATTAGTCACTAATTCAACGACAAATCTGGCAAAGAATTTTCTCTGTTAATAATCCCTTGTTGATTTAACGACGAATTGCTTTTTCAACACTTCAAGAAAGACATTGTCAGTGAAGCAGTTTTGGTCACTAACGAATTTATTTATGAACATTTGGTCGCAAAAATTCCTACGCATGCTGCCACTTTTTGCCAAAATATTTGACAATAAATTGTTTGTCGCAAAATCAAGTCCCAAAACTTGCAATGACTTTTGAAACAACATTTTCTTTTTTTTTTCTTTTTTTTTTTGACTTTTCATCGCTAAATGGTGATGAATTTGTTTTCGTCGCAAGCCTCCGTCACTAAACACATTTTTATTTTTGTTATGAGTTGTAATTGATGTCCAACAAACTCTAGCTATATGATGCTTCCTAAATAATTCTAATTTGTTTTTTACATTTCCTTCATTCAGAATAGTGGGTGAAATGAGAATCCTGTGTACTTTTCACACTCAAAGCTCTCAAGTAACTATAATAATTAACCACCTTTTGTGACTTGTATAATTTTAATAGTCACAAAAATAATTATTTTGTGACACGATAAGTCACAAAAATTAATAATTTTAAATCACAAATAATAATGTGATTTCCATTTACAAGTCAAATATGATTTTTGTGACTTTATGGACGATGACCATCATTTGAAAGTTACAAACTAAAATGCAGTTGAAATTGTGACTCTAGATGATGGTCACTGTCAACAAAGTCACAAAAAGTATTTGTGACTTATAAATATATGTCACACTATCATTTGTGATTTAAATTTATTAATTTTTGTAATTTTTCGTAAAACAAAGTTATTACATTTGTGACGTACAAAATATTGCAATTCACAAATAATTTTTTTTCTTTTAGTGAGTGAAATACACTTTTAAAATGAAGTTAATTCTTTCTTTTCCCAGTAAATGAAGTCAAATGTTTTTCCCTACGTTACTTTTCATTTTGTGCATAAATGTCCAAAGATTATGCACAACGAAAACACAGAAGATTAGTTTGTAACTTAAAACAATTAAATTCGATTAGATAAATCTTTGAGTACAAAATAACTGTTCATTCAAAATTGAAAATTAATTAAGGTAATTAATTTTATTGTCAACAATTAATAGTGCAACAACCAAATTGTGAAATGGAATCCACACACACACATACGGGCAATTTTACAGTCCTATTAAGGAAATTAATTAATCTTGGTAATTTTAATTTTTCGTATAATATAAATTTTTTAAAGCATATAATATTTAATTATATAAATTTTTAAAGTACAACTTAGAAAGGTTTTTAACGAAATTATATAATTTTCCATTATATATAGAATGACTCTTCTCAACTTGAAGTATAATTAATTAAGTAAACAAGATGCATCTTATTGTAACAAAAAGCCTTTTCTATCTTATTCTTTTATTGTACTTTGTTCAAACAATACATGTAAATGCTTTTTTCACCAAATACACAGTAATCATACGCAATGGTCTTCCTCAAAAGACCTTAGAATTGCACTGCAAATCTGGAGATCAAGATTTTGGATGGCGAAGTCTAAAACCTCAAGAACAATTTAAGTGGACTTTTAGAGAGAATTTATTTCGAACTACTCTATATTTTTGCCGGTTTCGTTGTTGTGGAATAGAGGAGGTGTTCAATGTTTTTGATAGCGATATTGCTGATAAACATTGCCAAGGTTATAACAAGTGTTATTGGTACGTCTGGCCGGCGACACATACTACTTGTATCCAATTGATGGGTGCAGTTGTCGTTTTCCAGACTTTGCATACAGGGGCACGGCGTGGTGGAAATGCCCAAATTTATAAGTTGAGGTAATTACATATCTGTCCTTAATTTTTAGAAAAATTCTACGATCTCTTTGAGAGAATTATTTTCTTGTGTTTTAAAGGTTTATAGAAAAATTTTACAGTCCCTTTAAAGAACTATTTTCGTGTGTTTTAAATAGTTGTACAGTACAATAATATATATTTTAAAAATTTGTACTGTACAAACTTTTAAAGTTACGGGAATGGTTCCCTAAAAGGGATTGTAAAATTCCTCAAGCTTATATAATACAATATTATGTACTTAAAATTTTGTATTGTATAAATTCTTAAAATTAAAGGGATGATTTCCTCAATAAAACTGTAAATTTTTCTAATTTTTATTGCAACTTGTGATATAAATACTTAATTGTTCTGAATTTTTTTTACAAAAGTACCATATAGATGTTTATAATAGTAGTTTATATTGAAAACTATATATTTGTAGCATAGACTGCAAATTTCTCTTTAGTTTCAAAATATTTTGAGAGGTGATTAATAATTCAATTGTTATTAATAAATAACAATAGCGCATCTATACGTATTTAAAATTAGTTAAATCACGTATATCTAGGTATTTTACCTAATTATTTAGGCGGCATAATTTAAAAGCTTGATTCAATATAATCTATAGGGAAAGATTTAGGTAGATTTGGTCTTTGGCTCCACTTGTAAACTTTATGGTGTAGATTAAATGTTATGGAATCTATGACATAAGTTGATGTAAGTAAAATTTTATAATATTTAATCTTGATCGCAGGGTTTACAGGTGAGATCAAAAACCAGATTTATATAAATTTTTTCCTAATATGTAGGTGGCCTAATTCAAACAATCGGTCTAAAACAACAACAACAATTATAAAAAAAAAAAAAAAAAAAGAGATAAAAATTATAAAAGAAAAAAAGAAAAAAGCAGTGAAAGTAAATGTGAACTGACAGTTCTCTTGTGTTTCCCAGTTGATTTGCAAACCTTCTGAAATGATTGTGGCTGACGTTATTTCAGTGCTTTGACAGAGCCATTGCTAGAAAAGTGAAAATGCTCAATGATCCCGTCCGTTTGCAATCATAGAAGGGGAAGCAATAATATTAAATAATAATAATAATAATAATAATAATAATAATAAAAAAATATTTAAGTAGATCTAATTTTTAACTTTATTTATAGATTCTGTGGTATGAATTAAATTTTAGACAATCTATGACATCAGTTACATAAGCAAAATTCTTTAAAATTTAATTCTGATTAAAGTTTACAGGTGAGGTCAAAAATCGGATTTACCTAATTATTTTACATAATAAAATGATATAAAATGGTAAGAACTTAAATGGTCCCCAATTTCAAAGTTGATTTCATTTTAGCCCCATTATTTTTTTTTATGTATTATTTTGGCCATTCAACTTCTAAAAGTACATATTTTAAGTAGCTCTATCTATTTTAGCTGGTAAGGCAAAAATTGACCACTTTTATTGTTTATGGTCTTCCTCAGGCAGAACTCGATGAAGGTCACAAGGAAAGTCATCGAGTAGTTTTGAAGTGCCTTCTTTGCCAAAAGGGACATCAAAATGCTTTGTTAGAGAGCTAAGTATGTCACACGAATATAGGTAATCAAGATCGCCAATAAAAGTGAATAAATCCAATAGATTTGGAGGTTCAAAATTGCAGTTCAAATATAAAATTATTGTAGAAAAATGAAACATAGAAATTTATAAGGCCGAATAAGCATGAATTCAATTAGAAAAAAATTAGTTTGCTAACCCCCCAAAAACATAAACCATACTTCAAATTATTGATTTTTAGTTATAAAGATTATTAAACCATTTGAACAAATGATCCCAATGCGCATGAACAAACTATATTATTTAGTTGTGTTTTGAGACGTGAAAACATGATTACAAGAAATTATAACCATGAAGCTTCATTTAAAAGATGCTAAAATCTAGATATGTGAAAAATCGAAATTATAATCATGTTCTATGTGAAAAATTGAGAGTGAGGTATAAATTTTAATCAATTTGAATGAAATTTGAGTGATTGTAAAAAATAAAAAGTGAAAAATAAAAAATGAGGAAGACGATGAAGAGTACTTCATCACGAGACGTAATTATGAAAATAAAAATAAAAAAATGGAAGCGTCAAATATTACACTTTTAAAAATTAAAGGGCCCTAAATAAACTTATACAACAATTCATGAGCCGTTTAGGTTGATTTCATTTTAGCCCTCAGCTATACATATATATATATATGTGTATAAGATGACAGTCTTTATATAGTGTTCAAAAATTTTATTACTTGAACATTTTAATATTCATATATCACGACTCAATGTACAGTGAATAATTTTATTGTTTGTCATCTTTTTCACGTAGAACTCGACGAAATTATAACCGAAAATAAACAACAAAAATGATCGAATTTCATTGCTCTCTTTGACTTTATTCCTACATTGACTCTCCGGCCCATATGGTCATGTCTATTAACCGGAATTTATACAGGGAAAGTTTAATGATGCATCAGTGGCCGGTGCAGACCAGCTACTTCGGTGTAGTTTGAGTCAGCTAATTGGTTCTAATCTACTCGGAAAGTTTACATTTTGGAATTTAAAAAGTGAGAGGCCCTTTTCCTGAGTAGGTCCAAGACGAGAGTATTTAGAAGCAAAGGCGATGGTGTTAGTAGTAGGCTCGCTGACTTCTTCTTGGTTATTTAGATATTATTTTGAATATTAATTAAAATAATATTGTTGTTAGTTTTTGAATTAGAATATTTGTAAGATAAAAGAGAGTTAAAAAATATATCTAAATAATAATTACGAAATATTATTATTTTTAAAGAATAATTATTTAACACATTTCTCAATTACTTTTTTTTTTTACCTTACATATAATACAGCGCTATTCTAAATAAATACTTAGAAGAATATTTCAAATAATGAGTCCAAATTTGGAGAGTTAATATTCTTAGAAATATTATTTGAATTGGTATTGTAACAATGTTTTTGATTAAATATATGTAAAATGAAAAAATAATTAAAAAAACGTATATAAAATAATTATAAAATATTATTTGAAGATTAATAAAAAATATCTACCATCCCAAACTATAGATAATTAGCACTTAAAACATAATGGCATACGAAACTTTTGTCGCCATATGAAAGTAAAATGCAGATAAAACGCACACATAATGACAAATTGATGGATTGCAACAGACCCTTTTTGTATTCGGGCAACATGCAATTAAGACTAAAAGATCAAAATCTTAGACATGATAAGATTTTGACTTTAAACGTATAAATAATAGAATATGGAACTGAGGCGTACCTTACACTCGGTGATGATTGAACTTATAGAAGACAATTCATTGATATTTTAAAATTATTTGATTAATCGACATAATTTGATTTTTTTCTATTCTAACTATCTGTTATGTTTATATTAGTGATGGGTTCACTACAAATGTAGATTGAAATAGATAGAAGGACCAAGAGTCCTATTTATAGGAGTCCTTAGAGATTCCTTCTCATTATGGAATCTCCTCTTACTCACAATGATAGTATTGGATAATGTTATACGTATAGAATACATTACCATCTTACTCCACTATTATTTTGAATATCATAATTATCCAAATATATTTATATGGTATTTGCTATTATTTAATGTAGGATATTATATTAGTTATTATTTAGAATATTTGTGTGATTATAAAATCTACCAATTAAAATATTCTAACATTCGCCTACTTGGACAAATGACTATATAAAATTGATAGAACGATTCAAAGAATAGCCACACAAATTTTCAACTGTATTTATCCTACAAAATTATCAGACCATAGATTATAGCGATTATATGTCAACTTGATGAACATACTCCATTCCATGAATCACAATTCCAACAATTCAATGTAGATAAATTTAATGAGGAAGTAATGGACAGTTACAATTATGTCCGCTAATGGTCCGAAATATTAGTCATATATTACGTCTCATAGCAACATTCACAATTCAATGTAGATAAATTTAATTATGAAGTAATGGACAGTTACAATTATATCTGCTAATGGTCCAAAATATTAGTCTATATTACATATCATAGCAACATTCACAAAAAAAAATAAAAAATAACAAATAATATTTTAACACTTATGTATCCAAATATTCAATCAATAATAGCAAAAATCCCATGAAACTATAATGTTCACATAATCTTTTTGGTGCCAATGCCTTTACTAATAGGTATGCACAAATGGACATATTATATTTCAGATTTCTTTATACAACAATGTGCTTAAAACTATAAAAGCACTTATTGTCTTTGAAAGGAAAAATAGTAGCGGGAGGTCCCAACATAGCATTATGGGTCCAAATATCCACAAGTAGCTAGTTTGCAAATTACAACAAATTTAAAATGAGTTAGAAAGTCTCTTATGTGTTAAGCAATCTAATACAACTTAGCCAGAATTCGAAAATTTGAATATCAATAATCATAATTTGAATTTTAAATACTCATTATCTACAATTATTCCTTGAATGTTATTTATAATTATTGAAATTTTATGTTGATTTGTTTATTTAATTCCCTCTTTTCCTTACATTCTTAATGAAAAGTATTAAAGTAAGATAAAAATTTTAAATGGCCAATAAGTCAAAATCGACAAAGTTTAGGCCAAACAATAAATGTCTGTGATACAATTTCATAGCATCTATAGATTAATATAATTCCAATGTATAATGTGAACATATAAATTCAAAAAAAATAAAAAAATAAATAAACGACTTGTCATCCTTAAACTTTTAAGAACTCATTTAGTAAAGGTCTTATGAGATAGTTCAAGTATACTATGATTTATATCCTATCTCCATAAATACCAATTACATAAATGCTATTACCTACATTTTTCATTTAATAGTTCTTTATAGGAATTGTTTATTCACCAAATCTTTGCTAAAAATCTATTATATGAATTTGACCAAATATATAATCTCCCATATATATATATATATATCAATTGACCATACCTTTTTTATACAATCTTTTTCTGTTATAACAAAAAATGAAAAATGATGTCACGAAATGTACACTATTAATGGGAATATCAATTCAGTCTAAACATAAAATTCTTCAACTTGCAATCAAAACTTAAGTTTTCTTTACAAAATAATTATTAGATAGACACACGTATATTTTACTTAGTTATTTTCACATTCACTTAGTAGGGCTCTTAATCAAAATGAACTATTAATGCCATGGTTATTAGTAATAAAATTTTTGAACACTATATAAAGATTCAATAATTATTAAGGGTTAAATATAGTAAACCCTCTCAAGGTTTGGGTTAGTACTAGTTTTGTACTAAACCCCCTAACGTTATTCTTTCTCACTTTGCCCCTTTCGTTAATACACATAAGCAATTTGACTATTAAAAAATTATAAAAGACATTTTTACCCCTAAGCTACAAGAAAACATAAAATTAACCCTTAAAGTTTATTATATTTATCAATTCTAGTTTTGTATCAATTAATCTACTTTAGTCATTAATCAATATAAAAATATTGTTAAAATAACTAAAAATACAATGATGCCCACCAATACCAGTGGTTCTTTAAAAATACTTGTGAAAAAAATTGAAATACCAAAATTTCCTAACACTATCTATATTTTTTGATTTTTTCATTATATTTTATTTTTGTGTAAAAATAAATTTTTAAATATACGAGACCCAAAATCATTTATTAAAGTTATATCAGTCTTTTTTTTTTTTTTTTACTTTTCTTTATGTTTATTTAAAATAAATTTCTTCTAACTTTTTTTCCTTTGTTAACATAATTTAACTAACACCTAAATTATACGAGTAGTAACTTTATCATATAAACAAAAACTCAAATTAAAATAATTTAGAAGAAATACCTTTAATAATTCATCAAAAATTTAAAATTAATTATTTCACCATATTTTTGAATTTTAAATATTGAAGAAAGCATACTTCGAGAATTAGAATATTAATTAATTTGGAGCATATTTATATTTTCAACAATATTGATAATATTATTGATTTTTATTTTTATCTCAATTTATTAAATGCTACAAAACTTACATGAGGGGTTACAGTAAAATTCCGTTTAGACCTTAAGGAGGTTTATTGCAATTGACTTTAGGGGTAAATTTGTCTTTTTAAAAAAACTAACGGCGGAATTATATTTGACCGTTAGTCAAAGGAGTAAAGTGAGAAAAAAATAACATTAAGAGGTTTAGTGCAAAACAGCCTAAACCTTAAGAGGGTTTACTGTGTTTAACCCAATAATTAACACTATTTATTTGAGTTGAACTATTCACCAAAATCTTATTTCTATATTATTGTAAGTCACTATTACCGTACGAGTCTCTCATTTTCTTTTATTCATATGAATCATAGAATAGAGATTATTGCAGGCAATATTAATGAGATTTTAATTTTATTTTAACTATTAATTCAACATCTTCTTTTATGGCATAATACTAAAATACAGGTTTCCTCCACGCATAACTTGTGAAAATATAATAATGTCATCTTTATGTCTAAAATATATAATTATACTTATGTAAGTATACAACCATGAAACTAGAAATTTCATTAATTTTTTTAAAAATTTTCTAACTCCCACTATTCTATTAACAACTTAGTCTAGTAGGTATAACATAATAGAGAGATTTTCATGCGATCTCTCAATGGAGTTGTACACAGATAATTATCAAAATGGCAATTTTGTTTTTGATAAATGTTATATCTCAATACGTAAAGATAGCCTAAGTGGTTCTCTTTTCCTTTTAACTCCACAATTTGAGTTAAATAACTTCATATTTTTAAAAGAAAAACTTGTATTTCTTGTAGTATCAACAAATTTTGGAGTGTGATAAAGACAATAAAAATTTACTCCATTCGAATTAATAATTTTGAAAAATAATCATTTATTACATTTCATTCATCTTCTTTAGGTGTGGGTAATATACCCTCACATTAATTGAATTCTACATGTAAAGGTTTTGAACTTGATATGTATCCATTTTATAACATAGATAGAATTTTATACAGTTATGAATAGAATCATGTTTAAAATATACACAAGGTATTTTTCAAACATCACTCTATAAAGATAATATATAGAGTTTCCTTGACTTGTAAACAATATAATATATGTTTTATGATTTGATTTCAATATTTAAGTATTGCTGCTCTAGTGTTAAAACCAAAACCACATATATTTATTTGTTATGTTTGATAAGTGAAAAGCTATAAATAATTGTTTCTTTTTTGGACTATTATAGAATCATATCAATGAGGTCCAAATTAGAGAAAACCTCCATTATAATTCCTAGAATAATCTTTCATGTCCCGATATATTTGATTTTTTATATACCTATGGTTGGTAAATAGTGTGCTTATTTCTGCTACAGTGCTATATCAATTGTTAATGCTACACGTAAAGTTTGAGATGATTGTAACCTCTTAATATTAAGATTTGATTCGTGAAAGATTCAAATTATTTGATGTCCATGTAATTGTCTATTCGGGGAATTTGAGATAAACATATTCTCAATTATGATTCATGAAATGTATAAATTATTTCATATGGAGATATTTAAATGATTTTGGGTAATCTAAATTAAATGAATAAATATAAAAATGATGATTAAGTAGTTGTCACCAAAATGACCTAATTATAATCAAGTTTATTAATGGGTTATTTACTTTTATGGATAATCATGGTTATAGAATTATAATTTGTCCGAAGGTATTATATTTTCTATAATCACGAATAAATTATTATATTTGCTCAAAGGTATATTACTTCTCTATTAAAATTATAAGTGAATTATTGTTACTCACTTGTAGAGTCACCCAAACGAATATAGTTCTCTGTTATAGTTTTAAGTGAATAATTGCTCATCATTTTTAGAGTGAATCACTAGCATATCGTTATTCAACCCAAAAGTGGAATACAATGAAACAATAAATTACTCGCCTAATGATATAATTTGGAGAATTATTTATAGAATATATAATTAGCATATCGTTATTCAAACCAAAGATGGGATACAATAATGTAATAAATTGCTCGTCTATTCATACTATTTTAGTAAAAACACTTGAATTGATTTGATAAATAAGACAATAAATTGAGAAATTTTCCTATGCCCAAAGGTAAGGGTTATTTTTTTGATTTTTTGTTTTAGTTTACTAGTTTGAATTTAATATTTAAATTCATAATATTTTGATTTAAATTTTATAATATGTGAATAGCATCATTATGTCTTGATTTTTGTTATACAAGTATTGTTTATCCTCTTACTTGTATTCTAATGATTATTGTTTGTTCTTATGGTGACTAAATGTATACAGATTTTTTTCATAATTATGGTGTACATTTTTTAAATTAGTATATTTTGAGAATGATTATATATTCTCATTAAAGTGTAAAAATTTTAAGCTAATATGTTGAATGATTACATAGGACTAGTAAGAGTATTTTATTTCTATATAATGTTCATGAAATCTTGTATTCTTATTAATGCTAATATCATAATATTGATAAAATCAAAATTTTCACAAAAATAGTTGAAAAATTACTATGGATTTAGATAGCACCCTTAGATAAGTTTAAGCCTACTCATTCTACAAAAAGGAGTGGGTATGACAGCTGTTATGATTACTGAAAAATAGTGGAACTTTTACTTTTCAATCATCCAACGGCCTGTAATACTTTCTTTGCAATGTGGAGTGAGTAGCAAAGAATTTTTCACACCCTTGATAGCTTTTAAGTTTGACACTTAATTAATTGTTAATGGATTGTGTATGATCCATATATTAAAATAAGAGACAAACTGTTGATATCATTTGAAATCATTACCGTAAAGTCAAGTTTTTGGGTAATTTCTTGTGCATTTCATTATTAAGTCTTTCTTGGAAGTTTTAACCATTCTAACTTTTATTACACATTAAAGAAAATATTGGTTATGGTTAATTATTGAATATAAATCATGTGTATTGAAAGGGGTGGAAGAGGTTAAAATGGAGAGACTACACTAATAAAGTTCACAAATGCAGAAATACAAACAAGGATAATTATCTTTTCATAAAGAACTACAACCATAAGGACAATGTGTCAAGAAATAGCTCAAAGGCTTTTTATCTATGTTATGACTTTTATAATATTAGATGAATTGATTCTTGTCAAATAATTCATAGCCAATATGTGTAGTTTCTAAATTTGAAGGAAACAAATTAATGTTAAAGAAAGTACCTATCAAGTAAAAATAATGCATTTAAAAATAGACAAGTGATGAGCTATTATTCATTAAAAGATTGAATGAATTCTACACTTACCTCATATAAAAATATTGGCATTACTATATGTATATAATAAAACTTTTTAAATTTTGGCATATGAGATTGAAAGATATCTCCATAAGAGAAATATTATGTTGGTAAATTATAAATACCTAAAGTTTTTGACTTTTACCAATTATATAAGTATTGTATAGATTACATATAAGAAAGTAGAATGAACAAGAGTTGTGTATAATTGTTCATAACATAATATTATTTGCATTATTCTTTATCATTTAAAAAATAAAAAAAACCTCACCTTTCCTCCCTACTCTCTTGTGACTCGAACTTGTGACTAATAAGTTATAGGAGAAGTGTCTTACCACCTAACCTGCACTTCATTGTCATTCTTTATCTTTCATATTTGGTTAAGAGATATCTGTTTCATTACTTGATAACCATGTAAATTTCTTGGTTAATGAAGTAAACGTACTTTATATTTTTTTTAAAAAAATTCATACAAGAGATAGAGATATATGAAAGTGGAAAAGGTAGAGAATATAATGAAAATTTACACAGAATGGGATGACATTCAAGTGTCCGTAATGCATTGTTCCTTGATTAAGAAGTATTAATGATAATAATGCTTATTGACACATTTTGGTAGACTAGCTGTAACATAAAAAACTTATAAACATAAATGAATTATAACTAAAAGTGTAAATTTATTCTTATAGAGTGATGTTTGGAAAATACCTTATGTATACTTTGAACATAATTCCATTCATAATTGTTTAAAATTCTATTTAGGTTATAAAATGGGTAGATATCAAGTTCAAAACCTTTACGTGTAAAATTCAGTTAATGTGAGGGTGTATTATCCCGCACCTAAAGAAACTAAATGAAATGTAATAAATAATTCTTTTCCAAAATTATTAACTCGACTGGATTAAATTTTTATTATCTTTATCACACTACAAATTAAATTTGTTGATACTAGAAATACAAGTTTTTCTTTTAAGAATATGGAGTAAGTGACTTAACTCAAATTGTGGAGTTAAAAAGCAAAGAGAACCACTTAGACTATTTTTACCTTATTGAGATTTAATATTTATCAAAAATAAATTTTTATCTTGGGATTTTTAAACTTATATTTGATTTATTGAGACTCAAAATTTTGAATTATTGAAACTCTAATTTTTTAATATAAACAAACAAACAAACGAACCAAACCTTAATTTTTTATATGTATTTAAATAATTTAACTAATAGTTTAAATACAATTTAATGTAACTACCATATATCCTATTCTAAAGGAAATTGTAATGAATTTACAACAATAAAATTTATTAAACAAATAAGTTAAAAAAAATGAATTAGTTAAATCAAATTAAAAATTTATATATCCTAGTTATACAAATAATAACGACACAGGGAACAAACTAGCTAGTGGTATGAGAAAAGGAAGAAAAATAAATAATAAGGGAAAAATAACAAAGAAAAAAAATGTAAACTAAAATGATTAACATAATAGGGTTACTTTTGTCCTAGAACATTAAGGTGGGGGTTAAATACCTATAAAAAGAGTTGGAAGGGAGTAAAGTGCAACTCATGGTGTAGTTCAAGAGAGGATTACTGCATTTAACTCAAAACAAAATGTAGTTGTAGAAATGGAAATTCTTACATGGACTATTATGGATCCCTTGGTCCATGTAAGAATTTCTTCCAAAAGCATATGTAAGTATCATTAATTTTTTACCAAGGTTAATTGGTTAAAGGAAAACAACTCAATTTTCGACTCCACTTATAAGCCTTACTGTTAAAATTAAATCTTATGATTTCTTACTTATATCAACTAATATCATTTATTTCATATAATTTAATCTACACCATAAGTTTTACAAGTGGGATCAAAGACTAAACCTACCTAAATATTTTCCTGATGACAAAACTATGTAATAATCTTGCACAATATCGTAATTCCCAAAATTTGCAACGAAATATAGTAGGGTTAATTTTACATTTCTCCCATGAGGTTTTGCATAATTACAGGAAGCTCTTCTCAAGTATTAAAAATTAACTTATCTTCCGTATTTCAATTCCTTTTAACATAACAAAACAAATCCAACTTGAAACATCAACAAAAATTTTCTATGATTTTCCTAAATCAAATCACCCCCTTTTATAGAGAGATAAATTGAGGGACATCCTTGTTTGTTCAAAGTGAGAGACGTCTCTCATTTATCTCATGAATTAATGAATTTTTGATTGGATGGGAGACAAAGTGTAAGAGAGAAAATGCGAGTGCCGATTTGAGAGCACTATTTGCTTTACTATGGTCTTTATGGATAAAAAGCAAGGAGTGGAGGCATCGAAGGTGGTGGTTTCCAGGGGAAAGAAGATATGATACTAGACAATAGTGAGTGAGAGAAGGTAATGGCAGTGGATTGGAAATTACGTTAATTTGGGAAGAGGGTGGTTTTATTTTGTGTTTTTCTTTTTAAATCTTTTGTTTAAAGAAACCTATTGAGGGCAGTATAGTCTTTTTGGTTCATGAGGGAAGCTAAGTGTAATTTTTTATACCTAAGGGGAGGTTCTTGCAAATATGCTTCTAACCCTCAAGGGAGGAATGTGAAATTAACCCAATGTAATACAAAAGAAAAAACCCATCCTAAAATTCCATGAATATTCTTGTTCAGGTTTAAGATTAGTGCAGTCCAAGAAAATTATCTTTAGATAAACATTTGAGCCAAAAGCTTCAGGTCCTTTTGGATTGAAGCCACTCCGAATAACAACTTTAAATCGATAAAAAGGTAAAGCAATTGCATGTTCTTCCCAAATTCTTCAACACTTATTCTAATAGTCTATTCTTTTTAAGCTAATTCTTTTAGGTTACAATTCTTCATTTACTGTAAAGTTAATTAAAAATCTCTCAATCCGTTGAGTTGGTGATTACTAAGAAATTAACCAGGAAACAGACAGACTTTCTCAGTAATACTAACATTGTGACTGACGTTGAGTTTCTTTCTCTTTTTTTTTTTTTTTGCCAAAAGTAGATAAGTGTATTAATCAGTAAGATTAGTACAAAGATTACATTGTTTAGGCATAAACGCTTTTTAAAACATCTAGATGTGCTTGATGATTCAACCACAGGAGAGAAAGTTTGTTCCCATGTTACATCATCTAATAGAGATTTGGAAAACTTAGAAATTTTATGACTCAATTCATTTCCCTCCCTCCTGATAAAGGAAAATGACCATGAGTCAAAGTATAGACTAAGCTCAATGATATCTACCAAAACAAGACCTAATTTACCAAAAGTCATGTTGTTATTATTGATGATATCAATTAGTCCGTTAGAGTCAGATTGCAATTCAACCATCTTCCATCCTTTCTGCAAGGCACAGTTGATTGCTCGTCTTAAAGCCAAAACTTCTTCATTTGTTGCATCACTAAGTTTATGACCATAAAAACAACATGCAGCAAGAACTTCCCCTTTCTAGTTTCTTGCAACCATTCTCCAACCAGTTATAATCATTTCATTATCCAAGGTTGCATCACTGTTGATCCTGATTGTTCCTTTAGCTGCTAGTATCCAGCTAGTACCTTCCAGGTGTTGCAATGTTCCTTACTATAGTTGCCATTAGCTTCATCATACACCATCCATTCCCACATTGCTTTATCAATAGTATGCTTTGCTTTTGTCTAAGATTTTTAAAGCATACCATGTTTCTAGCTTTCTAAATTTGCCAAAGTAGGTTGGTAGTAAGCTGGATATGATCCCTTCCATCTTCTCTAACCATGCTTCAGTTATCTCTTCCCACCATAACCTGAACCTATCATTTTTCCTTAATCCCTTCCCATTGGATTGGTAAAATATCCCAGATTCTCTACACATTACTACAAAAGAACAGCATGTTTTCAAGTGTCTTCTCAGTTTCACCACAAGAAGTTTCCCAATTCTTTTTTGAACTTTTTCATTTGCAAGAGTGATCTGGTGGAGGCATTTCCAGATGAAATGTTTGATTTTGTGCTTTGATGTTCAGTTTCCATAAATTCTTCGAAACAGATGTCCTCCCTACTTCTTCATTGGATACTGCAGCTGAGTGCCTTTTATTCTCTTTAACCCTTGCCTTCTTCTAGCTAGCTAGTTGGTAGCCTGTATTAATTGTGTAGATTCCAAAGTTTGTATTACTCCAAATTTTATGATCTTTTCTTTCGAAGCAACTCAGTGAAATGCCCATGATTCTGTCCCCAACATCTTTGTGAAATTTTTGTACACTACCCTCTTGTTCCAATTACCATATAGGATCAGTTTAGACACTCTTTCAAGCTGGTTTTCCTCTGGTTTTCCCATTATAATCCATCTATAGTTTCCATCAAGGATCCACTTTTCTCCCCATAAGTATATATCCTTTCCATCCCCTACCTCCCTACTAGTCCTTGTTTGATTATCTTTCTTGCAAAACTAGTACTTTTCCACAGCCAGGATGCAATATTGTGTATCCTTTAGACCAAAATTTGGGATTTTTTTTTATAGTACGTAGCCTTGATTACACTGCAAACAAGTAGATTAAGTTCAGTCGTAAACCTCTGTACTTGTTTTGCCAGTAATGCCGAGTTGAAATTTTCCAAATCCTTAAAGCCCAATGGAAGGTCCTCCCTTTGCTTTGACATCAGTAGTTCTATCCCAATTCATCTAGTGCAATTTATCTTCTTGTTCTCCTGTTACCCTCTAGAAACTTTCCATCTTCCTCTTGCTTTCCTTGCATAGTCCTTTTGAGATCCTAAAGCATGCCATAGAGTATGCAGGCATTGCCAAAATAATAGTTTTGGGCATGATGTCTTTGCCTGCCTGACTTAGGAACTTATTCTTCCAACTCTGAGGTTTTTGGTCAATTCTTTCCCTTATATAATTGAAGATCTAGTTTTTGGATCTACCAATGACCATCGGTATCCCAAGAATTTTCCACTGACAGCACCTTAATATTTCCTAGCTCTTGGCATATCATTTGTTTTTGCTCATTGTTGCAATTTCTACTGAAGAATACTGAGGATTTTGTATAATTAACCATCTGTCTTGAAGCAATCTGCTACCTTCTCAATATCTCATTCGCAGCCTTTGCATCTTCTCTGTAAGCTTTACAAATACTAGGGAGTCATCTCGCAAAAAAAGTGAGAAACAAATGGTGCATCTTTGCAAATTTTCATTCATGTTTTGTGTTTCCTTGCCAGTTCTTGGTTAATCAAGTTGGTAAGTTCTTCAGCACAAATAAGGTAAAGGTAAGGGAAGACAGGGTCCACTTACCTGATTCCTCTATTAAGATTCACAAAACCTACTCTTTCCTATTTAGACTAAAGCTAAATTAATGGAGGACATGCAAGTCACGATCCAATTCACAAAAATAGGTTAGATACATTTTCATCATCTCTCCTAATGAACTACCATTCTACTCTGTCATAGGTTTTGGCCGTGTCCAATTTTAAATCCATAAAGCAGTGTTCCCTTTTCTTTTATTTTTCAAGTAATGAATGCATTCAAGTGTAATTAGAACATTATTTAAGATCTGTCTTCTAGGGATAAAGGCAGATTGATGGGGGCTAATACATTTATCCGACATATTTTTCATTCTATGGCTAGGATTTTTTGGAATGGTCTTATATAAAACACACTTGTACAAACTGATGGACTTGTAATGAGTAAGGTTTGTAAGATTGTCAGTTTTAGGGATCATTGTTATTAGAGTATCATTGATGGACTCAAGGATATTGCTTGAATGAAATATATATATATATATATATATATTTGGACAAGAAAATTTTTGGAAAAAGTAGGGGTCATGCTATCAGGACCAGGGGCTTTGTTGGGATTCATAAAAAAAGAGCTAATCTAACTTCTTTTTCATCAACAAGTTTGATTAAATTATTATTCATAGTTCAAGTTATAGTCCAATTCTTACCCTAATTTCTTTTCCTTTCCTCAATTTCCTTTGATTGTTCCCTCTGTATTGATTCTTTAGTACTATAATAGATGATCCATTATCCTCATCTTCAATCTGAGCTTCAATGGTCAATGTAGTTGTAATGACTGTTTTCACTCTCACCTCATGGTTCCAAAAAAGTGTCATGCCACCAGCCTTACTTACAGGATCTACTACTACTCCTTCCTCAAAATTAATACATCTTTCTTTTTCAATTTGACTATAAATTTTTTTATATTTTTGTTTCAAACAAGAAATGTAAAAATTGGGAATGGAACCTCAATTGTTCCTTAAGTTGTGCAACTATCGAGGAGCTCCTAGTTCCTTTACAATTCTATACCATAGCCTTTATTGGAAACTTGAGGCACTAAAAGACTGGCCCTCATTCACCCTAGTCAAATTACAATTTTCTTCACCATTTTTCTGGCACTTTCTTTGTTTCAATTCTAGCTAATCTTCCTCTTTAGTTCTTCCTTCTCAATTCTTATTTGTAATTTCCTCTTACCTGGCACTACTATTTCTTTTATGTTCCTATCAGACTCTTGGAGAGATATTCTGGGGGTTTTGATGGTACTTTTTTCTGTGCTGCCTTCTTTCTTGTATTGCACAATTTTTCTTGGTTCTACACACAAACATCAGTATCAAAATCCATACCATACTTTAGCATTGTTGCATCTTCTGTCTCATCTATCTCATTAGTTTCATCTTCCTGTAGGTCATGAGTGTTGTTATTTCCTCTTTTAACTTTTAGACTTTGCTTGATGATTGCTTTTGAGGTTACAGTAGTGGTTTCATTCTTCACATCTATGTTTCAACTTGGCTTTTCTGGACCAGGTCCTCTTTGGTTATTCTCGTTTTGATTTTACATTCTCATGCTAGTTCCATGATCATCAGTGGAAGCTCATTCAATTTGAATTAATCTCTGATTTTCACAATTTTCTAAGTTTGCTGATTTTTGACCCAATCTATCTATCTCAATTTTTTGCAAATATGGCCACCTCCAACCTCAGAGCTGTTTATACCAAGGATTGTTGTTACTAGGTCCCTGTTGCTAGCCTATTAGCAATCTTAGTCTCGTTTTCATCCCATGTATTTCTAAGGGGTTTAATAGTGCTCTTACTAGATAGAGATCCCTTTTGAGGCCCCGCTCTCATCCATGCCCCATACTAATGATGTTTTGAAATTGCACTTTCTTTTCCAGAGTCCAAGCACTGCTTAGATTAGAAATGTCATTATGTCCCACTCTTCCACAAGAATAGCAAAAGTCAGGATATCTTTCATACTTGAAGTCAACCCAATGGATCACTCCATTCATTTTTACTGTGGTCCCCTCATTAAATGTTGGGATATGTCAATTTCTAAGTGTCTCCATTTTTTACTTCATATTTAGGAGATTATGACCTTTTTGACAGCATGAAATACTTGTCCTATTTTAAAGCTACCAGCCTTACTGATCCCATGCATGGGAAGTTTCCAAATCTGTATCATATTGTGTTAAGGTTCAAGGCTTCTGGCAGTTTTTCAATTCTCTCTTCTTACTTCTGTATTGATAACAACTAGTTATCCATGATACAGGTTCCTCATTCTATTACTCTGATAAGGTTAGGTTCCTTCTCAAATCAGAACTGAAATATGTTTACCCCAATTTCAGTGACTGGTGAGTGCTTTACGTAACTCCAGGCTTGGTTGACAAAATTTTTTACACCCATGAAGTTCGGAGTCCTCTCTCTTAAATCTCTAGATGTGTAAAATTCCTACAAGACTTATTTCGCACTCTTCCATACTCCCTCCAATCTCATTCATACTCAACTCAACCACTCCTATCTCCTTCTCTAAGAGATCGAATTTTTTGAAAGCTCTCAAAACCTCATTTTCCATAAGACTAAGGTTTAGAGATGGAATATCTATTACTATTAAAAGAGCTACTAATAAAGCAACTAATGAAAAGATTTATAAAGTTCATTAAACCACAAAAATAGGGAAACAAAAGTGTTGGACAAGACAGCAAAATACTACTGGTCAAAGAAAATCAAATAGAGGTATTAATAGTGGACATGGCAAAACAGACATGAGATATCTCAACAATAATAAGATATGCATACCATAAAGGAACATAAAACTCACAATTTTATGGCCTTAAAACTAGCATGAAACCTCCAATGAAGTTAGCAGTCACCCATAAGCTCTGGACATTGTCCAAGAGAGAGAAAAAGAGAAGATGAAAAATAAATGAGGTTAAGAAAGCTAAGGGGAGATTGGTGGGTCAGATCTGGTAAAAAATTAGGGTAATAAAGGTTGGTGTTCTAAATCTAGTGCTGTCTAATTGTTAAAAGATTATGAGATTTTAAAAGTTTTCGAATTTTTTGCAGTGGTTTCTAAGGCTTTCACCTGGAAGACAAGAGGCTCTAAAATCTAGGGAGAGAGGCTCTATATAGAGAGAAAAAGTATGACTCAAGTTGAGATTAAGCAGGTGCTTTTTTGACATTAAAGACAAGAAGGCTCTAGGGATATATAGATATCCTATTTTATTATAAAAAGCTCATCTTTTTTATTATCACTTTAGTGACTCGAATTCATGATTAATAAGTCATAGGAGAAGCATCTAACGCCTAAGATGCACTTCGTTATCATACATATCTTACTGAATTTTTTTAAAAAGTAATGGAATGTGGTTGGTGGTGATTTTGTCAAGGCAATTCAATTCATGTTTCAAGAGAGGTACATGTGTTGTCCCTTAAACAACACTGTTTTAACTCTAATTAATATACTAAAATCTAGAGTTATTCTCACATGAGAAATTTCAAACCTATAGCTAGGGGTGTTTTCAAGTTAAGGATTTTTGAGATTTTAGGTTGAAAAATTAAAAAGTCAACCCAACCCAAATAATATAGAAAACTAAATAAATGCAACCTAAGTATTACTTGGACAAATTACTTGGGTCTTTGGATTACTTAGGTTAAAAATCTTAAAATATAAAAAAATAAAAAACTTTAATGTTGTAAGGTCATTTATTACAGAATATGTTTTATTAAAAATAATTTGGTTAAGTCAAGAATGAAAATGAAAAAAATTATAAAATATATTAAATGAATGTTAGGTGAAGAATGAAAAGAAAAAACATTGTAAGTTAAATGAAATGTCTATAAAAAAAATGAAAACAAAAAATTATAAATGAATCATATCGGGTTATTGCGTAGGGTTAGAATTTGAAAATCAAAAACCCAACCCAATAAGTTTCGGGTAACCCAACCCAAATAACCTGATAACCTAACTCTATGTAACCCCAAATTCATTTCGATTGGGTTGTATTTATGGGTTAGATTGAGTTTGAACACCCTTACCTATAGCATCTTGCAATGCTATTTGTAAATACTTCTCTAAGTTTCTTATAAATAGACTTAAAGTTGTTCCCGAGTAAATGATTAGTCCAGTTCAGAGTGCTTTCATAAATGCAAGTTAATAACTTGTTGATGCCAAAAATAACACCAACCGTACTAAAAATATTTTAAGTGTAATGGATTTAGGCTCGCGTCTGGGCCCATAGCAAAACTTGCAAGGAAAGGCTAGGGGTGGCGGGGGCTACCTTGTATAAAAAATGAGTTAGAACTCTAATAAGAATTTTATAGAGAGTTTGTGATAGTATATGTGATATTGTGTTTGAACTTTTAAAAGTGTAAATTTGTTGCCTTATTTATAAAGGGGGAAATAGGTCTAGATGGGCCTTACTGCAGTAGGTCATTGTTGTAGGCAGATAGTATAGCACTGTATGTCATGATTGTATGCTGTTG
The DNA here is from genome assembly GCA_025175665.1 of Cinchona pubescens. Classification (NCBI taxonomy): domain Eukaryota; kingdom Viridiplantae; phylum Streptophyta; class Magnoliopsida; order Gentianales; family Rubiaceae; genus Cinchona; species Cinchona pubescens. Next base: position 342,958 of record JANKKI010000304.1, on the reverse strand, counting down.
AATGTGGTAGGTGTTCGTGAGTTGCTAGGTGCCTCAATTTAATTGGATGATAAAATATATTGTAACATCACTGATAATATTATTCTAACGCATGAATTAGTGCGAGGTTATTGGAGAAAATGCAAGAGGCCTAGAGCTACACTTAAAGAGAATATTATGAAAGCACATAACATTGTAAATTGGAATTTTTTTTCTATTGGGTAAAAGATGCTAATCGTCCCAGATCTTTGGTCCATGATCCCATTTTGTCCCTGAACTTTCAATTGGTTCTATTACGTCTCTAATCTTTGACATTGGGTTCCAGAAAACCCCCCAAGACAAAAGCTGTCTATTTTGTAGGTAATGGATGTTAACACGTGGTTTGCACATGACACGGGGTAGGGGCATTGGATGAAAAAAAAACTCCTGACCGCTGACTCTAAACACGATTAATTTGGGAGTTCCTTCATTTGGGGTTTAGAACTTCTTGTCCATACTCATTTCTCTAGAACAAAAAAAAAAATTCTCCAAAATTGTGTCAAAGTCTTTTGTCATAAATGACATAAAATTGGCACTCTAAACCCTTCACAACATCAATCTAAAGCTGAAGATGTGGTGTGGGATTGATTATGAAATCCTGGATGGTGACAATAAAGAAGAAATCACATACTGTAAGTGTTCTTAGTCTCAATTAAAAAATTAGCCCAATCATGTGTTAGATGCATTTTTTTATTGAAATCATTTTGAAGATGCTAATTGTTATATTGTGGCCCTGTTCATTTACCCTATGTTTTATGTTATTTAAGTGACTATGTGTGATCTTTGTGTATTTTGAGGTTTTGGTTCAAAAAGATGCTAATTTGTTTATTTTTCCTTGAAAGATTTTTTTTGTCATTTTATTTTAGGAGTTCTACAATAATTAGGGTTTCTTTATTTTATGAGAATTATCTATTTTCTATTGTATATTGTAGTTTTTTGGTCACTTTGTTGTGGTGTACATGTGTGGTATTTTTTTTGTGGCCACGTTGTTGTGGTGTATAGTATAAGCTTATACTGGTCCCTGATCCAGTTATGGCTCATGGCTCATGTCAATGGATTCTAAGTTGTCTGTTACTAAATCGTAAAAGCTGTGCACAATTATCTTTGTGTGGTCCCCTATATGGATGGTGGTTTATTTGGTAGTCACATAATGAACCTATTTATATATTTGGTTTGTCCATCATATAAGTAAAGGGGTGTCACATCAACCTCAAGGCTCAAGATCAGATGATGAAGATGATTCAGATGACATCTACAAAGAATCAGTGCATGATCTAATTATACAGGCACTGATGAAGATGATAGATTGTATGAGAAAGGCATTGATGAAGAAATAGAAGCTGTTGGTTGGTCTACCTTCAAAAGTGCTAAAACTAACAAGTCCAAGCCTGTTCGAAAGGTCATAGATGAGGGTATTGCTAGCAGTGATGAATCAGATAGCGATTATGCTTCAGTGTTATGTTCTTTCGATGAGGAAGGAAGTAGTGCTGCTAAAAAGAAGTTCAAAGAGTTAAATCCCCGAAACAGATTTTGAGGACACCCAATTCAGCATAGGTCTCTTATTTCCTTCAAAGGATGTACTAGAAAAAGTAATTAGGATGCATGGAGTTAACAAAAGAAGGGATGTGAAGTTTATAAAAGATGGCAATGACAAGTTAGAGCCAAATGTCCTAATCCATACAAATGGGTAATTTATGCAAAAAGGCTCTTTGACACTGATACATTTCAAGTTAGAACTTACAATAGGAGGAATATATGCAGCAAAGTGTGGAGTTCTAGGATCTATAAATCTAACCTTGTGTCAGACTGGTATGTTGATGACTTCAGGTCAAATCCTAACATCATTGTTTTCCATTTGTTGTTTAGAGTCCAAAAAGAGAAGAAGTTGACCATATCCAAAAGTCAGGTCTTAGAACAAAAAAGAAAGCACCGGATAATGTGATTGGAAAAGTTAAAGAGTAATTTGCTATGTTGGAAAATACATTGTTGAGTTACTAAGAGCAAATCCTAATTCCACCATTGTTGAGCATTGCTTAAGATAGAGGACAATGAAATTGACAAGATCCAAAGGATTTATATTTGCTTTGATGCTTTGAAGCAAGGGTTTGTCGAAGGTTTGTAGAAAGCTAATTGGTGTTGATGGCTGCCATTCGAAAGGTGTTGGTGAGGGCAACTATTAACTGTTGTTGGCTTTGATGCCAATAATGGCCTTTATCCAGTTGCTTGGGCTTAGTAGAGATTGAAAAAATGGATTCTTGGTCCTAGTTTTTTATGTTGCTCATTGATGATATTCATATATGTAATAGTGGTGAATGATGATTTATTACTCATAAGTAGAAGGTAATTACATACCTTTCACACTAATTAATTGTTAAGTATGCATGAATTACAATTACAGTATATGGTGTGTCTTACCATGGTTTTTTGTTTTTTGTTGATTTTCTAATAGGGTCTATGTCCAGTTGTGCATGAGTTGCTTCCCAACATTGAGTACAAACATTGTGTGATGCATCTCTAAAATAAATTCAAGAACGAAATTAATCCCAATCTTGTGCTTAAACAGAAGATATGGAAGACTGCAAAAGCACCCTATGTTCAAAAATACAGATATCTTATGGACAAACTAAACGAAAAGTACCCACAGGCTCATATGTGGCTATCACGTGAATATGCACAGTATTGGACAAGGTCACACTTCCATCTAAGACGTAAAGTGGGATTTGCTTGTGAACAATACAAGAATTTATGTGAAAGCTTTAATACAAGAATTTAAAATGGAAGGAATCTACCCATAATTGGAATATTGAAGTGGTTGAGGATTTATATGGTGAAAAGAATGGAAGAAAAAAGAAGTTATATGCATAGGCATGAGTGGTCAATCTGCCCAAAAATAAGGGAAAAATTAGAGATTGCCAAAGATGTAGCATCTACGTATAACTGCTTATATCCTGGTGCTGGAAAATTTGAAATCTGCTGTTCAGGAGAAGATAGTTTTGTTGTTGAGTTGCCTACAAGGACTTGCTCATGTAGAAAGTGGTAACTGATTACTAGAATACCTTGCTTGCATGCCATACGAGCAATTATGGATAATTGAGAGGAGATTGAGCTATATTTGAGTCACTATTATACTAGGGAATGTTTTTAAGTGCATATGAGCCAATCATAAATCCCATCAATGGTCCGTGTACGTGGCCAAATACTAAAATGCCACTAGTCTTGCCATCTCATTATCGGGTACAACTTGATAGACCAAAGAAGGCAAGAAGGAGAGATCCAGATTCACTAGTAAAGAAAACTTCAAAGAAAGAATTGTAGAAACTTTCAAGAGCTATAGGCAAGGGGTTTAACAAGTGTTCGCACTGCAAGGAAGTAGGTCACAATACAAGATCTTGCTCACTATTGAGAAAGTAGAAACAAGCTAAATATGGGGTTGGAGTTACAGAAAAGGAGATGGTTGACTGTTATGTTAATGTTGATGCTCGTATGAATGCAATAGATAATGTTGGCTTACCTCTAATTGTTGAAATTCTCTATGTGACAATTGAAGACATACTATCAAGTATTGGAGATGAGCAAAACAACTCCAATGTCAATGGATAGTGAATAGGCAGTTGTTCTTTGTTCGGGTAAATATTGATTAGGCAATTCAATTCACAAACAAGTAATAGATAGACCTTAATAAACCTAATCAATACTTTCACATGCTCGCAAAGATACAAGGTATGTGTTGTAAATCGAGTGAATAAGGATTATTCTCATGAGGACTATTGGACAATTACTAGGTTTCACAAACCTACTTACTAGTTAGACAAATTAATTGCAATATTTTTTCTACCTAATTAAAGTAATTCTAATCACGAAGAAAATAAGAACAATTACCAAAACTAATTAAAACAAAAGAAAATAATAATATTTACTGAAAACAAACTTAAATTAATGAACTAGAAAAGTAAGTGCAATAAGATCAAATTAAAACTACGAAATTGCAGTAAAAACTGGAATTAAATTGAATTTAAATAGAGAAAGAAAAATTAATAGCATAGCCAGAACAAAAGTTGTCGATATGAAGCTTGAGTCTTGACACGAAGGATAAAACCCTAGTCTATTGATTTTCCTAATCTAGTGTCTAATCTAACTAATGACTAATACATACATTCAACTTCTCATACAATAGGGTAGTTGTAGGGGATACATCAGGGTTTAGTCTCCTTAGATGGTAAAAATACATTAAAACATGGAAAGGAGTCCAACTGAGTCAAGAAAACTTTAAAAACAAGTTATTTCCATAACCATCTGCACATCATGAGCACCTCGCGCATGTGCGTGAAACAAGGCTCCAAAAATTTGCTCACTAGAATTTGCGCGTCCCACACTTTCATTCGCGCATGTGCGCGAATTTTAGTATGCCTGTACTAGCTTTCACCTCAATTTGACCTTGATTCTGATAGAATTTAGAAAAATTCAAAATATAAAAGTTGTAACTCTCTTTTAGCTTTCCAAACCATCTTGAATCACTTCAATCAAAACTCGAACAAGAAATTTATGCTCAAAAAATCAGAACAGTGTCCAAATTCGCTCCTTACTGGTGCATATTTTTCATCCTTGTGATTTTTTTAACTTTTTTTTTTATCTTTTTGGCTCCTTTTTTCATTCAAGACCTACACAAACTAAAAATAAAACAATTAAGCTCATAATCCACTCAATTCTTGCTTGCATCATATGAAAAACCTGGTAAGTGATACATCAAATATACAATATTTATGAGCTTATCACTCTTGCTCAACCTACTAAAATAGCTACCAGCTCCAAGAAACTAAAAAATAATGGAAGAAGAAACAAAAACAAAATACATGTTCCTAGACAGGATGAAATACATGCATCTATTAAGGAGGTGCACAATCTTGAAGCTCCACTTGTGACCACTAAAAAAATACACACATACACCTAGCAGAAAATCAGGTTGTGTTATGTTTTTAAACATTGACTCCTTAAACATATGTAAATTAATTCCAATCTCTAACTGACACTCTTTGTATGAGGATGTAGATGACCTTAGAGAAAAATGGAAGAACAACAACATCAATGAACCTAAAATGGTACATCAAAGAATAGCCGTCCACCTCGTGTGTGTCGAAAGGGGATCATGTATGTAAATGAAAAGAATTGGATATGGTCCATGATTCCACCGAAGCCTTCTCAAGCTACTAGCTTATTACCCCTAAGGCTTTCATCCCCTGCTATTCGTACTATGATTCCACCATCTCTTATGAACCTGCATTGTCAACCCATCGTCCTCCAATTCAAGATTTAAGTGTTAAAATTTTGCTACTAGTATTGTCAAGCCATCGTCCTCCTGCTCAAGATGTATCATTAGGTACCCATCTCCTAGAACCAAAGAAGTCATAAAGTATATGAAATTCTACTAGCATTGCTACTTGGCACCTGCAGCCACAATACTAAAACACCTTCTAATCCACCAAGAAGATTCTGACTCTCATTGAGCTGTTGCAAGTTGGGATGTTTTTGTGCTAGAAATGACTTTTATTTTTGTATTGCCAAAGTGTTGTCTAGACAAAAACTCAACTGTTATAGCCTATTTTGGGCTTTTAATGAATTTTGCTATTATGTACTAATGTAGACTTCTAATATATTGTTGCCAAAGTGTAGGCTTGACATTACCTTCTACTGTTGTGTAGACTTTTATTTTGTGTTGGTTTAGACTTCTAGTATGTGTAGACTTCTCTTTTGTGTTTGTAGTGACCTTTACTATTGGACGAAATGTTGTTTATTAGGTTGACGTATATTTATTTGCTAATGATCTTTGTTAATTTCATTGTTAATTTTGGTGATCATTGCTGGTTATTGAACATCGTTAAAAAACTTAAAATTCATTTCTTAATTAACTGAACTTAGCCAAATTGCCAAGTACACCATTACAATATGAAGGCCACACAATATGAAGGCCACAACAAATTAGCTATAAAACAAAGCATTCCATGCTTTCATGTTCTACTAAAACATTAATGCAATAAAATCTAGAACTAATAGTAAAATTCCCAACAACAAAAGCTAAAACTAAACTTATAAAATTCCCATGATACAAGAGATTTGCACATCTGCTGCATCCTTAGTTTCCATTGAAGGTTTTCACATTCATGAGATAGAGGATAAAACACTATGAAAATATAAGCTACCAAACTAGTTCTTTATCTTTTTCTCGCAACTTCTAACTCAACTTCAACACTATTTTTGGAGTGAATCAGACTAGGTATCATTTTCCTTCCTCTCTCACAAATTTCTGGATCAAACCACATGAAAATTTGCATGCATTTGTTTCACCATATCTTGCACATCCTAGGAATCTTCTAGCCGAATTTGCTTTAGTCCAAAAGGTGGTGAATTTTGCTAGTCTTCCATATCTGCAATAAGTTTCATGGATCTGATTTGTCTCTCCCTCTCTCACTATTTTTCTTGCTATCTCTACTTTCTCTATCTCTATATTTACTTGAAAATGAGGTAGGTGTTGGTTTCTTTGATTATTAAATCGTTTGGTTTTGGGTCAATTTATGGTTCATGGTCAGGTCTGTTTAGAGTCAGAGGTGGTACAGGATTTTTTTTCTTGAAAGATCAGGGACCAAATGGGATCATGGGCCAAAGATCAGGGATGATTGGCATCTTTTACCCTTTTCTATTTAGAGCTACGAACTTATAAATTTTCCTGATGGTTTTATTCAATTGGTAAAATTGTGTGTGACCGCTTGCTCCTCACTGAACATGAATTGTTCCTTGATGGGATTTTTTTTTTTGGACTAATGGTTTAGTTCAAAGGACATAATCCGGGATTGGCTTTCAATCTTTGGATGGTATGTAGAAGAAGACACTTTATGTATGGTTTCAGAACTCTTCTTGTGTTTTGTACAGGCAAGGTGAGGAGACAATTGATCACATGTTGTTTTCTTGCCCTTTTTCAGATGCTGTTTAATTGGACAGAAGATCCATGTTCTTTGTCTAGTGTACAAGGGGGAATACTCTTAGTTAGTGATGTCCACGGTTCCGAAACTGCCAGTTTCGGTTCAGAAAAAAGGTGGAATCGGAACTAGAACTGTGGGAGCCAGTTCTGTCAATACCGGCGGTTCTGGCCGATTCCGGTTCCAGTTCCAGTTCCGGTTGCGATCCCGATTTTGATTTTGAATTTTTAAAAATAAAAAAAATTAGAAATTATAATACTAAAAAATTAATACAAGGTAATATGAGAAACAAAGAATTATAATTTATTTATATATCCATTGTAGATTTTGTTTTTTAAAAAAGTACGCTATTGCATTATTTATTGAACCACAAAAATTGAAGTAAAGATACATTTTGACTAATCTATAACTAAAAGATAATTTAAAGAAAAATTAAATGTATTAATTACATTGGCCTATAAGATTATAATAGGCTAAGGTCATTAAGAATTTCTTCAACGTCCAAGTTTGTTCCATGTGAAGAAGCAACTATAGTACTCTTATCACTCTCGTTCATATCTGGTTCGATCTTAATCTCATCTCCTGATCCCTTATACTCGTATCGTACTAATCTGCTAATAATGCTTGAATCTCCAAATGTTCGGGGCCCAATTGAGACCGTCGATTGTCTCGTCTAAAATGTTCCCACTCGCATTGACAGCTTATTCGACTGCTATAGTTGATGCCGATGTTGCTAAAATCTTCTTTGCAATAAGAGAAAGGATGGGGTAATCCTTTGATTTATTACCCCCACCATTCCAATACCGAGAATTCTTTGCCTTCCACTAGGTCTTGGCTATCTTCATCTTGGAACTCAAAAAAAGTAGTTAGATAAATATCAAATTCCGTACTACTAGCGTCGCCCTTTAACCTTTTCAAAGTATGTAATATTTTTTTAGACGGGAGGATATTTATAGTACTAGTAGTATTCCATGGACTACTACTAGCACTATTATCACTACTACCAGCACGAGTATGCGGAACTTGAGCTTGATAATCATTATATAATGTACGAATACACTCTTTAGTCATTTCAACAATTTCAATTGGATCCACTAAATTGTCTTTAAAAACAATATATTCTGACATTTTATTTATTATAGTATAATATGCTTCCAAATATTGCATCAAAGCTCGGAACATCAATTTTAACATGAGAATCTAAAACAGAAGCAACTAAATAAATAGGTGGAATATGATAATTATAATCAAGCCATTTTTGTAACATATCAATAACAACACTTTGCAAAATAATGTCATTTACTTGATTTTCTAAAATACTAACTATATCATATGTTTGGGGTATAAATAAATGAGATGTAGAAAAATAAATACCAAATAAAACACAAGTAGCAGTCTTAAAAACATGCAAAATTTCTACCATTTCTCTACAAGTTTTTCATAGACTAGGATGCAAGTCAAAATTACTAAGATATCTGTTTCTAAAAAATTCGCATAATAAATCATTATATTTTAAAGAATTATTAAGTAAATCATAAGTTGAGTTCCAACAATTACGAACATCATGAACAAATTTTTTAGGTTTCTTTCCTTTCTCAATACAAAATTTAGTCCATTCTTTCATTATTTTTGGATGGCCAATTAGGTAACTAATTGCATCCTTAATAGGTTCAATCAAAACATTAATTAGTGTTTTCAAACCATCTTGAACACTTAAATTTAAAATGTGACATGCACTCCTAATATGAAAAAATTTACCACCTACTTGTAGTTCATAGTAATTTTTTAAATCTCTAATCAATGCAGTATCATTAGTAGCATTATCAAAACCGATTGAAAAATTTTTATTTACCAAACTATATTCGTCTAAAATCTCTTTAATCATATTACTTATATTTATGGTTGTATGACTTTCATTAAATATACGAAAAATAATTATCCTTTTTTACATAATCTAATTATCATCAATCCAATAAGCAGTTACACCCATGTAAGAACTTTTATTCCAATGATTACTCCAAATATCACTACAAATTGAAATACGACCTTCTAATTTTGAAAAAATATCTACCAAAATATTTTTTTGTTCTTTATAATATTTTAAAATTTCACGTGTAAAAGTTGTTCTAGGCATACGTTTAACTTGTGGATTCACATACATTTATTAAAAATGTACATATTTCTTTTTTTCATGCAAAACTAAATGGTAAATGTTCTCCACAAACAAAATTAATTAATCTACTTTATATTGTTGATCAAAAAATTCAAATATAGGATTAGAGGATGAAGATGCGTACTTGGGTAATTGAGATTGTGTCTTGTCAATGCCGAATTTCGTCAGATGTTCCTTTGTCAAGTGCTTTGCTAGTGTTCCGTATCTACTCCATTTTTTCCAACTGTAGCTAGCTTGCAATAATTACACACTGCATTAGTAGGATTCCCTTCGTTATCTAATTTTTTTGTAAAATGTTTCGTAAACATTTCGGTCTTTGGAGCCTTAGAAATAAGGAGGTTTTGTTGATTTACTTATAGAATCGGCAGTTATTTCAACATCATCTTTAATATTAATAAAAATTTCATTAGAATTTTGACTATCCATTAGAAAATAGTAATTTGAACTTTTGGAAAAAAAATTATTATAAAAAATAACTAATAGAATTTATGAAAATTAGAGAAAATAAATGACACTTGTACTAATAGTAGAATAAGAAATAAATTCAAATTATAAATATATAGACAATAAATAGAAATTGATAAATAATATTAGAGATTATGAAAAAATTGAGAGTATTTGAGAGAACGTGAGGGATTGAGTTGAGAGAATTGTGTGTTGAAAATAGTAGGAAGAATAGATATTTATAGATAAAATTTGAAAATTAAAAAAAAAAAAAAGGAAAATAGCTTATGGTCGTTTCCAACGGCCATAAGCCATAAGTGAAGGTTGCCGATAGGCATGACCACTGTTCTAGAACCGCCGGTTCCGGTTTCATGAAGAGTTGGAATCAGAATCAAAAATCGGAACCAGCGGTTCAGACCAATTTTCCAGTTCCGGTCACGGTTCTGATTTTGAATTTTTTAAAGTAAATATACATTTTGGATAATACTAAAAAATTTCAATAAAAGCTAATATGAGAAACAAAAAATTATTTTTATTTATATTTTAATTATAGACTTTGTTTTTGAAAAAAAAAAGTATACACTATTACATCATTATTTATCGAACCATTAAAAATTAAAGTAAAGATACATTTTAGATAATCCATACTAAAAGATAATCTACATAAATATTAAATGCATCAATTACATTGGCCTATATATATATAAATTAATAAAAAGTAAGATGGGAAACAAAAATTTACATTTTATTTATATTTCAATTATAGATTTTATTTTTGAAAAAAAAAGTACAATATTACATCATTTATTGAATAATTAAAAATTAAAGTGAATATACATTTTAGATAATCCATACTAAAGGATAATCTAAAGAAAAATTAAATGCATTAAATATATTGGCCTATATATATATACACACACACACACACACACACACACACATATATATATATATTAGCCGGTTCCGGTTCTAAAAAATGAAAAACCGAAACTGGAACCTTATCCACGGTTTCGAATCCAATTTTGGGAACCGTCAACCACGGTTCCGATTTCGGTTATGAAACCGCCAATTTTTGGCAGTCCGGTTCCGAAATCGGAACCGTGGATATTCCACCCCTAGCTGCCTAGAATACCAACGGTCAAGTGACCGTTGGTGTGTTTGCTGTGGCAACAATCACACACACCAACGGTCATTTTGACCCTTCTTAGTTTTTTTTTTTAATTTACCTTGTTCCGATTCTAAAAAAATATTAAATCGGAACCGAAGCCTTGTATGTGGTTATGATTCCGGTTCTTAGAATCAGATTGGATGGTTCTGATTCTGATTTTGAAATCATCGGAACCGAAATCGAAATCGAAACCGGAACCGTAGTCATCTCTACTCTTGGCAAGAGGAGTTGGAATGGTTGGTTTATTACACGTGTCATAGTACTTTTGCTACAGAGTTATACAGATAAGCTTGTCTGCAACAGTCTTGTCTTGGCATTAAGCTTGTCAATAAAGTTGGCAATAAAATGAAGAGAAGGTATTTCTTTAGTAAAATGTGTATTTCTCTTCTCTAGCTAGGTAATTAAAATGTACATTTCTTCTTCCCCAAATTAGAAATTCCCCTTTGGTCATGGTTCAGAAATTACAATTAAAAATCTCCATATTTTTATAGTGTTCTTGAAATAGCTCACGGAATAACTCATCACCTCCCACTTTCACGGTTAATTTTCTTGAGCTATTTATTAAGGAGTAGTAGTAACATCACAGACATTGTGATTTTCAAAATTATATACATTAGTTATAATTATCTCAAAAGAGTTTTGATTTTAGCGCTAAAGAAAGTCTGGAGATAGCATCTAGCAATGGGGGTTGCTGTCCCCACTTACCTCCACCAATTCCTTTTATAGTCATATATATCGTCTAAAAATATACGTACTTTTTTTTCACTGTCCTCGCAAATTTTTTTTGAAAATAATATCTATGACTTTTTATATATCTATATATGACTTTATATGATTATATACACTCTTTTTGTTCAAATAATTTTCTTTAACTATGTGAAATATGTTACTAATTATCTCTATTCCTTTTATTTTTATTGATTTGCCCCTTCTCATATTTGATTTGACTTATATCATCTCAAATTTATGGAGTCATATAATGTAATTAACTGGAATTTATATAGTGAAAAATTTTGCCTCAAATAATAAATAAATTTAAAAGAGAGACTTGACTAATTTTTATGTCCAAAACTTATTCGGTACTCGAATGATAATCTACGAAAACTATTTGGAGGCAGACTTAGAAACTAGGAAAAAAAGGAAAACCCACATACTTGACTATATGTTCATATTGATAAAATATTGATAAATAATCACCGTGGGAACATAGTTATCGAATATGTGATACTTTCTGGTATACATATACAAATACCAGAATGTAGTATATCACTTTTTTGTAAAAGTACATGTATATCGTGTATCAGTACCGGTACCCAATACTGGATACGGTGTAGTGGTACACGCAAATGTAGTACGTTATATAGAGGGTTACCTAGTGAATCTAGTAACAACATGTGGAGAAAAAACTGATAATTCATATACTTGTTAATCTAGTATTAAATAATAAAAAATATATATATAATTGAGAAAAATTTACCTTCACTGAAAGAAATTTCTAACTCCGCTACTACGCTTGTGAGTCAAAAAACTATCTAAAATTTAGATATAAGAAATAAACATTTGCAAGAATTTAAAACTTCTAGAAGGTTACACATAATCATCTTCTTGTTTTCGTAAATACTACAAATTATAGCAATATAGATTATTTGTTTGGAATATTTTGATAAGGTGTTCTTTTCAGTATACCCTGCGATTTCATTACCACATGTTCAAAAGATATTATCAATCCAAACGTGGAATCCACTATTTTATACCGTGAATTTGACACTTTGCCTTTGACTCCAGTTATCCTCAAGCTTATCTTAATACTACAAATTAGATTCAATCAATCATTCGCACGAAATTGTTGTTTCCAGGCTTAGAATCAATACTTGGGATAAAATTTTTGGATAGAATTAAGTGTACGATTTTATCATGCACTTTATTTTGTCACCTAATCAATCTCCAATTAAAATTTTAAAAATTATAATATCTTAATATTTTCTAAAATCCAAATTTTGAACTATGTGATTTAATAAAGGCTACAAAGTATATGATAGAATCGTATACCTTGATCTACATAAAAATTTATAACACTTTGCAAAAGGAATAACATTACAAGATAAAATACATCCGCTTTTGATATTGATACCACATGGTTATGAATTTACGATAAATTACCTTTAATTCTAATCTATAAATTGTCTATTTTAAAATCTCAACTTTTCTCTAACTTTTTCAGCTAAATATTTTGACGTATTTAGAAACTCATCTAAATCAGAAATATAATTTAAAAATAATTTAGTAAAAAAACTAACAAATAATACTTGATATCTTAAATAACTAAATTATTAAAATACCATAAAAATATTCCGGAAAAAAATATTACTCCTAACTTATAAGGAGTAAACGGTATATATATATATATTGCACACTAATATTCAAACATTTTTTCAAAAAACTAACACTTCGCCGTAGAGGCACTCGTTATAAAAATAGTTTTTCGACAAAATTCTTTTATGCATACTAAATCGTTGAAAGGCTTTCGTATACCATATGTTCACATGTAAGTTAAGTTATTGGAAATTTTATGATCCTTTTAGGGAACTATTTTCTTGTACTTTGAATGCTTATACAATACAATATCATGTATTTAAAAAGATTGTACTGTACAAATTCTTAAAAATAAGGAAATGGTTCCCTAAAAGAAATTGTAGAATTCTCCTAAGTGAAACAATACAAATGTTTAATAAATAATCCGTATTGTATCAATATATATATATATATATATATATATATATATATATATGAAAAAATCTATTGTTTCTTCTAAGGAACCATTCCCTTGTACTTTAAATGTTTATACAGTACAACACTATGTGTTTTAAATAGTTGTATTGTATAAACTTTTAAAACTAAGGGATAGTTCCCTTAAAGAGACTGTAGAATTTTCATACAAACTTTGAAAATTAAAGGATGATTCCTTAAAGGGATAATAGAATTTTCATATAACCTATATATATATATATATATATATATATATATACACTTTTGTGTTATGTGCAAAATTTGACATGAATTTAGGCAGACAATGCAAATAATTTCCCACTGGGGAGGCGCACTAAAAAGACAGATCGCGTGGATACGATTACAAAAGACCAAATTTGGGTTGCCAAACTTCAAAGGCAAAGGTCAAATTCTCAATGATTCAGATACAATCAAGAAATTGAACTACACCTTTCTCATGCAATTGAACCTGCCTTAACTTGTCTTTCTTTTTATCTTTATACAATATAGTTTTTTGACATATAACATTAAAAATTAATTAGATAGACACATCTTTGATTCTATTGGTAAATTTTATAGTAAATTTTATAGTATGAATTAGACTATTTAAAATAAATCACATCAATTAAAATAACTAAAATTTTGTAGAATTTAATTTTGATTACAAGTCTTATAGGTAAAATACAAAACTAAATTTACCCAATATTTTTCTATAACATTAGATACGATTATCAAGGTGCATTTAGGTTGAATAGAAATTCAAGGCAAGTGATAAATTCCTTCTTTACCAGTTTGTGTTTTTATATATTTAAGGGTTAAATGCACAAAACCCACTAAACTTCCTGAATGCAGTTTGTCTCATTAACTTATTTAATAAGCAATTAACTCCTTTCCTTCAGTTTTAGGACAAAATTATCTTTATTATTTTAATAATTTTATCTTTCTTTTTTTTTTCTTCTTACTAATTTATTTATTTTCTCTCTAATTTTTTTCCTTGAATATAAAATAACAAGGATATCCCAAAAGAGATTGGTGAAATAAATAAAAGGCGAAAAGAAGAAAAAAAAAAAGAATAAGAATAATATTTAAAATAACATGAATAATTTTATCCCATAACATAAAAGAGGTATATATAAATAAGTATAGAGGAGTAAACTATAACTTGGTGAAAGTTCAAGTTTTTTTTTTTTGGTTGCATTTAACCCTATATTTAATTGGAGTGATTAAACCATTGGCCAAATTTAAGTCTCCAAATTAGTCCAATTTTATTTATAAGTTCAACGACTGCAGATTAACAAGAAATGCACTTAAGCAAGTTCAAGATTGTAAACTCCCGGGAGGTCCGCAGCAGGAAGAAAAGACAATAAGATTGCTGACAATTACTATAGATAGCCGTTTTAATACATTACAATACTTTGTGCTTAAAACTTATGTTGTACCAGAATTAAAGTACAATGAAATACTTCCCTAACGGGTACGTAAAACTTCCCTTAAATCTAAATGTAGAATCCACATAACATCGAAATTATACTTAAACCGACATGATAATAGCTGAGGGGAACCTCCTATCTTATTAGAATTTATAAGATACAACAGTTTGGACAAGAATGGATGATAAAATAACTCAAAACATGGTAAAGAAGTTTCAATAGCACACATGCCATTTAATCAGAACCAAAAGGCAAAAGAAACTTTGAGCATAACTGAACCATAAAAAGAAAGTTTCCTGCTTTAAGATTTTCAATGGATTCCTACTAATTCCTACATGCTTTGAGCATTTTCTCCACAGAAAAGGGACATGAAATGTAAGTCTATGATTGCAAACACTTTCTTTCACTAATAAAACTAAAATGAAACAATGGTTGTCTTGTACCCTACAAGTCAAGAAATGGTACACTTGAGGCCAATTCTTGTAACTGGACGAGTATGATGTAGCATCAACCAACAGCTTTGCTTTGGAACGATGAAAAATCAACCTTTATACTTGCAGAGGTTCTCAAAACCCATGTATTCATGGCGTTCAATCTTCCCAATCATGTTTGAGATGCCAACACCACCTGTTTATTCCAAAACAGAAATATGTAGCAGGTGAAGAAAGAAACGAGCTTCAATTGTTATAGCTTCAGTCAAATTTGTAACAAACTTAAGTGCAACAAAAATATGTGCAATTCAACCGAGGAATTGATTAATGAAAGCTCACCTAGTGAGATTGCACTGACAAAGATGGTGAAGGCCAGTATGAAAATAATCAGGGATCTTGCTCTTCCCAGTAAAATAATTATCTTTCTAACAACATGTTGCCCAATAAAAGCAGCAACAGTTGTAACAGCAACGAAGTAAAGAGCTGTAAAGCAAATCCAACAGGATCAAGCATTAAACTTT
This sequence comes from Cinchona pubescens, assembly GCA_025175665.1. Taxonomy (NCBI): domain Eukaryota; kingdom Viridiplantae; phylum Streptophyta; class Magnoliopsida; order Gentianales; family Rubiaceae; genus Cinchona; species Cinchona pubescens. The sequence continues at coordinate 327,039 of JANKKI010000304.1, read as the reverse complement.
GACATAATCTAGAAAAAATTGCAATAGTTTTTCCTTATAACTTAATAACGGGATCAGTTAGGTAGCAGTAAATGTTTTACTACAAAATATACTCACCATAAGGAACTGGAAAACGTTTTAATAGGTAATATTCAACAACTGACATTGATGAGGAGAACATCATTGCAAAGGTAGCTGTCGCACTTGAAACCTGCGTTAGAGTTCAAAAAATTCTCAGGCTAGAACTTTTACTGGACCAGATTAATATAGGACAAGAAATGCAAAAGGTAATCACACTCCTCTTGGCCCTTCGAAAATAAGAAGTAAAAGAGAAAAAAGCTCTCTCTCTCACAGACAGCTCAATACCAATGGCAATCCTGTATATCAGCAGATTTTGATACATACATCACTTCATTAGGTCATACATGTGGAACCTTAGATCAGCGCCCATCATTCACTTGGTATACCGTATTTAAACTGTTTTGAGCAAGTTGTGATCTAGACACAGCCATTGATTCAAAAACACTGGATACCTAAGAGGGATGATCACACAATAACTAATGTGAAGAACTACTCTGCCACTTCTCAGTGTTTAACTTTGTCCTTCGAATACTCAGAAATATTTAAACCAAATTTAAGGACAAATACACTTCCTAGGTCTTAACGCATTGCTACCAAACTGTAGATAGACATCATCAGTGTCCATGATCTATTTTTGTCAAAAATCCAAGAAAGTCAATTATCATAATTAGATTCTGAAGATTGTATTCACTTTAATGCAAGATGATGAGTGACAAAAGTCATAATGTATCTTATAGTGTAAAAGACAATTATTGTAAGGCAATGATTGCAAGTAACAGGCTTTTACTAAGGGAAGGGTATCCTCTTTTCTCCCACCATCATTTCATCTATAAACTATGATGACATGGACAAAATTGCTAAGCGGTAAACGTACATATTATACTTCAAATAACCAAAGAAAAAAAGAAAAAGAAAAAAGTTAATCAATTTTGCAATACTAAAAGAGTAAAATAAAACCATCATTCACCTGAGGAGGTACCCCCAACTCTAGAAATAGCGGACCCATAATGAACCCTCCACCAAGACCAAGTAGCCCACCAACTATACCAGCCAGTACACCAAAGAAGCAATAAGTGACCAGTTGGTACACTTTTAAGTTGGTGCCAGCATCTCCTTTTGATGCAATTTTTCTCCATCCTTTATACAGACTAATTGCTTCAAATGAAGATACTCCAAAAGAAACTGGTATCTACAGAAAATTCATAAAGTTAGTGGATGCTTAAATTCCGTGATAATACAGAGTGTTTGTCCCAATTTTGACAATAGAACAAGAAAATGCTCATAAAAATACCTGAAGCAAATTGACGACCCAATATACTGCTGAACAAGTAGATGTATGATGTTCTGTCCAACACAAAACCAGTGAATCATATCAAGGAAAACTGCTGATAACACCCAATCCCACCACCCCCCCAACCCCCCCAAAAAAAAAAAAGATAGTATTTGCATAACCCAATTAGAAATGATGGCAGTCATCTAAACAAAAAAGAGCTAGTAGTTCTGGCAAACATGGGTAAATATCAAAAGTGGTATAGGGGAGGAATTTTCAATTTCATGCCAAAAGAAGAAAGGAAGATGAACAAAGAACCTTGATAATTTGCAGTGCAAGAAAAGCAATCCACACAAAAACAAGGAGACCAAATTCCTTCCAGCAGACATTCTCTAGAATGTGGACCTAGATCAACAGATATATCAGTATTGCACACTCTGATCTGTGAAACAGCATCAGCTTCTGAAAAGACACCTTACCTCAGGTTTGACAGGCTTTGCCTCCTTTTCCATACCATTGCTAGGGCCACTGGGCAGAAGCTTATATTCTGCTTCTTCTTGACCGTTGCCTGATACAGATGAGAGGATTAGCATCAGCAGTGAAGGAAACAGAATTAGAAGAAATAATTGAGAAAAAGGCCCTTGGAAGTGAAGGAATGATGGAAAAGGCTGATCAACCCACCATTTGCTTCTAGACGTTTAGCAGCCTCCTGAAATGAGATCAGACTTGAATGTTAGAAACAGATAAAGATATTTTTGTACCAGGAATGTGTAGCATGCTAAAGCATAAAAGGATCAAAGTTCTTTAAGAAATCCACTAACCAAACCATCTTTCAGACAGTGACACTATTAAAAGCAAGTTAACAGATGCATATGAACAGAACGCAGTCCATCCAAGTAAACAAAAACATCAAATGAAAACCAAAAATTTCACATCCAACACTCCACATATGTTTCTATGCTCTATCTCTAGACAGTGTGAAGTTTGGGATAAACCTTTTTCATAATAGTTTCCTTTTTCCATGTTTCAACACCTCTGAGAAATGCCTTTGTTGATGTGCCTGAAAATCCAATATAAATTCATTGTCAACTGTGTTAGTATAGCACTACATACCAAATTGACAGCAAAGGAGTCGAGCCCTACCTATGAAGAGCATGATTAGTAGAACAGTAACCATCCAGTCAGCAAAAATCACATTAAAAGCAACCCCAATGCTGATACCCAGCATAAGCATTGGTTGAATGAGAACTGCTAAATCGTAATCGATAATGGGCATGTCGATTGTAGGATGTCTGAGCTTCAGGTTGAAATAAACAGTTGAAGCTGCACCTCCCATGATCATACCTGACAAAGAGAAAGAGCAATAACAACATCCTTAACCACATAGGGGAGAATAACCTAACATAGGACTCATACAAGACAAGGGTCCGTTTATTGTCTCCAATAGTGATAAAAGTGGAAAATTTCAGAGTAAAAATGTTTCAATCAGTTTAGTTTGTCGATTTTTTCAGCTTTTAATTAAATATTTAGAACATATGTACTTTGGATGTGTCCTCCAAAAATCTCTCTGATTTTTTTAAGTAAATCCTTTATCAACAGTTCAAGCTTACTTCAGTTACCACAAGAATTGGTAAAGATCTCTCATGGAAGAAATTCAATTAGCCTCTAGATTTCAAACTTATAGCCTTAATGATTCCACGATACCTCAATTGAGGATCGGGGCTAAGCACATAATAATTCAGAACTGAAAAGTGACTAAAATGAATCAATTCTAGAGTTCTAGCACCAACAACTAGTAGTCAATTGAATCAGTTTCAAAAATAGAGGGAATCTATTTAATCTGTTCCATTCAGTGGAAATATATCCAGAAGATAGTTTCTCTTAGATGTGTATAAAATAGCAGTTGAGGTTTTTGGATCAAATCCTACAATGAGCGAAAGCATAGGTACGAATATGCCACCACCGCCAACACCACCTACACTGCCAAACGCTGCTCCAAAGAATCCAATTATGGTACCGACAACGATTTGCCATCCAAATTTCATTTCCTGTAAACCACATCAATTACCACACATTTCACCAGCATTCCGTATCAGTTTTCTAACGTACGAAAAACAAACAATCAAACAAGAGTCAACACCACAAAACGTTAAAAAAACAAATTGACACTTGTACAGACATTCGATCTCAATTCAACATCTGACAAAAAGTATATGGAAACAAGAAATATGCTCTTGTTCCCTCTACATACAAACAAAACGGATATAAGTAATATCTTTCACACAATCTCAACTACCAACCATCAATTTTTTTCATATACAATTCAAAAACAAAGATTCAAATTAAAAAAAAAAAAAAAGAAGCATCTTTACAGTTTCTTGAAAAAACTTACAGGCCAAACATGATGGTAACCTGATTCATCAGCCTGCCACAAGAAATTCAACAACTTGGAAAAAGGAACTGAATCAGAATTCCCTGTAGAATTCTTCTCTGCTGATCCTGAAACTTCATTCCTAAAACTTCTTTCAGCTGAAACAATTATTGAAGCTAACAAAAAATTGCATAGAATTGGCAACAATGGCCTCAAAACAACACCCCATTTCCCAACGCCATTCAATTTGAATTTTTTTTTCCCTTTTTTTTCTGAATTCTCCTTTGAAAATAAAAGAATCCCTTTTCGTTTTTGACAACTCTGATGCCTTTATAAGCTTTCTAATGACTAAAAAAACAGAAGGGTTCTTCTCAGTTTATTTATTTGTGATTTTGTCATATAATACATAATTTACTAGCCTGCATGCAAAAGGCTTTTGCTTTAACTATTTCTTGACTTATTAGGCTGAAAAGAAAGACAAAAATTGAATCTTCATGAAATTGGATGTGGCCAAAAAAAAAAATGATGGAAATTCAGGATGAGGAAGAATCGAGTGTGTGTTGTGTGTGAGAGAGAAAGAGAGATAGGGGCAACTGAAATTAAGGTGATGTAAGAAATACTGAAATAGAAATAGGAAGGTGGGAAATGGAAGTCGACCGAATATGAAGGCGAATGGAGAAGAGACGGTGGGGCCTAGATGGAGATGGTGGAAGAAGAAACGACATCGTTGCGTGAAAAGAAATTTGATCGAATCGAGGGTGAATATTTTGGGATCATATGTGGGGTCCATCATAGTTTTATGATTTAGGACCCTACTTATTAAGTTATTGTACCTTACTACTTTATTACTAGTGCACGATATTCTACTAGTACTAAAGATATGATGCCGACTGGTCAATTCTTAGCACTAGTATTTTTAAACTCGAATCCAATTGGTTGATTCGATCGCTTAAGCTAAGAAGCGGTTATGATATGGGTACGGATTTAATTAGATGCAAAAATTGAAAAGATACGATAAATTGATTCAACTATTTCACAAATTCTTTCCAATGGTTCTTGATAATTTTTTTCACAATTTTCACAATTGCTTCCCTAAACCTGATTTGATCTCCCTTATTTTTATCAAATTCGTCACTAATTTCAACACTCAAATCACCAAATCGACGATTAAGACACAAAAAAAATCAGATCCAATTAAAAAGAAGGAACGGAGGTGGATGGAGGAGGAAAAGATAGGTGGCGAGGGGAAGAGGCATTAGTGGGGCTGTTGGGAGATGTTGGAGGTGGATAAGAGAGAGGGGGAGGAGAATGGGGGAGAGAGAGGAAGGCAGAGGCGGCGTGGGGGAGAAAGAAGGGCGGTTGCGGCGTGAGGGAAGAGGTTGGATGAAAAGCAGGTGTGAAGGGGCAGAAAGGTAGAGGCGGTGGTTGTGGTCGTGGTTGTGGTCGTGGTCGTGGTTGTGGGTGTGGGGAGAGAAGGAAAAATGATAAGATTATTAGCTTTGTTTGAATCGAAAATATTTTTTTTTTTAGAAAATATTTTATATGAAATAATTTATTTTTTATATAATTTTTTAGTATTCGATTTACAAAATGAAAATATTTTGAAATAAAAATGTTTAACGTTTTATTTTTAATTTTATAAATACAAGTCTAAAAAAAAAAAATTTATAACAATGGTAATAAATACCTTACAAGTAATTGTGGTTAATAAAAATTTAATTTTGTTTAAAATTAAATGATAGTACAATGTAGTAGTAAAATATACATATAATGATAGTTATTTTAGTGTTGAATCCATGATTAAGAGAAAAACGAATGGAAAAGAATTGAAAACGAAAATAAATTTAGCAAATAAAATTATAAAAGTATTTGAAATTTAATGTCACTTTTCAATTATTTGGAAAATAACTTACACTCAAAATTCTGTAAGTCATCTTTCAGCCGGAGGAATAAAAATTAGAAAATATTTTACATCGAAAAATATTTTCCGGTGTTTGATACTAAAAAAAATTTTAAAAAATATTTTCAATCCAAACGAACACAGCCTATGATTTTATCTATGGTGGGAGATGTTTGGAAAATGAATGTAAAAGAAACATGGATAACGAAAATAATGAGAAATTGTTTGTAATAGATTTTGAATCCAACACCTATGACCAACATTAAACCAAAAAATTAGTTTGCTCACACTGAACCGTTTGTCTTACTATGCAACATGTTTCTAACATTATTTTATATAACTAAATTGTGTGATTCAGGAGGTTAAATCGGTTAAGATACAGAACTAATTGAACTGCAAACCAATAAATTAACTGATTCATACTCTGGTCCGAATTTAAAAACATTGCTTAGTACTAGCTACATAACTATTTTTGGGGTCAATAATGTACATTTAATATTGTAGTTTGGCTAATATTGAGATTACTTCAACATCGATTACAAAGTTACAATCAACTTTATTGTGGTTTAGATTCAAATAAAACTATTAAATATTCGGTTAATTAACCGTTAAGAAATTGGAATTTTTTTATTGAAAAGATTATTATACTCATTTAAATCCTCTAAGTTAGTTACATATATTTTAATCAAGATTAGTTACGTATTTTTTAACATAAAATAGAATTCATCCCTTTCAAACGACAAAGGTTTTTTTGCATTGGAATAGTATTAAGTTTAGGGATATTTTTTTATTTATTATACAAATGTGTTAAACTTTTAATTTTCCAACTAAAAAAAAAAGTTCAAACCAAAAGAGAGCGGGTTATGGGTATACAAATCTAATCTAATAGCATGTCTATCTCTATATTTATATCTATATCTATCTATCTATCTATCTATCTATCTATCTCTCTTTATATATATCCCTTTTTGGGAAAAGTTATAAAAGAGTTGACATGTGGCATATTAGGTAAAAAAAATTTGCGTGGTAAAAATAGAGGTAAAATATCAACTATTTAATTAACGATGAAATTCAAATTAATTACCTAAATATCATCTTTAACTACTTTTTTTCTAAAATTCACAATTTATGTACACCTCTTATAGTTTTTTTTTTTCTCCAAAAGACTTAAAAAATATTGAAAGTGTATTCTAAACCATCATATATCTTTATGTTTAAAAATAAGTCAGGAAATTTTTTTTTTTTTTTTTTTTTTTTGAGGAAAGGAAAAAAGAAAAATTTCCTAAATGCCAATAATTTTGGCACACCAAAATTATCTTCAAATACTTTATTCTTATATTTCTTTGATTTAAATGACTTATATACCCCTAACTTATATTCTACAATCATATGTCAAAATTAGCTATTAATACGACAAGGCAATAAATTAGTTATTTCATTATATTAGGCAAAAATATACTATTTAATAGAAACTAATTATACCCACAACAAATTAACACTCTAATAGTTTCAAAAAATAAAAATCAATGTGAAATATTATGAACAATTCTTCGATTGGGAATAATACTTTATTAAATAGATTATCTATCCTAAGTTCTCCATTTTTCTTGCAAATTAAGAAAGTTAATACTATTTTTTAATTAAAAAAAAGAAAATATAATTTACTTTAAGAAAATTATAAATACCATAATTAGTCCAATAAAACATATAAAAATGTTTCATAAATAGAAAATTAATAAAAGCATTTAAATACAGAAGGCGATGTTATAACTAGAAATGTATATGGTCATTTAAGTCAATTTTATTAACCAAAAGTGATGATGGAGTGCCAAAGTAACTAGCCTTTATTAATAATGCAAAAATTTTATCCATATAAATAAGTTTTATATATATATATATATATATATATATATAAAATATATATATGTAAAAGGTTACAATTAATAACTTTCACAAAAGTAGAAAGATTTTTAGCCTACTATGTCCAAAAAAATATCCTTCTTGCAACTTACCTTACATCCAGTTAATATTTATAAAATATAATTTATTATATCACAAAAAGATAACAAACTTTTAAGATCAATTTTTTTATTTATTTATTTTTCATCTTCTTGTGAATTTGTATTTATTGGTAGTTAAATACTAAATGTCAACAAATATTATTTTTAAGTGATTATGTAATCTTAAAACATTTAAAAAATAATTTTAATATTATGAATTATTATGTCTTATCTTCTTTTTGGCATCATATTTTTATGTATGGTTTATATCGTGAGACCTAAAATCAATTATTAGAAATATTATTTTTTTCCTTCTACATGTACAAAATAGATTATCGTTTTTTATTATATTCCATTTAATATGACGTTTTATTTATAAAATTTTAATAAAAACAAATACTTATTCACATTTAAAATTTTGCTTTTAAAGTTTACTTGAAGTCTTTTAAAAAAATAATTTTATTTAAAAAACACAAATTTTTAAAATTGATAATACAAATAGACGTAAAATTTGTGATTATCCTATACACATCATGGGTTTTAAACGCTAAACCCATGACAATGTAATTATATTACATTTAAAAGTAACTTTAATAATATATATTCTCCACTTCAATTATGCTTTTTCTTGCTATAAGTGTTATTTTTTCCTTTCCTAATCTAGAAAAAAAAAAAAACTCCAACCTTTTTTTTACTATGTGATCTTCACAAATTATTTTAAAAAATTGCATAATTTTGAAAGAAGTATACAAATAATATAATCCCAACACGGGCTGAATACTAGTCATAGTAGATAAAATTGATTTTGTATCATACGTTAAAGCTAGCAAAATGTTTTTTTTTTTTTGAGAAGTAGAAGAAAAAAATGTTGTGGGCAACAATAGTTTTAGTTTTTTTTTTTTTTTTTTTTTTTTCCCTTATCTATCACTAACGAAGTGTATGGATTTTGATATCTTAATTTTTTGACCATTTATATATATGCTATTAAGTTCATTTATTTCTAAATATGTATAAGAGAAACATGGTAGATTTAAACTTTTAAAAATAATAAATCATAGTATATCGTTATTATCATACTCATATCTAATAGAATTTTCAAAATACAATTAATTTTAACATAAATTTTCAATAATTATTTATAGCTAGGAAAGAAGCATAAGGATTTAAATGCAAATTTAATAATCATATCATATTCTTAATTTTAGTTTCTGGTATTGTAAAACTTTTTGATATTGTTACTTATTTTTATTTTGATTTAATTGCTAAAAATTTTATGCCAACATTATTAGTTTACTAAAATCATTTTATTATAAAAATTACACACACACACACATATGTGTATATGTGTGTGTGTGTGCAATCTTAATGAGAATAATATACATATGTATATAAATATTTTTGTCTTCCTGTGCATAGCACAAATTTTCAAACTAAAAAATTAAGTGTGTTCTCATAATTAAAAATTAAAATTTAATATTCATCCTCCTTTACATACTAAAAAATTACTATAATAAAGAGCATAACTAACTCGATCCTTTAAATATTCAAAAGCTTTAATTTATCTTTATATTATCAAGTAATATTTAAATTGGAAAAATTGATCGACACACATTAATTAAGAATTCTATTATTATAATGACCAAATAATCATTAATTAGGAAAAGTAAATATATATCAAGTATCTTTGATTATGACAAAAATACCACTAATTAAAAACTGTGACAAATACTTCTAAAATGTTGTTTTTTATTGATGATACTTATTGATAAATTCAAGCTAATTCATACTAAACAAATAATACTTCTAAATATTGAGTTTGATTTTGTCCATTTACAACTAAAAAAAATTATGTTCATTCTCATTCGATAAAATTAATTTTGTCTTGTATTTTTTCATGGAACACAATATAGCTGTAGGTTTTCAAAACAATCACATCTCTATAAGTCAAAGTAACATTATACGCATGTATTATTTATCAAAAAAATAAAAAGCCATAGGAATTTCATTACTATAGTCTACATATCTAATTTATTTTGCAACTAATAATTAAGTTATATAGCTACTTTTCAATCGCTTTTATATGACAAAAATATAAACATTTCAAATGCATACTTATTAATTGTATTTATAATTGTTTTTCTCTTATTTTTATTTTATAATTAGTTTAATTTAAAGATATTATTACTTACTTTTGTTTGTATTTATATTTTTAATTATTAAAAGTTTTATGCCACCATCATTAATTTAATATTATTGTAAAAATTAAATATACATATTCACACTCCCGTGCATAGCACGGGATAATTATCCAGTAATATAAATATATTAATATGACGTATATTGCTTAACTTTTGTAGTTGTTGATGTGGATGGGCTTTTTGTTTGTCATTTGTACAAAATTGGCTGATTTGGACAAGTTAATTTCATACCAAAGTATACAAGTCTTTTCCTAAACTTTCTCAGATTTGATTTCAATCCATTTATACTTCTTCTATTTCGAATGACAAAAATTTTCAAAACAACTCTTAGCTCGATAAACTAAATATTCAAAAGCATGTAAACTCTTTAATTTATTTAGTTAATCATTATCTTCACCAATATTTAAAAATTCAAGCATGAGATAATTATATTATAAATATTAAGAGTTCAAAAAGTTTACTTTCATATGTTTTTTTTTTCCTTTATATAGTTAGATGTGGGAGGGACTTTATTTTTCCTACTACGTTTTGCTTTCATTTTATATTTATATTTTTATAGGTTTATATATCATATAGATTGTTTGATCATTTTCATAATCATTCACATGCACACATAAGGTAAGTCAACAAAATTCATGCTTTAATAATTTTTTGGCTCTAGGCAATTAATTTTAGTTACGAAATTTTTCATGAGTCCATTATCCTAAATATATAGTAAGCAAAAAAGTATGTTGGTGTCGGTCATTCATTATTCAAGCATTGATTTGGACAGAAAATGTATCCAAAATAAAAATTTCAGTCTTTTTTTTCTTAAAAAAAAAAAGAAGAAAAGGATTGGAGTAAGAGAAATATTAAGGAGGTAATACCCTATTTTTTTTTCTAATATTTCCCTTTTAATTATGTTTATTTTTTTATTTTAACTGATCTAAACAGTTAATTACTTAAAATTTTATTATTATTTCTTATTTATCATAAACAAAAAGACACCGTGCATATACATGGGATCAAAACTGGTCATAAGGAAAAAACTTGAATATCAAACAAACAATATGAGGGTTTCTTATAATTTACCGTTCTTTGTGCATAAAACTCCATCAACTTTCACATAGGGATGGCAATTTTTTGCATGTCACGACCAACGAATGCAACACAAAATCAACAAGTTATAATAGGATTTATGTTAGCCCAAAAGCAATCTAAGAGATGTGTGAATTAGGTTGTCTCGAAAAATAAATCTTTTGAAGTGTAGGACTGGCAATTTCTGATACTACTCGATAACAAGACACGATGATTTTTGTCAATTAACAGGTAATGACACGACTCGAAATTTATTGGGTCATTATTCGGTCAACCTGTTTATGACACGAAATTAAATGGGTTGGATTGGGTCAACCCATAGGTTGACATGATAACCCGTTAAATTACTGTATGAACAGATTTTCCTAAATTTTTATTTTATTATAATTTAATATAGTATACTTTAAGTTTGTGAATAATAGATTTAATATTAGATTATTAAATCAAACAAAATAATTATTTTAAATATTATCCAAAAAAATTTAATAATTTTAATTATGTGTTTTAAATTACTATAATAATAAGGTTTGTATTAATAATTGTTGGAGTTATTAAATAATCAAAATTTGAGATTTTAATTCAAATGGATCACAAGTTATGTAATTGTTAAATATGTTGATATTCTCTGTCAATAGTAAACGGGTCAGACACGAATATAACACGAACTCAAATGGGTTAGACACGAACAGGACATGATAAAAAACGAGCCCCACACAACACGACACGTTACACAAATACGATAAGAAATGGGTCACACCTAACACAATATAATAATTTGACAACCTGACCCATTGACACCTCTATTGAAGTGCTTAATAAAAATGCAAACTTTGTGCAACAAATGAGCACTTAAGCATAAATGATCAAAGATAAATATTTAACAATTGAAACTTAAAGAACAAATAAAAAGAGTGCGATAAAGAATATCAAACCAAACTCTCAAACTCCTCAAGTTTAGAGTACATCTACTAGTACTGCCTTTTCAAAGAAGGTGAGGCAATAACCTTCTTTTACACAAAGTAGGCTAACCCTTGCATTAACTAAATTCCTCTAATTAAGCCAAAGGGTTTTACATTATAATTTTACTTTTGTACACTTGTTATCCCTCCACTATTATAATTGAAGATCACTCACTAGTCTACTCTTGCTCACACTAATTCACTCTAGTTGAGCCAAGAGAACTATACTACCCAAACCAATACAACCCACAATATTTTAGTCTATTTTTCTCCAAATATCTCTTACAAGTGTTTGTATTGAACGTAGTAGTTCAACACATTAATTGGATGTCTTTGGGCTATTTATAGATGAAAGATGTACTGAAATTTGAGTTTCAACGGTAAAAAAACTAGCAACTAAGAAGTAGCCGTTAGGAGTTTGGACGTCCGATCATGCGTCCTATAGCTTCATGAATAGTGTCTCGGACGGTCATATGTGTCCTACAGCTTGATAGAATTTTTTTTTTTTCATTTCGATCTCCTTTCTTCGAGCTGTCTTCAATGTCCAACCCTTTTGGCTTTTGGATTCCTTGTCTCGGACAGTTTTTTACGTATGAAACACTATCCTTCAGACAGTTATCTGCGTCTGAAATATATGTTCTTCCTTTGGTGTTGTCTAGTCATATTTCAGACACTCTCTTGTGTCCAAGATCTTTTCTTTTGAATGCTCTTCATCGTCCATAAGGTGTTGTTCATAGTTTAGTTATTTTTCTTAATTGTGTTTGGATGATTATTATATGTCCGAACCTTCATATTTTTTTGCACACTTGTTTTCAGGCCGTTAGTACGATTTGGTCATCATCAAAACTTAATTATTATAACTGGGGTTCAACAATCTCCTCATTTTTTATGATAATCAATTGGATAATTCTAAAAATAACTATAAAATATGAAGCACAAGACAAGAGATTTTGTCCATTATTTCTTCTCTTTTTGGCATCATCAAAATATTATAATATAAAGCAATTTATACACACAATCTCGCCCTTAATTAAGGCCACATCAAGTATCAAATATCTTTCCCTTAAACTATGCATGTAATTCAAATATTTCTTCTCTTCAAGAATAAATAATCAAGTAGAAACGAGGAAATTTATGCAAAGGATTAACATCAAGACATTTTTCGCTCATTCTTTACCAAAAGCATAATCAAAACAATAAAGCATATGTGATGAAATTTCTTGTGATGCAAATTAATTTCTAACATATAATCCATTTAGAAAAGATAATGCTCCCCTTTTCTTTTGCAAATAATAACTTAATATGGACAAAAATTGAATACTTATACCCAAGCATTCTAAACAAATTCAAATACATAGTTGACTAACATTCGAGAGATCATGTTCATATTAACAAATGAAAGCACATTAAAATTTTAATTGTTACCCATTTCAATGTCATCTTAGTTCATATGCTTTGAATACCCTCCATTGATGATCCATCTTGAATCCCTTAGTGCTCTCCAAGCATACCTACACGCAAAGTTATTAGACAACTTTGTGTGGTTCTCAAACTACACATCCAGATTTGGTTAAGAACATGCTTAAATATCCAAAAAGAATTTATTCCCTTCTTTTCATTTCTTTCGACATAACAATCCCTTTTTATATGTCCATTATACAACAATAATTGTATATAATATTTTTGTTGCCATAAAAAGAAGATTTAAATTTTACAAGGCAAAAATCTTCCTTTTTAAATGTGATAAAATTTTTGTTGATAAGCATATTTCTAGTCTTTTTCTTTAACCTTCCTTTTTCTTTTGTAAAAGTGCATCAAGATCATCTAAACTCTTTTTAATGAAACTTGTTCTTCCTTGATCTTGGTTTTCACATCTAATCTTTTTTTCAATACATTATTTTCTTTTATCAAACTACTATTTTCATGCACAAGTTTTGAATTTGCACTCAATAAAGCATTAATCTTAATTTTTAACTCTTTGTTCCTAACATATGATTCTATCAAACATTCATGTATTTTAAAAATAAATGATTCAACATCATCATTATCACAAGAATCATAAATAGAGAATACCTTATTATCTCCAAAGGCCATGAAAGCCATTTGAGTCACCTCATTTCTTCTTCAACTTCTCTATCCGAATTGCAATCATCCCATGTGATTTGGAAGTTGTTGAAGTGAGGCTTCCTTCCTTCTTTCCTCTCCTTGGATGGACACTCATTTGCAAAGTATCCCAATTGGCATATTTATAGCATTTTTCACTTAACTTCTTGCTTGTATCTTTTTGTGAAGACCTTCAATGCTATGCTTCTTTTTGCCCTTGCCTCCTCGTCATCTTGTACCTTACATTTCAATTTCAATTCAAAGGAGGTTAGTGAATTAATCAAAAACTCAATAGGTATAAAATTTAAATTTTTAGACTCTTCTATGGCAATGGATTTAGGTTCCCATTCCTTAGGTAAAGCATTCAAAATCTTTCTATTCTTTTCACCCAAATAATATTCTTATCTAATACTTCCAAATCCTTTTATAATATCATTGAACCTACAACACATTTTGTCAATATTTTCATGAGGTTCGATTTTAAAAGATTCATATTTAGTCACAAGAAGTGACTTCTTTTGCTCTCTTATATATTCACTTCCTTCATGAATTTCTTTCAATTTGTCCCATATCTCCTTGGCCAATTTACAACCTTTCACTTTAGTAGACTCATTTGTATCCAAAACATTATACAAATTATTCATAGCTTTAGCATTTAAAGATAAATTTACTCTATTTTGTGCATTTAACTGCATTATAGTCTTAGGCCTTAATCTATGTGTATTTTCGTCAAAAATATTAGCCTTAAAAGGACCTTCATCAACAATGTACTGCAAATTAATATCAATGGATTGTATGAAAATTTTCATTCTTTTCCTCCAACCAACAAAATTAAGATCATTAAACATGAGAGGTCTAGTAATGGAATGCCCTTCTAAAAAAAAAAATATTATTGGTTGCCATAATGATTTTTACTCTAAGGTGATTAAACCAAAACAAGAAGAGACCGAACTCTGATACCAATTGTTGGCCCAGAAGTATCCTAAGAGGGGAGAGAATTAGGTTGTCTCAAAAAACAAACCTTTTGAAGTGGTTAATGAAAATGCAAATTGTATACAACAAATGAACACTTAAGAACAAATGATCAAAGATAAATATTTAACAATTGAAACTTAAAAAACAAGTAAAAAGATTTAGATAAAGAATATCAAATCAAACTCCCAACCTCCTCAAGTTTGGAGTACATCCACTAGTACTGTTAGTGACTTTTCAAAGAAGGTGAGACAATAACCTTCTTGTACACAAAGTAAGCTAACCCTTGCTCTAACTAAATTTCTCTAGTTGAGCCAAAGGGTTTTACATTACAACCTCACTTTTGTACACTTCTTATCCCTCTACTCTTATATTTGAAGATTACTCACTAGTCTACTCTTACTCACACTAATTCTCTCTAATTAAGCCAAGAGAGCTATATTATCCAAACCAATACAACCCACAATATTTTAGTCTATTTCTCTCCAAATAACTCTTACAAGTGTTTGTATTGAATGTAGTAGTTCACACATTAATTGGATGTCCTTGGGCTATATATAGATGAAAGATATGCTGAAATTCAAGCTCCAACGATTAAAATACTAGCTGTTAAAAACTAGCCGTTAGGAGTTCAGACGGTAGTTCGAACGTCTGATCATGCGTCTTAAAGCTTCATGAACAGTGTCTAGAACGGTCATATGTGTTCTATAGCTTGATAGAAAATTTTCTTTATTTCTCATCGAACTCCTTTCTTTGGACGGTCTTTAATATCCGATCCTTTTGGCTTTCGGATTCCTTGTTTTGAATAGTCTTTTGTGTCTGAAGCACTGTCCTTCGGACCGTTATCTACGTCCGAAAGATGTGTTCTTCTTTCGGTGTTGTCTAATCATGTTTCGAACGCTCTCTTGAGTCTGAACTCCTTTCTTTAATATTGCTCTTCATCGTACATAAGGTATTGTTCATATTTTAGTTGTTTTAATTGATTGTGGTTGGACGATTATTTACGTCCAAACCATCCTATTTTTCTATACACTTATTTTTAGGCCATTTGTACGATTTGGTCATCATCAAAACTTGATTATCATAATTAGGGCTCAACAATCTAAACTTTACAGATTGATCAATAGTTTTATGTATGAAACTTACGAGTTGAGTCATGTTAAATCATTGGTTAATTGGCATAAGAACCTATTTATTTTCTAGATTAACTAGTTTTCCTAAAGTGTTGACGTGTTATATATAATTAGGAAGTGCGGTGTCGTATCAACCCTTCTAAGTATTAGTTTTTTTAAACTATAAATAAGAATTTACTAAATAAATATGAGCTTATAATATTGAAGAATAATGCCTAGCTAGTTCATTTTTTTTGTTACTAAAGTAAGTAATATTTTATCATCTTGTCTCCATTATAACGTTTTCAAATGTTCGTTCCCTCTTTTGATTTTTAACATAAACTGGAAGGTTGAAATAAAATAAATTTAAATTCACAAATCAGTCATTACACTATTTAACTTTACTTTGTTAAATAGTAATTATTCACTAATGCACATATAAAAGTTATTGTGTTATTAGAAATTTTCTTCAACTGTAATTTTATATAATATAATTTAAGATCATGAATAATTTTAGTAAAAAAAAAAAATGAACCATATTAGTTATTTTAAATACTATCTATAATTTTCAATTAATATGATTAATATGCTCTAATATACTATGAGGATGAGTTTGATCCTAATAATTACTAAATTTATTAAAGAGTTAAAATTTAAAATTTTAATTTAAATGGATCACAAGTCATGTAACTTGTCAAATAGACTAATACATTTTTTTATAATAGCAAACAAGTTAAACAAAACAAATTAATATGACTATGACACAATAATAAAAAAATAAAACATGATACGATACGATTATTATATGGGTTATTATAATTTTACGATGCCAACATGATATGGTATGATAAAAACATGAAACAACATGCTGTGACCCTTGCTTTAACAACTTGAAGTTTACCATATTTAATTATTTAATAAGAATTTAACCTTCGTACGTCATATTTTAGAACAAAATTATAAATTTCTATTTAACGTATTTTTATTTTTCTTTTTTTCATCTTATTTTTCTCTTTGTTTCGTTTCTCTCTTTTTTCTTTGTTTTTTTCATTCTCTCTTGCTAATATTAAACAATTATAAATAAATGATAATTCAAGTCTTCTTTTCTTTCTCTTGTTTTCCTTTTATTTTTTTCAACATTCTCTCACATTTAAGTTTGCCACTAATAAAAAATAATTGAACAGCCTTCATTATTTCATAAATAGAATCATTTGTTTTCTTTTGAATCTTCTCAAATCTTAGTAAACTTTTTCCACATATTGTTGGAATTTCATGAGAAAGAACACTTGGAACAGAGATCAAAATTACGGACTTTGATGTGATCTCTATCCTTATTTGCAACCACTAAAACCACTTTTACAACGGGAAAAATGTTCACAGAATATCAAAATTATATTGTCCATAGATATTAATGAAAGGTCATTTAGTTAATGGAATACTATTAAATGTGATAGGTACTGGATCATCTTGATTGTAAGTATATTAAATAGAGTTAATTAAGTTTTGAAATTTCATATTTAATTTGTAATTGTATACAAATTTTTGTTAATCTACTTGCTTAGGGTGTTGTGTATTTGATTTGGTAACTTTTGGTTCTAATGATATTGTTTGTTAGACAATAAAGTATAGCCCAAATAGTAAGTTAACGCTTCTTATGATGACCTAAGTCATGAGTTCAAATCATCAATGAGTAGGTAGAGATATAATTTAGGTCCTTTTTAAAAAAAGAAAAAATAAAAAAAGAAAGATGTTGTTTGTTATTCACCAAAGCTTTAAAGTTATTTATAGGATATTTGTTATCCGTATTGCGTTAACAGTAAAAAGTTGTCCTGAGTGTTATGGTCTCCATACTAAGAAAATATTTAAGTAGAACCGGTCATGTATCTCAATTGTACATTTTGTGATCAAAATTAAATTTTATAAAAATTTACTTATATTAGTTGATGTTATTTATTACATAAAATTTAATCCACACTATAAAATTTATAAGTGACTGGATCTACCTAATTATTACCCTTGGAAGAATTCAATACCACCACATTACAATCACCATTATAACAAATTCACCTTCTTAGATGAGTCCCTAACTAGAGAGCTAATCCGACTGGTTATTAGATGGTTAAAGATTTTCTTTTCCATCCCCTATTCCAATTTCTATAATATAAGTGCCAAGTGTATTTTAGTATAGGAAGTGGGGTAAAAGATTTTTAAACTTGTTAAAGGTAGAAATTTTTAATAATTGTCTTTGGATAAAGGGATTTTGATAGATTTGGATCTCAAATCTAAATAATCTTAGGTTATTCAAAAAAATTAAGAAATCTAGTTCAAAATTTGAAATATACCAACAACTGAGTAGTTTTATAACAATTAGAATAAGTGAATTTCAAATACACTCTAATTTCATATCATTTCAATTCCATGATGTAATAATATATATTATAGCGAAACCCCTTTTGGAAAAAAGTTGTAAAGAGTTGACACGAGGCATATTAGGTTAAAAAAATTACTTGGTAAAAATAGAGGTAAAAAATCAACTATTTAATTAACAATAAAATTCAAATTAATTACCTAACTATTATCTTTAACAACATTTTTTTTTTCTAAAATCCTCAATTTATGCACAGCTCTTACAGTTTTTTTTTTTCCCCAAAAGAGTCACAAAATATTGAAAGTGTATATTCTAAACCATCACATATATTTACGTTTAAAAATAAATTAGGAAAACATTTTTTTTTTAGGAAAAGAAAACAAAATTTTCTTAAGGCCAATAATTTTGGCTCTCCAAAATTAGCTTCAAATACTCTATTCTTATATTTCTTTGATTGAAATGATTCATATACTTATAACTTATATTCTACAATCATTTATCAAAATTAACTAACGTCAAGGCAATAAATTAGTTGTTTCATTAGATTAGGCAAAAATACACTATTTAAACAGAAACTAATAATACCTATAACAAATTAACACTCTAATAAGTTTAAAAATAAAATCAATGTGAAATACTATGGATAATTCTTAGCTTTCGAATACTATTTTATTAAATGAATTATCCATCCTAAGTTCTCCATTTTTCGAATACTTAAGAAAGATTATCCACCCTAAGTTCTCCATTTTTCTTGCTACTTAAGAAAGTTAATTCTCTTTTTTAATTGAAAAAAAGAGAATATAATATACTTTAAGTCTAAAATTACAAATACCATAATTAGTCTAATAAAACATATAAAAATGTTTCATAAATAGAAAATTAATAAAGAATTTAAATACAGAAGGCAATGTTATAACTAGAAATATATATGGCCATTTAAGTCATTTTTATTAACCAAAAGTTATAATGGGTGCCAAAGTAACTAGCCTTTATTAATTATACAAAACTTTTGTCCATATAGATAAGTTTTATATATATACATATGTATATATATATATATGTATATGTATATATATGTATATGTATATATATAATATGTATATATATGTATATATATATATATATATATATATGTATATATATATGTATATATATATATATGTATATATATATATATATATGTATATATATGTATATATATGTATATATATATGTATATATATGTATATATATATATATATATATATATATGTATATATATGTATATATATATATATATATATATATGTATATATATATGTATATATATATATGTATATACTTATATATATATATGTATATATTTATATAAAGAGTTACAATTAATAACTTTCACAAAAGTAGGAAGATTTTTAGCCTACTATGTCTAAATAATATCATTCTTGCAAATTAATTATAACCAGTTAATATTTATAAAATAAATAATTTATTAGATCACAAAAAGATAACAAAAGTTTAAGATCAATTTCTTTTATTTTCTTTCTTTTTATTTTTTATTTTTTTGCATATTCTTGCGAATTTGTGTTTATTGGTAATTTAATACTAAATGTCAACAAATATTATTTTTAAGTGATTATGTAATCTTAAAGCTTTTAAAAATAAATTTAATATTATGAATTATTATGTCTTATCTTCTTTTTGGCATCATATTTATTTGTATGCTTTATAGGGTGAGACCTAAAGTCAATTATTAGAAATGTTATTTTTTCCTTTTCCATGTACAAAATAGCTATCATTTTTTTTAATATTCCATATAGTATAACATTTTATTTATATAATTTTAGTAATAAAACAAATACTTATTCACATCTAAAATTTTTTTTTTAAAGTTTACTAGTAGTTTTTTAAAAAATAATTTTACTTAAAGAACACAAATTTTTTCAAATTGATAATACAAATAGACGTAAAATTTGTGAATATCATATGTATATCATGGGTTTTAAATGCTAAACCCGTAACAATGTAATTATATTACGTTTAAATGTAACTTTAATAATATATATGCTCCACTTCAATTATGCTTTTTATTGCCATAAGTGTGCTTTTTTCCTTTTCTAATCTAGAAAAAAAAACTCAAACCTTTTTTTACTATGTGATTTTCACAAATTATTTTCAAAACTACATAATTTTGAACAGAGTATACAAATAATACAATCCCAACCCGAGTTGAATACTGGTCATTGTAGATAAAATTGATTTTGTATCATACATTAAAGCTAGCAAAATACTTTTTTTTTTTTTTTTTTTGAGAAGTAGAAGAAGAAAAATGTTGTGGGCAACAATAGTTTTAGTGTTTTTTTTTCTCTTGGATTCTTATCTATCACTAACGAAGTAAGGATTTTTGATATCTTAATTTTTTGACCATTTATATATATACGCTATTAAGTTCATTTATTTCCAATTATGTATAAGAGAAACAAGGAAGTTCAAACTTTTAAGAATAATAAATCATAGTATATTGTTATTATCGTACACATATCTAATAGAATTTTCAAAATACAATTGATTTTAACATAAAATTTCAATAATTATTTATTGCTAGGAAAGAAGCATAAGGATTTAAATGCAAATTTAATAATCATATCATATTCTTACTTTTAGTTTCTGGTATTGTAAAACTTTTTGATGTTGTTACTTATTTTTATTTTGATTTAATTTCTAAAAGTTTTATGCCAAAATTATTAGTTTAATAAAATCATTTTATAATGAAAATTAAAAACACACACACACACACACATATATATATATTTGTGTGTGTGTGTAATCTTAATAAGAATAATATATATGTATATAAATATTTTTATCTTCTCTCTGTGCATAGCACAATTTTTGAAACTAAAAAATTAATCATTAAAAAATTAAAATTTAATATTCATCCTCCTTTACATACTAAAAAATCACTATAATAAAGCACATAACTAATTCGATACTTTAAATATTCAAAAGCTTTAATTTATCTTTATATTATCAAGTAATACTTAAACTGGAAAAATTGATCAATGCACGTTAATTAAGAATTCTTTTATTATACCAAATAAATATATATCAAGTATCTTTGATTATGACAAAAATACCACTAATTAAAAACTGTGACAAATACTTCTAAAATGTTGTTTTTATTGATGATATATATCGATAAAATCAAGCTAATTCATACTAAACAAATAATACTTCTAAATATTGAATTTGATTTTATCCATTTACAACTAAAAAAAAGTATGGTCATTCTCATTCAATAAAATGAATTTTGTCCTCTATTTTTTATGGAACACAATATAACTGTAGGTTTTTAAAACAAGCACATGTGTAAGTCAAAGTTAATATTATTATTATTATTATTATTATTATTATTATTATTATTATTATTATTATATATATCAAAAAAAGCCATAGGAATTTCATTACTATAGTATACATATCTAATTTATTTTTTCAACTAAAATTAAAAATATATCAACTTTTCTATCGCTTTTATTTGTAAAAATATATACATTTCAAATGCATACTTATTGATTATATTTATAATTGTATTTTCTCTTATATTTATCTTATAATTAGTTTAATTTAAAGATATTATTTTGTTTGTATTTATAGTGTTTAATTAGTAAAATTTTTTTGCCACCATCATTAATTTAATATTATTGTAAAAATTAAATATTAATATTCATACTTCCGTGCATTGCACGGGATAATTTGCTATTATATAATATAGCAAAAGGGTTGTTCAGTGAGATTGTCTAATACATCGAAACATGGCATATTAAATGTGTAGGAATTTAAATGGTAAATAGCAAAAGTAAAAAATTATTACTTAATTAACAATTATAATGATAAATTTAAATTAATAATATAAATTTTATCATAATTACTTTTATTTTATAAAAATCCTTCATTTTTCCAAAAGAGTTACAAAACTAATCTTTTATTATGGATTAGTATATGAATACTGGTTATTAATAAGAAATGTCAAATATAAAATTATGTTGTTCATAATATGTTAGGAAACAATTATCTATTTATTTTAAAATAGTTAGGTTTGTAATATTTAAAGGATTATTAATATATGTTGAAAGATATGTAACATAATCACGTGACCCAATTACAACATGGTATAATTTTTTCAAGAAATTGATTAGAAAAAAAATTACAAATTTAGTCCTAAATTATTTTCAAAATCTCATAGAGATCCCTTAAATCATTTTTTTTAAAAAAATTTTTCATCCTTAACTAGTTTTTAAACCTGCATATTTCTCCCAATTTTTTTATTTTTTTATTTTTGTAAATTTTTTTTTGTTTCTTAGGTATTAACGTAAAATATGACATTTGTCACAATTTTTTATCACTAAAATATCACTACTTTTGTGGAATGCTAAGTTAAAATTATGATATGTCACTTTTTATCCACGTCACCAAGTCAACCATTATATTTTCTTTCCTCCCCGTAATTAATCCTCTCTAGGCTCTAGCCACTCAAAAACCCTCCATCCCCTCACCCAAATAAATATCCCCTTCTCATTACAAACATCAAATATGATTTCATTGTTCCATGTTTCTCACTTCCCTTTCTAGGTTTGCGATTGATTTAACCCAAATACCCATCTCACGAATTTAATTTTTTGGTGATTTTTTTCATACAATCACTTATTTTGTGATTTGATAAAAAAAATGAATCTTTAACTAATAAATGTCAGCAAGATCGGGGTCCCTTATTATCTCTATATGAACGTATAAACATAAACTAAAATTTGGATATTTAACTAAAAAATATGGGTTTTCATTTTTCTTTTGATTATTTTGTTTTTATTTCATTTTTCTCTTTTGAGTTGTAAATAAAAGATGTATTCATTGGATGATCTTTATCTAGTACATAATGCAGGTTTTGTGCCCCTACCGGGCCGTTATTGAGAGAGGGTTAAGGTGGTGGTGGTGGTGGTGTTGGTGGCAGTGGTAGAGATAAAAGAGGTTTTGAATTATCTAGGTTAATACAAATTTATGGGCAATTTGTTCTACTTTCTTATTCCATTTGAGGGATTTAACAGGATTTATTTTTTACGAGTATATTTGTTATTTGACCAAATTTCAGGTTTGATTGGTAGGTTGGCCAAAGCATAAAGGATGTAAATGTAATTAATCTAAATAAAATGATAAAATATCACAAAATTACTATTTTTAAAATGATAATGTAGAATTACAGCCAAGCAGTACACATAAGTGGTGATAAATTCATGATATACATAATGGAGATACATATCAACTCTTATCAATGTAAATTTACAAAGGTCTCCCATACTTTGTTTTGATTGAACTCTTTGTCCCTCAAATTTTTTAATTTATTTGGTACTATAATTAGATGCTTTGGAATGTAGTTTGATAGAAAAAACACTTGAAGGATATTTATGGATTACGAAAATCGCTTAGGGACGAAAAAACGCAAATAAAATTTGAAAGGCCCTCTCCTATGACCGGTAAGCCATTGGGTTTGAGTTACTAAAAGGTTAAGTGCAGATCAACTCTAGATCCTATTAGGGGGGAGAGAAAAAAAAAAAACTTGAGGTACTTTCTTAAAATTAAAAAAAAAAAAAAAACCTCTGTTGGATTTTAAAAATAGTTGATGGACTATATTTGCAATTCTTCCAATTGATAATCGATTCTATAAAAAGAGAAACAAAATTTAAAATTAATTCACTATTTTCATCTTCTTTTGATAGTATGCCCATTAATAATATAGATGTTATTCATAACAAAAGATGTAAATATTATGTATTCAATATTTTTGGTATTTTTTTTATATCATTTTATTTAAAAGGATGCTATGTACACCAATGCGTAAAATCAATTGTTAGAAATTTTTTCCCCATTTATCTACGTAATAAGTTCACACTTAAAAATAAATACTTATTGATATTTTGATCAAAAAATATTGTTAAATACTTATTTTTATATTCCAAAGAAATATGACATTCTTATTTTTGTTAATTTGATGGAATTAAATACTTACTGATATTCTAATTCCATAGTCTAACTTAGAAATTTTTTTCATTAAATTGACTACATAATACTTCCAAAATCATTCTGTTAGGAAAACATGAATTTTTAAAATATTTGAAATTAAGTAATATAATCCCATTCATAACAATTAGTGTTCAATAATTTCTATAGGACAATAACATAATAATTTTAATTATGCCTCCAACAACCATGTTCCTTAATTATTTTCTTTAGTTTATGGTATTGCATAACTTACTAATATAATTATTTACTTTTGTTATCTTAATTATTAAAAGTTTCAATCAATCATCATTCCATTAATTATTATTTTATAAATATAATATCTTCATCTTTCCATGCATAAACGGGTTTGAACTACATAATTAACAATATAAAATTCAAATTAATTACCTAAAGGTTATCTTTAACTACCTTTATTTTTTATTTTTTAAAAAATCCTTCTTTTATTCACACCTCTTATAGTTAATTTTTTTTCCAAAAGAGTTACGAAACTAAAAATGTACTATAAATCGTCATATAATTCATTAAGAATAAGTTAAGAAAAAACTAATATATTAATCATGAAATACTTTTATCTATATATCGTTGATAATAAAGATATATACTTAAAAGGTCACAACTAATAATTTTCACAATAAGTAAGAAGATATTTAGCCTGTTATTTTTAAATAATATCATTCTTGTAACCTAATTACATATAGTTAATATCTTATAAAATCTTATTATAAGAGACAAATAGATAACACAAATTTTAATATCACTTTCTTCTTTTCATTTTATTGTAGCGTTATATTTATTGGTAAGTACCTATTCAACGTCAATAGATATTATTTTTAAGTTATTATGTAATTTTAATATGTTAAAAGTAATTTTAATTTATCTCCTTATTATGTCTTATCTAATTTTTGCCATTATCATTTTATATGTATGCTTTATATGGTGAGACTTAAATTCATTTGTTAAAAATATTCTTTGTCTTCACATACACATTTGGAATAAGATTCTTGGTAAGATTTTAACTCCAACTTACACTAACTCGAGTCTCTTTCTAGTATATCGTCCACTTGCCATTCGATCTAAAAACTCTATTAACACTTTTGAAAATTATATTCTTTGATTAGAAAAAAGTGCAAACTAATTATGAAATGTGATAAATACTTCTCAATTGGTGTTTCTGTTTGCAATTTACTTCAACGGAATTAAGTTAAATTATATTAACCAAAAAATTATATTCATTCACATTCAATAAAAAAGAGTTTTACCCTTCATTTTTCCATGGAACATGGTTGACATAATTTTTAAAAATAATTATATATCCAAAACATAGTAATATCTATCACTATTTTTTAAAATAAAAGTTGAGAAGTTTCAACTAAAACTTTAGTTATGATATCTACCTTTAATCATTTTATACAACAAAAATATATTTTAAATTCATACTTAACAATGATATTTTTATTTTATTTCTAATTAGTAAATTTATAGATATTAAGTATTACTTAGTTTGTCTTATTTTTTATATAGTTTTATTAGGAAAGGTTTTATGCCGTCATCATTATTCTATTAATATTATTTTATATAGAAAATTAAATATAGACATTAATCATCCCGAGCATAGCACGGGATATTAAGCTAATATATCTAACTATTATAGAAGAAGACAAGCATTTTAATAACATCTTGAATGGCTGCTATGTGGCAAGCTATTTGGTGAGTTATCTTATTCATTCTCTACAAGGCCTTAGTCATTCCTTGTTGGGCCTATTGTGCAATTAGTTTGTGTTTAGGCCCAAGCCAAGTTTTTTTTTCATCCTCAAAAACTTTAAATGGAATTGATAGGCCTCTTTCATTTCACACTCACATTTCAAAATTATCCACATCAACACTCACAAACTGTAAGCTAAAATTCAACCAACTACTATGATAGAATTTAGTTTTAAAATTGTAGAATTATTATTTGTCTCATATAATCACATAATCAATGTTAGAATGAACAATTATTATTACGTTTTCTGTCTTCTATGCTTAAGTTTGTACTTTTTTAATCAAACAACCAAAGTTTTTTTGGCAAAAAATAAAATAATTGAAATTTTATGTATTACCTCGTAGCATAATTAAGTCTTTATTGGGCATAGGTTGTGCATAGCACAACTACCATTTCTAGTAGTATAAAAGAATGGGTTTTTGTGAGAACACATAAAAAGATGACATGTGGCATATATTAGATACAAGAAATCCATATAGTAAATAGTAATAGTAAAAATAAAAATACTCAACTGTCTTGAATTCAAATTAATTTAACAAAATCTTATTTTTAACTACTTTTATTTATTCAAATCCTCATTTTATAAAAGGTTATAAAAATATACTATGTAATATTTCAAAAACCATTTTATTAAATATTGGTCAAACATGATTTTTAAAAGATTGTCATATAGATCAAATAACATGTCTGATTAAGTAATGTACATAGCAGTTAAAGTTAACAATCAATTTCTATTTGAAAATAATAGAATAATTTTAGACCAATAATTTTGATACTCTAATAAAAACTTATAAAATACTTCAAAGTTAATACTTTTTTACTAATTTGATTAAAATTACCCATATACTAAATCCTCTTAAGCCTTTTATATAGAGAAAAATATTTTCCCCTACATTTTGCCTTTTGTTTTTCTTTTCTTGATTTCTTAGTTCCAAATACTTACATTTTCTATTAACTATTTGAAAACCAGAACTTATCAAAATAAGAAGGTTCACCATATATTTACAAGTTGATTTACTATTTTTTTGGTAATGAAAAAAAAGAGAAAAATTAGAAAAAGCCCTTCACTTTTTCTTGGTTATATTTTCAATAGATAATTTTTTTTAATATTAAAAAAGTCAGTTATATTTTCATAAATATCAAATATATTTTGCATTCTAAATAAAAAATAAAAGTTAAGTAATGGACTCTAACAATTAGAAGTTCCTTAATTTTATTATTTCTTTTACTTTTAAGTTTTTGCTGTTGTAAAATTTATTAATTAATACTTTTTTGTTTTTATTTATCTAATTATGAAATTTTTTTACAGATTTATTTTTATATGTTAGTAACATATATATCATTCCATTAGTTTTAAACTAGGTAAAAATGAACTACTTAACAATGAAATTCTAATAGTTACCTAATTTTATCTTTAGCTTTCCTTATTTTTTTACAACAATTTATGCACAGCTCTTATAATTAATTTTTTCTCCAGAAGTGATATAAAATTAAACATGTATGATAAATCATCATATAAGTATCAATTACTAAATATAAATTAAGAAAGTAAATATTTTTTAATTATACAACACTTTTATCTATATATTAGTGTTAATAAAAAGTAATTTTAGATTTATATACTTAAATAGTAACTTTCATAAAAAGTAGGAAGATATTTAGCTTAATTTATATCTAAATGATATTATTCTTGTAATCTAATTACTTTTAGTTGATATTTATAAAAAAGAACAACAATTGATTACATCACAAAAAGATAAAAAGATTGTAAGATCAAATTTTTTTTGCATCTTTGTTCAACTTTATATTTATTGGTAATTAATTATACAATGTCAATAGACATTATTCTTATATGATTCTGTAGTTATAACACATTAAAAAATAGTTTTAATAGTATGTTTTATTATGGACGTCACCATTGATTGTATTACATTTTGTTGACTTAGAGATACAACTAATATACTGGAAGTCAAAAGAGCAAAAAATCAATGTGACTTTTATCATGTAAAATCAATATTTATATTTGTTTGTATTTTTTAGTGTATCAATTTTTGATTCGATGCTATTTTCTAATTGTTGGAAAAAAATATTTATGTAAGTGAAAAAATATCCATAAAAAATAACTACACCATTCTTTTCGGAACCATTACCACTAGAAAACTTTCTGACTGTGGGTTTATCATGTCAACTAACCAAGATATAATTTTTTTTTTAAATGTAAAATGTTAATTGATATATGTCAAAATTGTGCAAAAAAAAAAAAGAAAAAAAAGAAAAAGTATGATAATATCAACTTAGTTTATTAAAAATATCAATATGCTTTTAAGCTCAATAATCACTTTTTATAAAGTGCTACAATTCACTAAAATAAATCAGAAATTTTTATACATTTTATCTAAAAAAAATAATTACAAAACTTAAATCTTGGTTGTATTACTTTTTGTTTGTTGAGTTAGATCTGTATAACTAATATACTGGAAGGAAAAAAAAGTAAAAATAGTGTGACTTTTATTGTGTAAGATCAATATTTATATTTGTTTGTATTTTTTAGTGTGCCAAGTTTTTTAAATTTTGATTCTATGATATTTTCTAGTTGATGGAAAAATGTTTTATGTAAGTGAAAAAATATTCATAAAAAATAATTATATCATTATCTTTAGAATCAGCACCACTAGCAAACCTCCTAATTATGGGTTTCCAACTAACCTATAGCATTATTTTTAGAATTAGCATCACTAGCAAATCTTCTAACTACGGGTTTCCAACTGACCCTGATACTATTTTCTAAAAATGTAAAATGTTAATTGATATATGTCAAATTTGTGCAAAAAAAAAAGAAAAAAGAAAAAAGAAAATGTATGATAATGTCAACTTGGCTTATAAAAATGCCAATATGCTTTTAAGCTCAATAATCACTTTTTATAGAAGTGCTACAATTCAATAAAATAAATAAAAAATTGTATATATTTTATAAAAAATAATTACAAAATTTAATTTTTAGTCCAAATAATTCAGTATGATTAGAAGATTATACTAATTAATTTTATAAAAAAATTACAAAACTTATATCTTGGTCCAAATAATTCAGTACGATTAGATGATTATACTAATTATTATACGTAAACTTATTAATCAACTCAATAGCTTACTAATTTTTTTAGTTAATCATTCAATTCAAGTATTTTGATCAGAATTCAATAAAATAATAATGAAAAACTCATTTATACTTAACAGAAATGGATACTTGAAATGAGAAATAAATAAAAAATTGTATATATTTTATAAAAAATAATTACAAACATTTAAATTTTATAAGAAACAGCATTCAGTATGATTAGAAGATTACACATTTAGATGTGTATAAGAGACATATATAACTTTTATCTTGATTTTAAAAATAAGTAAATAAGATATATAGATACTAATTATTATACGTAAACTTAGTTAATCAACTAATAGCTTAATAATTTTTTTAGTTAATCATTCAATTCAAGTATTTTGATCAGAATTCAATAAAATAATAAGAAAAACTCATTTATACTTAACATAAATGGATACTTGAAATGAGAAATAATGCGCAACTTTTAATTATATCATTTATATACCAAAAATAATAATAATTTTCTCAACAAAATGAAAACCAACTATTCCTTATATTATCTATATATATAAAAACTAAATAGTGTAAAAAATTCATAGTATCTAAAACTATTACAAATATTTTTTTACTTAATTTTGTTCGTTTTTATTTTATTTAATTATTAAAAATTTCACGCCATTATCATAATTTCACTCACATTATTTTATTTTATAATTAAATAAATTTATTTTCCCGTGTATAGCACGAGTTTTCCTGCTAATCTATCTAATATGAATTGCTATAAGTCTCTTCAACTCTTTAATTTTACTTTTGTTTTTAAAGCTAAAAAGTTTGATTTATGTGTATTCCTAATCACCATCTGTTTACTTTTTCTTTTTTCTTTTTTTCTTTTTTTTTCCTTTTTTCATAATGAAGATTCATGAAACTACTTTTGCTACTTCATTCTGTGTCGTTTCAAGATGGCCATGGTGAGAAATTTTTGGAAGAAAAATGACAGATTTAGTCCTCAAACTTTTTTACTAAAACACTTTTAGTCCTTCGTCTTTTGTTCTTTTTTTTTCCTTTTTTTTTTGGAGCCAATTTAGTTTTTGAACTATTTTTTGTAAGCCAATTTGGTCCTTTTGTGGTGGAGTACACTAAAAAAGAATTTCTCCTATTGGTTCAAGGAATTGAATAAGGGAAATCAAGTTTATGAGTTAAACTTTTGATAGCTGGAACTTGGAAGTTCGTCTTCTATGTATGAGAGATCATGGTGATTAAAAGGAGATAAAGTGAATTATATTGATATCGAATGATTTAATTGTGTTTTGGTTATTGTAGAAAAAGGGACAATAACAGATTAGAGAGCAAAAGAATGGGTTTTGTTGGGGTGCTATGATAGGGTTAAGAGACGAAGTAAAGAAATTTAAGTTGAGATTTAGATGATGGTTAATTTAAATAGAGAGTTTCAGTTACTTTAACAAATATGTAGATTGATTGAGTCGGTCAAAGAGGGCTAATAATCTTTTTTTGGTGGCTCCACTACAAAAAATTCAAATTAGTTCACAAAAAATAGTTTAAGGACTAAATTGATGCAAAAAATAGATAAGGTACCAAAAGTGATTTAGGAATAAAGTTCGAGGACTAAATAAGCCATTTTCCCATTTTTGGAAATGATCCCTTATCATTTTCTTTTGTCGGTTAGGTCCATGCTTTTACTCTAACAAATTCTATTCTTATACACAGTCTAAATGTGTTAATAAGAGACAAATCACTTAGACATGTTACACTCTAACTTTTATTCATTACTCGTGGCATAATTAATGTACAAAAAGATAGATCATCATTTGTTGGTCCCTTTATTCGACTAAGAAAATAGCAGTAGTTATACACATCTAGATGTGTATAAGAGAAGCTGGCATCTCACAAATTTCTCTTCTTAAATTTTAATGGTCATACTGACATCCCATTCGGAGTAAGGGCTGGAAGAGTCACGACAGTTATTGTATGATTAATGGTCAAATGGATGTTACAATTTTTTTAAATTAAAAAAAAAAATTACTTAATAGATCTACTAGGTGTTTGATTTATGGATATGAAGGGAAGAAATAGAAATCAAAGTTAATGATACTCATAGATATTGTTTGGTTAATCAATATGGGAATCATTCTATGGGAATGAATACTAGTGTTAGAAAATACCTACTTTCATTCATCACTTGTGACATGAGTTTCAAATTTATTAACTTATCAACATAATGAAACACATTCCTTATTCAAACCAAATAAGTAAAAGGAAATGATATAAATTCATACCGATAGTAGAATTTATGATTCCGATTCTCATTCTCATTCTCGAATGCGAACGAAATACCTCCGTAGTATTGAGTCTTACCTGGAGATATCGTGATGTAAATTAAATTTTATCAAGTCTTATTTATCTTTGTTGATGTCATTTATCGTATAAAATTTATTCCACACCACAGACCATTAATTTATAAGTGAAACTAAAATCTGAATCCATGTAAGTATTTCCTTACAAAGATTTACTTGTGCATGTAACAATTTTTCTTACAATGTATATGTTGTATTATATATATATATATAAACTACTTAGTTAGATTTGGTATTTAAATTAATTATAAATCTATAAATGACATCAGTTTATATGAGTAAGATTTAATAAAATTAATTATAATTATAACTCTATGATATACAAGTAAGGACCAAAATTGAATCTATCTAAATATTTTATTTAGATTTTTTTTTTTCACAACTTGTGTATTATCTATACTTACTATATAAAGCAAGAGCACTTGGTGTGATGTCATTGATTATTTTGCCTATTTTACGTTTGGTAGTTTTAAAATTACATCACATAACCACTCTTAAAATTTCTCCCTATTTTTCAGTTAATAATTTTTAAAATTATACACATTACGAAAATTCTACGGTCACTTTTAGAAAATCATTCTCTTGTACTTTAAATAGTTAAACAGTACACTATCATGTATTTTAAAAATTTATACTGTACAAGTTTAAAAATTAAGAGAATAATTTTCTAAAAGTAATTATAGGATTCCCCACACATTAATGTGTCTTGCCCACTATTTTGTATAGAACATGGAGCGATCGGATGTAATGGCAAGAATACTACCAAGTAAAGCCACATTTATCAAAAAAAATTTACTACTCACTTTGCATTATCATAAATCAAGTGTTATAAATCGTTAAATACTTAAAAAATAACAAAATTTTTTATTTTTAATTATTTTAATAATTATCATACGGAATAAATAATCAAATATTACTCCAAATTTACATCACATTTTACTCGATGCAACAAGTCAATCAAAATGAGAAAATGTCACTGTGATCGGTGGGGTTTTTTTTGTCCACATGAGCTGTATTGCATAGTTGGCAATTTCAGACAAAAAATCACTCGGAGTACCCCAAATATGAATTAAATGAAAAACGTGAAATGTGTTTTGTGAATTTCAACTCAAACAGGGTCCCATGAACAACGTTAACAATTTGTAGTAGCAACAGAAATTGTCTAGATCAAGGTTAAGCTGGAAGATTGGTCCGGTAAGAACATGGAAGATTGATTTTGTATAACACATTTACTTATCAATATATAACAGTTTGAATAGAAAAATATAATTAATTCCATTTAGACAATTATTATTTATAATATTATTCAAAATATTATACTTTAAAATAAGTATTGTAGTTAATTTTTGAAATGTGACATATGTCAGATGAAATGTAATTGAAAAATGCGTTTAAAAAATAATTGTAAAATATTATTTTAAAAATAATTAAAAACAAAGCCCAAACAACACCAATTGGGGTGCCAAAACCATTGACGATTGACATTATTTATAATCACTAATTGAGGAATACATCTTTTCTTGGAGTAATTGCTTAATACTTTTTTCTTAGTTATGGTAAATAATTTGGAGAATTTTCTTGCAATCCATTTACAATTTAGTTCCTCAGAATCAGTGCAACTATTCATGTCTCTTATACACATCTATACTGATTAAACTTAGACATCGGAAAAATACATCGATTAATGTTGTATAATTAATGTTGCCTGTTTTATTTACCTTCTTGAAATAGCTGGAATATTTTTATCAAAAAGAAGGAAAAATAAGATTAGGTACCAATGTGACAGCTTAATTTATAATCATAAATCATGTTGGTAGATGATAATAACTCAAATTGACATGACCTAAAAAAGAAAACAAAAAAGTTTTCTTGACATGGGCAATTAAATGCAATTTACAAAATATGCAGAGATCTGGTAGGAAATCTAATGAATGAATGTTAACGCATTTATCAAGTTCGGTGGGTGATAATTGACTCGGCAAACAATTTTAAAGCCCAAGTTTTAAGTTCAAACCGGATTTGGATCCTAGATGTGATAAGAAACCATTGTTTTTTATTTCTAAAAAATTATTATTTAAAAAAATAATATGAAAATATTATTAGTTTTAAGAAATTGAGTAATAATCATGTTGTTTGAAAAAAAATTTATTGTTAAATTACTGTATTACATCTTAAACCAAACTTGAAAATTCTTATCTATCTTTTTGATGTGTAAATTTCTTAATTAAATTGTAAAAATGTATTATTTTTTAATGTTTGGAAGCCATTAAAATTTGCGTAAAAATCATTTTATTTATGAATGGTTTAATTTTTAAAAATAAATAAAATTTCTTTCATTTACCTCTAAATGTTAAAGAAGATTCTTGTTTGTTCTAACCTTTATATTTTATAGGTCATTTAATTTTAAAATCTTTAGACACCAATTGTTAAAATATCTCAAATCGGTTGAGAGTGCCAGTCGGCCCAAAGTATACCAGACTTTGATCTCTGAAGTTTATATTGCCTTGCAATGCGTGCAGCTGTGCAGTATTTTCTTTCGATTTTGGAATGGGGAACTGGTGTCTCAATGTTCGAAATTAAAAGGAAGACAAATTGTTACATTAATTGTTCTATTTAAAGATGCATGCAAAAAAGCATTATAGTTGGCATGAAAATTTAACTATTGGAAACAACCTTGAACCACATTAGCTTCGTATGTTGTTATGATTAATATGATACTGGTGTTTTCAGTTAATTTCTGAGCAATGTCAAAAAATGTGTAGGAACTGATTTTTGCGCAAAATAATTATTATTGTAAGGTATAAGATTTCAAAAAATATAACATCTTTAATAACAAGAAATAGCATTACTTTAGATTTAAGCTAATGGTAGGGTGATATTTTTAGAATGGGTCTCGGAGTTTCAAATCCCGACCCTAAGATTATATTAAAAGTAAGGGAGACGTCTTTATAATTTTAAATTATCTATTAGTATAATTACGAAATGAGTAATCAAAAAGTAATTAATATTTAATGTAGAGACAGCGATAAGGTCATGTAAAAAGTTTTTATTATTTATTTTTTTTAATATTCTCTTTTTAAGTTAAATAGTTCTATTTACTGAATTGGTAATTTCTTAAAACCCTGGGCAATCTTCTGACCAATGGAACATCGGGCAGTCATTTGATACTTTACGCATCCTTTATTTGGTGTGGTTTAATTAGAAAATTTAGTTGGTACAATAATTTGTTAACCTGATTGATCTATATATTGAACGGCCAAAATTCTAAATGAATTTTTTCAATCATTTACCTTTGATTACAAATAAAATTAGCAGAATTCTGTAACACATGAAACATATTCCATAACAGATTATGTATAAAACTGTGAAGGTCTTTTGGTAATTTGTCATATTTTAATTTGGAATTATATACAATCAATTATTTAAACTTAACTTTCACTTTTTTTCTTGATGTGTATATATATATATATATATATATATATATTTTATTTTACACACACATTGAGCGTGCTCCTTCTACTAATATTTCTTAACGCACGAGGGTCTTTATCGAGGTGAACAATTTGGACAAGGCATAGTTTAAATTCAAAACTACCAAAAAAAAAAAAAGTTTAAATTTAAATAATAAATGTTCTTTTTACATGCTCTTTCAGTAGGTCTATTCATTTACTAGCTTTTTATGCAAGGAACGATATTCAAATCAAGTATTGTGTTATTGTTATCCCCAAACCACAATTTATATTGAGCAGTTGGTTATGGCTAGTGACAGCATGTCTCTTTGCAGATGTGTTTTATTACTACTTCAGGAAATGCGTTAAAGGGACTTCAAGAGAGTGGTTTAAATATTGAGAGCTTTGTGGTTGGCATTGCTAAAATATTGCTCGACGTGATTAAGAAAAACCTTTGTTTTTTAAGATTATATATCGAAAACTACATTGTCTCCTTTAATTCCTTAGAGTCATTTAGAGAAAGATAATTGGGATAATTTAACATTTCTGTCATGAGGTTTAGCACAATTATAAGAGCATCCCTTTTATTTTCAATAATTAGACCTGCACTCCCTTTTTTTATTTTTTATTTTTGTAAGTAGACCTAGGCTACACTCCTTATTCTAGAGTTTTGCTTACTTGAGAGAAAAACCAAGTGTGCATCCTTAAATACGCCTAGGATAATTTTTTTTAAACAAATTAAAGAAGGCTTAGAATTTAGTCTATGGGTATTATACACGGAAAAATATCACACATAGAGATACTTTTGGGTTCTATTTGGATGGCTAGCCACATTGAAGGTAGGGGTTTCCATTTGGGTCTGGCCAAGATGTGTATAGGGGACAACTAGAAAAAATTATAGAATAGGTAAGGAAAATTTAAAAAAAAATTAATTTTATCTTATAATTGTATCCGTAAAATTTGTCATTTTTATTTTTTTTCTTCGCATTGACCCATAAAAATTTGAGTTCTTTAAATAATACTTGTAAAACTGATGGCAATATTCAAAACTAAGAACAAGTGTTACTTGAAAATATAAAATTTTCAAAGACTATTAGTGTTTAAATAAAATGGAAATATAATTTTCATTTTAAATCTATACTTCAAGTACATATTTTTATAAAAATTGAGCAATATGTTATTTTATTTCTGCAAGTGTAAAACCTAATCGAACCCTGTAATTACTTGTCAATTTATTTATTATATAAAAAAATTACTTTTGTTTTAACGAATCTTAAGTACTTTTCAAAGTCAATATCTCGCTAATATTAGAGTTCTGACTTTGCCCCTAATCGCTAATAATGATTTTGGAAAAGTTTCTTATCCATTAATAACTTAATGAAGCATGATTGATATATAAAATATTGGATTTTTTACGCCAATCGTTATGTATATACATGATTTAACAATCACTGACACGTTACATGCTACATTATACATAGAAAAAGATCGCACAGAGAAACACTTTGGGCTCCGTTTGGATGGCTCATAGTTGTTTCTGGAAAGTATATTATTCATCAATGACTTAAATAATTAAGTATGATTAATTGAATCGAAGGTATCATAATTAAGAAATCAACTATTCTACTTGCAGCCACAACATGGTTTAAAAAAATAAGAAAAAGAAACATTTCAACTCTTCATTTACATTAAACGTTAGTGATACAATGTAACAGTATCGTTTTGACACAACTAATTATTGAGGATTTGACGTGTTTGTCAAGCTAAGTAAATGTTAATTGATTCTACACTGTCGTTTGTTTTAAAAAGAAAAAATTGATTCCACACATATTTAAAAGGGTTAATTACATTTTATTCTTTAAACTTTAGTGTCATGAACACTTTAGTCCCTAATATTATCTATTGAGTACTTGACCCTTTCTGTAAAGCCAACTGAATATTTTGACTATTCTACCTCTATTTCAATTTATTCTTTTTTTTATTCAATTACACTTCACCTTATAAACTTTAGTGCAAGTAACACTTTAATCCATAATTTTATTTTTTGAGTAGTAAAGTTGTTAATTAATACAGTTCAATATTTTGATAATCTAATCCTATTTATTTTTTTTTTGTTTATTTTAGTTTTATGGTTCTATTTTTCAACAAGAAAAAAATTAATTTATATAGAATTTAATTAGAAGAAATGCTTGTAAGTTGAATTCGGTGTATTACTGCTCTTTTTGGACGGAATTAGTTGAAAATGTAACATAATATAATCAACTCTATTTTTTAAGCACTAAACCCCTTAGGGTAAGTGTTATTTATAACCATGCAATGTTTCTCGTCTAAAATGGCTATCTTAGGCGAAAATTTTAACTAAATACACACACACACACACATACATATATATATATATACCGATGAATCTAGAATTTTGAAACTTTTTTTAATTTTTGAAGTTGACTTGTGCCAAATTAGAATATAAAAATTATAATTTGAATGAAGAAAGAAAAGAGAGTGCATTAGTTTGATAATGTGGTGCTAATAGTAGTTAGTTAGATATTCTAACCTGGACCTATTTCTTGACTTTACTTGTGGATCTTGAGGTTTGAATAGGATACACAAATCTTAAATGATGTATGCTAAAATACAAAATTAGGTGTAGCTATTAATTTAACCAAAGGATTCACATGTAAGACCGTGGAAGGAGAACAAATAATAATTTTTCATAGTTAGTAGAGGAATTTAAAGCAAATGGAAGCAAAAAAAATTAAAAGAATAGATAAAATAAGGATAGAATAGTCAAAACGCTAAAATGGTATATGAAAAGGGGTTCAATTCTCAAAAATTAATATTAGGGACTAAAATATTATTGACTTTAAAGTTTAAGGAGGTAAAGTGCAAATAACCCAAGGGTATATTAGTCTATTTAGTCAATTTTTAACATGCTGTTTGAGTTGTGTATCATTAATCAAGAGACTTTAGTGCTCAAAAGATAATGTTAATAATTAAAGTGATAATAATACTAAAGTTTAAGAGAGTAAAGTATAATTAACTTGATTTCAAATTTGTTTATTTCTATTCTACTTATAAGACTTTGTGTATGCCATTGGATTTGGCTCAAAGTGAATGTAAATTTTATGAATTTAAATTTAGCGTCTTT
This sequence comes from Cinchona pubescens, assembly GCA_025175665.1. NCBI lineage: Eukaryota > Viridiplantae > Streptophyta > Magnoliopsida > Gentianales > Rubiaceae > Cinchona > Cinchona pubescens. Next base: position 288,770 of record JANKKI010000304.1, on the reverse strand, counting down.
AAATATACTTTACAATCAAAATGAATATATATATGGAATCAAGGAAGCATACCAGGTCAGACTATTTGAATGGAATAGCAAAGGATACAAAATTGTCATCAATCTTTGTTTTTTTTTTTTTTTTTTTGTGAATTAAACAAATCAATACTGTAAATCTACCACTGGCTATGAAGGGAAAAAAATTGAGTGTAGTTTCCTGTAACTGTGATATTATGAGTGACACATATTACCTTAAATATACATATTAATTATTTAAATAATGTCATATTAAAATGTATCATAAGAAATCCAAAATAAAAAAATTGTCCACTTGCTAAGCATATAAACAATAACGATGTCAACTCTATTTTTTAATAGAGTTGACCAAAAAATTAGACAAACAATAGACAAATCAAGACTGTGAATCTACCATTTGCTCACTATACAACCAATAAATAATGATGTCAACTCTATTTTTTTGACAAAAATTATGTCACCACCTATTTGATTTGTCAAATGGGAGTATTTTCTTTCCCCTGCAGAATCTCAGTTAAAGGTAACAGAAAACAATTTAGCGCGTCACATATTTGATTGAATTTAACAAAACTCTTTTGATTTGGCCATTTGTCCAGGAAGTGCACTAGTTCTTATTCCTTGCTGAAATTAAAAGAGTAATCCATTTTTAATTCCAATAGTGGAAAAGTATACTTCTTCCATTATAATTGGATTGAAAGAAGTACAATTCATATGAATCATATCCAATCTATTTATTCTATGTATTTTTCTATTGTCAATACATATAATTTGCCATCTAAAATGCATACATTTTGCTGGTTTATTGTCCTTTCGCACATTTAGTTACTTTCCTGATTTAATTTCACTTTTCTGAAAAGATTAACACATGGAACCCAATTAACGAATACCTTAATGACTATCCTGATGTAGTAGTCATTAGACGAGCTCTAATTTCAATACAGAAATAGATTTGGAAATTTGAAACTGCATATATATTTAAACTCAACTAAATTAAGAAAAATTATTTACAAAACTATAATTCGATACCATTTACTAGAACCAATTCATGTGATAAAATCAACAATCTCTAATTTTAAATATTTAATTGTATTTTGTTCTTTTTTTCGTAAATATACTGACATGTCAATAATCTTATTAAATAGTCTTGATTTTGTGGCATGTTCAAGTATAGATGTACTGCTAAATTAATTCATATCAAATGGGTAACGGATTCAAACCCGGAACATTAACAACCCTACATTTGGGACGTTGAGTACAAAACTCGATTTCAATATTTATTTGTGGTGTTTACCTATTTAAGTCATACAATGTGTGTGTAACTTAATTATTTGTCAAGCAGGTGATTAGTTCATTTTTCACATGTCCAGATGTTAGCCGAAACCCTGGTTAACCACCATGTTAGCGTAACTGTATGAATCAAGGTGGTGATTAACACACATGCAATAATATTTTTAGCTCTATCACTAATGCAATGGTTCCCATTCTGTCTTCTGATATAATGTAGGGTAGTACTAATATCCCGTTTGGAAAATTAACTTGTTGTGTTCAAAAGATTTGTATTATATAAATTTTTAAATCATAAAATATTATATTGTACAATTCTTAAGAGTACAATAAAATGATTCCGGAGAGGGATAGTATAATTTTCTAAAAGAGATCCCTCATTATTAAACCTCACACAGTTTATTAAAAATGAAAAATAAAATATCATCATGCATGATACATTTGATTATTACGTAGTAGTAATACCCACTTTTTGGTCACATTCATAGTTCCATGCACATTCCATGACCTTAAAACAACATGATTCAAACAAAGCATTAAAAAGAAAATAAGATAATCATAATTATGTACTTAATAGCACTCGATAGAAGTGCTTTGTGGTCTAATAGTGTTGCACCTCTCTGATATTCAAGGTGCAAAAGTAAAAAAAAAAAAAATACAAAAAAAAAAAATTGATAAATACTGATATCCACAGATCCCGGAAGCACCTTTTTAAGCACAAAATTAGGAGATTTAGATCTTAGCTAAAATGTAGGAAAATTGTTGGAAAAGGGTTGCAACTCTCTCTCTTTTCTCTTATTGTACGAGGAGATGTATAAAGTACGTTACGTATACATAAATATTTCAACATGCTTGAGCAAATTTCACTAAAAAATGACTATCTAGTGACAACAAAAAAAGTATTATAACTTCTGTGTTTAAATATGAATATATGGATAGTTATTTTGGTTGCCAATGAAGCCTTCTTTAACCAAAAAACGAACAAACAATATGGGCCTGTGAGTAATCACAAGAATCCAACTTAGGGGCCGAACTGCATGCTTGGGCCAACCAGAAAAAGCAATATGGCAAGTCTGTTTATGTATTAGCAAAAACTTGACTTTGGACTAATCTGTGGCACAACTGCAGATGCTGATTGATTTTTAACTGATTGGGCCTCTAATCCAAGTGTACTGAACTCTCGTAGTTTCAATTTTGAATCATATGATGTCAACTAGGCCTGTCAACTGGGCTTTTGAGCCTGGCATTGACAAGCCCATTTAAAATTTAAATATTTAGACCCATCAACCCATTTAAAATTTAAATATTTAGAACCATACTCGACTCACAAAAAATCAAATATATTAGGTTCAAACTCACCTCACTTAATTCAACAGTTTTTCGGTCGAATTCAGGCCAGTCCAAGCTCACTTTTTTTTTTTTTTTTTTTTTTTTGTGTACATTTTTACTTCAATTTCACATAATATATATTTAGGTAGATCCGGTTTTTGGCCCAACTTATAGACCCTGTGTTTTGGATTAAACCTTAGAGAATCTATGACATCAGCTGATACCTGTAAGTAAGATTGTTTAAGATTTAATCTTGACCACAGGATCTACCTAAATATATATATGTCTGTCTCTTATACACATATACACATATATATATATATATATATATGTCTGAGAATGGCTTAGATGAACTTGGGCCTAATTTTATATCCGATTTTAAAATAAGTTGAGTCGTGATTTACTAACCTCAGATCGAAATATATATATACATTTCGAGCTGAGGTTCGTAAATCACAAACTCAGCTTATTTTAAAATCAAGTCTAAAATTTGGCCCAAGTTTATCTTAGCCATTCTCATAATAGTCTCAATCCTAATTTTTAACAGGTCGGTTGGACGAACTCAGGGCAGCACAACCCAATTGTCAGTCCTAATGTTAACCATTTTCCATTTAGGAAAGAATATTTTGTTTGCGTTTATGCAACCTTTCCCATGTTGAAAAAGGGCACATGCTATATATTCGGGAAAAAAAAGACCATTTTTGTCTCTTATCTACACTCCAATTCAGTCCCTTTGTATATATGACAGATAAGATGTGTATATATATATATATATATATATCATAACATGCCAATTTAATTGCTCATCTTTTAAAATCATTGCCAATGTAGAACTTGTGACAGAAAAATGGGATAAATTAATGGTGGAGACTACATGAACATCACATTGCCTTTAAACACAAATGACTAGAGATTAAAAACCTAAAAATGACGAAACTTGCTTCAGTAATTTTCATCATTGAAGATTTATTTAAGAAGATTAGACAAAATTAAAGTTAGAGAAATGGGAGATAAGGAAAAAAATATTGGGGTAATAAAGAATAAGATTTTTGAATATCAATATATTTATCTTTTAACGGTCACATGATATTTACATGCCTTTCACTGTTAATTGTCAACTTTTTTGTCAAAAGTCATTAGTTAACATTTTGAAAGATAAGGAATTAAATTGACATGTTCAGTTACATAAGAGACTAATTTGGGACACCGCAAAAGATAAGTGACTAAAATAGTATTTTTTTTTCCTGTATATGTAAATCCTATCAAATAGCTTTCTAGAGCTTTTTAAATTAATCACAACGGTAATAGTTAGAAATAATCTGTTTTATGGTAGCATTTGAATAAAGTTTATTTTTCTTAATAAGGACCATAAGGGTGGTAAACTAACGAGCAAATCACACGTGCTTGGTGAAAGCCCCATTTTAGGATCAGAAAGAATTTCTTGGGTGAAAGTTTTGAGAAAAATAAGAGATTCTCGAAAGAGAAGAAAGAGAAAGGATAGAGAGAAGAATTTTAGAGAGAAAAATGATTAATCTTAATTATGTATAAACTTCTTCAACTCATACAACTGCTATTAATAACTAAACCCAATTAACCGCCAACAACTTTGTTGAATGGATTATCAACTAACTAACTGACTTACATATTTATTAAAATTACAACTTAGGCCCAACTTTATTTATTTGCTACAAATCATGACAACTACTCCCCCTAACAACATCCTTGTCTTCAAGGATGAAAAGTACGAAATTGTGCTCAGAATGAAATCCAAGTCCTCCCAAGTGGATTCTTCTGGATTGAGGTTGCACCATTTGATCATGTTGGCCCAAAACAACCTAAGAGAGGAAAGGGTGGATTAGGTTGTATAGAAATTTAAAGTTTGCTCAATGAATATATTAACTATTTGCCACAAGCAAGGAATACGACAGATAAAGATCAAAGCAATTAATGTACATGAGTAAATAAATAAAAACTTAGATTAAAATTGAAGAGATCAAACCAATACAAACTCCCAAACTTCATAGACTTGGAGTTTTACACCCCTTGTAGTGCCTCTTCAAAAATAGGTGAAGCAACACTCCTTCAAATACACAAGGAAAGATCATTCTTGCTCACACCAAGTCTACTCACTCTAGTTGAGCCAAGAATTTTACCCTACAACCTCCCATTGTACAATGAATATCTCACCACCTGTTGCACTTGAATATCACTTGCAATACACAACTTCTACCCACTAATACAACACTAATAAGAAGCCAATCTAAATCTCTCAAAATATCTTGAGTAAATGTTTCTATGCAATGTAAAAGTCTTGCCTTTTCATTTGGATATACTTAGGCTATTTACAAGTGAAAAAATTGTTAAAATTTGAGTTCTAACAGTCAAAAAACTAACTGTTAAAAACTAGCCGTTAGACTTTCGAATGGTGCTTTAGACGGCCAATTATGCATTCTATAGCTTCTAGAATTTTGCATAGGCTTTCGATGATGCTTCGAACGTCTGATCATGCATCCTATAGCTTCTGGAATTTTGCATCTCTTCCTTTAGGACGGTTATCATCGTCCTAAGCATGAAACTAGAAACTTGCATCTCTTTCTTTGGAATAGTCATCATTGTTCGAAATATGAATCCAGAAACTTCTTGGCTACGGTTAGAGTTCCTTTTTGATGATTCTTAGTATCCGTAGAGTCTTCAGGTTATTTTCTTGATTGTATTCAGATGAGCATCAGTGTCCGAATGGATTGTGTTCGGACGACATCAACGTCCGAATGAGTCATGTTTTCTACACACTTGTTTTCAAACCATTAGTGCGATTTGTTCATCATCAAAACATGATTAACATGATTAGGATTCAACAATCTCTCCTTTTTGGATGATGACAAATCAATTGAATATTTCTAAAAACAACAATAAAATACGATTGTACAAGATAAGAAGTGTTGTCCATTATATCTCCCCCTTTTAGCATCATCAAAAAATAAGTAGTATAAACCAATTAAGCTTCCCCTGAATTTAAGCAGCCAATTAACAACACAACTATTTAATAGAAGTATTATTCACAACCATAGTGTGTAATCAAAATAGACATATTAGACACATCAAGTGTGCAAGTAATTCAAGTAGTATAGGGGATAAGCCAAGTTCATTACTTTCCTTCAAAAACATATATACAAGTAGATATGAGAGAATTCATATAAAGGATTAAAGCATATTTCACTCATTCCTTCCACAGTTCCTCTAATTTCAAGATTTGTATGAAAAAGCATCATTAAAACAGTTAAAGAGTTGGTCAATAATAAAACATATGTGATGCAATTTCTTGTGAGATAAATTAATTTCTAACATATAAGCAATTTGAAAAATGAATGCTCTTTTTTTCTTTTACACGTAGTGACTTAATTTAGAAAAATTGGAGGCAATCATAACCAAACATTTTAATGTCTACAAAGATCAATAAAAGACAAGTTTTCACACATAGAATATGTTTGAATTAGAATTAGAGGAATGCAAACTCGATTTACTAGCATTTTGAAGATGATCAACAAGTTTACATTCATGAGCTTCACACATAATGAATTTTTTATCAAGAATCAAGCATTTAAAAGTTTAAGAAGAAAAACAAATTCAATCACATAGTTGATTAACACTCAACAGATCATAGTTCACATTATCAAATGAAAGCACATTCTTGACAAAAATTTTAATTGTTACCCATTTCAATTGATTTTGTTTTCATGTCATCTTTACTCATATGTTTTGAACACCCTCTATTAATGATCTATCTTCAATCCCTTGGGGTTCTCCAAGCATACCTACACATAAAGTTAGGTAATAATTTTTGGTACTCAAACTTTTTTAGGTCTAATTGAGTTAAGTGAATTGAGTTAATATCCACATAGATTTCATTCCCAATTTTTTGTTCCTTTTAGCATAACAATCTTTCTTGATATGTTGAAAGTTTTATTACTGTAAATTATTATTTTCATTTATGTGTAGTATAAATTGGAGAAATTATAAGACATACACATCTAGATGTGTAAAATTTTTGTTGATAAGCATATTTCTAGTCCTTTTCTTTTCAACAACATTTTATTTTTCTTTTTGCAACAAAGAACTAAGATCATCTACTCTTTTCTTTAACAAGACTTGTTTTTCCTTGTTCTGTCTTAACATCCAATCTTCTTTTTAATGCAAATCCACTTTTCTTCAAGGCATCATTTTTTTTTGCCTACTTATTGTTTTTATGCACAAGTTTTGAGTTAGCACTTAATAAAGTATTAACTTTAACTATTTTAACTCTTTGTTCCTAACATATGATTCTTTCAAGTTTTCATGCATTTTCAATGAAAGCTTCAAAATCATCATCATCAAGAACATCGCAAATATTATCAAAAGAATCATAACTAGAGGATACCTCATTATTTCCAAGAGCCATAAAGGCAATTTGAGCCTCATCATGTTCTTCTTCAACTTCTCCATCTTGCCATGTTATATAGAAGTTGTTGAAGTGAGACTTTCTTGAATCTTTTCTCCTTTTGATGGACACTCATGTGCAAAGTATCCCAATTGGCCATATTCATAGTCTTTTTCACTTTGCTTCTTACTTGTATCTTTTCACGAAGAATTCAATGCTATGCTTCTTTTTATCCTTGCCTCCTCATCATCTTATACCTTATATTTTTGCTTCAATTCATAGGAGGTTAGAGATGTGATCAATGATTCAATAGATAAAGAATTTAGATTTTTAGCCTCTTCTATGGCAATAGATTTATTTTTCCATTCTTTAGGATAAAGCATTCAAAAATTTTCTATTTTTCTTACCTAAAGAATATTCTTTGCCTAAGATTTCTAAATCCTTAATTATATCATTGAACCTGCAATATATTTGATCTATATTCTCATGAGGTTCCATTTTGAAGAATTCATATTTCTCCCCAAGCAAAGACTTCTTTTGTTCTCTAACATCATTACTACCTTCATGGATTTCCTTCAATTTATCCCAAATTTCTTTAGCATATTGACAACCCTTTACTCTTGTAAATTCATTTACATCTAAGGTATTATACAATATGTTCATAGCTTTAGCAGTCAAAGTTAAATTTACTCTATTGTGTGCATTTAACTTATATCTGTTCTTATGCCTTAACCTATGTGTATGTTCATCAAGAATATTAATATCAAAAGGACCTTCATCTACAATGTACCACAAATCAATATCAATAGATTGTATAAATATTTTCATTCTTTCATTTCAACTAATAAAATTGATACTATTAAACATAGGAGGTCTACAGAGTAATAGATTGCCCATCTAGAAACAAAGCATTGTTAGTTGCCATAATGATGTTTACTCTTAAGCTAGTTAAGCTAAATATTAGAGACCAACGCTCTAATACCAATTGTTGGCCCAAAGCAATCTAAGAGGTGGGTGAATTAGGTTGTATAGAATTTAAACCTTGTTCAAAGAATATGTCAACTATTTGCCACAAGCAAGAAATAAGATAGATAAAGATCAAAGCAATAATGCACATGAGTAAATGAATAAAAACTTAGATTAAGATTGAATAGATTAAACCAATACAAACTCCCAAGGTTCATAGATTTGAAGTTTTATACCACTTGTAGTGCCTCTTCAAAGATAGGTGAGGCAATACTCCTCCAAGTACACAAGAAAGGATCACTTTTTCTAACACCAAATCTACTCACTTTAGTTGAGCCAAGAATTTCACCCTACAACCTCTTTTTTTACAATGAATATCCCACCACCTATTGTACTTGAAGATCACTCACAATACAGTTCAACTTCCACCCATTAATACAATACTATTAAGAAGCCTATTCTCTCAAAATATTTTGAGTAAATGCTTGTATTCAATGTAGAAGTCTTGCCTTTTCATTTGAATGTCCTTGGGCTATTTATAAGTGAAAAATGTGCTGAAATTTGAGGTCCAACAGTCAAAAGACTAGTTGTTAAAAACTAGCTATTAGACTTTCGAATGGTGTTTCAGATGACCGATCATGCCTCCGATAGCTTCTGAAATTTTGCATAGGCTTTCGGACGGTACTTCAAATGTCTTGATCATGCATCCTACAGCTTCTGGAATTTTGTATCTCTTCCTTTAGGATGGTCATCATCGTTTTAAGCTTGAAACCAAAAACTTGCATCTCTTCTTTTCGGACAATCATCATTGTTCGAAGCATGAATCCAAAAACTTCTTGGCTACAGTTAGAGTTCATTTATGATGATCATCAATGTTCATAGAGTCTTCTAGTTGTTTTCTAGATTGTGTTTGAACGAGCATTAGCTATATCCAAATGAATTTTGTTTGGACAAGCATCCACATCCAAATGATCTTGATTTTCTACACACTTATTTTCAAACCGTTAGTATGATTTGCTTATCATGAAAACATGATTAACATGATTAGGGTTCAACAAATCAATATCTAGATAATTGGGCTACCATTTCTCATAACCACATTCCTCTTCAAAACAAGTTCAGGTGTTACCAGCACTTGATCATCCTCTCCTACAGTAGGTAATTTTGGCAAGATATTTAGTTAGACTCAATCCTCTCCTTTAGTTGAGAAACATGGAACACAGGATGCAATCTGGAGGAAGCAAATAGCTGTTATGATTAAGAAAGAACCATAAAACTTGAAAGATGCTTGAGTTGCTTCTCGAGCTCAATAGTTTGCTAATTGTAAGGCTAGAGCTTGAGATAAACCTAATCTCCCACAACCAATTGTCTCTTAGTTTTGTGCTAATTAGAAAATAACTTCATTCTACTTTGAGCTGTTTGAGATAAACCTTTATAATCTCCCACAACCAATTCTCTCTCAGTTCTGTGCTTATTAGCAAATAACTTCATTCTACTCTGAGCTGTTGTTAAGTGTTTCTTTAGTATTTAAATCATAATCTACATGTCCTGCACTAAATTTGAAGCTATTAGAGCAATTGATTACCATTTGATTCCTTACTGGCAGCTACTTAGATTTGTATCCATACAAAACTTCAAATAATCATTTTGATGCTTGTGTGGAGATTGCTATTGCACCACCATTCTGCCAATGGAATCCATTATACCCACTGCTTGGTCTATAATTTGTCATGCATCTTAGATAAGCTTCTATACAATGGTTTAACCTCTCATTTTGGCCATCAATCTATGGATGGTAGGAGATGCTAAGATTCATCTGAGTACCAAGCAATCTAAACAACTCTTGCTAGAATGCACTTGGAAATAGTTTGTCTCTATCATATATTAAGGAATCTGGAAGTCCATAGGGTTTTAACACACTGTCCAAGAACAATTTAGATTACTTTAAGAGCAGTAAATGGGTGAGCCAAAGGCAAGAAATGGGCAAACTTTGTCAGGCTGTCAATGACCAATGACAGTGTATCCTACTCTTCAGAAATAGGAAAATGCCCTATAAATCCATTGTAACATGAGACCAAGAGTGCTTTAGCATAGGGAGGATTGCAAAAACCCTGGTATTGCACATTCTCATGCTTATTTCTTTGGCACACATGATAATTTTTTACAAATGAAATCACATCAACCTTCAACATAGGCTAGTGAAATATGGCTTTAACTCTCTGTGAACTACTATTCTGACCAAAATAGCCTCCTACAAATGAATTATGTATGGTTTCCAAGATTTTTACCTTCAATCCGTTTCCACTACTAATACAAATCTTTCCTTTATACTTCAAAATTCCCCCTTCAAACTTGTAATCCATTCTGTTGTTAGGATTGATCAAAATTTTAGCAATTATTTCTTGGTTCTCTTTATCATCAGAGTAGCTCAAAGTGACCACCTGCAGCCACTGAGGCTAGGTTGTACCACAAATATAATATTTATGCTACTCCCTTTTTCTTCTGGTCCTTGTCTCATGCTAAGAGCATTAGCAGCCCCATTTTTCACTCCTTTTTTTATATTGAATTTCATAATCAAAGCCTAGAAGTTTGATGAGCTATTTTTACTACAGAAAGGTAGTAATTTTTTGCTCTAAAAGGTACTTTAAATTATGATCATCTGTTCTAATAATGAAATTGTAACCAATAAGAAAGTGCTTCTATTTTCCCATAGCCATCACTACTGTCATCAATTCTTTTTCATACATAGATAGGCCCTAGTTTAATAGATTGAAAGATTTGCTAAGGAATGCAATGGGATGCCTTCCTACGTGAGGCCAATACCCATCCCTATTTCACATGCATCAGTCTCAATAACAAAAGGTTTAGCAAAATCTGGTAATTGTAAAACAAAAACACTGTTCATAGCCACTTTCAATTGTTGAAATGCTTTATCAGTATTCTCATTGCAGCTTAAACCTTTTTTCTAGTTATTAGTAAATCTGTCAAAGGTCTGGTTGTTAATCCATACCGCTGAATAAACCTTCTATAATAACCAATGACCCCAAGAACCCCCTCAATGCTTTGATATCCTCAGAGGTTGGCAAGACAACATGCACTCAACCTTTCCTTTATCCAATTCTACCCCAAATGCAGAAACAATATAGATGACCATGATACTCTACTTTGGATTGAGCAAACGAACATTTGGACTTCTTGGCATACAATTATTGAGTTCTGAGTACCATGAGTACTATTTTCAAATTGTCAAGGTGGATTTTTAGGTTAAAATTATAAGTCAAGGTATTATAAAAAAATACTAGGACAAATTTTCTGAGGAATGGTTGAAATTTCTGGTTCATAATGATTGGAAGGTGGCTATTTCATTAGTAAACCCAAAGGGTATGACTAAATTTCAAAATGTCCCTAATGGGTTAAAAATCTATTTTATGGATGTTAGTGGTTTTAACTTTGATATGGTGATAATTAGATCTGACGGTCTAGCTTGAATACACTTTAGAGCCATATAACACATTAAACAATTCATCAATATTAGGGATGGGGTATCTATCCTTAACTATGATGTTATTCAACCTCCTATAATCTATACAAAACCTCCATGTGTTGTCTTTTTTCTTGACTAAAAGAATAGGTCAAGTAAAGGGATTGGTGCTGGATTGGATAATGTCATTTTTAAGCATTTTAGGAATTTGGTTCTCAATCTCTATTTTTTTGGGAATGGGGATATCTGTAGGGTTTAAGTTTAAAATTTTGAGCTCCACTAAGAAAGGGAATACAATAATCTTGATCTCAAGGAGATGGAAGGGAAGTTGGAGTGGCAAACACATATGAAAGCTTCTCAAGTAAATCAGAAACTTGCTTATGATATGAGATTACCTGATTGCTGTAGACACTAACAATGGTTCCTTCCTGTTGCTTGAGTTGCTGCACTTTCCTGATAGCTTTTCCTCTAATCAGCTTTTTCCTGTGTTCCTATGCTGAAATCTCTAGAAGTGTATAAGAGAATTTAGCTTGTGTATAACCCCAAGATGATGTCCCACCTTCCTAATTCCATTACCCTAAGGATAATTGAATTCATAATCTTGAACTTGCTATTGAACTGGTTTGTAGATGCCAACACTAGTCAATATACTACCATAGCAATGGCGGCAGACAGTGGTTGAATACGAGTAGACATCAACTTCAATCTTTCCACAGCTCTATGATTAATGAAAATATGAGAACTTCTAGTATCCACAAGAATACTAACTATTTGCCTATTAATCACACCAGATAGCCTAATAGATATCCTCTTCATCATATTTGTTAATATATAAAGAAACCTCTATCTTCTGGCCAAAATTACTAGTTATTTCATCTTGTTCCCCTATTGCATCCACATACTCCCAAGAATCATTTTCTCATCTACTACAATAAAATTGAGATTTTTAAACCTGCAAGCATGGCCAGGATTGTAGTGTTCCCTACATTTGAAGCCCAAATTTTTATTTGTGTCTTCTATACTAAATCTCTTGAGGAGTTAACCTCTTAACTTCCCCTTTATCCTTGACCCCATTCTTCATCATCCCTCCAATTCCTTCTTTGGAAGTTCCTTTCCCTTCATTCTTGGAATAAGGGCAGTTATCATTCCAAGATCTCATGACTTATTTTTCTTTCTTCGATGATAATTCCGGTGAATGTTCTTGAACTTCTACAATTTTAAAAGCTCTCAACAAAGTGGTAGGTTGGAACAAATGTAGCATAGGTTTGATCTTCTCCTTAACCTTATTGATGAAGCTAGAAACAGAGTAGGATTTTAACAAGTTAGGGTTTTTAGCTAATATCAAGGATCTAAGTTCTTCAAACTTTTCTTGATACTTAGCCATTGTTCCTTTCTATTGCAATTTATTGAATTCTCCGATTACATCTCGAGCCCTCTTGTCCCCATACCTCATGCACAATCCTTCCATAAAATATTCCTAACGTAGCCTTCCTTAGCTAGTTTGAATCCTTGACGCCTTAGACATCTATTTTTTCTTCTAGGTACATGTCTACCATTTCCAATTTATGTGCCTCAGGAACTTGGTGAACAATGAAAATTTTTTCACATTTCCTAATCCAATTCCTAGGGTTCTTCCTATAAAAAAAAAATGGCAATTCGATCCTAGGTCCCTAATTAATAGGGAATCCATGACCTCTAGTGAATTTTTCCCTACAACTTCCTAGAATTTCCACCTCTTCTCTGTTCTTTACAAGATTAGGCAAGGTAGGAGTAGATTTATTACCTAACTGAGTTTCGCCCTCCTTACAAATCATTCTTAGAATGGCATTAATTCTTCTATCCATACTAGAAATTGAAGATTCTATGTTTGGTTCCAATTTCTAGTTGCTTTCCTCCATATGTCCCTCTAATTGTGAAAGACAATCTTGTACTTGTAGCTACAAGTTCCTAATTACCCCCATGGCCTCTTGAATCTTGAGTTATTGCTTCTTGAATTGCTCTTCTACAGTTTTCTGTCAAGTGGAATTGTAGACATTTTTTTTTTGTCTAGAAACGATTGCTCTGATACCATTGTTAAGATTAGAGAGAATTTCTTGGGTGAAATTTTGGAGAAAAAAGAGAGATTCTTGAGAGAGAAGAAAGAGAAAGGATAGCGAGAAGTGTTTTAGAGAGAGAAATGGTTAATCTTCATTATTCATAACATTTTTTTAACTCATACAATAGCTATTAATAACTAAACCCTAATTAACCACCACAAGCAACCTTGTTGACTAGACAATCAACTTACTAACTGACTTACATATTTATTGAATATTATAACTCAATTCCTACTTTACTTATTTATTACAAATCATGATACTTCACTTGAGGTTGGCATGCGCCAAGCAACATCGACATTGAGTCGAACTTTTAGTTTGACGAATTGATATTGAGTTCTGTGAGATTTAAAAGTTGATCGAGGTTAATTGTTGCTCTCATAGATATGCATAATTTTTACTTTTTATTTTTATTATTCAAGTTCGATTGAACTTGATTGAATTCGTTTAAACTCCATTGAAATCGATTGAAATTGAACTCAAGTTTGGTGAGCTCTAACTCAAATTTCACATAACCGAGCTCGAATAGACTATTTTGTTCGAGTACGATTTGGCTCCTTTATACACTTTAGCACGAACCTCCAAATGTGGCTCCAAAAGCGCGACCAAATTTTCTTTAAGTCATCACCGGCCGAGTCAATGAAGTAAAAAAACTGAGCTCAAAATGCAGCAGCTACAGCTCCTGCTTACCACACCACCACCACCACCACCACCACGACGAATATGCACATTCTTGATAACTACTTCTCCAATTCCACCAACTCTCTCCAATCCCTCAATCCTTCTTCCTAAACTCTCCTTTTCTTCACGACCCTTTTGCAATCCCACCACTCCGCTTCGTTCCAGCACCACCCAATCTCGCTTCTTCTGCAAATTCAGCAATAACAGCTCAGGTCTTCTCTCCATCTCTTTCTTTCACTCTTTTTTTTTTCTCTGTTTATTTCCTGTGTATTTTTTTGGTTTTTATTGGTTTAAATTTGTTTTTATCAACAGCTCCAGGGATAACGGTTTCTCTTTTTTTTTTATTCAATTGGTATGCAAAAAATAAGAGTTTTGATCATTTAATTGGATTTTGTTGCTATGGACAAAAGATGAAGTGCTAATAGGACTGAGGTTTTCTTGTTGGCAATTAGGTGAACAACTAGTATGCAAAACAAAGTAAAAGAATATAATTGGTCTCTAGGCAGTGTGGTTGCTGGCTGCTTGATAAAGTTAGGGATAAGCTTAAGTTCTTCTGCTGTCAAGCTTTCAGTTTCATGGTTTTGATGTAATATTCAGAAAGTTTTAGTTTTGGCTTCGATTTCTTGTTTGGGAGTAAAACCAAGTAGGAATGATGAATCAATGTGTGCCTGTTTGACCTTGCCAGATAGTCTTGAGTTTTGCTTTCTCTTTCTTGTTTTTTACTTTCCACCGTTGGTTTGGGGAGAGGTGTTATGGAATAAAACATGGCCAGGTGCCTTTGTTAAGGAGGCATTAGTTTAAGCACATTGGTTTGTTGGCTGTGAGTATAAGGTTTACTGGCATCCTTGAAGAGTACAACGTGATCTGAGAGTGCTAGTATTTTATAAAGGGGAAACATAAACTCTCACCAAGATAGATTTTCCAAGTCACCAGGTTCTTTGAACTGAACGTAGGGTGCCCCGCTGAGCACCCAACTTGAAGAAAACCACTTGAGCTGAGAGTGCTAGTACCTTATAGTGTGAACATAAGATATGAAATGTGCTAGATATTTCTCACACATAATGAAGGGCAAAAAACGGAAACTCTCACTGAGATAGATTATTCCAAGTCACCAGGTTTCTTGAACTGAAAGTAAGGTGCCCCATACGCTCCTTCTTCCACCCAACTTCTGTCCTGAAACCCAAAGGAGAAAAATGTTCCTGGTCAGAGCAGCTGAGGGAGAAATTATACTTACTCATGCTCCTAGATTTGTTAGTTGGTGGGAGAAAGTAAAGGCAGTTCAGACTACTTGAGTGAAACTTGCAGCGAAAACTGTTGAAGAAGATTGGAAATTGAAATAAAACTCGAGGGTTGGAGAGCGACTTCATGAACTTGTGAAAAAGTAGACGCTAGTTTCACAGAAGAAGTTACTCTTCCTCTGACCACAAAACAAACATTTTGGACTCTCCACCAATCTATGGATCCCAAGAATTTCAAAGTTTATGAGTTTCTTCTGTTTTACTAGGTGAAGATATTTCTAAAATTTGTGATGTATTTCTTCCCTTTTCCTTTTAATTTGTGGCTATGTGAAAAAGAAAGAGAATTAAAGCCTATATTGACTTGTAATCAAAACAAGTTTGCTGCCTATCAAGAAGAAACTAAATTAAGTGCAAGCATTAATCTGTTTTACAATCTAATTGTGAGGACATTGTTTCGTAAGTGACAACATGAAAGACAACTTCTTTGATTAATTAGTTATAAACAAGTAGATAGTGAGGACATTGTTTTGTAAGTGACAACATGATGTATAGACAACTTCTTTGATTTATTAGTTATTAACAAGTAGATAGTGAACCTTATGGGAATGGCTTTAATGAGTATCATGCAATGGGGGCACTTCTTAAGACCTCTTTATGCTGACTTGGTTAAGGAAGGCCTTGGCACAACCATATAGGCTAGTTGGGTTCCTGAGCATGTAAAGACTTGGCAGCCAAGAAAGGAAACCAATTCTCACTGGAATAGCACAAGAGGTGATTGAGAGTTGACTTGGTTGGAAATTCTAACTTGCTTTACTGAAGTAACTGCAGATATAGTTCATTGTTTATCTCAAAATCAGCTGCTCAATTCTTTTATTGCACTATTGCCAGTAAGTCCCTTCATTTTGGTTGGTTCAATTTTCAGTATAGAAGCATAGCCTAAATCTTAAAACTTTTCTACCTCCCCTGTGTATAAGAGACAGCTAAGTAGCATGCATCTTCTTCACAGGAAGAATAAGTTTCTTTCAACTGTTCTAATTTGTTTTACCAAACTTCAGAGTTGCTTTTCCGTTTTCCCCTCCATATTAGTGCCTGCTTCAGATTTTGTCAATCTTATTATATTCACCACATAATCACACAGCAACTCAATCTTAAAAGGAAGGTAATAAATGGAGTATATTGGTAACTCAGTGCAACAAAAACTCTATTCTAGAAGTTTTTACGTTTGTTTAGAATATAGACTCCTGAGTTCCAAGAACTCAGACTTGATATTCTTACTTGACTTTTGACTAATATTTCTGGCATATATTGTTTTCTGAAAGAACTCTAAGGTTTACTTCATTCAGCCCTTGTGCTATGATTTTCACTTGATTAGTTCATGAAAAGCTCAGCTTCCACTTCACATCAAAGAACGATTGGCCCTTTCCGCTCCTTCACGTGAATTTGAATGAAAATGGAAACCTCTTTCCTATCCAACAAAAGAAATATCTCTTTTCCAAGAACATATTAGTTAAAGCTTTGTCATCGCAAACATCACAGCACACATCTTTTTCAGCGGATGAGTTATGCAAATCATCATGAGCTGTTTGAAATTCTCCATGTCCATTTCTTATTCCTTTCTGTAATACTCAAACTAAGATTTAGATTTAGAAAGAAAGAAAAAGAAAAAAAAAAGAAGAAGAAAAGAAACAGATCTTAAGCAAATTATATGATGCTTTTACTAGATATGATATCACAGTTGGAGCTTGGGAAGCTTGAAGAGAGGCAGAAACCAGAGAAGCGTGTGAATGGGATATTCTGGATTCTACTTCTTAATCTTGGAATATACGTTGCAGACCATGTATTTCAGGTCGTGTTTTTGTTGATTTGCTTGCTATTCCAGAAATATTTCACAGCATCATATTAATGTGTGTGTCCATTTAGTTTTCTTTGAAAACCTTTCAGCCTCACCTTCTATGCAAATTAAGGATTAAGGAATATAATTGGTTATTTCATATATTTCTACCCTTGTGACTAAATAAAGATCTTATTCAGAAACCTAAAGAAAGAAATGATTTTTGTTGTGAAGATATCTTTGGCTTATATAACCAGTCTATGCTAATACAAAATTCTTTAGTGATTCAGGTGAGTGCAATAAAAGCTTTATATTTGTATCACAACTGGCCTGCTTGGTATCAATTTGTGACTGCAACATTCTGCCATTTCAATTGGTAAGAAATCAGTGCTTCTGTGGATGCATAAAAATAGGCCAAAAGACTAAATTCTTATTTTGTTTGATGCTATTCCAGTTCCACTCATTAAAAATGCCTCTACGTGTGTCTAGTATTTACAGTACTTTTCATACTTTTTTCTCAGGAAACATCTTTCAAGTAACCTCTTCTTCTTATATATTTTTGGTAAGTCAAACTTTATGTAATTTGATGTTAGGTTAACAAAGATCATATTGTCTCATAGTCAAGTATAAAATGTAGTTTGGATATATGTTGCCACTCAGGGAAACTTGTTGAAGAGGAAGAAGGAAACTTTGCATTATGGCTTTCATATATCCTAACTGGTGCTGGAGCAAGTTTTGGATCTTGTTTCATGGCTTGTTCTCCCAAGAAATGCTGTCTCTGTTGGAGCCTCTGGTGCAGTTTTTGGACTCTTTGCGATTAGTGTCCTAGTGAAGGTGAGTATTCTCTTTTGTTTCTGTGCATCATTTGAAAATCAGCAAATGAAATGAGATGCTTTCTTCTTTCTTTCTCTTATACACATGTTAATTGACCTATTTGATGTTTCTCTAGATGTCTTTGGACTGGAGGAAGATTCTTGAGGTACTTATATTGGGCCAATTTGTTATGAAAAGGTACATCATACCCCTTAATAGGTGCACTTGGCACTTTGCATATTTTACTAAGTCAGTGAACACTTTCACGTGCATTACTTTGTTTTTAATTTTTTTGTGGAAGGGAAAGAAGAGAGAAGAATGGCCTTAGTGCTCAACAATACAGTACACTAATGAATCCAACTATCTCACTTCTCATTCCAAATTAGAAATTAGAATGACTTCAAATATCCTTTTAATAGAAGTATATAGGTGTACAGAAATTTCAGAATGACGACTTCTTATCTGCAATCTTTCTAACATCTGTTGTCTTTCATGTATTGGTCTTTGATCTTACATATCTCGAGTTTAGAATATTATAGAGCACATATTACATGGATTGGCAATGAATGATCTGTTTCTTAGGGAAGGCTTCGGTTTTACACATAATGAAATGGGGTTACCATGTTGATCCTGTTTCTGTCTACATTTGTTTTATCATAGCTGATTATTAAGTATTACATCGTATTCACCACAAGTATTGCGTTTTTATTATAGCCATCTTGTTACTAGGAGGGCAAGAACTTAGCTATTCTACACCCTTTATTGATTATTCTACCCAGTGATCAATTTCTGCTCTGTAAATGTATACAAGACTTTCTCAATCAAATAGGAGGGAGATGGGTGATGAAACATGACCTGAAATGAAAGTACCAGCACCTGATGAAATAAAGAGGCAATGATAATGCATAGAAAGTGCAAACTGAGAATAATAAACTCTCATGAAATGGTCTATTAATTGAAAGAGGGTATTACAGAACTTGAGTAAAAATTCAGCAAATTAAGTGATATTGACCTGAGTATTAGATCCCTTTGTCCTTTCAATAGCAAACCTTATTTAGGAACTTTTGTGCCTGTGCTGAAGTTTCTGTTGAATATGTAACACCAGGTGATGGAAGCAGCACAAGCTTCAACAGGGTTAGCGGGTGGTTTCCGAGGAGGCTACGCCTTACAGAATGTTAATCACGTAGCACATCTCTCAGGTGCCCTAATTGGTGTGGCTCTGATATGGCTTCTCAGTAGATTTCCATCACAACCATCAGATATGAATACCTCCTCATCTATTCAGAGGAGAAAAGACTGACAGATATCAAGTATAGTTCAATCCATTTTTTATATGTGCCCGTCAATAGAAAAGTAAATTATAGAAGTTCTGTTGATGTTATTGTATGTTGATCAATGACAACAATATAAATTTTACTTCCAATTTTGTGAGTAGACTGAAATCAAAAAAGAACGCGTTCAAGGTTTAAGTCATTACTTCTTTAGTTGGTAGCAATATTCTGCAATCAGATATGAAGCCTGCAAATATTCTTCGCGAACACTTTTCTGTCTTCTTTATCTCCAATCTACTTCTCATTTTGTGTCTCGAAAGTTATTGTGTGCCCAATGCCAACTTTGCCATTTGGTCTAATACACTTCTCAACAAATTGGCACTTGGACGTTGCGTACAACCTTTCCAAATATCACTGACATTATTTTGCTCTTAATTTGGAATGCTTGCTAGAAGGTGACAAATGGATTAAAGCAAGACAATTGCAAACTCATAACAGAAACAAATTCACATATTCCTGTGTACCGGTACCTAAAATCATTTCATATGCCAGCAATATTCTGGTGACAGGTAATGTCGACATGGAGGACAAAAGTGGGAGGCCAAGAAGGAAGGAAATGCTGTATTTGCTATTCATTTTGAATACGGAGTAATTGATCTGTTGTTAAATAAATATCTTCTATTGGACACTTATTGAAATGTGATACTTCTTTGTTTTTTAGTCATCCCGACAACTGCGAGACTTACAACGCATTACAGAGTAAGTAGCAAAGATCTTGCTAAGTCAACCACATATACCTGCCACTTCCAAGGTAGTAGAAACATACATATGTAGATGGAGAGCAAGTCTAATTGTGCAGTAGTTGAAGTTTTAAAGCAGCCTAGTCTTTTTCACCTGTCAACTGTCGTGAGTTCTGTACCAAAATAGCTAGCAGATGATGATGAACAAAAGATTTGATTTACATGGTGAATTGAACCTCAGAAAAGCTATACAGGGTGCTTGGAGTTTTATATATAGTCCCCTGTCTATGTACAATTCTTCCTATGTTCAGGTGTACTGATCATTGTAGTTCCCCTTTCCATTCAGTTCAAGAACCCCACTGTGTATGAGTTTGGAAGTTGACCAGAGATATAAAGCTGGCGTTGATGTTGCCTCGGACAAACAATCGGACTTCGAGAACCAAATCTACAAGAAAGATACATTGATGTAGTAGTAGTGTATAGGCTCTCCGAAGAAAGTTCAGGTTCCCGTAACACAACCCGATTTTTCTTAGTTGCAGCACCTAAGTTTTTTTGATCATTTATGAGCTCGCTTGGGATCTGTAGCAGTTTGTGACATGAGTTAATTGCATCCTTATGATAGATTTTCTCCAAACTTTGCACCGTTGTCTCATTCTGCCTATTTAACTGATAAATCATGCTTTGCTTTTCAATGGAGCCAATTATCCTATTTGCCTCTTTACTAAGTCCAATGGCACGCCAGGCCTCTGCGATCAGCATAAATGTTGTTTTCTGAGGCTGAACATTAAATTCCTCCAACTCATTGATTATTCCTTCTGCCTTCCATGGCTTTTTGCTTCTGCATAGCCCGAAATTAGGGTTTCAAAAGTTCTCAAATTTGGAGATATACCACATTTGCACATCTTTTCGAAAACCCTCATTGCAGAGTCCATTGAACCAGCACTACACCATCCACTAATGACTGTAGTGAAGATCACTACGTTGGGGCGAATACCAGAATTCACCATAATATTCAGGAGTTCATCTGCCTTTTCTGGTTCCAGTGCACGGACATAACCTTTAGCGAGAATACTGTATGCATGGACATCAGGTTCAATACCAGCTTTTATCATATCGTCAAAGATTTCCCTGCACTTAACCATATATCCTGCGGCACTCCAGGCATTCATGAGGGTGCTAAAAGTTATCACATCTGGTTTGACACCACATTCTTCCATCAGTGAGAGAACCTATCAAATTAGTAGCTATTGTCAGCATTTTGCTCCCAAACAAGATACAGCTGTATCCATATTCTAGGGTGTAAGATCAGATATTTTATACACTGATCACATTCCAGCAGTTATACTCTTCATTTTGTAGCCAAGCAGATCAGAAAGGAAATTGTGAATATTTGTGAATACTTGACATTTTTAACTATGGATTCTTTCAAGCATCATGTTAATAAGATTCAAAATACATGCAATGCAAAAACCTTTGTCAATAACTAACTACTTTCAAGTAGCCAGTAATCACATATATGACACTCTCATTCTTGGCTCTCAGACTAGTTGAACTAAAATTCCAATGAGGAAATTTGCATTATCCATTTTGTTGAAGTTCCCATTTACAGCAATTAGTACTTCTGCATACAAAAGACCTAAACCTTAAAACTCAGCTTGAATAAACCATAACTTGAGGCCATGAAAGTTTCTCAAGTTTGGTCATTTGGTCTAA
The DNA here is from genome assembly GCA_025175665.1 of Cinchona pubescens. Lineage (NCBI taxonomy): Eukaryota > Viridiplantae > Streptophyta > Magnoliopsida > Gentianales > Rubiaceae > Cinchona > Cinchona pubescens. Next base: position 266,898 of record JANKKI010000304.1, on the reverse strand, counting down.
GGGATTCACTCAAGTAAGTTGCTTGTGCAAATAACACATCTGTAGACCAAATGGCTTCCGATGATTGCCCATGCACGTTTTTGAGGCAAGGGTTCTCATGTCATGGCATATGCACAGAGAGTAGAGACCTCTGTACTACCACTAGGTAAGCAATTCTCAGGCTAATTTGTCCTTTTGGATGAAATACACTTCACCAACACAAGGATAGTTCTTAAATCAGATATTGGGTTTTAGTGAATATGTTTTGATTTCTCACTAAGCACTCGATTTAATGTTTCGTGCATGGCATGTCAGATGACGAATCATTCAATAAATTGAAGAGAGAGAGAGAGAGAGAGAGAGACCTAAATGGAGTAACTGTTGAGCAAGCAATAACTAGTTAACATCTCATTCTGCTATCACCCATTGGACATCTTATTATAACTGTGTGGAGTTTCAAAGAATAACAATTATAGAAGAAACGAATGATGATCCAGGTAATAGAAATTAAAATTAACCTCATCAACACCATCTCTATCTGACACATTGAGGAATCCTTTGATCAGGGAATTGAACACCACAAGATTTGGTTGTACTCCTAGATCCACCATTCTGTATGCAAAACTCAAAGCATCTCTTGCTTTACCTTCTTTGCAGTATCCAGCTGAATGATGATGCCACAGGTTCTTTCATTTGGATTCACTCCATTCTTCTGCATTTCTACTATCAGACCTTCAGCCTTTTCCGTCTGGCCATTTTGAGCATATGCTGTTGCTATGGTGTTGTAAGTTACAGCATCAGGTTGTAAACCAGAAGTTACCATCTTAGGAATCAAATTCCAAGCCTCTTTCATATTCTTTTTACTACACCATGCCCTAATAAGTACATTGTAAGTCCTCAAGTTGGGTTTTATGTTGTCCTCTTGAGACATCAATTCTAGTATCTTCAAAGATTCTTCAGGCTTTCCAATTAGCCCATATCCTTTAATCAAAGTGTTGAAAGTGCTTGTTGTGGGTTTCATTCCACTCTCCCTCATCTTCAACAAGGTTTCCATGGCTTCCTCCATATTCCCAGATTCAGAAAATGCATTGACTACTGCGTTGAAAAAAACTGAATCCGGCTTCATTCTGTTTTCTTGCACATGAGTCAGAATTGAATTTATGTGGTTACATCAAAGCGCTTCTGGGTAGTTAATGCCGCTAATAAGGTTGTGCATGTTACTAGAGATGGTTTATGTCCTCCTTCAATTAAATCGTTGAAAGTAGATTGAGCTTCCTGAGGCTTCCCTCTTTCCAAAAGAATGTTCATTAGTTTTGTTCGAGAGCGAACTGTTCTACAACTATCCCCCCTCATTTGAAAATGTACAAAGGGTTGATTCCGGTATTGGATGTAATTGAATCTTATCATCCATAGATTTTTCCTGGAAAGTTCAACAAGGCATCAGTATCTGAATAACAAATAACCATAAGCTTTATTTCCACACAGAAAGACACACTACAAACTTCAGCAACTTTTGGGGGGAAAAAAGAAAAAAAGAATGACACATGTTAAGAAAAATTTTGATATGCACATTTCCATATTCTTCCTTATTGGGATTCTTTATACGAAAGCTTTGCTTCCCCAAGGAACACCTTGGAGCTTATCCAAAAAAATATGTTTCAATTTTGGGATTCCACCTATTTCCAATCAAGAATTCATCTTCTTTTTCAAGAAAAGCTTTTTCACTGCAAAAAATGCCATGCAAGATATACAAAAACAAGGACCAACAGCACAAAGGAATTAAATACATATAACATGGTTTTGAACACAGCATTAGTACAATTCTGATCTTATAATATGCCACCAGGAACCATGGATGTTTACACTGTTCTCCTTTACTTGGTAATGACACATCTGAAAATTAATAAGTGCGCATATGCTAACAGCATGCCTATAATTTTAGAACCTGCTTCACTTTATTTCCTTAAGATATACTAGAGCTTGAAGCTGCGCTGATATGCCACAATATCACTTCTAGTTCTCACAACATAGAGCAATTCCACATTTTCTTAACAGCACTACTTGTTTGTTGACTAAACTGCAGGTTTCAGTTAACCTCAACTCTATAGCAATCTGTCCATTCAGTATGCTATATGGCAGGTGGATTTTTCTACAATGTTAAACCTAAAGAGAAATCCAGCAATATATAGAGTTACTTCAACAGGACAAATATAACATGTAACACCACTGAAAATTTTGAATAAAGAAATGTGTTTCAAGAATACTCTTAAACCAAATATTATTACATTAATGCGTTCAGTTTGAACTAGTACAAAGCAAAGAGAAAAAGAGGTTGCTTCCAGGATAATGAATTTACAGTTTGGGAAGAATAAATTTAGACCAGATGCATAACCTTGGTACTGTAGTTAAATAAACATATAGATTATCGTTTTTTTTTTCCTTTTTTACTTGTGACAAATCTTATTAATATGTAAAAAAAAAAACCATTGATTTTATAGCATCATGTCCTGATAATGAAATTTTAAGTTATATTCTTTTATAATGTCCGTAATTTCCAGACCTTATCAGCAGTTATGAAGGTGATTGAATTGTACCTTGACTTCTTGAACCAGTTCCTTCTTGATGAATTTAGAACGCCCTTGAATTTTTCTTGTTTCCTCAGAATGAGTCCTCTCTTCAAAAAACTCTCCCATTTGAATTTTTGTTGACTAGAACGGTGTTGAAATTTGAATCTCTTTCCCCACTTCTGCACATTAACCAATAAAATCTCAGGCTAATTCAGTTCTTTGGAAACCTGCCAAGAAATTTTCTACGAAAGGACCATCTGGAGTTTATTAAATTTGAGAATTGAACGAAAAAGTGTGCCATCTAAAGGAACAATGGTACAACAGGAGCACAATTTGGAAAGAAACCAAGTCATGACAACCAAGTATTACATGTGCAAGTACATGTAAGCAAAGGTTAACAGAATGGAAACTTAATTAGACCATAATTTTGCACTGGTAATAAGAGGAAACTTAAAGAGAAGAAAGCAGACAATTGCAACTGTAGTTTGCCTAAATAACTAGTTAAAACTGACAGCAAGAGTGTGACCAAAGCAGAGAAACACCACAGCGATTGCGAACAACAGTACAGAAGGATTTTCAACAGGAAAAAGGTATCATACTACAGCCAAGATGGTTCTTGCTTCAGCAGAGCCATACAGACTTGGAATAAATGTCACAACCCAGACCAAGTTCTGAACCAGGGTTCAGAGCATACCCTTGAAGAAGAAAATAGAAGGGAAGATCAAATAGTTAAAATGGACCAGCATAACACTAGAAAGGGTTTTCTCACAATAAAGCCAAATTCTCCACAATTGATCTTAAGCTAATATCAAGAAAGAAATGGCTTTCCAACAAATTGTAAGAATGAAAAACTGAACCACCTTGATAAAGTATTGTCCATATCAAACTAGTTCAAATTGATAAAAAGGAAAACATGTGTTTACTAGAAAGCGCCTGCCACAGTAAATCCAGGCAATTGCACATGTTTATCCAAAATACCTCCAATATTCCAATTCATCAAACAAAATACACACACTTAAGATGAATATTAACAATAGAACACGTGATAAAGGGACTAATCCAATCAAGACGCACTTTTCATGAGCAAATTAAATTCCAGCAGGTCTCCAAATGTCACAGGCAAACTCCACCAAGAAAGTAATTACAGGACAAATAAACACAAGAAATACCAAAGCATATTTATGTTCTTATTATAATATTCAGAAACGCAATAAACCAAGCCCCCTCCCCCTCCAGTGCCGGATAAATCAATTTCATCACCATGGGCATAGTGCCTTTACTTCATTAAAAAACGCTTCATTTGCTAGAAACCCAACATATATTTCTTCTGTGGCTTTCCCAATGACATTGCTGAATAAGATAGTTAACTTTTACACCAGCAAGAACAACATTATTACACTGAATCCATCTCTTCCTTCGCCTTAATCCAAATATGAAAAAAATTAACAGCTCATTCCAAAAAGGGAAATTTGCCCATTTTTGGAGTTTATACAGGCATCAAGAAAACCTTAAAAGAATCGAAACATAAAACATTATTTCTGAAGCATTTCTCATGTTCAAGAAAACCATTAAACATGATGGGAAATAAAGAAGAAATGAACCAGGAAATCAAGAACCCATCAACTCATTAGGCCTCCTGATCATCAAGCAAGAACGCAAAATTAGTAGTACTACATTTCTTAGTTCTTATCAGTGAGGAATCATACATTTTCTATATTATCTATCTTTTTTTTTTTGAAAAGAGGTAAGGCTATGTTCCCCATCTTTTATCCATCTATCCATCTCTCCCTCTCCCTTATACACATCCAGATGTTAAAAGAGACAGTAAATTAACAGCTCATTCCAAAAAGGGAAATTTACCCATTTTTGGATTTCATACAGACATCCAGAAAACCTTAAAAATTGAAACATAAAACATTATCAAGTTCTTATTGTGTATCTAGATGTATATCTTAAACCAAATTGAACCAAGAAATCAAGAACCCAACAACTCATTAGCCCTCCTGATCATCAATCACAAGACAACGGATTGAATTTTTTGCATAACTATACAAGTATAGTACAGTTAATTAAGTTCTTGAAAAAGGAAAAAAAAAAACTACATTAGAAATACCTGCTGTAGCTGACAGAGAGAAGAGAAGAAAGCCCAAAAAGCAGTTCTAGGGCTTTGTTTTTGCATGCAATCAACTATGGAAGAATTTAGAGCATATGGGGTGGGGTTGGCGACATCTTTGGAAATCTTATCCACATATTTTTGTTGGATAGTTTGGCATACGCTAATATGTTAAACTAGTAATAAGTCGGGATAATGGGAGAGTAGATTGTGGCTAGAAAATAATTTGGATATATAAAGGAGCAAAATACATAAATAGTTATTAAATTATTAGATTATTGTATATAAAATTATTAAATTATTTATTTTATAAATTTAGTTATTGAACTATTTTAAATATGTGTGTGAAACTACTTCATCCGCAAAATTGGTCACCGAACGATTTTAAATTATGTCAGCAAATACCATGAAAATAGAATGACTTTGGCTGATTTGCCCCGCTCCTTATGGGTCAATAATTGTTCGACCTAAATTCGCCCTTCAATGAAGGATTTTTTCTTTACTTCAATGTAAGATACTCTTCTATGTTACAATTTGTTGGTGTGTATAAGAGGGATTGAGGTACGGAGTGTCGCTTTGGGGTTGTAAGGGTGGCAGCTTGTAGGATGTGAGTGAGGTTGCTGGGAAAGAGGGAACAACTGGGATAGAAAGGGAGTACCTCGAAGGGAGGGTGCTAGAGAAGCCGTGGTAGGGATGGGAAAATAGTAGAAAGTAGGATTTTTTTAAATTACTTATATACCCTTAGGTTCAGGTACTCGCACGTTTTTAATTTTGTGATTCATACTTATTTGTATTCGAATAATGCATGTACCCGACTCTCAAGTCACTAGGTTGATCGAAGAAGGTCGGATACTCACATTTTTAGAACTGTATAAGAGGCCGGCAAATCTTTAGATCAACGATTTCTTTTACCTTCCCCTAATTTTTATAATACTAGTTGAAAAGGAAATGGAAAAGTAGAGCTTGACTCGGCATTAATTCGGGAACTTGAGTTTGACATAAGCAAGCTAGATGTGTATAAGAGACTAGGTTTTAGGGTTGACCATAATTTCGGAGCAGCAAGCAACCCCTTGTTTAAGGCACTAGGCACTTGTCTTACAATCTAGAGGTGTATAATTGAAGCGTTTAGCTTCTACTAGTGAATAGTACACTGCACAAAAGGGTATATAAGGGTACCTTACATTGATTAGAAGTGTATAAGAGACAGTCGGGTACTGCATCACGCGAATAGAATGGTGCTTACCAAGCCATCCTATCCCGCTTTGCTTATAGTTGAGTGGCTTTTTCTCATCTAATTTGATTATTATTTTTGACTTGACTTATTATTATAAAAACAACTCACTATCCAAAGACGATTGATTATCTATCCAAGAAGATAGAGAGTTGCAATACAAGAAAATGCGCAAATAGAGTTGAACCTGACTATTTGCTTTTACTTCTTGAAAATAGTGGTACAGACAAGAGGGAGTGGACTGTATTAGAATCAATGTCTGGATGTTCCTGAAGGGAAAAGCTATTTCGTTTTCCCTGTCTCATTTTGGTGCTCGTGAAATAGGTGATTAAATGCAAAAATCCTATTTACTATTTACAAACATAGATTACCTACTTACTATTACAAATTTAAATGAATCACCTATTTACTATTACATAACTGGGCTTTAAATGCGACTATGAATTGTACAAAAATAATGTAAGTTATAGTACACAGGATTCCAATGCCACCCAGTGTGTTGTGCGCCGGGACACAAAAATACATCAAAATTTAAAGAGAAAATAAACCCTAGTCTAGATCTGACTCCTGGTCTAAGAGATGTATAAAAAACATGAGCTCGGGAATCCTGTTGTAAAATCTCAAAGGTTTGGGATAGATTTGAATTTCCCTCGGCACCCACTTTACCAGGCGTTGGACCGGTTGCATGATTTTATCGCGTTTCCCTTTTTAATTTTAGTATTCATTATTGCCGACTTTGTAGCGTACGTGTGCTTGAGATAGTTTAAAAGTAATAAAATATGTACATATTAATGAGGAAATGAAAATAAATGGAGTAAATAATAACATTGACAGGTAAATTTAGCCCATTTCCAATTTAAAGTCGCACACATTTAGCTTTAGTGCCCTTTAACTCCCAAGGGGCAAAACAGTTAGATATGTAATCTTAATATTAAAGAAATTCTTAAGGGCCTAAATGTAATTTAGAAAATTATTTGAGGGCTAAAATGTAAAAATCTGAAATCTAGAGGGTTAAAATGTAAATAAAAATTTTTCTGAACTTTTTTTTTTAAAAAAATTTGTGTGCCACATCATCGATGACGTGGCATCTTTCAGGTCAGAATTTCCAATCTTTTAACCTGATAAATGAATTTCAGGTTTGCATTTTTCACACACATATTTAAAATCTGTCTCTTATACACATCTAGATGTGTATAAGAGACAGTCCTTGCCCCAATTTTCCTTAGGATTTTTTACTAACCTTCAAACCTTAACCCAAAAATTCTAAGAAAATAGCCATAAAATTCTAATTTTTACATAGAACAATTAAGATATAATAATTAATTAACATAAACATACTACATAAACATAAATCATAAATCAAAGAGTGAAAGTCGGCATATGAACCAAACACAAACTTGCATAAAACATCCACAAAATTTTCGTGTAAACCTTCAGAGACACTCCAAAAAATATTCTAAAGCCAATAAAAACATTAAATTTAAACATTATGAACTATAAAAGTAAATTTGAAAATTAAGTCATAAATAATGTTCTTGGAAATAGTAAGATAAGCATCTTGTCACCAAAACTGATCGATTATAAAACCCAGATAACTGACCTCAACCTCACAATGTGGTGGAATTGGCAATACTTGGCTTGGAGTGCGTTTGAGCCGAATTTGCTTTCGGCACCTCTAAGCTTCCGGTTGATAAACCGGCCTTCTTCCACCACGTTTTTCACCCACCAGAGGAACGATTTTGCTTGAGCTCTGTTTCAAAGAGAAATTGTAGTCCCAGGTACACATCTAAACTGTTAAGAGACAGATTTTAGTCTAATTCCTCTGCGATCTCTTGAAATCTTGGCTCATTAGTTGGCTATTTTCAAAATTTTTAAACTTTGAAAATTTTTCTTTCTTCTCTTCTTGCAGAAATTTCGTCCCCCCTTTTTTAGACTGATTTTTTTTGCTTTTAACGAATTGGATTGAGTGTAAAAATGGTCAAAGACCATTGCTTGTCATGTTGGGAGTATGGAGCATCTGATATTTCGTGAGAATGGATGAAAAAATGCATAGAAAAATGTGGCCAAAACAGCTCTGTCGAGCTAACTGTTCGGCGCGTGAACAGTACGCGCGGTACTGTTCACGCTAAATTTTGATTTTTTATTTTTTATTTTTGAAAAAATCTAAAAACTTAATAATATTAAAACTTATTCTTAGTATTTCAAATGCATAAAACACATAATAATTAAACACCATAAGACAAATTAAGAGGGAATTAAAGGATTAAATTAAGAGAAAATCAAAGATCAGGTTAAAAAGAAATTAAAACGAAAATCTAGAGTTTAATTAAGAGGAAAATAGGGCGCTTAAGTCTGTCTCTTATACACATCTAGATGCCCTTCTTTGCCAGAGTGTCGAAGAGGATCGAAGAAACTCTAGGCAAAGATTGTAGACACCGCATGACTGGATGATTCCAATCGTGCAACAAAATTTGCCACATGTCAACATTAAGCTCATGAGGTCATGGAAGAGAAAATTCACCATCTTGACAAACACACCGGGGAGATTAGGTTTATCTATTCATCCAGAGCGGAAAAGTCTTCATTGGGGAAAAGAAGTGAATAAAAAGACGCCTCTTATACATGAAACTCATCTAATCAATGTGAATTAAAAGCCTGACTTTGTACCATCAAGGCAAGGGTATGTAAACACAAATGACCACCCGATTTATGATTTATCTAGATGTAATATAAGAGAGTGAAATAAAAACCCGAGCGGAATGAAACGTCCTGTCGGGTAATGCAAACTTGAAATGAAAGCCGAAATTCGTTTATCGGTTGATGCAGAAATGCAAACCTGAAATTCGTTTATCAGGTTAATATTTACAGGTTAATAGAATGGAAACCCGAAATTCGTTTATCGGGATGAAAATGCAAAACTGAAATTCGATACACTAATTTCGGGAATGGATCCTGAGAACCCAAAATTCGTTTATCGGGAGTGCAAATACAAACCTGAAATTCGTTTATCAGGTTAACGGAGATGGAAATGAGAACCCAAAATTCGTTTATCGGGTGAAGATGCAAACCTGAATTTCGTTTATCAGGTTAATGAAGATGGAAATGAGAACCCGAATTCGTTTATCGGGTAAAAATACAAACCTGTCTGAAAATTCGTTTATCAGGTTAATGAGGATGGAAATGAGAACCTGAAATTCGTTTACCGGGTAAACTCTGGCGTGCATGACAAACAACTGTCAGGTTAATGGAGATGGAAATGAGGACCAAAATTCATTTATCGACTTACTGAAAACTTTGAAATTTGAACCCAAAATTCGTTTTTCGAGCGAAAATGCAAACCTGAAATTATTTATCAGGTTAATGGAGATGGAAATGAGAACCCGAAATTCGTTTATCATACACATGAAGATGGAAATGAGAACCCAAAATTCGTTTATCGGGTGAAAATGCAACGTGTTACTTTAATTGTTCTTTTTCAATTATTTTATGGCTATTTTCTTAGAATTTTTGGGTTAAGGTTTGAAGGTTTCACTTTTTGGGGCGTTTATCGGGTGAAAATACATTTCTGAAATTAAGTTTTTCAGGTTAACGAATTGGAAATGTTGGGGGATTAAATTCGTTTAACTTACAGGTGAAGATGCAAACCTGAAATTCGTTTATCAGGTTAATAGAATGGGAAATGAGAACCCGAAATTCATTTATCGGGTGAAGATACAAACCTGAAATTCCTTTATCAGGTTAATGAAGATGGATACCCGAAATACATTTATCATCTCTGACAAATGCATTTCTGAAATTCGTTTATCAGTCGTAAATGAGAATGGAAACCCGAGCATTTGTTTATCGGGGATGAACCCGATAAACGAATTTCGGGTTCTCATTTCCATTTTCATAAATGAGAATCCAAAATTCTTATCGGAGTGCAAATGCAAACAAATTCTTTTATCAAAGTTAACAGAGATGGAAATGAGAACCCGAAATTTGTTTATTGGGTGAAGATGCAAACCTGAAATTCGTTTATCAGGTTATGAAAATGGAAATGAGAACCCAAAATTCGTTTATCGGATGTGTCTCTTGCAAACCTGAAATTCGTTTATCAGATTAACGGATTTGGAAATGAGAACCCAAAATTCGTTTATCGGGTTCTAGATGCAAACCTCAGGTTTGTATTTGATACCCGAGAGTTAATAGAATGGATTTGCACTCCCGATACACGAATTTCGGGTTCTCATTTCCAGCTTAACGAATTTATGGGTTAATGAAGATCCAAATGAGAATTAACCTCGTTTGAATATAAGAATACTGACCTAGAAATTTAGTTTATCAGGTTAATGGAAATGGAAATGAGAACCCAAAATTCGTTTGATCGGGTGATGCAGAAATGCAAACTCTTATACACATCTAGATGTGTATAAGAGACAGTTTCAGGTTAATCTCCCCGGTGTGAAAATCAAACCTGAAATTCGTCTATCAGGTTATTAAAATGGAAATGAGAACCCAAAATTCGTTTATTGGGTGAAAGTGCAAACCTGAAATTCGTTTATCAGGTTAATGAAAATGGACATGAGAACTCGAAATTCGTTTATCGGGTGAAAATACAAACCTGAAATTCGTTTATCAGGTTAATGGAGATGGAAATGAGAACCCGAAATTTGTTTATCGGGTGAAGATGCAAACCTGAAATTTGTTTATCAGGTTAATGCAAATACCATTGTAGGTTATGTACCTAGGGATAGGTATGCAATTCTATACACAGGGTATCCGACAGGGTATCCCTTCTACGGCTAATGATGTGCAATAAGTAGCCTATGGTGGCCCTACAATGCTAGGGTTAGCCTAAATGCACACAAGGGATAATAAAATTTTGGAAACATGTTGCGGGGGTGGGTCTCCTATTTGGGTCTGGCAACCATATGCCTTTGACCCTAGATGTGTATAAGAGACAGATATTATTAAGTTTTTAGATTTTTCACGAATCAGAAAAACTAATTACTATTACATAACAAAATTGTAAAGCTATTTACAATTACAAGCCAGATAAATGGGTGGGTCCTACCGCCTCGTGTCTAGTGTCCTAAACAAGGTCCACACAGTTCTGCCCTATGGTTTAAACTATATGAATATGAGGCTTGGCTTACTAATGCAATCTAGACGGGCTTGGTTCCCGAACCTTCAGACTTTGGGCCCAAAAACAAAATCCGTCAATTTCGATGGGCCTTATCGTCGGTGGTTAGGTGCTCGCCACAGATACCGTTATGTGCACATTGTATCACGGTCGCATATCTGGGTAGATCGTCTTAATTCCTACAGAGAATGTGGGAACGATACCCACAAAAATAGGACATGCAATAAATGAGACATGTGTTATGCTGTGTTCACTTGGAGGCGATAAGATTCACACATTTTAACGCGTTTGGCTCTAAAGGTTTGATGCACCCCAACACCCCAAAAATTGCCCCCAAATTAACCACAAACCAGGTATAATAGCAAAATATGTTAAAACATGTACAATAAAGCAAGAACAAATCACACCATAGGCAGACAGGGTATGGCACGTAAAACGAGGGGTAAATCGAGCAAACGGGTACTCAAGACATCAAACATAGTGAAATATAGTAAAACAAGTGTAAAATAATTTGAAAGAACAAATAAAGTAACACATAGCATGTGGTACATAAAACGAGACCCAAAATCTATAAACAAGCACACAAGACAGCAAAAATGGTGAAATACGGTAAACAAGTGTAAAGTAATTGAAAAAGAACAATTAAAGTAACACTAGCATGTGGCATGTAAAACGAGACACAAAAATCAGTAAACCAGCACACAAGACAGCAAAAATGGTGAAATACAGTAAAACAAGTGTAAAGTAATTGAAAAAGAACAATTAAAGTAACACGTTGCACATGACATGCAAAACGAGGCATAGAACCGGTAACATAGCACACAAAATTGTTAAAAATTAGCTGGTTTATAAGTGTATAAGATGAACGGGGTAAAATTGAGAGAAAAGCGTTAAAATCATGTGTCCGGATTCTCAAAGTCCCCAGTGAAGTCGCCATGCTGTCGCACCCCCCCCCCACAACCCGCGGTCTGGCCGGCACCTTTTGGGACCGGCACTGTCGCCATGTGGTGCTCGTGAAATAGGTGATTAAATGCAAAAATCCTATTTACTATTTACAAACATAAATTACCTACTTACTATTACAAATTTAAATGAATCACCTATTTACTATTACATAACGGGGCTTTAAATGCGACTATGAATTGTACAAAGAATAATCTAAAGTAGAGGGAACACAGGATTGGAGTCGCCACCCGGTGTGTTGGTGCACCGTGGACCAGGAGTCAATCTACACTAGGATTTATTTTCTCTTTAAATTTTGATGTATTTTTGTGTCCAGACGCTGTCTCTTATGAGTTCGGGAATCCTGTTGTAAAATGGGAAGGTTTGGGATAGATTTGAATTTTCTGCACCCACTTTACCGCGGTCCAACGCCTGTCTGATTATATCACATCTCCCTGTGTAATAAGAGTATTCATTATTGCCGACTTTGTAGCGTCGTGTGCTTGAGATAGTTTAAAAGTAATAAAATATGTACATATTAATGAGGAAATGAAAATAAATGGTAAATAATAACATTGTGAGTAAATTTAGCGGGTCCAATTTAAAGTCGCACACATTTAGCTTTAGTGCCCTTTAACTCCCAAGGGCAAATCGGGCATCTCCGATAAACGTATTTCGTGTATGATCTTCATTTTATATTATTGATACATTATTAAGTCATGGACTAAATTGAGTTTGATTCAAATATTTAATATCTAGTCGTGCAACTAAACAAAATTTGAGGACAGAAGAGTAGATTCACGTCATTTAACAAGTAAGAAAAAGCATAAATATTATATCGAGACCAACAAACATAAAAATAAAGCACAAATCATCACAAGATCGAAACTAATCGAAAAATATGTGCAAAATCAGAGCCTATTTACAATTTAATACTCATAAGGGCAAAACGGTAATTTCACAATCAAAGGGTTATTAAACATATTAAAATGTCAAACAAAAATCAAATTAAAGCTTGGTGGTTATTGTCATTAAAAATGTAAGTTAGAAGAAATTTGAAAAGAAAAAAATAGTAATATTAAAGAAAATTTCTTAAGGGCCTAAATGTAATTTAGAAAATTATTTGAGGGTTAAAATGCAAAAATCAAATCTAGAGGGTTAAAACGTAAATGGGCCCAAAGTTCTGAAGGTTTTTTTTTTTAAAAGCCGTAGAAGCTGCCACGTTTCGATTACGAGGCATCAAGCTGTCTCTTAAACACATTTAGATGTGTGCCACGTCATCGATGACGTGCGTTTCTGGTGGTGCCACGTCATCGGTGATGTGGCATCAAGTGGGCCTTGTCAGAAGGCTTTTCTTTTTTTGCCACGTCATCACTGACGTGGGATGACATGGCGCCATGTCATCGATGACGTGGCAGTCCTATGGACCCAAGGGGACAAAACTCAATATAAAAATCCTAAGAAAAATTGAGGCAAGGAGATTCGAATCCAAGCTACCAAGAAGGAACCCCAACTGCTGAACCACTAGCCCAAAGCCATTTTCAGGTGGAGGTTCAGTTTCTTTTTATTTATACACTTATAAAGTTTCTCTGTATTAGTAATTAGAAACTTTTCTTCCCTAACGGTAAACAACCATTAGTTTTATTCTCTTTTTTCTATTATAATAATGTAGTAGATGTGTATAAGAGACCACATTTTTGACCCTCAAAATGAATGATTTTTCTTGAGCTTTACAAAGAGAAGTTGTAGTCCCAGGTACTCTCTACAACTTTTATTCTTTGGGTTTAGTCTAATTCCTCTTCGATCGCTTGGAATCTTGGCTCAAAGTTGGCTGTCTGGAAAATTTTTAAACTTTGAAACATTTTTCTTTCTTTTCTTCAGATAAGTAGTTCCTTGTCATAAGATCTGTCTCTTTATGCATTTGAAACACTAAGAATGAGTTTTAAATGTAGAGAAAACGTGGTCAAAGCTCGGTCAGATTTATTGGCGTCGTACTATTCATGAGCTGAATTTTGAATTTTTTTTAATTTTTAAATTTAAATTTAAATTTTTTTTTTTTGAAAAAATCTAAAAACTTAATACGAATTACAAAATTCATTCTTAGTACAAAAGATGCATACAACGAAAATAAAGTTCATCAATACAAAACTTATCTAATACACTACCCTCTCCAACGACAAAGAGAAGTTTGGAAGATTATCATGAGTCCTAAATGTGGAGTGCAGGGAAAATCTAAAAGTCGCTAACGCGGTGGAGAATCCAAAACGAGCACCTAATCGAAAAATTATAAGTCACGTGGGGTGAGCATAACTAGCTCAGTGGATATCATAAAAGCTCTTCAAATGGGGCCAAGCATTGCAATAAAAAGAAAACATAAAGATAATAACATTTGTGTTGGCGGCTGTTGTGCATGGTTTCAGCATGAAATTATGGTGAAAGTTTTAGAAAGGCCATTCCTTATGGAGCTCCTTCCTGAAAGCATTACATATCAACTGAGTTTTATGTTAATCAATTGATGAACTAAAAGACAGTGCTCTGGATACACATCCAGATGTGTATGTCCAAAAGGGATGCACCTGTCTCTTATACACATCATAGATGTGTATAAGAGACAGCTCCACCTACCGCCAGCGAGTCGTTAAACAAAATACAAGTGGAAGAGGTCTATGTTACCCACCTATTAAAGCAAAAACTGCACAAAGATCAAGACGCGATCGCGGCGTAGGTGGAGTGGTACCTAAAACAGATATAAGAGGACTCTTAGAAGAGATGTAGAAGTTAAAGAATGACTAGGGAAGCGAAACGACGCGAAACGATAGAAAACGACACCAACAACTCTTTGGTCAAAAATGACCTATTCACAAAAACCGACCAACTTCGACAAGCTAAAACCCCAGTCAAAACATTTAGTTAACCCCTCAAATTCGTATTACAGCTAGATTAGGAGATAATAAGCTCAGTTTTCCGGAAAAACCGAAAAAACTTCGCCGTTCCCTAGGCTATAAGTAGGTTATCCTCCCGCCAACAAAATCCGTTGAGGCTACGTTGCCCACACCGAGACAGCCTGTGACTTAGGAGATATTCCGAGAGCAGTTTCTAGCTCGATCTACTGTCTCTAAGACACATCTAGATGTGTATAAGAGACAGGTTGAATCTGTTCCATTTACGGATTGGCGGATTAACCGAGCAATAGCCGGGACTATATCAATAGCATCCCACTACCAAGGAAAACACCTAAAACCATCAAAAGATCATTAAAGACCCTTCAAACATAACCAATTATCCAAATTATCCTAGTTGCGCCAAACTTCCGCTTACTTACAAAATGAAGGGAAATCAATTCCACTTGGTTTCAAGTCTAAATTCCTATCCAAACTAACCTTAAAACACTCTTAAAACATCATTACAAGCATAGACATAAGCATTCATAGCATAACATTCTAGGCTCATATGGAAGACAAAACCCTAACTCATAATCTTAAAATTTGTAATCTAACCATGGAAAGTTGTTAAAAATCAACCCCAATCACTTCCCAACCTCCAAAACACTAAAAACATTACCCATAACATACATAAATCACAACTTATAAGGCTGCAAAGAGGGTTTTCTCAGCCATAAATAATCCTACAAAACTTGAAATTAAAGCTTAAATCATAAAGCCCATAAGCCATAAATGCTAAAATACATAAAATCTTACATTCCAAGTGATTCCTACTTGAAAACCAAGAAAATTTTTTTGGGAAAAAATGGAGGAGAGAAGTTCGGCTGCTGCTGGAAGAAAATGAGGAAGAAAAAAAAAAAGAAGAAGTACATAAAAAGAAATTCCAAGGTTGACCAAATAGTACTGATTTGGTAATAGTCTAGTAGGTGAATATCTTTGACCCACTAATTTTTGCTACTAAATTAACATTATAAATCAGTCATCAAACAACACTCACACACCACAATGTCACTAATTACATTTAGTCTAATTTTTGACCCGTTTACCCGCCGGTACCGAAATCGCGTAAATCGAAAAATTTGCCGTGAAAAACGTCTAAGTTGAAGTACTTTATGACTAAATTAATAATATGAAAAACATTCTAAACCAGTTAAAATGTAAAGAACAAGGCTATTAAAATACTGGGTTTCACATTAGTTGCCACATTGCATTCGCAATAAGATGACCTTGTCGATAACTATAATAGTTTTGTTTTTGTAACTTTAACCAAGTTGTTATAAGCTCAAATCGAGCTTGGTTAACAATGAATCGACTAGAGCAATTCACCCAACTTCTTTAACTGATAGAATTATATTTTGTGTTGGTTTTTTTATCAGTTTGTAACTTTTATTTTAGACAAAATCGTAGAGAAGCACAAAGCAACAAAGGAGAATAGGGCATCAATAGAGTACTAACTGCCAAGTAGAAGTAGTGACATCTGGTACCTAAGATCAGTCGTCCCTGAAGTTTAGCATAATTGTAGAAACTCCCTCTCTAGGTTCAATAATTAACAAAGGCAACTCAATGGTTTTGGGGATCTAATGTCAACTTAAACTTGAAATCCTTTTACCTTCTATATAAAATTAAATGTAAATTTCTCATAATTTTTTAAAACTTTTTGAAATGTAAAGTTACTAATAATTAAAATTTTATAATCAAATCTTTCTAATATTTCTTTCTCAAATGAAAATATAGCTAACACATTTAGTCTTTCTTGATACATTGTTGATCTTAGGTAAGATGTCACTAATTTTAATTTTGAAAAACTTCTTTCTACTGAAGCGATGTTAACATTAACTTATGTGCAATATATGAATGAGGAAAAGAATAAACTCTTTCTATATGATTAAGTATCCCAATTAGAGTCTTATCTTATGCTTGTAAAATTATCTTAAAATTTTTAATTTTCCAAAATAAATCTAAACCATCATTATTAGAATGATTATTATATTTTAAGGATTAGAAGAGGCATTGGTCATGCAAGTTTTCATTTCTAATAATCTCAATTTCTTAATACAAAATAGAAAACTAAAAATATTTTCATACATTTTGAATTGTTCAAATTTACTACGAAGTAAATAAGTTGCTTTGACTACTATATATAAGAAATAATCACTTCTACATAAAAAAGATTCTTCTAGAGATAGTGAAATTGTTTCCATATAAGAATCACATGTTTCTCGCAAAATTTGGGTTCAATGTTTAGGAAGTTAAGTTTGAAAGTGATGAGAAAATAATAATAGAGGATTAAAACTAGGGCAAATAACTAAATAGCTCTCCAACTTTTTTATTAAAATTAAAGTGGTCTCTCAACTTAAATTTTAGCTGATTTAGTCCCTCAACTACATATTTGTGGCAATTTGGTACTTATTTGGTTGTGCTGCCCAAAATACAAGTTTGTCCTGGCTGTACCACCCACAATGGTTCCAATCACCTCTTATGGTCACCACCTAGAAACATTCAAAAAACTTATATTTTGTGTGGTGCAACCAAATAGGGACCAAATTGGTTACAAATATTTACTTGAAGGACTAACTCGGTTAAAATTTAAGTTGAGGGAATAATTTGATTTTAATGAAAAAGTCGGAGGACTATTTAGGTGGTTTCGCCTACCCTTAAACTAAAATACTGCATTTATAGAGGAAATAAAGGAAAATAAGAAAAGAGATAATAAGTAGAAAATATGAGTTGGTGAAAAATAAGAATAAAATTAGTAAGAAATTTAATGACAAAATAAAAGGAGAGAGTAAATTAAACGTTGTGGGGGAAGTTGCTAAGTGATTAGGTTATTGTTGATTAATTAATATTGAGTCTCAATTAATGAAATAAACTTAAAAATAATTTTCTAATTATTATAATTATAATGTGGCCTAAAATTTTAGGGAAGTTTTAAGGGTCTAAAGCTAGGGTTTAACTGCCATACCCTCAAGCCATCACTGAATATTAACTTAATCAACTAAATTATCATAACATAAAATTATTTAATTATCCGAAGAATTAATCCCATTTTTTTACTTCAACATAAAACTTACGAATTAAAAATATTTTTTTCATTAACAATAAGCATTTTATACAACTAACTATTCAATGAAAAAGTTATGTGAATGGTTGAATCACACTATTTGCAACAAGATTTATAATATTTATATAATAGTGGATAAAACTAATTAGGAATATTAAATAAAAATAATCTTGAGAATATGTGTGTGTGTGTGTGTATATATATATATGAAAGTTCTTATTTCAATTAAGAGCTTTTTTACTCATTCATGGCCATATATGGCATAGCTATATGAAGAGAATTAGTGGGTAGGTTTATCCATTTTCTATTCAAATATTCACCTACTAATCTATTACCAAATAAAAAAAATTTATTATTTCTCTCTCTTCTAATAACTTTATCCTTTCATTTGAATTATTATTATTTTTTTACTGTGGGAGGTAACTTTGTTAGTAAATATTAGAATTGGTATATTGAAGTTTTAATTAATGTTATACAGTAAATTCAATTAAAAATTTACTTTTTTCCTAGGTGGCATAGAAATTGAATAAAAAATAGGTAAAATAATTTGAATTTTGCGTGTTTATGCACTAGTTTATAACTATACCATTTTTTAGGCGGATTTTTAAAAATTTACTATGTTATTTTAGAAATAACAATTTGAAGCATTTATTTTAGTTTTTTTTTTTTTCAAAAATAGGGAACATTTGTTTTAGCCATGTCTTGATCCTTACAAAGAAAAAATAAATGATAATTTTCATTTACAAATAATTTTACCATATAAAGTAACTTGGTTAGTAAATATTGGAATTTCTGTATACACCTATTTAGTTATAAGAGAAAGTATTTGATTCAAATCCTTATTTTTTCTATAATAGATAATTTTGGAAAAACTTGGATCAAGAAATTTAAATCTCTTATACACATCTAGATGTGTATAAGAGACAGGCTATATTAAAAATTTCTTTCAAATATTAAAAATTTACTATGTTATTATATTTTTTCAGATAAAATATGTTTTGTATTCAATAAAACCAATTATTAAAACTCAACTATATGTTATTCTTTAAGTTATAGTTTTCAATAATTTAATAAAATAATAAAAATCACGTATAGTTGCACCGCTATAGTGTTATCATTTAGTATAAATACACCCCACATCCTCTTTCTAATTGTAATAACCTAATTGCAACATTTTTTCCACTCACTATGTAAAAACCTTTCCCAGTTTCCTCTTTTTACCTTTCTATACTCTCTCATCTCATTTTTTCGCCATCTATCATGCATCTCTTTCTCTATCTCAATTCTCAAACTCAAATTAGCCTGATCCAACTAATTCTCAAACTCAAATCGGTGTCTGCCCCAAAATTTTCTCATATTTAGAATTCAATTAACTTTTATCTCCCTAAGAAATATTTCTTATAGATATCCATCTATCTCGTTTCTCAAAGTGTCTCGCTCTCTTTCTTGTTGCTGTTACATTTTACATCACCAGATGGTTTTTCTTTTAGTTTGTTGATGGTTTCTTCAATCCCATACATGAGAACCATTGGCAATGACATATTTGGCGAGTCATCAAAGCTATTCTATGTAGAATTACTCATCTGTTCTTTTTTGTTTTTGGTGATTGATCCTACCCTTCTGTTCCATTTATCAAGAATTGCAGGCATATTAAGAGATACAAATTTTATTTTTTAGTATATTTTTCAAAAAAATCTATTTACCATAACAATTTCATAATGAGTTTTGAATTTGCGTTAGGATCAATTTTCCTATTTTGCCTTCTTCACCAAGTTTAAATATATTAACTAATTTAACTCGGTAAGCACTTCTTATATTATTCTTTTTCTTTCTTAAAACTCTAATCTTTATTTTATAGAATGTTTATTTTGTATGTATGGTTGTTGTGTATTTTTTTTCAGCCCTATTTGTTTTTTTTAATCCTCTGTTATTATTCTCTTTTTTCTTTTTTCTCCCAATTGAGTTTTGGGCTAGATATATTTTCTTTATGCCCAAGATTTTTGATGGTGCTATAAATTGTAATCCATAAGAAAAAATAAATGCTTTCATATTGTTCGTGTCAAATTTTATGTATAAACAAACAAACAAACAAACAAACAAAGCCTTGTTTCTCCTAAGTGGTACCGGTTGACTGCCATTGCACTCTATCATGAATGTTAAATTTTATGTATGGTTTAATTTAATTTGTTTACTTTATTTTTTATTAATGCCGATATAACATGAACAGAATGGCCCTGCATGTTTCATTGTGTTCGATTTTAGATACACAAACTTTATTTTTGAAACTTTAATTTATGTATCTAAAATTGAAGACATTTGGCGATTGTATTTAATATTTTGGATGTCTCAGAGTAATTATAACCACACTACCCTTCTTGGATGTATTGAATTAGTTCATTATCATCAATACTCTTTCTTAATGACCATATCGTTAATTTATAAATTTCTACCTCTATTTGTATGTGGGAATAGCTAGAAATGAAGGACAATAATAAGATAAGATAGATGCCATGGTACATCAAATTGGAGGATGGGAAGCATGGTTGTAGTTACTGATTTGGTTTTCTTCATAAAATTGTAACTGTGGTGAAAGGAAATTGCTCTTCCTATAGATGAAACTCTATAAACGTGATGTAGGAATGGCAATATGCTTAAGAGTAAAGTGCCAATTGGTCATTAAACTATCTCCCAATTGCAATTGTTTAGTAAACTTGTTTGGTGGGCAAAAATATCACTAAACTTCTAAAAATAGGTCTAGTGGGTCACTCCGTCTATTTTAGCCATTAAGTGCTCTATTAACCCATTTTTGTAGGTCACGTGAGTATCAGCGGGGTAAAATTGTCCCACTCTCTGCCACACTTAACCTTCAATATTTGTCAAAACGACATAATTTAAAGTTTAAAATAGCCAAAAATGGCATAGTTTTGAAAAAATTGAAAAAACAGCAGATCACGTCAATTGAGATGCGTGGAAGAAATGTGGTAGTGGGCTGGCTAAAGAGAGTGGTAGAAGAGAGGGATGATGGAAAAGTGGGAGAGGGTGGTATGGGTTGATTGGGAGAGGAGAGAATGGAGAGGGTGAGGGGAGGTTGGGGAAGGGAGTGGCAGAGAGAGGTGACAGGGGTGATGTAAAGGGAGCTAGAATCTGCTCAGGAAAAGGGAAGGAATGGGTTAGATCAAGGAAGGTGGTGGCGGGGGAAACAGAAGGTGTTGTAGGAAGAGAAAGGAAGTAGGCTATGGGGAAAGGATAGGGGAAGGTGGTGGTAGTGGCTAAAGGCAGAGGAAAAGGGAGAGTGGTAGTGGCGGCTAGACAGAGAAAGTAGAGAAAGGGGGTACGGGGTAGAGGTAGAGAAGAATGGCGGTGGCGGCTGGAGGAAAAGGGGAATGGAGGATGGTGGTGGTTGGAGAAAAAGGGGAGCGGGAAAAGAAGAATAGTGGTGACTGGTAAGAGGAAAGGGGAAGGAGGAGATAAGGGACAGGTGAAGGATTGGGTTGGCTGGGGGTTAAAAATTCTATTTTTGACGCCAAAATTTTCATATTTTTTTATTATGAAACCTCTTATAATTTATTATAATTTTAATTATCTAATTTTGATCCCAAATTTTTTTAGTAGAGTTAATTCAATATAGGTGGATGATTTTCAACCCTCAAAAAACTAATTTTCGTTAACACTAAAGGCTAAAATAAACAGAGTGACCACTGAGATGCATTTTTAGAAGTTAAGTGTCTTTTTTGGCCATCAAACTAGTTTAGTGATTAAATTGACAACCCGGGGATAGTTTAATGACTAAATTGGTACTTTGATTTGCGCTTAATTTACTGATTAACTTAGGTATTATTTTCGTGCTTTTCATTTTACATTTGTTTATGTGTGTATTTCTAGAATGCATTTACGAAACTTAACTTGATTTGTCTCCATGCTTTTGATTATTATCAACTACTTTGACATAAAATAGTTTAACCTGTTTTATTATTATTCATGTTTCTTATGCACTAGCACTTTTGGGTACTACTACTATAAAGACCTATTCCTAATAAAATATTGTTGGGATTAACTTCTCAATCTCTATTCAAATCAGTCCAAGAGTGATTTGATAAGATAAATTAGATAAGTGGAAACTAAGATAAGCCTTTATCGCTGGTAAAAACTAAATGAAACTTCAAAAATTTGAAAAATCAATTTAGCTAAACTTATCATCTAAATTCCTATTTAGTTGATTATCAGTGTTGTATTTTTATTAGTATACATATTGCATTTATTAATTTTTTTTTTACATCAATTTCCCAAATTTCCAGTCTTCATATAACTTGAAGGTATTGACATGATATTATTGGAACATTGATCTCTATAATTATATTTAATCAAGATACCACTTAAACGTGGATTTTTGTGGCAAAGTTTAATCACAAATATAAAAAATTAAACTTAAATATTTTTAAATTTATTTAAAAGACTGAAATTGTGACATTGTACTAATGACATACAAGCAAACCAAATGTGTGTAATAAATTATATCGTTTATAAGGTTATATGCTTTTGGTATTTAAAATTATATCAAAGAGAAAGGTTAGTATCCTTATCTTAGATATGTTATTCGTCTGTGAAATCTATCTCTCATGCACAGGATTAATTTCTCATAGTCAATTGTAATTCAGTATTAACCATTAATTTCTCCTATTCAATTGATTAACCATTATAAATAGTTTCTTATCTTTTAAATTGTATAATTATATCCCTATCCATAAAGCTCATTAGAAAGGACATCACAACAGTCATGATGTAGCATTAGTTAGAAAAAAAAATCTTTCAATTAAAATAAGTGAACTTTTAGAAAATTAGGTTTTCTGAGATTAGAATTGGGCTTGGGTAGCAAGACTAAAAGAGACACATAGGGTGCCTTATAAAATAAGGTTGACCGTATCCAATAATTTTATAATTTTTAAAATCGGTTTCACAAGATTGAATTACAAAGTTTAATGAAATAATAGGTTTTAGTACTTTTTAAACTAAATATAGGATTGTACTTTGTTCCATTTTTACTTCCAGATAACAAATCATTTTATCATCCTACATCCATCCTTATTCAAAGAATGAGGTCACAACTAGCTATATAATATAGCAGAACATGTATAAGCCATAAGAAGATGCCACATGTCACCTTATTATTTTTATTTCCTTTTCTTTTTTAGGTTATTATTTTATATTATTTCTATTTCATGTATCACCAATTAAATAAAAATTAATACAATTCAACACGTAACAAAACAAGATAACCTCTCAATATTCAAAAGTTTGAAATTTATCCTTATATGAATCTAAGTAGTTTTTTATTAGGAAAAATAGATATAAAAAAAAATATAACAAATACTTCTATTTGTGTATTTGTTCTACCATTTATATATGAAAAATTAAGCTCATCCATTTTAAAAGAAATAATTTATTTTATCTGTTATATTTGCAAGCAACATGGTAGATATTGTTTTTAAATAAATCATGTATATCACTACTATCATACACATATCTCATATGTTTATCAAATAATATTATTACTTTTATTCATTTTTTATATGTCAGAAAACATAAAAGATTCCAAGTGGATACTCAAAAATTATGTTTATTAATTGTCTTTTTTTGTTTAGTTTCAGCTTGTAGAACTTAGAATGTTGTTGACTTAATTTTGTGGCATATTTAAAGATATAGGAAATCTGCATGGTAAATATTGAAAGTAATAAAGGAATAATTAAACGATGGCTTGAATTTAAATTAATTATCTAAATCTAATCTTTCATTATTTTTATTTGTTCAAAACCATCACTTTGTGCATACCTTTCTATTATAATTATCTTTCCCCAAAAGATTTATAAAACTAATAATGTAATATGTTAAGTAAGTGTCTGTTATTAACAATACATATCAAATATAAATTTTATGTTGCTTATAATAAGTTAGGATTATAGATGTTTATTTATTTGAAAAATGTTTTCCTATATACTCACTTTATCCCAATTTTTTTGTCGTATTTCAAGAATCTAACTTCTTAAGAATAGTGCTTTAATTGTGATATTAGTGATTTAGTTTCCAATTTTGCCCCCCAAAAATACAAAACTTGAATTTGAATAGCATGTCAAAAAAGTGAAGGGAAGGATAATATTGAAAAAAGTGATGAAAGATACTCTTTGACTTTGTTAACATGAAAAATATTTTCTGACATCCCAAACTATAAGGTCTGATATGTTCAAGGGATGGAGGGAGTGATATATATTTTTTTAGTTAGCTCATCACTGGAACCATGGTGGAGGGCTACTCCCAAATTTTATTAATAAAAAATATTTAGAGTAAAAGAAGGGAGACTAGGCCAAACCTCCTGTAAAAATCTTGGGATAAAATAAAAAACAATAAGAAATATGCTAAATGCAAAATCTAATCGAAGGAGTATGCATGTAATCTAGCTGAACTAGACCTCTAATAAAATGTAGGTTCTGATGATCGAAATGAAGCCAAAGATTTATGGAGGAACTATCTTTCTTGGTCAAAGAATCTTCCACTGAATTAGCCTCCTGAAAAATGTGATTGACTTGAGATGAACCTAGGGATAAAAGATACTTAGCTTGTCAAATTAGAGAATCTTCCAAGTAATCGAAACCTTCCCATGTAGCATATTAAATAACACTTGCGATTTTTATTATCTGTCTCGTTGATCACTTCCAACCTACCATTGTCTAAGAATAAATGGATACCCTCCAACAATGCATGAGTCTTTGCTTCCATATATGTCTGATAACCGAAGCAAATTGCAAAACTAGCCAACGGATACCCCATTAATGTTCTCATAATCCCTCCTCTCCCCGAAGCTCCCATATTGCCCATTGATTAACCATCTATGTTACTTTAATAAGAGCCCAATGGAGGAGAAAACCAATAGATTGGGTGTGGAACACCTACCTTTTAATTAAACCAATATTTAAAGGGTTATTCATAATAAATTGAAGGAAGAGTAACATATTTTTTTTAAGGAGTAAATAATAATATTTGAGTAATATCATTCTTATAACCCAATTATCGTGGTATACTTTAATCAAACAGTTGATAAGAGAGAATTGTCAATTTAATCAATACACTATTTTTAGAAAATTTATAATTACAACACATGTAAACATAACCCTTTTGATATGTTGGGGAGTATACATTAAGATTGCTCTAAGTCATTATCTAGGAAAGGGCGATATTAGATATATGAAAAAAAAATCCCGAATAGAAAATATTTTGCATAAATACAAGAGACACTCTTGATGTTTGGCTAATATTTAGCTTTTTCCCTTTGGACACCTACAATTTGCCCTATTGTGCTTTAGGTTTAAAGTGAAACTTTTAAATTCGAAAATAAATGAATTATAAAATTTTGTATTTAAAGGGTTATTTAAAAGTCATTTAAAGCTTGTAATCAAGGTTAATTATGTATTTTAACTATAGAAATTTGGGGATGAATGATATCTATAATGAACCCCAATTTGATATTTTGTAATCCTAATTTTAGGTGTTAATGTGTGATTTAGGGTTATTAGTTTAAAATTAGGTTAATTGCATTTTTAATGTGCTTTAGTAATTTTTGGTATTAATTTTGTATTAAAGTTGTTAGTAATGTTGGGTGTTTGTTTGTATAGGTAGGAAGCAATTTTGAAAGTTTAATAAATTAGTTGGGAATAATTATTTGAAAGTTTGCAAAAGAGGAAATCAAGTCTTTGGAAGAAAAGGAAATCAAGTCGCTAGACGAAAAGAAAATTGGGTACTAGGAAGAAAGGAAAGTTGGCTTTTCCTAACAAGCTCCTGTGAAGCCCGTGCTATTACTATATTAGCCTTTCTTTCAAAGTGTGTAATTAGTTTAAGAGTAGTTAGTTTTTAAAACACCTTCAAGAGCAATCACTAGGATTTCTCCTAGACAATTCAGGACACTTTTGTTGCAATTATTCTCAAATAAATTTTAACTTTTCAACTTTGTAGCGGATTTATTCTACTTGGTGCTTTTGGATTCGTGGATTTACCAAAGAATTGGCGACAATCTTCGGGGGATTCTTGTACTTCGTTATTTATCGGTTAATTACTTTTTACTTTAATTTTGTTTTTCAATGATTTAATAACTTTCTATTTATTTTATGTTATTAATTTTAGTTAAGGTTAATTCATAGTTGAATTTCATTACGATTATTTTATTTTACTTTCTTTAATTCTCAATTAATTCTAGCTATGGTTTCAATTATTCCAATCAATTAATTATTCTGTAATCAAATTAATTTAGTTCATTCAATTTGTTACAGAATTTTATTCTTCCATAATTTTCTAGGGTTTGTTCGTTGTTCAATTTATTTTTATTAAGAAAAAATAAAAATCCAAAAATAACTTCTTTTTAAATTGTGGTCATCGAAATAGTAATTAATACTAGGTTTTCAGTAATTAACCTAAATTTGATCCTCGTGGGAACGATCTCTACTGCCTTTATACTACTATGCGCCTCGTGCACTAACGGAACGTAGCTAATAATTGAATTAGGATTTGACATGTATCAAGTTTTTGGTACCGTTGGAAGAGATTATATTTTATAGGCAGTATCGAGCCACCTAGTAGAGGTGTTTATTTAACTGGTGTTTGACTTTTCAAATTGAAAATCTTAAAGCTAAATTCGAGTCATATAAACCCATAGTCGATTAAAGTCGAGTCACCAGTCGAACAAGTCAAATAAGTCAAACATTTAATCTTCTTTCATTCTATATTCTAATTCTAAAATTTAGTATATTATCCCATAAATTCCATATCATTCCATAAAAGTGAATTAAATTTAGAGCAAAATGCATGAGTAGTCACCAAACTATTAAGTTGTTATATAAGATCGCTGAACTATTCATTTTGCAAATTTGGTTACTGATACCACCTTAAATGTGTGTTTGGAGTAACTTCGTTGTAAATTTGATAACTAAATTACCTTAAGTATGTGTATGTAGACACCAGGAAACACATACTTAAGGTAGTTTAGTAACCAAATTTGTAAAATAAATAGTTCAGCGACTACAAATACACAATTAAGGTAGTTCAGTGACTAAATTTGTAAAACAAATAATTCAGTGACCTTTTGTGTAACAATCTAATAGTTTAGTGACCATTCGTGCATTTTGCTCTTAAATTTATATGTATACAACTTATTAATATAGCACTTTTGATATTTTAATTATTCCAATTTTTACGTTATCATCTTTATATTAATGTATGTACAAAAATATAATTCATAATGTATATATACATTACAAAAAAAAAAAAAAAAAGATTACAAATCTTAATATATGAATGTGTATTAGTGTATATATTATATATAGATATTAAAATTGATTTACAAAATCTAAAATTCAGAATAACTTACCAAAATCAATATATATAGAAAAATCTATTGAATTACCAACCCTTGTTAAGTTATATACTATAAGTTATAGAAATATATATGATTACCTAACTCTATCTGTATTAATAATAAATTAATAATGCATTTATATACTTGTTCATAGTAAAACTGGTATGTTAATAAGTTATATAGTATAACAGTATAAGTATATAAATTAAATATTATGTAAAACGTATTTTTATTAAATTATAAGTTATACAAGTCTTAATGTATGAAAATAAGAACATGTATGCATAGATATATTATACACAGATATTTCATTAAATACTTTACAGTATATATAATTATTTAACTCTAGTATCTATGTGTATTAAAAGGAAAATGGTAATTCATTTAATTAGTTATTAAAACAAAAGTGTTACATTAATAAGTTGAACACTTACATTAATGTATAAGTACATAAATTGTACATAACACTAATAATTATAGAAAGAAAAGATATTTAAGTATTAAGAAAAAATAATATTATCAATTATTAACATATTTAATTATTAAGAATTAAGAATATTATGACTAAAATATCATGTACACAAATATATTAATATATTATTACAATTGTAGATCCTCATATATATATATTTGTTCGACTGATTTGATCGATATTTGACGGGCCAAGTCGAACAACTTGTTCAACCGATAAACTAGTCAAACTAGTCAATTTATAGATCAGTATTCGACTGGTAGTTTGACTTGAAAGTTGAAGTCAGAGTCGAGTCGAGAAGTCATTTAGTTAATTTATTTTCGAATCAAAGTCGAGTCAAAAGTCAAACAAGTCAAGTCAAATTTTTTTCGACTTGACTCGACTCGACAGTTCGACTTGACTGACTTTTGAACACCCCTACCACCTAGTATTGTTGCTAATTTAGATTTTAATTTTTGTTTTTTTTAATTCTTCATTATTTTCTTTTTGTCATTTTATTCTGTTCTTTGTTCATCTTATTTCACGTAGTGGTGTGTTTAACGTGTTTGTTAGTGTTGTTTTTATTTTATGATCCCTGGAGATAAACAACTACTTCCACTTGATTTGGAAATAGAAAGAACTTTGTGAGGCTAAGAAAACAAGAAGACAACAAGAAGAGCAAGAAGAATTTTCTATGGCTAATTTGAATGCACCAAGGAATGAGAATATTCTTCGAAACTTGATAAGGAAGAGACTAGTATAAGGAATGGCAATGGACATTGATAATTATGAGATTAATACTAGACCCACCTTTGTTGGGGTGAGTTTTGGTATCGTTAGGCCTACTATACAAACGAATAATTTTGAAATTATGCCAACTATGATTTAGATGCAAGCTCCAATCTCATGCCATCTTTTAAGGTGGACTGACTGAAGATCCACATGCCCACTTGAGGAATTTTGAGGAAGTCATTAACACTTTTAGATTCAATGGTCACAGGATGCAATCCATATGACCGCTTTTCCTTTCTCTTCGACAGATAAAGCTAAATGATGGTTACAGGGCTATGACGAGGAGAACATTCACAACTTGGGAAGAATACACTTGGAGCTTCATAACTAAATTCTTCCCTCCCTCAAAGACTGTAACAAGTGTGGAATAGATTACATCATTCAAACAAGATGTTGGAGAAGGCCTCGACGAAACTTGGGAAAGGTATACGGAATTATTGAGACGTTTCCCACATTATGCGATTCCACTGGAGACGCAAGTACAGACTTTCTACAATGGGCTACATCTTGAAACCAAAATAATGGTAGATGCTGCGACAGGAGGATCTTTATCCTTCAAAATACCCAAGGAGACCTATAGAATGTTGAATATGATGGCCTCTAATTACTATCATGTCAGATAACAGCCGTTCAACCAGGTTAACAAGATAGGAGGAAACTTTTAAATCTTGACCAAACCGATGTCATTTTCTCTATATAAAAAAATTGACATCCTTGGCAGTCTCTTCAACATCTAAGATTCTTGGTAACTTGAATATCCTTCTGTAGCTTCAACTACTTCAGCTCATTATCTTTGCGAATCATATGGAGGAAATCATGAGACTCATCATTGTGGAATTGAAGAACCATTCTATAGGAAAAAGTTCAATTCATCAACAATCAACAATTCAATTCAAGACCACAAAATAATCCACATTCCAACACCTGCAATCCAGGGTGGAGGAATCATCTTAATTTTTCTTGGAGTGGTAACAACAATCAACTCAACCATCAATAAAACAACTTTTCTTTTCAATCTTACCATCAACAAGCCCAAATCTCACAACCTAGACCGCCAACTAATCCATACCTTCAAAATCAATTGTACCACCCAATTCAGCCATCTTAAAATCAATACCAAAATCAAAATTATCAATACTAATCCCTACAACAAGAAGTTTCCCGGAGTATGGAGGACATATTTGCTCAGTTCATTAGGAATCATGTGGCATCATTTAGGAATTTGGAAAACCATATAGGACAAATAGCTAGGCATTTGACTGAGAGACAACAAGGTACCATGCCAAGTCACACTATCTTGAATCCAAAGAATCAATACCCAAAAGAACAACATCCACCAGAGCAATGTAATGCCATCACCTTGAGAAGTGAACGAGAACTAGATGTGGAAGGCAGGGAGCATGATAAAGAGGACCAAGTGGAAAAGCTAAATCCACAAGGGGATGACATCCCAAGTGAGGCCAAGAGTGATGAAAAGGTTTAGAATGGAAAGAATAAGGTCAAGTCTCAAAGCAAGAAGAAGAGCAAACTTGAAAAATAGGAAGAACCTTTGGAGTTACGTTTCCCACAAAGGTTGATTGATCCTAAAAAGGTGAACAAGGACAACCAAGTCACCAAGTTCCTTAAAATGTTAATAAGAAGCTTCATGAGAATATTCCCTAGATTGATGCACTCACCAAAATGCCTCATTATAATAAATTTATAGGGGAAATTTTGACCAAGAAGAAAAATTGAAATGATGGAGAAACCATGTGCTTAGTGAGAATTGTAGTACTATTGTGCAACAAAAATTGCCACCAAAGCTTAAGGACCCCGGGATTTTCTCAATTCCGGTCAACATTAAAAGTCATATTTTAGATAAATCATTGTGTGATTTAGGAGCGAGCATCAATATTTTGCCAAAGGCAATTTACGATGAATTGGGATTTACAAATTCCAAGTCTACACAACTTATTCTTCAATTAGTGAATAAAACTGAAAGGAGACCTTATGGTGTAGTGGAAGATATGTTGGTACAAGAGGATAAAGTGATCTTTCCAATCACCTTTTAATGCTTGATATGGGAGATGCTATGGATATGTAATTGATATTAGGAAGACCTTTTTTGTCCAGTGCTCATGCTGTGATTAATGTCAATCTAATCAAAGAGAAGTTGACACAATAAGTTGAAAATGAGATTGTTGAATTTAATGTATTTGAAGCATATGAAAATGATTTAAATTTGAAAGAAAGTTATGTTGTCAACTCATTGGATCCTTTTGTTAATAGGTTAGATGAAAGTGCATCGAAATTAAAGGAAGGCAAGTGCTCTAAGGTGAATGATGAATGGAAGGATTTCTCTAAGGATAAACCACCACAGATTGATGTTAACATGAAGAAGATTCATGTGGTGTGTACCAAGCATAGTAAAGTTGATGTTAAAGATAAGGTGAAGATAAACAAGAAAAAAAGAAATTGGTATGAAAGGCATAAAGTTGGTTAGTGCGATATTTTGACCATTGTAAATGTTATCAAGAAAAAAAGGCATATCTGCTTGAATGATGAAAGTCAAGAGTGCTTAGTGGTTAAGAAAAGAGTAAAACTCTATCTATAGAAGCCAAAAGGAAAAGGATGGTTATGCATCCTTTATTATACCATGTGATCATTTCCCATGCAATAGCCGAGTTAAAACAATAAATAGTGCTTATTGGGAGGTAACTCTAGTTTATTTTTCTGGTTTAGCACTTAAGTAGTTTAGTTTAATATTATTCATGCTTTATTTTAGTGAGTTTATGTGGGTATTAATTAAGTTTATTTTGTTTTCGCAGGTTAGAAGTGCAATTGCCAAAAAAAAATGGAAGTAAGCATCCTCGTTACAGTAAGGATGCCCACTATTCTGGCATGCACGGCTTCGTTTTTTTTTTTTTTTTTAAATAAATTAAAACCCTATACTAAGCCTATACACCACCACCCACTTTTTCCCTTTTCTTTTTCTTCTTATTTTCTTTTTTCGTTTCTTTTCTCTTTCTTTCTTCTTATTCTCTCCTAAACTCTATCGACCACCATTAATTTTCCTCTATAATTTTGACTTCCATCACATAAATCTATGTTCCCTCCTCTACCATATCACAAAATGATCTATACTTAGAGATTTCAACCATCAATTTAAGACACTCTTCAAGTTATGTAGGGTGAAGATTTTTCTACTTCACCAAAGGGGGTTTTCAAAGCACTTCAATCTCGATTTTCTAGTTCCATTGGTGATGAGTAAGATCTTTTCATTTTTATTTTTGTTATAACAGGTGGATTTGACTAGAATCATTGCATTCCTTTTGGGCTAATTGTTTTTCTTTGATTCTTACCTAGTAATTTCTTTATGGTGGACTTTAAAACTCAAATATGTAGAATACATTAATTATTGTCTATTTTTCTGTTTTCAAGTATGAGATTGTAGTTGAAAATTTCTTTTTGGGTGCTTTCGGACCACCTAATGATGGCATTTTTGTCCCCTCAATGATGAATTTGGCTCCGGGTCTGAGGAACTAGATGACGATGATACTGACACTGTAGATGATGATAGAGTTGGTCCTTCAGGATTGTCTTAGAGGGAGTTTATATCTCTTTTGCTTTTTTATTTCTTCTTGTTTTGTTTATTTTCATTTTTCATTAGAGTTGTGATGATGCTGGTGTTATTTGAGTTGTTCTTGCTTCTTCTATCACTCTTGTGGAAACATTGAGTACAATGTTTCACTCAAATTGGGAGGAGAGATATATGTTATAGTTGTGTGTTTTTATCTTATTGGTTGTTTTAGTTGATTGTGTTATATGTTTGTTTTGTTAAAGCGTGTCTTAAGAGAATTTCATTTTCAAGTGTTTTATTTCGTGCGAATGAATAAGGCTGTTGTACCCTTCTGTGTTATTGGCTAAATGGTGTCTCTTATGGACATGTATTTGGGATTTCAATTTGATGTTGTCAAAGTTACGCAACTAAGGTAATTTGAATTACTTTACTTAAATTTGTTCTATTCTTATCCCTTAACCTACATTACAAGACAGAAAATCTTATTAGATTTTTGGTTTGTATTAATTCGTATTAGTATTTATGAGATGAGAATATTCTTTTAAATGTCTAACTTCTTTGTTACTTGTTAAATTGTATTTAATACATGTCTTGTCAAACATTACTTTTTTGTAAACTTTTCCCCCTACATTCATTTTAGTTAATTCTTTTGTAACAATATTTATAATATTTATATCAGATTCTGCAAAATACTAGTTAGAAATATTAAATAAATATAATACTTGAGGATTACCTATGCACTATACCTATTGAAGGAATTGTGCTATCAGACAAAGCCCCAGCGTAAAATACGACTCCTAGTTAAAAATTTGCGATCCTAAGAAGACGACTCCATTTTGTTTTCATGTTGGATTCGTCAACAAAAATGTCAAACGAGGAGTCAAAGTTAGTTAGGATTTCGTATTGGAATTCAATATATTAAAGTGCACTCATGGAAATTAAATCCAAATAAAATTACTGTAACTAGAAAGCATTTAGGTGCAATCGAACAAAGACTTAATTCGAATAAAACTTCTTGTACATTAAAACGATTGGTTAAACGCTCTATTACATGAGTTAAATTTTAGAAAAATTTTATGGTCCCGTTAGAATATCATACCGTTATACTTTAAGGTTTGGACTATATAAATATTCAAAATATATAATGTTATACTGTATAAATATTCAAAATACAACAATATAATACTTAAAGATGTCATAAATTTTTTCTAGATTTTATGCCTTATTAAGAGGACTCATTACTTCATTGTTTGACCCACAGTAATTATGACTTTCAGTTGGTGATCTCTATATAAGGTGCAGATTAAGCATTCCAAACGCAGTATTAAAATAAGTAAAATGAATTTGATTTCAACCAAAAGTGCTTTGTTCTTATTTATCCCAACAATTTATTTGGTCCAAACCATACATGTATTTGGTGGTTTAGAACCATATGAAGTACATGTAGTCTATAACCTTCCTAATAATGTTCCTCCTCTAATGCTTCATTGCAGATCTAAAGATAATGATCTTGGAATGCATCAGCTTCTCATAAAGGATGATTTTCAATGGAAATTTCGCATGGATATCTTTGAAAGCACTGTATTCAAGTGTGAATTTTGGTGGGATCTCCCCAAAGAATACTAGCTTTGCTGTTTTTGATTCTGACCTGGCTTATAACCATGGTTGTGGTCGCAAGATAACTAAAACCAACATATGCTATTGGTCAGTAAAAGAAGATGGTTTTTATTTTGCTAATGTAAAGAATCCACCTCAGGAAAAATTGACTAAAAAGAAGGATTGGAATTCCTCCTTTCATAAGAAATGATGATTAGTAAAGCATTTATACTCACTCATATACATACTTCAATATTTAATTATCTTGGTGTTTTTTTTTTTTTTTAATAAAGTAACTCTTTTCATTCTTTCTCTTAATACATAATACGGAAGAACTGGATGGTCCGTAAAATGGTATTTTTTTTAGATCTAGTCTTCTTCTACCCATTAATAATGTGAACTCATAATCAATAGGTCATAGGAAAAATGTGTTACCACTTAAGTTTCATTTTGATGTCATGTCAAATGCTAAAGTACTTCATGTTAGAAAGTAAACAAACAGATAACGCAGCGGAATTTAAATTTTACTTTTTACTTTTTTATCATGGATCACTCTGATTAATTGACCCAAATCACGGAATAGTAACTCCTAAATTATTTTTTTCCTTTTTCTAATCGAGACTTTCACGATTTTTATTTTTATTTTTTCCACGGCTTTTTGATGATCAAAGCCGTATATATATTGTACTAGTACTACTTATAGTACTACTATATTATATATATATATCACATCCATATAATATATATAATATTTTAAAATTTCAATCGAATTGAGTTTAGGAAATTACAATAATCTTAATCAGTTTGGGTTAAGGGCATATGTATAAATATAAAACCATTAGGACTTTTAATATGTATTACATATTAGTTCCTAACATTTACAACTTATTACAATTACGTTCAAAAGTTAATTTATCTCATAAATTAATCCATAAGTATCTCATATTTATCAAATCATTTTAATCCTGAATTAATTATCCTCAAGTGTGTGACCCTTTAAGTTCTCAATCACGTTGGCAATAAGTATAAATTATAGCGATCCTAAATTAATTAGGATTAGATAAATTAAATACATTTAATTTATCATTAATTCTCCAATTAATTAATTTACACTTATACATCAAGATTGGCTTCTAGCAAAGCATCATGACCACCCAAGTATTGAGATATGTCAAGTGGCTCGACATCACCCATCCGTGATTAGTTCCCTTATAATTATTATCTTTTCACCAACCTATATCCCGATTAATTCAAGAGTACATATATAATGCCAACTCTTATCGAATTAATTAAATTTACTTCTTTCCAAAAGACAACTCACTTAAAATAGAATTTAAGATATTCTTAATTCTATTTCCACTTTGCACAAAGATTTTCGAATCGTATTTCAAGAAGTGGCTATATTGGGATATACTTTACTATTATAAGGAGTGGTGAATCCTTTATTGATCAATCTTATCTTATCATGATTCATATTATAGCCGAACTCTATAGTATGTGCGACTCATTAAGAGTAACGACTAATAGAGTCAAAATATAGTATAATCCACAAGCAAGATAAACTCATTACCTCAAGTCAAAGCATCATTACACTACTATCACAAAGAGATTTGTCCACTGACATTTAAATAATAATATGTGTGGAATACTCTTAGCGGGTCAATCCGATGCACTTATTCTCAATAAGCATCCACATACACTTATGTGCTAATTTACCAGTGTCATACACTACGATTAGGGATATACACGAATAAAATATAATTACATCATAGTTATTTATGATTTCACACACATATATATATATATATATTTTATTCAAAAAATGCCATATTATAAAATATACATAAATATAAAAGTGTAATTTATCCCTAAAAGAATTTGGCTTTAGGGCATATACTTACAAACTCTCACTTGCACTAAAGCCAATCATTCATGTGCTTAAGACCAAATGAGCTAACATGACTCTCATGTTTATTCTGGGATAAAGCTTTAGTGAATAGATCAACAATGTTATCATCCGTGGGGATCTTTTTTATCTTTACTTACTTATCTATCAATGATCTCTCTAATCAAATGATAGCGCCGTAATATATGTTTAGATCTTGATGAGATCTAGATCCTTTAAGAGACAGTGCAATAGCTCCATTGTTATACACATCTAGAGAGTATAGGATCAAATGGAAGGAACCATTCCAAGTTCAGCTACAAACTTCCCAATCCAAACTGCCTCTTTTGCTGCTTCTAAAGCTACAATGTATTCGACTTCTATTGTAAATAGCTGTGGTGTCCTGTTTGGAACTTTTCCAACTGACCACACCACCATTAAGAGTAAATATATATTCAAATTGTGACTTGTTATCGTCCTTGTCAGATTGAAAGCTAGCATCTGTATATCCGTGAAATGTCAATTCTTCCCCACCATATATCAAGAATAAATCTTTAGTCCTTTTTAAGTATTTAAAAATATTCTTGACTGCTATCCAATGACTACTCCCTGGGTTAGATTGAAACCTGCTCGTAACACTTAGAGTATAGGAGACATCGGGTTTAGTACATAGAGCTATAGCATACATTATAGAACCTATAACCGAAGCATATGGGATCCTTTTCATGTTAACTCTTTCGACATCTGTCTTAGGACACTTGTCTTTAGAAAGATATACACCATGAGACATTGGTAAGTAACCATTTTTTGATTGATTCACGCTAAACCTCTCTAGTATCTTGTCTATGTACGTTGATTGAATAAAACCAAGCAACCTCTTAGATCTATCTCTATAGATCCTCATTCCCAAAATATAGGTTGCCTCTCCTAAATTTTTCATAAAAAATTCCTGGACAACCATACCTTTACACTTTGAAGCATAGGTATGTCATTTTCTATCAACAATATGTCATCCACATAAAGTATCAATAAAACAATGGCGCTTCCACTCACCTTCTTGTATACACAAGGTTCATCTTCATTTTTGATAAAATCAAATTCTTTGATTATCTCATCAAAACGGATGTTCGAAAACCTAGAAGCTTGCTTTAATCCAAACCTTTGTAGCTTGCATACTTTCAGCAAAAATTATACGTTAGGCTCTATGGATATAAACCCTTCAGGTTGTATAATATACACCTCTTCCTGCAAATTTCCATTAAGGAAATGTAGTTTTTACAGTCATTTGCCAAATCTCATAATCATAATATACAGCTATCACAAGTAAAATCCGAATAGATTTTGGCATTGGAACTGGTGAGAAAGTTTCATCAAAGTCAACTCCTTGTCTTTGTGTATACCTTTTGCCACCAATCGCCCCTTATAGGTAATCCCATTGCTATCCATGTCGGTCTTTCTCTTAAAGACCCACTATCACCCTATGAGTTTTGCAGGATTCAAGTGGATCGACTAAGGTCCAAACCATTAGATGTCATACATGGAATCCATTTTAGATTTCATGACTTGTAGCCACTTCTGAGAGTCCTTATCAAATAGTGCTTCTTCGTAAGATGCAAGTTCATCATTCGTAATGACTAATACATCATTGTGCTCACTTACAATAAATTCATATTTCTTTGGAGCACGACGTATCCTAGTAGTCTACTACGAAAAGCTTGTATATCATTAGCTTCATCCTCAACCACATTATCATGTGATTGAAACTCTTGTTTCATTTGTTGATCAATACCATATTGTGTTTCTTAAATTTCTTCAAGATATATTTTGCCCCCATTTGCCCTTTCAAGAATGAACTCTTTTTCTAGAAAGATGGCATGCTTTGAGATAAACACCTTGTAGACTCCTATTTTTGTCCCTTAAGTTGTCCCCTATTTTCCTTTTAATTTGTCTCTCAATTTTCTTTTAATTTTTTCTTTTTAATGTCTTTTTAACCTGCTCTTTGATTTTCTTTTAATTTACCCTTTAATTCCTTCTTAATTTATGTTATGATGTTTAATTATTCTTATGCGTTTTATGCTTTTGAAATACTAAGAATGAGTTCTAATATTATTGAATTTTTAGATTTAAAAAAAAAAAAATTAATTAAATTATTATTAATTAAATTAGAAATTAAATTAATTAATTGGTTTAAATTTTTTTTTAAAAAAAAAAAAATTAAAAAAAAAAAAGTTCAGCGCGTGAACGTCGCGAATCGCTTCACGAACTCGACAGCTGTTTTGGCCACGTTTTCTCTGCATTTTTCACCAAATTTTCAGATTCCCATACTCCCCACGTGACAAGGAATGGTCTTTGACCATTTTTACACTCAATCCAATTCATTAAAAGCACAAAAAATCAGTCTAAAGTGGGAGGAAAAATTTTTCTGCAGAGAAATTTTCTTAAGCCAAAAAAAACCTGCCAAACAGCCAACTTTAAGCCAAAATTCCATACGATCAGGGAGGAATTAGACTAAACTCAAATAAGATCTAAATTGTAGAAGGTTCCTGGGGCTACAACTTTCCGTTGTAAATATTAAGCAAAATCGTCCATTTGGAGGGTAAAAAACGTGGTAGAAAAAGGCTGTTGGTCCAGAGGATCTGCAGAAAAATTTCTAAGTCTGGAAAATTTTTCAGACAACCAACTTTGAGCCAAGATTGCAAGCGATGGATGAGGAACTGGAGTAAACTCAACAGAATAAAAGTTTTAGAGGGTTCCTGGAGCTACAACTTCTCTTTTCAAACCAGAAGCAAAATCGTTCATCTGGTGGGTCAAAAACGTGGTGGAAGAAGGCTGGTAGCCCACAAAAATCTGCACAAAAAAAAAGGAAAGGTTAGAAAATTTTTATTTCCATTTTACTCTTCCAGATTTCAATTTTTTTTTCATTTTAGCTCGAGAATATTTTCTTAAATTACATTTAGGCCCTTCTGATAGGGCCCACTTGATGCCACGTCATTGATGACGTGGCACCACCAGATTGCGCAACGTCGCGGATGACGTGGCACCACCAGATTGCGCAACGTCGCGGATGACGTGGCATCACCAGATTGCGCCACGTCACGGATGACGTGGCACTCCCCAGATTGCGCCACGTCAGCGATGATGTGGCATTTCAAAAAATGAAAAATAAAAAATTTCCAAAATTTTAGAAAAATTTTATTTGCGTTTTGGCCCTCCAGATTTCAGATTTTTGCATTTTTAGAAAATCAAATAATGTCTTTTTAAAATTACATTTAGGTCCTTAAGGAATTTTCTTTAATATTACTTCTTTTTCTCTTCAAATTTCTTCCAAATTACATGTTTTATGTCAATAACCACCAAGTTTTACTTTGATTTCTGTTTGGCATTTTAATACATTTTAATTACCCTTTGATTGTGAAATTTAGCCCTGGGTCTTATGCCATCTTATGAGTATTAAATTGTAAATAGACTTTGATCTTTGCACATATTTTTTGATTAATTGCTTTTGTGATGATTGGTGCTTTATTTTAATATTTGTTGGTTTCAATATAATATTTATGCCTTATCTTACTTGATAAATTATGTGAATTTACTCTTTTGCCCTCAAATTTTGGATTGTATAAGAGACAACTAGACGTTAAATATTTGAATCAAATTCAATTATAAGAGACCAGGACTTAATAATTGTATCAAGAATATAAAATTGGGCTAGAAATAAACTCCTGCGTGCATGATAAATGACTATTTTGAAGTGTTAATAGTTAAAGGGCACTACAAGCTAGCAATGTGTGCGACTTTTAATTGGACCCGGGCTAAATCTACCTGTCAATGTTAATATTTACCATTTATTTTCGTTTCGAACTCATTAACATGTACATATTTTATTACTTTTAAACTATCTCAAAGCACACGTATGCTACAAAGCCGGCAATGAATGTATACTAAAATTAAAAAGGAAACACGATAATTGGACGCAATCGGTCCAACGCCGGGTAAAGTGGGTGCCGAGGAAATTCAAATCCATCCCAAACCTTCCCATTTTACAACAGGATTCCCGAACTCATTTTCTTGAGTTACGTGGACCAGGAGTCAATCTAAATTAGGGTTTATTTTCTTTTTAAATTTTGATGTATTTTTTGTGTCTCGGCGCACCAACACACCGGGTGGCGACTCCAGTCTTGTTTTTCCTAGTTTAGATTATTTTTATACAATTCATAGTCGCATTAAAGGCCCCGTTATGTAATAGTAAATAGGTGATTCATTTAAATTTGTAATAGTAAGTAGGTAATTTATGTGTCTCATTGTAAATTGTAAGTAGGATTTTTGCATTCAATCACCTATTTCACGAGCACCACACGTACCGACGGTGCTTACCGTGTATAAGAGACAGGATTAGGCAAGGTAAGGGGTGGCGCGACAGCGTGGCGACTCTACTGGGGACTTTGAGAATCTGGGCGCACGATTTTAACGCGTTTCTCTCAATTTTACCCCGTTCATTATAAATCGGCTAATTTTTACCCATTTTGTGTGCTATGTTACCGGATATGTACCTCGTTTTGTGTGCCATATGCTATATGTTACTTTATTTGTTCTTTTCAATTAATTTGCACTTGTTTTAACGTATTTCACCATTTTTGCTGTATAAGAGACAGCCGATTTACGGATTTTAGGTCTCGTTTTATGTGCCACATGCTATCTCTTTACTTTCTTTGATGTGTTTCAAATTATTTTACACTTGTTTTACTGTATTTCACTATGTTTGCTGTCTTGAGTGCACATTTGCTCGATTTAGGTCTCGTTTTACGTGCCATACTCCTGTCTACTTATGGTGTGATTTGTTCTTGCTTTATTGTACATGTTTTAATATATCTTGCTATTATACCTGTTTGTGGTTAATTTGGAGGAAATTTTTGGAGTGTTGGGGTGCATCAAACCTTTAGAGCCAAATGCGCTAAAATGTGTGAATCTTACCGCCTCCACGTGAACACAACATAACACATGTCTCATTTATTGCATGTCCTATTTTTGTGGGTGTCGTTCCCACATTCCCTGTACGAATTAAGATGATCTACCCAGATATGCGGTCGTGACACAATGTGCACGTAACGGTATCTGTTCAGAAGTTCTTATACACATGATTTATCTGGCTTGTAATAGTAAATAGCCTTACAATTTTTGCTATGTAATAGTAATTAGTTTTTCTGATTCGTATGATTTATATTGGCCCTGTAATTTGT
Organism: Cinchona pubescens; assembly: GCA_025175665.1. Taxonomy (NCBI): domain Eukaryota; kingdom Viridiplantae; phylum Streptophyta; class Magnoliopsida; order Gentianales; family Rubiaceae; genus Cinchona; species Cinchona pubescens. Next base: position 226,027 of record JANKKI010000304.1, on the reverse strand, counting down.
ATTTACTTCCCGCAAGAAAGAGTAAATTTCAATTTTTGCATTGCATAAGCTTTAGGTAGGGTCAAAGGCATATGGTTGTCAAGCCCTAATAGGAGACCCATCCCTACAACATGTTTTCAAAGTTTTATTATCTCTTGTGTGCATGTAGGCTAACCCCACCGATGTAGGGCCACCGTAGGCTACTTATTGCATATCATTAGCCGTAGAAGGGATACCTTATCGGATACCCGTGTATAGAATTGCATACCTATCCCTAGGTACATAACCTACAATGGGATTTGCAAGATTGTGTGTATATTTTATAAAGGCTTTGAAGGGGTACCAGCCTCAGGTAAGGCTAACATGTATTTCACGCAGATGAGTTCCGCTCGAGTAATCTAAAGGCGACCAAAGTGCCCTATTTGTCACTACAGGAGTGGGAACTAAGATAGCTCTAGATAAGCACAGGCAAGCTTACAAAAGACTTCAAGAACAGCAATCCTGTATTCGAGATCAGGAATACTAACGAAAGAGGGCATGCACCAAGATGGCCAATGATCTGGGACGCCTAATGCACAATGGGTTTGCTGAATCAGCACGTAGCAAGCTTCTGCGGTACTTGGAGCAAATGATGAAGATACGAGACCATCTAAAGGAGCTCGCCGAATAAGTTCAAACGGGCTTCTAGATGTGTATAGTTTTTTTTGTTTTCAGGGTTCTGGAGAAAGGAACCACATTTTATGCTGTAAATTTATGATTATGTTTGTTTATATATATCTGAATTTTCCTTTTTTTTCTTTTTTTATTATGTTTTAATATGTAGGTACTAACTGTCAAAATAGCTGCCCAACGCAGCCCTATTTATACCCGCTCACGTGCACGTAAACTTCGATTTGAAGACAGTATGAGCACCGTACCAGCAAAAGATGTGGAAGGGACCAGTGGGGATCAAAACCCAGAGATGACAGAGTTGCGCAAACAGATGGAATCTATGATGGCTGCTATGGCTAGTATGAACCAAGAAATGCAATGGTACAGGCAAACTTGTGGGTCTCACCCCGCCAATCAGGAGATGCTACCTCCTCATATTTCTAATCCCAAAATGGGGATGCCGCTACCCCTACCACCACAGAATCAACCTCCTCCAACTCCAGTGCCACCACTGACAGATCCAATTCCACAACCACCACATCCTCTTGAGTTGGAGTATACCCCAGGAGGGAAAGCTGAATTAATGCCACCACCGCCTCCTGTACCGGCTGTCAATGATGCCCTATTGAAAAGAATGGAGCGGTTCGATAGTTTCATAAAGCAGCAACAGGGGACAAATAAATTTGGAGCTATCGACTACCAAGATCTATGTCTATTCCCTGAGGTGTAATTGCCGCCAAAATTTAAAATCCCAGAATTTCCAAAGTACAATGGCACTGGGGATCCGGTAGCTCACCTTAAAATGTTATGGAAGTCTGGGGAATGGGTCTGGATCTGTCTCGGATAGCAACAGGGTATTTGCCAGAAGCATGGAGGGAGATGCGTCTCATGGTATTTAATGCTTGATCCCAAAAAATTGCAGGATTGGACGGAGATGTGCAAATGCTTTTGTGAAACAGTACGAGTTTAACCGCGACCTAGAGCTAGACCGTTTTGCTCTGATGAACTTAAAGATCAAGACAGCAATACAGACGAGTACCGCCACCTGTCTCTTATACACATGACAGCTGTCTCTAAGAGACACCTATGACTGAGACTGAGATGGTCAAACTTTTTATTAATGCACAAGAACCTCCTTCCTATGAAAAGTTGACCGGATCTATTGGCAAATCCTTTTCAGAAATCGTCCAGCAAGCAGAGGCTGTTGAAAGAGGCTTGAAAAGTGGGAAAATTATTGACATGACGGCCTTCAAACTTCAGATAGAATCCATGCAGGGGAGCACGTCTGTGGCTAAGAAATCCCTGAGCAAGACTTGAGGCTGACAAGAAGGAAGAGGAAGTGACTTTTATTTTCAACCAACCCAACCGCCAACCACCATGCAATTTCCATCAATACCAAAGACCTAACCCACAACCCTTTTATGCACCACCTTCACTACCATCTCAATACTATCCTCAACCCGTATACCAAACACAAGTACAAGTGCCCTTGCCTAATCCACAGCTCCCATATTATAATCCAAGACCACAACCCCCAAATAGTCAAAAGACCCAACCAGCCAAATAACTTCCCTCCACCAAACCCCAGCCAAGCCAGACCACATGGCAGACCACCCCGCAATTTCACCAACTTGGGACGGCCCATCGAACAACTATATGAGCAGTTGAGATCGGCGGGGAGATTGAATCCTATAGCTCCTCAGTATCCGAGGGGAGTTTCGGATAGGTTTGACGCCAATGCCCACTGTGCTTATCATTCTGGAGCCCCAGGGCATTCCACGGCTAATTGTTGGACGTTGAAGAACAAGGTGCAAGACATGATCGAGACCTGGACGAGAGATTGTCGTTAGGAGGCCGGAACAAAGGGCTCCTGAAGTAAACACTAATCCGCTGCCACGGCATGAGCCTCATGTTGGGATGGTTTGTATAGAAGCGGAGATTGAAGAGAAAGAAGGAGCAATCAAAGAAGTGACAATGACTCAGATCAAACCATTTTATTTGGATTCGGAGCCATCTGAGCCTTTTATCATAGACGTGGATCCGTTTGAGGTAGAACCCCAGGATCCCGTTGTGATTGAACTGCCAACACAATTGCCAATTGAGAGCACACATGCAGTGCCGTGGAATTACCAACCCTCAGCTGTGATAGTCGGTGGAAAGCCAGTTTCTGAGGAGGAAGTGTCCGCTGTCACGAGGTCAGGCCGAATCACAAATGACAACAGTTTTGAGGTCGGACAATCCAGCAAAGGTAAAGAGCCTAAGCCTAAGGCAGTTACAGACAAAGATGTGGAGGACTTTCTAAGATTGATCAGAAAAAGTGAATATTCAGTAGTGGACCGCAGCTGAATAAGATGCCCTCACAAATTTCTATACTCAACTTATTGTTAACATTCGAGCTACACAGGGAGGTAGTATTGAAGATTTTGAGTGAGGCCCATGTGTATCGTGACATTCCCACTGACAAACTTGCTGGGTTAGTGGGCAGTGTGCTGGCATCAAACCAAATTTATTTTTTTGATGATGACTTAACTTCTGAAGGGAGTCTCCACAACAAGGCTCTATTCATCTAGGTTAGATCTTGACACATCAAGATTTGCCTAGGGTCGTGGTTGATAATGGGTCTGCTTTAAATATTTGTCCTTTGGAGACATTGGATAAGCTGGGAATCTCTCATGACTTGGTCAAGAATTCATCCATGGTGATCCGAGGTTTTGACGGGGCTCGAAGACAAGCCACCGGAGAGATAAACCTTATTTTGGAAGTCGGTCCATCTGTTCATCAGGTCACTTGCCAGGTTCTTCCAATTGTTGGGGTATATAATTTGTCTGTTCATACTAGCCATAGCAGCCATCATAGATTCCATCTGTTTGCGCAAGTCTGTCAAATCTGGGTTTACGATCCCCACTGGTCCCTTCCACATCTTTTGCCGATACATCTAGATGTGTATAAGAGACAGGTCGCTCCTGGTCTTCAAACCAGCTCTAAATGAGGAGGAATGCCCGTTTGCACGGATTAGGCAGTCATCAATGAAAGTTGTCTGGGATAAGGTGAGTGTAATGATTGCAAAGGAGATGCTGCGTGGAGGATATCGCATCGGCCAAGGTTTGGGGATGAATTTGCAAGGCATAATACACCCTATTGATCTACCAACGCAGAAGAATACATTTGGGCTCAGTTTTGGCCCGAATGCCAGGCAGTTGAGGGAGATTAAGGAGCTGAAGAGAGCTGAACAGGAAGGTCGAGCATTGCCTATTGTCATTCCACCTCTTAAGATTACTTTCCCACGTTCTGCCGCCATTATGGCTCCTAATGCAGATGAGGCTGAAAAGGAAGATCTTCCTTATCCAAGGGATAGCCGAATTATTTAAGGGGGTAATTATTCAAGAGCAGGCGGAGGAGGATGACACTGAGCTGCCATTTGCTGAGATCGACCAACTGCACAATTGGACATCTGATGATCTCCCTAGTCATAGGGAGTTTCGGTAAATTTGAAAGGATATTATTTTTAGTTTTGCTCCTTTTAATTTCATCTTTGCATGTATGTTTCGTATTTTTTAAGCTGTTTTGTTTATGCCATCTAGTCAAGAAATAGGTGCATGCACAGCATTGTATTCATGATTCATCTCGTTCATTTGTTTTGGAGATGAATCTTGAAAATAATTCAATTAGTAAGGCAAGTACAATCATGATATTGCCTTCATGATTCATCTTGTTCATCTATTTTGGAGATGAATTCTGAAGACAATTGATTTTTTATAGGATGGCCAATGAATGCTAAGTTTATGTTCTCTAGGATCACTTGTACAAATCTTTGATTAATGAGAACTTTTTCTTCAAGATGTTATAGTTTTAGCTCATTTTGTTTTCTTTCATTTCATACTTTATTTTCTCCCAGATGGCCCAAAATCAATGCTTTTGATCCTTCATACTACCATTGTATGAGGCCGATGAGTGCAATTTTGATATCACACCTGACCCTATTTCTACACAATCTGAGAGTGATGAGGACGAGTGTGATATTGAAAATGAATTCGGGCGACATGAGGAAAAACCAAAGCCTAACTTGGAAGAAACAGAAACGGTAAATATTGGGACAGACACGGACGTAAGAGAGGTTAAAATCAGCATATATTTGACTAGAAGGCAGAGGAAAGAGATGATAGAATTTTTGATTTTGTTCCAAGACTTCTTTGCCTGGTCTTATGATGATATGCCTGGCATTTCAACAGATGTAGTGGTTCACAAACTTCCCACCGATCCTAAATGTCTGCCTGTAAAGCAAAAGCCAAGGATGTTTAAGCCGTTTGAGTTTAAAAATCATCCTTGGGATCATCCTTATTTAATGCCACAATCTGACCTCCTATACAAACCAGTTTGTATCGATTATCGAGATTTAAATAAGGCCAGTCCCAAGGATGATTTTTCGCTGCCAAACATTCACATGCATTCTAGGCATGTCTTTGCCATGAGATGGAGACTTTTGTCAATTGTTTTGCTGGGTATCACCAAATCCTAGTGGACGAGGAAGACAGGGATAAAGACAGCATTCATTACTCCTTGGGGGACATTCTGCTATAGAGTTATGTCATTTGGACTTATTGAATGCTTGGTGCAACATATCATCGACTATGAGCATTGTTTCAATGACATATGAGAGTCTTACTGGAGGTCTATGTAGATGATATAATCATCAAATTCAAGAAGTCAGCTGAGCAATTGACCAATCTTCAAGATTGATTTCCCCAAGAAGCTTTTTATGTTCTGCTGAGTCTTTGGCTGTAGGCCTCGTCACGGATAGGATTCGCTCCTTCTGGACTGAATAGACCAGACAACATTTCATAAGCGGGGATTGAGATAGACCCAGCAAAGATCTAAACTATCCATCACTGATTGTGCCTGTGCCAAAGACTCAGAAGAACGTAAAAAGCTTCTTGGGTAAAATCAATTTCATCGGTCGCTTCATTGCTCAGCTGACAGATACTTGTGAACCTTTGTTCAAACTGTTGAGAAAAAATGCACCGATGTACTGGAATGATGATTGACTGTCAGCATGACAAAATCAAAGATTATCTTTTGAACCCTCCTGTGTTGGTGCCCCCAATGCCAGGGAGGCCATTAATCATGTATCTGTCGATTTTGGACGGATCCATGGGTTGTGTCTTGGGGCAGCATGACAATTTGGGCAAAAAGGAGCAGGCTATCTATTATCTAAGCAAGAAGTTTACAGTCCATGAAGCCAATTATTCTTTTCTAGAACGAACATGTTGTGCATTGGTTTGGATCTCGCAACGGCTAAGGCATTATCTACTGGGTCATACCACTTATCTAATTTCCGTGTGATCCTCTTCGCTATCTGTTAGAGAAGCCTATGTCTACTTGACACTTGGCTAGATGGAAGATGTTGTTAGCAGAATTCGATATCATCTTTACTACTCAAAAGGCTATCAAAGGACAAGCGATAGCGGATCATCTTGCTGAGAACCCAAGGGAGAATGATTATCAACCCTTGCACACATACTTCCCGGACGAAGACATCTTATTCATTGGCACTGCCGAAGACATGAAAGATGAATGCCCACATTGGAGGCTATTCTTTGATGGTTTCATCAGCGCCTTTTCGGTGCGAGCATAGGAGCGGCTTTGATATCTCCAAGGCGGACACTTCCCAAAGAATGACCAAATTACGGTTTCCGTGTAAGAACAACATGGCGAGTATGAGGCTTGCATACTTGGTCTGAAAATGGCATTAGATATGGGTATTAAAGAGTTAGCTGTGTTTAGTGATTCAGATTTGCTTGTCCATCAGACACTGGGGCATTGGGTAACCAGAGATTCTAAAATCTCATGCCATATCACTGCAGTATTCTCAAACTAGGTCGACACTTTGATGCTTTGGAATTCACTCACATACCCCGATCCAGGAATGTATTCGCCGATGCTCTGGCTACCTTATCTTCGATGATCAGCACCTCAGAAGACCCAAATCTGTCGTCCTTCGATAAAGTACATTACCATTTAAGCCGAGTCATTGCAGTCTTGAGGCAGAATCTGATGGACTGCCTTGGTTTCATGACATCAAGGAGTTTTTGGACAAAGGCAACTACCCTCCAAGGGTTAGTACTTCAGATAAGAAGTTCCTACGCTGAATGTCGATCAAGTTCTTTTTAAATGGCAATGTACTTTATCGAAGGACGACAGATTTGGGTCTTCTGAGGTGCGTTGATAAGAAAGAGGCCGCTTATATTGTAGAGGATGTTCATGGAGGAGTCTGTGGGCCACATATGAACGGGCACTTATTAGCTAAGAAGATAATGAGAGCAGGCTATTTCTGGCTTACTATGGAACATGATTGCAACTGTATCGAGTTTGTCCGCAGGGGTGTTAAGTGCCAAATGCACGGGAATGAGATAAGGGTAGCACCAACTGAATTGCACAATATTACTACTCCATGGCCTTGTTCAATTTGGGGAATGGACGTCATTGGATTGATCGAGCCGCCAGCTTCTAATGGTCATCGCTTCATTCTAGTAGCGATTGAATATTTCACTAAGTGGGTTGAGGCTGAATCCTACAAGCACGTAACAAAGAAAGTAGTGGCAGAGTTCATCCGAAAGAACATCATTTGCCGCTTTGGGATCCCGGATACATTGGTTACCGACAATGCCAAGAATCTGAACAATGACATGGTAGATGGTCTTTGTGCCCAATTCAAGATTAATGAACATTATAATAAGCAAGGTCCCTGTCTGGGGATGCCCAGCAAAACAATCGACAAAAGTCTCCATCTTTATGGCAGGCAGCACCTTCTTAAGATTGGTCAAGTCACACAGGGCCCTGTCTATCATACACATCAAAATGTGTAAAGGCAAGTCATTGCAGAACGTAAGAATAGAATTCTACCTGTTGTTTTATTTCCCTTAAATTTACCCACATCCGGACTAAACCCTTTCATATCTTCTCTTTATTTGCCTATCTTTCATTTTAATTACGCTTTGTCCCTAGCCTTTTTTGTAAAAACAAATTGAAACTGAGCTCATTTACGATGTTGGGGCAAAATTGTTGTTTTGGGTGGCAAAAAAAAAAAAAAAAGTGTGCAAGAGACTGACCAAAACAAATTCCCAACAAAACTCAGTTTGTTATAATAAAACTGGGGCAAATTTTTTAGATAAGGGACATAACCAGTTTTCTTCAGATCACAAACCCGCTCTTCCATCCATTGTAGCTATGTTCTTTCCAACCAAAACGCCCATCTTAAACTGGGGCAAGTTTGTTGTTAAGATAATCCCAATTTTTACCAATCACACGACTGAATGGTGAGTTTGTCGGGTAATGCAAACTTCCGAAAAACTTTGAAAACTAAACTTCGCATGCATTGGGAAAGGCGATTACTTAGCTAACGTCTTCCGTTTACTTCCCCCCCTTGCCGTTTACTTGGACCTCCTAGGTGAAAACCTGAAAAGGGCACCTTTGTTTGTTTTTTTTAAAAAAAAAAAAAAAGAAAACCAAAAGCAAAAGAGAGGCTAGGTTGAAAACCCTACGGGGCGGCCTAGGCAAAAGGAGAGTGTGCGGAAAAATACAAAAATAAAAATAAAAATAAAAGGGAGGGGAACCTTAGTGAAAACCTGAAAAGGTGCTGTCTCTTATACACATCTAGAAACTGTCATAAGAGACAGGTAGCTTTGAAATTTCATTCTGAAGTTAGATTTATTGGTTGCCTCTATGTCGTTCTCTCAACACAGTCATTGGCCTTTAAGAGGCACGTATCCGATAGATCCAAAGCATGGCCTGATCGGGTCCAAATAACTTAGAATGAAAGGCAAAGCGGTGTTAATACGGTGGTTATGGCAAGATTGCTCTCATGTGCCTGTATTATTTATTCATGTACTTCTATCTAACTCACATATTGCCATTTTGTTTGTTTGTAGTTGTTCTTCTTGTTGTTGATGTTTTAGTTGTCAAATATGTGAAAATCATCTGTTTAATCGAACTACGTTCGACCTGATTCCCGTGGTGGGATACGTAGGCAGCTCTTACCGAGCTCGGTCACCTTGCTTATAGTAATGTTCACTAAGATTGACATTTTGTATGTTATGACACTGACCAATTCGAGTTTTCTTTGCTCAATATCGCATTATTTTGAGTACCTGCAGGTACACGAAAATAAAGTGGATGCTAAAATCAACGACACTGAGGCAAATTTTTATTGATTGGATATCCTTCATAAACAACAAGGGACGCACTAATCCTAAGAACTGTCTTGATACCCAACGGTCTTTTTTTCACATTTTAAAAAGTGTGATTCACGCCAACCCCTAATGAAGCAATCAACCTCACAGGTGATCGCCACACTTGGGAGAGGGTGCACTGAATTCCCAGTCAAACCTCTCAGTTTAAATGATACTGTCATTTACCGTTTAGAGCTTCATGTTCTAGTTTACAATCCAGTCATGTTAGGGTTAATTACTAGTTGCCTTTTACACTTCATTTCATGGGTAAGCCCAATGGCATGGCTCCGTGTGCGTGTCATTCTAATTGCATTTTCCTCCCGATAAACGAATTTCGGGTTCTCATTTTCATTTTCATTTTCATCAACCTGATAAACGAATTTCAGGTTTGCATTTTCATCCCCGATAAACCAATTTTGGGTTCTCATTTTCCATTTTCATTAACCTGATAAAAGAATTTCAGGTTTGCATTTTCACCCGATAAACAAATTTCGGGTTCTTATTTCTATTTTTACTAACCTGATAAACAAAATTTATCTTGCATTTGCACTCCCGAGAAACGAATTTGGGGTTCTCATTTCATTTTTATAACCTGATAAATGAATTTCGGGTTTTCATTTTCATCAACACTGATAAACGAATTTCAGGTTTGCATTTTCACTCGATAAACGAATTTTGGGTTCTCATTTTCATTTCATCAACCTGATAAACGAATTTCAGGTTTGCATTTTCACCCGATAAATGAATTTCGGGTTCTCATTTTCATTTTCATCAACCTGTATAAACGAATTTCAGGTTTACATTTTCATCCCCGATAAACGAATTTCATTTTTATTTAACCTGATAAACGAATTTCAGGTTTGCATTTTCATCCCCGATCTCCGAAGGATAAGAGCTCCTCCTTCTGCATCTTCTAACCTGTCTCTTATACAGGTTTGATGTGTATAAGAGACAGGATGAAAATCGGGTTCTCATTTTCATTTTCATTTAACCTGATAAACGAATTTCAGGTTTGCATTTTTTACCCGATAAACAAATTTTGGGTTCTCATTTCCATTTTGATTAACCTGATCAACGAATGTCAGGTTCGCATTTTCATCCCCGATAAATGAATTTTGGATTTCCATGCTATTAACCTGATAAACGAATTTCAGGTTTGCATTTTTACCCGATAAACGAATTTCGGGTTCTCATTTTCATTTTTATTTAACCTGATAAACGAATTTCAGGTTTGCATATTTTACCCGATAAACAAATTTTGGGTTCTCATTTCTATTTTCATTAACCTGATGAACGAATGTCAGGTTCGCATTTTCATCCCCGATATTATCGAATTTCGGGTTCCATGCTATTAACCTGATAAACGAATTTCAAGTTTGCATTTCTCCATTGGCCGATAAACAAATTTCGGCTTTCATTTCAAGTTTGCATTACCCGACAAACTCACCATTCAGATTTCATCGCACAGAACTTACATGTAATGACCCTCTAACATCCGTTGGGTTTTTCATTTGTGTTTACATACCCTGGCCTTGATGATACAAAGTCGGGTTTTTAATTCATATTGCTTGTAGAGTTTCATTACCAGTGGCGTTTACATGTTATGTCAAGTTAGTTTTCTTTGTCATTCACAGCTACGTTTCATTCTAAGTCTCTGTGCTCCCAATGAACACCAGATCGGGATTTCGTTCTTGTTTCCAAGTTTCAGTTATGTCTTTTATGGTTCAATTCATTGCGCGTCTTTTTGTTCATTTCTTTCCCCCAATAAGGACTTTTCCGCTCTGGATGAATAGATAAATCTAATCTCCCCAGTGTGTTTGTCAAGATGGTGAATTTCCTCTTCCATGACCTCATTGAGCTTAAGGTTGACATGTGGCAAATTTTGTTGCACGATTAGAATCATCCAGTCATGCGGTGTCTACAATCTTTGCCTAGAGTTTCTTCGATCCTTTTCGACACTCCGGCAAAAAGGGGCAAGCTGTAGACACCTATTTTTGTCCCTTAAGTTTTTCCCTATTTTCCTTTTAATTTGTCTCTCAATTTTCTTTTAATTTTTTCTTTTTAATGTCTTTTTAACCTGTTCTTTGATTTTTTTTTAATTTACCCTTTAATTCCTTCTTAATTTATGTTATGATGTTTAATTATTCTTATGCGTATTATGCTTTTGAAATACTAAGAATGAGTTCTAATATTATTAAATTTTTAGATTTAAAAAAAAATTAATTAATTAATTAAATTATTAATTAAATTAGAAATTAAATTAATTAATTGGTTTAAATTTTTTTTAAAAAAAAAAGTTCAGCGCGTAAAAATTTGCCCAGTGTCGTGCTCACGCCAATCATTTCGATAGAGCTGTTTTGGCCACATTTTCTCTGTATTTTTCACCCATTTTTCACCAAAAATTTCAGTTGCCCATACTCCCCACATGATAAGGAATGGTCTTTGACCATTTTTACACTCAATCCAATTCATTAAAAGCACAAAAAATCAGTCTAAAGTGGGAGAAAAATTTTTCTGCAGAGAAAATTTTCTTAAGCCAAAAAAAACCTGCCAAATAGCCAACTTTGAGCCAAAATTCCATACTATTGGGGAGGAATTAGACTAAACTCAAAGAAGAAAAATTGTAGAGGGTTCCTGGGGCTACAACTTCCCTTTGTAAATCTTAAGCAAAATCATCCATTTGGAGTAAACTCAAAGAATAAAAGTTGTAGAGGGTTCCTGAAGGTACAACTCCTCTTTTCAAACCCGAAGCAAAATCATTCATCTGGTAGGTCAAAAGCGTGGTGGAAGAAAGCTGGTAGCCCACAAAAATCTGCACAAAAAAAAAGGAAGGTTAGAAAAATTTTATTTCCATTTTACTCCTCCAGATTTCAATTTTTTTTGTATAAAATTTCCATCTTTTCATTTTAGCCCGAGAATATTTTCTTAAATTACATTTAGGCCCTTCTGATAGGGCCCATTTGATGCCACGTCATTGATGATGTGGCACCACCAGATTGCGCCACGTTGCGGATGACGTGGCATCACCAGATTGTACCACGTCACGGATGACATGGCACTCCCCAGATTGCGCCACGTCAGAGATGACGTTGCACCACCAGATTGCGCCACGTACTCGATGATGTGGCACCACCAGATTGCGCCACGTCAGCTATGGCGTGGTATTTCAAAAAAAAAAAATTTCCAAAATTTTAGAAAAATTTTATTTTGCGTTTTGGCCCTCCAGATTTCAGATTTCCGCATTTTTAAACCTCAAATAATTTTTTAAAATTATATTTAGACCCTTAAGGAATTTTCTTTAATATTACTGTTTTTTCCCTTCAAATTTCTTCCAAATTACATGTTTTATGTCAATAACCACCAAGTTTTACTTTGATTTCTGTTTGGTATTTTAATACGTTTTAATTACCCTTTGATTAGGGTGAAATAACTGTTTTGCCCTTATGAGTATTAGATTGTAAATAGACTTTGATCTTTGCACATATTTTTTGATTAATTGCTTTTGTGATGATTGGTGCTTTATTTTAATGTTTGTTGGTCTCACTATAATATTTATGCCTTATCTTACTTGTTAAATTATGTGAATTTACTCTTTTGCCCTCAAATTTTGGATTAGTTGCACAACTAGACGTTAAATATTTGAATCAAATTCAATTTAGCCCAGGACTTAATAATTGTATCAATAATATAAAATTGGGCTAGAAATAAACTCCGGCGTGCATGATAAATGACTATTTTGCCCCTTGGGAGTTAAAGGGCACTACAAGCTCAATGTGTGCGACTTTTAATTGGACCCGGGCTAAATCTACCTGATAAACTCCGGTGTGCATAATAAATTTATAATAAAAATTGGATGAGAAATGTTACAATTTTATTATTATTGATACTAAAATTGAAAAGGAAAACGCGATAAAATCACGCAACCGGTCCAACGCCGGGTAAAGTGGGTGCCGAGGGAAATTCAAATCCATCCCAAACCTTCCCATTTTACAACAGGATTCCCGAACTCATTTTCTTGAGTTACGTGGACCAGGAGTCAATCTAAACTAGGGTTTATTTTCTTAGATGTGTTTTGAGACATTTTTTGTGTCCCGGCGCAAATACAGAAGATGGTATAAGAGATGGGAATCAAGCCCATTAGTTTAGACTATTTTTATACAATTCATAGTCGCATTAAAGGCCCCGTTATGTAATAGTAAATAGGTGATTCATTTAAATTTGTAATAGTAAGTAGGTAATTTATGTTTGTAAATTGTAAGTAGGATTTTTGCTTTCAATCACCTATTTCACGAGCACCACACGTGGCGACGGTGCAGGCTTATGTGAAAATCTGTAGAATATACACATCTTACCAGGGTAGGCGCGAAACACCTGTTTCTTAATAATTCTAGAAAGGTATACCAAATCTCTTATTTGGATAAGATGTGTTGGAAAATTGGGTAATTGAAACTTAGCTTCAATTTTGTCAGATTCTACCCTTTTCACATAAGCAGGGCAACCCCAAACCTTCAACTATGAAAGTTTAGGTTTTTTTTCCAAATCATATCTCATACGGAGTGGAATCAATAACTTTTGATGGAACACGATTTAGTAAATGGGAGGCAGTATTAAGAGCATAGCCCCAAAACAATTTTAGGAGGTTTGAAAGACTCGTCATTGATCAAACCATATCAAATAGAGTTCGATTACGTCTCTCAGATACACCATTCAATTGTGGTGTATAAGAAGGAGTCCATTGAGGTAGAATCTCATTCTCCTTAAGATAAATTTGAAACTCTTGGGTTAAGTATTCCCCACCTCGATCAGATCGAAGTATTTTAATTCTTTTACTATGTTGTTTTTCAACTTCATTCTTGAATTCTTTGAACTTTTCAAAGGTTTCAGACTTATACTTCATTAAGTATACTATAACCATATCTAGAATGGTCATATGTGAAAGTAATGAAGTATGAAAAATCTCCTCTAGCATGAATTGACATAGGACCACAAACATCAGTATGTATTAGCCTCAGCAACTCAGTTGATCTATCACTTTTGAATTGTAAATTATATGATTTGATTATTTTAATTTATAAACAAGATTCATATATATATATATATATATATATATATATATATATATATATCATATGATTCATAATCAAATTATTCTAAATAACCATTATTGTGTAATTTAAAAATGCGTTTCTCAATAAAGTCTGTCTCTTAAGACACATTCTAGAAATTATACTGATTTTGGACCTTTTTGAATTTATGCTGAGAACTAGATTTTTCATATCTAGAATATAAAGACCATTATTTAAAGAAACAATTTCATACACAATGCCATTACTTGAAAAAGAATAACATTTATTCTTTGCATAGTGACAAAACCATCAGTGTCTAAACACGGAATAGAAATAATAATTTCTAATAAAAGATGGAACATAATAACAGTCTTTAGGTTCTAAAACAAAACCACTATGAAAAAAAAGATAATAAGTCCCTACGTCTAATCAACAACATTTTCTCCATTTCCCATGCACATGTCTACTTCTCCCTTAGCCAACATTCTACTTCTCTTCAGTCCCTGCATATTTTTACAAATATGAGATGCTGATCCGATATCTAATACCCAAGAGTCTGATTTAGAAGTAGAAATATTGATTTTAATCAAAAACATACCTGAAGTAGAAGTTTCATTAAGTCTTTTCTACTTCAAGGTATCTATATAGGTCTTGTAGTTCCTTTTCTAGTGCCCTTCGTTTCCACAATGGTAACAATTACCCTTGGCTTTGTCCTTCTTGATCACAGGTGTTGGTTTTAACCCAGATTTGGCTTTTACAAAACCAACTTTGGATTTCTTTTTATTCTTATTAGAAGAATCAACAACCGACACTTGTTTCCTTTCCTTTTTAATAGTTGTCTCAACAGTTTTAGAATATTCAACAATCGAGTAAGAGTAGAAGATAACTTTTTCATGTTATAATTCATAACGAATTGTGAAAAACTATCAAGCAGAGATTATAAAATTAAGTCAACATTTAACTCGTGATTTTGCTTAAATCCCAATCGTTCTAATTTTTCAATTAGTCCGATAATTTTCAGTACATGAACTGCTACTGAAGTACTCTATGCCATTTTACAACAGAATATCTCTTTAGAGGCCTCATACGTCTCATTCCTTGATTTTTCATCAAACAACTCCTTGAGATGAATAATCATAGAGTAAGCATCCATATTATCATGTTATTTCTACAATTCAGAACTCATAGCGGCCAACATGATACAAGAGGCAGTATCATTGTCCTCTATGTGCTCACAATAAGCATTCTAAACTGCTTCATCAGCATCATCTGTTGGGACATCAGGAATAGGTTGATCAAGAATATAGCCAATTTTCTCGTGCTTGAGAACAATTCTCAAGTTACGATGCTTGATCTAGTCCAGAAAAATTGACCCAATGAGTTTATTATCATATAAAATGGGACGTAAATTGACGTTATTACTCATATTCTACAACATATAAATAAAGATAGTATAAGAATTTGTTATTCATGTATAAACAAAACCAAAATATAATATGAACTTCTTTTAATTTGGTTTTGCTCCTACTATTTAAATTCAAATCAATAACCCACACATATTGATTCGAGAGCTATCACATAACCCCTAATGGGCTAGGATCCCATCTATTTATTTTGATCTTGGGTATACCCAACAAACCAAAATAATTTCTAAAAGTAGGTAACTCTTACCAATTACAACACTTTGTAATTCCAAGATAGTTAGGTATCAACTTTTTGATAGCACATCTTATATGACTTCTAACATTTGCCTAAAAAACATATAACCTTGAGTGTGCCCAACAAATTATATGCCTCTGTTAAGTCATGCCCATTATTTAGAGATCTCATCTCATAGCTCAAACATGTCCAATGTAGAGTAACCTTGGATTAGCCCAACAAGTTAAATCTAAGAAGAACTCTTGTTTGTTGCCATAATAATGGAAGGCAACTCATTTATTGACTTAATATTATTTTAAGGGATTTTATTTATTTATTTATTTTATTAGTCTCATCAAAATTGCATGTAATATTATCATATCAACATATAATAAATAAAACATGCATAAAACCATGGATGATTATGGACTTTTACTAAATTAGTTTCCTTGAGTCACAAAGGAAACTAGGTGGTCAAATTCTAAGAGTAATCTTCAACTCTTGAAAATTTCCTTGATGGTTGCACCTTTTCGCCGTCTTCATCATCTTGTACATTACAAATGTAATTCTATCTAAACATTTTAGATATTCAATCATATCCCTAACCAACCTCTATGTACAGTACATGATTAGTTAAGAAATCTCGAGTTACATTCTAGGGGATTGAGATGAGAAAAAAATTACATTCAGAATAATAGAAAAAGGCAGGACACGTTGGCCCTAAGATTTAAAAATTTACAACCATTGAATTTGAACCAAATAAATCAAACACAATCACATTGGTCTTAAATCTACAATCATCCATCATGCTATTAAATAATTCAATAATTAAATAAAAGCATAAATCCGTATTTAATATCTAATCGTGAATCACTATACTTCATAATTCCAATCTCATTGAAATTATCAATTTTTTTTGAATTATTTATGAAAATATTTTATGGAGAAAAATTATTATTTTCCAATTTCATTAGAAAATAATCCTTTAAATAATAGAATTTCAAAAATTATATTAGAAACAATTTCTAAATTTTTTTTTGAACATTTATTAAATTCCAATCTCATAGAAAAATAATAAATTTCTAAATTTTAAACAAATCATCTAATTGTAATCTCATTAGAATTAAATAAATATTTTCAAATGTTTCATACTTTCTAAATTTTAATCAAATTAAAATAAAGAAAGTTTCTAAATCATAACAATTAATTTTAAACAACAATTGTCAAAAATTAATTGGTTATTTCTAAAATCAAAATTTAGAAAAATCTTTTATACGAAAATATTAAAATAAGTGTCACTAAAATTATTTAACTAATTAAATACTTTTAGTGACAAACATTAAGTGTCACTATAAGTGACAATTAATTAAAATAACTTGCAATCAAGATGATGTCAGCCGTAAATCAAATTCACGGTGAATTCCCCTTTTTTTTTTATTTCTCTAATATTTTTCATAAATTAAATTCAAAAAAATTCATATAATTTGAACAATTCAAAATTCATGACAACTAAATACAACTATATGATAAATTAATCAAGTGTGGCTCTGATACCGCTGTTAGAAAGTAACAAACAGATAACGCAGCGAATTTAAAATTTTTACTTTCGTATCACGGATCATCTTGATTAATTGACCCAAACCACAGAGTGCTAGTTCTTAAATTATTTTTTTCCTTTTTCTAATCGTGACTTTCACGATTTTTATTTTTATTTTTTCCACGACTTTAGACATGATCAAAGCTCGTATATATATTGTACTAGTACTACTAATAGTACTACTATATATATATATCACATCCATATAATATATATAATATTTTAAAATCCCAATTGAATTGGGTTTAAGAAATTACTATAATCCCAATCAGTTTGGGTTAAAGGCATATGAATAAGTATAAAACCATTAGAATTTTTAATATGTATTACATATTAACTCCTAACATTTATAACTTATTACAATTAAGCCCAAAAGTTAATTAATCTCATAAATATGATAGTATTATCCTTAAGTGTGTGACTCTAGGTTCCCAATCACGTTGGCAATAAGTTATAAATTAAAATTCTAAATTAATTAGGATTAGATAAATTAAACACCTTTAATTTATTATTAATTATTTAATTAATTAATTTACATTTATAGATCAAGATTGACTTCTAGCAAAGCATCAAGACCACCCAAGTGTTGAGATATGTCAAGTGGTTCGATATCATCCATCTGTGATTAGGTCCCGTACAATTATTTATCCTTTCACCAACTTATATCCCGAATAATTCAAGAATACAGATATAATGCCGACTCTTATCGAATTAATCAAATTTACTTCTTTCCAAAATACAACTCACTTAAAATAGAATTTAAGATATTCTTAATTCTATTTCCACTTTGCTCAAAGATTTCCATAATCGTATTTCAAGAAGTGGCCATATTGGGAGTGGTGAATCCTCTATTGGTCATATCTTATCCTATCATGATTCATATTATAGTCGAACTCTACAGTATGTGCGACTTATTAAGAGTAACGACTAATAGAGTCAAAGTATAATAATTCACAATCAAGATAAACTCACGACCTCAAGTCAAAGCATCATTACACTACTATCACAAAGAGATTTATCCACTGGCATTTAAATAATAATCTGTGCGGAATACTCTTAGTGGGTCAATCCGATGCACTTATGTACTAATTTATTAGTGTCTTACAGTACGATTAGGGATATACACGAATAAAATATAATTACATCATTATAGCTATTTATGATTTCACATATATATATTTTTTATTCAAAAAATGCCATATTATAAAATATACATAAATATAAAAGTATAATTTATCCCTAAAACAACTTGGTTTTAGGGCATATACTAACAAACTCTCACAAGTACATTTTTGGAAATCTCCTCCTATTTATGAAGAAAATACTAAAATAACACATTAAAAATTATTGGTTCCATGAAGAAATGCTAATAATTTCATGGCAATCTTAGGACCTAACATAAAAGAATTTTTGGTTATTTTGTTACTAAACCCAATGGAAAATGCTGAAATGAAATACTAAAAATTGTCATTTGCACTGTTTTGGCAAACTATTTACAAGCAAAATTTACATTTCATTCTTTAATTTTCTTCTTTATGGAGAAATTTTAGGCTTTATGCTTCTTCTTTTTTAAACTTTACATCCTTCATCCAATACAAATAAATGTTAACAAATCCACGCCAATCTTTTATAGAAACAAGAAAACAACTTCTGATTATCTTTTCAAACTAACCCAATATTTTATTGATCCATTATACATGTACAGAAATTATTTCAACATAGTTTTGGCTTTATTTTTGTCCAGAGAAAATACTTACATAGACCCGGTCTTTGACCCCACCTGTAGACCCTGCGGTCAAGATTAAATCTTATAGAATCTTGCTTACATCAGCTTATGTCATAGATTCTATAACATTTAATTTACACCACATGGTTTACAAGTGGGACCAAAGGCCAGGTCTACCTAAGTCTTTCCCTTTGTCCAGACGTAACTCCAAGTCTAAAGGTAATGAAAAAATATGAAAACAATACCACAACGAATCCAAATATTTGATAGCACAGAGAACTATTAAATATCAATGGCAAAATTTTTTGCAAAAATTTTCAATAGGTAAATTGTAAATAACCCCTTATAATATATTAGATAAGCACTTTACCCCCTCTATGGTTATCAAATGTGCACCTTAACCCCTTGTACTTCAATTATTTTGCAAATTGACAGGATCTGTCAACATCTAACTAATATTGAACTACAAAAGCCTATTCAACATGTGAAATGTTATAAAAGTTAAACAAAAGATAAAAATTGTATGGAATTGAGAGAGAGAGAGAAAAAAAATGGAAGAGTTAATAGTCTATCACTTTATTCCTCATGCAGTGCATATATTTATAAGAGTAAAATAACCCATAAGTTACGTAATGTAAATAACGTAACTTGTATCTACATTCACTGTATTAGAATTTAACTATGAATAGACTTCCACTATATCCTATCAAAATTAAGATACATGTGTAGACATCTACAACCAATGAAATTTGTAACACTCCCCGTTGGATGTCTAATAACTAGATCATGTGCCTCGTTAAAACCTTACTAGGAAAAATCCGATGGAACAAAAAAAAAAAAACTTAATGAAGGAAAAAGAGTACACAAAATTTGTAGTATACTTTTGCATGCTGTCTCGTTAAAAATCTTGCCTAGAAAACCCATTAGGACAAAAACATGGTCAAGGAAAAAAGAGTACTGGCTTGTACTATTACTCTCTCTCATGAAAACGTCACTTAATATCCTTGAGACGACGCATTCTGATATTGTAAACTATCTTCTCAAATGTTGACGTTGGTAGCATCTTTGTGAATAAATTAGTTAGATTATCACATGAGCAAATCTGTTGGATATCAATATCACTATTCTTCTAAAGATCATGAGTATAGAAAAACTTTGGAGAATATACTTGGTTCTATCTCCTTTAATATAACCTCCATTTAACTGGGCTATGCATGCTGCATTATCTTCATATAATATTATTGGCAGCTTCTCTTCTAACGTTAAACCACATATCTTCTGGATATATTGGGTTAATGACCTTAGCCAAATACATTCTCTACTTGCCTCATGTATAGCAATTAATTCTGCATGATTTGAAGAAGTTTCCGCTAAAGTTTGTTTTGTTGAATGTCATGATACAGCTGTATCTCCACATGTGAATAAAAACCCATTTGACATTGAGCTTTATGTGGGTCAGATAATTGCATATCCAACATCTACATAGCCAATTAATTATAATTTAGATTCACTTGAATAAAGTAAACCCATATCAATAGTCTCTCGGGGGTATCTAAATATATGCTTAATACCATTCCAGTAGATGTGTATTGGAGAATGACTAAATCTTGCTAACAAACTTATGACAAATGTTATATCAGGCCGTGTATTATTAGCAAGATACATTAAAACTCCTATAGCACTTAGATATGGTATTTCGGGACCAAGAAGTTCTTTATCATTCTCCCGAGGACGGAAATGATCCTTCATTACATCAAGCGATCTTACAACCATTGGGGTACTCAATGGATGTACTTTATCCATACAAAATCACTTTAATATTTTTTCTGTATTAGTTGATTGATGAATGAAAATTTCATGCATTAAGTGCTCAAATTGTAGACCTATACAAAATTTTGTTTTACCTAAGTCTTTCATTTCAAATTATTTCTTTAAACAATTCATTTTATTTTGAAACTCTTCTGGAGTTTACAATAATATTTATATCATCAACATATACAGTAATTATCACAAATTTTGATCCAATTCTTTTTATAAAACACATGGGCAAATTGGATCTTTTTGTAACCCTCTTTCAAGATGTACTCACTGAGATGATTATACCACATACGCCCAGATTGTTTTAATCCATATAAGGATTTACGTAATTTTATTATAAAAATTTCTTGAAAAACTTTATATGTGTCAGGTATGTTAAATTCTTCAGGGATTTTCATACAGATGGTTTGCATCAAGCGAGCCATATAAATAGGCTGTCACAACATCCATTAGACGCATTTCAAATTTTTCATGAACTGCCAAACTAATAAGATATCTAAAGGTGATTGCATCCACCATAGGAAAATATGTTTCTTCATAATCAATGCCAGGTCTTTGTGAAAATCCTTGTGCGACAAGGCGTGCTTTGTATCGCACAATTCCATTCTTCTCATTTTGTTTTTGCACAAATACCCATTTGTACCCCACCGGATTTACACTTTTAGGTGTTTGGACTACAGGTCAAAAAACCTCACGTTTTGAAAGTGAATTAATTCTACTTGAATTGGATATTTCCATTTTGGCCAATCATCTCTGTGTCGATAAAAACTCGACAGATTTATATTCTAGATCCTCGTTCTCATTCAAAACATTAGCTACTATATTATAAACAAAGTTGTTGTCGACAACAATATCTTTTCAATTCCATCTTTTTCCAGTAGAGACATACCTTATCGAGATCTCTTCATTTTCATTATATTCAGGTACCTAATCCACTTATGGGATTCGATGATTAGTTATGTCTACGATCTCTTCTGGAGCACCTGCCTCCATTATATGACCATCTTGAGTAGTTGCTCATTTCCCCTTTCGAGGATTCTTATCTTTGGAACCGATTGGTCTATCACGCTTTAAGCGTAGTTTACTATCATTTCTATTCATAGGTTGTTCTACTGGAACTTCAATTCTAATTGGAGCATTTTCAACTAGTATATGAGATTTAGTAATTCATTTTTAGGTCAGTAAATGAATGTGGCAGTTGATTCGCAATATTTTGCAAATGAATTATCTTTTGAATTTCTAATTCACATTGTTTTGTACGAGAATCAAAGTGTGATAACGACAATTCATTCTATTCAATTTTTCTATCCAGCTGTTTATCTTCTCTCCCTAATGTTGGTAAAATATTTTCATCAAAATGACAATCAGCAAAATGTGTGGTAAATAAATTCCCTATTAATGGTTTAAGATATTTAATTATAAAGCGGGACTCATATCCAACATATATTCCCAACCTTCTTTGAGAACCCATCTTTGTGCGTTGTGATGGAGTAATTGGAACACATACCGCACAACCAAAAATTCTTAGATGGGATATATTAGGCTTCTGATCAAAAGTCAATTGTAATGGAGAGAATTTCAATTAACTTGTTGGCCTGATACGTACAAGTGCTGCTGCATGCAAAATAGTATGTCCCCACGCAGAAGTAGGCAATTTTGTTCTCATAAGTATATATGGTCTAGCTATTAATTGGAGGCGCTTTATCAATGATTCTACTAGACCATTTTGAGTATGACCATGCGCTACAGGATGTTCAATAGTTATACCAATTGACCTACAAAAATCATTAAATATCTGAATGCAAATTCGCCAGCATTATCAAGACGAATTTTTTTAAGTGTATAATTGGGAAATTGTGCTCTTAATCAAATTATTTGAGCAAGTAATCTCGTAAATGCTAAGTTGCGAGAAGATAATAAACACACATAAGACTATCTAGTAGATGCATCTATCAAAATCATGAAATATCTAAATGATCCACATGACGGGTAAATGGGCCCACAGATATTATCCTGAATATGTTCCAGAACATGCTAGAGATTATTCAGATCCAGATTTTTCCTAGTAACGTTTTCTAATAATTAATTTCTCTTAGAACAATCTAGCACAAGAAAATTCACTAAATTAAGGAATCTTCAAGTTCTATCAATAAATGTCCATGTGAAGTTGCAATTATTCTACGCATCATATAATGGGCTGTCTCTTATACACTATCTAGTTTTGCCAAATAATAGACAGTATATATATCAGTATATATCTGATATATTGTAACATTGAATTCAATTATACTAATATATATATATATATATATATAGTACAAACCAGAAGAAAAAGTAGATAACTTTTCCAAAACACGTTTCTTTCTAGATATTATTTTTGTAAAATATAGATACTCAATATTTTTCTCTTTTACAATCTCAATATGATATCTATTTTGGCAGATATCTTTAAAACTTAATAAATTTCTTTGAGACTTAGCAGAAAATAATACATAATTTATAATAAATTTTGTTCCTCCGGGTAATAATATAGTGGCTCTTCTGGAACCATGAATTAATTGATGTACTACCCGATATTGCATTAACATTGGAATTTCCCTTTATTAAATGAGAAAAATATTTCTTATTTTTAAGTATCGTATGTGTTGTTACACTATCAGCAAGACATGAATCTTCATTATTTTTGAATGCTATCATTGAATGAGAAATACTCATATTTTTCATTAAAAAAAAATGACTTAACTAAAATAAATATTGCAAAAAATAAAGAAACAAATTACATTAAAATAAATGTTACAATTTAAACTAAACTAAGAAAAAACTATTGAATAAACTAAAAATAATAATAAACTAAAAAAATCTATATTTTTATTCATTCCTATTTACTCATAACTCTCAAAGATGTCTGATGCATCCAGATGTGTTATATCGATGAGGTCATTGAAGTCATCAGCGTTATAGTTTGAAGTCATCAACTTTATTAGTAAAATTTGTCATAACGCCATCACCTTGATAAGTCATATTTGCTCCACATTTTTCTCTTTTTCTTTGATGGATACTTGATAAAGTTTAACAAGATGCTTAGCAGTACGACAAATACGTGGCCAAAGTCCTTTCATGCCACATCGACAACACAAATTTTCAGTAATTATTTTGACCAACCTTTTATTTCCCTTTCTCATTGTCTTTAGGATTAATCCACTTCTAGTGGTAGATTGATAATTATTACGGCATTTTCCATGGTCACGACCATGTCCATGCCCACGTCCACGGGCACAGGCACAGGCACGGCAATAACTACAATTATTTTTAGAATTGTTAAGTATAGCTACATTCATTTTAGGGAATGAAGCACTTCCAGACATATTTGCATTCACGTTAGGGAATGGAGCAGTTCCAATGGGACGAGATTCATGCTTTTTCATCAATAATTTGTTATTTAATTCAGCAACAAGAAGACATGAAATTAGTTGAGAACATCTCGTAAAACCTGTTTCACAATATTGTTGTAGCAGGAGCACATTCGAAACGTTCAAAAATAGAAAATATTTTTTCCATCATATCTTCATCAGTAATATTTTTCCCACATAATTTTAATTGGGAACTAATTCTAAACATTGTTGAGTTATAATCACTTACAAATTTAAAATCTTGCAACCTTAATGCATCCACTCATAATGAGCTTTAGGAAGAATTACTCTATTCTGGTGGTCAAATTGATTCTTTCAGACTTTCCCATAGATCTACAGGATCTTTTACGATGAGATACTCATTTTTTAATCTTTCATGGATGTGATGAAGAAGGAAAATCATTGATTTTGCCTTGTCCTGGTTGGATGCAGTATTATCCTTTTTAATGGTGTCTCCAAGACCCATAGAATCTAAATGAAATTTAGTATCCAAAATCCATGAAAGATAATTCTTGCCCGTTATGTCAAGGGTCGTAAATTCAAGTTTGGTAAGTTTTGAAATGATTCAAGTAATAATCAAAATAAATAATAAATAGGTATTGATATAAGAGAATACCTAAATATTTTCAAGTTTTATTGGATTGATCGTGCTAATAACATGTTACAAAAGTTAAACAAAATATAAAAATTGTATGGAATTGAGAGAGAAAGAGAGAAAAGAAAAATGGAAGAGTTAATAGTCTGTCACTTTATTCCTCATGTAGTGCATATATTTATAAGAGTACAATGACCCATAAGTTATGTAGTGTAAATCAGCATAACGTAACTTGTATCTACAGTTATCAGATACTTAGACATAGATAAACTTCCACTACAACCTATCAAAATTAAGATACGTGTAAAAATTCACAACCAATAGAATTTGTAACATGAAATTATTTTTAAAAAAATAATATTAAATTAATATTTGAATTGACTATTTTACTCCAAAAAACCCTAATTCTACTTAATGTCTTTCCCACATAACACCTACACCTCTCTCCTACCTTAACCCATAATCATCACCGGTAGCCTCGTCACTCTACCACCACCACCACCACCACCACCTAGACTAGTAAACACAACCCCATCCCCCAGATCCACTATATTCTTCCCCAACTGCCACCTTCTTCCAACTTCCCAACAGCCACCCTATCCCTAGCATCCTCTATCTTGCCCACAACACCCTTCTTCCCTATTTCCCTCCTCTCTCGATCCCCCTTTCCCAACCCCATCACCATTAAACATCAAAACAACCAACAATCATCATCAGCCCTTCACCATCTAGATTGTACCATCAGTGGATAAAGGGAAAAGGGTGGCAGATAAAGGTGTTGGTGAAAGAGACTAATGATGGGAGAGAGGGAAAGATCGAGAAAGGATGGGGAGAGGGGACGTGATTATAGGATTTGGAAGGGGTGGTAGATCTAGTGTTAAGGATGGAGGATAAAGGAGAAGGAAGGGAGAAGGTAAGAAGATTGGGGAAGGAGGGTGTGGTGGGAAGATTTGGGGAGAAGGTTGGGATGGCGGTGGGAAAGGGAAGAAGGCCAGTGGCTCTGGGATGGGCAGGGATGGCGCCTGGATAGTAAGGGCCAAAGATCAAGGACTTGGGATTTTTCTTTATTTTAATTTGACCTCAAAATTTGTTAGACAATTGAATTAGTTAGGGGCATATATAATGTTTCACAAGTCTATGTTAGTTTTAACTGTTTCTATCTATTTTGCAGAAAAAAATTAAAATGCAAAAGGATCAAATACACATTTGATAGTGCATATTCGATATACCACACTGAAATTATTTTTGCATTTTACCCATTTTTAATTCATAAATCCTCCAATATATTTAGTTTAGTTTGCTTGGTCATCTTGCTCACGCAAGTCCAACATATAGACCCAAATTAAAAAAAAACTATAGGGTTAATTACATTTATTTTCCCTAAAGTTTAGCCAAATTACAAATTACATTACGAGGTTTCACAATATTACATTTACCCCTACCAGTAATGGCGTTAAAACCCAACAAACAGATATGGCGAAATTACAAGATTACTCTTCTTTAATATATTTTAATGATAAAATGTATGGACATAATAAAAGGTATTCTTAAGCCAAAAAATGATAAAAAATTCTTAAAAGCCAAATCACCAAAATATAACAAAGATAAACGATATTGAAAAAAACCAAAAAAAAAAAATTAAAAAAAAGAAAGATGAAAAGAAATTGTAAGTGGCGTAAAACAAAGAATGAAGAAGAAGCACATTTGCTTCAAAAAAGGAAATAAACATAAATTAAAACAAGTGCTTGCATATTTGGAGAAAAGGTGGAATTGCTGACGGCAATTCAAGAACAAAATAGAAGAGAAATGAACAAAACCCATCTCCACCTCAATCTAGTGGGCAGTGGCTATTGTTGGAGTTCGGCGTTTTATTTTGATTTGTCATGGATTTAGCATATAAGGCAAAGCCGAATTGTAGGGTAAATAAAACTGTTTCACTTAAATTGAGAGGTTGGTAGTAGTTTCTATGTCTGATTTCTTGAACTTTGTTGCTGATATATTGAGTTTAGTCACTTGTTAAGCTATATAATTGGACAAATTAGATTTTGTTTTTAAGGGAAAAGAGCTGTGTGATAGGAATGCTCTTTACACATGGGCGTATGTTGGGCATTCAGCAGGTAATTTTGCTATTATAGTCAATTCTTAAACCGTTAACGGCAGTGGATGTAAACATAGGCTCATGTTGTTAAAAAATTATTACATTTAGAGGACCGTATGGTAATAATGCAAAACCTCAGGGTTTAATCTGTAATGATGCCTAAACCTCAGGGAATGTAAATGTAATCAACCCAAAACTTCATTATCAAGAGGTTGTACCAAATGATATATATTATCGATATTATCCAAATTTATCTAACTATTTTCAAATTTAATTCAAAATTTTTAGTTGCATAGTTTTAATTTTATTACTTTAAAAATAAATAAGATATTATATAATTAGTTACGATTTAATTAATTGAACATAAAAAAAATTTAATATGCAATTATGTAATTTTTGTCATTAAGATATATAATTATTTGAATGCATAATATAATTATTTGTAATTTTTATCATTGAGACAAATTAGTTAAATTGCAATATAATGTTAAAAAAATTACAAAATTATATATATTAATTTTTATCATACCACTATTTCAAG
Organism: Cinchona pubescens; assembly: GCA_025175665.1. Taxonomy (NCBI): domain Eukaryota; kingdom Viridiplantae; phylum Streptophyta; class Magnoliopsida; order Gentianales; family Rubiaceae; genus Cinchona; species Cinchona pubescens. The sequence goes on along the minus strand of JANKKI010000304.1, from coordinate 198,683 downwards.
TAAGTGTTTAAGGACCTACTAGCCACCACAACTTCCTTTATGGCAACCTCAATCTCTGACATAGAGACTTCCACGAAGGTGCCTATCGTTCATCTCTTCCTAGAATGGAGATCATACTTAAGGATAGCTAACTATTGCTGCCTATTCCTCTTACTTAAATGCTTTGTATGTCAGTAGTAGGTATTCTTTCGGTGGTAAGTACGGCAACATTGGTTTTTTGGGACATAGGTCATTCTTTCTGATGCATTAACACCAGGCTCTGTATTTGCCCAACTCATCATTTATGTATCATTACTTGGGCGAGGCTTTCACCCTTTCTTCACTCGAATCAAAATAGGAGGCTCGAAGGAAGCTTTGGAAAATCTTCCAAAAGACTCTATAGCAAGTGAAGAGAATGATAGGTTGTTGTGCAAGACTACTCGATGAATCGATGTTAATCGTAAAGCGCACATGGAGGAAGAAAGAGAAAAAAGAAATTTATAAAATAACTCCTTACGTGACTATTTCACGAAGAACCCATCCGGAGCTTTTAGTCCCAATATGGAGCCACCTTCTTCACCATAGCATTCCTCTGCCTTTCAGCTTTGGAGAGAGTTTCCGCTACTCAAGCCTTTAGTTCACATTGATAGACACCTTTCAATCATAGTCATCTCGTCTCTTTCTAGGAGTTTCGTTCGGAGAAAAAAAAAAAAAGCTAGCCCATTAGATCTCAAACCTAAGGAGAAGCACATGAACTCGTTGCAAGGAAAAAGCCCAAAATAGGAAAAGTGCTTTTTATAGATGCCACTTCACCTTCCTGCCAATGATCTCTGTCCAACCAATGTAATGATACAAGCATTCATCCAATCGGTTAACAAGCTTCTGGGTATCCCTTTATTTGACGTTAACAATTGCAGTTTCTTGTGTCAATTGAAGGAAATTCAAGTTAGGTAAGGAAGAGAGATAGGTATCAAAAGAAGGAGTAAGGAGCAGAATGAGATAGAAGCCAGACCATTATTTCCTTTTTGGAAATACTAGATGGTCTATACTGATCCTTCCTAAATCGGGCCTCTATTTCAAGTGAAATGGCAGCAGGCTTTAGGGTTTTATACTAATAAAACCCTTGTCCAGTGGGTGTTAATCTAGAAATATGTCTTATAAGGACTCAGTCCACCTTAAGTGGGACGGACCCTTTGGTTCACATTCATCCACATCACTCTAATTTACTAATTTATTAAAAATAAACTTCTTCAGGTGAAGTGGATGAATGTGGACTAAATTAGTCCCACCTACCGTAAACCAGATCCATATAACACATTTTCTGTGTTTTTACCCCTAATATATATATATATATATATATAAGTAATATTTAGATAGATGTGTATTTGGATATGTATAAAATCTTATTATATGTCTTTTCTTCTAGATAAATATTGGTAGAAAACAAACATATAATATAATTTGGTAATTTTTCATTTTTAGCACAAAGTATTTAAAATTTTTCTTAATTATAGAAATAGTACATAACATGTATAAAAAGAGAAAACTTTTTAATTTGAAATCCATTATATTTCACTATCGAAAAGTAATATCGAATAATAGAAAAACACACATTCCATTACATCTTAAATTACTAAAAAGTGAAATAAGAATAATTATTCCTACCTATTACTTTTTTGCTAGAATTGACTATTCCATTCTAGGACGTTCTAGTGTACTAAACATGAGGTTAGTCTCTACTTTCTACCAATTGCTTTGGGATATATATAATAATATATGCCATTTAGTTCTACCTTTCCATAGTAAATCTTCTCAATTACGAAAGATTGAAACATGCTCAAACCAAAGCAGAAAAGATTTTGCCAACAAAACTGTCAATGCTCGTGATAAAATGTCATTTATCTCCCAACACTGTACTTGAATTTAATTATAAAAAATGTGAGCCGCATTTTCTAAGAAAAAGCACATTTTGAATAAAAATTCCATTTTACATTCGATGTTTCTTGATTAAGGTTTTGTTAGATGAGCTTAAAATTCATGAAAACTCATGGCAAAGCTGAAATCATTGAGGGGGTTTTTTTTCTCATTTTAGGGAATTTTAGAAGGCCCATGATGCAAAAATATAATTTTTCTCTCAAATCGAAGTATTGACAATTTTTATCCAAAGGAAACTCAAGAAAATTCGATGCAACAATTTTTCTTAAATAAAAATGCAAATTCTAACATTTTTTCTTGGGAAACTGAAAAAGAGTTTCCAAAAATTCTTTATGGGCTTATTTTTGAACATCTATATACGTTCTTTGTCCCATTAAAAGTGTCATATTTTCCATTTTGGAATGTCCTCTTATACACATAATAGATGTGTATAAGAGACAGGAATCTTCTACTAATCTTAATGTTGAGAACATTACTTCTAATTACTTTTTGGTAATGCTAAATGTCAGAATTTGAATTTCGGGGGACAAAATTGGCAAGGCACTAACACTACAATCAAATCAATATTTTTAATAAGTTAGATTCTTGAAATGCTATAAAAAATATTGGAGGGTAATTTAATAGGAGCTTTTTCAAAATTGAATAAAGTTGTTTCAGAAAAATAGGCTCTGGGTTGCTTCTGAAAATAATTTTTATCTTTCTAAACATGACATACGAAAATATATTTCAGTTACTTAAAATTTTTTTAAAGTTAATCCTATTTTTCAAATTCAAAAAGTTATTTTCATAAGCAATTGGGAATGGATTATAAGTGAAAAGAAACCTAAATTAAGTTCACATACAATTCTTTTTATATATATTTATATATATATATATATATATATATATATATATAGCTAAGGGGTGATTTGTGAGATTTCACATGAATGTGAGAAGTGGCAATTTTATTCAAGGTTATTTGTAATATTTACTATAATAAAAGTTACTTATAACCAACAATTAAACACATTTTTGAAAAACAACTATTAGTAAATAATGTTATTAGTATTTTTTCAATTCTATCTTTTCCAAATTGAATAACAAGCAACTATTTCCATGACAATATCAATGTACATAATATTTACAAAAAAAGTTTTACTATCCTGAAAATGTGCAATATTGGCAACACACATTTAGTGTATGGAAAATTATACCATGATATATACAAATTTTTTATCGTTATATTAAATACATAGTCAAGTTTATAACTCATAATGATATTTACCTAAAGCTTTTAATAATAGATTGAAAAAAGAGTAGCGACAAAGACATTACCAAAAAGTGCTAGACTATATTAATTAACCACAAACTTTGATTGCCAAAGAAATAAAAATAATTAGATTAAGTATGCTTTTACCATCATACGAGAATATAAATTTCACTATTATTTGAAATAAGTTGAACCTGTACATCTACTAATAGGATACAATCATACTAAAAGCATTATATTTTATGCATGTAGAATCATATATATTTCAATTGGACCAGGGAACTTTTATTTTATTTTATACTTAAGAGTAACTTACTGCAAGATGTTAACCTTCATACATATTTTTCTTATATGATTTACTTAAGCACAAGCATAAATTCAAGAGTAGTGATATTTAACTGGTAAAAATCGAGTTAATGGTTTTCTCACAATTTTGAATTCTGAAAAAATAAAAATTAACATCCGCTAATGTGAAATCAATAACCCGTTCTATAAAATAAATAAAAAAATAGAAGACATAAATAAGAAATTTCATAAAATAGCATCATCATCCTCTAAAAACCATCTAGTATTTCAAAATTCTCTAAAAGAATCAAACACTAAAAAAATACACAACTAATAGAAAACCCAATTTTTTGTACTGATTTAACAACAAAAGTCTTTAAAGAACTAAAATTACAAAAATTTCAAAATCAAATGCATATCTAATTTCATTTTCAACCAATAATTAAGTTATGTAGTTACTTTTTAACCATTTTATAGCATAAAAATGTAAACATTTTAAAATGTACACTTAGTAATTATATCTTTAACTTTTTGTATTTGTATTTTCTAATTATTAAAATTTGTTGATATAATGACTTAGTTATGTTTGTTTTCATATGATTTAATAACTAAAGTTTTTATGTCATCGTTATTATTTACTTATATTATTGTACTGTACAAACTGAATATAAATATCGGTCTATGCACGGGACATTCAACTATAAAATGACGTACATACTTTGTTAGCTGCTGACATGTACAAGTTCTTTGTTCACCCTTTGGACAAGCGCTTTCTGTTTTTTTTTTTTTTTGAGGTCATATGTAAAAACTCTTTAAGTTGTTAAATTGTTGAAGATATTGGTAGTTTATTTAAATTTCAAAATCTATCCTCTTATTAGTACATATCCAAAAATAATTTTCACATTTTAAGCACGGGAATTTTATCATCCAATTGTATCTATTACAACAACTATTTGTCCTTCAGCTACATACTGATTAGCATAAGATGTGAATTTGAAATTCGAATTTTCAATTTTATCACCTTAATTTATATTAAATTGAAATTCCCAACATATCTCATAAAAAAATTTTTTTCCCCATTTTAAACATGAAAATTTTAGCTTTCAATTGTACTTATCACATTGAATAAATTGTTAGCAACTAACAATCCTTCTGCCTCTTGCATATTAATTGATATAGGATGCGAATAAAAAATTCGAACTCTCAACCTTATTACCTTAATTTATAAAAATTCAAAGTTAGAAGGAGACTCTATTTATATAAATTAAGAATATTTTTTCAAATTGATCACCTACATTTTATTAATGTTGTTCTCTATCCTTGGATCTGCACAATTTATAGGAAAAAGAAACGAAAAAACTATAAATTGTTTGGATCCAAGGATAGAGAAAATGTCGCTTAAACAATATAATGTGTATAAGAGACAGAATTTACAAATTCAATGTAGTGGCATTCTTCATGTTAAACTCGCAAGGAAGATGAAGATAGGTCGTCAGTCGGTCATTTGATCGGAGAAGATTTTGTTTAAAAAATGCAGGAATTTTCAATTAGTTTTGGCTATTACGAAATATAATGTGGTAGCACAAATCTACATCTTGAATAAGAAGGCAAATTTTGAATTTGAATTTGGGATGTTTCCCAAAATCTCCTTAATGGCAAACTCCTTTTTCAGAGTCTTCCTTTGATTTTTGTAAACTTATGTGCTATGTTTGCATGTATAAGAATTGGTTCACATTACTTAGTGTGTAGACTACAGATAAACTGAACTACACATTATTATCTACATCTAGAAAAGTTAAGGACACACAATAAGTGGCCATGCCCATCATATGTAATTTGTTATCATCTAAATTTGATTGAAACTTAACAAAGAGGAATAGTTTAATTGAGTTTCATAGTACAAATATTGCATGTAGTTATGATTAAATTATACTTAATAAAATTATTTACATCATTAATGCATATTTTAGTAAAATCAGTACTTACATCCTCACCTCAACACCGAAGAAGACTAGAAAATAAGCGAAGTATTATAATAACAATAAACACTAGTAATAGAACTGCAAAACAAGCGAAGTATTATTACAAATTAGATTAATAATAGAATTACAACTTAAAAGTCAAAATTTGCTAAAGCTAGTTATCATAACTAAAAAAGAATTAACAAAAAATAATGTAATAGAAATATGGCCAGTTAATAAAATATATATTAACTGGCTATATTAATTATGAGCGTCTCTATTCATTAACTGACCATATTAATTATGAGTGTCTCCATTCATAATATATGGCCATATTAATTATGAGTGTCTCCATCATAATATATGGCCATATTAATTATGAGTGTCTCCATCTTAATAGTGCCCACTATTTTTTAAATAGAAATATTTTTAAAAATTTGTAATTCTTTTTTGACATAGGATATTAAAGTGTAAAAGAAAATGTACTTGTATGACAAAAATATTGAACCAATAATTACTCAGTAAAAAAATGACTGAAGGGATTCATGAAAAATGAAAATAGAATTTCAATATAAGTAATGGAATAAAATGTTATGAAATAAGAAGGAAAGAAGTTAAGCAAATACTTAAGGTACACCTTTGTCTTGTTATCATCTAAAAAATTAAAAAACTTATTCCAAGTCTGTAAGACTAACAATACTAAAAGTTAGACAATGTTAAGTATGTACAACAATTCCAGATGATGAAATTCTTGCATCACATTAAATATTATCTGTATGTATCAAGAAATAACTTGTTTTTTCATTTTAAAAGGAAAAATACTTGTCTTCACAACAAATCATAATTATCTATCCACGCCCATATAGTATTAACCTAAGCAACACAAATGGGTTTTATTCTGATACCCACCAACCAAGCACCCCTTTAATATAGAGATGCAGCCCATAATATGATCTTCTGAATAACCTAAAAGAAAGAAAATAGACATTAGCTATTGTTTAAGGAATGATAAACCGTCAAAGGATATTTTCTACACAATGCCATATATCTTGACAAATTTATAGTCCAAATAATATAAAGATTAGACAAAGTAAGAAATGAATAAGTGATATACGATTCATTCATCTTTAAATAAAAAACTAATTAGCTTATTCATATGCACTATACTACGTCATCAAAATCTCATCTTTTAACTTGTTTTAGAAATACCATATTCCAAAATAACCAAACAAACAAACCAAGCCTTAATCATATTAAGTAGGGTCGACTGCAAGAATCCTGCTACGCCATTGCGTTCTATCATGAATCATATCCTTCTCAATTCCTAGATGGGTTATATCTTTCTTACAAGTTACCCACGAAGTCTTTTTCGGTCTTTTCCTACCCCTCCTATGTTGACTACTCTCTCTAAAATCTACTCGCCTGACAGGTGTTTCTATTAGTCGTCTTAACACATGACCTAACCACCTTAAGCATGTTTTTCTCATCTTCTCATCAATAGATGCTACTCCAATCTTCTCACGAATATGCTCATTGCGTATCTTGTCCATCCTAGTGTACCCACACATCCATCTTAACATTCTGCTACTCTCATCTTTTGCTCATATGTGTAATTCAGTGCCCAACACTCAAACTCATAAGGCATCGTTGGTCTAATTGCTATTCTATAGAATTTACCCTTAAGTCGTAAACGAATTTTGCGGTCTCGTAATATTTCCAATGCCATTCTCCATTTAGTCCAACCCCCTTGTATCCGATGCGTAACATCTCAATCTATACCACCATCACTCTGAATAATTGATCCTAAATATTTAAAATTTTCACTTATAGGTATCTTAAGCTTGATCTCTGATACTAAGCCCTATTCTATTCCTACTTGCACCTTTGCTAAATTTGAACTCCATATATTCTGTTTTGATCGACTAATTTTAAACCCTTTTACCTCAAATGCCTCTCTCCAAACTTCAAGTTTAGCATATTCCAAAATAACCATTGAAATTAAAATGTATGCAAGTCTCTTGCATGTATTTAACTCCAAAGAATATCAATGGGGAAAGGAAAAAGGAATTAAAATAATTTTCTTCAAAGTTTGCCTCCAATGGCTTTTCCTAGTTTTTAGTACCATTAAAGCTGTAGACTTCCCTCACATGCAAGTATCTGAAGAACATAAGCATTATGCTGATAAGCATTTTCAAAATAACAAATCATGCTAATTTATAGGAAAACATTCAAAGAAAATAAATGAGCAGTACCTCTAAATTCATTTCAATAGGATAATGTTTTGAACTTCTTTTTATAGTAGCTTGATATTGTAGTTTCTTAATAGTGGACATTCAGTGATATGTAATGGATTGAGAAATATAAAAAACACAGTTGATGATGATTATGTCACAAATTTTTGAACAACTGTTAAAAAAATCAGGTTATGTAAGTTGTTTATTTAACTATTAATGCATAATATATATTTGAAAAGAATCAAAATTAATACTCTTGTGATGTTCAAGGATTAATTACATGATGTCAAGTAACCACAATATACCTTACAGGTCTCGTCTTTAGTAACTTCATGATACTTAATGAGGGATGCTCCTCCAGTTAGGTTTGTAACTGTTAGAAATAAGTATCAAATATCATTTAAATAAAGTAAAATCAATAGCACTTAACTCTATGGAAATGGTGAACTCTAACCTTATCAAGCATAGCACAATATCCAATCTCAAATTTGTACTTAATTTGGGGGCAAAAATTATCAAAGATCAAAATCAACTTAACTGCAAAATTTATTACATTTTTTACTACACCCAAAATAAAAAGCCAATCCTTTTAAATTATAATGTAAAAAATAAATAAGAGTCAAGAATCTTTACCATTTGAGCTTGTGAGGGTCTCAAGCACAGACTTGTAACCAAGGATGTAATCCTAATCATTACCAAAGTTAGCCTGTTGATGCTAACATGGATCTTCTACAATTATTCATTTTTCACATTTATTAACTAAAAAATGAACCAAATAGGTAATTAGAGAAAAAAGGGAAATAGATTCTAAAGGTTTGAAAGTTACCGATGATGGTCGTAGTGGATGTTGTCCAGATAGCAGAGGCCTGTGATCGAGGAGACGGAGATGAAATTTTGACAGCATAATTAAATCAATTTGAAAACTAAACATACAATCCTAAAAAAGAAATGGAATAATTATAGAATCTTAGATCTCTTCCCCATAATAAGGGTCTTCCTTTCACTGATTTTTGTTATATTCACCTAAACAGATAAGCAATTAAATCAGGGTCAAAATGCATAATGAATTAGAGAACAAAAAATAGAAAGAAAAAAAAAAAAACCCAATTCACGATTCACCTAAACATAGATAATTTTTTAAATCAAAAGTCATAGAGATGGAAGAATTTAAAAAATATTTTAATAACCTGAAAAAGAAATCCTAAACACCAGCCGGAAGAATCCTAAATATCAGCTAGTGGTATCTCTTCAAGAAATAACCTTGAAGACCCAAACTCAAAAAAAAAAAAAATGTTTTTTATTGAAATTTTTGCCATTAAGAAAAAAACATCTAACTAAAATAAGAGGACCTTTCTTTATTGGCTTAGATGTCTTGCAGCAGGCATCAACCTACATAAATTAAAACCCAAAAAATGTTAAAAAGAAAATATTTTTTTAATTTAAAAAAATCAAAATAATACTTTGTTGGACGATTTACGTACGATATCCTCCAAACATTTCCTTTACTTTCTTCTACCCTATGTAACTTTAGGATGATTTTTGTGTGGAGACTTGCAAGGGGTGAGGAAAGGATAAAGAGGAAGGGGGAACGTCTGCTACAGGGGGAGAGAGAAAAGAAGTGTGGGTAGGGTTTTTCTAAAAGAAATATTCGAGAAGGAGAGAAATCAGGAAACAAAATCCATTCCTCAGATACGGAAGTGTGGGTTAGTACTTGTGAGTCAGATGATCCAATGGTCCATAAAATAAGAAAATCTCTTAAAACCATCTCAACCATTCATACATTATCTTCAAAAATTACTCAGCTATAGATTGGATAAAGTTTGACTAGACAAAAGTTAGTATTTCCAAGGCATTCTATTCGCGTATTGACTATAATAATGTCCCTGTACAGTTCTGTTTATTATTATTAAAGGGTATTTTTGTATTTTCACTTAAAAAAGGATAAAATTCTAAGAAATTACATAGCAAAAAGTGATGAATTGACAAAATTAATCCAATGTAGTCTAACGGATATGCATAAGATGAGGGACATAAAATATCATTTTTCAGACCAAAAATTTTTTTTTAAGGCAAGCTCCCTTTCCACATCAGCAGCCACATTAGCACTGAACGCCACATGGATGCCACTTGGCATGAGGAGGAAACTCCTTGTCTTTGTCTATATATAGTAAGATAAAAAAAAGGCTAAAGTTCTAAGAAATTATATAGCAAAAAGTGATGAATTGACAAAATTAATCCAATATAATCCAACGGATATGCATAAGATGGGGGACATAAAAATATCATTTTTCAACAAATTTTTTTTTAAAGGCAGGCTCCCTCTCCACATCAGCAACCACATCAGCACCAAACGCCACATGAATGCCACTGGGCATGAGGAGGAAACTCCTTGTTTTTGTATATATAGTAAGATATCATAAAGAATTGTCATAACTATTATTAAATTTTTATTTACTTATGTTGTTCTTGAATTATGTTTTTTTTTTTTACCACATTTGATGCACTTCATAATATGACTTTAAAATAGTCCTTTTCCTTTCATTTTCGCAACTACTTTCAGAATTTTACAATATGCAAAGCATAGGGACACAATCTAGTTTCCAAAATAAAAACAAAGCTAACAAAAATTTGGTGCCAACAGTTTGGAAAATCTTAGTGGCCGATTGAGCCGGGAAATTCTTGGATGGACCCGATCCATGGCACTATGTCATGGACCTCTTGGTCTTGAATCAGCCACATCACCCAATTGGATGATGTGGCTGATTCAAGACCAAGGGGTCCATGCACTATTGCATAGACCCGGTCCACCTACGAATCTCCCGATTGAGCCAAGTAGAGAACGAGAGTTAAAGTCCTAGTGTTTGAGAGCGGTTTCCTATTCCTTTTTGGTGAATGGAGTTCCTGTGGGTAGAGTTGTCCCAGGACAAGGACTGAGACAGGGAGACCCTTTGTCACCGTATTTATTTATTATTTGTGCAGAAGCCCTCTATTGTTTTTTACAGGAAGCAGGACGGTGCTGAGTTCTTAAAGGTATTGCAGTTGGGAAGAAAGGACCACAGGTATCAAATCTAACTTTTTGTGGATGATTCACTATTGCTAGGTAGAGCTACGATAGAAAAGGTACTTTTCTTCAAACAATTTTTGGAACTATACGGTGCTGCTTCTGGACAACTGGTGAATGTCTGGACAAGTCAGGTTTTCTTCAGCCCAAACATGGATAGACAAATCAAAAATGGAATTATGGAAGCCCTGGGAATGCTTGAGGTGTTTGCACATGAGAAACATTTAGGACTACCTGTTGTCTTAGGGAGATCAAAGAAAGAGGTCTTCGTATCCATCAGAGATCAAGTTTGGAGTAAGATAAAAGGATGGAAGGAGAAGATCCTATCTTTAGCTGGTAAGGAGGTGCTCTTAAAAGATGTAGTTCAAGCAATTCCCACATACCCAATGTCTTGTTTTAAGCTCCCAAACAAGTTTTTATTGGAAATTCAATCGATGATGGCAGGGTATTAATGGGGCAGAAAAGGGAAGGATAGAAGAATTCACTGAATTACTTGGGAACGGCTATAAGAGTAAGAGGGAATGGGGGCTGGGGCTTAGAGATTTAAGGGCTTTCAATAAAGCTATGCTTGTAAAGCAGGCATGGAAGGTGTGTACCCAAAAGAAATCACTGCTATATAAGGTGTATTAAGGCGAATTACTATCTAGAGGGAGATTTTTGGGATGCTGGGGAGGGCTCGAGACCTTCCCTTACGTGGAAGAGTATTCTGGGTGCAAGGGAAGTGTTAGCATGGGCCACCAGATGGAGAGTTGGGAATGGGGAAGACATCATAATAAGGGGTGACAAATGGGTCCCCAAACCAAAGATATTCAAAGTTGTGTCCACTAGCAACTTAGATTCCTTCTAATGCAAAGGTCAGCTGTTTAATTAACCATACAACATGGCAATGGAATACGCAATTGATTGATAAGGTATTCTGGGAGGAGGAGGTAGAGGCTATCAAGAAAATTCCACTGGTAATGGGGAGAGTGAGAGATAACTGATTTGCCATTACGAGGAAAACAAACAGTTCAGTGTGAGGAGATAGCTGATCATGGACATTGAAGACTAATCCGATGTGATAAACGTAGGTCCAAGCAAAGAAAGGGATAATGTATGGAGGTGTATTTGGGGGCTAGGTGTGCCAAATCAAGATAAAGATATTTCTCTGGAGGGTTTGTAATGACTCTTTGCCTACAAGGGAGAAGTTGCAAAAAAAGGGGTGTAAAAGTGGATAATAGCTGTCCAATTTGTAAGAGTGAAAGGGAGGATCTGAGGCATGCTTTGTTTCGATGTCCAAATGGTCTGAGGGTTTGGGAGGCAGAGGGACTAAAAGGTGTTGTAAAAGAACACTGAAAGATAAGAGTAGTGGACTGGATTTACTCCCTGTTGAAGGGATTGGATACTGACATGTAAGAATTGGTGACTGTATTAATGTGGCTGATTTGGACAAACAGAAATGCAATTTGTTTTGAAGGGAAAGGTAGGAATTAGCATAGTTTAAATAACCATGGGGAGAACATGTTAGAGGGTTTCCGAAGGGCAAAATGGGAGGAGAGGAGAAGAAAATCTAGAGTAAGAATTGAGTTACATGGGAACCTCCACAACCAGGTTTTTTCAAAATCAATTTTGATGGGGCAGTTTTTAAGGAGGTACAAGGCAGTCGGAGTTGGTGTTGTGATAAGAGATTGCGATGGAAGGTTCGTAGAGGGGTTGTTGAAAAAATTCAAGAATTACCAATCTCCAAAAATAGCAAAAATGCTAGCAGCAAGTGAGAGTGTTAGGCTAGCGGAGAATCTAAATCTTCGTTATGTCATTTTTGAGGAAGACACTGCGGTTGTAGTGAGATTACTAATCTCGGAAGAAGAGGATGAGTCGAACAATAGGACGGTAGTTGAGGAGGTTAAGCAAATGATGTTAAGGAATGGAAGGAAAGAAGGAGTTGGGGTCGGAAGAGAGGGTTGCAAGGCTGCTCATCAACTGGTCAGACATGCAAAAGTGCTTCATGATGCGATGACAAGGTAGGGTAAAGCTCCCGGAAAAAACTTACATAAACCCGGTTTTTGACCCCACCTGTAGACCCTGCGGTCAAGATTAAATCTTATAGAATCTTGCTTACATCAGTTTATGTCATAGATTCTATAACATTTAATCCACACCACAGGGATTAACATCTAGATGTTAACTACAAGTGGGGCCAAAGACCGGTCTACCTAAGTCTTTCCCAAAGCTCCAAGTCTCCTAGAGGATGTATTGAAGTCCGACTATGAAGTTGGCATGGATTGCCCTGACAAAGTATGTTAAATGTGTCTCACACATGTTTTTATCCAAAAAAAAAAAGAGAGAGAGAGAGATAGAGAATGAGGGTAAAGTGGGAAACATGTATTTTCAAGGAGGATATTTTGTAATTAACCAAATTTTAAAATTGGCAACTATATATTTTAATTTGATCATATTCATGTTGTAGATTTCATTGGAAGATTTTTTTTTTTTTTTTCCTTCTTAAGATAGGCTTAGCTTAATCATTTGTCAATCGTATAACATCTATGGTGCCCATTTGATGACCTCTATATACGGTGGGGATTAAGCATTTCAAATGCAATATTAAAGCAAGTACATCGAGTTACATTTCAGCTAAAAGCACTTTGTTCTTATTTATCATAACACTTAAAATACACATGTATTTGTTGGTTTATAGAACCATATGAAATATTAGTCCTCTAATCATCATACATTGCAAATCAAAAGATGATGATCTTGGAATTCATCACCTTCATATGAAGATGACTTTCATTGGGAATTTTGCATGAATATCATTGACAGCACTTTATTCACTTGTGGGTTTTGGTGGTATCAAGAGAATACTAGTTTTGTTGTTTCTGATTCTGACCTAGCTTATCATGTTTGTGGTCACGAGACTAAAACTAACATATGCTATTGATTAGTAAAAGAAGATGTTTTATCTTGCTAATATAATATTGAATCCACCTCTTGAAAATTTGACGAAAAAGAAGGATTCGGATTCCTCCTCTTTTCATAAAAATTATGAGGAGAAAAACATTTATTTTCACTCATATTACTCTTATTTATCAGCTTGGTTTTTTACTTTAAGTGATTATTATTATTCTTCTGCTCAAAGACATATAATGACTATTCCGGATCATCCTTCAAATGTTGAAGTACTACAAGCACACTTGCATATCTTTTTCCGAATATAATATACGTATGTTTTGTAATACTTCAAGTCACTTAATAAATAAGTACAAGTATACAATTAATCATTTGTTAAAATGGTACCATTACATTGTCTAATGTATACGTTAGAACACATTTTCATTGTTCAACTTAGTATAACAAACTACAGTAAAAAAATGTTCCAAAGCGTTTTATTTGAAGGGAAAATCACTATATTAGTCTCTCACATTATACATTTATATTTATTTAGTCCTTCACTTTTAAAATGATAATTTTTAGTCCCTTACATTACACATTTATATTTATTTAGTCCTTCACTTTAAAAATGATGATTTTTTAAATGTAAAATATTGAATTTTGGTCCTTGAATCAAATCCCAAGCATTTTGGCCTAAATTTGTCATGTCCCTCACATATATAAAACGTTGAATTTTGGTCTCTAAATCAAATCTCGAGTATTTTTTGCCTAAATTTGTCATGTATTGTTAACATGACATATTTTTCGTCTTGAATATAATGTTTTATAAGTGCGAAGGATATGAAGTAAGTGATTGATTAGCAATTTGTTTGTATTTAAGATTATTTCAATATCTGACTTGTGGTATTTTTTTTTTCAAAATTTATAATCCAATCCGATGTTCGAGTTTTGTGTTGGAAAGGAAAAACGAGTTCCTAAATTTTACTCAAAAACTATGTCATGTGAACAACACACTATTAATTCAGATCAAAAAGTGCTCGGGATTTAGTCTAGGTACCGAAATTCAATATTTTACATTTGTGATGATTGAAAATCATCATTTTAAAAGTGAGGGACTAAATAAATACAAACGGATTAATGTGAAAGACTAATAGAATAGTTTTCCCTTATTCGAATGATGATATATATGTTTTGTGATTCTATGTAGAATGCAATATGAAATATAGCACATAAATTATGAATGTATAAAATTTAAAATGCATAAGTGGATTTGGATAAGCTTGAACTCAGTGCAAAACTCCATTAACTGAGTTGAGAATACAGACTTAATGTTTGTGAGCTTTGATGATTTAACTTTGGGTTTGAATTTTAAAATTTTAGATGGGCCGAATTTGGGTTTGTTAAAACCCAACTCACAAAACCTAATTAGCACCTTATTTGAGTATATATAACTGAGATTGTTCCACGCTACCATCAAAACTTTGACCCTTTTTATCAAATTTTCAAGTTCATCTTTTGATATATTTTTGTTATTCAGGAAAAAGAAAAAGAAAAAGCAAAAGGATTAATGTTAGCTACACATCCTTCAAAGTGACAAAATTAGAAAATAAAATAAATAGAGCCATCCATTAAGCAATTTGGGCTAATTCTTTCATGGATTGGATGCAATTGCTACTTCATAAAAGATAAACAAATCTCACAAAAAGCTATCCATTTCGTTCAATTCCTAATTTACTTTTCGTCCCATATTGTCAATTTTCTTCAAAAAACAAACAAAACCTTTGATTTCAAAATTTTCTCCGATAATTTTCTCTTGCACATAGTTTTCCAGCAAGATGATGGAGAGTCGATAAAGGTTTTACTACAAAAAAAAAAAAAAAAAAACTTTTTCTATTGATTATCAATTTAATAAATAGATGGTGACTGAAAATTGTGTTTCTAAACTTAAAAACAAAAAAACAAAACAAAACTAGTAATTAGGACTTTCAAATAGTCCTGGCTAAGTTAAACAAAAATTACTTGAGACATTAATTTAAAATAAATACTGTCGTAGATTTTTTTTTTTTTTTGGAGTGGCTAAATGAGGTAAAACCCTTGCTTTACTCCAAAATTGTAGTCCTTACAATAATCATAATAATAATTATAAGTAGAATTTTTTTTCTTAGGCCAAATTTCCCTCAACAATCAAGAGACTCAATATAAATAATCAGCTACAACGTAATTACTTCCAACCTTTACCACGAGATGCTTTTGAGAAATTAGAAAAAGTTACTGAAGATATAAATCCAAAAAACTAAAAGTCAAACAAATTTTTTTTCAACATATGAGTTTGAAAATTTTGAATTTTTATTAAGTGTAATAACTATATGGCATAATATATTTGTTATTAACTTGGTTAGCAAAAGTTTACAATCAAAAAATATGTATTGATGTTGCTATAATCAACTAAAAGGACTTCTTCCTTTTTTCAAAAATATAGAGAAGATGGATTTGTAACTATTATGATATTTGCTAATAAAATTGCATTTGAAATTTTTATAGAACTTAAACATCGTCAGTACACTAAAACAATTTGGTAAGTGTAGACAATGAAATTTTATTTTAATTAAAATTATCATTTGTCTATAAATAAATTTAATTGGATATTTATGGTCCAATTAAATAATGCCATATGTCACATATATTTTGGAACATTAGTTAATTTAAAACCAATTATATTGTTTACATGTCAAAATGAGGTAGTTCGACCAATTAAATGTATTTGTGTCGTTCTTAATATTAAATTGTGCACGTGTCACATGTCTATCAGAGACTTGGCCAAAAAGTCCGATATGGGATCTAGAACTCCTGTCTCTTATACACATCTAGATGTATATACAAGACAGGCTATATTGCTTCCCTCCCATACATGTATAAATAGGGGTCATCAGATACACAGACACATAGTTCTGAAGTCTGCAAGCCGAGTCTTCAAATTTTGTCTTCAAGTCTTCCATATATCAAGGTTCATCAAGTGTTTTTCAGGTCTTCATATCAAGACTTAAAAAATTCAATATTTGATTCGGGAATAAGCTGTGAAACCCTCGAATCTCGTCTGATCTAAAGAATATAAAAAACAGTCTCCACATATTGAGAATATCCTAGAGATTATAATCTTTTATTTCATATTTTTATCGATATATTTCTTGTTTATTCAATTTTTTACAGACTCGAACACAGTAAGAAGGTTAATAATGAATAACAAAGTATCCTAAAGAATCATTTAGAATTGACTTATTTCTTGAATATAATAAATAGAGTAATTTCTTCACTTCAAGTAGATTAACAATTTAAAATATATAAAAATACTTTAAATTTTCTATTTTGTATTAAAAAATTGAAAAGCTGAAGACCATTGCCTTAATTTCGAAAATGGTTAAATGTAATAATCATTCTAATATTGACAATTTAGTGTCATTTTTAGATTAGAGGTTTTAAGAGAAATTCTACAAGCAAAAGATAAGTCTGCGTTTGACATAATTATATAAAAAGATCATCATACTTTTAAGTTGTATGGGTTTAAGTCTTTGTGACCGATTTATTGGACAATTGTTGGTGAGATTCCCCACTCCATCCCTCACTGTCCCTAGAGGCCTTTATTGGACAATTGTTGGTGAGATTCAATGAGGACTTCGTTGTCTTTGCCAATGACTCTGACAACCACCACCTCGACGGTTAGAATCGGTGGGGTGGAGTCAGATAGCAAGGTTCCCCTTTCGGAGAGCTCAAGCCAAACGATTACAGACGTTTTTGGTGTTGGGCTTGACCCCCTAAGATCCAAACGAATTGGAAGACAGGCGGAGATTGAGCCAATCCAAGAGGGATTGAGGATTAGGCAAATTGGGGCGAGAATTGGAAGAAGAGGAAGGGAGGGACCTATTGGAGATTCTAAAATACTTGGGAGAATTATTAAGTGGGAATGAGATTCTGGGAAGGAGGATGAAAGTAGTGGTAGTGGATTTGGGGGAAGAGAAAAGAAGGAAAAGAGAGAAGGCTACGAAGATGAAATCAAGGAGTGAAAGGATAGGTTTTTTGTGGAAATGGTGATGATGTTGAAAGTGTTGCAGCGGAGGTAACGATGGCGGCTGTGGATGTGAAGACATGTAACTATAGTAGTACCTAGTAATTTTCAATTACTAAGTCGTAGGAGCGGTAGAAATCTATGCGGGATTGTGGATTTAAAGGTAGGGAGATGGGGATAGAGACTGAGGTAGTCTTAGGGTAGGGGAGGTGGGTAGGTGGTGTTGGAAGTTAGACGGGGTTGCAAAATTTTAAGATAATTCAATTTTGGCATATTAATTTCTGTTTTGACCCCTCAACTTACTTTTAAAATTTTCAGATTAACCTCAATAATTTATTTTTGTGAATTTTTAATGTTTGGACAATATTATTCATGTAAAAAGTTATGTATTTGACTAAATGGTGCCTTTAACAGAGACAAATAATGGAATCACCAAAACACGACATTTTCATGAGTTCAGTGACTAAATCGGCCGCAAAAAAATTTTAATGATTTAAACCCAGACAATCTTTTTGGTCGTTTGCTTTATAAAAAAACCTATAGAAAATGTAATGCCTATGGAATAATGTTAAAGGTTCTTTTTTCTGTTACTTTTGAAGGATTTTTTTGTCAAAATTATAATTAATAAATCATTACCAGAGATCGACAATGTCTCAAGAAATATTAAAAGGAATTAGTTATATGTCAATAGAGAAAGAATATTTGAAGAAATTGATTATAAAAATTTAATTAATAATTTGTATCTCAAAAGGTTAGAGAAATAAATTTTGTATATATGAAAAGACAAAACAAAAGGCTTAAGATTTAAGTTGGCTTTAGGCCTTCAAATCCATTGAGCCGCCCTTGATTTTTTGAAATGTGTCATGTTTTGTGCACAGAATAGAAAGGTGATTAGATTACTGTCTTTCAGAAATTCTTGTAAAATATTATTTAAGAAATAATGTTACATAAGCCAATATTATGTCAACTACTTTTGTCTTTTCAAAAGAACGATTAAGTACATTGGCGCAAATGATAATTTATCACAATTAACATTGGGCAAAGAAACTCATAAAAAAACACTTAATGAACTTGAGAAATTCATAAAAGAAATAAATAACACAGATATTTTTTTAGATTAACCAACAATATCACTACTAGATAGGAATATGTCATGCATTAATAAGATTTGCATGCAACCGAAATTAGGATGACCTTTTCATCCCATCAATTCCTACCTACGTGCTCCCAAAATCCCAAATTAAACCTATCACATAACTATGTTTTACTATTTTACTTTTGCAAAGATAGATTAATCTATCAAAAATATTTAAGTACACTGATTTTTTATTTTACTCGTAAATTTTGTAATATGAATTAAATTTAATTTCATAAAATATAATCATAATACAAGGTTTACACGTAAAATTACAACTGGTCTACTTAAATATTTTTTTAGACTATAAGACTATTACTCATAAAATCCCACATCGGACGTTTACAACAATTCAACATATCTTATATAATACAAGCAATGCCAAGTCCTGCTACAATGACTTGTCACTTAATAGGGATAGCAAAATCTAGGGATCAGCCAAAATTGATCCGACGTTGGCCTAATTGAACCGAGACTTGAAGCTAGTGATGTAGCGGCGCAACGGACAATGTTGATTCGCTCGTTCCTTAAATCGGGTTCCACAAATGTTGCGTGCTCAATGCTTTACTTTTCCCTTTTGTTATTTTTTTTCTCTCTGTTTTTTTTATTTATTTTTTCGCTATTCTCTCTTGCTATTACTAAACAATTATAGTATTACTTTTAATAATTGAATAATTAAAATTCTAACTTTTCACATGTATCTAAATAATTTAATTTATAGACTAATCATGCTTTAATAGAAGTAATATTTCTTATTATAATCTAAAGTTTGGGATTAACAATTAATAATAAGATTAACAAATAAACAAACTACAATAAAATTTCTAGGCCAAAGGAAATTAAAATTTTTAGTATACAAATAAATTGTGAAATGAAAAATCATGTGCAATCTTATATTGCTAGTATAACAGCAACATAATATATTAGAAAATATTACAACGGCCTAATATAAGTCGGAGTTACAGTGAACTCAAACAAACTATGAAACGCCAATGGTCTGCCACAAAAAAATTATTTGCATACTTATATTAAACATTTTACTATTTTTACTGATTCATTTTTTTTATAGTCTGCTTATTTTGTTAATTTTAGTATTGGTAATCACTAATGACAAACTCCATATTATACTAATAAAATATATTTACTTGAATTAAAAAATTTATTTATTGTATAAATTATTTAGACACCTTATAAAAAAAATTACAACTTGTAATTAATCAAAATATAGTAGAAATATTACAATGGCCTAATATAACATTTTTGGAATTACAGTAAACTCAATCAGACTATGAAACGCTAATGATCTGCCACAAAAAAATTTATTTGCATACTTAGATTAAACATTTTACTATTTTTACAGATTCATTTTTTTGTAGTTGGCTTATTTGTTAATTATAGTATTGGTAATTACTGCAAACTCCATATTATACTAATAAAATATATTTTACTTGTATTAAAAAGTTTATTTATTTTATAAATTATTTAGACACATTAAAAAAATTACAACTTGTAATTAATCAATTACTAGTAGTATGATCATTTAGCAATAGCAACAAATCAAATGGAAAATAGAAAACTAAAAGAAAAATATGAGAGAGAAAATAAATAAAAAATGGGAAAATCTCAAGAAGAGAAAAAGAATAAAATTATTAAAATAGTAAGTGTAATTTTGTCTCAAAACATAAAAAAAGGAGATTAAGTGTTTATTAAATAAATTAAGGGGGGGGCAAACCGCAACTAGGATGTAAGTTTAGAGAGGTTTCTGCATTTAACGCCACAAACTTGAAGTTCTTCTTTGCACAAAAATTTCTGAAAGAGACAGTAATCTAATTGGTCTATTTTGTTTAATACACATTAATAATTACGGAACATCATTTCTATTCCTTGATTATCCATTTTTCAGAAGAAACAAACTCAATGAAGCATGATACTTTTTAACTATCAGATATTACAGCACAAAGAATTCTATTTGCTCAAATTGCAAATGAAATAATCTAACAAGACACCTCCAATTGGCTTTTTCTCTTGAATTATTTTACTTACCCTTTCACCAAATAGAAAAAAGTTCGCACACGAAATAAACTTCATCTATACCCATACTAAATGAATAAGATTAATGATTGGATTAATCAAGGCAATATACACCAAACATGGACAAGGTTGATTGGAACAAAGCTAAGAAGGTCTCAGACGTATCCTGATCGTTGGCTTTGATCTTTCTAATGAATTGATTACTCACTCTACAAATTAGATTGAAGATTCTTTTGCTTTTTGTGCAAAGAAGAACTTCAAGTTCGGAGCTTGACCACCCGAAGCTATGCAGTGAATAAAGTGACCATTTTTAAAGTGTTTTATTTTGTTTATTTTTACAAGAAAACCACCTTAAGACAATGCCAATAAAAATGGTTATACTAAAGGAACTATGTAGCTTCAAGCATATTTATTAAATCTGGTCTGATCTGATATTGAACCGATGAACTAATTATGAAACCGAATAGATTTATTAAATTGACCAAACAAGGAAGGAATTTGGTGGGACACAGTGAAGTCCATTTGTTGAACCGGAAACTCCAGAGACAAAATGTTAATTCTCATATTTGTTGAAACAAAATAATAATATTTTGATAGTAAGTTTTATAAGACTCTTGATTATGTTTTTGTAAAAATTTTATTTTAGAAACATGTTATACTTGTGATTTCTTAATATAATTATATTTTGACAAAAAATATTTTACAATTAGTGATTTAATATAAAATATATAAAAAAATTTATTATTATTTGAATCACCAATTTAGTCGATAATTCATCGGTTAAACCAATAATTTATCAATTCGATTCTCTCACCAAATTAATGATTGGATCGGGATTACTAACTATTCCTCCAAACCTCCAGCAAGCAATTATGTACACATTTATGTGCATTTCATCCTATCTAATATAAACAAATTGAATTTAATGAATAAGCAACATGCTCTTAAAGGATGGTTAAAAATTAAGGTATTAGATATGATAACACGTTTTGATATTGTCTACTAGTGGTGGGTAAAACAGGCCATTGATCCGAAGACCCATCAACACTGCCTCACTTCGATGGAAAATGTGAATATCCAATGGGTCAAATGAGGATCGTGTATTCATATTTTTCCTAGATACACATAATTAAAAATTTGCGAATATCCGACCGTAGTAATTTTATTTTAAAAAAAAAAAATCTTACATTCTATTATATCTCTCTATCTTATTAAAAATGTTATATTTTTTATTTTAAAATGTTCCAAAATATTTACTTTGTAAAGAAAGTAAAAGGAATATTCTATATATTTTTTTTAAATGTTAAATCTATTTACCTTTTAGTAATGCTATATTTCAAATTCAAATTTTGAAATGTGAGGACAAAATTGAAAAGTAAAATATTAAATCACAATCAAGACACTATTATTAAGAAGTTTGATTGCCAAAATATGAGACAAATTGAGTCAGGCAACCCTATCCCTTTTCTCAAGTCTTGCCACCCTTACATCCAGGAAAAATTTTTTAGATAGATCAAGGTGCATGACTTTATCATGCGTCATCGTTTATCTACATAATTTATTTTTTTTAAAATTTCAACTTAATCTTCGTATTTGAATTATATGACTAATTTTTTACCATGAGATGTATGCACCTTGCTCTACTCAAAAATTTTCCCACACCCTATCCTGGTGACCACAATAGTAAATTGGGGACCACCAACCCCTCCTTCTTCTCCTTTCTCATGCCATGACCACCTACCCTTTTTACAACTCCGCAGTTATATGCTCTAACCCTATCCCCAATGAACCCTATCCCCTACGATTTGGTACCATGAACAAATATCTTCTCTTCCTCCGCACCCTCCTAACCATTCCTCAACTTCGGCCCTCAACTCCTCAGCCCTAACCCGCGTTAGTGTGATCATGTGTTTCGTGAGAATTAGTGTGCAGAGTGTTAGAAATAAGTGTTTTTTAATTGATGATAACGGGTATAAAACTAGTTACTACTTAAATTGTTATTTTAATTGATATAATATATATATCGATATGCATATATGATAAATGATATACTTGTCTATCATAAAAGATAAAACACTACATTAATTAGACGTAAAATCTATCTCTAAAGTCTAGATCATACACAGACTGGTCACGTCGTTAACAACACAATTAATTAAAAGAATTAATTGTGTTAAAAGAAAATTCTTAATTAATAATCTCTATATGAATTTTGTATGTAGGAAATTCTTAAATGAATCAGATCCGTGGTATAATGCCATGAATCTCATGATCCATGTTATTCTACATCATCCATTTAAGTAATATGATATGATGTGTGCATAATGTAGATTAATATGGATAAAGAGTTCATAACACTATATCATGAATCGAATCTATGTACGAATTTTCTTGACATATATGTTGATGTCTTGAATATCTTGATCAAAAGACGTCTGGACGAAAACGATTAGGGATGGAGTTGCCTTGGTGATCAGCCTGTTGCAAGTGCATTCTCAATGCATAATTATTCATCTCAAGACTTGTCAACCGTTGTTGATACTCAGCCACCAATTGCTTCAACTCCTCCACTTCTTGGTTCCTAGCATTGTAATTCTCCTTCTGCCGCTTGTGCTGGATTGCCACAGCCCGTTTCAGGAGCACATTCTCATTAGTAAGTCTTTCAGTTCGCTCCTTGAGAATAATCTTTTCCTTATCAAGATTTTCAGCGGCTTCGGCACGAACAGATGACTCTAAATTCTCCAACACTTTTCTTGCACGAGATTTTGCATCATCTACGCTCGTGGAATTCATCATCTCATTCACCAAAAACTCCACCCATTCTGCTCCGTCAACCCGAAGATTATTGCTTGGAGTAGAAGCATCTTCCGACGTCGTCGTTTCGCTATTAATGTTTGATGTGTATAAGAGACAAGACAAAGCTCGTTCAACTTTTCAACAAGGCAGAATCGATATCCTCACAGTTGAAAACATTCTTCCATTGGATTTCTCAATAAGGAAACTATCCATATCAGGAAAAGCAGCCATTATCAGCTTATCAAGATAGAAAAAAATAGAATAGAAGTTAGAAACTTGATTTATATATATACATTAGAGGGGTTCACTTCTGTTTCTGTTTAGGAATAGTAAGTCCTTTTACTATATATTATTGGGATAATGATTTATTGGTTGATGACAAGGTCAGTTTACAGTATGTATAATCCTTTTACAGGTCGGATTTTGCATGCTTGCTGCTTTCTAAATTAATTTTAGATGTGTATGGGCAGGGAGGGGCAGCGGCCCTTCAAAATTCTATTTTTTACCCGTAAAAATTTTAGGGGAATTCTACAGTTCGTTTTAGGAAACTATTCTCTTGGTTTTAAAAATTATACAGTAAAATTTTCTAAAACACATGGTGTTGTACTGTACAAGTATTTAAAATACAAGAGAATTGCTCCCTAAAATGACTGTAGAATTTTTCAAAATTTATAATATAAAAATTGAAATTTAGAAAGTATGAATAATTGTCTCCCAAATATACATTTAATTTAATTATAGGAAAAAAGACTAATTTAGCCCCATATTTTTGGGATATCGACTAATTTAATTTTTTTCTATCACAACAGACCAATTTGGTCCCTGGTCTTTAAACAAATCAACCAATTTAAAACCTATAACAAAAATTATGGACAAATTCCTGGATCAATAGATACGTGATATACCTGTTAGCATGTCGTATGTGTGTTATCAAAGACTTTATTAGTTTGTCTATAATTCTATCATAAGTCTTAAATTAGTTAATTTTTATAAAGACAATTGACTAAATTGATCTTTTTGATAGATAAGAAACTAAATTGATTGATACTCTAAAAATAAGAGACCAAATTGGCCTTTGTCTATATAGTCCTATTCCCAATAGTTTGGAATTATATATTGTTTCCCTTGGGTTTTTTTTTTTTTTTTTTAAATTTCACTAACACCACGTAAGACTATTTTATTTCCTAAAATTTTAAAGAACTCTTGTATTCCCAAAAAAAAATATGTCTATGCAGTCCACAAGATCCAACTCATATTGCCGTCCAGTGGCAGCCCTCAACATAGACTTATGTATATATTATTATTATTATTATTATGTGTATTTATAATAGTTTGATATTAAAAATAGTATAATATTTGTCTCCTCCCAAGTTTTTTTTTCTGTTAAATATCGTTGTATCTAAACTTTCACTTTGAAGTTCTTAAAATTTCAGTTGCAACTTTAAAAAATAAGACTTTAGACTTCTAAAATTTTATACAATTATAAAATTATCCTAAAATGTATGTCTATATAATCTTATGACAAACCTAAAAATAGCTAATATTTAATCCAACTTAATTAAATTCTAATTATATGATTTAACTATTTCAAGATGTTTCTTCAACTATACTTTCTTATTATCTCTACAGTTCCTTTTAATCTAATATTTATTGTAGAAAGTATGTTCTTTTTATATTATTATCCTTTTTCATGTCAATTGTTTATTTACTTATTCATGAAATGCCAACTTACTTATGTTGGATTCAGACTACAAAGTATAACTCAAATACCAAGGAGATAGATGGAGATCCATTGTAGAATCAATTTATTATAAGAAAAAAATAGTGAATTGTTATTTTATTTTTGACTAACTATTTGTTCTACTAGTAATTATTTTGTATCTATAGCTAGAGATGGCGTCTGGATCAGGTCGGGTTGGGCAGAAGCTTACCGGTTCAAGCCCATGATAGCCTGTCACGGGGCAGGCTAGGTCGAGCCAACTAGGCCGAGCCGAAGACGAAAGTGGGTTAAGTATACTGGCCCCCAATCTAGGCTCGTGGTTAGCCGGGACGGGCTGGCCCGTTCAGTTGGCCCACATGCTGACCCCAAACTAGCCCTTGAATTTAAATTGTTACTTAAATTTTAAAGTTATTTATTCGAGAAAGTTAAATTTTTACTTGTTGATAATTTATATAATTTAAAATTATTATTTATTAATTATTATTTTAAAATTAATAACTTATTAATTTAAAGTCATTTACTTACTATTCATTAGTAATTCATTAAATTATAACTTAGTAATTCTTCGAATTACTATTTACTAGTTAATAGAATTTTATTAATCCAAATTGGTACTAATATATTAAACCAAGTTATTAATAATTAAAGTTCAACGTCCAAACTAATACTTATTAGTCAAAACTAAAGTTCACTATTAGTTCATATTCAAAAACCAAAGTTAAAACTTAGTTATTATTACTTTATTATTCCAAATTAATGCTTATTTGACCAAGTTATTACTTGGTAGTGTAAGTCAATACTTATTATTATAACTTATTATTTGTTAATCATATAGTAAAAATGTTAGTTAGGAAAAAAAAACTGCCTTGAGATGGGAGGGTTTGGCATAGACCCCTACCATGTTTATTAATATTATACAAAAATACAAGGAGATGGGCAGTGAACCTTACCTCCAAATCATTACAAGTTATAAAACTAATCTTAGAATTTAAATAAAATTAATAAACTATTTACTACATACATAAAGAGGGGAATATAGAACCTTACCTCAAAACAAAATATTATTAACCATTAAATCCTATGTATGCTATATATCAATTTGGTGAACTACTACTACCTTTATCTTTCTCGAAATGTTGCATCATTAATCCTTGTTTTCTTTCTGCGACATCTAACCAATCCTTTAAGCACACTAACATAAATTTCAAAGTTGCAGGTGTCATTCGAGCACTTCTGTCATATAAAACTCTTCCACATGCACGAAAGCACTTTTCCATGCAACTGTAGAAACCAGAATTGTTAGCAAATCACGAGCAATTTGAGATACAATAGCATATTGACGTTTATGATTTCACCACCAAGAAATAATATCAAATTTGGGATTGCACATGTCGTCTCTTGTATATAGTAGATCACTTAAATATTGAGTGACTCATTAGTATTTTCAATTTTTGGATCTTTTCGAAACAAAGAGTAGTTGTTAAGGATTAAAATATATTCTAACACTTATATGAGGCATAAAATATTATGAATTTGATCTGGATGAACCAGAAGATGTAACTTGTTGCGAGGGGGAGTTTTCTTTGTAAATTTCATATAATCCATGAAAAGATTTTGCAGTAGTTTCTATGAGTAACTCTTTTACTCTTTTCTATGATATTTGTGGTACGATGATTATTAAAAAAGTCATTGAAAGCATTTAACTTAAAAATAAAGTTTATTACGTGGATCAATAATACATGCCAAACAATACAACAATGGAATATCTTCATAATACTTGTCAAATTTTTCTTCTATTGCATCAACCATATCATCAAAAAACTCATCTCTTGCATGATTGAAAAAATAAAAAATAAAAACAACTTTAATAACACTTAGTTCAAGTAAACAATATGAGAATAAGGTCTATAAGTAGTGGAGAACAACAATATACTTTAAAATTTCTACCCTTGTTTAGCTCGATTGAAAGCCTTCTCGCACAAATAAGTTGCATTAATTGAACCAATATGCTCGTTATAAAATGCAAAAAGTAATTTTTCATAACCAAAAGTTTTTGATAATATTTGACAAGTAGAATTCTATCTAGTGGGTACATCTATTGGAAAATATTTATGTTTCATGCCATTTTCTAAACAAAGTTGTTTAAAATCTTGTTGATGAGCAGTAGACGAACAGATAAATAAATAGCGCTTCTAATTGAATTAATAATATCTTTTCAACTATTTTTAAACGATCTTGAACACAAATATTAAGTATATGATGTGTACATCTATGATAAAATAATTCACCACCTAAAACAGGTTTAAAAACATCTTTTAACATAAGCACACTTGCAGTATTATTTGAGGTAGCATCAAAAGAAATGGATATAATTTTTTTCAAGCAAATCATATTCACGAGCACGATTTAGTAATCAACCTTTTAATTTGGGGGGCATTGTGAGGGTGTTCAAAAATTTGAAAACTAATAATTCATTTTGGTAAACACCAATCTACATCTATCTAATGTGCAGTTATACAAAAATAATCTTCATTTGTGATTGTTTTCCAAGAATCGGTAGTAAAAGTAGCTTTACAATTAGTCAATGTAATAGTAGCTACTAATTCATTTTTCTTTTCCCTATACATTCTTTTAATATCACTTCTCAAAGTACTTTTAGGAACCTTTTCAAATTGTAGGTTCACAGCTTTGTGTATTATTCTAAATTGGAACTTTCACTTATTAGTCAGACAATTCATCTCTAACTATCCATTTAGCCATTTCTTCTCTATTTTTTCATGTGACTATTTAAAATTACTCATGACCATACCTTGAGTGGTGTGAAAACGTATTTGAACTATTTTTTATTTTTCTTGACATTCACTATATTTTTTTACTAATGTGCCTATTAAGTGTTCAGATAAAAATAAACTCTCCCTTTTTTGTGCTTAAATAATATAAGTGGAACACATAATTTACAAATAAAGTTGTGATATTAGAGATCTTTTTTAAAAAATTTCCAAACGAGATGTTTCATTTTAGTAGTACTAGTAGGTTGTTTATTAGGTTGTTGTTCATTTTGATTATCTATATTATCTAAATCAACAAATATTCTAGGACCATCTAGTAGGGCATGGGATGCTTGTGATCCTTCCATTTTCTTGTAATGAAAAATTTTTTTAAAAAAAGAAACAAATAAAATAGTATTATGAAAACTAAAGATGCAAGCTACAAAATTTTCAAATAAAAGAATAGTTTAACAAAACAATAATAAAGGAAAAAAAAAAGAGTTGATAAAGACAATTAATAAAATAAAAGTATAAAAAAATCACCTTAGAAATTGAAATGTTGAATTTCAATTTATACACTTGAGTACTTGAACTGCACTTGAGCATTCACCACTTGCATTTTAGATAAATCTCCAAATCTTCAATTGAGATCTCCACTTAAGAGTAATTTTGAATTTCTAAAATAGTATATATTATAATTTAAGTAGTATGAAAGAACCTGTACGTTAGATGGAGTTGGAAAGTAGAAAGATGAAATAAGATTGGTAGAGAGAAATTATTGTGTGATTTGTTGGAAAAATTGTGTGGTATTTATAGAAAAAATTTTCCAACATCACCCCCAAAAAAATTAGTCATTTTATATCTGTTGGAGGGGTAAAACAGTCATTAAACGCCTTTTAAAACAAAAATAATTTCCAACGGGTGGCCTGCAGGCCCTAACGAGCTAAGTCTGTTAGCTTAGGGGATGTGTATAAGAGAGACAGTCTCTTATAACAGGTTGAGCTGTTGATTGGGCCAGTTACCAGTTAAAGATACGGCCGAACTACGGGCTAGAAATCCTTGGCCCATGCCCGGCTGCAGTAATTTACAACGGCGGACTCAGGCCAACAGGTTGGCACAACCCACTGTTATCTCTAGTAAAGGTCAAAAAATTACTAAACTCAAGGTTGTGGTTATACACATAAAGAAGTTATGAAAGGTAAATAATAAAAAATTCGTTATATTTTCAATTATAAAAAATTACAAGAAAAGTTATAAAAATAGGAATTTCACAATTCCGTAATAAAATCATCCTGTTGTAATTTGCGTGTTTATACAATATAAATTTTTAATGTATTTAATATTGTACTATATAATTAGTCAAAGTCCAACAAGATAATTTTGTTAAGACTCTAAAATATTCCTATAAAAAACACTAACATGTAATGCATATGAAAGATTCTTTAAAAATATTTTTTATATAGATAACTTTTTAGATAACCAACAACATCACTACATAGAATAGTGTTGTCATCCATTAACAAGGTTTGCCTAACAATGTGAATCGTATCGTGTTTCGGGTAATTGTGTTGTGTCATAATCGTATTTAAGTTATAAAGTTTTAATCTTTAATCCACTCAATTTATAATTATGTCGTGTCTTTCATGTCTAAACTATTCATTATTGTGTTGTTTCATATATGATATGTTTAACTTTTTTACTATTAATAGTATTAAATTACCGCAACAAAGTATATTTAAGATAAATAACATTGATCTTCTAAAGATTTTGCTCGAAGAAAAAAAGTTTTCTCCTAATGTTTTCAAAGTTATTGTGATCTTAATGACCTAAAATTTTGTATAATGTCACATAAAAATATCTTGCATTTATAATACACGTTTTTTTACTACCAAGGTCTAACTTAAAATCTTACATGTAAACAATTAATAAAAAAAACAAATTAAATATGAAGCTTAATAGAAGTTGAAATATAATTTCTTAAATACCTTAACATATTTTGATCTTTTATTGCATACAAGATAGTACACGTGTTAAATATATCAACCCACTTATATATTCTCATGTCGAGTGACGAGTCACATTCTCTAGTATAAATGTGTCATGTCATAATCATATTCGTGTTATGAAACTCCAACTCATATCCTAATCTACTAATTTTCACTTATTTCAGTTCGTGTCAAAATTGACACCCAAGATTTGCCACTATAAACCATTATCATCCTTGCATCCTAGTTATTAATCCACAAGCACAACTCTATTTTACATTTTTTAAGTAATGTGTATAGGACTGTCAATTGGGTTGGACAAATTAGTGTCAAATAAACCGTTTGGTCGAAAGAATAGTGGGATGAGTTTTCAATAAAGTGAGTCGAACTAAATTTGGACCTAAAAATAGTGGTCCAATTTTATTTTGAGCTAAACTTGGTCCATACTGAGTTCAGCCCATTTAAGGTTCAGCATGAATAATATGCATATATACACTTTTTTTTTTTTTTGTAAGAATATGTAATATTTAATACATAATATATAGCATTGAATGTTGAACATTTATTATATAACAATTTCATTGTATAATTTTTTGTACCTATTAGGTGGTTTGGTTAAATAAACTTATATATGTTTGAAATATATATATATTGAGGGAAAGATGTTGTGAGTTTGACTGTCCGGATTTCAACTCGAAACTCATTTAATATTGTGATTTGAGCGTGAACGTCATAAGTGTAAACCTTTGTGAGTGAGCTTGGGTTTAATATGTTATTTTACAATGAGTTGAATTCAAACACATTAAAACCTAACGCATATGACCCGATTGGTAACCCTAGTATTATTACTAGGACTATCAATGGGCCAAGCCTGCACGACCAAATAAATAAAGAGTTAAGCCTTACATTAAGGTGAGTCAAGTTTAGCTTATGTCTAAATATTAGACCCAATTCAATTATGAGCTGAGTTTCAATTTTATTAGGTTCAGTCTGATTAAAATCCGGCTATATACATACATACATACACACGCACGCACACACACATGTATATTAACTTGGTGTGTTGAACTAATGTTATTCTAAATTAAATTTATACTACTTGATTTGATGTGAATAAAGGTTAATAATTCTAGAATTTCACTTATATAAATTCGGGTAACTACTTCAAAAAAAAAAAAAATACAATCTCACTAGCTAGTTTAATTGTAGATATAGTTAATTTAATAGTTATTTATTGGGATAAGTAATGCATAATATTCTATAATTGTGTTGATAAGGTGTAAACAAGTGTAATTTTAATGAACAACCTATAAAAAATTTTATTAGATAATATGAGTTTGGGCTAATCCGATTAAAGTTCAAACTACGAATAATTTTATGAGTCGAGTAGAAACTATACATTTATGAATTTAACCTAACCCGAAACTTATATAAATTTATAAGTTGAGTTTGAATTTTATAAAGTCCGTCTCACATGACTTGATTAATACCCCTGTCCTAATACTACACCCAAAATCCCACATCGAATAGTAAAACTTATCTAACGCATATTAGACAAGTTAGTGGTTATAATCACACGTTGCCGAGCCTAGCAACGTAGGCTTGTCACAAAATCTAGGGATCACTACCAGATTGATCGAAGCAAGGCCGCACCAAACCAAGGCCAAGCTGTGTTGGCTTGACAGCGCAACAGAGATTTGGAACCTGGCAACTTAGTTTAGAGACCTAGACTTTTTCTTCGTTATTAGTATTTAATATTTTTTTTAAAATTTATTTGCTATTTTTACCCTCAGAATGATAATCAGAGGATAAATCTTGCATGATCAGAAGGTATAATTGCAGGCACACACGTCTTCTGAAATTGTAATTTGTACTTAATTACACAGACGGTAATACGCAGTAAAAATTTTGGTATACTTCCATAACATTTGGGTATGGTGCCTCGATGCACGTCGGCTTGCAGGCAGTTGGCCAAGGAAGATGTTTCCCTCCACAAAGATTGGCAGTCAATTGAGATCTTGTGACTCGAATTTTGATAAACTCAATCTCAACCCATTTAAATTTTAGTTGTATTTAAGGCCAAATTCGACCTGCAAAAATTTGCTAATAATAGATCCAAGATTAATTCATTTAATTAAACAGATTTCAAATTGAGTTTGGATCGATCCAAGAGACTTATGTTTTTTGTTTAATATTTTATACTTCAATTTCATATAATTAGTTAACTAACCAAGCACATTCTTATAATTTTATAAGCCACAATGATATAGTATTATTGTATTTTACACTATTTTTTTGTGCATAATAAAATATTACATACTTTATTCAATAAAATGAGTTAATATTTTCTATTATAATTGTGCAGTTAAGTCGAATAATGAAAATGGTACATATATTAGATAATATAATGCTATCGTTTTAACAAATTATCATACATGTATAATTACATATTAAGTGGTTTTAAGTATTAGAATGCATACATATACATAATATTTACAAAAATACTTATACACGTACATATAATATACACATACAAATGTGCCTTAATTGGGCCAGACAAATCGAAGCATTATAGCAAAGTCTAACTCGACTAAATTTGAAATTGAATCCAACTCAACTCAGCTCAACTCATTTTATTATAGATTCAACCGCTAAATTTCTAAATTTAGCTGTTGAGCTTAGCCCAGATTCAAGACTAAATTTCCAAATTTAGCTGTTGAGCTTGGACTAGCCCAGATTCAAGACAAATTACCGACTGAATCGTCTTAGAAATTTTAAAATTTTCAATAACATCCTTGTAAAACTTAGACTTGGCCTACCTCCAATTTTCCAGAAAATAAAAAGGTGCCCCTCAAGTATGCACGTACTATTTTTTGTACCATCTTGTCTTAATTCTTGCATTCGCCCAATATGATGACACTTATCGTAAGATTGATTCCAATTTACTAACAAAGTGCAGCCACGAAAACATCATCACATTACTGAAAAGAGAATTTTCCAAAAAGCCATTTGTATTCCTTGATATTAATAGGGCCAGAAGAAGCAAACTCAGCAAAAAAGGACACATTTAAACTATCAGATTGATTACAACAGAGAATTCTATTTGCACATTCCGCAAACGAAATAGTCTAACAAGACACCTCCTATGGGCCTCTCGAATTGTTTTACTTACCATTTCACCAACTAGGAAAAAAAAGGTTTTACATCAAATCAACTTCATCTATTTCCATAGTAAAATGAATAAGATTAATGTTTGAACAAATTAAGGCAAACCAAACTTGGACAAGGCTGATTGGAACAAAGCTGAGAAGGCCTCAGATGTATTCTGATCATCGGCTTTGATCTTTAATTGAGCTTTACCTGATGATGAATTGATTACGCACTCTACAAGGTAGTTTGAAAATTCTTTTGCTTTTTGTGCAAAGAAGAAGTACTTAAAGTTCGGAGCTTGACCACCTGAAGCCATGCAGTTAATGGATTGACCTTGCATGTGCCGAAGAAGCGCTTGAGGAGTCGTCAATGCTGCGAGTCCTTGAGGGCTTACAGAGATCTCCTGAAGAGAACAAGGTCATAAAAGGGTTAAATTCAGCTGTAAGCCCAAAGACGCCATAAAACCAGTTATAACAGAAGAGAGAGCAGCCTATAAGTCCGCCTTAAGAGAGGAAACCAGAAAACTGTTCCCTTGTATGCTGAAAATGTTTTGATGAGGGAAAGCAACCCAGTTTCAAATGAAAACTGAGAATTAAGGACCGAGATAAGAAAGGAACTGGTAAGGTAAAACCTGTGATACAGATATTGGCAGTTGGCGCCATTTTTGCTGAAATGTGTTTGCATCCAAAACAGCTTTAGCATTAAGTTCCAAGGCAGGAGGTGGTGGAGGAGCAGGGGTAGGCGCAACAGTCAATCCTAGGCCAAGCAGGTCATCAATTGCCAAGCTGGCCGATGGTGCACTTGTTGGTGATGTGTGGTCGAGGGACACAAGATCTAATTGAGTCGATACTGCATTCACAGCAGCAGAACCATCATATGCTGGAGCATCATAAGCAGAACCATTATTACCAGGACCCCTACTTTCTTCTTTTTCAGAAGTACTCAGAAGTGGAAATCCTGGTCATTTGCCTCAACTCTCTGTGCTGAGACTATGTTAGCTGCAGATTCCACTCCAATAGACAAACTCCCAAGTTCTTCTGAGAAAGCAAAGGGTCCTCTGTGTTCTTTATCAGTAAACATGTACGATGGCTGCAAAATTTACAGATTCTTAGTTGACATCCATGTTCTTCCAACAACAAGACGGTTCTCCATCTTTATAGAACATGAAGTAAATCTTGTGCAATCACATATCCAGGTTAAACATTCCAATCATCAAAATGACTGAATGTATTAATCTACTTGTTAATATAGAAAATAATTTAGATCTATTATACCCTCAAGCAGGAACTAAAGACGGAATGGTGAACACCATAATCTAATTAGAAGTAACCAGAAAAAAAAACCAAAAAAACCAAAAAAACAAAAAAAAAAAACAATTTATGATGAAAAGCATGAAAATCCCAAGTACCTTTTGATATACAACAGAGAGACTGTTAAACTCGTCAAATATGCGAAGTCTTTAATTTCACTACTTTGTGTGTCAGCAAATACTGAAACAGCTTGCTTTGGAGGATTAACCACACGTTCTGCTACAGAGACATCATACTGTAGAAGTCGGTAGTAGAGTAATGCCCTATCATGAACATCCTGCAGTCAAAAAAAGATTAAACAAATGGTTTGCCAACAATGTAGGGAAAAGTTCCATACGAGCATCAACTAGAATCTGCTAGTTTAAACTATGATAAAAGACGAGGGGAATGGAGAAGACCTGATGAAAATCAGCGAGACCAGCTTATTTTGATCCCAGTGCTTTTTGAGTTTCTGGTGATCTTCTTAAGAAACACTTCATAATTGCAGTGAGCAGATGTAAACGGACCTGCAGAACACAAAATATAACACTACATTGTTATAGTTATCTCATTCTTCAGAATGGTGCAAAGCTAAATATTAAATTCCCAAAAAATTTATCCGCAAAATGAACGAGACATATTCCAGTCTTATAGCTGGAAAACAACCTAGAGCACCAAGAGCACAACTGCATCTTCCATCTAAACTTTTAACATTGCACTTAGTGCCATAACAACGGATCTCTGTGGTGCTACAGAAAGTATCATATGTTGTTCAGCTTCTTTAGTACATAAACATCTACTTAGAGTGACAGATTAGTACGTGGGGACTGACCAACTCAAGCCAAATCCAAAGAGTGACAGATTAGTACGTGGGGACTGACCAACTCAAGCCAAATCCAACAAATGGGAAACTAAATACCTTATTGTAGTAAAAAGGAATGGAAAGCATCTTAAGAAGGGTTTTTTTTTTTTTTTTTTTTTTTCCAACTCTGAGATACTTCTGTAAATGAGGAATGCATAGTTTGTGAAGGAACTTTGGGGCTTTTAAATAGGAAATGCATTATTGATGCAAAGCCATAATTGATAACCAAATCAGATCAAGTTACAGGAGATATGAGTGTTTGCTTCTTTCATGTCACAAGGGTCCAAAAAGTTCTACACTTCCACGACTCAGTTAACTGTTCCCGAAGAAAATCTAAACTTGTGCGCACACACAATTACAAAATACTTATAGTGACAAAGCAAGTGAAGACAAAATTTGGCTCAAAAACTGCAGAGTAACAAATAAAGATCATTAGAAAAGGAAGGATACCTCTGCAGAGTGCTCCTCATCCCAATTCTCAATAAGACTTTCCAATATATAAGGAGCATCCTGCATGTCTTGAGCATACTCCCCTAGCATCCAAATGAGAGCAGACTTGGCTTTAGGTTCCTGTACATTTTTGCTACTGATATTCCCCACCACAGCTATACAATCATGACTCCACTGGGGATATTTTCTGAGAAGGTCTTTGACAAGAACCTACAAGAGGAAACCCTAATTTTCTCAAGCTCACTGGGAAATGCACACAAACAAGAACACCATTAAGTAACCAGAAGAAAGTAGTCACCAGTGTTTCAGCGGTCACATGGTCCTTTTCCATTTCCAGAAACTGAAGCAGCCTATCCACAATTGCATTTATGACATCATACTGCTGAAGAGCTATTTTCCCAACAGCCCGAATAGATTCTCTAGCAATAGGTATGTCGACATTTGCAGCATATTCACATAGTTCTGTCACTGAAAGAAAATCCAGAACGACAGGGTTAAAGCAGAAAGTCAAGAATAAAAACACTGTGAACTACAGTTACAAGCTAGATTAAAGATCACCCTGTAGAGTTAAAGCATAGAAACTTTACCATGTGATTCATAAAAACTAACCTATCTCGTATGTGTTGCTTTCATTAGCAACAGCAGTCAACATCTCAAGCTTCAATTTTTTGACATAAAATGGTTCATTGTACTGACAATAGAAGTGCTTGTAGTCTGAAGAAAAAATAAATGGTGCCCGCATCACTAAGAGATGCAGGTGACTTAGTACTGCATATGATTGTTCTGGACTTCCCGAGCTCACCAGCGTAAGCAGAGGGGCTTTGATGTCTCTCATACACCTGAAGAGATGCACAAGATAACTTGAATATAGACAACCACTCAAGGATATTCTAATCCAGTTTCTCCATGTCTAAAACAATGCAGCGTTATATGATAAATGAGGAAATAGAGAATAATTAACAGGGAAATGTCATAGTAGTCACCTGCTGATGAACATCAGTCATGGACAATGTCAGCTGGAGGAACACCTTTGTGGTTGCCAGGACAACAGCACCATTCGCATGCTGAAGTCTATCTTCAAGAAGATTCATGATGTCAAAAATGTCATGTTCATCTGAAGGCACATATTTAGATACCAACTCAAGAATAATACACTGTGCCCATTCACTGAATTCTTTAATCCTGCACAGAATCAAGTTGAAAGGCTAAGCAACTCTTGAGAGAAGCCCTTGATGATCAAATTACTACAAGTAACAGGCCAGGTTGCAAACATTGGTAAAAATTGGTAAAACAATATCAGTGCCTCATTTGCAGGTGGCAGGTTGAGCTCAAATGCTGCAATTTTCTTAATCTTTTTCATATAGAATTCTGATGTGTATTATTTGATTAAATTTCAGCCCCTCGATGACCAGATGCACCAGTCTCTTCTAATCTAGCTTACTGTATAAGATACAGGCATCTAGCATATCACTAGAGAGAAGTATGTTTCATGTATTTCTGTCTCTTACTCAAATTTGCAAAATGCTTTGACTAGTTTGACAAGCAAGATGTTGCAGTTTTCTGAAATAATGTACATATCTTGATGTGTAGTGGTGAGAAATCTTACCTATTTAAAAAGTAGTGACAACCGGCTTGCTCAGCAAAGCTTCTCTTTCTTTTGAGGCTCCCTCAGACGTACTAGCCTCCAAACTCCAGATCTCTTGTAAGGCAGATAAGCAGTTCGCAACCACCTAAAACAAGATAAAGAGAAGAAAGGAACCTTTGATTGGTAACAGCATAATCCGAGAATCTTAATTTCACTTTAAGGCTACAGCTTTCCTGCATCAAGGTATTAAAGGCTAGGTTCTTTATCCTTCTATTGTGTATGTTGTTGCTAACTTGCTATTGTCAACTTGCCAAATATCCTCAGGTCTTGTACACTTTAGTGAGGGTTCAAAATATAGAAATATGTAGTGCATAATTATATTTGAAAGGGAGTTCAAACATCAAACATGTTAATAGGACCTCAGGCATCCCATTTGAGCTCCAGAAACAAAGACTTCTCAAAAATCCTCACTTTACACGTTGAACTGCACAAATGATGGTGTTATATCACAAATTATATCATTTGAGAAAAGAACTTAATCATAGAGTATTTAAAGTTTGTTGTCGAGGAACTCAGCTGCCAAAAAAGTACCAGAAATATATAATACACTTTCTATCGCGGACAAACTTTTTTTTTTCTACCTTAAATCATAAACACCCTAATTTTCGACAGAATCTATAGTCTAACTAATAATGGTAAGGGGTCCATTTGGATTGGAAAAATTGTCATTATTTGGTAATTAATATTTGGTCAAACTTTTTTGTGGTTTTTGAAAATAATGCTGATTTTTGAAATAATGGAATAATTGTTTATATATGAAATAATATTTCAAAATAACTATTTGGATTGCAAATAATGAATACCAATTATTTGAATCAAACATTTGGAAATACAGACAATTCTACAACTACTAAAATCACTATTTATGCATTTTATTCACATTTTTGAGAAGTCCGTTTTAAATTGTCAAATTTTTTATTTTGTTGTCGGTTTAAAGTTGTTCAGAATGCCATTAATTGCTCGTTCAAATGGTGACATCATACTACGGCAAAGATCAGAAGTCCGATCTATGCCTTGACTTGGACAATGAATAATTTTGGGGTTAATTTGTTCAATTTCTTGCTAGATAACAATTTTAGATTGAAGTCTCAATTGGAAAAAGTTAATTAACAATTAGATTGATTGAAAAAATAAATAGTGAATAATGTGAAGGGTATAAATAATGAATAGGATGAATAATAAATAAGACAAAACATGAATAGTGTGAAATATTATTTCAGGAATAACATATGTTGACCAAACACTTACAGTTGACCAAATATTATTTGGCAAATAATTTCAGTTGACCAAATATTATTTGGCAATTAATGCAAATTATTTGCTATCCAAACAAAGCCAAGATTTCTACTACTGCTAATACGACTTTTTCTTAATCATGATGATTATCAACCTAAAAGAAAACTAATCATAATGAATAATTCCAAATGTAATGGGAAAAAAATTTATAGAAGCCTAGATATAAAAAATATGATCATCAAACGGTGGAAAAGGCCATTTCAAGTTATTATTTTCACTTTCATCCTGTTCCTACTCACTTGTACAAAAGATAGAATTATCTCCTCCACATCTTTACTGCACAAATCCCAATAATCTGGAGAACTAAATCAAAAGTTATTTAACAAAAGAACCCATTTTGTTCCGAAAATTTATTCTAAAGATTATCTTCTAGCATGTTAATAAAGGAATAAAACCCTCAGAGGCATCTAAATCTTACTGTCAAAACCACAAAAATAAGGTCTCTTGTCTTGAAAGAGAAACTCTAAATGCCCCTTCTCTCTACAATATGTCTGGCATGTTTATAATGCCTACAGAAGGAAAATAGTTCTTATGATATTTTAGAATTCATATACATGGCATTGCATAAACAATGTAGAACTCCTTTGCTATTAATTACTTCTTTATTCTAAAAGCTGAAAACTTAAGTGAACTTAATCCAAATGATCTTGTAGTAAAACATCAACAATTTACAAACAAAAATGTCAACAAATCAGAAAATCCAGACCTGAGCATCTGGATCATTGAGCATCAAATGCTTTAATGTGGTCGGGAAATCTGCTTCCACA
This sequence comes from Cinchona pubescens, assembly GCA_025175665.1. NCBI lineage: Eukaryota > Viridiplantae > Streptophyta > Magnoliopsida > Gentianales > Rubiaceae > Cinchona > Cinchona pubescens. The sequence goes on along the minus strand of JANKKI010000304.1, from coordinate 159,154 downwards.
CAGGTAGAAGCTGAAATGTGGTACAACTTCAGAACACCCACTGTTGCAACTGTCCTTACATAGTTATTGGAATCTTTCAACCCTGAACCCAACGAACCCACCAAGTACTCCACTAAATTTGCTACCCGAAGAGAACACAAGCTCCTCAAAGCCAACCCACGAATCATGGGATCCTCATCTTTACAGTCTCTTTGAAGAAAATTAATCTTAGTGTAAGAGAAACGTCAAAAGTGAAAGATCCGGATTGTGCTTTGCATAATTGCCAACATAAAGATAACACATTTTCTTCAGCACAATGTCTGAGGTAGCCGAGCACATAACCATCTCACTGAAGACCGAAGAAACATCAATCCCAATAGTCATGTATGATATAACTTTCTTGAAAAGCTCCCGCTTTGCATCATCAGTCCCCGGTGCTCGGCTACCAGCAAGCTGTCGAAGCTGCATTTTTAGATCTGAAACTTCTCCTTTCCTGCTCAAATTAGAATTTGAATTAGATTGACGAGGACCAGGTTGTCCTCTAACTTCACGCACATTTACACTCCCAGAAGTGATATAAAACTTCATTGCTTTTTGCAACATAAAAGCGCCCTATATTCTCTAGCAACAAGTATTTTATTACACACTAACCAACAAATACCCCGTTTTAAGAACAACCCTAAACCACATCAACAGATGATACTTTAAAAAAATATGACTCCTTTTGGTGTCCAAAATCCGAGAAGGAAATAACACACACTCACACAGACAAACTACCTACGCATACATAACAAACACAATAAGAAGCTACGAACAAATCCCAGAAATCGAAATTCTCTAAATAAGAATCATCATGCTAAACAAGCTAAATTTAGTGTAAAAACATATAATTAGCAATTTGGCGCCGAAATCAATAAAATTTCAGCTCCAAATACACTATCTGCACAATCTGTGTGTTCATCAAATTTGACAATTTTTTTTTTTTTTAATTTTTGGACAAAAGGGTCTTCAACTACCGCTTATATAAATAAATTGGTGCAAGTGGGGTTTTTTTGTGCTTTTAGTCGGTAATGATTGGAATTTAGTACAAACTCCGGATCCCTTTTAGACCCTTTTGCTTTCTCCGCCTGAAGATAATTAAAAATATTACTATAAATCAAATAACAATGAACAGTAGATAAATAGAGAAAAAAGATCTCTGATGGGAATCTAGACCCGGATGGTTGAGAAGGAGAAGGGGATCTTTGATTATATGCATTTGGAGGAGGAGGAGGAGGAGCCATCTCCCTTGTACTTCTTTTCCTTGTTTGAGTAGTGATTTTGGCTGGATCTTGGATGTTGATTTTGATACTTAAACAGAAAAAAAAAAAAAAAAAAAATAGTGATTTTGCAGGATCCTTGAATCTGATCTAATGCCTATTCTGCTGACTGCATTCAATCCTCCCTCCTTTTACCAGAAGAAATACTCCACCGGTGAAGCAGAAAGATCCAGTCTTTATCCTATAAATCGTGATGCTTTGCACGCTTTCGCTGTTTTTAAAAAAAATATAAAAAAATATAAAAAAAATATAAAAAAAATTAAAAAAAATAACTTTATTATTCAAAATGAGCACTTTGTTATAAAATGCGTTTTTGACTCTATATTTTAATATTTTTTTTGAAGGGAGAACAACTCTAATTAGGGTGGTACTTTCAGATACGACAAGGCAACATAACACGAACATGATACGAAATTAACAAATTTAAATACGATTCGAATTTAATTGGATCTACTAACAGTCGAGGTCAAACGGGTCGTATCATGCCAACTTACGGGTAATCCTAATTACCCGTTATTTTATTGAGTAATTCGGCACAACCCGTTAACTTGTTAAGATATCTAATAACTCATTATGACCCATTAATTAATTGAGTGTCAATAAAAGTTATTGACACAATCTAATACACTCTTTAATATGTGTATCGTGTCAGTTGATTCATGTTCATTGTAAGTTATCGTGTCACTAGGTAAACTAAATAACTTTTGTATTACCATACAAAGCTTAACGGGTTAATGGGCCGGTTCGGATCAACCGGTTAATTAACTTTTGTATTAGTGTAAAAAGTATAACAAGTTAATGGGTCGTGTCGGGTCAACCTATTAATAAACTGGTCATGATACGACACAACAAGAATGCTTAATGGGCCGTGTTTGAGTTGAGGTTTTCTGACACAAACCCGATAAGGATTTGACACGATAAGAACCCAACACGTCTCTAATAGTGTCGCACATCTTCTGTTTGTACTTTTTTAACCTTCCTAATCCAAAATGATGTATTTTCGTCTATCACAAATTTAAAATGTATAATTTTGGTCACTCGATACAATTATAATATTTATTTTGCTTTGATCATATTTACATATGTGTCACATGTCACGGAACTCCCAAAACTCCCTCTTGTATTCTCAGATCAAATGGCTCACCTGTGGCTAGCATTATACACATTACATAATTTGATATAATATTTTTGGGGATTGAAATTAGGGTAGAAAGAAATGAGTAAGGGCATTGTTTTGGGATGGTATGGTGACCAGTGCATTTGCCTTCTTAGGACTGGGTGGTGGGTATAAGTGCTCATTTTTTTTTTTTTTGGATAATTTAGTTTTTAGGGTTTATATATTGCCAATTTTACCCCTAAAACATATGACATGTCAAGCGCATATGTCACTATTTAAACTCTAATGATATGTCCTGAATTTGTGATAGATGAAAATGTATCATTTTGAATGTAAGGGACTAAAAATACAAATGCGAAATGTGAGGGAGATTATTATGATCATTTTTCCAATATTTTTTGTAAAACGAACGGAACTATCAAAACTACCCTACTTTTAAAGTCACGCATGTATACCTTTCTTGGGAGTGTTTTAAAAAAATTAACACTGAAATAATAGTGTATTGATTTTTTTACCTCCAAAAAAACCCTGACACTTCCCATCCCTTCTCTTACGCAACCTACCATCTCATGTTCTTCCCCACCACTACCACAGCAGCCCCAATAGCTTCCTTTTCCGCTTCCACCACATTCACTGCCCTTATTCTCCTTCTCCTTCTCAATCGTGGTTTGCCCTTGCCTTCTTTCTCCACCTTCATGCCCACTTCACCAACACTAGATCAAGGAGAAAGGGAGATAGAGGAAGTGGGTGGAAGCGGGAAGATTGAGATCGAGAGAGATCGGAGAGAAAGATTGAGATGGTAGGAAGAGGGAAAGAGGTAGAGTGTGGTGGTGAGATGGGATAGGACTATAAAGGAAGGTCGAGGGGCGACGATGGTTTGGGTACGGTGGAAAGGATGGTTGTTGTGTGGTGTAAGCAAGAAAGATGGAAGTGGGTCACGGTGGCATGGCTAGACGGTTAGAAGGGTGGCTGCTGGTAGAGAAAGATAAGGGAGGAGAGCTAGGCGGTGATTGGGATGGATGGAAGGATGGCTGTTGATGGAGGTAGAGAGGTAGGGGGTGGCGGTGGCGATGGCTAGGATAGGTCGAGAGATGGCTATTGGTGGACGGAGAGGAAGGAGGAAGGAGAAAGGGGAATGGAAGGATTTTATTATAGTTTTTAATTTGACTCCAAAACTTTGTTAGCCTTTATTTGTTTTTAATTTGGGCCCAAAACTTGTAAGGCACTTGACTTAGTCAAGAGGCATATAAGACATATCATGAAGATTTCCATCTATTTTGCAAAAAATCTAGACCACAAGAGGGTCAAATACATATTTAATAGATAAAATAAATAAAAGTGCTTATTTGAGATATCACATGAGAGAAAATCGCCAACTTAGTCATTCAACATTTTTGTCTTTAGCTAATATAGTCTCTCATGTTTGATTTTAGCCAATAAAGTCCTTAACTTTATTTTTTAGCAAATTTCGTCCTTTAATGGTGGCAGTGAAAGTATTTAGTATTCATAAAAGAACTGTCCATTGTAGGGGCACTTTAGGAAGCACAATACTTCTATTAAATTAAAGAAAGGCAACGTTTTGGTTCAAAAGGAAATTTCACATCTTGATTTGGAATTGGGATTTCCATCTCCTTCCTTTCATCAACAACCACTGCAGCTTTGGGTCACGCTCGATCGGGGTGTTACGCATTCCCAATATATTTCTTTATATTAGGCGGAATCAATTGTTGCTCAAGCCCCTCCAGCCCCACCGATTCCGCCTCCTCTTAAAGTCCCTATCTTGTTCATGATTGGCAATTCTTCTACTAATTATGATAGCTTAAGTTTAATGTTTTTGTTAATTTTTTGGGATTTGAATATGGAGATTCTTGTAATTTTTTTCTCTTTCTGGATGATAGATTAGGGAGTTCAATTTCTTATTTATTGTTTTTGATTGCATAGCCCCAATATGTATTTTTAATATTGCATTAAAATGTAAGCGATGGTAATTAGGACCTGTGATTGGCTTATTCAAATTTTGATTTTCTTTGGGTCAATTAATTGCCTTGATCTAGCAGAAAATGAAAAATTGATGCTTGTTCTCTACTTGTATGTTTATTGGGTTGTTTATTCTTTATTTATTTGGCTTAATTACAGTTTGCTCCCTATAAATAGGGGTCAGTTGCAAATTGCATCCTGTAATAATTTTATCGACAAATTGCCCCCCAAGACTTAACTAATTAAATTTTCCATCTCAAAAAGTGGTCAAATGTCATTATTGCCCTCAAATTTTAGTTGCACTTTGCCATCCTAATTTAGTGTGAGTTGCGCATTTAGACCCTAATATTATTATTTAAGTAATTTATCATTTAAAACTAACAGTGATTACTTTTCTATCCAATCTTACTATCAAAAAATTTTTTACACTTAATTATATGAATGCAAAAACTTTTTTTTCTTTTTTTCTTTTTTATCATTCTATCACTTTTTCATCCCTTTCTGTTTCTCTTATATTTTATATAATTAGAATAATTTTTTTAGTTTATTACAATCTATTTTATTTTCATATTTTATGATAAATTTATTACATGCATTTGATAATAACCTAGTTAATCAATATTATCAAATTTTAGTTAAAAAATATGTCCATTTAGGATTTATGCTAGTAATTGATTTCTATGAAATTTTCTTTTGCTAAAATTTTTCTATTAAGAAATGAAAAGGAAATAACTAAATTTATTTTTTTGAATTTTAATTTGTTGCAAATATATATATACATATATATATATATGTGTGTGTGTGTGTGTGTATATATATTGGAGAGTATTAGTGAGTAGGTTTCAACTAAAGTTAGTATAAAATATGCATTAATTATATTTCAAAGTAATATATTTACCTAAATAACGTAATTTTTAAACATAAATTGAAGAATTAATTATTAATACCTATTACAAAAGTAAAGTAAAAAATAAATTAAAAGAATGTGACAATATGAATAAAATACTTTATTTTAGATATAAAGTAACAGAATAAGTATGTGATGACATGTCATAAATTGATAGGAACTAGAAAAATAAAATAGCAAATTAATTCAAGCACTGAATAATGAAGGATAACAAAAAAAAATTATAATGAGGCTAGATAGAAAAATTAACCAGTATTAGTTTTAAATGACAAATTACTTTATTATAAGGTTAGAGTCCAAAGTCCAACTTACCCTAATTTTAGGGTGACTAAGTGCAACTAAAAATTTGAGAGTGATTATGACATTTTACCACTTTTTTCGGATAGAAAATTTAATCTATTAAACCTTGGAGGCAAGTTATAGATAAACTTAATACATGGGGTAATTTGCAACATACACATAAGAGACAGAGGATAAGAGAGTGATATTATTTAAATTACCCCATGATTTTTAATTTTTGTTTGACTCTCATGGTTAATCCAAACAACATTGCGTTTAGGGTGGTTGTTTGTTCCTAGCTATATTGGACGTGCATGGTAGTTCATTTGATGAATGATAGAAGGGATGAGTTATTGTAGGAGAATGTCACAGTTACTAAAATGCCCCTAATGTTTGATTTTTTTTATTTTTTATTTTGGAGCAATGCAGCCTATGCCTCCACAAGAGGATGAAACTGGCTAAAAAATAAAGTTAAAGGATTTTATTGGCTAAAATAAAAGATGATGGGCTTTATTGGCTAAAGTAAAATAGTTGGAGGACTAAATTGGTGATTTTTTCATCACAAGATTATATGCATTTTACCTGTCAAATAAGCATTTAGCAAAATTTTTTCTTTATGGAGTTGATTTGATTTGGGTTAATTATAAAGTAGGAACTTACTTCCTAGTTACAATTTACACCTTCCGCCAATTTAATATACACTTTACTTCTTTGAAAATTTTATCAATGTAAGTTCTAGATGATTATATCAATATTTGGCAAATTGTTCCTTACACTTTAATGAACTTTTATATTTGTATACTTTTAACTATCGAACTACTAAATATATTCACTGAACTTTTTAAAATTATTGTGTATATTTTTTTATCATTTTGTCTAAATTCAATGTTAAAACCTTATAGCACTAGATAAATTTGTCATTTCACCATTTTATATTTTGAAAAAAAAGAAAAAAAGAAAGCAATTTTGGTCCTCAATATTTGGCAGAGGGGCCAAACTGTCCCTGAAATTTTACTAAAAACAAATTTAGTCCTTTTCCAATTTTGGTTAAAAAGGTCAATTAATAGAAATTCAATAGTGAGTAACAGTCAAATCAAATTACCATTAGTCATACAATTTGACTTTGCATTTTTGGTCCACTAATGTTTGGATTTTGATTATTAAGACCCCCTAATTCTTATACAATTACAGCTAGAATTTTATGATGAAAATGAATTTAAAGTTAAAGTAAATATATGCCAGAAATGTACTTAGATTCTAACGATAATATGGAAAAAGGCTTGATAAACTTTACTTTGATCTTACATACCACCTAATAGATAACAATTTAACATAATGACTTTTTTTATGATAAAATACTTATTATTATACAAACTTAAGTGGATTTTTTTTTTTTTTACGATTCCTTACAAAAATTTCTTAAAACATTTCACATTGATATAACTATTCTTTTTTACCTAAAATATGCTTTATTTAGTAATTTTAGCTTGACTTGATTAACAATACATATACAATAAATAAAAAGTCATTAGTAAAAAAGGGAAGAATTTTATTATAGCTCAACATTATTGTAACTACTATTACAAGAATTCTTACGTGACTAATGGACATAGATTTCAAATGATTATAAATAGGATTTTTTTTTTTCAATAACTAGTAGGGTAAGTTTTAAATAGTTTACCAATGTGAAGCTTTTTTTAGGAATTTTGAAAAAAAAAATTCTTTATTTCATTTTATTTTATTCTCTTTCCTACTTATTAAAACATAACATTCCAATAATAAAATTTTTGATTAGTTTATTTAATATACATGTACATTGATAATTTTGATAAGTAAATCAAACAACTTTAACAAAATTGATTTTATTCGGGATATAATAGATAATTTATTGCCATATTAAAAATTTTACTTGATGATCAACTTAAATTATCTAGTACATATCATTTACATTTTAATGCAATATTAAATCGATTATTTGATTACCATAACAATTAAGTAAAAATATGTTAAAATACATATTCAATGGATTATTTGATTATCGCAATAAGTGAAAATTTATTAAAATATAAAATCAATTGATTGCACTAGTTTAAAATAATAAACAACACAAATGTTATATTGAAATTGAGAGAATGAAGGTTAAACAAATAAAGAGTTGGTACCAAGTATGTAAAGAAGAGAAAACATGTGAAATACTTAGTAGCATCAAAATATAAATAAAATGGAAAAAAAAAGAATAAGAAAAATAACATTTTATTAGTTTTTCCATTTTAATAATTTATTAGGATTTTTAGAACACACATCTAGCATATATTTAATTCAAGTTTTAGCTATTTCACAAATAGAAACTATAATTATTTGAATATTTGATGATTAATGTTATTTGAATTTTAAACATTGGGGATCTAAAATGCAAAATCAATTTGGTGACTAACGACAATTTTGTTTTGACCATTAATCACTATTTAATCTCTATTAATTGTCCTTTTTTGTTTAAAATTAAAATATCAGGACCAAAATTATTATTTCGGGGATTTGTTTGGTTTCTCTCCCAAACATTGGGGACCAAAACTATATTTTTCCTTTTTTTTTTTATATTTTATATGATTTACACCAAAATGACGCAATTTTACTAAGTTTTTTTCCCCTAAACAATTAAAATGACATAGTTTTGATTAACCCCAAGAAATACATACATTAACACTATGTTTGGGAGTTTCATTATTGAAAAGGAAAGAAGAAAAATGGGAAGAAAGAGGATATTTCCATTCTTTGGGAGTTTTTGAGTAGAAGAAAAGAAAGGAATTGTAGTGATTTGGAAGGAGAATTTTAAATGCATAGTAACCAAAACTTATCACTCCAAAATGAGATTACTTAGAAGAAAAGTTAGTCGTAGCTTATGATTTTTTTTTTTAAAATGCCCATTTTACCCTTAAATTACTGGAGCTCAAATTTTAATTTTTCTATACATAATTAGGAAAAATTCTTCTAAAACTCCTAAACAAGATTAGAAGCTCTTCTCTTCTCTGGAACTTGGATTCGAATGTTATGCTTGAACTTAAGTTTTTCATTATTTTTCTTCTCTTTAGTGTGTGTTTGATTTTTATGCTTAGTTTGGGAGTATAGGAGCTGTCTCTTATACACATCTCAACATCCAAAATGGCCTTCATCCATCACTCCTCATCCTTCCTCCCATATAGCCTTTCTTTTTGATCCTCTCCATCCATCTCGGGATTCGCACGATCCTATGCCTTCTACCTCTTAGATTTTTCCCTCATTTCTTCTATGCAACCATGCCTCCTCTACTCGTCAATCCCTCTCCCTCATCCATCATCCTTCCGGTGTAGCCCTCCCTATTCCTTACAGATTCCTCCCAATCTCTCTTCATCCCCAACCCCTATTTAGTAGATCTTTTCCTCTTCTTTCTCTTCCATTCTACGGAACCCTCTCTTTCCTCAATAGATCTCTCTGCAGCCCCTATTCATCTACCGCCTTTTCAAAGAAGATCCCTCCCCTGCCCTCTCCACTACAAATCTTGCCTTTCTTTCCCGGCCTCTCTCTTGTAGTTCCCTTATTCTTGCATCTCTCCAAGAGAATAAGGAGGGAAGTAAAGTGAAAATTCCATCTTCCAGACTTTCATGTTTTGATTTATCTTTGTTTTCTCATGTTATGTGTTTGTTTAGGAAATTGAATAATTTAAGTCTTTTTTGAGTTGATTTGTTTGAAAAAAAAGATAAAATTGAAAAATGAATAACATAAATGTGAAGTATGTCTTTGTGCTTGTTTGATTTGGTTTGTATTGTGTATGTTTGATTATTTAGTAAATTTGAAGTATGTCTTTGTGCTTGTTTGATTTGGTTTGTATTGTGTATGTTTGATTATTTAGTAAATTTGAAGTATGTCTTTGTGCTTGTTTGATTTGGTTTGTATTGTGTATGTTTGATTATTTAGTATGTGTAATGTATGTGTGGGTTTGTGATAGGGGGAAAAGAAAAATAAATGTGTAGTATAAAACTACAACATTCGGCGAGTAATACAATGAAAATAAATATAAAAGAAAAGAAAATAGTGAAATGGCAAATTTGACCCTTGTGCCATTAGGTTTAATAGAAAACTTTGATAAAATTGCCAAAAGATGCATTTTAAAAGTTTAGTGGATAAATTGATACATTTAATAGATGAGTCTGATAGCCAAAAGTATACAAAAGTAAAAGTTTAGGAGGATGTAGGGTAGTTTGCCCTGCCAAGATTTACAATCAACTATTCTAGCTAGCAAATTTAGCTAAAACATGAGTTACAATATTCTCTCTTTCTAATCTAATATAACTCACACCATCTATGCAATATTAGTTTATGTCGAACCTCATCTAGCACAAAACCAATATTTTATAACAGTTCCTTCTACTCTTGTCTTTGAATTTGATGACTAATAATTGGTTGAGAAGTGAGAAAAAAGTTTCTGAATTTTAGACTCGAGAATTGGAACATAGCTGCAGAGATAATAATTTTAATAGGATAGAGCTGCAGAGATAATAATTTTAAGATAGGATAGAAGGAAGGTTTCCATTATTTATTTTACTCAACCTAAACAATATCTACAAATTATCACAGTAATAGGTAAATCAAACAGGTTAACTTAGAACAACACAATCCCATTTAATATGTTTTGGTTTATCCGATAAATTCGACACAATATGAAGGACCATTTAATATGTGTTATTAAATAGGTCAACCAACTTACAACTGAAACTCAATAAGGCTAGATTCTAACCCACTAACTAATCGTATTGTGTTGCAAATTGACACCTCGACACTATATATTAGTATAATTAGTTACATATACACCCTTTCTAACTTTTTGGATACCATTCATATGAACATTTGTACCAGTAATGAATATTACTAGGGGTGTGTAAATATTTTGACCAATAAAAATAATAAGGTTAAATTCTTTTTGGACAACTATGCCCGTAATAGGATTTCTAAAAAACAATTGACACTCAATTTCATTTCTAATAATTTGACACACTCTTTAATTTTTTTTAATTCATGATTATATGAATACTTTAGAATCATTGTGTTTTCCTTACATTTATCTACTATTTCTCTTACTTTCAAAAATAAACAAACAAAAAGTTAAAATATATGATTCCTTGTTAAAATATATTATTCCTTTTTTAGTAGCCAAATAAGCTAAGAAAAAATAATACTTACTATTGGTATTTACAAAGATTACATGGCATAAAAAAAATAAAAACCCTAATTCCCGTATATATATATATATATATATATATTGTAATTAGCTAGTAATAGAAAGTGAATTTCAAAAAATAAAATACTTAAATATGTAACCACAAATGCAAAAGCTTGATTCTACTATTTTCAAGCCATTTAATAAAAACTAGAAAAAATATTTTCTCATTTAAAAATAAGTACGTCCATGTTAATGCTAAGAAATCTCAAATTAGACTTAGAGCTCTTGTGAAAAATAGAGGATTTCAGGAATTCTCGCTTAAGAGGCAAACATGCTGTTAAGTCTTGTAAGAAAGGTGGAAGTTGTCCTCCACAACCACTTCAATACTTAACGTTAATAATTGTATCAAAGTAAGAAGTGGAATCTAGGAAGATAATTCAAATAAATTTGTGAAATTTTTTTGAAAAATGTATATGAAACTATGTGATAAGTTCATAATTGTGCTATATTTTATGTGTCATTTACCCACGTTTTTATGTGTTGTAAGCATGATTTGAGTTATTATTGAGCTTAATTTGGTTATCCTTAGTTTTTGTAGGGTTAAAGTGAAAAAGAGCTGAAAAAGATGGAAAAGATGAAAGAAAATGCTAAGGGCGGAACATGCACGAGTATGAAGCCATTTTGGATGTTGTTTTGTATTTCAAGCATAACATTCGAATCCAAGTTCCGATTGAGATGATTTTGGATGATTTGAAAATCTATTGAAGAGTTCTACAACTTTTTTGTTTTGAGTTTTCCAGGATTCCATAGGCATCTTGTTCAAAATTGCAAAGTTGGAAAATGTTCACTGGCAAGGAGTGATTCTGATACAGTTTTGTAGATTGAGCATAACTTTCTTATCTAATCTCCAATTAAAGTGATTCAATATGTTTTGGAAATCTAAGACATATAGCTACAACTTTCATGTTTTGAGTTTTCCAAATTCTAAACGCATCAAGGTCAAAATTGAAACTGAAATTGAAGGCCAGTGCACATGCGCTGGGTTTGAGCAGTGCATGTGCGCTGGGAACTTTTCAGCACTGCCTAGGGCACACATGGGCCCAAAATTTGCAGCACGTGTGCCCCCGAAACAACAGTATTGCGTATTTTTTTATTTTTGGTGGATTTCTTCGCCTGGTTGAACTCTTTTTCATCCAATTTCACGTTCTTATAAACCTTAATTGTAACCCTAAGTACTCATTATAAATACCCCAATTAGGGTGAGAAAAAGTGAATCGACACTTTTATTTTCTTTTGGCTAGGGTTTTCAGTAGAAAATTCTTCTTTATTCTTTCATGGTACTTTGTGCCTAAACCCTTTTCTTGATTGAGGGATTTGAATTCATGGTCAATTCTACAAAATTGTGAGACTTCTTGTGTTTGAATTATTCAATTTTATCTCAAGTATTGATTATTTTTCTGCGATTAATTTTATAATTGTTCTTTTTAACTTGTTATTGCTGCAGAGTAATTAAGTTTTTAGAATTAATCTACTACTAGATTGTTTTAACCGAATGTGCTTAATTCAATCTATGAAACAACTGAATTTGATAATTACTCGATTAGTGTTATTGAATTTAGGAAAATTAATCATCTAATTGGCATAACCGCGTGTGTTTATGTTTAATTAGTCTAATTGCTCCTGTTGATTTTAAAGCTTCTATTAATTAATCTTTGACGCGTGTCTAAATTAATTTAATAGTTAGCGTTAATTCGGTCGCGTGTTGAAAATTATCCAACTTTAGAAAGAAATAGGAATCAACTTTGAATTGGAATTCAGATTAATTCTTCAATTGGTACTTGATGTGAAATTTGAATTATCTAGTGTGTCAAGGATCGACTAATGAAATTTTCATGGTAGATATGACCAAAACCAAGACTTTTTCTTATATCAAATTTTTTTCAATTATTTTCTTGTTTTAGTTTTAGTTTAAAAACATTCAAAACCCCCTTTTCCATTTAGCATGAGAATAAACTCCGCTCTCTGTGGGTCGATCTGTACTACTGCACCACTGCTACATTTTTATTGAGAGTTGTTAATTTTAGATGCCTACGACAGCATTACAACTCGGCATTATTGTTTCAATTTCACACCACTATAGATCCTAAAATTACCTTCAATGTTATATTTATAGGGTACCTATTGGACTTGAAGGTGTACTATAGTAATCTTTGATTCGATGTGATTGGCTCATACAGACCATGCCACATGTTTTCATTTTATTGGTCGTATTTTATGTATCGGCAGTCTAAAAATATATAGTTAAATAAGTGCAAATTCTATACTCATTTCAAAACTTTGAATTTGAGAGAAAAGTGTGTATGTAAATGTATACCTTTTAAGAAATTAAAAATATATGCATTTAATTTATGTTATATTATTCTTGCACTTACTATTAAAATTTAAGAGAAATAATATATAAGTTGATCATTTGAAAATAAGTGATGTATAAGAAATGTTTCTATAAATATACAATAAAAAATCGTAAAGAACATATATAGTCATTGATATATAAATAAAATGAAAGTAACTTGGATAGGTCATTTGTCCCTAAAAAAATTTGCATCATAGATGGAATCCTTAATATGGTCAAGTGTTATTAATTTGGTTTAAGGGAATAAATAATAATCGAGATAGGTTAAGAAATATTTCCACATTTCAAAATCACCACAAGTTTCAATTTAGTTCTAAAAAGAATGTTACTCCACACTCCAAAGTTAGGATATACTACCAACACATTTTGTAACTTACAAAATATTACTAGCGAATATTTTAAAAACTTATGACATTACTTACAAATTATCCATCAAAAAGAAATTGAGAGCAACTAAGTCTTTATGGAACCAGGTCGGCTAGCCTTTATTGAACTAGGCCGGCCAACTAGCCTACTTACTATGTGAGGCAACCCTTTTGGCCAACTTCACCTACTCTTTTTAGGCCTTTAGATACCTGGAAAAAAGTTTCTTGTTTGGACAACAAATGAAAATGAAACCAAGGACCAAACTGAAAAAAAAAAAAAGTTTCTTGTTTGTAGGGGTATATTAAAAGTATTTGATTTCTAAAGGACAAAAAGTGAAATTAATCCTTGTTTGCTGATGCCTCTCTTATTAACACACAACAACACCACACTTCTGACCGAAATCTTCACTTCCAAAAGGAACGAATGATTATCTCTAGGGAAAATTACCGAAAAGTCTCTCAACTTTTTCATTTTAGGCGAAATAGTCTCTTAATCCTTTTTTTTTTTTTTTTTGTAAAGTTAGGATAGTCGTTCAACTTTTATTTTTTAACCAAAATAGTTCTTTTGTGATGGAACTAGTATAAAAACCTCTTTTTTTTTTGATAAATTTCACATATACCCCTGTAGTTTAGTTATTTTTCACATTAGTCTTATAAAACTTTATAGCCAACTTTTAGAAAGAAGGCCTAGTGGTTGACTAAGGAGATCTGAAAGTGTAGCTAATGGGTGGCGATTGGTGTTTGATGGGTGGGGAGATGTGCTTGGGTGGTTGACGGGGTGGTTCTGGAGTTGGATGGGTGACACCTTTGGTTAGGAGAAGAGGGAGAGGGAAGAGTTATGATTTTTATTTTTATTTTCCAAGCACCTAAAAATTGTTGTGAAGTTATTTTTTTTCACCCTTTCAAATTAATTTCTTTCTTATTTTTCTTATTTTAAATTGTATAGGAATTAAAAAATAAGTAAATCTCAAGGAGTGTATGTGGAGTTTATCAAAAAAAAGAAAAAGTTTTTTGTGGTGGCTCTATCATGAAGGACTATCTTGGTTAAAAAATAATAGTTGAAGAACTATCCAAACTAAAAAAAGGTTGAAGGACTATCTTGGTTAAAATAAAAAAATTGACGAATTGTTTCGACGATTTTCCCTTATCTCTATTTAGGGGTGTTCATTCCACCGGTGTTCGACTTTTTGACTTAACTTGTTTGACTTTCGACTTGAAAATTTCAAAATCAAAGTCAAGTCATATAAATTCAAAGTCGATTAAAGTCAAGTAGTTTAAACTCGATATAGTCAAACTAGTCGAACAAGCCAAACATTAATCTTCTTCCATTCCATATTTTAATTTCAAAATTTAGTACATTGTTCCACAAATTTCATATCATTTCACAAAAGTGTACTAAATTTATAAGTGTATAACTTATTAATGTAATGCTTTTGTATTAATTATTCCATTTTTCACATTATGATCTTTATATAATATATGTACAAAAATATAATTCACAACATATGATACATACAAGTTTCAAATAGATTATATATACAAATTTGCACACATATATCTTTGTGTGTATACTATACACACACATATACAACACACATACAATATATACACACATAAGGTACAAATTTTAATATATGAATGTATATTATTGTATATATTATATATAGATATTAACATTGATTTACAAAGTTACAAATTCACAACCACTTACTAAAATTAATTCATATATAAAAATTTTATTGAATCACAAACTCCTGTTAAATTACATTTTATAAGAATATAGAAATATAATATATGATTACCTAATTCTATCAATACAATATTAAGTTATTAATACATTTAATATGTTTGTTGATAGTAAAATTGTTATACTAATAAGTTATGTAGTGTTATTATATAACTATATAAATTAGATGTTATGTAAAACATATTTTTATTGCAATTATAAATTATACAAATTTTAGTATATAAATATAAAAACATGTATGTACAAATATATTATATATAGATATTTCAATAAATACTAATATATATAATTACTCAATTCTAGCATCTATATGTATTGAAAGGAAATTAGTGATTCATTTAATTAGTTATTGAAACAAAAATGTTCCATTAATAAGTTGTACACTTATGTTGATGTATAAATGTACATAACACTAATAATTATACAAAAAAAAGATATTTAAGTATTAAAAAAATAATATTATCATTTATTAACATATTTAATTAAGAATATTATGGTTAAAATATTATGTACACAAATACATTAATATATTATTAAAATTATATATTCACTCATATATATACTAAATAAATAAATACTAAATAAATAAAGAAACAAGTATATATATATATATGTGTGTGTTTGACTTATTTGACTGTAATTGACAGGCAAAGTCGAACGACTTATTAGGCGGCTAAACCAGTTAAACCAATCAATTTGTAGTTAGGTATTCAACTGATAATTTAGTTTACAAATTGAAATTAAAGTCGAATCAAAATCAAATTAACAAATAAAGTTAATTTTTTTTTTTTCAACTTGAATCCACTCGACAGCTAGACTTGACTGAATTTTGAACATCACAGCTTCTCAGAATCTAATTTCACAGCCAAGCCAAATTCTTCATCTCCATAGCACCCGAGAAACAATTTTTCATCAACTCCACATTCTTATGCAAGCCATTCTCAACAACCCTTTTCACTAAAACCCCTGACAAAAACCCCTCCACCCTCCAAGAAACAAGAAACCTAGAAAAAACTGAAACACCCCACATACAATTTTCCCTTGAAAAGCTCTTTTTGCCCCCAGAGCTTATACTGATGTTTTTTCTTTGGCAACAGCCCCTTTGAGCACCAGAGTTTTGAAGGGGTCTAACATTGTGCTGAGCAAGTATGGTGCTAGTGATGCTCAGGTGGAATATGCTGAGTTTATAAAAACTGGGGACTGCCCTTCTGATGGATTACTGAATTTGGTCTTGTTGGGAGGTCTAATGTGGGTCTCTTTGCTTCGGAATTCGCTGGTTAGGCGAAAACTCCTTGCTCTTACCTCCAAGAAGCCTAATAAATGTTTGTATTTTTGGAATTTGTACTGTTTTTTATGATGTGACTGGATGTTGTTGTTGATTATGATTAGAGAAATCTTGCAGTTTTAACTTAGGTGGTTTGGTGGTTTTTGGACTTTGGACTCACTAAACTATAAAGCTTATTTTAATTGGTGTTACTTTCAATATTAAGCTGGTTAATGAGGCTACTAAATCGTCCTCAGTCAGAAGGTTAATTGATTTGTTTCAGGATCTGAAAGCTTTTAAAATGCAAGATTTGGCATTAAGTGTTATGATCCTTGAAATGACTAGTTGTCTGATTCAAGTATCAAGTTATGCTAGATTGTGAGAATAACAATATTCGTGAAAGTCATATTGTATGGTTCACTTAGTAGTAAGAAGCCAACAAGTGCCTACTTTTGGTCCTTCATGAAAGGCATGCTTTATTAAGATATGGAACTTTCATGACAATTATGTGAAGATAAAACGGAGATTGTTTGAATATCTGAAATGGGAATTATCAATTGACTGCTTCATGAACATTATATGGAGAACATGTTTGTGAGAGGGATAACTTGGATAGAAGACGCTAGAGGATTAATTCCTAGATAAGGATTTAATCTGGAACTGGAGGTATCAGAGGTCGATTATGCAAAGGCTTACAGCATTGCTTTGTGTATCTAGATTGAGATTCAAATATACTATTAACTGTTAACTTTAAATTTAGGGAAATAAGATGAACTTGGGGCTATGTTGGTTGGCTATAGCAGGTAGAGATTTAGATAATGGATGGATTAATTTCCAACTGTACTTGACTCATGTCCTCAAGCCGCTAACATGACAACAAAACATCTAACTATGTTAATCATCAGGAAAACTCTTATTGTGGTTATCTGTGTGTTGGAAACTTGTAAAGTTTCTAAGGAGTTTGCTTGTCATCCATAAAAGAGTTTTCCTGATGATTAACATAGTTATATGTTTCTTTTTGCAGGAAAAACACAATGTATCAACCATTTTAAGTTAACAATACCTTGTATCTTGTGGATTTGCCTTGTTATGGGTACAAATTTTACAACAAAAACTTTCTTCCTACATTTTATTCAGTTTTAGACGATACTTCCATGTTTACTGCAAAGCAGGAAATTAACTTCAAACATTCTGCTCTATCATTGCACTCATAACTAACAGCATAGCAACTTAAACTCCGACTTTTGGATGGTCAGTATACTTGTGTTGCATATTTCAGTTTTGAGCTTAAATGAAATTATCTGAATTCATTCAGATATATCTAAAAATATATATTTGTAATGATTGTAGTAGAATTGAAACCAAGTCATGTAATGAAAAGTTCATCACAAGATTGAGAGTAAAAGATATACTCCAGCCAGAAACATTAGAAGCTTGAAGTTGGTTTTGTGAAAGAGTACTTGCTTACATCATCACAAGATGGCTATAAGGGCTGGATGACACAATTATTTTCCCCATCTTTTTTTTTTGGCAGAGCATTGTTGTTTTAGTTTCGTTTGAATGTATGGAGAGTGTAGAATCACGAAAACTTGAACTTATATTGTGGAATCTGGAATAATTAACTGAAACATCAATTGGAATTGGTTAAAATCTTTGGTTAATTAAGTAGCTGAAATGAATTTTATGTCATAATGGCATAATTACCATCTAATGGGCATTTTTATTTGAATTCAAATATAATGTTCCTTCCTCTCTTGCAGCTTCAAGTTTTATGTAAGATGGCAGCTCAACATGATATCAGAGGTGGCGACTGTAATCTTTCACCTACGAGAAACACAGATCTTGAAACCAAAAATTATTTTGCAGCCAAGGCTTAGTATTGGAAGAAGCCTTGCAGCTGTTTTTACAAAAAAATTTCATGGCTACAACTAGCTGGAGTTAATTGCATGTGTTCCCCCCTGACATTTGTCATTTTACTAGAAGAAGTTAAATATTTGGAAAACTGGCTTGACTTTGGAGTTGTATTACTAGTATCCTGATGTTGTCACCAACTTTACGTCTCACATTTGACATTAAAAAAATTGCAAGCATTCAAAAACACCCTTAGATAATTTTCAGTTCATAAGTTAAAAGGCAAACAAGAATGACTAAAGTTGAAGTTATGGGCGGGCTGACCACCAACTTGTGCTCCTCTTTGTAACTTCCCTTTTTGAGGTGCAAAAAATATCTGCCTTTATTTATTTATTTTTTTAGGTCCCTTTTTTAAGCAACTCCAGTGCAATAACAATTAGCAAATTATACCTCAGGCATGTTTGATTAATAGTGAAGCAGTATTTACAAATCATCCTTGGCATTTTAGCTTAACTTCTTTTGCTATTTATTTAGAACTGAAAACCAGAAGGATGAAAAACCGTGATTTGACTGACAGTGTGTCATGCCTTATTCCTTAACTACTTTAGAGACTGCTGAACTTTTGTTGAGATGAAAACCTATAGGATTTTCTAATAATTTGCCTTACCATTAGACTTGACTTTTAGACTTGTTGACATGGTGAACTAATAGATCTAAATTAATAATAGTGTGTGACAATTTGCAAGAAGTGCCATTTGTCAGAATTGCATTCTCTTCTAAAAATGAGTCAAAGTTCATGTTTGATGCTTTCTTAAATATTGTTACAGAAAATACTGGTTATTGTATACAAAAGCATACAACCCAAGGAGAAATACTATGGTTTCATTTACTCATCTAGTGTCATAATCCGTTCTCCCTACAAAGAGATTCCTAGATATCAAATAGAACATAATATAAGTTCATCAAAGTTTGTTCCACTCCAAAATAAGGCAGCTCTCTTTTGTATGTCACCCGTTAAGCTAACACTGTGAAGTAAGTCTTACTGATGTTTTTCATGCTAAGATAGGTTGGGGATTTTGCAACATGTGAATTAAAAATATTGTATCAAACTTGATTTTGACAATATGATGCCTGAATCAGCTGTTACCTTTTCTTGCTGCCTCTTTCATTTGGAGGTTCCTTTTGTGAGTGTTGGTTAATGACCACAATTGCATCAAAAGACAGTCCAAGAATTAAATCTGAAGTTATCCATTCTAGTAACATAGTTCTATAAACAAGAGTATTTGAGACCAGGATTGGGAAATTTGTAAAGGAAGAAAGAGATATACATTTCTCCAATACTGTGGTGACTCCGACTCTCAAGAAGCTATTACTCTCTTGACTATTCCCGTATTTGCATGCTATTTTTCTGTGGAGCGTCTTCATATATGTTGTTCTAAGTGTGTAGCAGAACCTACAGCCTGTCAAACATTAAGAATTTTTTTTTTCCTTCCTGATAAGAATGTCGAAAGAATGCTTAGAAGTAGAGACAAGCTCCAACTAGTGACTCAAGGATGTTTGAATACTGTTTTATTGCCCAATCTTCCAACCCCAAAATTATATTGTCTTGAAGAAGCATTGTCTTGGATATATTTTCCAATCTAGTTCATGGTATTTGCTAGCCGTATCAACTTTAGTTATTCTTGACCTATGATCGATGAATAACATAAAACCTTTTGCTAAATTGAATAGGTATGCAGCTGCACCTCAGGAATTGCGAACGGACTGGGGTAAGTTCACGAAAGATTATTTCCTAAACAGGCCAAATCTTGTTTCAGTATTTCTTTTGATAGATGCTAATATTCCTGCTAAACCAGTGAGTCTTAATTGAGGATGCTAGTTGGCTGGGTCAGAATCAGGTAATTTGATCTCTTCAGTTTCTCCTTTCAAGTAGCTAAGAAAATGATGATAGAGAAAGAATTTCTCGTACATGTCCCTTCCTCTTCTGGTTTAAGGACAAAATAGTGAAGATAGGCCTTCTCGTGAATTAACTGCTTCCTTCAGTTTCACCTTTTCAACTTGACGCACAATTCCCAGCCCTAATAATCTTGGGTGGCCTAACTAGTTAAGGCTTCATAATTGATTAGGTCTTTTGTCTCTTGCCCTCATTTCTCGAGGTTTACCATTTTGCCTTGTTTGTTTTGATTTTGTTGAAAAATATTTCCTTGGTTTCAGATTCCCATGACTTTAGTGTTTACCAAATGTGCCAAGTGGAAAAAGAAAAAGAATGGAGGGAAAAAACCTGAAGAAAATGTTCAAGATTTTCAGGACTTAATACGCAACTTTTTCCAAAATGCCCCTCCCTGGATTATGACTGGCATCTAACAGTAACTCAATCAAGGTTGAGATGAGATACTGTTGCACATGTCTCAGCTGCGAAACTACAGGCTCAAGCATTGAGGCTCAAATCAACTTCACTCCTCTCAAATGTAGAGGTGTTCAGGAGCATTTTCTAATCCCCTCTAGTATTTTTTATAACTTGTAATTTATTTATCCTATGCTTTTGTTTAGGAAATGCTCTTGACGATCAGATTTTGTTTGAGATAATTGTCATGTTTTTCATAATTATGTCTTAGTACACATCTCTTGTTTATAGCAGACAGGATTTAACTGTCCATATCTGAGGGTGTTGAAGATTGAGAGGTCTTGAAGATGATTTGAGCCTCAATGCTTGAGCCTACAGTTTCTTTGAGAAAAATGTCGTACAAGAAAAGAGTAAATTACCATGAAATGTTCTGCGTCATATAAATGGTGATATGAACTTGGCGTTGTTATATTCTATCTATGAAAGATGGATTATTTAGGCTGTGGTGATGTAATTGTAGGTTTAGGGCTTTTCTTGTCAATAATGACAAGAATAGTAGGAGATTTACGTGATGAACTGAGCTACGTAACAAAATGTCATTTTAGCAGCAACCATTTTACCTGTTTAGTTTTTCATTCTTTCATTTTATTGCAATAATGAAGGCTGAGCTCTGCTGGAATTTTTTTTTTTTTTTATGACAACTTCATTGTGTAAAGGGCTCAATTCCAATTTGCTGGCTTCATTTTATCTTATAAAGACTTTACCACTGAAGAAAAGACACTGCTCGTAGGTGACAGGATCAGGATGATATCTTAGCCCGTACAGTCAATAAGGCCTGGAAGTTGGAATATATACAATTCTGGTTTTTCCATATACAAAATCTAATTTGCATAATCAAACAGCTTGATTAGTTACAAGAATTTGTTGCATCCAAGCTAGCTTTTGTTGGATCCATTCATATATTTGGATGTGAACTTTACAGTGCCGTGCACAATTATAATGGGACACAAAACACAAAATACTATTGATAAGATAACAATAGCAAGTGCAGCAAACCAGGAAGCCATAAAAGCACATTTCTTCTATGTCTATTCCAGTATTAACTCATTGCTAAATGATTTTATACATAACAAAAGAGACGTACATGATTCTGATAATAGCAACACCATGAGATAAAAAATAGTACAACTATACAAGAATGCTCAGAAAGACGAGTGAAACTAAACACTAGAACAGCCTTTCAGGTTTTTGATGCTGGTGCAGCAGCTGCTCCCCTCTTGATGCTGCTTCAGTACCTAAGGAATCAATAAATACAACGGTCAGACATTAATAACAAAAAAAAAAAAACTCAATGGTTAAACATGTAGAAGTAAAGGAGTTGCAACCGACAAAGGCACCTCATACAGCCATTTCGATAGCCAAGCAAAACAATAACAATAAATTATCTAAACTTCAAAGCCTAATGCTGCAAACAGATAAACTCTATTGCAATGTCCAACCATAGAAATGCATGGATGACAATCTAATTACTAAATAATTCCCACGTCAATCTACCAACCTTCATATAAAAGCAAACACTATACATTCTTTTTGAGTGGTTGCACATAGAAGATAAGACTAAATTACTTTTGCATTGATGGAAAATGGACTCTGTTGCTCCTCCCAAGCAAACATGATAGGTCCAGGAACCCAGACTAGATTGACTAGGATGACAGTTTCTCATTCTGAATGTGTAAAAATCAGAATTTCACACATCACAATATTCCAGGCCTTCTAATTAGTTAAGGATTTATCTAAAAGATTCGCAATATAACTAGGAAGACGTTTTAAATACCACACATCAGTTACTGGGCATACGCCCCATATTTTAAAATCCATAAAAAAAATTCCAGCCAAAGGAAAAGTCAAGAAAGTCAACAAATAATTTATAGGATCAAGCAGTTCTGCTGTTTAGCCATTTTATATGTACAGCGAATGAGAAATCAAAGTCAAATAATGCATATCAGCAATTTGGAAAAATTTAGTTTCCCAACGTCCAAATGCTCCAGAAATGAAGCATACTGGATAGCGAGAGAAACAATTTTCTGGCTTCACTTTAAATAGTTCAACACCGACATAGGACAGTGTAAACCAATAAAAACAAAGCAAAGCCATGAGATAAAAATTATTGGCAGGAATTCAAAGGGAATTATAAAGTTGGAGCAGGAAGAATGTAAACAAGCTCAGTCCCTTAGATGTTCATAAAGAACTGCGATCATATTCGCAAGTCATTACAGGTCTGTATATACTCATCATTGTTCTTACATAAATTTCCTGCTTAAATTATAAAAGTATGCATTCAACATGTAGAAACAAGAAATAGAGATGTAGCCGGCCCAGTGTTCTTCGAAGACATTTAACAGAAATGCAAAAGAAGAGATATAAAGAGCAGCACACTCAATTTTGCTTCAAGGGAACGAGTTGATCAGAAATGAATTGATTCTGGCAACCAGATAGTGAAGCCTTATGATCTATTGGCACTATAGAGATGTCAAAAGCCCTAAACTTCACTATCAGCACACAACGATGACATTCATACTCAATAAACAAGCAGCTGTTTATCTTACTGGTGTATAGAAATGTTTGAAGCTATCTAGGAAAGGAACAGCATAAAGAATGTACCTTACCCTCAAATTCATTTAAGTAACCACAGGATTCAAACAGTATAGAACAGAAAATTGATCCACACTAATTCATAAAACATCCCACATCACTAAATACTTTTTATTGACCATTGTGGGCTCTTCCATCCCAGTTCAATGAAATTCACTCATGCTTAAGCTTTGACATAAGATCCTTATCAGAGACACGAATATCAGTTACTACACCCCATTGTAAAGTCATGTGGCACATTCATACTACCAATATTGCTCATAAAAAAAATCCTTGGCAGAAAACAGAAGAAAAACCATAATAGATAATGTCAAGGCTGCTTGCAGGACACTTTATAGAGAGCAAAAGGTCTCCTCAAAAGGCCTTGGCAAAGATCCAAATACCGAAAGATATTTGAATCCACTATTTACTTTTTATGCCTCCTAACTAAGCCAAATATGATTCTCCTAAGTTGTTCATATGGCTACTCAAAGAGGCAGTACAAAATAATTACCAAAACAACACTATAATGCAGCCAAGCAACGACAATCAAACTTATCACTGTTAAAAAAGAGAAATTTCTTGTGCGCTTGAGATTAATCTTTCCTGCATTATTGTAGAATGACACATCTATCGAATTATGCTCGTGTAAAAAAAAAAAAAAAATCTGCACCAAATATTAGTCCTTAAACCCGGCACCTTCCACACTTCAAAGGCCATCTTGAAACTTATTATGCCATCAATTATCCCCCGCAAAAC
Organism: Cinchona pubescens; assembly: GCA_025175665.1. Lineage (NCBI taxonomy): Eukaryota > Viridiplantae > Streptophyta > Magnoliopsida > Gentianales > Rubiaceae > Cinchona > Cinchona pubescens. The sequence goes on along the minus strand of JANKKI010000304.1, from coordinate 135,008 downwards.
CTCTTTTATATATATGTATATATATATATATACACACACTGAAGTAGTGCCCAAAAAAAAAAAAAAAAAAAAGTCAGATTACCTCCCCATTTTCAGTAATTTAGCACTCATAAGCAATCTTTTTAGTAAATTAGCAAACCAAATCAGTTTTAATTAATTAATGCTTTCACCATTTACATTACCTAATTAATCTTTTCCCTCTTAAATAACGTCAAACACCAAGTCTTTTCGACCAAATAATAATAATAATAATAAATCAAAATATAGATGCATAAATACATAATAATTATGAATAATTGACTTTTTTAGAGAGAGAAAGTACCGTGGAAGAGAGGCAATAATCCTAGCTACACATCTAGATGTGTATAAAGACAGGTATTCAATATAATATAATTAAATTTAAATTTATAGGTAAATCGTTCCAATCTAGGGTTTTTCTTTAATGGGCTCGTATCATACTCAAGACCACAACTGGGCTGTAATGTTGTTGGGTTATTTATACTAATGGGCTATAATTCGGACAAGGAAGTTTTTGAGTATCTTTGGATCATTTGTTTGGGCTCGGCGAATTTACCATTTGATTGGGAGAAGATATTAATTAGCCAGTTGTGTAAGCCTAATACCAACAATAAAAAAAAACCTTTAAATAAGGGATCGACAATCATAAAAATTTAAATTTAATTTCTCTTAATTTATAAGTAAAAAAATATCTTTAAATACTTTTAAAATCTTTAATTTTAGTAACAAAAGTTCTATGAATACTTTTGTAATAATCTTGTCATAATATAATAGAATTTAGCCCTTCATTTAACCGAAAAGCTTAATACCAATTAAATCTCTCTATTAACAATCTAGATTGTAAATGACTAGTAATCAATTTAATTAGTATAAAAAAAAAAAATTAATTGGACATTAGTAATACTATTGGATCCCTTTTAGACCTTTTGAATTCAACAAATATTTAAGTAAATTTAATTTTTGATTCTATTTATAAATATTATAGTGTGAATTAAATTTTAAAAAATTTATAACATCAGATAATATAAGTTAAATTTTTAAAAATTTAATTTTAATTACAATATTTACAAATAAAATCAAAAATTAAATTTACTTAAATATTTTTCTTTGAATTCTCCACCTTAAGATAATTAAAAATAATAATTAATCCAATAATAGTAAACAGTAGATAAATAGAGAAGAGTAATGGGATAATACTACACATCTAGGAAAAGAATGGCCTTTTCCGATCGTAGAGAATATAATATACTATGTAAAAGCCTTTCATCTTCTAATTTTAATTGAACGTTCAATTTCTCGTTTTGATTTCAAAAATATTTTTGACGGGGTTAACCAAAAAGCAGAAAATTATAAAGAAAACAAGTCTTTTTTTTTTTTATTTTTGAATTCTACACCTCATCTCCGAACCATGGGAGATACAACGACACCGGCGCTACTGGAGAGCCAATCAACGGCCACGACGCCTTCAAGATCGGCATAACTTCATCGGTGACAACGGCTATGTGTTGGAGTGCGCAGAGTAAATAACAAGGACAGATTTACTAATGTTTCTAGAGTGGAGCATGTGATCAAGTGCAGGAGAGGAGAAAGATTGGCGCTGCCGTGTGCCTGGGGCCGGGGGCGACAGTTCAGACTTGAGAGCTATAAATGGTGAAGTGGGTCTATCACTGGCCAATTTCTCTTCTGATTGTTTTTAAAATTTATTCGGCAAATTGTAATTGTTTGGTGATGATTTTTTGTGATTCTCGCATTTTAAAAAGTATGTAATCTAATTGAAAAGAATTTATTTTTTTTTAATTTAAAAATAATGAGATTTTGCATTTTAGAAGTGTGAAATTTCATTATTATTTTTTTTAAATATTTTTTGAAACAATAACACTTCACTTCCCTGCATGAAATAAATAATTACACTTTACCTTCATAAATTATAGAAATATAAAGTTTGCCCTCCCTCAAATAATACTATTCTTCTATTACCAATATTAAAATTATTAAGATAATTTAGTTAAACAAATAAAATACCTTAGAACTACTTTTTAATATTTATGTGTTTAAATGTTGATAGTGATGTGATAATTATTTAAAAATAAGGAAACGTAAACTATAAAATCTTTCAATATAATATGTATCAACGTATTTCTTGGTCAAATTTTTGAAACATTTGGATTTCATTTTATATTATTTCGAATTTGAATGTTTAACTGAGTTGTAGAACAATTTTTAAGATATCAATGTATTATTATATTTTATATTTTTCCTAATTCTTTTAAACTATCAAAAATCAATAAAATACATTAAAAAAAAATGATACTAAGGTTATTTTACTTATCTAACTAATTTTTTTTTACATTTTAAAATGTTTAAAGGATGAATAATGTGAATCAGGGGCAAAAGTACATATTTCTATAATTTCGAGAGGTAAAGTGTAATTACACTTATTGTTCAGAGGGCAAAATGTAATTAAACGTTGCAAGTGCGAAATCTAAATTGATTTCGCATTGCTTTAGTTTTTTTTAAAAAAAAAAATTCCAAAATGGTCCTACTATACTTTATAATAAGTGTAATTATACTTTGTATCCTAAATTATAGAAATATACACTTTTCTCCCGATTTGCATTATTCATCTTTTAAAAATTTTAAAAAATCAAGAAAATTTAGTTAGCTAACTAAAATACCCTTAGTATTATATCATGATTTTTCATGTATTTTATTTTGATAGCTTAAAAAGAATTACGAAAAATATAAAATATAATAACACATTGATATATTAGATTTTAGGGAGTGAAAATGTGAGAAATTGTTTAATTATATTATATTGAATACCACATAATGCATTGACGTGGGTTACATAGCAACATTATATAATTTATTTTTTGAATTTTTAAAATAATTATCACATCATTATCAAAATTTAAACACATAAAAATCAAAATATAGCTCCAAGGTATTTTATATTTAACTAGATTATCTTAATAATTTTAATATTGGTAATAGAGGAATAGTATTATTGGGGGGACAAACTTTATATTTCTATAGTTTAAGAAGGCAAAGTGTAATTACTTATTTAGTGCAGGGAGGCAAAGTGTTATTGTTTCAATTTTTTTTTTTTAAAAAAAAAATGGGATTTTGCACTTACAAAGTGCTAAATCCCATTGTTTTTAAATAATAATAAAAAAATAGACTATATTTGATTACGTATTTTTAAAGTGTGAGAGTTACAATTCCAGAAAATCACTCGCCAAACGATCATATTTACGGGATAAATTTTAAAAATGGTCATAATCCGAGAAATTGGCCTCTGTCATTTGACGGTATTTCTGTCAGATAAGAAAGACATCAACAGCCTTTCTCTTCTTGAACATCCTTTTCTAATCACGTTAATCGAGTGATGTCATAATAGTATCAGGTCTGTTTGAATAGTAAATAATAGGTATTATTTATCAAATAATATTTGATCAATAATAATTAGTGTTTAGCTAATAAAATATATATTTTTCAAATAATATTTCACATTATTCATATTTTGTTTTATTTATTATTCATATAATCCATTATTTGCACTATTCATATATTTAATTAATTATATTTAAAAAAATATATTTACATAATAATTGCGTAAATGATTTTAACCAACGTGTCTTCATCAAGTATAGTGTGATGAGGTTAAGTGAAAAATATTCACAATTGTCCAACAACTTCTATTTGCATTATTATTGTTTTATAAACTTTTTAGTAACAATCTGAAGTAGAGCTCTAATTAAGCATGTAAACTTTTCGAATAATATCCATAATAATTCAGTTTAATATTATCATGGATTATGATCCAGATTTTTTATGGGTCTTTAAAATCTAGATCAATATAAGGATTCGTCGAACCTTGTCGGATCCAAGTTTTGATATCATTTTATAAATTTGAAAATCTATCTAGAAAAACTTCAAATTTTTACAGATTTTTTTTTAATTGTAAAAAAAAGAGAAAGATTTAATTCATATTAATATGCACGCATGTGTTTTACATTAGAGCATAAACTCTCTCTCTCTCTCTCTCTCTATATATATATATATATGATATATGTCTCTTATACAGTTTTAGATCTCTTATAATAATCAGATTCATATCCAATTCATTTATTCTAATTACTAAGCGGATTCGAATCAATTCCAGATAATCAGATCATTTACACAGTGATTTAGATACAAATAAATGATTCCTGAAATGGATCGAGACTCGATTTGTTTACAGTATCTATCTCTAATTTCTCACAAATGTAATGCTATACTTTGTAGGTTTAAATTTGATTTAGAAATATAAAAAAATGTCATTTTAAAAAAAATATATATTTTAAACATCAACACTCCGTTCTCAAGTATGATATAATATAAAAACAACGAACAAATTAAAAAGGTGAGTGGAGCGTTTGACAATCATGATTCAAAATATACAAATTTTTTGGTAAGCCGAACTACTCAAAATCTAATAAAAAATAAAAACCCAACCACCGTAAATAAGAAACCATTAAAGGAATTAAACAAAAACCATCTATAGTTATTTAATTAGTTGCGCAATTATTTTTTATTTCTAAATAGGTCCAGCAAATAATAGGTATTAATTATTTTCGATCCAAATGGTTACTTCATAATACTATTTCGTATCCAAACACTTATTCTATTATTACAAAATTCAACATTATTTCTAAAAATCACTAAAATAAAAAAATAAATATTATTTACCAAATAACACTCCATTATTTGCAATCCAGAAACGGACCTATTTTGATCATATTTGATGGTGTCATCAACTTCTTCACATGGGTATAGTTGTGAAATCAAATTTCAACAGCAGTGAAGGCAACACGGGCCTCGCCTCGGCCTAGTCTTGACCTAGTCAGTCTAACCTTAATTCTGAAGGTCAAATTCAAGTTTGATTAGATCCAAAGGTCCAAAACTTTCCATGATAAAAATCAATAGTGGTATAAGTGAAGCCACTGTAAGATAGTAAATTATACAAAATGTAGGAAAATTTAAAAATTTTATTTCCTTCACTGGTTCACCTTGATTAGTATTAGCGGCTAGCATATTAAGACTTTACGACTTAGGAGGTGCCGAATATAATCCATGTACTAGTTATTTTACTTATTATGGCTTAATATTAGGAGATTTTTTCCATTTAACTAAAGAGATATGTATATAATTAGTCATATATATTTTTTTAAACTCAGATTTATAATTTTTCATTTATGGACTAATATTAAGGGACTCTTTCTCTTCTCTTATCCATTTAAATGGGGTATTTGTGTAATTGCTAGTCAAGTTTTTAATTTTTTTAATCTTTTAAAATTTTTAGATAGGTTGGGTATAGTACACTTGACCCTTTTTTAATGAGTACACATCATGTGTACGAACAAGTTATCAGGTCAATTTCTTCCTAACTCGGTGAGATGGGTTGAGTTGCCTCTAGGTATATGGACTGAATATCCGATATCATGTGAATTAAGGTTTTGTATTTATTAGGAAGAAATTTGTACAAAATTTTGTTATCTCATTACAAGTCATCTCAAGATAATCGGTATTACCTCACCCGCTGAATTATCTTATCACCTATGTAATAGTCCAATTAATCGAGCTTAGCCAGAAATCTTCTATTACATTATTTCTCTTTCTATGCCGTCTCTTCTTATATCACCAAATGTTCTTTAAAACTCCCGTCCAAGCTGAACAACTTCCAAACCGCTTAATGTTGTTATTCTCAAGTAACAAAATTACTCAAAAAAATAAAAGAAAAATATTATAGAAGTTAGAAGAACCAATGCCCATCCCACATCAGAAATGGGAAGGGATATTGTATTATTTATAATACCTTATGTTCTGCCTACTAACAACTTGATTTAAATATTTTGAACCCATAGTTTTCGCTAAAAAATTATTAGGCCAGCCTAGATGTGGGGTGTTACAGTTGTTATCAGAGTGAACCTTTGTGGTCTCTATATGGGTTAGACTGGACCAATGGTATTTGGTCACATTATGCAGTGTATGTGATATGTTATTGGGCCCTAATTTGAGTTTTGCAAGGATACAAAGTTTAAAGGGGGGGAGAATATGATTTCTCGTCAACAACGGGAGTGGAAGAGGATATTGTATTATTTATAATGCCTTAAGTTCTAGACTACTAACAGAAATTTATATTTACTATAAATATTAATTGGAGAGCACAATTGAAGTTGGATATTTATCTAAAATTTGTGATGTTCTCAAGTGGGAATTTAAGACCAGGTATTAAATGTTTTTCAGACTTTTAATTTATTAGTTATCTTTATCAACCCTTTTTTTTTCTTTATTATTGTGTTTTTAGTATTCTTTTATTTGGAAATTTAGTAACTTGCATCTTTAATTTTCATTATACCACTTTATTTATTTTTTATTTAAAATATTTTTTCATTACAAGAAAATGGAAGGGTCACAAGCATCTTGTATCCACATACTAGAAGGTCCTCAATTAATAGTCGATTTATCTGATATAGATAACCAAAACTATATAACTAATACAAATCCTAGTAAACAACTTACTACTACTAAAATGAAAAGTCTCATATGAAAATTCATTGAAAAAAAATGAAGTAAATGAGATAAATATTTGTAAATTATGTGTTCCACTTGTATCATTTAAGCACAAAAAAGGGACGAAGCACAATACTTAAAGACACATCATAAAGAAATATAGTGAAGCTCATGAAAAATAAAAAATGATTCAAACACAAATTCACGTCAAATAAGGTATGGTAATGGGTAATTTAAATATTCACAGAAAAAAATAAAAAATCTTAAATAAAGAGGAAATGACTATAATAGATAATTAGAGATGAATTGCCTTTTATTACGAGTGAGAGATCTAATTTAGAACAATACATGCACAATTCCGTGGACCCACAATTTAAAAAGATTCCTAGAAGTACTTTGAAAAGTGGTATTAAAGAATTTATGGGGAAAATAAAAATGAAGTGATAGCTATTATCGTATTGACTAATTGTAAACTTGCTTTTATTTCTGATTCATAGAATTACCAAAAGAAAACTATTTTTATATTACTTCACATTGGATAGATGAAAAATGACATTTGCACAAATGAATTATTAGTTGTCACATTTTTTAACACCCTCACAATGTCACCTAAATTTCAAGATTGGTTATTAAGCTTGTGCCAATGAATATGGTTTGTACGGCATAATTATGTCTATTTCTTTTGACAAGTTACAAATAATACCGCAAGTGTGCCTACATTAAAAGATTCTTTTAAACTTTTTGAGGTGGTGAACTATTTTAAAATATATATATTTGTCATATACTTAATATCTGTATTCAAGATGGTTTAAAAATAGTTGATGATATTATTGCTCTAATTATAGATGCTATTTAATTTATACGTTGATCTACTTCACGTCAATAAGACTTCAAACAACTTTGTTTGGAAAATCGCATGAGATTTAAATATTTTTCAATAGATGTGCCCACTAGATGGAATTCCACTTGTCAATTGTTATCAAGTACCATTGCTTGTGAAAAATTACTTTGTACATTTAATAATGAGCATATTGGTTCAAATAATGAAACTTATTTATGCGAGTAGAATTTCAATCAAGCTAAATCAATGGGAGAAATTTCAAATGCATTTAGTATTTGACAAAGAATTGGGTCTTGATCATCACAATTCCATCTTGTCTCTACTTTATCTAGATTTTTTTAACCTCAACTTAGTGTTATTAAAGCTGTTTTTTTCAATCATAAAAATGAAGAGTCCTTTGATGATGTGGTTGCTGCAATGAAAGAAAAATTTGTTAAGTATTTTGAAAATATTCTATTGTTGCATTATTTGGCTTGTATTATTGATCAAAGTAATAAACTTTTTAAATTAAATGCTTTCATTAAATTTTTTAATAATCATAGTACCAAATATTTTATAAACAAAGATATACTCGTTGATTAACCAAAAAAATCTTTTATGAATTATACTCAATTTTACAAAGAAAACTAACCCAACAACAAGGTGATGTGTCTAGTTCGTTAATATAAAAATTTTCTAATTTCCTAATACATAAATGTTAGAACACATTGTTGTGTATCAGAGACAACTCTCTTTGCACATCTAGAAAAAAAAAAAAAACAGAATCAAAAACAGTAATGAAATTTCTTCTTTTTTATGTGATCCGCTACCAACAAGAAGCGAAGCAACTAATCCCAATTTTGATATTCTTTCTTGGCGGTAAAATCATATATGTGAATATCCTATTGTAACTCAAATTGCTCATAATTTGCTACCCATTCTAGTTCCCACTATTGCATTGGAAAGTGCTTTTAGTTCAGGTTGAAGAGTTTTAGATGAAAGAAGCGCTCAAATGACAACTGGATCTTTGGAATGCTGGTGTGCTTAAAGAATTGGTTATACTTCGAAGAAAGAAAACAAGGATTTATTTTACAAAACTTTGACGACGATGACGGTTGTACTTAACCAAATTAATGTATGATATAAATAGGATTTTAATGTTTAATAATTGTTTATTTGGAGGTAAGTTCTATGGCTTCCTCTTTATATATGTAGCAATAGTTCATTAATTTTTTTTTTTTTAAAATCTTAGATTAGTTTTTACAACTTGTAATTGCTGGATATAAGGTTCAATGTCCCTTTCCTTGTACTTTCTAAATTATTAATATACATGGTAAGGGAGAATCAATGCCAAACCTCTAATGACCTCAAGGTGATTTTTTTTATCCAAGTTGGACCGATAAAATTCTTGCGGAATAATCTTTGAAATATTTGCATTTAAATCAAAGTTGGATAAAGCCTACTTTATATTTTGGTTCTGTCTCTTATACACATCTAGATGTGTATAAGAGACAGAATCAAACCTTGTCGTGAACTGGTATTATTACAATACCCTTGCTTATCAAGAAGGAGCAAAAGCCTTCAGAAAATTTTATAAAAGGCAACTTAGAGAACAGACCCAAGGACAAGTACGGGAGACTAGATAAGGGCATTAGCAATATAATCCTAGCAATGGAATACTAATATTTGAGCGTACCGGCAATTAATTTTAAAGGTTTTTCTCTCAATATTAATACAATAGATTAGTTCTTCAATTGTGACTTAGGTTAATATATATTATACTAAATTTTTTTCTCGAATAATCGAGAGTGTTTTCTCGAATATACATCGAGAAAAGTAGTTAATGAATAATTTATATTAAAAAATATAAATTATTCAAGAGTTTGACCTACTATAATTTTAACCCTATTTAAATATAAGAAAATTTTTGTTGGCATGACCTCGCACTTTTAAGTGATTAAACACTTTGACGTAAAACCCTTAAAAAATCTATGCCTACAAGGCTACACAAGGAGATTATTTTTCTAAAATTCCAAATTTAATGAATTTATTATGCACATTCACCAAAGTAAGCCGTGAAAATCTACTTTACAGAAATGTCATCAATCTATTTAATAGCTTCAAATTATATTAATGACATTTTGCGAATTATGGATTAAGAGTGGAGGCTTTTAAGAGTGTAAGGGATTGAGGGTAGAGGTTAAGATTGGTTAATTGAGGGAGAACACATAGGGGTGTTAGAACTCTTTTTAACTTCGATATATTTTTTTGGGAAAATGCATTTTTTGTCTTTCTTGTCTGGGTATTCAGTAAACTAATTCTTAAAATTTCAGACAAAACACTTTAGTCCCCAATATTATTGCCAGAATATGAATAAAATTAGGACAATTAATGAAAAATTAAAATTTTTAATAGAAAATGGCCATGTGCATGCCACATGGTCGTTAATTTTAGGGATGAATTACAATTTTATATTTATGTATATTTTGTAATATGGCATTTAACGAATAAAATATTTATATATAAAATCATAAGGAGTTATGATGTAATTATATTTTATTCGTGTATATCCCTAATCGTAGTGTATGACACTAGTATATTAGCACATAAGAGTATGTGGATGATTATTAAGAATAAGTGCATCGGATTGACCCGCTAAGAGTGTTCCACACGGATTATTATTTAAATGCCAGTGGATTAATCTTTTTGTGATAAGTGTAATGGTCCTTTGACTTGAGATCATGAGTTTGTCTCTTAGAACACATCTTTGTTGTATAATAAGAGAAGGCAACTTATTTACTGATTTAATATTAATTTGAGGGATTTTCTTTTATTTATTTCAAGGACTCATCTTATTGCATCTAGATGTGTATATGTATTCTTGAATTAATCGGGATCCCTGTTGGTGAAAGAGACATTAATTACATAGAACTAGTCACGGATGGGTGATGTCGAACCACTTGACATATCTTAACACTTGGGTGGTCATGATGTTTTGCTAAAAGCCAATCTTGATCTATAAGTGTAAATAAATTAATTGGAGAATTAACGATAAATTAAAGGTGTTTAATTTATCTAATCCTAATTAATTTAGGATTATAATTTATACTTATTACTAACGTGATTGGAAGCCTAAAGGGTCACACACTTAAGGATAATTAATTCAGGATTAAAATGATTTGATAAGTATGAGATACTTATGGATTAATTTATGTTATGAGATAAATTAACTTTTGGGTTTAATTATAATAAGTAATAAATATTAGGATTTAATTTGTAATTATAGATTAAGAGTCCTTGGTTTTATACATTGATATACCCATAACCCAAACTGATTAGAATTTCTAATTCCCTAAACCCAATTTGATTGGGATTATATATTATTATATATATGATATATTATAATATATATATAAAAGAAAGTAGTAAGTAATACACAAAAAGTACTACTTACGGCTAAGATATATAAAATAGGAAGTAGTACTATTAAAAGGGATTAGTACTATTTTCGGCTATAAGGAAAAGAAAGCCGTCAAAATCCTTTTGTGAAAAACCGTGATTGTCACGGGTTTTTGGAAAAAGGGAAAATATAATGGACTAGCACTCCGTAGTTTGGGTTAATCAATCTTGTGAAGATTCCTGATTTAATTATGACGTCACATCAGTGTTGATATTGGAGATTTTATCAATTTTAAGGTATGATCTCTATACTTTTGTTGTACTACGTATAAATTAATCAAGGTGATCCGTGATAGGAAAGTAAAAATTTTAAATTCCGCTGCGTTATATCTGATTTACTTTCTTACATGTTAGAACTCTTTTTAACTTCGATATATTTTTTTGGGAAAATGCATTTTTTTATACTTTCTTGTCTGGGTATTCAATAAACTAATTCTTAAAATTTCAGACAAAACACTTTAGTCCCCAATATTCCAGAATATGAATAAAATTAGGACAATTAATGAAAAATTAAAATTTTTAATAGAAAATGGCCATGTGCATGCCACATGGTCGTTAAGTTTAAAAAAATATATATTCAAAACAAATTTATAAAAGAATTGTGCAAAACTAGTCCCCAAAATTTCTCACTCCATCAAAGATTTTAGTTGATACGAAAGGATTTTTTAATGTAAAAAATAATTTCAAATAAATAATGATGATATCCAATAAAGGCTAATTGCATAAAATGAATGATTAATTGAACTTGAAACTAAAATTTAAAGATAGAAAAAGTTTGAATTTTTAATTGATTAAATACATCCTTGTTAAGAAACTAATCTTATACTATAAAATAATACTCTAAGAAACTAAATTTGAATAGTATTTATTAGAGTAATGATATTATAAAAATATATAGTATTATTAGAGCTAATAAACATGTCAATAATTACTAAATTTTGCTAGACATTATAATTACAAAGTGATTGATATTCAATTATTAAATTTGGTAAACTAATGTCAAAGTAAAATATTAAATCATTATATTCCTAGGTTGAAAGGGGATTTTAGACAGTGAACTGTCTTCTTGGGCACGAAGTAAATATACATATGATGTAAGTGTGTTACCATTTCATACGTTAATATTTCTTTTATAGGGTAAAAAGAAATATTTATAAGCAAATATTAGAAAGAACTTGTGATATAAAACTTGATACTATTAATTTCTTAGAATTTGTACACCAATTTTTTTGGTTGATTGGCTCTAGCTTTAATCTTATATTTGTTATAGAAAACGATTCATTAATTCTGTCTCTTATACACATCTAGATGTGTAGGCAAAATAGAAGTCTAAATTATAATTTCTAAGGATAAAATTTTAAACATAGATGTATACAATCAGTTTCTTAAGAAATATATATTTTATCATTTGAGAAATTCAAACATGATCTACTTTCAAAATGTTACAAGTCTAATTATTTAGCACCACTAGCCCTTAAGTCCTGTTGCACAATGTTTCTTGGATTTGATCATTAATTAGTTGAAAATATTTTTAACAATACAAGATCATTCCTCCTATCTCCAAATCTCCTATAGTGCCGATTGATTTGACATTACAATTTTTACGATTTTGCGTTAAAAGAAAATTTCATTCTTACCTCTTTTTTTTTTTCTTTTTTTTTTTTTTTAAATTTGGGGATCAATTTTGCATTTTTGATAAACTTTGGAGAGCAATTTTGTACAATTAATCTCTTAGCATTTTTTGTTTTGAATTTTTTTTTAAAACTTAATGGTTGATGCGCACGTGGCTATTTTCTATTAAAAATATAAATATTTTTTTGTCAATTGTCCTAACTTTGTTAAAATTCTAGAATATTGGGGACTCAATTTTTTTAACTGGTCCAGGCAATAATATCTAGAGGTTTGTATATTAAATCAGTTAGTAGTAGCTAAAGTTAAATATGAATTTTACTTTAAAGATAGAGAGTATGGACACTTGCTAGTATAATAGATGGTGAAATAGATTGCGAGATATGATGTGAGATAGAAGATTCTTACCCATTGATTGGTAAATTAGATATCTAATCCCATGTACAAAAACCAAGGATGGGTGATATGTAGATTAGGGTTAATGCCATTTTGACACTTCAAAGTTAGCAAAATTTTCAATATGACCCTCTAAACTAAAAGAGCCTCAACAAGATTCTCCAAATTGAAAAAGTTTCAATTTAGCACTTCAAAATTGAATGAGTCTCAATTTGGCTCCCAAATTAAAAGAAATATTCCAATGTAACCTTCCAAGCTAGAAGAGTCTCAATTTGACACTCCAAATTGAAAAATAACATTCCTTTTTTCATTTGTTAAAAAATAATTGTTAATATTTCTTTTTATTTTTTTATAATTAATTATTTTTTCTTTATTTTATGAATTATATACATAAATCTTTCCATCATAGTCCCTAACTAAAAGAACAAGAATTTGGGTATTTTTGATAAATATAAACTAGAAATTTAGATATATGTGATTAAAAACTAACTATTCATTTCTTATTGAGAATAAATTGCTGTAAAAATATTTTAAAAAAACCAATCGGGACAAAAATGAAATTGAAGGCTACATTGCAAAACTTTTTTTCATTTTGGAAGGCTGAAATGAGATTATTTAGTATAGACTGCCATTAGCCTAGGACACTTCCTTTAGTTTAAGGGCCAAATGAGGCTAGGATTGTCAATGGATTGAGCAGGTAGGCCCGACTGGCCCGACAAATAAAGGGCCGGGCGTTTTACATTAAAGTGAGATGGGCTAAGATTGGGCCTAAATATTAGGACCGATTTAAATGTGAGTCGAGTTTGCATTTTACAAGGCTCAATTCGAATAAAGTCTAGCCCTAATAAGTATATATATATATATATATATATATATATATGTATATATATATATATATATATATATAAATACACAAATTGGGTTATTGATTCTCTTCAGTATAACTTTATAATAATTAATCTATTAATTAAGTAAACTCTCACCCTGATAGTCATAATAACTTAATCGAAGTACTTTTTTCAACTTTGTATGTGCAGATATTACAAATTCTTGAGAAAGTATTATTTTTTTATGCTTTAGTTATTAGTCTTGAAACTTGAGATATTCTTTTTATATTTTGTCTCTTAATTTGTTAACTTTCAGTAAAGTATGTATTATGAGTTTGGGCCAATCTGATAAAGGCCCGAAACCCGAATAATTTTGTGAGTCGAGTATGAGTTGCATATTTGTGAAATTATTTAGTTCAGCCCGATTAAGGTTCAAAGCCCGAATAATTTTGTGAGCCGAGTTTGGGTTTGCAAAACTCGACTCACAAAGACCAATTGACAGTCCTAAATGAGGCTATTTCAGTTTAGAAGGGCCAAATTTACATATTTTCAATTTGGAAAGTCATTTTCAAATTTTTACTAATTTGGAGAATCAAATGCCATTATCCCTAAAGATTTGTTATCAAATCCTGTGTCATCACATAAGCCAAAATGTACCTAGAGTATAGAATAACTTAAAACTATAGATCATTAGTACTAGTAGTAGTATTTATCTTCTACATGTGCAAATGATTTTAAAAAAATTGATTTACAGAGTTACAAATTGAGTATCACTTATCAAAACTCTTTTATTTAACAAAATTATAGTAATTTACTAACTCATAATTTTAGATACTTGATCAAATTTTGTTACTTTTTTTTTTTTTTTTTGATTTAGTGAAACATTAGTTTCTTCGTTACTTTGTATAGATACATTGTTATTTTAAATTAGAGTATAAAAAGTTAGATCTGGAATCTTTTTTGAAATATTTCGAAGAAAAGAATCTAAAAGCCTGATGGTACTAAAAATAAAAATAAACACAATCTACTAAAAAGAAATACTAGTAGAAGATTGAAGTCTAGATACATTTGTTGCTCTAATAAAGACATTACTGTTTCCATAGATTTTCCTAACTAGTCACGAAAGCTCCCTTCATCTCTTTTTTTTTTTTTTTTTTTTAAATTTTTTTGATAAAATCGATCGTCAGTCCCTGGCAAGCTTGACCATTATAAATTCGGGAAATGAATCATGCTTATTGCCCAATGATTTTCTTAAATACTGATATGGGAATATAAAGAAAGTAATTTTAAATAGGTTTTAAATGATAAAAGAATTGGTTTATAAGTATACATGTATACTAAAGGTTATAGACAACATTATTTTCGTTTTAATAAAGAGACAAGTAGAAAATATCTCAAGGTAAAATTTTCAGAACCACACGGGCTTTTTGGAGTCAGTCCAGTGGATTTGACTTGCATTTATTATTAGGATGCAGGTAATAGAAACATCATTTGTGAATTGTATGGAGGAAAGAGTTTATGAGTACTTTATTACGTATCATAGATAAATGAACCGAGGCAGCACTCATTTTCCTCCAAGAGTTATTGTTGGGTAATTTAACTGGAGAACACATACACTACTTTTTTCCTTTCAACAAGCAAATGAAACGTTAAAAATAACACCTTTTTTTTTATAGCAAAAGTTAAAAGACTTTGTTGATATCCAAATTAGAAGTGTAGTCAAGAGGCCAAGCCTCAATTATTACATCAAGATCTTGCTATTGCATTTTGGTTCTCTTTTTATTTGGTATATCTTCTAGACTTCTACTAAGATGTGAAGCATAATTAACTTTTGAATCAAACCTCTATTTTTGTTGGGCATGCTAGTATAATAGAACAATCGTAGTAGCAGAAAGGACCTAAATATGTATTGTATTCATCATTTGATTAAAGTATTTGATGTATTCATCAATTTGATAAGTGGAAAACGATATATAACTACATACACCAAAATATGTAAAATTGGTCATAGTCTACATACATAAACCAAAATATTGTAAAAGTTGAGACAAGCAAAATATACACAACTAGATGAAATTCAAAGCATTTGTGAACTTGAAGAAAAGCTATATAAACTACTATTATATTGTGAAACCACTACTCTAGTAGAAGAACCTTGTGGTGATCTTGAAGGAGAACCAAAGAACGGTTTTGGAGGAATTTCCAAGGCTTGCAAGCTACCTTCTAACATTTCAATTACCTTATTCATAGCTGGTTAGACATAAAACCTCTGTATGCACCATAAACCGACTAGGATCATCTTTCTTGCAATTTCATCTTCGTTGGTATTCATTTCATCTAGCAATTTAAAGTCTTTGTCAAGCAGTATGTGTTGATACACCCAATGTGGAAAGTATATCTCACTTGCATTAGTCACTTCAACACTAACATTCTTTCATTCCTCCAACCATTTCTAAAAGCATCATTCCATAGCTATAGACGTCAGATTTGTGTGAAACACTTCCAAAGTTTCTACTTGTTACTTCTGGGGCAATATAACCAATAGTTCCTCTAGGTTCTAGCATTGATACCACACTTTCTTTCCTGGTACAGAGTTTTGCCAAACCAAAATCAGATATTTTAGGACAAAAATCCTCATCTAGAAGTATATTATGAGGTTTTATGTCAAAATGTAGAATTCGCATGGTACAACCTTTATGTAAATACTCTAGTCCTCGAGCAATCCCTAATGCAATGTCATACAATTTTTCCCATCCAAGGTGATTGTTGGTCTTTGATGTTGTTTCACCTTTTCCATGTATGTATCTTTCCAAAGATCCATTAGGCATGAATTCATAAATGAGAGCTCTTCTTTGATTATCAAGACAAAATCCCAAAAGAGTGACAACATTAACATGCGATGTTCTGCTGATGCTTGCGACCTCATTAATGAATTCCTCCTGCCACTTCCTTTGGATGAATTTAGAATCTTGACTGCAACTAGACGGTTGTCAAAAAGTTTTCCTTTATAGACGTCTCCGTATCCGCCTTTACCAAGTTTATCTTTGAAGGAGTTCGTCATTTTCTTGATATCGTAATAGGTGTATCTTTTAGGTGCGAGGGATCCATATTGCTTGATGGCAGCTTCAAGATTCATATTATCTTTTGATGTCTTGTTAAATGGTAGTAAGATCCATCCATGTGGTGCTCTTATGATTTTATAATACCACATTACTAAACATACTATTATTCCTATTCCAGCCGCTGAAATTCCTATGATCAAAGGAACAATTATTTTCACATCATGGAAATTAGGGTCTTGAACACTACTTTAAGTATAAGAGTTTCCTATTCTTGTTGCTCTAGTTCCTATGATCAAAGAAACATTTGTGTAGAAATTTTAGGAAGAATTACAATTTTAGTCCCGAATCTATGAAAGTGTGTAGAATTGATCTCAATCTATTTCAAAATTGTAGTTTTAGTCCCTAATCTATCGAATAACTGCAGAAATAGGACAAGTAATCGCGGAATTAGCCTCCAATCCAATCAAAATTTACCTTATTTTGAAAGATTGGGGACTAAAACTGCAATTTTGAACAAATTGGGGAACAATTCTACGCACTTTCATAGTTTGGGGACCAAAATTGCAATTCTCCTGAAATTTTAAGTCATTAAAATTATGATATTTAGGACAACTTTAAGAATAAGTGTATCTCACCGATTGCCAGCCCAACTATCTTCCTTCGTTTGGAAGCAGAACCTGTTTGGTAAGGCGGAACAATAAACCAGCAATTAATTCAATACTTTTACTAGTACCACTGTACATGTTTCTTGAACAGTAGATAACATTCTTCATAAAAAGTTAACTTTCAAAACATTCTTCATAAAAAAGTTACTTTCATGTTCTTGAATCTTGTTCTCTATGTTTAAAAACAATTTATGTTCCTCATGGACACTCAATTTCTTGTATCCTGTTCATATCAAAATGTGTATGTTCTTTCCATCATAGACAGGAAAGTAGAATATTTTCTTGAATGGTTACATCCAGGAAATTATTTTTTTAAAAAATAATCTATATCTGTCGATGATGTGCCGTAGAATTTTCTTCCTAAGTTCACAAGTAATGAGATCTATTGACAACATGAAAGTTTATGATGACATGCCCTTTTGATCTAGCACCATATACGATCTGTTTTCTAATTAACCTTCAAATCTATTATTAGGACTTATTCCACCTTTCATCTCTTAATTTGTACTTGATTTTCACTTTACACATTATACTTATTTTTTGAACATATTGCACCTTAAACTCTCAGAATTATTCATTTCAGTATAATTATTAACATCGTTACTAAAGTTAATAAATATTCCAATCATATACATCATGCATATAAAGTGAAACATTCACAAATTTTTTAACACTATTAAAAATTAGACAAAAGAGTAAAATATCTAAGGGCTAGGGGTGCATACCACATATTAAAAATTTAGAATTGGAGTGTAAAGTGAAAATAGATCGTAAGTTAGGGAGTGTAACGTAGAATTAGTCATGTAACTTTTATTGGTATAACATATTCAACCGGATTTACAACAATGTTGTGCCATTATTTATGAGTGCAAAAATAAAGATTCTATTATATTTGGTGATGACGTTAAAGAAAGGCTAAAGTGGGATAGATTTACGAGTTGAGAGTGTCAAGTGTCTAAAATTAAAATTAAGGCTATAAAATGAAAAATAGGTATAAGTTGAGAGATATAAAATAGAATCAATCCTAATATATATGACAGTATATTAAATGGGATGCAGTTTCGTTTTCATTTCCTTCTATTTTAGAAAAATCAAGATCTAAAAGAGATCTAATGTGGGAAAAAGACTAACTCAATCTATACCTAATTTCTATTTTGCATTCTCAATTTTAATTATGAAGATTTTGCACTCCTACTTTCAAATTCATCACACTTCAATTTAACTTTTAATCTGTCTTCTATATAAAAATTAACAGAATCATATGAGAGTACAATCTAGATTGTGCATAGATATACAACAATCTGGCACAATATTTTTGGTCACATGCGAAAAATACCATCTATTTTGATGCGATATTAATGTATTGAATTGAGGTGAGAAGGATTATAAATATGAGGTTGCTTGAAATATCCAAAATTAAAATTTAGGGATATAAGTAGGAATAAGATATAAATTAGAGGATGAAAAACGGAATTAGCCCAAAGGGAAAACTATTAGAAACAAAGGATTCAGTGGGTAAATGAATAAAGATGATTTTATCTATTTATGGTTATGGATATTAAACATCAGTAAAATTCAATAATTCATGTACCTAATCTACCAAATTTTCTTTTTTTAATTGTTAAATGATAAGCCAATGGGCCAAAAATCTCGCCAGTTATGCAATAATTTGTATCCAGAAACGGAAAGTTATGCTCACCTTTAGGGCAGACTTCAGGATGGGAAGTTGAACCTTGACACGTGATACACCGTATTTGATTACCATTACTCCAAAAAGATCCGCAATTTCCTCCTGAATTCTCACACGTTGAACAAGCCACTGCAACTGGGCTATAATCAACTATATAGCCTCGTCTGACAGCTTCTTTCAGAGTCATCAGTCCAGCAATGAGCTTATCGTAAGATGTATTAAGAATTGGAGCCCATATACTAATGTTACATCCCTCGGCCGAATCTTGATATCCTGATGCCAGAGAAAAACGAACGCCGCTGCTCATGCCGTCTATAGTACAGGTAACGTTACTACTTTGAATTTGCGAGCTTCCTGTATTCATTAGTTGGGATTGGGCAGCCGTAAAAGATATTCAACATTACTGAGCCAAATAAGAAAGGAAGAACACTTGGTATCGAGGTGGTGTTAGTGAAACTGGTGACACAAATATTCTGCCAGAGATCATAACGCACGACACTCATCTGATATAAGGATTTATCAATTCCTAATACCAAAACTTTCTGTATATTATTTTACTATAGTAATGGTATACTGGTTTTCTACACATTCCAGCTGCAATTCAAGGATCCCACAATCCTGAGGTCGATTGCCACCCCAAAAGGGATAACCGATGCCCTGTAAGCGGCCGCAGTTGTATAACAATCCAGGACAAGTTCGATCACCAGGAGCACAATAAGTGAAAGGAATGATAACTGAGAATTGGAGAATGCTAATATTAATGAAAAATCTCATCAATATGGATAAATGAAAGCTCTGAACATTCATCTTCAAGACTGTGTTAGAGAGGCAATTGTTTGACAACCATACGCAATAAAATCAGAGACGCCTGTCAATACTTTCCAATGTTTTTGATGAGTGGACCATGTGGCACCTTGCAATTGCTTATCTTCTGGTCAGTTTCGGCAGGCAGACTATGTAAGCCGGAGGACTGGATTTGTCTTAATTCATAATAGGATATTAGTTGGCAAAGTTGATGGCTTTTCTTTCTTCCAATCAATATTTACCAACTTGAACAGTTAGCACCCGTATGACCAATTTGACTCCGGAAATATATATTGTGGATTGATGTTAGGCCTGTCAATGGGTCGGGTCTAGGGCTGGACTCGACTCGATCCGAACCCGTTTATCCGAGTCTGAATCTATAACAAATTTTGATTATCCGGATCCGATTCGGACCCGTTTAGTTATTATAATAAACGGGTCAGATCTGATCTTGGTATTCCGATCCGATTAAGACCCGGATTCGATTAAAATATTTAATACATAATAAAATTATTGTATATTAGTGTTATTTTATATGTATATATACATATATATTGTGTAAATTACCCATGTAATTTATAGTTAATAAAAAATACATGCATAAATATTAATTATGAACTTAATACTTTTGTATAATTAAAAAAAAAGAGAAAATTCAATAAGTTGTAATAGTTTTACATATAATTTTAAAAAAAATTATCCAGATTCGGATCCGAATCTGACAAAATCCGACGAATTCAATATAGATCTACTTTTATAGACCCGTCCGGATCGTCGGATTTAGGTATGGTTATATTAATCGGATCCGGGTCTAAATCCGACCCGTTTACGACCCTAATTGATGTGGCTAGTCATTCATTTTTTATACTTCTTTTATGTATCTTATCGGAAAAATTTAAAATATTTTAACAATGAAATCCGGGGGAAGGGAGATGTGTCTAATTCTCATCTAGATGTGTCGCTAAGGGCTAGATGATATTTCATCTCTTACCACATCTAATGTGTATAAGAGATCTCTTATCTAAATAGTTTATATTGATGTTTGGTTGATTTTGAGTTTTATAATTTTATGTAATGTCTGAAAAATAATAACATTATCATTAGGATACCGTTAAGTTTTCGTTAATAGAGACTCTCTCTATAATAGAGAAAAACACCTCTTCTATGTAAGAGATAGTGCGGACTTTCATTACAACATCCCCTCTCTCTCTTATTTAGTTCCTAGATCTGCTGCTTCATTATGAGAGAAAGGGCATTTATGAAAGAGAATTTGTCTAATTTTTTGTGTGCGGCTGATCTTCTTATTGAAGGACTTATTTGTCTTGCTAGGACTTGCCTGTCCTCAGTTTTAAGGCTGTTTTTGTATTCAACAAAGGAAAAAAAAATTCTGACTTAGTGGGTTGCTTCCATTTCCGTAGCTTTTCGTTGGTTATTTCCTTTTTGTCGGTGATCTTACTTGGGGGTATTCCAAAGTCAATTAAGTTGAATTGTCGGATTGAGTCAAATCGAAAAAAAAAAAAAAAATTTATTTGACTTGTTCGACTTTCGATTCGATTTTGACTGAAGTCAAATTAATTAAGCGATTACTTGAATCGACTTTGACTTCAACTTCCAAGATTGATTCCAAGTCAGATTATCAGTCGAATACTGAAATACAGATTGACTGGTTTGACTAGTTTACCAGTCGAACAAGTCGTTCGACTTTGCCGGTCAAATATATATGTATATATATTTTGTTTGTTTATTTATTTAGCATGTATGAGGATATACAATTAT
Organism: Cinchona pubescens; assembly: GCA_025175665.1. NCBI lineage: Eukaryota > Viridiplantae > Streptophyta > Magnoliopsida > Gentianales > Rubiaceae > Cinchona > Cinchona pubescens. The sequence continues at coordinate 113,307 of JANKKI010000304.1, read as the reverse complement.
AATAATATATTAATGTATTTGGGTAAATAATATTTTAACCATATTATTCTTAATTCTCAATAATTAAATATATTAATAATTGATAATATTAAGTTTTTTAATACTAAATATGTTTTCTTTGTATAATTACTAGTGTTATGTACATTTATACATTAATATAAGTGTACAACTTATTAATATACATTTTTGTTTCAATAATTAATTAAATGAATCACTATTTTCCTTTCAATACATCTAGATGCTAGAATTAAGTAATTATATATATTTTAGTATTTATTGAAATATCGACACATAATATATCTATACATACATATTCTTATGTTCATATACTAAGATTTGTATAACTTATAATTGCAATAAAAAATATGTTTTACATAACATCTAATTTATATAGTTATACAATAATACTACATAACTTATTAGTATAACATTTTTACTGTCAACAAATATATTAAATGTATTAATAACTTACTATTATATTGATAGATTTAGGTATCATATATATTTCTATATACTTATGAGATGTAACTTAATAGGGGTTGGTACAAGATTCAATAAAATTTTTATATATGAATTAATTTTAGTATAAGTGGTTGTGAATTTGTAACTTTGTAATTAATTTTAATATCTGTATATAATATATACACTAATACACATTCATATATTAAAATTTGTAACTTGTGTGTCTATATGTGTGTGTGTTATATATGTGTGTTTGTATAGTATACACACAAAGATATGTGTGTGTAAATTTGTATATATTATGAATTATATTTTTGTACTCATATTATATAAAAATCATAATGTCAATGATAATGTAAAAAATGGAATAATTAATACAAAAGTATTACATTAATAAGTTGTACACTTATAAATTTAGTACACTTTTGTGAAATGATATAGAATTTGTGGAACAATGAACTAAATTTTGAAATTAGAATATGAATGGAAGAAGATTAATGTTTGGCTTATTCGACTTGTTCGACTTACCGGCCGAATAAGTCAAATTTAAACGACTCGACTTTAATCAATTTTGGTTTATATGAGTTGACATTGATTTTGATATTTTCAAATCGAAATTCAAATAAGTCAAATCAAATAAGGCGAAAAATCGAATATTGGTCAAATGAACACCCCCAATCTTACCTGCTCTTCTTCTCATTTTTCTAGCTTTTCTTTCCTTTTGTGTCTATCAGGTAGATCTACGCGTTTCCTAGTGAGGATTTAGCTTTGCTATTCATTTGATTTTATAAGATTGGTGAATTATGATTACATAAGCATAGGTTTCTTTTACCAAATTATACAAAACTTGATCCAATTTTGGTTGAGATCAAATATGGTGAATTAATGAAAAAGTTTGATCTGTCAGAGCAGGAGAAAGATGGAATCAATTTGGTAGCTCAGAGGATGGGAAAGGTAGGGATCTTTGCAAACTAAGTCTGTTTGGGAAAATTGTTGGGGACGAATTGGTTAACTTTGTGCGTTTAAAAAATTTTGTTTATCAAGTTTGGGGTTATCCAAGGAATTAACAAGTTATTGAGTTAGGGGTAAATGTCTAGCCAATCAATTTCAATTTTGTAATTTTGCTAAAATGGAAAAGGTATTGGCTAGGAGACCTTATAATCTGGATAACTAACTTCTTGTTATAAAGAGATAGGAACACAACATCGATCGTGATCCTCTTGTATTCAATGGTTCTCCTCTATGGATGCAAATTTGGAATTTACCTATTCACTGATTACCAATATGATATTGGTAAGAAAATAAGAAGTATGTTTGGGAAAGTGTATGATATAATAATACCCCAAGGAGGCAGCAAAGAAGGAAGATATATAAGGGTGCTGATGGAGGTTAAGCTTGATATTACTCTTCTCAGGGGAAACATAGTCAAGTGTGGAGGGAAAGCAAGATGGGTAGATTTCAAGTACGAAAGATGTTCTGATTTTGGTAACAGCTTGTAGGATTTAAAATATTTTAAATTTTTCCGATAAGATACATACAAAGACTGTGCTAAGGAGAGTCAATATGGAAGACGGCTGAGAATCTTTAATGGGAAAGGGATAATTATTGAGGGAGTCAGGCAAAATAATGACTAAAAATGCCTACCATGAAGAGGGTAGTAAGAAAGAAAGAGGGACCTCTCTAGCTAGCTCTGGGAGGGAGGGTGCTTGTGTGATAGGGGAAGGAGGGGAGGTAAACAATAACGGGAAATTAAACTTGAGGGAGGAGAGAGTAATCTTGGAGGGGTCTGAAGATAGTAAGGGGGAAGGGACTACTACAGATAGAGATGGTAGCCAAGGTATATTGATTATGGTGCGAGAGGATTGTGTGTGTATTGTGTGTGTTAATTTCTTCCAACTTGCCTATCACTTGTTAAACTTTTGATCAATACAATCTCTCATTGATTAGTGACAGCATGATACTTCTCATTCATGAGTGGAGAAATTATCAGATCTAGATGTGGCTAAGAGAACTTATTGTAAGAACTCCCTTCCCCCTAAAAAAATATAAGAGACACTTATATATTAAGATTTGATACGATATGAACATTAGACCTTGTATAAAGTAGATGTGTTACGTGTCTTTCTTAGTTAGTTTTGTTATGCTGTCTCTAGCAAGACCTTAAGTTGGGGGTATAATAACTCTAAGAAATTAGGGTTATTCCAATAATTTTTCATACAATTCTTATATTAGTTTCGAGTATTTTTGGTGTTGAAGTGTGTATTTTCATTCATTTTTTACTTTTATGTGTTAATATATGTTTAATGTAGTGTTTTAGTGTTTTTTTAATATTATTTAACTTATATTTATTTGTGTGTATGTGTTTAGGATTATACTTAGGTTGTTTACTAATTTTTCTCGCAATTAGGCTTCTTTGTTCTTGTTGATCTTTTATTCCTAATTTTTAAAAGTGTTTATGTGTTCTTTTAATGTTATATTATAAATATTAACTTGTTTTTCAATTTTAGGGTCGTGTAAGAATAATGACGCATTAATCGGACGTTAGACAAAAAATTTCAAAGAAGAGCTGTGAATCATGTGTGCTGGCAAGCTCAACAAGCCATTAGTTCGCCTGAGACGAGCTTGGGTATGAATGGACTCGCCTGTGGTGAGCTATGATGACTCTTATCGATTTTGAGCGTTTTTGTGGTTCCAGTGTCTATTTTGGACCCGTTTTGGTGTGTTTCAAAGTTGATTTAGAGCTATACGCTTTGTAAGTCTTAAAAGCTATAAATAAGGTTTCTAGGAAATCTAAAACATGTTCTCTTTCAACTTCCCTTTGGGGGTTTCAAGATTTGACTTTGGTGTTTTCTTCTTTTTTTAAGAAGTATTGAAGAAAATGTTCAAGGTTGACAATCTTGGAACAAGAGCTTGTGATTTTTCACTAGGGAAGCATTCTTAAACCTTTCTAGATCTTTATTGTGTAATTTAATTCTAGTTTTATTTGTCTTTTATCATTTACCTTGAATAAATGCTTTTTTATTTGCTTTCATAGATTAATGGTTAGACTGGTTTACTTCTTTTCATTAATTCCTCTTGTGTTTATGCTTTCATTTATGCTATAAATAGTATGGTTTAAGGTTGGATGATGTCATATTATATGTGGTGATAATTAATTTGGTAAATTAAATGGTAAAGTTGATAATTAGACAATTCTAAAAAATTGGAATGATAATTAGGAAAATTAATCACTCTCTTATACGTCAATTGAATAATAAATATACAGAAGTGTAATATTATCATTTTTGACCTGTTAGTAATTGGACTAAGTTTGATTTATGATTTTGACAGACTAGATTACCTAGTCTGGTATACTATCTAAATGGGGATATGGTAAATGGTTAATTTTGTTAGTTCTAGGTGGTAAAAAAATCCCCATTTTGACAAATTTAGTGGAACGACCTTATGACGTAAGGGATCGGGATTAGATTAATAATAAGCATTGACCTCTAGCACGTTTAGTTGAATAAATTAATTGAATGAATTAATCAAAGTTGGGAATTGACTAATCTAATCCCATCCCATTGTTTTCCCTAGTTAGCTCTTTTAATTCTAGTTTAGTTAATCTCTTTTCTGTTGTCGATTCTTCAAATAGTGTTCAATACAAAGAAGATGAATATTTCATTAAACCAATTAGAGTGTACGACCTCTACTCTCACTGAATACTATTTAACCCCATATACTTGCAGTATATTATCTAGTTAATAATAGAATTAAGTGATTATAAATTTTAGAGTAAAGTACCTAAAAAGTCATTAAACATTTAAATTGAATGAATTTTAGTCACTAAATTATTTTTATGGCCAAATAAGTCACTATACTACTAAAAATATAGACTTTTATCCATTCTGTCCATTTTATTGTTAAACTCACTTTTAGTTAAACCCTTGACTCATACTTGTCTTATTTACGGGTAAAATTGTCTAAAAAAAAATTTGCATAACTTATATTTACCAAATTAAAATAGATCCAAATTTGAATTTATTTTCTCTCACAACCTGACCCAGAACCCGAACCCGAACCCGAACCCAAACCCGAAACCAATTAAAAAATGGATCCAAACATCAAACCATTTCGTCCTCCATAATCACAATAAAAATTGCAACTCAAAGCCTCCAATCTCTCCCCCACCAGATTCAAGCTAGTAGGTAGCTGCTCTTCATGTTTTGGAAAGTGATCCGAGCAAGGCTAAAGAATTGCATTTTGAGTTTGTAATACAATAAAGATTTCGTATTTGTTATATGCACACTATTTGCCTCAAGTATTATGCTATTAATCGCAAGAGATCCAAGGAAAATCACATGTGATCTTCATCAGCCTTGCTGGAAAGAATATCAGTAAGGAAAATTTTTCAATCAGTTTTGTAGACAATGAAATTTTATTTTAAGTAAAATTATCATTTGTCTATAAATTAATTTAATTGGTATGTCTATGGTCCAATTAAATAATGCCATATGTCACATATATATTTTGAGCTGTCTCTTATACACATCTAGATGTGTATATAGCACATTCTTAATGAGGCGAGTTGGCACCTCTTAAATGTATTTGTGTCGCTCTTCCAATTATGTTGTGCCATGTCGAGTATGTCTGTAAGCTTTTCCATTCAGGATATAGGTACTTCGTCCATCTATCTCTTTGTTAATAAATAAAAATAAGGAGATAATATCAAAGTAGTACAGTCCTTATGTATTAATATCTCTTATATGTGTAAAGAGATAAGAATTTGTTTCTTGGCATGCAAGTAAGAAGTTACATATGTATTACAAGTCTTCTACCTTGCTCCCTTCCATGCATGTATAAATAAGGGTCATCCCTCAGAGAGACAGATTCACGAACACGAAGACGGAGACAGATATACAGACACACATATTTCTGAAGTCTGCAAGCTGTGGAAGCTCTGAGTCTTCAAATTTTCTCTTCAAGTCTTCCATATATCAAGATTTGAAGATTTTCATCAAGCGACAGTTTGTAGAGTGTACTGAGGATCTTATACATTGCTAGATGTGTATAAGAGACAGGCTATCACCCTGGATCGCATCCAAGCAAAGAATCGAAGGAATTTTCTCCCATATTGAGAATATCCTAGAGATTGTAATCTTTATTTCATATATTCATATTTTTATCATTATATTTCTTGTTTGTTCAATTTTACAGACTAAATATTTTGTTGCGCACAATTTTGGCACGCCTGTGGGACAATCTCTACCTTCCATCTCTTTGCTTCATATATATTCAATCGCAAATCTACATCAATGGCTCCAAAGAACGACAAATCCATGCCTCGCTCGTTCTAATGCTGACTCAAAACTACTATGGATCTGCAAATGATTCTCGAATCCACGAATTGTTGGTCCAACCACAAGAAGCATGACGAGAGCCTCTCTCAAAGTAATCCAGAGGTGCAATCTACATCACCTCCGTGTTTGGCTCGACACCACCCAAAATCACTTCTCCTCTTATACACATCTAGATGTGTATAAGAGACAGGGAGAAGGTGGTCGCAATGCTCGGCGAGTTCTAATTCCAAAGCTTCAAAACTTGATTCTAACTTTTGAGTAAAGAGGCAAAATCAAAGACCTGATCTCCGCATACGAGATTTTCTGTTCTAGAAGATTCCGCAACTTCTACAAAGATTTTTTGAAACAAGGAAAGGCGAAAGAAGTGCATGTGACTTCTGGTGGAATGATTCATGCCGATCAATTGAAGGAGTTCGTTGAAGGTATGATCAAGGTGAGATATGAAGATGGTTCAAAAGCATATCCCTATGTCTTTCAGCATTATTTGGGTAGAATCGACAGCTTGTGATAGGTTGCTTCATCAAAACTCTTCCTCGTGGGCCCAAAGTTCCTTCTTCCTTAGGATGGGCGTTGGAAAGTTCAGTCAAAGAAACATCCTACAAGGCATCCAACCTGTCTCTTATACACATCTAGATGTGTATAAGAGACAGTTCTTGAATGCCAATTATCTCCTTATTTTATTTTAATAAAGAGATAAATACTAGAGTACATATATAAGAAAGGGGGCAAGTCTTCTCCCAAGTCTGGAAACAAAGAAGCTATGACAACAAATACTACACCTGTTAAGATCGCGACTAGCTTCCAGTCAAAAGGTGTCCGAGAAGGTAGGCTCTAAGCCTGCGCAAGGTAGGCCACAAAGAAAATCGACACTCAGGGAGATGCAAGAGAAAGAATATCCTTTCCTCGACTCTGATCTTCGAGGCATGTTCGATGATCTACTCAAAGCCGAACTCATTGAACTCCCCGAGATGAAACGGCCAGAGGAAGCTAGGCGAGTTAATGATCCAAACTATTGTTGCTACCATCGCCTGGTTGGTCATCCCATCACAAGGTGTTTTGTTTTTAAAGATAAGGTGATGGAGTTAGCCCGCCAAGGTAAGATTTTGCTTGAAGAAGATAAAGCAAGTGCAAATCAGACCACTATAATTCCTGACTCCCAAAATTTGTTGAAGAATGGTAAAGTATCTTCATCTCGGTGCCATCGGATTTGGTTGTATCCCGAGGATCCATCCATAAAGGATAAGGTTTCATAACCAGTTGTGGCGTCGACCATCAATTCAGTAATAGGGAGAGGAAAGTCATCTTTCGGACAAGCTTCATAGCAACAATAGTTTGGATCATTAACTCACCTAGCTTCCTCTGGCCGTTTCATCTCGGGGAGTTCAATGAGTTCGCCTTTGAGTCTGTCTCTTATACACATCTAGATGTGTATAAGAGACAGCAGTTGTGGCGTCGACCAAGAATAACAATTTCGTCATCAATCCTATTAATGGTGTGATGTTTCAAAATATCCGTCGACCTATTACTTTGAAAGAATTCATGCCAAGAGGATACTTGAAAGATAAGAGCCGGTTAACTTAAGGACCTGTCTCTTATACACATCTAGATGTGTAGGGTCGATTGTGAGCTTTCTCACCTGACTGATAAAGTCCTTGAGGAATGTGCCACAACGATTGTTTTTGATGATGAAGATTTATTGCTCGGGACGAAAGCTCACAATCGACCCTTGTTCGTAAATGGATATGCACGTAAGCAAAAAGTTAACCGGATACTTCTCGATGGAGGATCAGCTGTGAATATAATGCCTTTACGTGCAATAAAGGAGCTTGGAATCACAAGTGATGAACTTGTAGACTTATAAAGCCGCCTCATGATCCAAGGATTCAATCAAGGAGGACAAAGAGCCATTGGTCTTATAACACTTGATTTATTAATTGGAGATTTATCCTCAAGTGCACTATTTCATGTTATCGATGCAAAAACATCTTATAATATGCTTCTTGGGAGACCATGGATTCACGAGAATGATGTTATACCTTCAACTCTTCATCAATGTTTCAAGTATTGCCATAACGGCGTCATAAAGAAAGTAGTTGCTGATATAAGAGTCCTTCTCCACTTCATAAATAGAAACTACGTGAGTATTTTCCTTTTTCACCGACGAGCGATTTGGTCCAAATGCATACAAGTTGCTCGTGAAAGCTCATAAACCTGTCTCTTATACACATCTAGATGTGTATAAGCTCCTGGAGTATGTGTCTCTTCAGCATTTATGACTGTCTCTTATACACATCTAGATGTGTATAAGAGACATTGTCTAATGCAAAGTCCTCATGTGACTTGTTACTCAGACGACATTATTTGAACATTGATGTGTTAAAGTGAATGAATATGGCGCATCATATTACTATCAAAGAAGAAACCGCATTGAAAGGTTCAAGGCGATCATCTTTGATAGATTGAGAAAAGTTACACCACGTGTTTCGGTGTTTGATAGGCTTGGCCCACGAGGAAGAGCTTTGAGAAGCAACCTTCGAAAAGTTCAGTTGCAGCTAGGCCCAAAGAGCACAAGAGTATATTTTTAATACAAAAGGAAACAATACTGTCTCTTATACACATCTAGATGTGTATAAGAGACAGCCTTTTCATATATTACGGCGATTTGTCTCTTGTAAGAAAGGAAATCATCATTATATATACACCAAGGTAGGAAGACAATGAAAGCATTGCCTCCCGCAACCATATCACCGTTCAAACGAAGAACCTTTAGAAGAAGAAGATGCCGAAGATGCTCCTCCTGAATTGGAAGAAGGCATGAAGGCATCAACATTGATGAATTGAAGGAAATCAACCTTGGCACAAATGATGATCCTCGCCTAATCTACATAGGTACTTGGTTGATCCTGAAGAGGAACAAGCATATGTTGAACTATTGCTCAAATTTAAGGATGTTTTTGCTTGGAATTACAAAGAGATCCTGGCTTAGATCCGAAAGTTGCTGTTCATCACTTGGCCATTAAGCGAGGTGCAAGACCCGTTAAACAAGCCCAAAGACGTTTTGGCCTGATTTGATCCCATTAATTGAGATGGAGGTGAACAAGCTCATAGAAGCTGGTTTCATCACGAGAAGTAAAATACCCAGCGTGGATTTCAAGTATAGTCCCCGTGAAGAAAAAGAATGGACAGATTCGTGTTTGCGTTGATTTTCGAGATCTCAATGAAGCTTGTCCGAAAGATGACTTTCCTCTCCCTATTACTGAATTGATGGTCGACGCCACAACTGGTTATGAAACCTTATCCTTTATGGATGGATCCTGGAGGCTCTGTCTCTTATACACATCTAGATGTGTATAAGAGACTTATCTTTCGAACTCCCAAAGGCAGGTATAGACTTCTTGGACAACATAAGGGCCATCCCATTTTGATCTTGGGTTTATCGTACATAGCCGAGGAATTGAAATTGATCAATCCAAAATCGATGCTATCTCAAGGATGCCCGAACCGCGCAACATTCATGAGTTGAAAAGTTTGCAAGGAAGATTGGCTTATCTTCGAAGATTTATCTCCAATTTGGCTGGGAGATGTCAACCCACCTTTAGCCATTTTATGACACAAGGGTACACCAAATGAGTGGGATGAAGCATGTAGTAATGCTTTCAAAAGCATAAAAACATATCTAAGAGACAGGGTCTTAGTCATGCCCTTCCTGATAATAGACTCTTTAGCATCTGTAATATTGCTGTCACTTATACACATCTAGATAGGAGCATTACTTGCCCAAGAAAATGGTGAGGGTAAAGAAAATGCACTATATTATTTAAGCCGGATGATGACACCAAATGAGTTAAATTATATGCCGATTGAGAAGTTGTGTTTGGCTCTCATATTTGCCATTCAAAAGTTAAAACACTACTTTCAAGCTCACACTATCCGTTTGATAAGGTATCCAAGGCAAATCCGATCAAGTATGTCATGACTAAGCCTGTGCTGTCAGATCGTCTTGCAAGGTGGTACCTTCAAATTCAACAATTTGAAATTGTTTACATTCCTGCGAAGGCTGTCAAAGGACAAGTGTTGGCTGACTTCTTGGCCGATCATCCCATACCAGCTGATGCACATGATTGCATTTGGACCAGATGAAGATGTTTTCGTGGTCGAAGTTCTTCCGCCTTGGATAATGTATTTTGATGGTGCCTCACATCAAGGGGGCGCTGGAGCTGGAGTAATATTCATCACTCCCGAAGGAGATATGTTGCCATATTCATTCACTTTAACACATCAATGTTCAAATAATGTCGCTGAGTATCAAGCACTTATCCTTGGTCTCGAAATGGCGGTTGATATGAAGCAACTACAACTTAGAGTTTTTGGAGATTCCAAGTTAGTAGTCAATCACTGAATTTCAAATATGAAGGTCAGGAAACCTGAGTTGTGGCCATATTATAATTATGGAGTATTTTCTACTATAAGGACATTCTTTACCGGCGATTGTTTGATGGAGTTTTCCTGCGATGTCTCGGTGAGGATGAAGCTATGCAAGCAATGGAAGAGCTCACTCAGGAATATGTGGTGCTCATCAATCCGGCCCTAAGCTGCACTTCCGTATTAAAAGGACCATGTCTAATGGCCGACCATGGTGAAGGATGGGCCAAGCCTATCAAACACCGAAACACGTGCAACATAACTTCTGTCTCTTGTACTATGCTGCTGCGAATGTATAAGAGACAGGCCTTTAACAAGACATCTATGCAATTTGCTAAAAAAAGTTATTGATAAGTCAAAAAGAGATTGGCATCAAAGGATTGGTGAGGCTCTTTGGGCATATAGGACAGCACTTTTCGAACTCATACTCAAGCGACTCCATACGCACTTGTCTAAGTGACGAACAGTCAACTCATTCGAAATGAGTCAACATACCTTCTTGCAAAGAATCATTAAAGAAGGACTTAATGAAGAAGACAATGCTCGTCCTGTCTCTTATACACATCTAAGTGTATAAGAGATAAGAGAAGGTTGCCAAGCTTAATGGCAACGGGAGTGAAGTTTTCTCTATAAGAGACCGGTTTTTTGCCCTTTCATCGGGACAACATTTTTATCATCGATATCGTTTGCTGTTCAAGACCAGGTCTATGCATGGATTGGTCAATATTTTGATACTTATCACAAAATGGGATGGCCCTGTCTTGACCGAGAAGGCTATATTTATGGCTCGTACAAATTGATCTCTGAAGATGGATTAAGATTGGTATATCAATGGCAAATATTTGAAGCGATATTACGCATGATTTAATCATGCTCCTTGGCGCTCCAGGTTTAGATGCATGTATTGAGCTAAAATCGGGCAACATGCAGTTTAGGCAGTGCGCCAACCAGCATCTAAATCATGGTAATACTCAAGTCAAAGATCTTAAATTCTTCTAGATGTCCTTATACAGATCTATTATACAAATCTGTGAACGGCAAAACCCCCCATATTTTTCCACAAAAAAAAAAGGGAACTACGTGTGACTTGATTCTCTTTTGGGATACGTAGGCAGCTTAGAGGGCAACTTCTAAGTTCAGTTACACCCCTTTAAAACCAACTCATTTTCCTTAAAGAAAATGTGATATTTCAAATTAAATCCATAGATGTTAGTTACTTTACTTATTTTGCAAAAAAAAAAAAAGAAAAAAAAAATTGCAAGATAAGGAAAAGTAATTAATGTCTTTATTATTGAAAGAAAAGTGTCCAAACAAATGAAATTAAGGGATTTGATATGATTCAAAAATCAAACTTGAGATCCACTACAGCTATCTTGCTTGCTTCAAGGATGTTGCTCATCTTCTCAAGCTCCAGAGCATCTTCATTAGAATGTCAGGAAGGTAGTACTTTGACTGGAAGAAATTTGATCTTCCTCTTAATACTTCAACTTGCATTTGCTTGAGATTTTCATATTTTCGGTGCAATGGTTAAGCTAACTTCCAAGTTCTGCAAGAGCTCCAAATCATCAAGATCTTTTTGAAGAATGATTTTTCTATCTTGAATAGATTCCATGTGTATTTTGAAAGGCAAATAAGAGACAGGTTCTCAACCATTTTTGAGTTCTAATCTCGGTAAATGCAAGTTGAAGCTGTCCTGCATACTTTTCTGAAGCAATCTTCTCCGATGCTAAAGCTCGCAAGAGTCATACTTCTTGGCTTTTGTGAGCAAGCCTGCTAGAGAGTCTATTAGAGGAAGGGAAATTATACACATCTAGACTTGTTATAATAGACAACTGGCTCAGCTGCTGTCTTGATTTTGGAGAAGCAGAACATGGTCTATGTAAGTATTTGATTTAAAATATGAAAAGTCTCAAGCACTGTCTCTTATANCGACCACATTTTCTTTCTTTACTTCTCTTAGTGCAACTTTGACACATCTTCAGATGTTGAAAAGAATGAGTTAATAGAGATGAGTCCAAACTAGATGTCTTTGACATTTTCAGTCGATTCCAATGACGATCATTATTACAGCTTTCTCCAGAATGTTCATCCTCTAGCCCTACTTGAACAAATTCTCTATCATCCAATATCTTGATCGTATTATTTTTTGATGCTTCCCAAGAAGTTGAGTTTGGGAGGACCTCATGATTCTTTGGAGATATGATATTGATATTTATCTCCACATCCTCGATGCCTTTCAATAAGGATGTTTCGATAGATAAAAGTCTAGCCACAACATTTGTGGATTTGACCCAAGTTGAGCCCTATAACCAAGACTTTGATGCCAATCTCAAGCCCAGTTGATGCACACATTGGCCTTTTTGCCTCATTGAACGAGGTTTGTCTACTATTTGAGCACTTGGGAAGCCTTGTCTATCCTTGTCTTTGCAGTCTTCTTAGGATTCGTCCTGGCTTCCTTTCTCTTGATTGTAGCACCAGTCATTTTATCCACATTTAAACACTTTGGAGAGACATCGTGCCTGTGCTTGGAATGCTCTTCGATCGCATCGACCACCAAGTGTCATACTCTTTTGTAACTAATGGATGTCTTCTTTGCGGAGGTATGGTCAGACTCCGTTCTTTAGAAAGGAATACACATCTTCCCACAATCAACGTCCAGAGAGCAAATCTGTCTCTTATACACATCTAGATGTGTATAAGAGACAGCATATATCCAAATTGCCAAGCTGAATCTGCACGGATCATACAACTCGATGATAAAAATGTTGTCCCGTCGAAAGGTCAAAAACATGATCGTTGACTGATGAAATATTCCATGGATTGCGGTGATAAATTTCCATCATCTATGAGGACTTTTTCCTCTTCTTGGGTCATGCGTAGTCTAGGAAAACTTGATGGGTTCACATTTTTAATGATATCTTCTGCGTCCGTAGTGTTGAAGAATTGTGCCATCTTTTCCAGTCTTATACACATCTAGATACACATCTAGATGTGTATAAGAGACAGGCCTGTGCCGTAAAGTAACTTTGGAGCTTGAACGACCTTGAAGTAAGCCGTCATAGATGCTGGCAAGTACCGGGATTGCGAGAAAGGGGTGTAACTGTCTCTTATACACATCTAGCTTATTGAATGCTTTTAGAAAAGCGAGCTTGGTAAAACTCAAGTCCTGTCTCTTAACCTCTTGGGGGCAGCAAGAACTGCCCCACATACACTTAGACCCCTTAGAGAGTCCTCGATGTTCAACGTATGAACATGGAATGTGTTCTTATTAATTTTTAGTAAATAAGAATTGTCCACACTTCCACATGGGTTGAAAGTCTTCTTGGGCTTTGTATTGGTGCTTCGCTTTGACCCCTTGGAGGCGGAGTTCGATATCCTGGATTGTCCTCGGAACCAAAGCGCACCCAGTCTTTAATATGAACTTCTTCACGACCATCTTGGTAAGTAGATGTGTATAAGAGACAGCACTAAGGCCGATGAATTTTATTTATTTATTTCATCCCCATGAGTGTTGAGAAGTTCTTTGGCTGTTGGCACAACCTCATCGTAGAATGAGCCACAGATAGGAAGACCTCCAAGCTTATAAAGATCCCAAAGGGAAATTGATAGCTCGCTGTCAAGTATGAAGACTGTTTGTTGAGGGCACCAATATTTGCGAGTAAGGCACGCAAGTAATCGAGACATTATAATCAATGAGACAAATGGAGAAGCGTGACGCATAAACAGTTATCATAGACATGTCCCTTAACAGTGTCTAGATGTGTCGCACGAGCACGTCTTCTGACCATTCCCAGTAGTTGGAAGTATGTCTTGCTTCACCAAAATATGAGGAAGGACCATTCCACGTGGTTTTACCAAGATTAGAACTCAAAAAAGGAAGTGAGAACTTGGCGGCACTCGGCTCCTTGGTATGAAGAGAGGAATTTAGTATGAGCACTTCTTCACTCCTCGTTGCGAGAGAAATACACATGCAGCGATTAGTCTCTTTGTTTGGCTTAATTGTCCAATTTTTGAGATGAAGCGAATCATCAAGAGGAATGTAAGGTTGTGCTAAGGAACCGATGGCTGGTTTCCAGATATACAACGACAAACTCTTGGACCGAGATCCTTCTCTTTCATCGAAGAGAGAGGTGCCAACAGCGCAGCAGACGCGAGTAACAACAAGCAAGAAGGGCAAAGAGAAGAACGGCCGGCAAAGAAGAAGGCGGCCAGCAAGAGAAGCAGCAGCAAGAATACAGCGTGTGCACACAGCAAAGAATAAGCAGCAAGCAGTTAGCCGTACAAGCAGCGGGCGCATAGCCTGCAGAGGCTAGCGGGCAGCGGCAAAGCAGAATATAGTGCGCAGAATGGGCAAGAAAGCAAAGAACAGCGGCGGCAGCTGGCCTGAAGAATAAGGAAGAGACGGCCAAGAGTGGCGAAGATGGACAAAGGCAATGCAGCGGCGTGCAGTGGCTGGGAAGGACGGCAGAGCAGCAAGAGAAGCAAGGCAAAGAAGAAGCGATAAGCAGGACAAGAAGAAGCCGGCGAGAGCTTACAAGCAAAACAATGGCAGCAAAAAAAAAAAAAAAAAAAAAAGGAAAAAGAAAAAAAGAAGATAAAAGAAAAAAAAAGAAAAAAATAGTAGATACGATACCTTCCAAAATTAATAACAATTCTTCCCATATTTTTTCTAACAATTTTTTTTTCCAATCCACTTGTATGCAAGTTGATGCTGATCTGTCTCAAATACACATCTAGATGTGTATAAGAGTTTCTTGTTAGATTTTATATGGGATTGAAAATTGTTATTAATTTCCGGAATCCATATGGCATAGGGATTCTATTCATGACAGGAGAAACAGATCTTTGGAAGTTTAGTTGTGGGACAAGGAATTGTCTCAAGTTTAATTCAAAAAAAAAAAAAAAAAAAAAGAGAAGAAGATATCGAGACTTGTCCGCTCAGTCAAAATTCGAAAGTTCAGCATTCGCAAACAAGTTTCGAGGGGGCATTTGTAGACAATGAAATTTTATTTTAAGTAAAATTATCATTTGTCTATAAATTAATTTAATTGGTATGTCTATGGTCCAATTAAATAATGCCATATGTCACATATATATTTTGGAGCGTTGGTTAATTTAAAACCAATTATATTGCTCCACATGTCAAAATGAGGTAGAGAATTCGACCAATTAAATATATTTGTGTCGCTCTTCCAATTAAATTGTGCCATGTCGCATGTCTGTAAGACTTGGCCAATAAGGATATAGGTACTTTAGTATTTATCTCTTTGTTAATAAATAAAAATAAGGAGATAATATCAAAGTAGTAATTCTCCATTTTGATGTGCCGCTAGAGATTGTAATCTTTTATTTCATATATTCATATTTTTATCATTATATTTCTTGAACAAACAAGAAATATTATGATAAAATATTCCTGTTCGCGCATGAAATAAAAGATGCAAATTCCAAATTAATTATACACATCTGAAATTGTATTAAGATTAAACTTGTCATCCTTATATCGAATCTCTAGGATCTGTATCTTATACACAGGTAGATGTGTATAAGAGACAGCTCTCGATTATTCGAGAAAAAAATGGCAGAGATTTTCAGTTTATATAAGAATTTGAGACATGGGTTTGGGAAATAATTTGGTGCAAATCGAACAGGTCCTCTGCTTAAAATTTGGGATTCTTTAAAAAATAGAAGGAAAAATATGGATTATAAAGCAACAATTTTTTTGGGTGGAAGATTGGAATTAAAAGACAGAATTGTTAATTACAAAAATAAGCTGTCTCTTATACACATCTGAGGGGGATAAAATTATCCGGGGAAGCTGAAGAAGAAGGAGGAAAAAAGTAAAGGATCGGAAAAAGAAAAAGAAAAAGAAAGAAAAGGATAATTTTATCCCTCAAATAAGTCACATGCAAGTCAGGTGTTTGACTAAATAATGGATTTAACGCATGAAACAAACGAATGAGTGAAAATAGACATTAATACTAAAGTGACTTATTTGGTCACAAAAATGTGTATGGTGATCAAAACCCGTATAACATGAAAGTTCAGTAAAATTTGAGGCCGATCGCTCTAAATTTATACCCCGCCACTCCCCTTTTTTAGTAGAGTTAGGTAATAGTAGAGTTAGCTGTTTCAAGAGGAAGGTAGCTTGATTAGTTACAAGATTTTGTTGAATCCATTCAAATGTTTGGATGTGAGCTTTACAGTGCCATGAACAATTATAATGGGACACAAAACACAAAATACTATTGATAAGCTGCTCTAGTGTAGAAACCCAGGAAGCAATAAAAAGCACATTTCAGTTTCCGTGTCTATTCTAGTACAAGTCATTGTTAATTTTTTACAAATCTCTTAGAGACGTAATTGATTTTGATAATAGTGACACCATGGAGATGAAAAAAAGTAGGACAACTGCACAAAAATGCTCAGAAAGACGAGCGAAATTAAATACTAGAGCAGCCTTTCAGGATTACTTCCTTCTTGATGCTGCTTTTGTACCTAAGGATTCACACAGATACAATAGTCAGACATTAATAACAACCAAAAAGAAATAAGCATGTGAAAGTAAACGAGTTAACAACTGAAGACTCATCATACGGCCATTTTGATAGCCAAGCAAAACAATAACAACATTAATTTATCTAAACTTCAAAGCCTAATGTAGCAAAAAGATAAACTGCTGCCGCCTGCGCCTGTCTCTTATAGAAACCACATGTGTGTCATATCTTATACACACTCCTTGTACGTCAATCTGCTGTATACCCTTCATATAAAAGCAAACACTATACATTCTTTTTGACTACTTGCTCATCTAATGGGAAGCTAAGACTATACATTACTTTTGCATTTGATGGAAAATGGACTCTGTTTCTCTTCTCAAGCAAACATGTCAGGTCCAAGGAATCCCAACCAGATTGACAGGGATGAAAGTTTCAGACATTGAATGTGTAAAATCAAAATTTCAATCAAATCACACATCAAGTTGTAAACACAAATTTCGAGTTAAATTAGTAACAACGGAAAAAATTGAGCAACAAATTGAATTTTGTTGATAATCAAAAAATTGAGTACAATCTCTGTTTATAGTTTCTTGACATAAAAGAAAACTATCTTCTGATTTTATTTTCTAAAGGAATTTAATCCAACGACTAGAAATTTTTAATTTCGGATTAACACAATTTTTCAATCCTTCGGTTGGTTTGAAGATTGAAAAATAATTTCTTTGTGACTTGAAAGTCTCAATTAAAAGATTTTTGATTTTTTAAAAGAAGGGAAAGCACAATTTAATGTGTTTTCTATTTTTTAAAAGAAAGGAAAGCACAACCATGAGATTTGTCTTTGTAACTGTATATAAACTATAATTCTCTTTAACCAACGGGAATTTGCTATATGTGAAAGAGACAACAATAATTGAGTTTTGCAATCAATTACCAAATCAATGAGATTTATCTATAATAATTATCCATAACCATTAATTTAGTCAATTAATAATTAATTAAATTAGCTACTAATTATTTAGTAGCAAATTAAATATAAATTATAATTAATAAAATAACTAATTTTTGTAGGCTATTATACAAATTTAAATTTATATATATGTAGCAATAGTTCATTAATTTTTTATTTTTTTTAAATCTTAGATTAGTTTTTACAACTTGTAATTGCTGGATATAAGGTTCAATGTCCCTTTCCTTGTACTTTCTAAATTATTAATATACATGGTAAGGGAGTCAATGCCAAACCTCTAATGACCTCAAGGTGATTTTTTTTATCCAAGTTGGACCGATAAAATTCTTGCGGAATAATCTTTGAAATATTTGCATTTAAATCGAAGTTGGATAAAGCCTACTTTATATTTTGGTAGCAGCTAATTTTTAGCAATTGAGGTTGGAGTAAAATCTGCTAATACCAGTTCACGACAAGGTTTGATTACAATACCCTTGCTTATCAAGAAGGAGCAAAAGCCTTCAGGAAAATTTTATAAAAGGCAACTTAGAGAACAGACCCAAGGACAAGTACGGGAGACTAGATAAGGGCATTAGCAATATAATCCTAGCAATGGAATACTAATATTTGAGAGTACCGGCAATTAATTTTAAAGGTTTTTCTCTCAATATTAATACAATAGATTAGTTCTTCAATTGTGACTTAGGTTAATTAATATTATTATACTAAATTTTTTTCTCGAATAATCGAGAGTGTTTTCTCGAATATACATCGAGAAAAGTAGTTAATGAATAATTTAATTAATTTAAGTCATCTGTCAAGAGTTACACCTATTATATTAAAATAAGATTTAAATCTAAGAAAATTAATTGCCGGTACCTGACTCAGAAGCACTTTTAGATGTGTATAAGAGACAGTTTCAAGACTAATAAATGTATGTCTTTAAGGCTTGTCAAGGAGATTATCTTTCTAAAATTCCAAATTTAATGAAGTTATTATGCACATTCACACAAGTAAGCCGTGAAAAGCTACTTTAGAGAAACGTCATCAATCTATTTAACAGCTTCAAATTATATTAATGACATTTTGCGAATTATGGATTAAGAGTGGAGGCTTTTAAGAGTGTAAGGGATTGAGGGTAGAGGTTAAGATTGGTTAATTGAGCGGAGAACACATAGGGGTGTTAGAACTCTTTTTAACTTCGAAGATTTTTTGGGAAAAATGCATTTTCTATTTTTCCTGTTTGGGTATTCAGTAAACTAATTCTTAAAATTTCAGATAAAACAATTTAGTTTCCAATATTCTAGAATATGAATAAAATTAGGACAATTAATGAAAAATTAAAAAATTTAATAGAAAATGGCCATGTGCATATTACATTAGCTAGAGAAATTTATGAGCTTTTTCTGTTTCGAGTTGTCCAAACCCAAACTCGGCTCACAAAATTGAATTTTTAATTGATTAAATACATTGTGTTAAGAAACTTGAATCTTATACTATAAAATTATACTCTAAGAAACTAAATTTGAATAGTATTTATTATAGTAATGATATTATAAAATATATAGTATTATTAGAGCTAATAAACATGTCAATAATTACTAAATTTTGCTAGACATTATAACTACAAAGTGATTGATATTCAATTATTAATTTTGGTAAACTAATGTCAAGTAAAATATTAAATCATTATAACACTAATATTGAAGGGATTTTAGACAAAGGAACTGTCTTCTTGGGCAAGTAATTATACATATGATGTAAGTGTGTTACCATTTCATACGTTAATATTTCTTTTATAGGGTAAAAAGAAATATTTATAAGCAAATATTAGAAAGAACTTGTGATATAAAACTTGATACTATTAATTTCTTAGAATTTGTACACCAATTTTTTTGGTTGATTGGCTCTAGCTTTAATTAATATTAGTGTTATATTTCTTGTTTAATAATATAGTGATAATATTACTAAAGGACAAATTTATACTATCACTATAATACTTCTAAATTATAATTTCTAAGGATAAAATTTTACAGCAGATGTATACAATCAGTTTCTTAAGAAATATATATTTTATCATTTGAGAAATTCAAACATGATCTACTTTCAAAATGTTACAAGTCTAATTATTTAGCACCACTAGCCCTTAAGTCCTTAGACAATGTTTCTTGGATTTGATCATTAATTAGTTGAAAATATTTTTAACAATACAAGATCATTCCTCCTATCTCCAAATCTCCTATAGTGCTGATTGATTTGACATTACAATTTTTACGATTTTGCGTTAAAAGAAAATTTCATTCTTACCTCCTTTTTTTTCTTTTTTTTCTTTTTTTAAATTTGGGGATCAATTTTGCATTTTTGATAAACTTTGGAGAGAAATTTTGTACAATTCTCTTAGCATTTTTTGTTTTGAATTTTTTTTTAAAACTTAATGGTTGATGCGCACGTTATACGGCTATTTTCTATTAAAAATATAAATATTTTTTTGTCAATTGTATAAAAACCTATTCCAGAATATTGGGGACTCAATTTGGTCCAGGCAATAATATTAGATTTGTCTATTAAACACATCTAGATGTGTATAAGAGACTAAAGTCTTATACACATCTAGATGTGTATAAGAGACAGGACCAAAAATTTGGATATCAATAACATTCCTTTTTTCATTTGTTAAAAAATAATTGTTAATATTTCTTTTTATTTTTTTATATTTAATTATTTTTTCTTTATTTTATGAATTATATACATAAATCTTTCCATCATAGTCCCTAACTAAAAGAACAAGAAATTGGGTATTTTGATAAATATAAACTAGAAATTTAGATATATGTGATTAAAACCAACTATTCATTTCTTATTGAGAATTTTGTCCCGATTGCTTTTTTTAAAATATTTTAAAAAAACCAATCGGGACAAAAATGAAATTGAAGTCTACATTGCAAAACTTTTTTCATTTTGGAGGGCTGAAATGAGATTAGTTTAGTATAGACTACCACAATAGGACACAAATGCTTTGAAAATGAGGCTAGGATTGTCAATGGATTGAGCAAAAGGCCCCGGTTGGCCCGACAAATAAAGGGTGGGCTGGGTTTACATTAAAGTGAGATGGGCTAAGATTGGGCCTAAATATTAGGACCGATTTAAATGTGAATCGAGTTTGCATTTACAAGGCTCAATTAATAAAGTCTGTCTCTTATACACATCTAGATGTGTATAAGAGACAGGCAATATGGATCCCTCGCACCTAGAAGATACACCTATATTGATTCTCAAAAGATAACTTTATAATAATTAATCTATTAATTAAGTAAACTCACGATAGTCATAATAACTTAATCGAAGTACTTTTTTCAACTTTGTATGTGCAGATATTACAAATTCTTGAGAAAGTATTATTTTTTTATGCTTTAGTTATTAGTATTGAAACTTGAGATATTCTTTTTATATTTTGTCTCTTAATTTGTTAACTTTCATTTTCAGTTTAGAGAGTTATATTGGGATATTTTTTAATTTGAAGGGCCAAATTGACATATTTTCAATTTGGAAGGTCATTTTCAAATTTTTACTAATTTGGAAAATCAAATGCCATTATCCCTAAAGATTTGTTATCAAATCCTGTGTCATCACATAAGCCAAAATGTACCTAGACTATAGAATAACTTAAAACTATAGATCATTAGTACTAGTAGTAGTATTTATCTTCTACATGTGCAAATGATTTAAAAAAATGACAGATCTCTTATACACATCTAGATGTGTATAAGAGATTCTATTACTTAGGAACTTATGGCTAATGTGATGACACAGGATTTGATAACATACTTGATCAAATTTTGTTACTTTTTTTTTCCGATTTAGTGAAACATTAGTTGCTTCGTTACTTTGCATAGATACATTGTTATTTTAAATTAGAGTATAAAAAGTTAGATCTGAATCTTTTTGAAATATTTGAAGAAGACAGCTTGTGAACTTAGGAAGAAAATTCACTACGGCACATCATCGAGAGATATAGAAGAAAACCTGTCTCTTATACACATCTAGATGTGTATAAGAGACAGAGTCAAATCCACTGGATTGTGCAAAAAGCCCGTGTGGTTCTGAAAATTTTACCTTGTGATATTTTTTTTTAATTTTTATCATAAAATCGAAAACAGTCCCTGGCAAGCTTGACCATTATAAATTCGGGAAATGAATCATGCTTATTGCCCAATGATTTTCTTAAATACTGATATGGGAATATAAAGAAAGTAATTCTAAATAGGTTTTTAAATGATAAAAGAATTGGTTTATAAGTATACATGTATACTAAAGGTTAGAGACAACATTATTTTTGTTTTAATAAAGAGAGAAGTATAAAATATCACAAGGTAAAATTTTCAGAACCACACGGGCTTTTTGCACAATCCAGTGGATTTGACTTGCATTTATTATTAGGACGCAGGTAATAGAAACATCATTTTTGAATAAGTATGGAGGAAAGAGTTTATGAGATGTACAATAATGATATGATAGATAATTGGACTGCGTCCTAATAATAAATTTCCTCCAAGAGTTATTGTTAGGTAATTCTACTACCTGTCTCTTATACACATCTCAATGTGGCAAAGAAACAGATCTTGATATCACTCCTTTTTTTATAGCAAAAGTTAAAAGACTTTGTTGATATCCAAATTAGAAGTGTAGCCAAGAGGCCAAGCCTCAATCTTACATTATTGGATCTTGATGATTACATTACTTTTCTCTTTTGATCTTATACATCTTCTAGACTTCTACTAGGATGTGAAGCATAATTAACTTTTGAATCAAACCTCTATTTTTGTTGGGCATGTTAGTATAATTAACAATCGTAGTAGCAGAAAGTACACAAATATGTATTGTATTCATCATTTGATTAAAGTATTGTATTCATCAATTTGATAAGTATATCTTTATATAACTACATACACCAAAATATGTAAAATTGTTCATAGTCAACATACATAAACCAAAATATTGTTAAAAGTTGAGACAAGCAAAATATACACAACTAGATGAAATTCAAAGCATTTGTGAACTTGAAGAAAAGCTATATAAACTACTATTATATTGTGAAAGCACTACTCTAGTAGAAGAACCTTGTGGTGATCTTGAAGGAGAACCAAAGAACGGTTTTGGAGGAATTTCCAAGGCTTGCAAGCTACCTTCTAACATTTCAATTACCTTATTCATAGCTGGTCTATGTGATGGATCAGTCTGTATGCACCATAGACCGACTAGGATCATCTTTCTTGCAATTTCATCTTCGTTGGTATTCATTTCATCTAGCAATTTAAAGTCTTGGTCAAGCAGTATGTGTTGATACACCCAATGTGGAAAGTATATCTCACTTGCATTAGTCACTTCAACACTAACATTCTTTCTTCCTCCAACCATTGAAAAAGCATCAAATAGTTCCTCTAGGTTCTAGCATTGATACCACACTTTCTTTCCGTACGAGTTTTGCCAAACCAAAATCAGATATTTTAGGACAAAATCCTCATCTAGAAGTATATTATGAGGTTTTATGTCAAAATGTAGAATTCGCATGGTACAACCTTTATGTAAATACTCTAGTCCTCGAGCAATCCCTAATGCAATGTCATACAATTTTTCCCATCCAAGGTGATTGTTGGTCTTTGATGTTGTTTCACCTTTTCCATGTATGTATCTTTCCAAAGATCCATTAGGCATGAATTCATAAATGAGAGCTCTTCTTTGAGCATCAAGACAAAATCCCAAAAGAGTGACAACATTAACATGCGATGTTCTGCTGATGCTCTTCGTCATTTTCTTGATATCGTAATAGGTGTATCTTCTAGGTGCGAGGGATCCATATTGCTTGATGGCAGCTTCAAGATTCATATTATCTTTTGATGTCTTGTTAAATGGTAGTAAGATCCATCCATGTGGTGCTCTTATGATTTTATAATACCACATTACTAAACATACTATTATTCCTATTCCAGCCGCTGAAATTCCTATGATCAAAGGAACAATTATTTTCACATCATGGAAATTAGGGTCTTGAACACTACTTTAAGTATAAGAGTTTCCTATTCTTGTTGCTCTAGTTCCTATGATCAAAGAAACATTTGTGTAGAAATTTTAGGAAGAATTACAATTTTAGTCCCGAATCTAGGAAAGTGTGTAGAATTGCTCTCAATCTATTTAAAATTGTAATTTTAGTCCCTAATCTATCGAATAACTGCGGAAATAGGACAAGTAATCGCGGAACAAGCCTCCAATCCAGTATCAAAATTTACCTTATTTGGAAAGATTGGGGACTAAAATAAAAGATTTTGAACAAATTGGGGACTCAATTCTACGCACTTTCATAGTTTGGGGACCAAAATTGCAATTCTCCTGAAATTTTAAGTCATTAAAATTATGATATTTAGGACAACTTTAAGAATAAGTGTATCTTACCGATTGCCAGCCCAACTATCTTCCTACGTTTGGAAGCAGAACCTGTTTGGTAAGGCGGAACAATAAACCAGCAATTAATTCAATACTTTTACTAGTACCACCGTACATGTTTCTTGAACAGTAGATAACATTCTTCATAAAAAGTTAACTTTCAAAACATTCTTCATAAAAAAGTTACTTTCATGATCTTGTTGCTGAAAATGTTTAAAAACAATTTATGTTCCTCATGGATCCTCAATTTCTTTGTATCCTGTTCATATCAAAAGTAACTTGTTCTTTCCATCATAGACAGGAAAGTAGACTATTTTCAAGTTGAATGGTTATAATCCAGGAAATTATTTTTTATATCAGTATCTGTCGAGATCATGATGTGCCGTAGAATTTTCTTCCTAAGTTCACAGGTAATGAGATCTATTGAAAACATGAAAGTTTATGATGACATGCCCTTTTGATCTAGCACCATATACGATCTGTTTTCTAATTAACCTTCAAATCTATTATTAGGACTTATTCCACCTTTCACCTCTTAATTTGTACTGGATTTTTACTTTACACATTGTACTTATTTTTTGAATATATTGCACCTTAAACTCTCAGAATTATTCATTTCAGTATAATTATTAACACCGTTACTAAAGTTAATAAATATTCCAATCATATACATCATGCATATAAAGTGAAACATTTACAAATTTTTTAACACTATTAAAAATTAGAC
The DNA here is from genome assembly GCA_025175665.1 of Cinchona pubescens. NCBI lineage: Eukaryota > Viridiplantae > Streptophyta > Magnoliopsida > Gentianales > Rubiaceae > Cinchona > Cinchona pubescens. Next base: position 88,473 of record JANKKI010000304.1, on the reverse strand, counting down.
AAAAGAGTAAAATATCTAAGGGCTAGGGGTGCAACATATTAAAAATTTAGAATTGGAGTGTAAAGTGAAAATAGATCATAAGTTAGGGAGTGTGGCGTAGAATTAGTCATGCAACTTTTATTGGTATAACATATTCAACCGGATTTACAAACAATGTTGTGCCACTATTTTGAGTGCAAAAATAAAGATTCCATTATATTTGGTGATGACGTTAAAGAAAGGCTAAAGTGGGACAGATTTAAGAGTTGAGAGTGCCAAGTGTCTAAAATTAAAATTAAGGCTATAAAATGAAAATTAGATATAAGTTGAGAGATATAAAATAGAATATATCCTAATATATATGATAGTATATTAAATGGGATGTAGTTTCGTTTTCATTTCCTTCTATTTTTAGAAAAATCAAGATCTAAAAGAGATCTAATGTGGGAAAAAGACTAACTCAATCTATACCTAATTTTTATTTTACATTCTCAACATTAGATATGAAGATTTTGCACTCCTACTTTCAAATTCATCACACTTCAATTTAACTTTTAACATCTATATAAAAATTAACAGAATCATATGAGAGTTCAATAGGTTGAGCAAGATATACAACAATCTGGCACAATATTTTAGGTGCACATGCGAAAAATCTGTCTATTTTGATGCGATATTGACTAAAATTTGAATTGAAGTGAGACGGATTATAAAGATGAGGTTGCAAAATATCCAAAATTAAAATTTAGGGATACAAAGTAGGAATAAGATATAAATTAGAGGGTGAAAAACGGAATTAGCCCAAAGGGAAAACTTTTAGAAACAAAGGATTCAGTGGGTAAATGAATAAAGATGATTTTATCTATTTATGGTTATGGATATTAATTACATCTGCAAAATTCAATAATTCATGTTTATAACTTTACAGGGCTTTTAATTGTTAAATGATAAGCCAATGGGCCATGAATCACGCCAGTAATGCAATAATTTGTATCTAGAAACGGAAAGTTATGCTCACCTTTCGGGCAGACTTCAGGATGGGAAGTTGAACCTTGACACATACACAGTAGTTGATTACCATTACTCCAAAAAGATCCGCAACTTCCTCCTGAATTCTCACACTTTGAACAAGCCACTGCAACTGGGCTATAATCAACTATAAAGCCTCGTCTGACAGCTTCTTTCTTTAGAGTCATCAGTCCAGCAATGAGCTTATCGTAAGATGTATTAAGAATTGGAGCCCCTATACTAATGTTACATCCCTCGGCCGAATCTTGATATCCTGATGCCAGAGAAAAACGAACGCCGCTGCTCATGCCGTCTATAGTACAAGTAACGTTACTACTTTGAATTTGCGAGCTTCCTGTAACCTCAGTTGGGATTGGGCAGCCGTAAAAGATATTCAACATTACTGAGCCAAATAAGAAAGGAAGAACACTTGGTATCGAGGTGGTGTTAGTGAAACTGGTGAGACAAATATTCTGCCAGAGATCATAACGCACGACACTCATCTGATATAAGGATTTATCAATTCCTAATACCAAAACTTTCTGTATATTATTTACTATAGTAATGGTATACTGGTTTTCTACACATTCTAGCTGCAATTCAAGGATCCCACAATCCTGAGGTCGATTGCCACCCCAAAAGGGATAACCGATGCCCTGTAAGCGGCCGCAGTTGTATAACTCAATCCAGGACAAGTTCGATCACCAGGAGCACAATAAGTGAAAGGAATGATAACTGAGAATTGGAGAATGCTAATATTAATGAAAAATCTCATCAATATGGATAAATGAAAGCTCTGAACATTCATCTTCAAGACTCTGTTAAAGAGGCAATTGTTTTACAACCATACGCAATAAAATCAGAGACGCCTGTCAATACTTTCCAATGTTTTTGATGAGTGGACCATGTGGCACCTTGCAATTGCTTTTCTTATGGTCAGTTTCGGCAGGCAGACTATGTACGCCGGAGGACTGGATTTGTCTTAATTCATAATAGGATATTAGTTGGCAAAGTTGATGGCTTTTCTTTCTTCCAATCAATATTTACCAACTTGAACAGCACCCGTAGGACCAATTTGACTCCGGAAATATATATTGTGGATTGATGTTAGGTCTGTCAATGGGTCGGGTCTAGGGCTGGACTCGACTCGATCTGAACCCGTTTATCCGAGTCTGAATCTATAACAAATGAATTTAATTATTCGATCCGATTCTAATTCGCTAGTTATTATAATAAACGGGTCAGATCTGAATCTTGGTATTCCGATCTGATTAAGTCCGAGATTCGATTAAAATATTTAATATATAATAAAATTATTGTATATTAGTGTTATTTTATATGTATATATACATATATATTGTGTAAATTACCCAAATAATTTATAGTTAATATAAAATACATGCATAAATATTAATTATGAACTTAATACTTTTGTATAATTAAAAAAAAAAGAGAAAATTCGATAAATTGTAATAGTTTTACATATAATTTAAAAAAAAATTATCCAGATTTGATCCGAATCCGACAAGACCCACGGATTCTTATTCGGCCGGTAAGTCGAACAAGTCCGAATCCGAATTTGGGTCCGGTTATATTAATCGGATTCAGATCTCGGATAAACGGGTTTCGGATCCTAGTCGAGTCCAGCCCTAGACCCGACCCATTGACAGGCCTAACATCCTGTCTCTTATACACATCTAGATGTGTATAAATTACAGCTATATATATATACAAATTTGGTCCATTCGCTTCACGGGCTAGATGATAGGATATTCCACCGTCGTAATGTTAATCAGGGATGAGTTATCTAAATAGTTTATATTGATGTTTGGTTGATTTTGAGTTTTATAATTTTATGTAATGTCTGAAAAATAATAACATTATCATTAGGATACCGTTAAGTTTTCGTTATTTTTATTTTAATGATCCAAATAATATTCAAGTATATTATGTTAAGAGATCTTTTCGTAGGATCAGACTACTCTAGAGTAATAATTCTCTATAATTATCTCAATATAGAGTTTTATATCAAACACATGTCCTTATTAATTAGGCGAGATTACTTTTCATTAATTATACCTTATCTTCGTCGTCACTTGACGGCTGTTAGCCAAGAAAATTTCTTGAATTTTCTCATGACTTATTTCAACAGTATCTATTTTTGTTTAATATTTTTTTTCTTTTTCGTAAGTCAATGATTTGGTAAATAACTTCAAAACATTGACATATGAAAAATTTATTATGAAGTCATTTATGACGAATCTTATACATCAAATAAGAATATCAAACAAATTAGAGCAGTTTATACAGTTTATTTACTTTCTATTTGTTTATTATATTTTAATTTTTAAAATAAAGAAGAATTTTGCACTGGAGCATTAGAACAGAATTGATGGACCCAAGTCAAATTGCTTTGAATAAACAAAATTTTTAAAAATTAGTTTTTTGTTAAAAAACTCAAAACAATGACTTTTTCTAGAAGACACCGAGTAACGATTACTAGATGACTATTGCCTTAGTGAAGCCTCTCCCATTGAGAGAGTCCCTCTCTCTAATATAGAAAAACACCTCTTCTATAGAAGAGATAGTGCTGGACTTTCATAACAACATCCCCTCTCTAAGTCTTATTTAGTTCCTAGATCTGCTGCTTCATTATGAGAGAAAGGGCATTTATGAAAGAGAATTTGTCCAATTTTTTGTGCGGCTGATCTTCTTAGTGAAGGACTTATTTGTCTTGCTAGGACTTGCCTATCCTCAGTTTTAAGGCTGTTTTTGTATTCAACAAAGGAAAAAAAAAATTCTGACTTAGTGGTTGCTTCCATTTCCGTAGCTTTTCTTTGGTTATTTCCTTTTGTCGGTGATTCAAAAGTCAATTAAGTATAATTGTCGGATTAAATCAAGTTAAAATTTTTTTTTTATTTGACTTGTTCGATTTTGACTGAAGTAAAATTAATTAAGCGACTACTTGACATGGATTTTGATTTCAACTTTCAAGTTAAATTATCATTGGCCAAAATCCAGTTATCAGTAGCTTGTCTCTTATATCACATCTAGATGTCGTTCAAAGTAGTAACGTCAAATATATATATATATATATACATCTATATATTTTGTATATATATATATATAATAGCATTATACACATATACAATTATAATACTATATTAATGTATTTGGATACATAATATTTTAACCATAGTATTCTTAATTCTCAATAAATAAATATATTAATAATTGAGAATATTTTTTTTAATACTAAATATGTTTTCTTTGTATAATTACTAGTGTTATGTACATTTATACATTAATATAAGTGTCCAACTTATTAATATACATTTTTGTTTCAATAATTAATTAAATGAATCACTATTTTCCTTTCAATACATATAGATGCTAGAATTAAGTAATTATATATATTTTAGTATTATTGAAATATCTACACATTATATATCTATACATACATGTTCTTATGTTCATATACTTCAAGATTTGTATAACTTGTAATTGCAATAAAAAATATGTTTTACATAACATCAAATTTATATAGTTATACAATAATACTACATAACTTATTAATATAACATTTTTACTGTCAACAAATATATTAAATGTATTAATAACTTACTATTATATTGATAGATTTAGGTATCATATATATTTCTATATACTTATGAGATGTAACTTAATAGGGGTTGGTGATTCAATAAAATTTTTATATATGAATTAATTTTAGTATAAGTGGTTGTGAATTTGTAACTTTGTAATTAATTTTAATATCTGTATATATTATATACACTAATACATATTCATATATTAAAATTTGTAACTTGTGTGTGTGTTATATATGTGTGCTTGTATAGTATACACACAAAGATATGTGTGTGTAAATTTGTATATATTATGAATTATATTTTTGTACTCATATTATATAAAAATCATAATGTCAATGATAATGTAAAAAATGGAATAATTAATACAAAAGTATTAATCCATTAATAAGTTGTACACTTATAAATTTAGTACACTTTTGTGAAATGATATAGAATTTGTGGAACAATGTACTAAATTTTGAAATTAGAATATGAATGGAAGAAGATTAATGTTTGGCTTATTCGACTTATTCGACTTGTTCGACTTAACGGCCGAATAAGTCGAATTTAAACGAATCTCGACTTTAATCAATTTTGGGTTTATATGAGTATAAGAGATTTTGATATTTTCAAATCGAAAGTCAAATAATTTACTCAAATCAAATAAGGCAAAAATCGAATATTGGTCAAATGAACACCCCTAATTGAATACCTGCTATTCTTCTAATTTTTCTAGCTTTTCTTTCCTTTTGTGTCTATCAGGTAGATCTACGCGTTTCCTAATGAGGATTTAGTTTTGCTATTCCTTTGCTTTTGTAGGATTGGTGAGCTAGACTTCATACTAGAGGTGATTGGTGAAAAATCCCAAACAAGACTTGATGGAAAGTCTGGTTGAGATTAAGCTGGTGAAGTAATGATTAAAAAGTTTGATCTGTCAGAGCAGGAGAAAGATGGAATCAATATTGGTAGCTCAGAGGATGGGAAAGGTAGGGATCTTTGCAAACTAAGTTTGTTTGGGAAAATTGTTGGGGACGAATTGGTTAACTTTGTGCGTTTAAAAAATTTTGTTTATCAAGTTTGGGGTTATCCAAGGAATTAACAAGTTATTGAGTTAGGGGTAAATGTCTATCAATTTCAATTTTGTAATTTTGCTAAAATGGAGCATCATCTGGGAGACCTTATAATCATCAGAAACGTAGCTGTCTCTTATAAAGAGATAGGAACACAACATCGATCGTGATCCTCTTGTATTCAATGGTTCTCCTCTATGGATCTAAATTTGGAATTTACCTATTCACTGATTACCAAAATGATATTGGTAAGAAAATAAGAAGTATGTTTGGGAAAGTGTATGATATAATAATACCCCAAGGAGGCAGCAAAGAAGGAAGATATATAAGGGTGCTGATGGAGGTTAAGCTTGATATTACTCTTCTCAGGGGAAACATAGTCAAGTGTGGAGGGGAAGCAAGATGGGTAGATTTCAAGTACGAAAGATGTTCTGATTTTGGTAACAGTTGTAGGATTAAAGGTCATGGGGAGAGAGTTTGTCCCAACAGAAAAAGTTCAAGGGGTTGTGCTAAGGAGAGTCAATATGGAAGACGGCTGAGAATCGATAATGGGAAAGGGATAATGAGGGAGTCAGGCAAAATAATGACTAAAAATGCCTACCATGAAGAGGGTAGTAAGAAAGAAAGAGGGACCTCTCTAGCTAGCTCTGGGAGGGAGGGTGCTTGTGTGATAGGATGTGTATAAGAGACAGCCCTCCAAAAATTAAACTTGAGGAGAGAGAGTAATCTCTGGAGGGGTCTCAAGATAGTAAGGGGAAGGGACTACTACAGATAGAGATGGTAGATTGGAGGTTTGATTGATTATGGTGCGAGAGGATTGTGTGTGTATTGTGTGTGTTAATTTCTTCCAACTTGCCTATCACTTGTCAAACTTTTGATCAAAGAATTTTTCATTGATTAGTGAGTTATGTGATATCCACATTCATGAGTGGAGAAATTAGCATTTTAATTTTGATTTGGGATTGATTATCAAAGTTCTCTTTTGTACATGTTTGGTTCATTTCTGTACTTATTATTATTATTTTTTTGAAACGATTGTTGATACATTGAATAAAGTTAATGTGTTACGTGTCTTTCTTAGTTTTGTTTTGCTCGAGACTAGCAAGACCTTAAGTTGGGGGTATTGATAACTCTAAGAAATTAGGGTTATTCCACTTAAGTAAAAAAAACATACAAATATTATATTAAAACCAAGTATTTTTGGTATAATAGTAAGTATTTTCATGAATTTAACACTTTTATGTGTTAATATATGTTTAATGTAATGTTTTAGTATTTTTTAATATTATTTAACTTATATTTATTTGTGTGTATGTGTTTAGGATTATACTTAGGTTGTTTACTAATTTTTCTCGCAATTAGGCTATTGTTGTTCTTGTTGATTTGAATCTTTTATTCATAATTTTTAAAAGTACATATGTGTTCTTTTAATGTTATATTATAAATATTAACGTGTTTTTCAATTTTAGGGCCGTGTAAGAACAATGACTCATTAATCGGACGTTAGACAAAAATTTTCAAAGAAGAGCTGTGAAATCATGTGTGCTGGCAAGCTCAACAAGACATTAGTTCGCCTGAGACGAGCTTGGGTAGAATGGACTCGCCTGTGGTGAGCTATGATGACTCTTATGCGATTTTGAGCGTTTTTGTGGTTCCAGTGTCTATTTTGGACCCGTTTTGGTGTGTTTCAAAGCTGATTTAGAGCTATACGCTTTGTAAGTCTTAAAACCTATAAATAAGGTTTCTAGGAAATCTAAAACATGTTCTCTTTCAACTTCCCTTTGGGGGTTTCAAGATTAGACTTTGGTGTTTTCTTCTTTTTTTAAGAAGTATCTTAGAAACATCTTCAAGTGTTGACAGACAGGAACAAAGCTTGTGATTTTTCACTGATTTTAGCTCACTAGGGAAGCATTCTTAATCCTTTCTAGATCTTTATTGTGTAATTGAATAGTTTTTGTTCCATCTAGATCTCTTACCTTGATCTAGATGGTACTGTGACGTGTGGAATATAGACATTGTAATGTGTATAAGAGACAGACATTAAATTGTAATTCCTCTTGTGTTTATGATTTCAGTGTATGCTATAAATAGTATGGTTTAAGGTTGGATGATGTCAATTATATGTGGTGATAATTAATTTGGTAAATTAAATGGTAAAGTTGATAATTAGACAATTCTAAAAAATTAGAATGATAATTAGGAAAATTAATCACTCTCTTAATTAATTGAATAATAAATCAAGGGAAAACAGAAGTGGAACCTCCATTTTTGACCTGTTAGTAATTGGACTAAGTTTGATTTATGATTCTGACAGACTAGATTACCTAGTTGGTCACCTAGAATTTCATATGGTAAATGGTTAATTTTGTTAGTTTTAGGTGGTAAAAAAATCCCCATTTTGACAAATTTAATTGTAGGAACGACCTTATGACGTAAATGGATCGGGATTATATTAATAATAAGCATTGACCTCTAGCACGTTTAGTTGAATAAATTAATTGAATGAATTAATCAAAGTATTATAATTGACTAATCTAATCACATCTAGATGTTTATACTAGAAAGAAATTTTTGCTTTTGCATCCATAGAGGACTATCTCTTTTCTTTTCGATTCTTGTGTATAAGAGACAGTCCTTTTGGTAGTCCACTAAGTTATTGCATGTATTATACGGGTAAAATTGTCCAAAATTTTTTTTGCATAACTTATATTTACCAAATTAAAATAGATCCAAATTTGAATTTATTTTCTCTCACAACCTGACCCGAAACCAAATAAAAAGTGGATCCAAACATCAAACCATTTCGTCCTCCATAATCACAATAAAAATTGCAACTCAAAGCCTCCAATCTTCCCCCACTAGATTCAAGCTAGCAGGTAGCTGCTCTTCATGTTTTGGAAAGTGATCCGAACAAGGCTAAAGAATTGCATTTTGAGTTTGTAATACAATAAAGATTTCGTATTTGTTATATGCACACTATTTGCCTCAAGTATTATGCTATTACCCGCAAGAGATCCAAGGAAAATCACATGTGATCTTCATCAGCCTTGCTGGAAAGAATATCAGTAAGGAAAATTTTTCAATCAGTTTAACCAAGAAATTCCAAATTAATGTTCTGACAAGAAATCTTCTTAATATTACACTTGGATTCCTATTTCTTGATGATTCTCCTCACCTTTAAGGTGCCATAGTGAATCCTCTGAGAATATTAAGCTAACATGTGAAGTGGCAAGATTTTCTGAGTTTATATAAGAATTTGAGACATGGGTTTGGGAAATAATTTGGTGCAAATCGAACAGGGTCTGTTTCAAAATTTGGGATTATTTGCAGAAAAAATAGAAGGAAAAATATGGATTATAAAGCAACAATTTTTTTGGGTGGAAGATTGGAATTAAAAGACAGAATTGTTAATTACAACAATAAATTTTGTGGCAGATTCTTTGGAGGGTTTGTAAAGGTTTTCGGGGAAGGAGAAGAAGAAGGAGGAAAAAAGTAAAGGATCGGAAAAAGAAAAAGAAAAAGAAAGAAAAGGATAATTTTATCCCTCAAATAAGTCACATGCAAGTCAGGTGTTTGACTAAATAATGGATTTAACGCATGAAACAAACGAATGAGTGAAAATAGACATTTTTATTAGTTTAGTGACTTATTTGGTCACAAAAATAATTTTTTAGGTGATCAAAACCCGTATAACATGAAAGTTCAGTAAAATTTGAGGCCGATCGCTCTAAATTTATACCCCGCCACTCCCTTTCTTAGTAGAGTTAGGTAATAGTAGAGTCTATACACATCTAGAGGAGGGTAAGAGATTAGTTACAAGATTTTGTTGAATCCATTCAAATGTTTGGATGTGAGCTTTACAGTGCCATGAACAATTATACTGGGACACAAAACACAAAATACTATTGATAAGATAACAAAAGCAAGTGTAGAAACTCAGGAAGCAATAAAAAGCACATTTCTTCCGTGTCTATTCTAGTACAAGTCATTGTTAATTAAAGATTTTACAAATAACAAAAGAGACGTAATTGATTTTGATAATAGTGACACCATGGAGATGAAAAAAAGTAGGACAACTGCACAAAAATGCTCAGAAAGACAATCGAAACTAAATACTAGTCTCTTATTCAGGATTACTTCCATCTTGATGCTGTCTTTAGTACCTAAGGAATGTGTAATAAGACACAACAGTCAGACATTAATAACAACCAAAATGAAATAAACATGTGAAAGTAAGAGAGTTAACAACTGAAGACTCCTCATACGGCCATTTCGATAGCCAAGCAAAACAATAACAACATTAATTTATCTAAACTTCAAAGCCTAATGTAGCAAAAAGATAAACTCTATCGCAAAGTTCAACCATAGAAACCACATAGGTGACATATCCAATTACAAACTAATTCCCACGTCAATCTACCACCCTTCATATAAAAGCAAACACTATACATTCTTTTTGAGTACTTGCTCATGGAAGCTAATGTGTATAATTACAGCATACCACAATGTGGATGGAAAATGGACTCTGTTTCTCTTCTCAAGCAAACATGTCAGGTCCAAGGAATCCCAACCAGATTGACAGGGATGAAAGTTTCTCGTTTTGAATGTGTAAAATCAGAATTTCATTCAAATCACACATCACAGTTGTACACACAAATTTCGAGTTAAATTAGTAACAACGAAAAATCAAATTGAGCAACAAATTGAATTTTGTTGATAATCAAAAAATTGAGTACAATCTCTATTTATAGTTTCTTGACATAAAAGAAAACTATTTTCTGATTCTATTTTCTGAAGGAATTTAATCCAACGGCTAGAAAGTTTTAATTTCGGATTAACACAATTTTTCAATCCTTCGGTTGGTTTGAAGATTGAAAAATAATTTCTTTGTGACTTGAAAGTCTCAATTAAAAGATTTTTGATTTTTTAAAAGAAGGGAAAGCACAATTTAATGTGTTTTCTATTTTTTAAAAGAAAGGAAAGCACAATTTAATGTGTTTTTTAAGAGGACATTTTTTTTTTTGCAAGAGTTTTTAGCTTTTTTGGTCTCTATTCTTTTGATGGGTGATGTTTCTATTTATAGGCAAATCATGGCCCTTTTTGGATGAGTTCAAATTCCTTTGACCAATAAGAATTCGCCATGTGTCAAGGATGATAACAACGGTTGAGTGTTTGATTTAATTAAAGACACTATACTTGATAATTTCGATTGTAAGATAATTCTTTGATTATCCATGAGATTTGTCTTTGTAACTGTATATAAACTATAATTCTCTTTAACCAACGGGAATTTGCTATATGTGAAAGAGACAACAATAATTGAGTTTTGCAATCAATTACCAAATCAATGAGATTTATCTATAATAATTATCCATAACCATTAATTTAGTCAATTAGTAATTAATTAAATTAGCTACTAATTATTTAGTAGCAAATTAAATATAAATTATAATTAATAAAATAACTAATTTTTGTAGGCTATTATACAAATTAAATTTATATTTTTACTAGCAAAATTTTAATGTTCACAAATACACCCACTTCATGTTTTAACCAATTGTATTGTAATACAAAGAGGTAAGGCTCTAAGTACTGTCTAAGATTGAGTTTCTAAAAATACTAATCCTTTTTGGAATAGATTTGAAAATTGAAAAATTCTACTTAAGACATACCTAGATGTGTAATAAAAGTCAGGACGAGAGGACATAAGATTGGATTTGTTATAAAAGACTATAAATATAGGCCTTTACAACACAAATTAACCACATTATTTTGACTTGACCAAAGCTTTTTTTTTTTTTTTGGTGGTTTGGACAACCGCTTCGGTCAATTCTCCAGGTAAGGGATGTTTCTGTTTTTTTTTTTTAATCTTCACATTAAATGCATGAGTATGAACTCCATACATGTAAAATTTTTACTATGCACGTAAATTCACTACTTGTCCAAGTCTGTACTTTAATGTAATAAATCTTGCCTGCCTTTGGACTTTTATTTGCTATCTACCATCTCTTGCATGCACTTAGACTGTTTATCGCAAATTCATTATTTTGCATACTTCGCTCTCTTAACATTTTTTTTTTTTTTTGCATCAACCTTAGAAAAGGGAGATTTTTTTTGGATCAATCTCAGAAAGGGAGATCTTTTTTTATTTTTATTAGATCAACCTCATCTTTTTTTTTTTTTTTTTTTGAATCAACCGTAAAAAGGAAAATCTTTTTTGTTTGTTTTTTTTGGATCAACCTTAAAAAGGGAGATTTTTTTTAGATCAACTTTAAAAAAGGGAGATCATTTTTTTTTTTTTTTGTAGAATGTTAACTTTCTGAGAGCATATAGTTAGGGGCAAGAAGTACTTGGTGATACTAAATGATGAAAATGAGCTTCTGTTGGATGGGACCATGCATCCTGTCGATACCCTTTTATATGGGGCCTTTTCTAATACATGGGTGCACTGGCAAACCATTATGATGTTAAGGAGTGGACAATGGAACTTAATTCAAGACAAAGTGGTATACTTAGTCCATATCGGCTATTATCCCTACTTCACTCAGATTCAACCTCCACAGATTCATTTACCACCTTAGCCGATGAAGTCTTATCTAGCGCCACACATTAGGGCTCTAAATTAAAATTTGGTGGGGAGTTTTCACCAATCCGTGGATATTGGGACTGGACTATGGAAATTCTTGGTCGTAATGAAGACACATTAGTTAAAGCTGGTATTTTTAATGCAGTTTATGCATCGCTATCAGGATATATATATGACTATGATAAGCCAGTTATGAAAGCCTTTTGTGAAACTTAGTGTCATTCTACCAATACCTTCCATATTTTTGAAGGAGAAATTTCTATTTCATTATGCGATTTGCATATACTTGGTGGCCTTCCTGTGATAGGAATCATATATGAAGAAATAATTCATTCGTAATCTCATTTACTTGGCATGAATAAGAAGAACAGAAGATTTATCTCTCCTTCTTGTGAGTGTTTATTTAGGGCTCTCTAGATCCTACAAGCGAAACATGGGAATCAGGAAAAAGTTTCCATTACAAAATGGGTTGAATTTTGGTACATAGGAGCAATTAATCATGAATTTAAAACATCACTACGCAAGTCTCTTGGGCGTCCTCGTTCTACACATAATCCTAGTGGTCACTATGAAGTACCACGTGCAAAAAAACCTATAGAAGAGAGAGCCTTTGTTGACCTTGGTCTTGACACATGTTTGTGGGAGGAGACTTATCTAGCTGCCTTTCTTTCTTGTTGGCTTTGTAAGTGCAAATTGTTTTGCCAAATGATGAAGTTAACTTGGTTCATGTAACAACTTTTAAAGCTACTACTTGGATCGCACAAGGTACTCGATACTAGATGTGCAGTAAATCTGTATTATCTAGTATTTATCATGGTTTGGTGAGAATCGCTCAGTCCCTAAAACCAAGTCAATCAAAATATTCACACTTTCCAATCCATTATGTAGTCGCCTGGATAGAGGCATATTTCGATACTTATTTTGAAGGAATCGAAATACCAAGACCTATGATGGCTATTTTCTCAGGTATGGGTGGGGCCAAACAGTTTTCAAATCATACTGCTTATGAATTGGTTATCAATAAGAAACCCAAGTGGCATGCAACAATGTATTGCAAAACTAGCCCTTTACAAGTCATAGACAATGGGTCTTTGGAGATTGAGCCATTCAAATATTTCATTAGTATATGTTCTTGTTATTTGCTCATGCGCTCCTATGACTCAATTATATTGAGTCTTATAACCCTTGTCGATTTAAGTGCAGGCAATTTGGATGTTTCCAGTACATACCTGGAGACCTTAAAAAGGTTATTCACTCGGCTTCTGTTCATAATGTTTTGCAACTTTGGCGAATATGCCTCTTAACAAATTCAAACGCCAATGCTTTTCTTCTTGGTTACCCCACTAACCTCAAAGCCCTTACTACCAGAACTTATAAAGAATAGTGGTCACAAATTCATGGAGACTAAATGATAAATGGAGTTGAAGTGGTTAAAGAGACGTTTATAATTGAAGTCATGCCCAGAAAGGATAGACACACTATAAACTCATACCAAGGGGCATGATTGTAATGAAGGTGAGTCCAGTTCTGAAGATGATATTGCTTGTGATGCCACGGAACCAAACAACAATGCACAAAGTGTTGAGCATATGAATTCTATTTCTCATACTTTATCAAAGCGGGGTCATGGAAAAGGGCTAATCAAGACAACTATAAACAATGTAAACTTCGAAGAAATTACTCCAAAATGAGTAGATTATTAGTACTTCAAAGATATGTGCGTCAACAACTAGAAGATGACACTTTGGTTGATATTCCCTGACTCCCCACAACCTCTGAAATACGTTGAAAAACAGGTAACAATTATTTTTTAAAGTTTGTGACCCCCTCATTTAACACATTTTTTTTTTTTTAAAGTGTAGGGAGAATGAGGTAGTTTCTAATGACAACAAGATAGTTGAAGCAAAAGATTTTGCTTGTAGTGATGACGAGTCATTTATGAAACAAAGTCCACCTAAAGTTATAAAAGGGAAAAGCAAGGATCTTTCTTTATTGCTTTCTCAGCAAAGAAGAAATCCTGAAAACGTTACCATTGAGCATGCTAAAGTTGAAAAGGCAAATCCGAGCAACCTCCTGTAGCGTCAATTTCCATATATAGACCTGGAAGAATGTCATCAAATATCATATGAAATGCCATTCAGTCAATGGGGGAAAGTCTTTTTAAAAATCTCAAACTCGTACCCTTGATCGTGTTCAAAATGTGCTTCAAGAAGCTGCTTCGGTTTATCAAAGTTACATTGAAAAACTTGACGGTGATCTTTGCATTCTCAAATCAATTGTTGACCCTTTTGTTGGCACAGTTTCTACTTATATGAGAATTAATGAGTTGAGCATGGCCGCAAACGATAAGGAAAAAGTGATCAAGTAACTAGAAGAAGCAAGATCTCAATTTGCCATCCTGAAAAGGGAACATGATAATATGTAACAATATTTTGATTGCATGTTCTCTTATAAGTAGAGTGTGTATAAAATGAGAGAAGCAGATTTTAAAAAAAGATTTGCAAAGTAAACTTGAAGCGATGGAGGTAGCAGCAATAAATGTCAAGTTGGCTAAAAACCTTGTTAATGAAGAAGACATGAATCTAGTCATGACTACTGACAATGAAAAGAAGCTTGAAGAGTTAAATGAGGAAGACTTGAATTTCCAAAAATCACTTACTCCTTCTGCTTGGATGGACATTGATGCATAGTCTCTCTTCCTTTCTTTGATAGATTTATTTAGGCAATATTTTTCTTGTGCAAACTTGTTTAGAGTTAAGACTACCATTTGTTTCTTTTTTAACACTTCTTTGGATGTTTATAACATTCTTCAAGTTACATTGACTTAAATATAAATGAAAGTTTTTTATTTATGTATTTTTTTAGCCGTTCACAGTTTATCTCTTGTGGGCCAGGAGTATGTTTTTTGTTTGTCGTGACTGAACTTGAAATTTTGTTCCTAGTTGCCTACGTACCCTTTGAAAAGGGATCAAATCATAACATAGTTCAAAATTTTTATTGGAGGATGGGTACCATTCACAGTTTTAGCTCATGCGGGTCAAGAGTATCCATTTGTTAACCACTTTGGATTTAGGGGAATGTTTTAGCAGTTTAAACACGTGCTACACTATTGGTGGTTTCCATCCACAATTTTAGCTCATGCGGGTCAGGAGCATCCATTTGTTAACCATTAATGGGGCCAATTCGAAGTCCATCTTCTGCAACTATCTTATATGCACCATTCGAGTAGACTTCTTGTACAACATAAGGTCCATCCCTCATTTTGATATGAACTTGTTTCTCATTTCTGTGAACAACAAGAACAATATCTCCAATTTGAAATGAGCGATATCTTATTTTCTTATTGAAAGTTTTAGATAGACTCACTTGATAACATTCTAACTATTGTTGAGCTTCAAGTCTTTTCTCATCCAAAGCCTCTAACTCTATTAGACGCGATGTGCATTTTCCTCAATTGAAAGACCCTCTTGGATTGCTGTTCGTAGAGAAAGAATTTACTTCTTGATAGGCAAAACTGCCTCGACCCCATAAACTAAAGAATATGGAGTTTCTTGTGTGGGCGTACGATAAGTCAGTTGATATGCCCAAAGAGCCTCTTCGACTCTTTCATACCAGTCTCTTTTTAACTTAGTAACTATTTTTTTAAATAAATTACAAAGTGTCTTGTTAAATGCTTCAACAAGTCCATTGGCTAGGGCATTGTACATTGAAGACTTATACTATTTGAAGCCAAATTGTTCATAGAATTGATTCATTAATTTGTTGTCAAAAAGTTTTCCATTGTCAGTAATAATGTAGCGTGGCACTTTATATCTACAAACTATATTTGTTTTTATGAAGTTCACTACATTTTTCTTTGTCATTTTGACTAACGGAATAGCCTCAGTCCACTTTGAAAAATAATTTGTGATAGCAAGAATATAGAAATGCC
The DNA here is from genome assembly GCA_025175665.1 of Cinchona pubescens. Classification (NCBI taxonomy): domain Eukaryota; kingdom Viridiplantae; phylum Streptophyta; class Magnoliopsida; order Gentianales; family Rubiaceae; genus Cinchona; species Cinchona pubescens. Next base: position 72,309 of record JANKKI010000304.1, on the reverse strand, counting down.
CACGAGATAACTTAAGCAATGGACCAACTGCATCTAGCCCCTATGCTTCAAATGGCCATGACGCTATCGTTGGATGAAAAGGTTCGGGTGGTTGATGAATAAAGTTTGCATGAAATTGGCATGATTTGCATCGTTTTGCATATTCCATGCAATCTTTGACCGTAGTTGGTCAATGATAGCCCATTCTTTTGATACAAAAATGCAATTTTGGACCAGATTGGTGAGCTCCACAAATTCTAGAATGTGCTTCTTCCATTTCTTGAGTGGATTCTTCATCCGCAAAGTAACGTACGAATACGCCTTTGAAAGAACGGCGATAAAGTGTGGCTTTGTAGAAAACAAAGCAACAGATTCTTATTTTCATGGGGCTCGTCTTTTTACCTCAGTTCTATGTCGAGGATCTTTAGGTGGCTTTCCATGTTCCATGTAATTGATTATAGTTGACGCCAATTATCTTTTGCTTCAATTTCAAGTACAGATATGATATTTGTATCTTCCATCCGACTACTTGAAAAAGAAGGTATTACCCAGCGATTACACATTGGAACTTCAATTGTTTCATCTTCGGATAAGGCTAAAGTTGCCGCTAGATTAGCAAGTGTATCACCCATGTGATTTTCTTTTCTTGGGACATGACTTAAATGAAAACTATCAAATTTAGACAACAATTGTATGGCATAATAGAAATATGGCAAAAGATGTTTGTGTTTAACATCATATTCCCTCAGAAGTTGGTTAATAACCAGTTTAGAATCTCCACAAATTTCTAAGTCCCATCAACATAGTTTGATACTCAACAACATTGTTAGAGCATAACTCACTGAATACAATTGAATATGGCAGGATTTGTCTTTCGAGAGAGACAAACACAATTCCTACCCCAGTTCAATCACTTCTTGCTATTCCATCAAAGAACATCATCCACGGTGGAAGTTTTTCAAAAAATAATGTTTCTTCATCAGGGAAATCATCAGAAATCTCCCAATCAACAGGTGTTGGATGATCCGCTAAGAAGTCTACAAGTGCTTGTCCTTTGACATCTTTTTGTGGCATATAGATGATTTCATTGATTGAAAATAATCGACCATCTTGCCAATCTTCTAGTTAGAACGGGTTTTGACATCACATATTTCACCCAGTCAGCACGCAATATGAGACACACTGTGTATGCTTCAATGTAGTGTCTCAATTTCTTTATCGCATAAAAGAACGCTAAACACATATTCTCAATAGGTGAATATTTCAACTCAGTTTGTGTAAGACTCCTACTTAAGTAATACAGAGCTCTCTCTCTACCTTCCTCATTTTCTTGAGCAAGTAGTGCACCAATGGATTTTTCTTGTCCAGCTATGTAAAGAATTAATGATTTGCCAGGTATCGGAGCTCCTAATATTGCTGGATTTGAAATATAGTTTTTAATCTATCAAATGTATTTTGGCAAGCTTGGTCCCATTCAAAGGAGATCCCTTTTTTCATGAGTCGATTGAATGTTTGACATCGCCCAACCAGATTTTAAATGAATCTTCTAATAAATACAAGACTACCTTGCAAACTTCATAACTCATGTAAATTCCTAGGCAGTGGTATTTTCTGAATTGCATTTATCTTGGATTGATCTATTTCAATACCACGATGCCTCACAATAAAACCTAGAAACTTTCCTGATAAAACTCCGAAGGCACATTTGAGAGGATTCATTCTTAATTGATATCTTCTTAATCGACCAAAGGCCATGCGAAGATCATGCAAATGATCTTTTCTCAATTTTGATTTCACGATCAGATCATCATCGTAACATTCTATTTTCTTATGCAGCATATCATCAAAAATCTTTTCCATGGCTCGTTGATAAGTAGCACCCGCATTCTTTAACCCAAAAGGCATTACTATGTAACATCTCAATATATGCCTTTAGGTGTATGAAATATTGTGCATTCCTCATCCTTTGGTGACATCCGAATTTGATTGTAACTGGATGAGCCATCCATAAAGGATAGGATTTCATGTCTAGTAGTATAAACCATTATTTCAGTTAACGGTAAAGGAAAGTCATCCTTGGGACATGCCTTATTCAAGTCGCGAAAATTGACACAGATACGTTTGTCCATTTTTTTTCATAGGGACAATACTTGAAATCCATGTCGGATATTTTACTTCTCTAATGAATCCTGCCTTCATGAGTTTATTAATTTCGACTTCCACCTTAGGAATAAGATCCGATCACAACAAACGTTAGGATTGTTTTACTCAACGTATCCCATGCTTGATAGCTAAGTGATAGACCACCACCTCTGGGTCAAGTCCAGGAATTTCCTTATATGTCCATGCAAAAACATCTTTATACTCCTTTAAGAGTTGGACATATGTTTTTTCTTCGTCAGGACTTAAGTTTTTGCTAACGAAGATTGACCTTGGTTCTTTATTAGTTCCCAAATTGATTTCTTTATGTTCGTCTACGGTAGCTTGTCTGCCATCCTTAAGTTGTGAAGGAGCATCTTGTACCTCATCTTGAGTTTCACTACTCAAAATCTTCTTCAAAAATTATATAATAAGAAGCAGTGATCTCATCTTCCAAATCAACTAGCTGATTTTGCAATATCCTACGACAATACATCACTTAAGTGTCGAAGGTTCTCGTTTTATGATTTGCCATTTTTGTTGCTTCTCCATTTGTGAAGGAACTTTGCCGCACACTTTAATGTCATCAACCATACTTGTCCCTTTGATAAGCTAAACTATAATCTTTTCTCAATCTGTTAAATGCAGACTTATGCTTAGATTGCATCTTTTGAGATTATTTTGACCCCTTAGCACCTAATTTGTTGAAAACAGAGGTATGAGAATTTGGCGTACCTAAGCGATCAAAGACTGAGCCACGTAGTGGTTTATTTTTTGTCTCTTCATCCGATTGATTTCTCCACAGTGATATATTGAGAAATTGCATTTGAATTTTTTCCTTTTCGTGAAATATGGACAGGCTCAAGATGTGTGAATTCAATTCCTGACTTTGATACAGGAACATAATAACCTTTTTGGCACAACTTCTTTTGCGTCACATTGAGGCCATGACTTTTACCAATGTTTGTTTCTTGTCTTTCACCTTCTGTTGCTATCTTGGAGAAATCAAAACCACACTTAGCCATTTGTTAGGGAGTCTATCTCCAAATTCTTTGACAAACCCTTTTATAAGAGGTTTTATCCTTCTTCACTGGCTTGTTCTCACTAGAACACAATGTATGGCTTTCTTTCAAAACTTTGAAATCTGCTTCTTCTATTTTCTTTTTCCTTTGTCCCTCTTTTTTGGGATAATGTGTTCGACAAATAGAGTTTCTCCATCTGGAGAAATTGAGACTTAGAAACATACCTGTCTCTTTAGAAGTGAAATTTGCAGTTGAAAGTGCTTTTTTCGAATATGAGACTTCTATCTGGAGTTTATCCCTTTTTTGTGTCTGCTTGTTCTAAAAGAGTCGATTGTTTCTTTTTATTTAGTTCATCATTTTCTTTCAATTGATCAAAATCCTTATAAAATTTTGCATCGGCGAAATAGGTCTCTACTTCATTAAATGGCTTAATATCTGCATCCACTTTGATAATAATGCTATTTTTATAGAATTTAAAGCATTGATACACTGTTGAGGGTATAACTCCATTTTCATGTGTCCAAGGTCTTCCTAACAAGAGATTGTATGACATTTTCGCATCAATCACACGAAACAATGTAGGAGTCTTTCAACTAGTTGATGATCAAATTCAAGGTGAATCATCCCTAATATCGTTGCCCCCTTGGTTAAGTTCTTGATGCGTACCAAGAAATTTGAGTTAGGTCATCAACTGACATGCCTAACTTTTTCAATGTTGACTTAGGCATAATATTAATAGTAGACCCTCTATCAATAAGGATTCGATTTATCTTTTGTTCATTGATAAATGATAAATCAGAGACAAAAAGAGGGCAGTTGTGTAGCTTAGAACTAGCAATAAATCTTCATCAGAAAATGTAATGCTAACACAACATGCAGAATGAGGATCAGAACTCAAGTTTAAATCTTTTAACTTAGTTGAGTACTTGTCAAGATCTTTCAAAACTTGTATCAAAGCAGCTCGTTCTTCTTTTGACAATTGCATCACTTAGAACAAGTCAAATTTAGAAGATAAACTTTTTAAATCTATTGAGCTGTTTCGATTGTAGATGACACAAGACAAGGTTCATTTTTGTTCTTATCCTTTGCAGTCACATTGTTACATGTAACTATTATGTCATCTTGTTTATCCTTGAAAAAGTAATTCTTTGGAAAGAATTCTTTCAATGTGACAGGTGCATGAGGGTTTTGTAAAACAACCTCTTCATCATATTTTACTTTGGATGTCATTTTTTCGGTTTGTTTCTTCTTATACAACTACTGGAAATTGTCTTCCTTCTCCATTTCTTTTGTTATGGGTGCAAAGAGACGAATGTTACATTGTTTTTTGGACTTTTTCCTTGTGACCAATGTCCAGCCATCATAATCATCATTCTTCGCTTGGCTTTCAAGAGCAATTTCAACATCCACATGTAGAATATCTAAGGGAAGAGTAATGGGTTGAATAGATTTGAATTGGATAACCTTATCACTTGCTCCCAACTGTGTCCTTTTAGGGACAAGTTATGGTAGAAGTACAAAAATTACTTTCTGTCAATTTAATAGAAGCCAAGTTTGCCTTCACAATATCATCAAAATCAAGAACTATTCTTCCATCATGAACAAACTACAAAATTTTGTCTTTTAGGACAAAGCATTTTCGTATAGGATGGCTGACAATGCGATGATGCTTGCAATAGTTCGGATCATTAATGTGTCTGGCTTGTTCAAGACGCCTACATGGAAGTAATTCAATTAACTTTTTATCTAATAAATAATCTAGCATTCCAGAGACATCAGAATCTAGGAATGAATATTGCTTTTCTTCTGTTTCTTTCAATGTAGGGCGACGCCTCTCAATCTTAAGAGATTTGTTGAGTTTTTCCTCTTTTTTGGTGTTTAGTGGTACTCTGACAGGAATAGTAGTCACATCCATTGATTCTTTCTTCCCTCCTTTGATAGGGACCTTGCCCCTTTCTTTGCATCTTGTTTCTCTTTACGAGGGACAGGGACATGTGTCTCTTGATTCCCAAGGCTAATTTCTAAACTGTGAGCTTTTGTTGCCATCTTCTCAAAAGTTGGGGGTTGTATCTCTTGCAGGATTTAACAAAATCCCTATTTCATGCCTTGAATACACATTTCTATGGCAGATGTTTTAGAGAGTCTATCCCTGCAGTTAAGGCTTAGGGTTCTCCAACGATCGATGTAATCCATAACAGGTTCATCTTTCCATTAATGAGCATTAGAGAGTTTAGTCATAGTGACAATTCTCTTGGTACTATAGAACTGGTTAAGAAATTCCAGTTCCAACTGTTTCCAATTATCAATTGAACCATCTACAAGCTTAGTATACCAATCAAAGGCATTACCTTTTTGGGAACGCACTAATTGCTTCACTAGTAGATCCCTTTAGACATAGTGTTGTTGCGTGTCTCAATGAAATGAGCAATATATTGTTGGGTTGCCTTTTCCATCAAATTATTGAAATTTGGGGGGCTGATATCCAACCGGCATTCTCATGTTATCAATGCATTTGGGGTATGGATTTGAATACATGAGATTAGATTGTGATAGCCCTCCATACTTAGCATGAATCACGTTAGTGATCATATCTTGTAGCTGCAGCATAGATAGATTGGCAACGGAAGCAGAATGCTATCCTTGATTACTTCCTTGGGGATTGCTAGTGGTTTGCATGTCATTTTCATCCTTCGTAGGGTTCTTCCATTCATCACGGTAAGAAGGGTTTGAATTTTTTGAAACATTACTTGACTCTCCCCGAGCTTCAAGCTTGCTCATGAGACTTACGATTTGCAAGTCTTTTTGCTCCATCACTTTACGCATTTCCATCATTTCAGCTGACTACACGTGCTAGTTGTTTTTCCAATGCAATAGCATTAGTCATTATAACTGGCATCATTATTGAAGAGTCAGAGTAAATTGACTTAATAGATTCTCAATCTGAAGATCCTTGAAGTGAATCGCACACTTTACGAGCATTGACATTTTTAGTGTCAACAGACTTCACATTACCTACACATTTTTTGTGACTTCAGTAGCAAGAGATATGGTTCTTACTGTGAGTGCCAGCTACTCACCTTCAAAGTTGCTGTCACTCTTATCACAATTTGTTGAGTTTTTCAGCAAGGGATTTTGCCTTGCTATAAGTGACTGGAATTTTAGAGTAACTTGTATTGCTTTTTGCAGTTTGAGTAACTTGGCTTTTCTTTGGAGCCATTGAAATTGAGATGATACTTGTTAAACTTATGGAAAAAGAGATTAGAGGATGGTCCCACCGGGCGTGCCAGAAATTTATAAACACAAATTGCAAATTAAATTAATAACAACAAAATTAATTGAGAAACAATTGAATTTTATTGATAATCAAAAAATTGAGTACAATCTTTGTTTATAGTTTCTTGAAATAAAAAAAACCTATCCTCTAATTCTATTTCCTGAAGGAATTTAATCCAAGGGTTAGAAAGTTTTGATCTGGAATTAACACAATTTTTCAATCCTCCAATTGGTTTGAATATTAAAAAATAATTCTTTGCCACTTGAAAGTATGTTCTTCAATTAAAAGATTGTTTATCTTTTAAAAAAAGTGAAAACATAATTTAATGTGTTTTTTAGGAGAATGCTTAGAGAGCTTTTTTGCAGGATCTTTACAGCTATTTTTCTACTTTTTTGGTCTCTGTCCTTTTGATGGATGATGCCTTTATTTATACGCAAATCATGGCTCCTTTTGGATGAGTTCCAATTCCTTTTGACCAATAAGAATTCACCATGTGTCAAGGATGACAACAACAGTTGAGGGTTTGATTTAATTACAAAGATACCATACTTATTCAGTTGTAAGACAATTCTTTGATTAGTCTTATGAAATCTAATGATGTAATTGTTGCACACAAACTGCAATTCTCTTTAGCTAATATACATTTGCCATGTGTGAAAATAACAACAACAATTGAGTTTTGCAATCAAATACCAAATCTATAAGATTTATCTATAATAATTATCCATGACCATCAATTTAGTCAATTAATAATTATTAAATTAGCTACTAATTATTTAGTAGCAAATTAAATATAAATTATAATTAATAAAATAACCAATTTTTGTAGACTATTATAGTAATTAAATTTATATTTTTACTAGTAAAATTTTAATATTTACAACAGTATTCTATGCCTTCTAATTAGTTAACGATTTATCTAAAAGATTTGCAATATAAATAGGAAGACATTTTAAATAGCACACATCAGTTACCGAGCATGCACACATTTTAAATCCATAAAAAAAAAGAAAGAAATCAAAGTCATATAATTCATATCAGCAATTTGGAAAAATGTAGTTTCCCGACGTCCAAATGCTCCTTAATTGAAGCACTGGACAGCGAGAGAAACAATTTTTTGGCTATTGTTCACTTTAAATAGTTCAACACCAACATAGGACAGTGTAAACCAATAAATACCAAGCAAAGCCATGAGATAAAAATTATTGGGAGGAATTCACAAGGAATTATAAAGTCTGATAAAAATGAATGTAAACAAACTTAGTCCCTTAGATGTTCATAAAGAACTGCGATCATATTTGCAAGTCATTACAGGTCTGCATATACTCATCATCGTTGTTACATCAATTTCTTGCTAAATTATAAAAGTGTAAAGGGTAAATTACAAGGACTTTGCATAATGTTCATATTACGTTCCTATCATTTACAAACCTATGTTTTACTTTTTTTTGATTGGGGTTAAAGTGTTACTGTTAGTTATGCTGTGTAAGTTAATAGTAAAAGGTAATTTTGTCTTTTACTAATATTTTATTTGAAATAAGTCTTTTAAATTTTTTTGCACTAAAATGACTATGAAAAAAATAAAAAGCATTGAGGAAAAAAAAAAATGTAAGTCCCTTAAAATCACCACTCTCGACTTAAACCAGTCACTCATTCTCTTTCGCTTCTTTCTCCCCATTCCCTAGTTGGGCCAGCCATATCACCTCCTTCCCAGCCCCACATTTGCCTCAGTCTACCTCCTCATCCCCAGCCAAATCAGCCACCCACACTCCTTCTCCCTATTCCCCTAGCCCCACTACCCCATTCCAACTCATCTCCACTCTGTCTACCTTTCCCATCCCAGCCAGATCTGCCATCCCTTTTCTCTCGCCCTACCACTCTAGCCCCACCACCCCCTCCTAACCCCACATTCGTCTACCTCGCCCAGCCCCAGCCAGATCTAACAACCCATCTATCTCTCCAGTTCGCCTAACCCCGCTACCCTCTTCCTATCCCACCTTCATCTACCTTCCCTATCCCCAGCTAGATTTGCCACTCCTTCTCCCTCCCCGCACACAACTAGCGTCGCCACCCCTTTCCAACCCCATCTTCGTCTATCTCTCCCATCCCCAACCGGATCCACTCTCTCTTCCCACACTCTCCTAGCCCCACCACCCAGATTCTTAACCTGACCTCCATCTCCAAATCCTTTGCATTTTGCAACATGTTTGGTTCAAACATGTTTTCATTCTTTTTTAGGTTGGGGTTTTGGTTATGGTTTTTATTGTGTTGAGGGAGGAAAAGAAGAGACAAAGAAAGAACCAAAAAAACAAAGATGGGAAAAAAATCAGAGGCATACGAGTAGAGGACTTTTACATAATTTTGTATTGCCCTTAATGTTGTCAAGAAATACAAGCTGTAAGAATCATAACTGCAGCTCTTCAATCCCAAAGTGCAACAATCGCAGTCAAGGAATTAAAAGAGCAAATTGGACAACCGCAGTCTTCAAGTAAAACGAAGAAACCCTTCAAGAACTGTGGTCACCAAATTTGTATTAATAGAATGGTGACTGCGGTTGTGGAAAAAAAGTCAGCACTTTGACTAGTTAAATTTTTGAAATTATCCAAGAAACACACCTGTATAACACAGTGTAGTAGGTGTAGTTTAGAGATAGCTTCTTTATGGACTAATAGATTGTATAAAGTCTTGTCAAGTACTCTTTTTATATTTTTATCTTCAACTTAATCTTTTATTTAATTTTAGTTGTAGAAAATTCTACCTGTTAGTTCTAATTAATTGGTCTTTTCATTCTAAGTTCAATTTGATATCCATATTACTAGCTTTCACTATTTCTTTCTTTTATTTTCCATCCTAGTTCATTTCCACTAGTTTTCTTGAATTAGCTTAAATCTCCATTTTAGTTGTTAATCTTGCCTTTGATCTAGTGTTTTCTTCATTTCTAAGATAAAGTTAGCTGTGGATTTTCATTTAATCTCATTTTCTTTTCCTAATCATTAACCTAGATTTATAAATCTTGCATTTAAATTTCTTTCCAAATCTTGTAAAAGTCAAGAACATTTTAGCATTTAGTGTAGGAACTTCCAATTTTAGCACATTCCTTCATGTTTCTCTCAATCATTTCCCAATCATTAGCTAGTAGACATTTATGTGCTTTCCTAGGCTAATATATGGTGTAATTTTTGCTATATGAGCTATTTAATGCATTCCTTTCCTAGTTAGAGTTAGTTTAATTCTTTTCTTAGTTGTAGAATAGTTTAGTACCAGTATAGTTTAAGTGTTCACTTGTTTAGTTTAGTTTGCCTCTAGATTAGTATTTTAGTTATCAACTTAGTTGCTTAATAGTTGCTTAACCTTTAATTGCACATTAGCTTGATAATTTAGTGTAGCATTTAGTATATTACCATTATTCTAGTAGACATAGTCATCTATTTTAGCATTAATTCCATCCACCTATTTTAATATTAATTCCATCCACCTAATTTTCCTATGCATTTTATATTTCATTTAGTACATTATGATTTCTTATGTGATTATTTATTATTTATGTTACTGCTTATCTAGTTTATTTAGTTATAGCCTTACTACTCTTTAGATTAACTTAGAACTTTCTTATTTATGATCTTTCATTTCTATAATAGAGTAGGTACATCACCTCTTTTTATTTGTCTAATTAGTATAGACTCATATAGAATGCTAGTAATTACCAATCAATTCTCGTAGGAATGATACCCACTTGTCACTACCTACAGACATACCTCATATACTTGCGAGTGTGTGAGTATTGGTTAGGTGTAGTAGGGTTCATTTTATAACTTATTTGTGCATTAATTTTCCTAGCCAATATTTAACCGAACAATTGCTTACATAAATTGATGCTCATTTGTCAACTTTGCATTTTCTTAGGTTATGCAGCCAATTACAAAGATTATCGATGTCTTAATCTTAGAACTAATCAAGCATACATCAGTCAACATATCGTTTTCAATGAACAATCCTTTTAACATCCCACTTTATATAAAACGTCTTCATCTATACCATAGATTCTATTGAGTCTCCTCTTGTTCTTATGTCACCCAATCCTACGCTTGCTTCCATTCTTTCCTATTTAGTCGTCATGACCCCATACCTATAGTTGTCCAACTCACAATTCCCATATCTATATCCTTGCTCAATTCGTACTCCCTAATTAGCTCAACATTCCACTTCTTTAGTCTCTTCTTCAACTAATCTTCTGTCATCTACACCTATGTCTTAGTCCTCTTCTTTGTCTCTTTCTAATCCATCAACTACTTTATCATCTAATGTCATTTGCTATTCGTCTACATTTGACTCGATGTCTCAACACTCAATGATCACTCATCTTCAAGCTAGTGTTCACAAGGCAAAACAACTATTGTCCCTCTACTCTGAAGTGCCTTTATTCCCTCTCTTGATGATCTTCCATCTGAGCCTAGTTGTTTCACACAAGCTGTTAGTGACCCTCATTGGTGGGCTGCTATGTCCAATGAATTTAATGCATTACTTGCTAACAATACTTAGACATTAGTTACTCCTCCCAATAAAAATACTGTTGGTAGCAAATGGATTTTTCGTGTCAAACAAAAATCTAATGGCTCTATTAAGTATTTTAAAGCTCGATTAGTGGTCTAATATTACAAACAACAGGCTGGCATTGACTAGAGTGAGATCTTTAATCATCATGTTATTAAGCCTACCACTATTTGGTTGATCCTTTCTCTTGCTATTTCTTGCTATTGGCCTATCGCCAGTTTGATGTAAAAAAATGCAATTCTACATGGTTATTTTAGTGAAGAGGTCTATATGAAACACTGTCTGGTTTTATTGATTCGCAGCATCCTTATCATGTATGTAAGCTTCAACGGATAATTTATGGTTTAAATTAAGCTCCTCATGCTTGGTTTTAGCATTTTAGTTTTTATCTTTTAACCCAAGATTTTTTTCCATAGTCCAATTGATACATCTATGTTTGTTTGTATTTTCGACTCTCATATTCTCATTTTTTACTCTATGTGGTGATATTATTCTCACTGATAGTAATTTGTCTCATCTTCAAGCATTTATTCATTACCATTTCTCATTCATTTGCTATAAAGATTTAGGTGACTTAAGCTATTTTCTTGGTATTGAGGCCTTTCTTGCATAAGGACAGAGCCTTTCCTTAACTCAGACTAGGTATGCTATGACTCTCTTCTAAAACAACTTCATATGAATAACTGCAAACTTGTTTCGACTCCTTTTCCTGCTACCTCTCAATTATCTCTTCATGACGGTGACTTACTTCCCGATCCCACATCATATTATTGTATGCTTGGTGCTCTTCGATATCTTATCTTCACCCGACCTAATATTTTTTATGCTGTAAGCATTGTCAGTCAGTTTATGCATAGTCCTCATTCTTCTCATCCTCAAATTGTTAAACACATCTTTTGGTACCTGAGGGTACCTTTGGTCTTACGTTCACTCTCTCTTCCTCTACTTTTCTTGTTGCTTATGTTGATGATAATTGGAATAGTTGTTAAGATACTCGTCGATCAACCAGTGATTATGTGTGTTCTTTAGGTTTTTAATCTCATATCTTGGAATTCTAAGAAGCAAATTACTCTTTCATGTTCAAGTGCCGAGTCTGATTATCCATTTGTTGCCTTCGTTCACTCTTCAGTTTCCTATTCCTTCTCCAACATATGTTTATACTGACAATATTAATGCCACATATTTGGCATGCGATCACACTCTCATCCTTGTACCAAACACATTGGACTTGATTTTTATTTTGTCAGATAAAAAGTAGCCTCTAGAGATATGGTTGTATACTATGTTCCTACGACAGAGCCGGTTATTGATATTTTACCAAAAAATTATCGTTTTCCAATTTTTGCACTTCCGAAACAATTTTCATATAATTTCACTCCATTCGGATTGAAGGGATTGTATGAATATAGCTATGCTAGATCTTGATTAAGTTTATCTTATCTCTGTACTCATAATTATTTAGTATATATGACACTATAGACATCCTATAGTTGCATATTGATCGTTTCCTTTATCTAGCTAGTAATCTTGATATATGCTTATAAACAACTTTTCGCTTTCTTGCTTTCGATACTAGAATTCTAGGAGGTTGCATTGACAACAAACGTAATATATACAAATTCACAATGAACTCCTTAATTAATTACCTTAAAGACTTATTCAGCTCAGCGACGCAAAACGAGTATTGATATTTATTGACATGACTGAAAAGTAAGAGTGATTTATTATTTTTCAATCATTCAACGATTTGCTATATTATTCCACATTGTGAAGTGAGTAACGAAGAATTTTTCTCGTAAATTGCCAATGCAACAAGTTAGTTAATTAAGCTCTACGACTTTCTCAATAGATGTAAAATCCACTAAAACAAGATGGCCTAATAAGGATTTGTTAGGAGATGGTGTACTCAAGTAAACCATTACAAGTGCAACAGGTTGTCGCACCCAAGATTTTGAAGTTCGACAGGTAGTAGCGCACACATTTTGAAATTAATATTTTTATCCGTTAAAAATATTCCAATTGAATGCAGGTTTTTTTTAGGAGTGACTTTAGAAAAGCATTCTCATACTTTTTTTTTTTTAAATGAAAACGTGAATGTAAAATAAAAAAGTAGTTCCAAAATATGTTTATAATTTTTCGAAACAAGTTTTTGAGGAGAGTCAAATTTTTTCGGTCACAAGTGCTTATCTACAATTTTACCGTCGAAGAGCATACGTTCACATTTATTCCTTGTTGGTTTTTACTTACTTTGTTGATTTAACGTATTTTTGTTTAAACAAATTAATACTAATAGCTCAATTAATAGGGCGATAAACAAATCCTTAAAAATAGAATATGTGATTACTAAGTAAGTTAGTCTCTTATACACTCTAGATTAAATAACGTCCTTAGTACTTAATCTAGTTTACATCTTTTAACTTGTGGCCGAGGGTAACTTTATACCAAAATTTTAAATTTGAACAAATTCTTTTTAACTTTCAAATTCATCCTACTTCAATATAATTCTTAGGAAAATACTTATATAGACTCGATTTTTGGTCCCACTTGTAGATCTTACGGTCAAAATTAAATTTTATAGAATCTTTCTTACATCAACTGATATCATAGATTCTATAACATTTAATCTACACTACAGGATTTTCAAGTGGGGTCAAAGACAGGTTTGCCTAAATAGTTCCCTAATTCTAAATATCGCCAACAACATTAACGTATGTTCCAACATATATACTACGCATTTGAAGTACAATATTCATCAAATTTCTTAATGCAATTAAAAATTGGACCAAAGTGTGATGGGTCTTAGATTTAGGGGCGAAACATGTACAAAATATAGATTCGGGGGGTACAAAATGAAAAATAATCATAAGATTAGGTTACAAACTGAAATTAGTTTTGACTATCTTGACTGATCCAGCACGCTACTAAACAGATGTATGGTATGCATACACCTAACATTCGTCAATTCTAACAACAATATTAAAATATAAATTAAATTGGGATAAAATTGAGATTTTGAAGTGCAATAGTCCAGAAATTGAATTAAGTATATAAAGTAAGAATCGAGTATATATTAATATTACAAGGTAGAATGTCCTAAATATTGGTACTATAGTTCTGCAAATACTAGGTCCGTATTGCACGTTTGATTTTACTACAACTAATAACGAGCAATCTTTGACATGGTTAGGAGATTTGTATTCTGCCTCTACATTTTTTAAGTACTGGTGCAAGATTTGGAGCCAATCTTGAATTTCTGTTCAAAGTAAATTAAGCACAAGTTACTCTTTTGTCCATAAAAATGTTCTGTCTAAACCCCAGAAACCTGCCAAAATCTTCATGAGTGGTCACTCTACCTAACTGGCCTGTGAACCACTTTCTTTCCTCAGTTTGAAAAAAAAAATATTTGAAATTAAACTGGCCGCTCTACCCACTGTACAACGTTGGCATTTGGCATAAGCCATTAGCTAGATGACACAAATTGAGCCATTTAAGGTTTCAATTCATCACAAAAAATTCAATTGTGACTTCACCTTTGATGTCACACACGTGGTTGGGACATAATATATGATTAAGAAAATTAGCAAAATTAATCTTACCATGATCGTGATATTATCCTAGTAGAATAACTCCATCTTAATAAAGACAAAAATGTACCCTAAAATCTATAAATAATGTCACCATAAGTCAAATATCTTACTGGATTAAGCTTTAAGTTTTGAGGAAAAGACCGCAAGCTTATATTCGTACATGAAGCATTCAAATTCGAAGTATCATACCAACAGTAATCAGGATTGAGTAGGCCGGGTGGAAGTCTATTTTAAAATGGGTCCCCTGAAATAGTTCAAGTACACAAATCATGATAGTTAATTATAATTTTAAATTCGTTATTATATATTTATTCTAGTTTTTGTTATTTTTGATATTGAAACGGTATCACAAGCTTTTTAATAGTTGTGTTATCATTATGGGTGACTATAGGCATTGTAGAAAGAAAAAGAATAATGAAAAATCCAACATGCAAAGAAAGATATCGAGTTGAGGTAATTACCTTACTATTTATGAGATCTTAAATATTTGAGGCCTAATAAATTAATCTTAGATTGCTAATATGAATAATTATTGTTAACAACTATTAGCTAGAATGATGGATTAAAGACATTTTTAGTAGATTAAACAGGTAACAAATTGGGGGCAGGGTGGGGTAATCACCCTCCAAGAATTTTCCATAATAGCATATAGCATATGTATAATATGCATTGATAAAGGTTGGGTTGTAAAACAACTAAAACTTCCACCCTCACCCAAGTTTTTTTTTTTTTTTAGTGTGTATAATAAAATTTTAGCCACATTCCCCCTAAGCTTTTTTTTTTTTTTTTAGTGCTTGGATTGTCTCTGTCTCCTTATCTTTTAGCCCACTATCTCTCTATAAAGTTTTAAGGACTTTTGTATTATTATTTGTTCCTAAAAATCACTTCCCACATTGTCGGTTAAAGAATTTTTTGTTTGTGATACTTATTGCGTTTGGAGAAAGTCCAAACTTTTATTCTTGATTTTTTTTTTCCCAAAACACTCTTAAAAAAAAATAAACATTTCAGACAAACGTCCACCTACAAGATCCACAATATTCTTTTAGTGAATGGAAACGAACTTCTACTTTTTTTATTTTAAGTAAGTAAAAAATGTCCAATGTTTTAGTATAATAAATATTTCACTTTTTAAAAAGTTGAGTCTTTTATCTTCCTCTCCAAGTACAAGTATTTGACCTGCAATTGATCAAATAGGTTAATGTAATATCACTTTCCATTTTATTAATTAATACTTGGAATATATTATTTAAAATTGCCTCATTCAATTTTACACACAATATATTAGTTCTTGTCATTTTATAATATTTTCTTAATAATATAATTTATTTAAAATAAAATCTATAAGAATAATTTTAGACTTGAGTTTGAGGTCAAGTAAACTTGGCTCAGTATCAAATTTATTCGAATCGAGCACAAGTTTACTATGTCAAATCACCAATTGAAGTACTCGATCAAACTCAATTTAAAGTACTTATACATGTACCAATTTTGAATTAGAGCATCTAGTATTTAATCTCGACTCAACTTATATTTAGGCTCTAAATAATTCTTGCTCCCCAAGTTCCAACCCTTATGGTCGCACAAGCTCCGCTCTATTTAAACTATAAAGTAGTAAAATAACATATTTCTAAATCTCTCTATAATTACATGCATACCCTACATCATCAGTGTGATTGACACCTAGATATATACAAACACAATATGGTGAGATTCACATAGTTTCTTAATTAATAATTAATTGGCACTGAGCTGACTAACATGGAAAAATGAAGCCAACCAGCGTGTCCGATAGCTTTTGGTGGGACTATACCTTATAGGTTGAAGTTTGAAATTCATAATGCTGCAGCAAAAAATGTTGTTTGTTTATTGTTGGAAGTTCTTTCAATCTTTGAGATGCCCTTACAATTGGAGAGTTGGATTTGGATTATTAATAGAGACGTCAGTTCCATGTTCTCAAATTTATATATATATATATTATTTGAGTGTATTTATACAAAATGACAAAGTGATAAAATTATTGAAGCGTTACTAGACTCGGAAAGAAGGAATAAAATCTAACCGAGTATTTAAAATTAGAAAATTGGTAAATCAATAAAATCTTGTCATATAAAGTAACCTTAAAAAGTGATCCTCAATTTGTATTTTTGTAAATCATTTTTTCATTTTATTTGTGGCTCTTAGGGGAGTAGAGCCCTCAATTTTAATTGTGTTGGGGGTAGAGTCCTACAAAAAGGTCAAATGAAATAGTTCATTTGCTTGTCTTGTATCCACGAGGAATTAAGAAAAAGACATAAGCGCATCGACAATGGGCCATCAAGAAAATGTGCCGCAGGATGTGGAGCATTTGATCTCCTGTGAACTTATTTACTCTGCCTATGAATTATGTGTAGATGCAATTTTGTAATTAGTTAATTGATTTATAGACTATGAAATAAGATATTGCAATTTTTAAGAAATCAAGAACAAAGTAACGAAAACAACAACCCTATTTTCAATTAACGTTCTATTTACTACTCTCTCTCATTCTCAAAATATAAAAATAAATAAATAAATAAATAAATTTCGTGTATCTGGTCAAAAGGATTTTGGACAAATACGGATAGTTTTTGACATAACCATTTCTCAATATCTCAATTATAAATTGTAAAATTGAATATTTATTCTTTTTCCCATAATTCATGCATAGTACTTTAGGAAATTCTACAGTTTGAGAGACTCATCCCTTTGTGATTTAAAATTTTTTACGAATATAATATTATATAATTTAAAAATTTATACTGTATCAATCCTTAAAGTCGTTGAGATGGTTTCCTCAATGAAAATATAAAATTCCTAAGTACTTTATTCTTTCTTTGTTTTTCCTTTTAAATTATTTTTTAAAATTTTCTATATCAAGGGAAATAAATCGGTGATAAAATCTAGTAACAGACAGTGATTTTTTCTTGTTTGTTTTAGCTTAAAATAAAATTCAATACATTTGATTACAGCTATTACTAACTTAAGATAGTTAAAAATCACTGTCTGTCATCGTTTAGATGTGTGTTTTGGCATAATATCTCTTTCCGAAGACAATGTGCATAGTAACTGTCAACTTGTGAATTTCAACTTGGAAGAGTTAGTGTTCCTTTTTCTTTGTTATAATAGGGATATATTATGGTGTTACGTGCTGTCAGGGGCAAAATTAGGACCTTATGGTCAGTGGGAGTAAAAATATTTTTAATATACAATGAAGGTAGAAATTAGGTTAATAATAAATACAAATACGATTTATAGAAAAAGACGAATTGTAAGAAATTTAAGGATGACAATTGTAAGATAATTTTAAAAAATACTATAATTTCCTGAACTATTGTACAATTTTTCTAAAATTTGGGAGGGTAATTATCCACCCTGTTGTCTATGTGGCTCCACCCATACATTCTGGTAGCCGTCTTATTGTTTATTAATAATCAACATGAAATTTAAAATCATTTCATGTTGAAAAATTCTATTAAATCGCTAACTTATCATCTTATATATATAATCGATTTTTGTGTTTTTTTTTTCATGAATTTAGTGGCAAGCAACTAATCTTGTCAAGTGGTACAAATTTGTAATTTTATATAAATGCACTAATATTTTTCTGGTAGTTCTTCCCGTTACCACAGTTGGCGAAAAATAAAAGATCACAATGATCTAGAGAAATTTTCGATTCGAAGATTATCTAGCTATATGCATGCATATAATGGAAAAAAAAAAAAAAAAAAAACATTCAGTAGATACATTCTTTTGCTTCAATTTTGATGCTTTTGGATTTATATGACCATAAGGTCCAAAGCCTAAAAATTTGAATTTTGAAGTAATAATTTTCATCCTTTTCTTCGACAATTGTTGCCTTAATTATTTACTTAATTTATAGATTCGCCTAACTAAGGACGGTTTTTGGAAGCCAAATTGGTTTTCCGGCAAGGTGTTAATTATAATTTCTAGATGTGTATAAGAGACAGTCTAAGATTACGTTCAATTATAATATTTTGTTATTTTAGTCATTGAATTTGATACAGTTCTTAGATGTTAATTTCTTGAGTTAGGCCTTTAAAACACCAAGTTTCTTTCAACTTTTGCCGCCAAGTGCAAAAGTTTGAAAGCTATGTGTATGTTTAAGGGGTTATCTGAGTTGTATAATTAAAAGAATCCAATATTTTGGAGGGCCATATTACAAAAATTTCCAATTGAAAGGGCTCAATTGCTAAAAACTTACAGTTTGGAGATCGAATGAAATTATATATTATTTATTTTTTATGTGGAGACCATTTTCCTGGTTAAAGAAAATGATGTAACATTCCCTACATTTATTGTTATTATTATTTTGAAAGTACACATTCTAGATATTATTTGTTTTTTCAAAAATAACTCCAGTACAGTACCTGTCGTGGAAACCTGTTGTTTTCTTCTTCTTCTTTTTTTTTTTTTTTTCTCTTATTTTTTTTGGTTGGTTTTCTAACATAATTTTTTTTTTTGGATTGGCTATATCATTACGGTAATTATGCATGCATATATTTTTGGTAAAGTAAAATTATAGAAGTGATTATGATAAATAATTTAAGATTATGCATCTATACAAATTAAAATAAAATTATTTAAAATTAAATTACATAGCCAAAAAAATACCGCAGTGGCTACACCTAGCACTAATTTAGAAAAATTTTAAATTGAAAATAACTCCATAGTCTACATTACTCGAAAGTATAATGTGATTAATATTGAACCAAAAAATATATTTTCTAGATGTCCTATTTTTTTATTGCAATTTGATTTTTTTGATCAAACAGAATAATTTTGTAATTAATAATTTATATAACTTCACTCGATTTATAATAAAATTTATTCAACAAAAGTGAAATTTATATCAAATATTAACACACATAAATTTAAAATTTTAAAGAATATTAAAGAAATTTCTTATACAAATTGAATTATGATAATTTAATGCATTAGACCAGAAAAGTCTCAATTTCAATGAGACAGAAATGATATATAAAATAGTATTTTGAACCGAGTCCAGCCAAACAATTAGACAACTAAGAGGCAAAACTACAATTATATATACCGGTGATTCCATGTATCATAGTTGTACTTCGCAATCTTTCTTTACACATCTCCAAAAAGTCTAAACAAACTAATGTGATCAACTCAAATCTTTAATGGATCAGCATCATTTTGCAAACAGGGTTTCCCGTTTCTTCCCATCATTCACTTCTTGCCAATTCCGAAGTGTACCTGATGTTGTACATAGCTCCATTCCAATCACAAAAACCACCAAAATTCTCCATCCAGATCTTCAACCCCCAAAACCCTTTTCCCAAGGAAGCAAAAACCCTTCAATGATCAAACCAAAAGAGCCAAAAAACACCCAACTCACGAAAATGACAAGAAAATGTCTCAAAACTACCCAAAAAAATCCCTTTGTTTAGGTTCTGATGCTGAAGGAAGAAGATGCCCTCCTGTTACACCGGTTTCAGTCATTATCGCTTCAACCAAGAAAGAAAGATCAGCTAAAGAAACAAAGATTATTAATAAAAGTAGTATTTCTTCATCTGGCCAATAGTGGCAGGTGGTTTAGTAGTGATGATGAAAAAGCTGATCAATTTGATGGAAAATCTGATACATTTTTCAGCTTATCATCAGGTTCTTCAGAATCTTTTCGCATTAATACAGCTAAATGTATTAATGTGAAAAGATTTGAGAATAAGATGAGCAACGAATTAGGTCGCTGCTCATCTGCATTATCAGCATATTCAGTTAATACAGCTCTTAGTCAATGCAGCCAGAAAACCACTAAAAGCCGCCGCGAAACTACTGGAAAGGATAACAAGAAATGGCAGAGAAGGGAGATTGGTAATGATGATTTTGTCATACAGGATGAAATTCTCAAGGGTTGCCGGGTTTCAGAGGGTTCAACGGAACTGTACTACAATTATTTTGGAAGTCATCGTTGCCGGAAAACCACCAAGCCTCGCCATAAAACCGTCAAGAATAATCATAGGAGATCAAAAAAGGGTGGCATTAACTTTTCAAGTGGTTTTGAGGATGGAAGAGTTGAAAAAGTTACAGATAGCTATGCAGTTGAGAAGAGTTCAAGTGATCCTTACAATGACTTCAGGACATCTATTGTGGAGATGATTATTGAGAATCAGATATTTGGAGTTATGGATCTTGAAAAGTTGTTGGATTGTTTCTTGTCCTTGAATTCACCTTGTCATCATAGGGTTATTCTTGAGGTGTTCAAAGAGATCTGTGACACCTTGTTTGCTTATTAATCTTTAGTTATTCGAAATACATTTTAGTGGATGTTAGATGTGTGTTTATTTCCTTCGCTTGACTAATTAATGAACGATCTTTTCAAGAAAAGGTTCGAATAATTATTAATCAATGTATGTTTCTGTTGTTTTGTTTCTTTGCCTTTTATAAGGATTTTAAGGGAATTCAAGCAGAATTTGGTAAATTTTTAGGTATTAAACGTTGAGATCATGGTAAGAAATACATGATAGAGCGTACTTGTGATGATAGACTGTAATCTACCATTTGTCAAACTCATTAAGGGAAAGATACAGGTAAATCACATACATTAATACCCTAAGTTATATTGGTCAATCTATAAATAAGAGTTATCCTTTATAATTAGTAACTTATGCCACCTAAGGATACTCAATGCAATTTCACATATCTCTCCCCACTTCCTCTGCTTTACGTCTCGACATTTTACCCTCAACAACTTGCTTTATTATACTGCCAAATAATATGTTATTGGATATTCTGTTTTATATCATGTTTCATTTTTTTGTGATACTGTCAGATAAAATGTCAAAATTTTGTGGAGTAATTTTATTGAAATAATCTTGACAGTTATTTAATGGTATAATAGAGTGTGAAAAAAAAAGTGAGACAGAACATCCTTAGTGTAATACTACTCCATCCAACCCTCAATTCTCTCTCTACTTTCCCTACTTTCTGTCACTACATTTTACTCCTAATAACTTGTTCTATTATTTTCAAGCATTGTTTCTTCCTTGTGTAACAAATGCTTGTTTGTCTCCAAATAAATAAACCTCTGACTGTTCGTATTAATTATATATTTTATTAATCATATTTGACGATCCGATGCATTAGCCAATAAGTATTTAGTTATATTACAATTCACAATTGAGTGGCTTCACTAATTGAGATATTTTTATTTTCGGGATATGTATTGTCACTTTTCAATTCCTACGAAGGCATTTTATTTTGTAACGATTTAGTTCATTGATGCTTATTTATACACTTAAAATGAATTGCGAAAGCATTAAACATCAGAAACATGTGATCGTAAATGTTGTCTCCATTTATACAAACTCAAATTGTAACATTTGCTGAATGGGATAATTTCCATTAACCTTGTGAGGTTTATGTTAAAAGCACTTAATATTCTCAAATTTTTAGAAACATCATTTACTTCTCTTCTGTTGTAAGTACACATCTCATGTTTAATACCAAATTCTATGAAAAGACATTTATACCCATCTTTACTTTCCCATATATGTAAAAAAGGGTAATATTTTCTTTTAATTTTTTAATAATTTCACTTATACAAGTCTGTTATACTCTTTAAACAGTACTCGCAAGTGCACGAATTAAACTGTAGTATAGGAATAGCAAATATGAGGTCGAACCCGCAGAGACTTGAAATTCTAGGAAACTAATTAAACTTAACTAATTAACTCTAAAAATAATAATTAAAAAAAACTAATTACTGTAAAAAACTTTAATGAGAGAATTTATCTTAAACTAACACAACCAAAGAAAAATAATCAATCCAATAAGAAAGTTTTATCGAATGACTAACAACCTAGGATTTGGAATCCACACTTAACAAATTGTGGATAGCACAAACCACTTCACATAGACATAATCCCACAATTTATTGAAGTTTCTATCCTGATCCTAGGAGAGAAAATTTAGATGTAAATAAGAGACAAAATTTAAAACACAAAGTACTAAACATGTCATAAACCCAAGAGAATTAAGGATAAACTAAAGAACAATAGAGCAAACTAAAGAATCCAAAGGAGCCTTTTGAGCCCTTGAATTTGTCTGCCACTCTCTCTTCTCTTTGGAACCGTTGCTCCCCTCGCCGCTTTTTGTCTTGTCGCCGCGCTGACTGTTGGAACCGGAGCTGTCACGCTTCTTTTGCCGGAACTACTGCTTTTTTTTCTTTTTCTTTTTAAAGATGGCACTCCTTCTTCTTATTAGGGCAGAAAATTCCTTTTGTTTTCGCTAGGCTTCTCCACTTTCTCCTTTCGGCTTTTAAACTTTAATTTCAACCTCTTAGAAATGGGTCTTGTTGCAACAAATACCACCATGAAAAGTTATAGGTATTAGGCCGATGAGTGTGATGCAAACTCCATATCCAGAATACACAATTCTTACAATTAATTACCATAGAAGTTATTAAATAACCAATAATTACAGCTAATCACAAAATAACCCAATATCCTTATCATATGTTTATTTGCTCCTCACTAACACCCAAATAAAACTAACAAATGCAAGTTAATGGATAAAAATTATGCAAATTATCATTATGTAGATACCCCCAAAGAACATTTTCCTAGTCCTCGAGCTCCTAAAATTAAAGACACAAATAGTCATGTTAACAAACTTAGCATGTCTCAACAATTGTCTCTTATACACATCTAGATGTCTCTTATAACCAACAAGCATTCATATGCTTAAAGATTTCATGACATAGTGAGTTTAGCATAAAAAGGAGCCCAATGTGACATTTAACACTAATGTAGACAATCAATTCAATTTAAATCAAGTAGGTCTTTTAAAGCATGTAATGTTAAAAAGACCTATTTGATTTAAATTGAATTGATTGTCTACATTAGATGTGTATAAGAGACAGGATCAGGTAATGGCACGTACAGTAGAGGAAAGGGACTTCTTCTTAAACATTGAATAGCACTGCATCTCCACAACCCCACATTTAGACAAAATTGCCCATGTTGATGCTCATACTCTTATAAAAAGAAGATGACTTTTTGGCCCAAATCAACCAACGCACTAAACAAGTCAACTTCCTCCTACAATTTGCTTTCTTTTTTTATTATTTTTTTTTCAGACAACTCATGTCTTTCTTAAAATTGAACTTCTTTTTTTTTTTTTTTTTTTTATTTCCTCCATATGTTTCCTTTTTTTTTTTTTTTCACATCCCGTTCGGCCCCATAAGTGTTCAAAATCTTCTTCAAATCAATAAGTGCATTTCATTTAGTATGTCCCTCAATCCTGATATCCTTTCCACAAACATAAGATGTACACGAAAGCTCTTTTAAAGGACATTTAGGATTGTAAAAATAAGAACATTCGGCTCATAAGGGTGAGTAAATAAGTTTTAATGAAAAGAAGTCGAATGGTGGTTCTCTCCATTCTTTCTCATAAGGCTCAAAAAGGTAGCAAAGGACAAAAATTTAAAGATGGGTCGGCTTGAAAGGCTCAAACGTCCAAAGAAGGCTCTACTATCATATTTAAATCAAATCAAATTGTCTAAAAATTTTGTCTCGAAAATATAATAAAGTAAGTGTCTAGGGTGCAATTAGTAGTTGAGGCTACATAAGTATCACTGAGTGTCACGATAAAAATAATTTTGGCCATAAGTGCATGAAAATCTCAGAAATGAGTGAAAGGTAAACATTAACACTGAATACTTAACTACTTTGTCAATAAACGACCCATACTCTCAAATTATCAGGTAAAACAATCAATAAAACATAATATACAAAAGAAAATTTCAACTTTTGCTCTTAGATCAAAAGGCTCACACCGAAAAGAAATTCTTCAACTCAGCAAAATATACCAACACAATTAACATAAACCAAGACAACTTCCCATCCTACACTCAAAAGTTAACATTGCCACCTTTTTTTTTTTCCAGCATAATTCAAGATAAGAAAAACACAATATTATAGAAATTAAAAACACAAGAAGGTATACACATCTAGATGTGTATAATGATTGGTTTTATGCTTGAAAATCCATTGATAAGTCCTTCAACCACTTGGATTCGAGTCTAGGCTCTTATTCCTACAAAACATAGACACAACTAAACAACAAAATTAGCCATTCAAGAAACTAAGAAAAACAAGAAAATTGTCTGAATTAATAATTTCTCTAGATTGTATAAAAAACTTAATCTGTTAAAATCATTTAAAGAAAACACAAGACACTATGAAAAAGAAAGTCACAAATTAAAACAATTAGTGTTACCCCCAAACCTAAACTAAACATTGTCCTCAATGCAGAAAGAATAAATTGTGGGATTATGTCTATGCTGTCTCTTATACACATCAACCTGTAATCATAGCTTCTAATTTGTCTGATGAGCCAGACCATAAAGCTCATTGTGATAATGATCATCCTCAAGAGGCATACTACCAACTTCTAAAATTTTCAATTCAAGAAACAGTTTTAAGATGATGTCCGTTCACTTTAAACACATCACCATTTTTCAAATTCTCAAAGTCAATAGCCCTATGAGGATAAACAGTACGAACAAGAAAATGACCTGTCCATCGAGATCTTAACTTCCCTGGAAACAAATGTAATCGAGAGTTATATAACAAAACTTTATCACCAGGAGTAAAAGATTTTCTCAAAATGAGTTGATCATGAGCCTTTTTCATCTTGTCCTTATATGATTTAGCACATGCATATGCGTCATTTCTAATTTTTTCCAACTTATTTAATTGAAACTTCCTTTTAATACCTGCCTTATCAAGATCAAAATTCAAATGCTTAATTGCCCAATAAGCCTTATGCTCAAGTTTAACAGGTAGATGGCATGCCTTACCATATACAATCCTAAATGGTGACATTCCAATGGGAGTTTTAAATACGATGGTAAGCCCACAAAATATCACTAAGTCGCAAAGACCAATCTTTACAACTAGGGTTTACCGTTTTTTCAAGAATATGTTTAATCTCCCTATTAGAAATTTTGACTTGACCACTGGTTTGTGGATGATATGGAGTTGCAATTTTATGAGTTATACCATATTTCTTCATTAATTACTCAAAAACTCTATTGCAAAAATGCTTACCACCATCACTAATGATAGCATGAGGAGTACCAAACCTGGCAAAAATATTCTCTTTCAAAAATCGCACAACAACCTTATGATCATTAGTTTTACAAGGAATAGCTTCTATCCATTTTGAAACATAATCAACTCCAACAAGAATATAGAGATTACCAAAAGAATTCAGAAAATGACCTATGAAATCAATACCCCAAATATCAAATAATTCAACTATCAAAATTGGGTTCAGATAAGGCATCATATTTCTACGAGAAATACTTCCTAATTTTGGGCATCTTTCACAAGCTAAACAATATGCATGAGCATCTTTAAAAATAGTAGGCCAACAAAATCCACAATGAAAAATCTTAGCATAGCTTTTTCTTGAGCTAAAATGACCACCACATTTCTGCTCAATATCAGGAATACACATCCTAATTACCTGATCTGGGCAACACTTAAACAAGTATGGATCATGCCAAAAGAAATGCTTCACATTAGCCAAAAATAATCTTTATCGTGCTTAGACCAATGAGAAGGAATTTGGCTGTCTCTTATACACATCTAGATGTGTATAAGAGACGAGGTTTAGCATCTTTCTCATACAAGAGATATTTCAATGCAGCATGATCTGAATAGATATAAACTTTAGAATCTAACAAATATTGCCTAAATTTATCTAGAGCAAAACCACAGCTAGCAATTCTTTCTCAATAGTAGAATAATTCAATTAAGCATCATTCAAAGTCTTACTAGCATAATAAATTACATGTGGAATTCTATTAACCCGTTGCCCCAAATACAGCATAATAGCACAGTTATTAAGCATCACACATTACTTCAAAAGGCAATGTGTGATGCTTCTAACTAATGATGGGTGCAGAAATTAACTCGATTTTAACTTTTCAAGCACCCATCTTTAAATTTTTGTCCTTTGCTACCTTTTTGAATTTTTCTTTTGTATATCTGTCTCTTATACACATCTATAGTGTATAATGACAGGCCTAGAAAACCCTGTATGTCGCAAAAAAATTCTTACTTCTCTCACAGTTTTAGGATGTGAAAGATGTGCAATTAAATCAATCTTTGCACTTATCTACCTCAATGCCTTTGTGTGATACAACATGCCCTAAAACAATTCCCATTCTAACCATGAAATGACATTTCTCCCAGTTTAAAATAAGATTTTTCTCTGTAAGATTCGTAATACAAAGGACAAATGATGCAAACATTCATCAAAATGAGATCCAAACACAGAAAAATTATCCATAAACACCTCTAAAATCTCTTTACCATATTGGAAAAATACTACCATGCACCTCTCGAAAAGTAGTAGGTGCATTGCATAGCCCAAAGGCATAATGACAAGAGGCAAATATACCAAAAGGACAAGTGAACGTGGTTTTCTCTTGATCCTAAAAGGCGTGTTGATGTAGATGTGTATAAGAGACAGGTTATGCTTATTATTGTTTTCTTGACCGGCTAACCTCTCTAACATCTCGATCAATGAATGGCAAAGGAAAGTGATCTTTCTTTGTCATGGCATTCCGCTTTCAGAATCAATACGTACACGCCATCCATTGAACTCTAGTGTGCACTAACTCATCGTACTCATTTTTCACTACAATGATTCCAAACTTTTAGGCACGACTTGAACCGGCTCATCCATTCACTATCGTAACGGTAAATCACACCTACATCTAATAATTGATAATTTCATCCCTACCACATCTTGCATGATGGTATAAGAGACAGTTTCACGTGAGGGCTTAGCATCTTATTCTAGATGAATTTTGTGCATCACTATAGAAGGACTCATCCTTTGATGTTATCACATTAATGTGTATAAGATAGCTTTTTTATGTTCTTTAAGGATGTTTAAAAGTTTGAACTCTTGATCATCAGATAAATTAGAAGCTATGATTACAGGTTGAGACTCAGATGGACCTAAATATACATATTTCAAAGTATCAGGCAAAGGCTTTAGGTCTAACTTTGGTGGCTCTGCAATTGAAGGGAATCTTGGTAGGAATGGGCTCACAACATTTTGTTCGACTTTTGGTTGCCATGATTGAATTTTCACTAAAGGTGCAGCAATCAAGTAGGGTGTTAACCTCCTCATTTGATTTATCAAAATCAATATCGCAACCAAAGTGTGTCAAACAAGCTTCAAGGGAATCATCATAATGTGACTGAAGAAAAGTGCTATGAGTCAGTGAATCAATTAAATTGACTTCATTTACATTATCTAGATCAAGTGGTTATCTACCGATATCAAAGATATTCAACTTAGCTACCCTAATAACTATGTCCCCCAAATTTAACAAAGCTCGCTCAATTCGATGATCTCTTATCCTACAAGAAATTGTAGGAAAACCAGAAAGTGGAGATTTAATAGGTTTAAAGGAAGGATGAGCTAACTTTTTCAGTTAAAAGAACTTTCTTCGGAGTGTTATTTTTCCTCTTTGCAGTGACTAAGTCTTTCAAAAAATTAGCATAAAAAGTACTTGTCGAATAGCATCTAGAAATAGGATGTTTATTTGCACTTGTTTAAAAACCTCTAAGATATTATTAAATTGAGTACCCTTGTTAGGATTTACTAGTCTTTGAGGAAAGGAGCACAGGAACACTTATTTTGGGAAAGAGAGTTAATGTACAAACCAGTGGTCAAGTCAAAATGTTCTTATACAAGATCTAAGCTCCACTTGACTAAGTCACTCTAGGTTCTCTCCTCTGAGATTTTATCACTGATTATTTACTTGATTTCCTGTGTATAAGAGTGATGATAGATTGCATGTTCAATCCAGGAATCCTCATCTAGATGTGTATAAGAGACATACCATATTCTCTTCAATTACACACTAGAGTTTTTAAGAGACAATATAATTCTAACTGGCTGAACCACCCTAATTTCTTTGGAGTTCGAATGAAAGCCCTACGAGTGTTGGCGGGCAACAAAAGTTGGGTTTAGGCCAGATTGAGAATGTGGCTGAGATGGGAAGGGTTCTTTGAAACCCGGGAGCGGTGGGAGGTATTGGCCTAAATTGATGCATTTGTTGCCCACCAACATTCGTAGGGGGCTGATTCTACCTCCATGAGAAATTAGGGTGGTTCATCCAGTTAGGATTATATGTATCGAAAAACTGACCCCCTAATGGTCTCCCATTAAAATTTAGTGCATTTGCTTGTTTAGCATGACAACCAGGATATCCGGCCTGGGAAGGACAAGCTTGGGTTGTATACATTGGACTCAAGCAGACAGAACATGCATCCCAAGAGCTTGTAGAACTCTTGAGATCTAATGAATCTTGTTCAAACTTTTAAACTTGATCATCTCTAAGACTCAAGAAGCTCCCACTATTCATGGATTCTATCATATTATAACTGTCTTTGAGTTAATCTATTGTAGAAATATTGCACAGTATAGATATGTCAAACCCACAGTTATAGACATATAATACTCGTAGTTTAGATGTTCCCTACTCTCAAAATTTTTCAAGTTTTTCTTGAGTGAAATCAGCAATTTCTCTTCCCAATACATTTGTTTTAGATATGAGGAAAAACTTAGAGAGAAATTTTGACACTAAACCCTCTCATGTGGTGATAGATCCAGTAGGTAGAGAATTTAGCCATGCCTTTGCTTTATCTTTTAGAGAGAAAGGAAATAGGCGAAACCTGGCAGAACAGATTCATCAGAAAAATTTAGAAACTTGAATGTGGTACATATTTTGAGGAAATCCTTCACATGCATGTAAGGATGTATGATATCAAGTTTCTGAAAAGAGGGAAGTAGTTGGATAACTTGGGGCTTTAACTCAAATTGTGATGCATCAAGCGCAAGCAACACAATGAATAGAACACTTAGGCAACTTTTCTCACCCATAACCACCAATCCTCCATCATGCATAAAATTTGTATTAGAGTCAGGTATAATCAAATCTGTGCAAATCTTCTAAGGGAATGGCTTCTACTTTCACTAGACGATTTGTATGGTCACGCTTCCACGTGGACATACACTATACCAAATCTAAAAAAAAAAAAAATTTCAATCAATAATTAACTTTGATTCCTAATTCAAGTCCCCATATTTGCCATTCCTACATTACAGTTTGATTCGTGTACTAGATGTGTATAAGAGACAGACACATGATATTATACTGTACAACTATTAAAACACAAGGTTATGGGAAACTAATTTAAACTTAACTAATTAACTCTAAAAATAATAATAATAAAAACTAATAACTGTAAAAACTTTAATAAGAGAATCTATCTTAAAGTAACACAATTTAGAAGAAAAATAATCAATCCAATCAGATAGCTTTATCGAATGACTAACAACCTAGGATTTGAAATCCACACTCAACAATATATAGGGAGCACAGTACATCTATGATCATTAGGAAAATCTAAATCATGCACCTCTTTGCTCAAATGGATTAAAATCAAATCATTAATTATATTCACAAGACAGTGAATCACAATTAATACCCAATCTCAATATGAACAATCAAAGCCAAGCATTCACAGAAAATGTTTCAAATAATGAGAAAAACCTCTTCAATTAAACTCATATACAAAATACTCCATCAATCACGAGGTAGACATAATAAAATCTCAAGCACAAATCAGGTACATAGACATAATCCCACAATTTATTAAAGTTTCATCCTCAACCTAGGAGAGAAAAGTCACCCCCTAAATATCAAAAAAGTTGCAAAACACAAAGTACTAAACATAGGCATAAACCCAAGAGAATTAAGGAAAAACTAAAGAACAAGAAAGTAAAGCTTTGAGCCAAAAGAGCCTTTGAGCCCTTGAAGGCTCTTTTGGAGTCTCTAGGTTATAATATAATGTCCTGGCCATGGGTTTGTATAAACCAGGCCCATTTCCTACCAGTCTTTCATGGACATGGTGCAACAAGACCCATTTTTAAGACAAATACCAGTCATGAAAAGTTATAGGCATTGGGGTAGATGAGTGTGATCCAAACGCCATATCCACAATACACAATTCCTACAATTAATTACCATAGATGTTATTAAATAACCAATAATTATAGCTAATCACAAAATTTGATTAGCCAATACCATTATTCTATCTTTATTTGCTCCTAACTAATACCCAAATAAAACGTTGTAAATGCAAGTTAAAGGGTAAAAATTATGTAAATTATCATTATATCGGCACCCTATATTCCTAACAATTTTTGGTCAACTTATTATTACAATAATATGTGCGCTTTAATGTGATTGTAGCCATCTCACTGACAAAATCTAATACATGTAGAAATACAACGTATACTACAATATAATAAATATATTAGTATTTTTAGAGAGAGGAAACCCATGACTTCAAAAAGTTAGAATTTATTTTTAGATAAAACTCATTCACCTAATTGAAGAGAATATGGGTGCTCGTTAACATGCTTGTTTATGTTGTTTTAAATAAAGATTTGAATATGCAAAAGCGCACTAGAAGCACACCATGTAATATAATAAATCAATGTGTTTGGTTTTTATAATAAATTCCAAACTTGAAATGGCTTTTGATAAAATGCATGTTCGATAACACTTTTTTTTTTGTAAATTTACAGCCAAAATGTATGCGAATGTAATTTTATTATGTGTGTCAATTTGAACAAAAAATTGAAATATGTAAAAACATCTATATTGTAATAAAAAATATAATTTATAATTTATTTGAGAAATCGCAAACTCATACATCGAGAAAAATAAAAATGAACTTTTGATCATAATTTTTTAATCAACTTGTTTACGTATATATATATATATATATATACGTATATATATATATATATATATATAATGAAAATGTTATTGGTATTTTACAGTTTAGTAATTCACAAACTCACTGAAAAAACTAAAATGTATTTTTTGATATTAATTGGAAAAAAAATGAAAAGTTACAACCTAATGTTATTTGTTAATAATTATATTTACACCCCTCTAATTTTCATTTCTTTTTTCTCCAACCACTTTAAAAAATTAAAATTTTGTTACCACATCTAAAACTCTTATACACATCTAGATGTGTATTTCGCCAAATTTTAAGAATTGCATCAACAATTTACAACAAAAGCAAAATTAGAATAAGTGAGTGATATTTTTGAAAATTTGAAAATGTTAAGTGATATTAACATAAATCTTAGGGAAGATTTATGCAATTATCCCTAACTAAATACTACTCTGCTAGTATGTTTTTAATATATGTTAAACATGTTTAAGAGATGGAAAATTCTACCATTTCGTAATGGAACTATTATATTGTGTTTTAAAAGATTATACATATAATACCATATAGTTTAAAATGTTGTACTGTATAAATTTTTAAAATTAGTAGGATAGTTTTTCTCAATGAGACTGTAGAATTCTCCTTAAAAAAGAGAGGTGGTGATTATGTCTAAATATTGAAAAATTCTACGATCTTTTTTATAAAACTATTCCCTTGTGTTTTAATAGTTGTACAGTATAATATCTCAGATATTTAGCATCTAGTGGCATCTCTTCCAATATGTCCAATAATGAAGACTTATTTTAACATAAGATGAACTTTTGTTATTTGGGCTACATTTAGCCCAAAGTGAGAAACAGAAGTTCTGTTCCAAGTTGTAATTCTTGGCTCCATAGCCCATAAAACTATATATTATTAGTTTAAGAATAGTAAATTAAAATAAAGTGCGGGGATAGCTCAGTTGGGAGAGCGTCAGACTGAAGATCTGAAGGTCGCGTGTTCGATCCACGCTCACCGCATTTTTTGATATTGGGTTTTTTTTTTTTTTTTATAATTATTATTATAATTTACAGTTGGTTTTTTTCCCCATTTTTCTTTCTTTATTCTCTTTATGTATTTATTTTAAGGTATTTTCTTTACGTGTTAAGTATGCTCAAAAGTATTGAACTAGAAATTTTCTTTTCTAGAGATTCAGTTAAATTGATATTTTCTCTCCAATAGTCTTTCATGCCTAATTGCCTATTCAGTTTAAATGTCACGTTGTCAAATTTCTGCATTATTAAGAAAGAAATTCATGGAACTTTTTTAATGATTTGTTATCTAAGGATAAGGAAAATAGGTGGATTCCCACACATCAAAGGGTGTAATTTGGAGCTAAAATATAAGAAAGGGAATTTAATTATCCTATTTAAACTAAAGTTATATATAGAAATGTGTTACCTATATACAGATGTGTATAGAGACAGCTAAAGAGCTAACTTCTGTTTCTGTGTGCATAATAATAATAATAAAAAAATCCATAACCACATAGTTAATTGCAAGCTAATCAAATCTTATCATGATCAATATCTTTGTTATCATTACGAATTTTTGCTGGCTTTTCATCTTCGTCCTCTAAGCAGATCCGAGTCAACAAAAAGGAAAAACTTCCATTAGTACTCAGAAAATGAAAATGATTTTTCATATTGGGTTAATTACCGCATTCTACATCAATTAATAGTGCTTAATTTGTTCAAAGAAGCCAGTCAAAGCCAATTATTGCAACCTATATTGATTCTATCTTCTAACTAAAAGTTCAGGATTGCGATTTTGATTAGTGTGTAAGCCATGTGCAAATCTAAAAAGTGTGTTGATTAGCTGTAATTATGCATTATAGGTATAGATAATAGAGCAAGATACGGTAATAACAGCCCGTGGATTTAGCAACCTTTCAGATGAATCAGTTACGATTTTCCACATCTAGATGTGTATAAGAGACAGAAACTAGTGATCAATTTCTGTATGGTTCTTTAAAATACTTGTCAAAAAAATTTCAAATAACCTGTTAAGTAGGGTCTCTTATACACATCTAGATGCCCCTATTATATTTTATTTTCATGTAAAATAAATTTTTAAATATACGAGACTTATAACCATCTATTAAAGTTATATCATCTTTTTTTTTGGCTTTTCTTTATGTTCCTTTAAAATGATTTTCTTCTTACTTTTTTTCTTAGACTAATATTTAATTTAACTAATTCCAAAGATTATATAAGGAAGCTTTATCATATAAATAAAAACTTAAATTAAAATAATTTAGATGAAAATACCTTTAATAAATCATCAAAAATTTTAAAATTAATTATTTCATCGTATTTCTAAATTTTAAATATTGGAAAAAGAATAATTCGAGAATAAGAATATCAGTAATTAATTTGGAGCATATTTATATTTTTAACAATATTGATAGCATTATTAAAATTTATTTTTATCCTAATGTATTAAATGCTACAAAACTTACTTGAGGGGTAAAGTAAAATTTCGCTTAAACCTTAAGAGGGTTTACCCCAATTGATCTTTAGGGGTAAATTTATTTTTTTGAAAAAAACTAATGGCGAAATTACATTTGACCATTGGTCAAAGGGGTAAAGAGACAGGTACTAAACCCCCTTAACGTAATTTTTACAAACAATTGAAAGTTTAAGGGGTTTCTTGTGTTTAACCAATTCATATAGTATCTTCTTAGATGTGTATAAGAGACAGAATTCAGGATTTGTAAACGAAGTCTCTTCAAAATCTCTTGAAAATACCAACGCGTTTTAAAAATTTATACAGTACAACATCTGTCTCTTATACACATCTAGATGAGTATAAGAGACAGGGCATTTTGCTTTTAATCCTTCAAATAATTTGTCAAAATTAATTTACATGAAAAAATTCTATTTCAACTTTTATCCAAGTTGTAAGATGTCCTCTTCAACAAATTTAATAGGCATTTTACACCCTTGACATGTGGTCAACTAACTAAAATATTATTTTGGTAAAATTGACAATTATTACCCCAATACATTAATTAAGTGAAATGTCATTTCCAATTTTTCCTTTATTTATTTTCTCTCTTTGGTTTCTCATACAATTTTTTCTAATCCTTTTTCCCATTGTTAAAAAATTATATTACTTTTAATATTTTATTAACTTATAACATCTAATTTTACATGTGTCTTATGATTTAGTTTTTAAAGTAAAATACATTATAATGAAATAGTATATATTTTGTTGTAATACATAATTTGCAATGAATTATTAATACTTAAATTAGCGAAAAAAAAATTTACAAAAAAGATAGCCTAAAAAACTTTAAAAGTATATTCTAAATATACAAATAAAAATTGTACGTGCAGATTCCTTCGTTTGACACATTTTAGCCAAATTTATTGTACCATATATTAATCTGATTAATATATGGTATTATACTTTATTATCTTTACACAAAAAAAAAAAAAAAATTACTGAATCTCTTCTATAATTTATGTGTATGTTAACAGTATTTTATTTATTTTTTTGTATTTGGTGCCATGCTTCATACTTCATTCTAACAAAAGTATTTAATTATCTAAATATTAAATTGTATAAGAGAATAAAAATATGTTACTTTTAATATAAAATATATTTATTTTATAAATTAAATTATCTAGACATATAAAAATTAGAACTTGTTATTCATGCATAACTAAAATTAAAGTAGTAAAATTATTTAGTAGTATGAATTATATGGACCCTTCTTTCCATATTTTTTTTTTCCTCAATCATGAGTATTTACCTATTAAAATTACTAGAGGGCATTTTGCAATTTTTGTGAAATTTAAGGGGCATTTTGCTTTTAATCCAAAGGACATTTTTGTTTAAATAATTTAAATATTAGAAAAATTGTTACTTTTTGGGTAAAAATTAGTTAGAGGTTGCAAATTACCTATTAAATTTGTTGAAGGCAATATCTTGCAATTTGAATGAAAGTTGAAAGGGGCAATTTTAACCCTTATTTTAAATTGTACATCTGATCTTATAAATGATTATTAATTCTTAATTTGCAGTCCGTCTGATTGAAAGCAATAGATAACTATGCTTTAAATTTGATATGAAATAGAAAAGGTAATATTGAGGAACCAAGCTTACCTTGTTAGAATGAAGTATGAAGCATGGCAGGTCTTCATGATTGCTATGTCCTACTACTATATGCACACAGAAACAGTTCACTAGCTATTTCAGTTATACATATGCTTTCTTTAGCAAATATACTATTCATGTCCCTGATTAATTTTTATTTGAAGGTTGTTATAATTTGTTCTCAGGAAATATAATCCTCTCATAAATAGGTTGACAGGATAAGATCTCAATCTTCACAAGACCTAAAATCTAGGCAGAAATAGAAAGATAAGAAAAAGAAATCCATCATCAAGAATGCCATTAAAGTATATGCAATATGTAATTAGTTTTATACTTTTTAAAAGCTCTAAATCACAAGGCACCAAGTGTTCAATTATGTCTTTCCTATGTGATGGCCCTAGTTAATCAACTTACACAGGTGCCAGAAATTGACCCAGCAATAGCTTACCGATAAGCCTTTGTAGCTTTGCATGATACCATCTTGTAATGGATGCGTGATATAAAGCTGGAGAAAGTGAATTTTATTCCATGATTGCTAAGTATTGGCCAAGTATCCTCAAACTTAAATGCATGGTTCACATTAGCAATATTGATCACTAAGTAGTTTTATGCAGAAGATAGGGTGAATGCACTAAAGAGTGTGAGAATATTGAGGTTTTTCCAAATTTTTTGTACAAAACCTTTTATTTTTAGGTGGATCCGATCCATGGCATTATGTTATAGATTTTTTTTTTTTCAAACGGCAACAAGACTAACAAAACAAAAATAGGAAAAAACTTAAAATTACACATGATTATTAAGCCACGACTCATATGAATGATGTGCCTTAATTTGAACTGAAAGTCCACAACATAGTATGTGGATCATGTGTATATTAGAATTTCCATTAAGAACTATCT
The DNA here is from genome assembly GCA_025175665.1 of Cinchona pubescens. NCBI lineage: Eukaryota > Viridiplantae > Streptophyta > Magnoliopsida > Gentianales > Rubiaceae > Cinchona > Cinchona pubescens. Next base: position 35,865 of record JANKKI010000304.1, on the reverse strand, counting down.
TTCAAATGGTTACAGGGCGGATTTCATCTTTTCTCTTTTTGAAATGTATAAGGCACTTCATGATCTCAGTTGCCTATTAGTTGGATCGATATGGTTGAGGTATATTGATGGCTACTCGAATTGTGAATTTGTTTGAGGGTGAACCTACTTTTCTATCTTCGACCCACTATGATGATAATATCATTTTGAGTTAGAAAAATGAAGAACAAATTAGGATAAAAGGTCTATATTTCCCATTCAAAAGCAATCGTGGTTGGGCCGAAGTAAACAAAATTTGATATTATGACGGATGTAATATTAGAGGGTCAAGTTAGAATTCAAAAAGAAAAAGTCAAGAGCTCGAATGTGCTTTTATTAACCTGAAAAGTAGGAGATATTGGAAATAGATATGTTATATATTCATTCATTAAAAGTCTACATATAATATATATATATATATATATATATATATATCTCTGTATGTGTGCATCTAGTTGTGTATAAGATACACATATAAATTTCAATCGCTGCAAGCGTTAGCACGTTACCGCATGAATTTTCTTTCTTAAATGATTGCTTCTACAAATTCTTCTATTTGAAAATTAAAGTCGAGACTTCGTTTACAAATCCTGAATTTATGTTTTAAGGTGTTCCGACTAACACGGAGATGGAGAAAGTCATAGAAAATTCATATTTTCCCTCCGGATTAATTGGACGAAAATGTTGTAAACGAAGTAAAGGTTGTCTCCCAATCTGCGCTTTGGTTGTTTGCCACGAAGGAAAAAGCATAAAAATCAAAGGAAAAGGGTGGATATCTTCTAGATGGTGACCCAAAACCAAGAAAAGCCATAGAATCTTTGTATAGATTCCAATTAACTAATTCTATGTTGCTTTGTATTCTCATGACATAGTATTTACATAGTGAGAATTTGTCTGTTTATACACATGTTATCGTTATAAGAGAAAGTTGGTATTGTATAAATTTTTAAATTATCAAAATATAATATTTAATGGGATTATAGAATTTGTTTTTTTTTAATACTTAGATACTTTGTTACGCTTTCTCTAATTGTTTCTAGAATGAGAATTCATGTAATTTTTTTTTTTTTTTTTAAAATATAACTGATAACATGGATCAATGGTTTTATATCGTAGACCTGTCTCTTATACACATCTAGATGTGTATAAGAGACAGGTTTAATATTCTAAATGCATTTGTTGAAGCGTTAAATGTCTACATTCATTCACGGTTATATGCAGTGGCCAACTTGGCTTCGGATTAATAACAAGAATTTTTTCAATTTATGTTGATTTAGACATATGAAATTTTTTTGTATGTACCGACATATTGTACAATAATAATAAACATCTTTTTTTTTCACAAATCCTCGTTTATTATAAGCTTATGTTGTACGAACATGCTGGGTCAATGTCTGCTAGATTTGCTGGCTCGAAACCTCTCACTCACTCTGAGAAATCTTCCAATTCGAATATCCCACTCACACACAGCTGCTAGTTCATGATGAAAATTGAAAGGTCACTCTCATGCATGCACACGCGCTTGCCTGTCTTGCCCTTTTCATGCACGTATAAAAGAGCTTCAAATTTCAAAAAGATCGAAAGGGTTCATTTCCAAATTCCTTTCCTCCCAATGAAGCTGGAGCTTGTGGGCCTGGATTAGTGGATCACTACAGTGTATAACCTGATGTGGGTAAGTCATTATACCATTACCATTCTTTCACATTCATTTTCTTGGCACATGATGATTATTTGGTCAAACTAATTTTATTCCCAAAAAGGATAGAGAGATGATTTGTGATAAGTATGAATACTTTCTTATGATTACTGAATTTTCTCCCCTCTTTTCGAAACTTTTTTAGTAATTAAAAAATTGAGCAAAATTTATAATGTTGGATTTTGCCTCCAAAATACATTTTGAATGAAATTTTATTTCTTTCTATTTTTGTTCCTTCTTTTGTAAGAGCCTTTGTCCAACATTAGAAACTAGTGATGGAATTCTTTAACATATATGTGTTTAGTGTTTTGGGTTTGTGCAATATTAGTTGGGAGTCTAAACTATATATGGTTGGTGGTTTGGGGATTTCCTCAAACACAAACACGCCTCTATATGTTAGATTGTTGCCGTTTGAATGTGATCCGTTAGTGTTTTATTCCTTGTATAAGTTTTTTCCTATTTTTGTTTTGTTCTTATCCAAATTTGTTTACCAATTTCATTGAAACTTCACTTGTTAATCTCTGCCCGATTTAGTGTTCATGCGAGAATTGGTTCTCTGATAAGTTCTATCTGTTTGACATTCCGTATCTATCTTTTCTCTCAAGACAATGTTGTGACTTCTAAACTTTGGTCAAATTGATCACTATAAATAGAGGCCTTGAGGTCCTCTTCGTAACACCCCAAAAAAGTTCTCTTTTTTGCTTTCTATATTTTCCTCTCTATTGGTATTGAGTAGTCTTGTGTTGAACTCGAAACCTTGTTTAAGAGTGTACGTGACCGAGGCTACCATTGATTCCTGGAGAGTGACTGCCCGATGATCCCATTTGTATCAGCGGATTACGATCTCGTGGAGCACTTTTAAGGACAGTGATTACATGCTTTGACAAATTCTATTCTAGTTTCAATTGTTGTTTCATCTAGATTTTCTAACAATCTTGAAAGTAATTTTTCTGTGTTCTTGATGGCTAACATTGGTGTTCGACATGTTGAAATTACAACTATTTGACGGGGAACTACAAATGCTCATTCGAGAAGATTCTATTTTATCTACAAATCCTCAAAGTGGATTACGTTCTATTCGAAATTAAGGCACATCATTCATACTGTCTCTTATACGATGACAACCGAACCGCTAGGGATCACGTCTGAATTTCATGACCGATGCCTGTTTGATCTATACCACAAATTTATAAATTTGTCTCTTACATACAGGTGGCCCTAGAGAAGAAGTACAACTCTAAAGAGGCTGGAAAAAAAGTATGTGGTTGTCAAGTTCCTGGATTTCAAGATGGTGGATAACAAACCTATCATAGATAGAGCCATGATACATTCAGGAATATTGTAAAGGTAAATAGACTCTTTTTGTCCCCTTCAGTGAAGCAACCAGGAAGGCATCATCAATTTTCATGCCCATCCGTGTCGCAATTGACTCGGTAAGCTACGTGTCGGTGCAAGGAGAGCCGCCGGTCTCCCAAGCGCTTTAGTGGCAACCTTCCGGCCCAACGACCTATAACGCTAGTCACCGACCAAATCTATACATATTAGAATATTATTCTGGATATCACTCAAGAGGGCATTCAATTTGATGTTGATTTCATATGAAATTTTTTTAAATAGGGCAGAGACAGGCAAGTACTGTGATGCATATAGTTTTTTGTTGTATTTGTCAATCATGAACTAGAAGCTGTTTTGTGATTCGACCCTCGAATTGGAAATTTCTCAGATTGAGTGAATAGATTTAGCCTATCCCTGTGATGTATCTTGTTGAAAGCGATGCAGCGGCAATTGTAGCTGTTGTATCCGAAGCAAGTTGGCCAATAATATAACCGAATAGATTGTAGACACTTGAGCCACGAAGCATATCCCTGTTGACAAATATCACTTCCTTGAGTATCAAAGAGTGAGCGATAGGGAGCAAGTTGTCCTAGGATATGCTTGTGCAGCTCTAGTTGTAGGCAAGGGAAATGTTCTTTGACTGTTACCTCTAAAAAGACTATTACTTTGACTAATGTGCTGCATGTTCCGTTCCATCCATGAGAAGGAATTTAATTTCTAATTCTTTTCTTAATAAAGCTGTTATTAAACTTGTCTTTAAGAGTGATAAGTTACTTTTGACTAAGAATCAGTGCTGGCTCTTAGTCCATATATGCGAATACTGACTCTATAAGGAAAATGAAAAATTCAAATAATGATTCCTAATCTGACTGATCATAAGTTTACAAAATGTGAAATTTGTGTAGAAACTAAACATCACAAAAAACCCTTTAAATATATTGAAAGGTCTAGTAGTCTTTTAGAGTTAATTCATGATCTTGCAGATTTTATAAATAATATGAATAGCGATGAAAATAATCTTGTATTACCTTCATTGATGATTACTCAAAATATACAAAATTATATCTCCTAAGTAAAAAAGATGAATGAAGAAATGTATTAAATTCAAAAATGAATTTGAAAATTAGTCTAGAGAAACATAGATTACTAAGATGTAAGTCTGATAGAGGAAAGGAACTATGATTCAAGAGAAAGAATAAAAATAATTTGATCCCTGTGATTCGAGACTACTTTCTTATTAGGACATTCTAGATGTGAATGGAGAAACACAAATAGGACTCTTAAAAACATAATGAATGCAATGTTAATAAGAATTCTGAGTTACTTACTAACATGTGGGGATGGGCTATTTTATGTACTTGTCATATTCTTAATAGAATATCTCAGAAGAAAACTTTAAAGACACCTTATGAACTATGAAAAGATTATAGTCATAATCTTAGGTATCTTAAAGTGTGGGGATGTGTAGCTAAGGTAGGGATACCAGACTTCAAAAGGAATAAAATTAGGTCTGAAACTATTGATAGTTTCTTCATTGGGTATGCATATCGTAGTGTTGCCTATAGGTTCTTGGTTCTGGGGGGTCTAATCATGTTTTGGAAACTAAAAAAGCTGGACTTTTTGAGAATGTTTTCCTAATGAATAAAAATTCTATAAAATTATTGTCCCAAGAAATTCAAGACTTGGAAGAACATGATAATGAAGAAACGTAAGAATTGAGAAGAAGTAAAGGGCAAGAGTGGATTCTAATTTTGGGTCTGATTCTATAACTAAGTCCAGCTTTGAAGAACATCCAAAAACATGATTAAACCCCCCAGAACCTGTCTAATATACACATCTAGATGTGTATAAGAGACAGGAACAACAATTGAAACTAAAATAGAATTTACTAAAGCGTGTATCGCGATTAACAGAAGGTATAAACCCATTGGGTGTGAGTAGGTGTTTAGAAAGAAATTATATCTAATGGTTCTATTGATAAATTTAGGGCATGTTTAGTGGCTAAAGGTTTTACACAAAAGGAGAGCATTGGTTACTTTGACACTTATTCACCTGTTGCTAGAATCACTACCATTAGGGTACTTGTTACTATTACTTCATATTTAATTTGATTGTGCACCAGATAGATGTGAAAACTAGTTTTTTGAATATTTAAGCGTTGATTCTTATACCTGTCTCTTATACACATCTAGATGTCTATAAGAGACAGATCATAGTTGTACTAAACTTGTTAAATCCTTGTATAATCTAAAACAAGCTCCTAGACAATGGTGTAAATATTTGATAAGGCTCTTGTTTCAAATGGCTTTAAAGTAAACGAATCTGATAGATATATCTACAGTAGATTTCGTAGCAATGTTGTGGTCTTGACAGATCATAAGGTGTACTAACAGAATCCAAATCAAAGTGGTTAAACTTTTTTAGGATTTTTTCTTTCCTTGTTTCTAATTTTGATATGAAAGAAATGGGTAAAGTTGATGTTATTTTAATTGACTAAATTTAACAATGGTTTCATACTTTCTTAGTCACACTATGTGGAAAAAATCCTAAAAAAGTTTAACCACTTTGATTTGGATTCTGTTAGTACACCTTATGATCCTAGTTTGCACTTGAGAAAGAATGAAGGTGATAGGGTCTCACAAATTGAATATGCCAAAATTATTCGGAGTGTGATGTATTTGATGAATTGTATTCATCCTTATATTGCATATACTATTAGTAGATATGAGTAGATACTCATGAGCTATCCCTATAACATTAGCCATAATGTTTAATAACTAAAACAACTAAACTACCAAAACCTTACTAAACTATTTCCTAATTTATGTTTTTACTCTTGCTGGAGGTGTTATTTCTTGAAAATCATCTAAGCAAACATGTAATGCTAAATCTATTATAGAATCTAAATTTATTGCTTTAGGGTTGGCAAGCAGAATGGCTTCATAATTTATTGATTGACATTCGTTTGTGGCCAAAACCTATGTCTTCTATTTCTTTGCATTGTGATTTACAAGCAACGATTGCTAGGGCCAAAAGCAAAATTTACAATGGGAAGAGCCAGCATATTTGTTTTAGATACAATATGATAGGATAGCTCATGAGCAATGGGGTCATAGCCATGGACTTTGTGAGGTCTGAAAAGAATTTGACTGATTCGTTGACTAAAGGACTGAATTGAAAGTTAGTCCAAGATACATCACAGGGATAGGACTTAGACCCATTGATAGGAATTGAATGTGATAGCAACCCAATGCCTATATTAGTGGAGATCCTATAATGTAGGTTCAATGGATAATAACAACTATACAATAATAGAGGTAACACAACTATAAAATATAGTCTCTTCTCTAATGTCAAGATTGTCCTTATTGTCTATAAATTATCTCTTATACACATCTAGATGTGTATAAGAGACAGTCCTCTATAGGTAGTACAAGGCAGTACTCCCTAATCAAATATGTCTATATGACTGCAGTAGAGACATACCCATTAGTCTCATAGGAAGTGGCCTCTATTGCAGTCATGAACATCTAGGTGGGGTATATGGCCCAAAAGGCACCAAATCGAGAGTCTACAATGGATTGAAGTCTAACATGTGATCAACTGTAAAAGTGTGCATACAAGAGGAAGGTTCACGACGTAGGTCACTTATCTTCTGTATGTCTTCATCGAAATCTAACACACAAATACACATGACATTGAATTTGTGTGTTAGATTTCTTTACTCATACACATCTCTGTATGTATAAGATGACAGCTCTAGGGGATTGTTAGATTTTGTCTCCAAAATACGCTTTCAATGAAATTTTATTTCTAGTGTAAACATCTTTTCGTCCCGCGTTGAAAACTAGTAAGGTATATCTTCAACATATGTGTTTATTGTTTTGCCTTTGAGCAACACTAGTTGGGAGCCTAGAGTATACATGATTGGTGGTTTGGGAATTTGTCTCAAACACACACACACGCGTGCTGCCGTGGTGTAGTGTTGTGTGGTGCGTACATGTGTTCCGTTAGTATTTTACTCCTTGTTCAACCTATTTTTAGTTTGTACTTATCCAAATTTGTTTACCAAATTCGTGTGAAACTTTACTTGTTAATCACTACTCGATTTTGATGTTTACACTAGAATTGGTTGTTCGTTTGTGTTCAGATACTTGTTTCTTCCTATCTCTCTCCCAAGGCAGATGAAGTTCTATCTATTTGACATACCATACCTATCTCAAGACACCTATCTTTCCTATCAAGGAGGTGTTGTGACTAATTGAACTCTGGCCGGATTGATCCGGCCAGAACACCTACTCAACACCCAATGGGTTTATAAGAAAAAGGTCTCTTCTTATGCTTTCTCTATTTTCCTCTCTCTTGGTACTGAGTAATCTTGTGTTGAGCTCGAAGCCTTGTTTGCTAGTACATGCGACCGAGCCCATTGTTGAATCTTAGAGAGTGACTGCCTAATGATCTCATTTGCATTAGCCAATTACAATCCCAAGGTGAGGGAGAAATCACTTTCAAGGACAATGCTTACACGCTTTAGTAAATTCTATTTTAGTTTCAATTGTTGTTCTGTATAGATTTTCCAACATATAATCGACTAACCTTAGGGTAGTCGGATAGGTGTCAATGGGTGTCATGTGAGAACCTAGGATGAAGATACATGATTCTATACCTCATCCAGATGTGTATTCAGAGAACAGTTTTCACTCTATAAGAAAATTCTAAAGTAGAGATAAAGGCTATTATGTCATGTATATATGTGGGTCTTAATATGAGAGTTGATGTGCTTTATTTTGTAAATCCTTATCTTCTCTCACATATTTTTATGTGTTGAATAAATTTATCTACCGCTATGTTTTTTTTGGTCCTAACATCTTGAACCGATCTTACCTAGGATCGCAAATCCTAAGTTTGTCTATAAAGAGCGGATACACATTGTATTAGTGTCTATAACACTTTCCAGCAGTTGTATAAAAACAGCATGGATTCTTGCAAGTCCCTTCTTTGAAAGATTGGATATTACATCGCCCTTTGTAATGATCAAGGTGGTAAGTCCATCGGTCCACACGATCTAGATGTGTATAAGAGAAGATTCGGTAGCTACCGCGGCCCCATCGTTCTTATTTTACAAACACTTGCCAGGTTAAGGAAGAAGGGGGAACAAGCACACTTGGAATAGTGGTTGGATGGTTAGGACACCCCGTCTTCCAAGATAAAGAAGGACGGGGATTCCAATTTTGCGTCTTTAATTTATTAAATGAAATAAGCGATTATGAATTCTAATAGATAGATCATATAAATTCAGAAATTTGATACTAGTTGTCATCAATGGAATAGATTGATAAATTGAAGCAAAAAAAAAAAAAAAATGTATGACAAAGATTATTTATTTAGATGTGTGGATCATTTGAAAACTATGGAAGTTGAAAATCAAATCAAATAGATGGATGCATATTGCAATGGAAAAGAAGAAGAACATAATTTGAAGAAATTTTTATTCATGTTGTTCGTGAATAGCATGGATATGCTTCCATGGTGAGTTTGGCTTAAGGGAGGCATTGTTATCATTATTAAACCAAACTCCTTATAAATTAGGAAATAGTTTAGTAAGGTTTTGGTAGTTTAGTTGTTTTAGTTATTAAACATTATGGCTAATGTTATAGCTACTACGTCAAAAGTCCTAACCTATCAGGATTATGCGCTGTCTCTTATCCACATCCAAAACGACAGAATCGACTTCCTTGACAACAAACCCCAATCTACAAAAGAATCCTTCTATTTCATCATCAATCAGAATCCAGTACAGACTACTAAAGACTGGAATCCTCAACAACACATTCCAAGTCATCCAACTTCAAATCATTTCCTTATTCCTTATTTCCTTATGACCGGAACTATAAAGATTGTTCTCAAATACAAAAAATAAAAATAAAAAAACATAAACAAAAGAAGATTTATCTAAAAAAATACCTAATAAAGAATCATTGCTACTAAGAGATTAGAATAGCTTGATCCTTATAGATATCTAGCTGTGTATAAGAGACAATTCAACCATAGGCCCACTGTAAGAACCACAAAAAAAGAATTCTTTATCCCAAAAAAGTTGATTAAAAAATGTAGATGGAAGAAAAAAAATGCAAATTTGCTTATTGGAAATAAAGTAGGCCAAAAGAAACTATTACTTGCTCATTTGAAGAGAATAAAAGCGATAAAATGGGATTTTTAGGTGGATAAAAAGCATAATTGGCAAATCTAATTGTTGTTTATAAAATAAAAAAAAATCAATAAGAGTATATTCGATTAAATTTCCCATTTAGAGCACCCAAACCACATCATTCCCATAAATCCATCCAAAATATAAAAATCATTTAAACCTCATCTTTCTTTCAAAGAAAAGAGGCTATTTTTTGTACACTCGGTGAAAATGGTAAAGAGATAGAGAGGCTCATAGACATATTTGATTAGGGAGGACTCTTGTACTTGTATAGAGAGGTGTGTTTGTTGATGGAAAGAGTTCGGTCAGGAATCGAAGAAGAGGTGAAGGAGACGGGGAGAGAGTATTGGGGGTATTTTAATCCAATTGAGTAAAATTGGACTGGTAGGATATAAATTACTTTGGCAACAATTCCAGCCAAGCATTATTTGTTAGCTTTCTATTATAATTATATTTCCTAATCCAATTATATTTCTATACTCTTGTTGGTCAAGTCTTGTGACTTATAAATAGAGGGATTGTTAGAGTATTATGTTGAAAAGAGTTGAGTTGAGAGTCCGTATGAAATTTTAGTGTAAGATTAAAGCAATTCAATCATAGGTTTATGTGGGTTTCAATATATGAGTCTGATGTACAGTAATTTGTAACTTCTTCTATTCTCCCCGGGTATATTTATATATGTTGAATAAAATTATTTCTGCTATGTATTTTTTGTGTTATATTTGTTGAATAAAATTATCTTCTACTACGTGTTTTTGTGTGCTAAAAAATGTCCTGTTGGATCTCATCGATATATATATATATGTATATATTTCTCTGAATTGGTGACAATGAAAACCTATACATTCTCTGAATATTACCCAAACAAATAGGCTAGCATTAGTATTTCCCGGCTTCGATCAACCTTGCACACAGTAGAAGAAGGTTCCTATTTGACCATAAAAAGTACACTTCTTCCATAATTATCTCTAAATTCAAATTTTAAAATTGTAACATATTAGTTAATTTTATAGTTTTAAATTTTAAAATATATTTTAGACTATTTAATATTGAAACATACTTTAATGCTATTTTCCTGGATTATATGAAGGGTGTCTCTTATACACATCTAGATGTGTTCTTAAGGTGTAGGAAATAACTTGGTGCAAATAAAAAAAAAACATATAATGTGACATAGCGAATATTTATTGTCACTAGGTGACAATTGCTTTAATAACTCCAATGGTTGGATTTTGGAGAATGAGTGGGGATTTAAATAGCACAAGATTATATTGATATTGTTTTTGAGAGACTTCTTTATAATTGCTATAAAATATTAGTAGAGTAAAGTCTAATTTTTATGAGGCGTAATTAAATTTTTAAGAAATTCAAAGAAAATAATATAATTTCCACTTTTGGAGTGTATAAGAGACATATATACATGCTCGCAAAGACATCATTGTATACATAAATTGGTTATCCGTCAAAAATTCGTCTCACCTGTGCAAAACTAGTTTTAGTAAGAGTCCAATGTAAATCCATACATAAACACCTGTCTCTATACACATCCAATTGTGTATAACTTTTCCATTCTTGTATTTGTCCTCATAAATACTGCATTTGCCCCAAGCAGTTGAGGATAAAGTAATGTCGGTATCAATGACAATATCATGTGTTTTGCATAAAATTGGTCGACCTAGTTTTAAGTCAAAATTTTCTTAACGATTGGATTTTGAAAGACAAGGATTAGATTACCTTAGATTTATCAAGCAGATTAAAGAGTTGATCATAAAAAATAAAAAAAACAAAAACAAAAAACTGATTAGAAAGGACAAACAAAGTTCATACATGTTATGCTCCTTTCACATTAGATGTACTTTCCAAAACATGCATAAACTGTAGAAAACAACTCTTACTGCTACATCTAGATTGTAATCAGATTTAATATTCCAAGAAAGTTCTCTTATATGACCATCTATATTGAAAGCCGAGATGTAGTTATTCCGTAGATGAAATTGCATTTTTTACAAACTATAAATTCGGTAAAAGGTTCTAACCCAAAAAAATAATTCGTCAGCTTCATCATTGTCGACATCATTGTCATCTGGCATCGTCTCGCGCATCAATTGCAACATTGAATTGAAACAATATTCAGACATATTAATAAGGAAATGATTTGAAGTTGGATGACTTGGAATGTGTTGAAATGATTCAGTCTTTGAATTATTAAATTATTATTTTTTTCATCTTTTTTATACTCATTTTTGTATAAATTTCACTTTTCTTATTAGAAATTTGATTAGTAATTTTGGGTATTAGGACTATAATTATCCAAAAATAGTGTTTCACTTATATTTTAGATTTTATATAAATATATTTTAGGTCATTTTAAATTATATCACACTTTGGTAATAAAAAAAAAAAAACCTTAATTAGTGAACCGGCCGGTTGAACCGCAAACCGGACTGGCCATCGGTTCAATGGCCGGTCCAATTTTCAAAACATTGACAATGACCCAAATATTAAATTCTTAAGAAATGATTTTTATATCTGTCTCTTATACACATCTAGATGTGTATAAGGAATAGTTGCCATAAGTAAACCGATGTACCAGTCTCATATATTTATCTATATTCCTATAAGAGATGCCTATGGTTTGTTGATAATAGTCTATTAGGCACGAAATACGAAGTTCCACACTGATACTCCAAGCAATTGTATCAAACTTATTTTGTTAAATGTGAATGAGTATAGTTTGCAAACAATTAAGAAGTATTATTAGCGAAAATGGAACAAAAATTTTCGATGCTAATTAGCAACAATTACCCACAAATTATGGCCACGAAATAATTCGTTTCTAAATTCGTTGCTAAATGGCAATTACTGTACATCAGACCTGTCTCTTAAACACATCTAGATGTGTCATAAGAGACAGGAAGTAAAGAAAGAGCCATATTAGGAAATATAAGACACTGTTGAAAATACACAACGAATTTGGCCACGAATTAAGGTCTTCTTGCAACAAATTTTACAAGATTAGGAACGTATTTTTCCACAAAATATTCGTTGCTAATATTAGCAACGAATTTAGGGTGGAATGGGAATACTTTGAAGATCGTGCATTATAATTTTAAATTTAATAATCTACGGACTACTTGATTTGCACGTAATTAAAGTTTTTCAAGTGTCTAATGTAATCTATATATATATATTCGTTAATTGAGAAATATATATATATGTGTGTGTGTGTTATAATTTAATTTGTGATAATTGTTGTGTGAATTTATGCAGGACAAATTAAGAATGGAACAAAATAGGCAATGGATGTATAAGAAGAATTTACCTGATCGTCGAGGATTTACGGAAGAGTTTTGCACAGGTGTAGAAGGCTTTTTTACATTTGCAAGTGAACAATTTCATATGGGCCTATTTTGTTCCATTCTTAATTTGTCCTGTCTCTTATACAAGAATCTAAATTTCAAGTTGGATAAAGTTAGAGATACACCTGTACAGGATGGATAAGTGTCAAACTATTACAACTGGACTTGTCACGGAGAAATTTTTCAGGAATATGCCAATTCCAGTAATGTGCAAGCTCCTGTAACTCAGCCATTTGATGATTATAACCAATTTAATCCCTATCAAAGGATGGTCTTTGATGCCGTAGGACAGAATACCGGTCCAAACTGGGGTCAGAGTAGTACTAGTTATGAGCACTCTTTTGAGCAAGGAGGTACAAGCCAAACAGTGTTCCAACAAGATCCGCTAACAAGGATGGGAAATGAAGAAGGGTTTTGTGAGCGATTTTGGGATGCAATGAAGGCTGCAAAAAAGTTTAATTCGTTATATTTAAAAAAAAAAATACTTCTTGATTTTTATTTGTATACCTATTCATATATAAAAAAAAATTAAGTTGATTTATAGTTTGTAAAAAATGCAATTTCATCTACGGAATAAGTAGATGAAATTTTTTAATATATATTTATTTATTTTATTTTTTATGATCAACTTAACAACAATTCCTTTAGTTGTTTTTTCTAAATTTTTAGTCCATCATGTTGTAAATCTTATATAACGAATAAAACTTGGTAAATATATACATATATATATATATGGTCAATGAAGTGTATGTTTGTATTATTTAGTTTTTATATGGTTTATATGTCTCTTATACACATGCCATTATTATAATTTCAGGTATTTTTAGTTATTTTCGATTTATAACTAACTAAAAGCAATACTATAATAAATCATATAACTATCTCGATAACTTTTGAATATTCGATACACCTTAATTAAGGATTCTATCAATTTAATTACCAATTAATTATTCATACAGGTAAAAAGTAAATATATATATCAAGTGTATTTCAATAGAAAAAATAATATACTCATGTATGTATAACTTCTTAATTGTTTGCAAACTATACTCATTCACATTTAACAAAATAAGTTTTATCACCTATTTTAATATGGAACATGGTATAAGTTTTTAATATGTGTATATAGACAGGTCAGTAGTAATCGCTTGTAGAAAATACTATGAAAATAAGATAAATTTAAAATAAAACTCTAATTTTTCCTCTCCTCTTAATTTTCAGAAGATCTGCATAAGTTTCCCCTCTTCTATCTCTTTCTCCCTTTTCCTTCTTCCCCTTAAAATGTACTGATTGGCAGACATCAATCTTGATTTTTTTTTTTTTTTGAATTTTTTTTGGGAAGATGATGCGATTTCTTTTAGTTTCAAAAATGCTTCGGGGAACGTTGGTGTCGGTGCTTTCAACGATCCGAAGGTCTTGAAGGCCTCACGCATTTTCTTGGCATGGAAATTTTTGACGAGATTGCGGTTTTCTATTACTTGGCATGGGTTGAATTTTTGCACTATGAATGATATATTTTGATTCTTGTTTCATTTTTCAGGTCGGCAAAGAGAGCAACATCATTTGAAAACCATTCAAGACCAAGATTTTAAATCTCTTTGGTTAGCATTGGCATCATTTCGGTAAGAAAAACAAACTTTTAACAAAGAGGATTTCAAATTCGGCTATTTAGAAAGAAATGAAAATTTCCGTGTAAATCTTGAATATGTCTCTTATACACATCTAGATGTGTATAAGAGACAGGAATAATAACAATGTGTAATTTCGTTGCTTCAAAAAAAATAAAGCTACTAGATGTGTATAAGAGACAGAGTGAATTCTTGCATTGAAACTGCTATAAAAAATAAAATAAAAACTCTCTTCTATATACATCAAGATCCTCCAGTTATACACATCTTCTTACGTCTTGCAAACAGCTAACCAATCAGCACGATCTCGCTTTAGACTTGGATACGGTACATATTTCGATTGCCGGTGCATCTGAGACCCCGCGTATACTACAATCTCAGTAGGGGCAGCACACTGATACTGCAGTCGTGCCGCCAACATTTGTTAGGCAACACATTACACCTAACAATGACGTGTAAGTATACTATATTAGTAGTTTTAAATCTATTTTATATATTACTATTTTATTATCTATTTTTTCCAACGACAAATTGTTGTAGGTTTTCGGATTCCGTATAGTGGTCCGCCTTGTAAATAGTATCATCGGAGTCCGAATACTACCTGATAAATTTACACATCTGGATGTGTATAATTGAATGTAGTAATTTGTAAAATAGAGTTTAAGGTAAAAATTCAAATTATTTTTTGTTTATTTTCCTCTATTACCTATATTTTTGAATGTATTTATTTTTTAAACTTTGTAGCGCCGCTATTCATGGGAAGACAAGCACAATTGTGAGATCTTTAGGGTCTTCAAAAAAAAAGTTGGAGGTTGTTTGCGCACCCATGGCAAAGGCCAAGAAGGATATGAAAGCCGATTTCATGGTCGAGGAAGTCCGGCTTCAAATTGTAGCCGGCCGGATGATTCAAAATCCGAAGTTAACAAAGTCTATGCAAGGAAAATAGGATTGCAGCATCTGAAATCCTATTTTCCATGTCTCTTATACACATCTATCCAGAGTATAAGAGACAGATTGACTTTATTTAAAAATTTAAATTCTTAATATACACTTTTAGTTTTAGTATTAACTTTTATAAAGTGTATTGTGTTCTAAGTTAATACCTGTCTCTTATTCACATTGTTATGTGTGATTCTCCACTTATCAACGAGTCCTCCCAACCATCGATTAATGACACGAATATGTGGGTGAAGGCTGCTGGTGGAATTAAGTCCAGGAGAGTGTTTGGTATGGGTTCATTGGCCAAAGAGTATACATCTTGTCCGTGCCAATCTTGGATGTTCATCTCGCTCCGCCACCACCACCTCCACCTCCTCCACCTCACTCCTGTTGGCGATTGAGTTAGAACAACTCAAGGAACAGATTCATAATATGCAGGACACACTTCAAAAAAAGATGACCAAATGGAGGATATGCGCAAGAGAATGGATGAAATGATGGCGGTCTTCATGCAAGTACATGGCAAGAGTTTGGATACTAATCGGGCGCGATTCGAGCGGACCTCTATCATTCACGGTCCAAAGAACTGTCTACTATACAAATCTACGACCTAGCTTTTGTAGTGTTCTTTTGTTATAAACAAAATTTTTATGTGTGAATCTTTGTATTTTGGTTGTTAAACATCGTAAATTTTGTTAATTATATTGCGCTTTTGTTATATTTCTATACAGTTTTGGGCTTATAAGTTTGTACAAGTAAATTTAACTATAAAATAAAAAATTAGGTCAAGAAAAATCTAAAATATTAAATATTTTTGTATATTTTTATAAAAAATTCGTTGGTATATTCGTTGCTAATTCTGAAAAATAAATAATATTTTTTAAATATTTTCGTTAGCTAAATTCGTTGGATGAATAATATTTTTATTAAAGATGATTTTGTTGGTATTTGTAGCAAATTTCGTTGCTAATTTGCCAGAAATGGACTCTGCAAAATATGTTGCCCAAATTTTGATGCTAATTTCGTGGCTAAATACGTTACAACATTTCCGTTGGAGAATTTGATACTAATTTTGTGGCTAAATACGTGGAATAAGTCGTTGCTATATTCGTTTCTAATTTGCAACCAAATTACCATTGAATATTATTCGTTGCTAATTAGCAACGAAACTCTCAATTTCGTTGCTATTCCAGACTACTATACGAGCATAATTATAACGAAATTTTTTTCGTTGCTAAATTCGTGGCTGAATTATTTAGCAACGAAAATTCATTTATTTTTCGTTGCTAAATACGTTGCTAATCGCGTAATTTTTTGTAGAATATAGACTAATTAGTGAGGTTGTGTAGTTATAATTGATTCTTAAGTGTTTGTGTGCATATCTACATTGTCTAAATACATTCAGCCACTTATTTATGACAATAATATATACACACTAAAATAAGTGTGTGTATGTGCTGTCTCTTATACACATCTCAGATGTGGAATTGTTATTTTAATAAAATATAATCTTTCCTCAATTACATTTCGTCTCTGTTTCATATTTATTTTTAAATATTAAAATGGATCAAATTATCTTTCTCTAATAATGTTGAAGTTAATTTATTTGATATTGCATTAATTACGAATGAAATAATATTTTCACCAGTCTCTCTCACATATGTACAAAAGCACATATGTTGAAATAAATATTTATTTAGTGATAACATTAACTTCATTAATTAACAATTAAGTCACTTTTGTTAATATTTTATCTCTAATCAAAAGAAGTTATTTAATGCTATTTCACTACTATTATACATTTCTTTGAAGTTTGAAGAAAAAAAACAAAAAACATGAAATTCCTTTTTCAAAATAAATTTAACTGAATTATATTAAACTCTTGAAGATTGTCACAATATTTATAACATATTTTTTGAAATTGGGTAAAAGAAACCCCCTTGTGGTTTGGCTAATGTTCACTTTACTCCCTTATGGTTTTCAAACCTACAATCTACCTACTCGTGGTTTGAGTTAAAGTGAAACCGTTAAATATTCTATTAAGTGTTGTTAGGAGGTTGAAAATTTTTATTTAAAGGGTTATTTTAATCATTTAATGCCTCTAATCAAGGCTAATTATATATTTTAATATGAAATACAACCATTCCCTTTCGATAGAGAGGTACTTCAGGTGGTAGAGGGGTACTAGTTTAGGGATATTTTGGACTTCTTGCACATAATTTTATAAGGTTAAGTTTTTAATCTTTTCATCTATTTTTGAAAAAAATCCAAACCACAAGGAAGCGGATTATGGGTTTGAAAATCATAAATGGATAATGTCGAGCATAATCCAAACTGCAAGGGGATTCATTGCATTAATCTTATAAACATATTTGGCTAATAGGTACAGGCTGTTCCATTTATCTATGTTTAAAATTTTGCAAAGCGAAACCAAATCACCAATGGTTAGATTCGATTTAGTTTATTTTGATGTCGTTGAAGAAAAAAAAGTTTTATTGGTTCAATCGGTTCAGCCGAGTTTTTAAAAGTCTTAAACAACCCAAGCTCTATAACCAAAAGGAAGAGACAACCAAACACTGGCTAACATTTATAAGCTTTTACTATTTTCATTGCATAGACTTTGTTAACTTAATACCAAGTAACCTCCCTTATTCAGCTCTTTTAAAAAAATATTAAATTGCGCACTATCTTTCAATTTGATTTTATTTATTAGTTTGGGTAAATGATTCCATATAGTCCCTTAATTTTTACCAATGATTCTATCTAGACTTTTAAAAGTGTATATTAAGTCTTTAAATTTTTAAATTTAGTTCTAAATGGTCCTTTACTGTCAAATTCAAATATGGCAATTTTGACTTTTCCCTGTAAAAGTTTAGTTTAATGTCTATTTCCCTTTCTAAGTCTATAAAATAATGCATTTAGCCATATTTAATAGTTTTAGTTAAACATTAACTAATTGACTGATTTGACCAAAGGAAATGACAACATTACCTTTCCAACAATTTTGTATAAGCAAATATTATAAGAAACATGTTTCTAAAACATGTTTTTCCTTTATCAGTCTAATAATTTGGTAAAGTCAAGATTACGTATATAATGATAAATTTTGATAATAAAAATGACAATCAGATAATTATAAACAATTATTCCCATTTAATTTTTTTTTATTTTTTCCTTTTTTGTTTTCTTATTTTATTAGTGGTATAGGTTCTATGTAGTAACTTCTATTTTCCACTAAATTTATCTTTGAAATTAAAATAATCTGATTAACGCATAACAAACGAATAATTATTAACAATATATTAGAACACAATATATGATTGAATAAAATATGTTAAAATATTATTTTTGTCAATTTTTTATCAGTCAACTAGTCAATAGCTAAGTATTTATTCAAAACTATTAAATTAGACCATTATTGCCTAATTTTTAAACCTGCGAGGGTCAAATTGACTATAAGTCAATTGAGACAAAGTAAAATATTACCATACTTGAAGTCGATATTGAGGGACTATTTAGAACCAAATTTAAAAGTTTAAGGATTTGATAGATACTTTTAAAAGTTGAGGGACCAAATAGAATCCTTGGTAAAATTTCAGGGACAATTAGAGTCATTTATCCTATTAATTAATTGTGAAATTGTGAAAACATTTTGTGAACTTTGATGACTAGTTACTTTACTGGTGATTAAAGAACACAACATGTGTATAATTTCATACAAAAATATTTAATATTACATAGGATAGTTAGATTTTTATTGACCTAATTTTTTATTTTATATGAGCAAGTTTTTAGTGTTAGATATTTTTTTTTTTTTGTCAAATATGATTAAACTATTTTGTCTTATAGAATTGAGGTATAAAAGAATTTTATAAGATAGCACATACCAAAACACTCCTTAGGTCATCAACCTTTGTATATAGTATAAATAATACTATTTCATGAAATTTACAAATGAACTTTTACCACAATGAATGCATTAGTTTTAAAATGAGGGATGATACATATTACGAAAAAATTATCCCCATTGTATCACTATATATTGAATTGAGTTTAAATTTTATATGGATGATCCGAGCAAGCCTATTCCTCGGATGCATCCCGTATCTAATCAAAATCTCACACATACATACAATGATTATAGTTTACCCGCTTGTATGTTTTAATGTTTCTAACTCCATAAAAACCTCAACTAAACTTCAAGAACACATACATTTGAATTTGCTAATTCATAAATCAGGAAAAATGCAATTTCAAGAAGATATGAGTGGAGGGTATTTTTTTGATTTGGTTGAAAAATTGGGTGTTCCAGAGGGACTTGAGTGTTATTAGAGGGGAGAGACAAAGTAAGAGTCCAATTCAGAAATAAAACATTGACTGCTACTAGGGATAGGATTGTGGAGGGTAGTCAGAAGAGGGCAATCGGGATTAATTTATAAAGGGAATGGGAAAGAAAAAAAGATGAAACAAAGAGAGATTTTTATTTTTGTTGTTTAAATGAAACAAAGAAAGATAAAATAAAATTTAAGTACTAGTAAAACAATGGAGGAAAATGTAATTGAGGAAAGAAAACGAAACTCCATGTCATAGTTATTGTACATACGTGTAGGATTTTGATTGGATACGAGATGCATTTGAACAATAGATTTGTTCGGATCATCCGTATAAAATTTAAACTCTATTGAATTTGGCTACTTGTGGATTCCACATAGCAGCTTTTCTTATTCTTTTATTTTTGTTTCCTTTTTGATCCATTTTCTTTCCATTCATACCTTCTCCCTTGGGTCTCTATAGGAATTTCAACCAATCCTCTTCCTCCCACCCACTTCCATCCTCCAGTGACAAACCATAAAAATTATATATCCGTACAAAGTAATACTACATCACCACCAATGCCATGACTCCGGTGATAGAGAAGACCTCACCGTTTAAGAAGTCACCATAGAAACGATGGAACCCACTATTTCTTTATCCATTTATATTTTTTATTTTCCACTTATAGCAAAATACAATTTCTTATTTCTTTCTTAATTTCGCCTAAAAAAAAGAAAAAATTGTGGTCGGGAAGGTTATAGCCAAAGCCGTTGGAATTTTTATTTTATACATTGGAAAATCCGTTTTGTTATTAATAGATTAGGAAAGGGGAAAAGAATAACTGAAAGAAAAGAAATCAATTAGTTATTCGTCAAGGTTTCATCTATTCAATGACTAGAATTAGACGGGGATATATAGCTCGGAGACGTAGAGCAAAAATTCGTTTATTATTTACATCAAGCTTTCGGTCCAAGGCAATAAATATAATATGTATTTTTCATATTTCTAAGATTAAACAAAAGGATTCGCAAACAAAAGTGCTAAGATTCAAACTCCAGAAAAATATTTATTGAAGTAAAGTAAATAAAATCAAAGCAACCCAATAAATTATTAAGCCTAATCTATGTGATGTGGTGCTTTATATTACCATATCCTCATTCTGGGTTCTGGCTATTTAATATATATGCAATAGGCACAATAGCAAGAGGGGGAAGGGTGGGACGAGAAGGGTAGCGAGAAAACTTAAAAAAGAGAGACTAGGAAAGAAGAGAGGGAAAGGCATCGCAGGGTGGTTAAAAATTGAGATGGAGACTGGAGAGGAGGCTGAAAGAAAAGAAAAGGATAAATAACCAAAAAAAAAAAATTCTAGAAGATGGGTCTAGGAAGAAGCAAAAGAAAAGGAAAAAAAAAAGTCATGTCACTTAACATATGATGTATTGTTGAAGGATCAGTTGGTAAATATACATAAATGCATATATTGCTATATATATATATATATAAATAGACCTGTCTCTTATACAAGGACCAATACATCACCGATTATATACATATATATAAACACACACACATGTATATATATATATATATATATATACCGGTCACCAATACATCACCGGTTATATACATATATATCTGTCTATTTCACAGATGTATTTGTGTATATATATATATATATATATCTATGAGTGTGTGTGTGGACATTAATTCATTTAATTATATGGTATCAGACATGAAAAATAGGACTAATTGATAGATGTGTGGCATTAATATTATCACAAAAAACATAGGTATGGTGAGAAACAGGAAACTTAAGAGTTGAGTGAAAATCGAATCCAAAAAATTTCAACAATAGAAAAAGCAACAAAACGATACTCAGACTCGATATTAGAGTAAGAAATAGTATGTTGTTTCTTAAGACTCCAATAGATAATATTAGTTCCAAAAAATAGCAAAACCAGTGTGAGGCCTACAAGTATCAAGACAAGAAACCCAATTAGCATTAGCATAGTGTCACGGGCTCACTCTTTTAGTGCTCCCAACCGTGCACTTAGATTTTCACCCTAAATCAACCTTTCTCACCTTGTCAACAATAGAAGAGAGAGAATTGAGAGAATGAAAAGCTCGTATATTCAATTGCTCAACTTAGGGTGTGTTACAAATGAGGTTGGCCCCTATCTCTCCCGAACAAGTTTCTAGAACCTACCAAATTAGATAAAAATGTATAAGAGACAAGAGCTGAATTCTTATACAAAGAATATTCCTTCTAGAGAATATTCCAAATCTTCATGAATCTAGAGAAGTCTAGAATGTTCCTTTATCTTCGCGAAATCATTTGGACTTACTTTTATTTTGGGCCATCTTCTCTAACTGGGCGACCGTGTCATTCTCCCCCACCTATTCTGGCAACGTCCTCGTTGGCTTTGGCGGTATTGAATGCGTCAATCTGCTTCTTGAACTGCCAAAGGGCTTGACAACGGCCGGCTCCCAACTATCCTTGCTTTTGGGCAAACCTTTCCATCGTTGCCAGAATAGGTGGGGGAGAATGACACCTGTCTCTTATACACATCTAGATGTGTATAAGAGACAGAGCCACGACGGGTCAGGATGTGCGTAGACTACAGGTTGAAGAACAAATGTGTGCCCGTTGTGGTCGCGGTTGGGTTCTTCCTCGTCAACATTTTATGGCTTCAACAAGCTCAATGGAACAATACGATGAAGTTTTAGTCTCTTATACACATCTAGATTGTATAAGAGACAGGTAAGACACGACTTGATACTTCCTTTTTGTCCATACGGCGGATTGCAGGAGTGAGTGGTTGTTGTCCCATCGACCTTTTGTTAAGGAAGATTTCCTGCAGACTTAGATCACCGAAAGTTATAACTGAGAATTATACAACATCTAGATGTGTATGCCCAATTTTGTTGGGTTGAACTCACATAATGCCTCAGATGTAGCCCAATGGGGCAATGGAAGGTTCTATGCGCCCATCCGTTTGAGGATGTGAGCTAGTTGACATGTTGAGCTCCGAACCCAGTAGTTCAAACAACTCTGTCCAGAACTTACCAGTGAATCGGGGATCCCGATCGCTCACCATATTTCGGGGCACTCCCCAATACTTTATGATATGCTTCATGAATAGTCCAACTGCTTCCTCTGCTGGACAGTCCTTGGAAGCGGCTATAAAAGTTCCATACTTCGAGAACACATCGACTACCACCATGATGGTTTGGCATCCCTCGATTTTGGGAGGCCAACTATAAAGTCCATTGAGACGCTTTCCCATGGTCTCTCCGTTCCAAGGACTGTCCAGCAGAGGAAGCAGTTGGACTCTTATTGAAGCATCTAGATGTCTATAATAAAGTGTTAAGAAATAAGGTGAGACGATCGTTGCTACTATTCGGGAGTAAGTTCTGGACCTGTCTCTTATACACATCTAGATGTGTATAAGAGACAGAGATTCTAGACTTCTCTAGAATGATGTAGATTTGGAATATCTTTGGAATATCCTCTAGAAGGAAAATGGTCTTCACTAGAATTGCATAATATTTTTGAGACACATCTAGATGTGTATAAGAAGAACAAATATCCCATACCATTGATTGCCGACTTGTTCGACCAGCTTGGAGGTGCACGATGGCTGTCTCTTATACACATCTAGATGTGTATAAGAGACAGTACTAGGAGTAGTCAGATTGGCTATGCTATAGATGTGTATAAGAGACAGATGTTGGGTCGAGAATGAAAATCTATCTTCGGTCGAGGAAGGTTGGCTCTCGTTTCAACCCGCGCATATTTGGATGGCAGATAGGGTCTTGTGATCCCTGGACTTCCTCTTTAGAGGTACCACGCATTGGTATTGAGAATCAGTGCATATACGGTGGCGAAAAGTAGCATGGCACTAATACGATCAAGGAAGTCAAGTCCTATCACAACATCATAATCATCAAGGCGGATTACCTCAAGTGAAGTCTTTCCCTTCCATTGCCCCATGGCTACATCCACGTTGCTTGCCAACCCATGGACAGGGACCTCCTTAGGGTGTTGACGGTCTTCAAGGTGCCCATGCCTTTTCTTACCTGAAGGTTGAGTTTCTTGGCGGCCTCAATAGAGATGAAGAAGTCGATAGCTCCAGTGTCCACTAGAGCACTTAGCTTGTAGCCCGCTATTTCCACATCGGCAAACATCAAGCCCCTCTTATTTTGCACACTTCTTCACCTTGATGGTATTTAGGATCCGCAACGAACCCAGATTACTTTTTCTGCTCTCTTCTTCCATGGCCATGGCTGCTAATTTTGCTTTTGCGAGACATTCTCGCGCATGTGTGGGCAAGCGACCATCGAAGTGCTTTTTCTGCGACATGGGAAAGCGTTTCAATGGTACTTTATTCTGCGACCTGTATCTTATACACATTAACGGCTTGCTCCCCAAATTCTTTGTACCTCTCCTTCGCAATCTCCTTACCCTTTGGTTTGGAGAAATTAGGCTTTTCCTTTGATGGGGTTGGCTTTTCCCGTGGCTTGAACCACCAAGAGAGACTCACCAAGGAAAACCATTGCGTTGGATAGATTATCCAGATCAGTATTCGAATTCGGCTCAACCGTGTCCACGGCTTAAGTCCATCCATAAACGGAAAAAGGCATCCCTCGCTCATACTTTGAATTTGCAACATCAATTGGGAGAACTCTTTCACGTACTCCGATCTAGATGTGTATAAGAGACAGATTAATGCAAGAAGGACATCCAGTTTGCATATTGAGGATAGAAGTAGCTGAAACTCGTCCACAAATTGATCCCAAGTAGTGTGCATGGTGCCACTCGATTGTCACTCTGCGCCGCCTATTCATGAAGCATATCATCAAGTATGATGAGGCAAGATTTACCTTTTGCTCATCGATCCGAATTCCTGCATTTCGGAAATACTGCTCCATGGACCACAGGAAGTTGTCCACTACCTTGGCCTCCCTATGTCCATTGAACTCCTTGGGCTTTGGAGCGTCTGATCGGGGTGTAGGCTGTAGCATCACCGTCCCGCCGGCAACCGCTCCTCTCAAGGCATAGAGGAAGGCATATCAGTTCTGTCTTGAATGCCTCAAACTCCTCCCGCATAGTAGCAACTTGGTCTTGCTCCGTACGTATGGCCGCAATCTCATCTTTGATGGACACCAATTCCGCCTCCAGACTTTCAGACCTCTGTACGGAGCATGATTGCCGACTTGTTCGACCATTCTTGGACCTGCACGATTAGATATCTTGTACATTTGTATCTAGATGTGTATAAGAGACAGCTCATCTTCCTAGAGAATATTCTCGATTGTCTGATTCTAGAGAAGTCTAGAATGTTCCTTTATCTTCTGGGCCAATAATTTAGACTTACTTAATATTTTAGTTTAGTCAGCTTCAGATACACTCCGGATCTTGTCAATAGGCTATAAGAGAAGTTGAGGATGATGGGGAAAAAATGAAACCATAATGTAAGATTCCCTTAATATAATGAAAAATTCTTTTAACAGCCTGAAAATGTGAAAGATGAGGAGTGTGTCTGAAGCTGACTAGACTAATAGAATAGGCTATGTCCAGCCGGGTAAACATAAGATATTGAAGGAACCAACCATATGACGATATAGCGTAGGATTAGATAGGTCCTGAGCTCACCTTGGTGAATAGACAATCGAGTATTAGTAGGAAGATGAGTGTCTTGCGTGTGATACTGAAGAAGAAGATTAGTAGCATAGCCAATCTGACTTAAGAATATGTGAGAAGCCATGCGAGTATCTTCAACACCTAAAAAATAGTGCAAATTCCCCAGGTCTTTCATGGCAAAAGTTTAGAAAGATAAGGTGTGGACAAAATCTAAGAGATGAGGAAGACTACTCCTAGTAAGTATGATACCATTAATATAGAGTAAAAGAGCGAGGATATCAGATTATGTGACAAAAACAAACATGGAAGTGTATACTAGACAAGAAGAAAAACTAAGACCGAGAAATTCCCTCCGAATGGGCCAATAAAGGGAAGTAGCAAGAGATAAAGCTAGGCGAATAGTGATAGGCTTCATAACAGGACTAAATGTCTCAGTGTAATCAATATCATGTTGTTGTTATATCCCTGAGCCACTAGCCTGACCTTAAATAGATTAATAGTCTCATCAGGTTTTGTTGAACTTTAAAGATTATACACATCCAACAATGTTTTTGGTAAGAGACAGGACTAAAATCCAATTATCATTAGTAAGAACAACATTAAATTCATCTAATATAGCATCTCTTTGCCTAGGATCCTTAACAACTTGAGTGAAACAGGTGTGTGGTAACCTCTAGTGATGCGATTGTTAGATATGTGCATACAACTGCTCCTGTTTTTGTCACGAAGAATTTGTCATCCTATAAACTTCTGTATCTTAAGCACAATTTTCATGTGACCTCACCCCATTCACATCTAGATGACTATAAGAGTAATGTATTATATTGCAATTACTTAAATATATATATCTATATCTATATAGTAAAGCAAAGATGTATTAAGCAACAAGGTAGGAGGGAATGACATTTTCATGTTTTCTTTTAAAAAGTCTTTTGTTAAACATTCAAATTATTTCAAAAGTTCAGATTGTTTTTGGAAAGAAATTATAGAAAGATGGTATGCTGTCTCTTATCCACATCTGGAAATAGCGGGCTTGTCAGTAAGCGCTAATAGAAAATAGAATTATACAGATAAGAACTGTGTACATATTGTATGACTTAAAGTAACAGGCATTGTTTTAAACAGAACTGATTGCCTTGAGAGGAGCTCTTATACATCTGTATCTGACTTACTAACAACAAAACATATGTAATTAACACTAATCTGTTTAAAGAGACAATATGTTATATTAAACTAACAACTAAGTTTTTTGAAACACTAGTTACCATCCGGTTGATTTTAGTTTTTTTTTTTTTTTTTTTGGAAACAACTTATAGATTAATTCTTATGGCTAACTCCTTTTTCAAACAATAATTATCTCCATTGCTAATTTTCAACCAATAATTATCTCTGTTGGTTAATTTTCAATTTTCTGAAAGAATAGATAACTATCATATCTTACAACTATATATATATAGTTTTTGAAATAATAACTTTATGTGTTTTGGGGAAAGAAAGTTACCTATCTGATACACTTTGTTATATAAAAAAAAACATATATACTTTGGAATTTCGGAACATTGTATATACTACTCGAATTGGCATCAAAACTCTCTTACTCCTCCATTAGTTTTCCCCCTTATCGAGGTATGCAACTTTTTCGCATCTATATTTTACATAACTCTATATTTTTTTAAATTTTTGTGCTACAAAAGAATTAATAGCAACAAGTAAAAAAAAATGTCACAATTATGCATTTGTTAACTTTCTATTTTTGTAGGTTATTCACATATTCTGCCAAAATGGAATTCGAGGTACTAAAAATTATCAAAAAGTCTTGGATATAAAATTACTGGAATCGAAAGATCTTCCTACTAATACTCGGGTGATGTAAACAATCAACCAAATGTCAAAAAACACAAGCAAAAAGGTAAGTTATTTATATGCTTTTTTTCTCTAAATGAATAAATGGTGTTACATTTTTCGTGATAAATTTACATTTGTTTTAGAGAGTTTACTTCCCGAAAAGATCGACGAAATTTTGGCCAACACACATGCAAGCATAAGGCCGAATTACTTTATGGGAGTGATACATGCAATATGAATGTGTAACATGTTCAACTTTTGCAAGAAATTCCAATGATAGAATGTGCAAATAATCATGGTAATCATTCAACTTTTCTACTTGCACTTTTCTAATTTGTACTTTTAACATTCTTTTTTCCTTTAAATACCATTTCATATTTAAATTTATTATTTTAAAATTTTATGCATAATTAAGTTTTCATTTCCTAATATTTATATCCTAAATGTGGACCAATTAAATATATACTCCAATTATTGGACAATGATGACCAGGCTCAGCAAAATATGCATCTTTTACTAAATCTCTTAATTAACATTTCAATATAAATTACATCTAATTTTTCTCATAATTCATATTTTCTTTCGATAATAATTCATTAGTCTTTCTTTTCGAGAAAAATTAATTTATATGTTTGTAACTTCTTAAATTCCATTATTACAACGTGCATTGTAACATGATGAGATATCAAAATCTGTAATACAAACAAAGAAAATATTTCTATGGATGAACCTTACCAATGATTTAAGATAGAATCTAACATTCAACAGATGCAATACAAGAAGTTGAGGGAATTACAGTTTCACCTTCAACTAATGGTGATAGTATAAATAGTAGACTTCTACAGTCCTATAATAGAACTATTTTTTGTCTTTAAATCTTGTATAGTATAACATCATGTATTTTAAAAATTTATACTTGTATAAGACACTCATCAATGTCTCTTATAGACATTTCCTGATAGAGAGGGTAAGATCTGTCATAAGACATTTCTTACCCTCTCTATCATGAAAAACTTAATTAGTTTTTACCTTTTGTATTGTTTTATTTTCTTCTTACTAATTAATTCTATTTTCATAATTGACTAGTTACTGAAAATTTAAACACTATTCAAGATGAGGATATTATACACGATGTGGTCCTTGCAACACCTCAATCCATACTCCCACCAAATTGCGATTACAATAGCATAATATCCATTTTTAAGTGCAAGATTATACGCTGAAGATTTTTAAGCACGCATTTGACAATTGTGTCGCTTTTTATATTTTTTTAGTTTCTAATGTTGTATAACCTAATATTATTTTCACATTCTTATGCTCATTCTCATTTGATTTAATTATTCAAACATTTATAAAATCTATTTACATTATTTGTTATTTAAATTTCATAATAATTTTGTTTTTATTCCCTAGCATAGCACTGGCTTTTAGGATATATATAAGTTGCTTATAAGAGACAGGAGAGGGACATAAGTTCATTCCATTATAGTACGAATAAACTTTTCCCATAATGAATGCTATTTGTTTTATACTGAAATCCCTCGAGTTCTCAATGTTTATATATACTAATATAGATCACACTATCTCATCAAATGTGTAGATAAACTTTTCCCATAATAAATGCTATTAGTTTTGAAGCTTTTATTGTTCAGTTTATTTTCTCAAAAATTGCAATTGTGTTGGACAATACTGTTTCTAAGCATCTGATCATTTGGATGTTCAGACGTTCACGCGGAAAAGTATTGGAAGTGTTGTAAATTCAGTAAAGATGGATGTCCATTCGTCTTCTCAAGTACATCAATTAAAGTGATATTCATCCCTTTGAATTATATGAAAACTTATTGATCCCCGTGATTCATGTATCATATTAAATATTTATTTATGAATTCCCTATCTTATAATTCTATAAATAGGGGATTTTGGTACCTCATTTGCAAGGCTAATGAAAGTTGATAATATAGATCATTAGAAAGTTTCCTCCTATTTCTTTGTCTACTTTTCCCTTGTTTACACTTACTATATTTCTTACTTTAGTCTAGTTTTGTAGTCAAGTTTAATAATCTTGATTTAGATTTGTAACACATTATCAGCACAAGACTCTGACCAACTGAAGTGGAATTTTAAATCACCACAACGAAGGAAAGTAGAACTTTAAAGACAATAGGAAATCTCTTTGGCCATTTGCAACCAAAATCATTGATAGGTATATGTTAGACAAAACATTCTCTACTTTTCTTGGATATGGTACATAACTACTGTAAATTATACTCATAAGGGTTTTAAGAAACAAATAGCTAATTTTGTATCTTTAATAAATTATAGAAATATTCAGCTACAACTCATTTGTATCTTAAGTTTAACTAGTTATGTCCATTCCAAGAAGTGAATGTGATAAAAGTTTAAATAATATTTATGGACGTAGTGATGGTCAAAACCAACGTATTCGTGATAGTTATCAGTAAGCATTATTCTTATTATATTACTACATCTCACCACAAGAAGTGACAAAGTAGTGAAAACGTAAAAGAGAAAAATAATAGTCATAGACTAAGAATGATATGAAAAATAAAAGTTATCGTTATGGTGTGAAGATCATCGGTCATTCAAAAAATTTCTAATTCAATTCAGCTTGAGATGTGTTAAGAGACAGCACTATCACTATCACGATGAAAGCTATAGAAACAAATCTTATCTAAAATAATTTTTAACCATGGTGATAGTGCTATTGTTTCTTCCTGAAAGGAAGTATTCAATGTTTGGTTGACAATGAAAGGATCTAAGAAAGAAAATGTCGTGATTGTTTATTTTACATGTTTTCATTATAATTTTAAAATTCTATATGACTTGTTCTTTTACATTCATTTGTTATTTTATATTACTTTGTTATTATATTTATTTTGTTTAATGAGAAACGTATAGATATACATTTAAATGTATCCGAAGTATGAGAATATATGTATCTGACAGTGCAACAATATATATGATACTCAAAAGTAAGAAATATTTTTCTTATCAAGAAATACTAAACTAATTGAAGATTTTAGAAGAGCCACCATATTATTGCCCAAAGAAGCAAAGTTCATTATGATGATGGAGTATTTTCTACAAGGTTTCAAAGAAATTTATTAAGTTTCAAAGATATAGTTGGACCCCAATTATGATAATCATGTTTTGATGATGACCAAATCGAACTAACGATACTAAGATTCAAGAAGGCAAATAATATAGGAAGGTTTGAACGAAAATGATCATCCGAACACAATCAAGCAAAACAATCAAAAGTTGAACAACACCTTACGAGCGATGAAGAGCGTATGAAAGAAAGGAGTTCGGACGCAAGGGCGTCGAAACATGACTAGAGAACACCGAAGAAGAACACATCTTTTGGACGCAGATAACTATCCGAAGAAAGTGCGGAAAACTATGCATGCAGTTCGACTAGTCAATCTGAAAGAAGAATTTATTGGACGTTGAAGATGGTCTAAAGAAAAGAGCTGTAATGAAGAAATTTTCTATCATTCAAGTTGTAGAAGGCATATGACTGTCATTTACTATCTCATCAAGAATAGGATAATATGATCATATGTGACACTTCATGAAGTTGTAGGCGCATGATCGGATGTCCGAACCACCGTCTCGAACCCCTAATGGCTAGTTTTTAACAGTTTTCTCGAACGTTGAAGCTCAAATTTCAGCACATCTTTCAACATATAAATAACCCAAGGACATCTAAATGATGTGTGAAACTAATACATTCAATACAAGCACTTGTAAGAGCTATTTGGGGAGAAATAGACTAAAATATTGTGGGTAGTATATAGTTCAACTAGAGGGAATTAGTATGAGCAAGAGTAGACTAGTGAGTGATCTTCAAGTATAAGAGTGGAGGGATAGCAAGTGTACAAAAGTGAAGTTGTAATGTAAAACCCTTTGGCTCAACTAGATGAACTTAGTTGGTGCAAGAGTGAGCCTACTTTGTGTACAAGAAGGTTATTACCTCACCTTCTTTGAAGTGGCACTACTGGTTGATGCCACTTCAAAGAAGGTGAGCCTAATTCACCCCCCTCTTAGGTTGCTTTTGGGCCAACAATTGGTGTTAGAGTTTGGTCTCTTTCTTTTGGTTTAATCACATTTGAGTAAAGATCATTATGGCAACCAATAATTCTTTGTTTTTAGATGGGCATTCCATTACTAGACCACCCATGTTTAATGGCATTAATTTTGTTATTTGGAGGGAAAGAATGAAAAATTTCATACAATCCATTGATATTGATTTGTGGTACATTGTTGATGAAGGTCCTTTTAAGGCTAATATTCTTGATAAAAATACACATAAATTAATGCCTAACACTAGATATGAGTTAAATGCACAAGATAGAGTAAATTTATCTTTAAATGCTAAAGCCATGAATATTTTGTATAATGCTTTGGATGCAGATGAGTCTTCTAAAGTGAATGGTTGCAAATCGGCCAAGGAGATATGGGACAAATTGAAAGAAATCCATGAAGAAAATGAAGATATAAGAGAGCAAAAGAAGTCACATCTTGTGGCTAAATATGAATCATTCAAAATGGAACCTCATGAGAGTATTGACAAGATGTGTTGTAGGTTCAATGATATTGTAAAGGATTTGGAAGGTTTAGGTAAAGAATATTCTTTGGGTGAAAAGAATAGAAATTTTTTGAATGCTTTACCTAAGGAATGGGAACCTAAATCCATTTCCATAGAAGAGTCTAAATATTTAAATTCTATGCCTATTGAATCTTTGATTAATTCACTAACCTACTTTGAATTGAAGTTAAAATATAAGGTACATGATGAAAAGGAAGTAAGGACCAATAGAAGCATAGCATTAAAAGCTTCTCAAAATCATAGATGCTTCAAGATTGGCCAAGCTGAGCATTTAATCTGTGTCTTATACACATCTACATGGTCAGAGACAGCCCTTATTAAATTCCAGACACCATCAAACGTAATCTCACTTCCCTCTGTCTCTTATACACATCTAGATGTGTATAAGAGACAGATTATCTCCAAAGGCCATGCAAGCCAT
Source organism: Cinchona pubescens (assembly GCA_025175665.1). NCBI lineage: Eukaryota > Viridiplantae > Streptophyta > Magnoliopsida > Gentianales > Rubiaceae > Cinchona > Cinchona pubescens. The sequence goes on along the minus strand of JANKKI010000304.1, from coordinate 3,828 downwards.
TTAAGGTATTCTCCAGTTATGATTCTTGTAATTATTCTTGTGATGATGATGATGATGATGTTGAATCATTTATTTTTAAAATGCATGAATGTTTGAAAGAATCATATGCTAGGAACAAGGAGCTAAAAGTCAAGATTAATGCTTTATTGAGTGCTAACTCAAAACTTGTGCATGAAAATAATATGTTGATACAAGAAAATGATGTTTTGAAGAAAAAAGGATTGGATGCAAAAATCAAGATCAAGGAAGAACAAGTTTCAATGAAGAAGAGATTAGATGATCTTGATGTATTGCATGTCCAGAAAAAGGAAATATTTTGAAAAGAAAATTCTAGAAATATGCTTATGAACAAGAATTTTACCACATTTAGAAATGATGGTTTATGCTTTGTAAAATCTAAATCTTTTTTTTATGGCAATAAGAATATTATTCGCAATTATTCTCATCAATATGGACATGTGAAAAATGATTGCTATGTTAAATAAAATGTGAAATTTGGAATGAATGGCAGTTTGGGTGATCAAACATGCTACAAACCCAATTGGAACCAAGAAAGTTTGGGTACCAAAAGTTGTTGCTTAATGTTGTCTGTAGGTATGCTTGGATAGAACCAAGGGATTCAAGATGAATTATCAATGAATTTGGTGTTCAAAGCATATAAGCTAAAATGACATTGAAATGGGTAACATTTAAATTTGTTGAGAATGTGTTAATGTGAACTATGATCTCTTGAATATTAGTCAACTATGTGATTAAATTTGTTTAGAATGCTTGGGTATGAGTATCCCCAAATTTTATCTATATTAAGTCACTACTTGTAAAAGAAAGGGGGGAGTATTCTCATTTCTAAATGGCTTATTTGTTAGAAATTAATTTGTATCACAAAAAATTGCATCACATATGCTTTATTATTTTGATGATGTTTTTGGGTAAGGAATGAGTGATATATGCCTTGATGTTAATTCTTTCGTCCTATAGCCTTTCAATCTTTAGTACACATTTAGATGTCCAATAAGTTAGCTGAGAAGGTTCTTGAACACTTATCCTTACTCGAATTGCATGCATAGTTTAAGGGGGAGATTGTGTGTATAAATTGTGTTTACTCTTATGTTTTGATGATGCCAAAAGGGGGAGAAAGTAATGAACAAAATCTCGTCTTGTGCTTCGTATGTTTTGATTGTTTTTAAAATTGTCCATTTGAATTGTCATCATCAAAAAGGGGAAGATTGTTGGACCCCAATTATGATAATCATGTTTGATTATGACCAAATTGTACTAACGGCTTAAAAACAAGTGTGCAGAGAAGAATAAGAAGAGTCGGACAAAAATGATCATCGGAACACAGATCAAGAAAAAGAACCAAAAGTTGAACAACACCTTACGAACGATGAAGAGCGTCTGAAAGAAACGATCTCCTTCGTATCGGAGACGGTCGTTACACTTGACCAGATCAAGATGTGTAGAAGAGACAAATAGCTTTTAAAAAGATAACTTTGTGAAGAATGTGCTTAGATGCACCTGTCTCTTATACACAAGAAATTTGACAACACATCTTTCATCTATAAATAACCCAAGGACATCCAAATGATGTGTGGAACTACTACATTCAATACAAACTGTAAGAGCTATTTGGGAAGAAATAGGCTAAAATATTATGGGTTGTATTGGTTTGGGTAGTATAGTTCACTTGGCTCAACTAGAAGGAATTAGTGTGAGCAATAGTAGACTAGTGAGTGATCTTCAAGTGTAAGAGTGGAGGAATAACAAATATACAAAAGTGAGGTTGTAATGTAAAACCATACTTCGACTCAACTAGAGGAACTTAGTTGGTGCATGAGTGAGCATACTTTGTGTAATGGTTATTGCCTCACCTTCTTTGAAAAAGCACTACTGGTTGATGTACTCCAAGCTTGAGGAGTTTGGGAGTTTGGTTTGATATTCTTTATCTCAATCTCTTTATTTGTTCGTTAAGTTTCAATTGTTAAATATTTATCTTTGATCATTTGTGCTTAAATGTTCATTTGTTGCACAAAGTTTGCATTGAACATTATCACATCTATCCAAAGGTTTGTTTTTGAGACAACCTAATTCACCCTCCTCTTAGTTTGCTTTTGGGCCAACAGATATTTATTGAAAAGGATATCATTTTGAGACTATAAATGAGGAATTTTTTTGAGTATCTATGTAACATTATGAAAGAAATATGTTATAAAAAAGTTGCATGTCTTTCCTTGGTTTGTACTATATAATTGAAACACATGCTATTGTAAATCTGAAGTTTATTTATTCAAATACTTTTATTGTTTGACATAATGACCAGTTAACTATCCCGGGTCAATTATGGTGTGTAAAATTTATTGAGAATTTACATGAACATCTATTGGAGAACTAGAAGATTATTCAATTTAATGAATTCTCTTGTGTTGTTTGTTTTCAAGGAGCATTAATTATTAGACCATCTCTTGTTAAAATAGGGATTCAAAATCTTTACATTTGGAATGAAATAAGGGTGAGATATGTGGGTCCACTTACCCTTCATATGTAACATTCGGATATCAACATATTATTTTCATGCACAAGTTTTGAGCTGTCTCACATATACTGTCTCTTATACACATCTAGATTCTGTATAAGAGACAGGCTCCAAAGATAGGGAATTGTTTAAGCGCACAATTTTCAAATTATGCAATTAAGAAAATTTGCATTGATAATCTTGATAAATTTATATGTCGAACACCTATATATCAATCGATATGATTGTTGAACATTTTGAAATACATGTTTATGCCATAAATGGTCTAGTAATTAATAAAATACTAGTCTCCAATTAATTGTTAGACCATTACTTATGAGAACATATTGTATATTTATGTATAAGGACATGCAATAAGCAATGCTTTTATACATCATCCAACATGATATTTTAAGTTCACTGTTATAATTGGCTATTGGTCAGGAGACTAATTTTTCCATATAAGAATTTTTTATTATAAGGTATATGTTTTATTTGCTCCGCTACAATACACAAAAATGGGTCATGAAAGAAAGTTGAGAATATATATATATATATATTGAGTTGTCCCTTCTAATTAAATATATTAAAATATTAATTAAAGACTTATTTATGACACAATTTGGCGATTGTCATAAAAATATTTTCCCAAAATTAGGGAGAGAAGATATGCAGTTGGATAAAGAAATAGATGAATGAATTGTCTCTTGACACATCTAGATCAATTATAATGGAGAGAACTTAAAATATTTTGTTGCCCTAATGCGTATAAATGTTGTTGCATGCAGTATAATAAGATGTGTATAAGAGACAGTGTATAAGAGACAGCTTTTCCAATTCAAATTGTTGTCCCAAAGAGGACAGCCCATCGATACAAATTATAGTTAGCCATACATCTAGATGTGTATAAGAGACAGTGTCTGGTCAACCCGTTAATAAACGAGTCGCGAGAGAAAATATTAAAGATGATCATACAACGGAGGCGGATGTTCTGAAGAAACCCTCGACATAACTAATCATAAAAATCTAGAAGTGGATTTGGTAACTAAATTTAATAAAAATAAATAGATCTTGATAAGTTATGCCATTACTAAAGAAGGTAGAACCAAAAGATATTGTTGTCGACAACATATTATTGTTTATAATATTAGCTGATGTTTTGAATAGAAAATGAGGATTTTGAATATAAATTTGTCAAAGAATATCAACACGAAATAATTAATCAAAGCGAAAGACGTACTATAAGTAGAATTAAATTCATGTTAAAAAAAACGTTAAAAATTTTTGGGCATGCAGTCAAAGTTCTAAAGGTGTAA